>OZ010790.1:200037117-201428367 GCA_963932465.1 Maratus speciosus | reverse complement strand
AGAAATATAATATAGATAGGCTGAGCTGATTTTTAGTTATTGTCTAAGGGGTTTCCTCAAACTGCCGTTTTTAATTTTTACATTTATTAATTTTCCTTTTTTATGGATGCTTCATATTGTCTTGGAAAATCAGCAGAACGAACCTATTCCGAGAAAAAAAACAAGTCTCAAAATCTAAGTATTTCTCCTAAATCTATTCGGTGACATTCATTAAGTACAAACTCCTTTGCTGAAAGCCTGGTGATAAAAAATAACAATTTGTGAAAAATCCCTTAACATTCAGCATCTTTTAGAGAGCAACTAAAAAGTCGCTTACTATACTGTCGATATCTTTCTGAATTTTCATTATGTTTGACTGAAAATTTTTATGAGTTGCTTAATGGAGTTGACTATCAAATCATGAAAAAAATATTTTTTTTATCGTGCGCGCACGCGCAGATAAAAAATATCCATTCACTTGCTCATATTTCATCAAATATTTAATATATTCACATTCCTATTACACTATATTATTTCTACTACTTTTTGTCAAATTTTCTAATACTGGCGTTAAATTTGGTAAAAAAAAAAAATCCCGCATAATATAAACAAAAAACATGCAAAAAACTATGGAACTTAAAAAAAATCGATATATCTATATGAATATACGTTCTATTCTTCCACAAATGAATAGATTATGCGACATCCATATATTCGTAAGCTATACCGATAGATCATTTCATGCATTTTATTTTATAGGGTGATCCCAAGCATTATTATTTTTCTTTGATTTTTCATTGGTCCCCTAATTCTCCTTCTGTTCAAATCGCCGTTGATATATTTGAAGCGTAACAAATTCTTCTTAATCCTGAGGTTCCAGAAAAACCGACATATCTTTAAATATTCGACAAAATATCTAAAATTTTAAGTGTCCGGTCATTAATGGCTATGTAATGTATATATACACTATGTAAACTATATGTAGGAGCTTAGAAAAACTTAGACGAAAAATTTTAGAGATATTTTTATCAAGGCAATTTCATCCTTATATTACATGCATTCAAAGGAGTCATAAATATTATTATTTATTAATTTCGCTCTTTAAGTGTGTTTCCTACAATAGCTTTTCAGAATACGTATCTACTCTATACTTAAAAGTGGAGTAACGCTATTATTATCAATTTTTACCCTTAACTGGTCTTGAAATTAATCGCTTTTAGACAATGATACAATAGATATTTGAATTATGTATACTTCCCAATTCTTCATTTAGTTCATAAGGAAATATAATAAACTTTTTTCATCTAATACAAAATACTTTAAATTTCTACAACTACATTTTAGTAGCCTATTCTATCTGGGTGTGACTAAATATTTATCATATTTAAAGTATTACTATTTCTGCTTTTCTTTAAGTTTTTTCTTTATATTTGCTTTTCTGCAAAGATATTCGCAAACTTTAAATTATATCTACTTTAATTTGTTAATTATCATAAAAGTACATTTTGTTGCTAATGGAGAAAGCGTTATTTGCATTCCTATATTAATTGTCGTCTTTGAAGTCAATAAAATAGTAGTAGAATGTCAATAAAATAGTATAGTGATGTCAATAAAATAGTATAGAGTTAAATGATTGAATTCATCATATTGTAAATAATCATTGTTTAACGTTATCACATCGTATTGCGTTTAGTTTTCAAGCAAAATACTTTTGTGTACGTATATTGAATGATTCTTTGTACAGAACATTTATTGACGCATATAAAAGTATATAGGTTTATTATTTTTCATATCATCGAAAAGTTTGTTTTAATTCATTATTACAATCCGCATCCCCTCTTATAAAATTTTATAAAAATATCATGCACTTACCATGTTGTGATTTCATGTGTCGAATAGGGAACAAATGTCATTTTCACAACCTTTAAAAGTTAAGGCATTTTTATGAATTTTATAGCGAAATCAAAGAAACATTTAGAATCATATTCAGTGTGTTTGAACGAGATTGAAACGTGCTGTAAAATTCTTCCTGTTAGAGATACATAGGCACTGTAAAATATAAATTTATTCAAAATAAGGTAAATATAAAATTATGTTGATTAAATACTACGGCCATTAATTAAAAAAATAACATTTGAAAATTTAAATACGGACATTGTGTCATATGACTTATATTTAAAATCCTTTTGTTCATGCTCCGACTTGTAAAATGTAATCATGTTATCGCTCTACGACCAAAAGTCATACAGTTACGATAATTTTAATTTTATTAAATTTTAGAGCTTACCGGCGCTAAAAACAGACAGACTTGCTTTACTCAAATCACGCTTTGGTCCATATCCCTCATTTTATGACAGCTAGGCTTTGAGAATAATATAAAGTAAAGGAAATAGTATTTTACTTCATTATAAATATTTTACTTACCACATTCTTCAAACATGACAGCACTTGCATGCTAAATTTTAAAAATATGAGTCTCTCACTTATTTTTCGTTTATCGTATTATCGGTTATTTTACAGTTAATGCGAAAAGGGGGTGGCATTTAAATTCCTTTTCTAAAGATTTTTCTATTTGTAGATGTCCCAAAAACTGATTTTCTGAAATAAACTAATAAATAAATTAAAACTTAAAATACAGGAGTTTTACGAAAATTTCACTAAATATCACACATATAATGTTCTCCTATGAAATATATTTTAGGTCGTTTTAATGGTACGTATGCTCGTCTTTAATGATGAAATAATTGCAAGGTTCGAAGAAACAGGATACTTATTAAGTATCCTGTTCCTTGGAACACATTTTCACGAAAATCTAGTTATCTGCATGAAAACATGTTCCACAAATATCTCTAGCCACTCAACCAATATTACTAAAAAACAACAAGTTATTTCACCATCATGCATCAGTATTGTTGTTCCCTAAATGTATATTTATTTTATTTTCATTCAGCGAAAGCCACACATAATCTACAATGGCGAACAAGCAACAGATGTTGTGTAAACGTGTGTAATAGTATAATAGTGTAACCATGTAATAGTTTTTGAAAGTGATTTAAAAAATATTGAAAGTGAAAATGATTTTGATTCAGACGATTGTATGAAGGACAGAGATTATTAACCAAAAGATTGTAGTTCAGATTCTTCATCAGAAGAGGATATATTGATAAGAAATTAACATTGTGCCTTGCAACCTTGTTGCTGTACTTTTAGTGTAGCATGATACATTTATTACACAAAATAATAACTTTCATATTTTAACATACGTTTTTTTATTTTCGCCTACCTGTCAGGTTTACAAATAGTGAAGTAACAGCTAATAAATTGTTTCACCCTACATATTTCACAATTCTCACTTTGAGGATAGAAAATTATTTAAATTCCCATCGTGGCCAATTTGATTTCAAAGTTTCTATTGAAATTTTGGCTTGGTTCCTATTGTGATATTCGTCCCCTTTTCCTACAAAATTGTACATTTTTATGAAATTTAAGGGGGGTCAAGGATCAAAATTCTATTTTTTTTTATTTGTAGAGATTTTGCTACGAAAATTGTTTCTGAAATATCTTTTAATATAAGATTGTTGCATGTAAAAAGTCTGAAAAATTTTAAATATTTTAATAAAAAAATTTAAATTTTAAAATTTTAAACATATTTAATTTTTAATATAACTCTGAAAGTACTTACTCGATTTACAAAATTTTTGCACTTTTGTGTAGAGAAGATGGGTCATTTTAATTTGCCTTCAGGATTTCTTAAAATATTGATTATGAATTTTATAAAATAATTTTAAGTAAAAAAATGAAGTATTTTTATGAGTGAGTTTTCATTAATTAGCATATTTTCACAATTATGTCTCAAAATTAAAAATCCTGAAGAAATTTTGTTGGAAATATAACATAAAATCTCTGTTGAAAATTTCATGCATACATCTTGCAAGGAACTTCAGATATATTCTTTAAAGTTGACAAATCCTGAAAAAATTCATTCTGAGATAAATGAGGTTAAAGTCAGTTAAAGCGAAGTTAAAATACAAATTCAAGTGAAAGGTGTTATATCTCTGGATCTAATGAAGATAAAAGCATACGGTTTACAGTATTTAACTCTAAAAACTCAGTAATTTTTATGTTAAAAAAAAGTGAATTTTTTTTACCTTAGTGGACACCCTTAATGTTGAAAAACGAAGAAAAAAAAACTATGTCTTCACTCCAATACAATTCTAAACACTTTGAGCAGTAAATACAACGAATCTGTACAATATAATAGCGAAAAAGTTGTCAACTTAAGAAAACGGCTTCAATGATTCTACTTAGCTATTATCGAGGCATATGAGGAGCAGAATGTTGTACAAACTGCAGATATGGATGACGAGAATGTGTAAATAAAAATGGCAGTTAAATTTTGAAGTCGAATATTAGAATGAAGACAGTTTTTCCCGAATGTTTTATAATGAAACCAAACGATTTAGAGTTTTTCTTGTTTTGTTAAGACTGATTATGTAAAACAGTTGATAATAATTGATATTAAAACATAACTTGAGTTTAACTGTGTCCTTTTTTATCCAAAACTATAGATTAATTTGAACGGGGGAGGTTATAGGCCACAGTTTTTATAAATATCAGTAAATAAATTTACTACAAAAGGTTTATTATTATTATTATTATTATTATTATTATTATTATTATTTTACAACGATATGAAGCGCAATTGCCTGCTGCACTATTATTCTATGAAATCATTTAACAAACAACTAATATTTTATTTCTGGATTTCACCAAATCTTTTAAAACTGATTTTCTCGAATCACGCCAAAAGTGGCTTGTGTACATTGTTCCCCGAACGCTTCAGTTATTATTATGAATATTATACACATTATTTTAATTATATATATATATATATATACTGGGTGTCCTAAAAAAATCTGACTGATTTTAATATTCAATAACTTGCAAACGGTGAGAGATATTTAAAAAATTCTTGCAGGAGGGTTATGCATGAGGTAAAAAGTTTTTTTACAGTGATTTTCGATTTTAGTTCGAATTAGAAGCAATAGATGGCGCTGTAAGCAATAGGCGCTAAATACAGGCTCGATGTTTTGGCCTTTCTCTTCTTCCATGCGAGAAAAGGAGAGTAAAATTTATTGAGTGGGTCCCGAAGTGCCAAAAATTGAGCCTGAATTTAGCGTCTATTGATCTCAGCGCCATCTATTGTTTGTAATTCAAACTAAAATCGAAAATCACTGTAAAAAAAATAATAAGAAGAAAAAAATAAAAAAAAATAAAAACTTTCGAACTCATGAATAACCCTTCTGAAAGAATTTTCTTATATCTCTCACCGTTTGCAAGTTATTGAATTTTAAAATCAGTCAGTAATATTTTTTTTTGTTTGTTTAATTATGTCGTAACAGTATTCCAACACAAAAATGCTTGATTTGTCAAATGCCATGCGTTACTTTATGCCATGTGTATACTTTAGGCATCTGTTCTTTCCAAATATTTTTTTTTCTGGTATCATCAGATATTTTACAGTAAATATGGAAAAGAAATAGCGTTTAAATTCCATTTCTCACGACATTTTTGTATGCAGGTGTTCTTAATGTTATTAGAAGATTTTCTGGAATAGATTAAAAAAAGTAAATCAAAACGAAAAAAAAAGCAGTTTTCTGAAATTATCATGAGATTTCACATGAATGCATTTCCTTATGAAAGGGATTTTAGTGCCTTTTATAGGTACATATTGTCGTTTTTAGTATTTCGATAATGGTATATAATAAATATAAAACACATTATTTTATTTATATGTGTCTCATTTAAACAAAAATTTAAACTTTTAAAACAGTCATCCAAATACGAATGAGTACAAAAAATGAATAGAAATATAGTAATTTTTTTTGTAGGTTTTAAATGCCAGAACAGATATTTCAAAGTAGTTTCATTGATATACTTTATAAGATTCTAACAATATTTCTATGAACTGAAAAAAGTTAAGACAAGTTTTTGACATCGGATGTTTCAAGAGAAATTGAAGGTATATTATATAAAAACCTGTATATATATCATTAAAATATCTGCATGTATATTATTTTTAAGAGAATCTAACAAGGGAAAATTTCTAACAACAGTATTTCGTAGCTTTTTTGTTACTTTTACTTCTTTTTTTCTGTAACAATAAATACCAATTTAAAATATTTTTTTCTTAAAAACTCATAAATTAAACGCTCAAACTTATTAAATAGTTTTGTAGTGCAATATTTTTTTTTTCTTAACACATGGGTGCACTTAAAAAAGGTGTTTTTGGAATAGCCATAAATAGTTAAACAGTAATAATTATATTAAATAAATAACAAATACAGTAATTAAATAAATTTGCCTAGAGGATTAGTATTAAAATATATAAAGTATAGCTAATTAAAAATTATTGGAAGGACAGTTGTTTAACTTAAATATATTATCTTTCTTATTTTGAACAATTAATCTTGCTTATTTGAAACCAGTAACGAAAAAAAAGGAAGTTCCATTCTATTTGGAATATCCTGTAAATTCATGATTGTTTATTGTATAATTTAAGATGTCCAAAAAAAATGAGCGAAGATTTTAAATATAAATATTTAATTAATGTTAAAATATATATCGGTACCAGCAATTTTTCTATATGAAACCCTTTAAAAGACAATTAGTCTTTCAATGACAAATAGAAATATTTCACATAGTTTTACTCTAATGTCATGATATTAGTTTTATTCTTTGAGCAAAGACCATTTATTTATTCCTATCAGGCTGCGACCATCCATCATTGTCACTTCAAACAATTCTTTCATTCCTGTCGGAATTTATTTGCCGAACGAAACGGTTCATTTGGTGAAATCCATTAAAAGGAATGTGTAGCTATTTCATAGTGAAGGGCACTTGAAATAACAGATAGTAAAATAAGATGTTATTAAATTAATTTTCCAATGATACTAAATGAATATTGATCAGTGCGTTACATCTAATGCAATTGTTGCGTTTTTGAAAATTAAATATATTTTTCTCTATTTGCATAAAATGGATTTTTTTTTGAGCAAATACCATTAAGTGGAAGAGGGACATTTAAATTCATTTTTTTTTGTATATTTCACTTTAAATATTATTCAATTATAATATGCATTATTGCATAAATTTATCACAAAAAATGTTTAAAAAAATTTAGAAAAAAAAGAAATTTTTCGTAATATTTTAGAACTTTTCAAAATGCCCCTTGCGTATTCCATATCAATGAAAATCCCCAATATTTTTATAAAAGTTTGGTTTATATGTATAAGTAAAACTGTGCTTCGAATTTGATATATTTGAAAATAAAGGTAAAAAAAAAGTAGTTTTAAATGTTTTCGAAATTTGAGCATTTCTGATGTTTAAAATTTCTAAAAATTTAGATTGAATGCACATGGGGCATTTTGAAAAGTTCAAAAATATTACGAAAAATTCCTTTTTTTTTTCAAATTAATTAATTAATTAATTTATTTATTTATTTATTGTGATAAATATATGCTATAATGCGTATAATGTACCCCTGAATAATATTTAAAGTGAAATTTACAAAAAATAAAAAAATTGATTTTAAAGGTCTCTCGTCCCCTTAATAGATATCAATTCAGTCATTTCCATGAAACAATTCCAGATATTGTTGTAAAATGCTTTCCGCGTGAATTATTCAAATTTAAAAGAGTGGAATGTCGTTTTGTGAATTCGTATAGGGAAAATTGGGGTTAAATGCTATAGTTGGGTTAAACTCGAATTATTGCGATTTTAAAAGTAAAATATATTTTTGAACATTTGTACATAATATTTTTGGGTTCAAATATGTTTAATAAATATCAATAGAATCATATTTAAGAAAACATTCCAGTTATTGCTGTAAAATCCTTGTTATGTGCATTATTCAGGCTTAAAAGCAATGGAATGTCTTTTTGTGAGTTCATATTGACGAAATTGGGGTTATTTGTTATAGTTGGGTGAAATCCGAAATTTTTCGTTTTTAAAAATAAAATATATTTTTGGATATTTGTACAAAATAAATTTTTATTGGGTAAATACCATTAACCCGTTTATTCCTTAATTTTTGTTTTCTCAAATTTGTTCATAAAATCACTTTAAAATGTTACAAAATTAACTGGAAAAATACTAAACAAAACTATGCTAAAGTATTTTTGTATTTATTTTATAAAATGTAAACATTCTAATTATGGGAATATGCCTAATATTTATAATAGCTTGTATTTATAATATATAAAATAAGCTTTTAAATTGTATATTATATATTATAATTAGTATTTTCATTAACTACTAACTAAATATAATTATTTCTTTACAGAGACTAATAACATTATAAGTATTATTAATAATAATTTAAGAAAAATCGTATTTGAGGCTTAAAATCAATTTATTTCATAATATTCTTGAAAAGGACTTTACATAAATAAGTAAATGGGTAATACTAAATGGCTAATAAATATAGGCGCCCATTTGTGCCTAACGCCCTTTATTTTGCACGTTACAAAATGCATAAAAATAGGCTTGAACATATAATTTCACAATTTAAAAAAATACGTATCTCAAAGAAGAGCACAAACTACTATTAGGACTTATTTATTTGGATCCTGGATAGAAAAAAATACAAGTAAACTTATTTTTCACCATCTAAAAAAAAAAAAAAAAAAAAAAAAAAAAAAACGTCAATTACGCAAATAAATATCTCTCTTATGTTGTCATCTCTTGAAAATTGTAGCTAATTATTTCATACAGCTTTCAATTTATAAAGAAGAAGAAAATTATACAAATTTATTAAAATTCGAATCGTTTAATAAATATCAATTCAATCATCTTCAAGAAACAATTCGAGATATTGTTGTAAAATGCTAAGGGTTTGTCGAAATTGGGGTTAAATGTTATATTTGGGTGAAATCTGAATTATTGCGCTTTTTAAAATAAAATATATTTTTGACTATCTATGAGCAAATACTATTAATGAATATCAATTTAATCAAATTCACGAAAAAATTCGAGATAATTCTGTAAAATGGGCTTTATTCACATTTAAAAGCAATGAAATGTCTGTTCATATAGAGGATATTGGGATTAAATGTTATAGATGGTTGATATCCGAAATGTTGCGTTTTTTAAAATAAAATATATTTTTGATAATTTGTACAAAATAAATATTATTGATCAAACACCATTAATAAATATCAATTCAATCAAATTCACGAAAAGTTTCAAGAAGATACTGTAAAATGATTGCTTTGTGCATTATTCAAATTAAAAAAAAATTGGAATGTCCTCTTGTAAATTCATATCAGTGAAATTGTGGTTAAATTTTATATTTGGTGAAATGCGAGCTGTTACGTTTTTAAAAATAAAGTATATTTTTGTATATCTATACAAAATAATCTTTTATTGATCAAATACTATTATTAAATACGAACTCAATCATATTCATGAAAAAATTGGAGATATTGCTGTAAACAGCTCAATCTACGTGCATGTTCAAATTATGATGTTCAAATTATTCACATTAAAAGCAATGAAATGTCATTGTGCGAATTCATATAAAATCAACCCCGTACGTATTACGGGACTTACGTAAATTCGCAGTTACGTAATAAATCTCGAAAATTACATTTCTGAACATACTGGCGCGTTTGATACGTAGTTCCATACTTTTGATATTTATTTTATAAATAAAATATATAGATATAAACCGCAACCGTAATATTTTTTAAATTAGGTAGAGTTATATTTTTATTGGTATACACAATGCATTCTATAACAAAACAACTTAATCTTTATTGTCGGTCATTCATAGTGCAAATATAATTCATAATAAATACAGTTTGTGCTTATCAATGATTATTTTATTTTGTGAGAGCTATTCATTTGTCTTGCCATAAAAAATTCATGGAAAATAGGTTAAATCAGTCCTCTTTAATTATGTCTTATTTTTATAGTCGTTTGATGTAGATTCAAAAATGTTATAAATCAACTCGTCAGTGGTAGATTTATAAATCTCGTATTCCACAAGAACAGGACAAGAAAAGGATTCTTTAAATTTGTTTTTATATTTTTTCATAATTTTATAGTTTATGTACGAGTAAATACAGTCGCATGATGATTTATTCACAAAATAATATGGTGTAAATAATATATATATATATATATATATAATAAATATTGCAGTTTCTTACAAAATTTTACTTAACCATCTACAAATTTGACTTACATAAAATTCAAATTACGTAAAACTTTACGAAACGAATTACTTATGAAAGTCGGGTCATATCAGGGGAATTAATGTTAAATACTATAGTTGGTTGAAATCATAATTTTTTCGCTTTTAAATGTAAAATATATTTATGAATATTTGTACAGTCGTGGAAAAAAAAAGTGAACACCCCTACTAACTCCTCAACAAATCATCGTAGATGAAAGTTACTGGTACCAAACGATTGGAAATAAAGTCTACTTTTAAATGACGTATATAAAATTTGCTTAGGAGGCCATCTACATATTAAAAAGAATCCAAACTTCATTTTTTTCAATGGCAATACTAATCTTAGCAAGATATTTCAAATCTTTGGTTCAAATTATGCCTAGACACTAAATATCAAGTCATTTGAATGATAAGTTTTTGAATTATAAACATTCAAAATTTAGTGCATCTAATGTTAAATTACACTTCATAATTTTATTTAAAACTTCTGAAATTATGATGCTAATGTTTTATTTTTTTGTGTAGCAATAATACGAATATACTCAAACATAAATACATTGAATTTGCAATTTTTATAATTTTCTGATATGGATTATGAAATTAATATAAAAAAATATGAATTGCAACCTACAATTTTTTTGATGGATTCAGATTTATTAAGTCCTGCTTTATGGAAATCCAAAATTTCACATATTTCTTCCAAGTAGTTTTCAAAATATGCTTAAAAAACGGCAAAATGATGGCTTAAGGGGCCGTCTATGATAAAGTGACTAAATATTTTGACATTTCTTTTGCTATCCTGTAATCTAACAGGCTTAATTTACTTCTTAAGGTGCCTTGATCAAGAAGGGAGCTCTATCGGCTAACTACCGAGTACGGAACTTCAATTTGGATACAGCACTTAAAATACGCTCGTTTTAAAATAATTAATTTCTCGGAAACTTATGGTTCGAATTGCATAAAAATTTGTTTTTAGACTAATTGAAGGGTGTAGAGTTCTTTTATGATGTCAGAATTGTGTATTGCTATTGAAAAAAAAGTTATGGTTCGTTTTAATGTGTAGTTGGTCCCCTAAGCAAATTGTATATACATCATTAAAAAGTAGACTTTATTTCAAATCGTTCGGTACCAGTAACTTTCTTCTACGATAATTTGTTGAGGAGTTAGTAAGGGGTGTTTACTTTTTTTCCCACGACTGTACAAAATTAATAAGCACTTTTTATAAAGCATATATACCATTAATAAATAGCAATTCAATCATTTTTAAGAAAAAAAATTCGAGATATTGCTATAAAATGCTTGCTATGTGCGTTATTCAAATTAAAAAGGTATTGAATGTCCTTTTGTGAATTGATATAGGGTAAATCGGGGTTAAATGTTATAGTTGGAAGAAATCTGAATTGTTGCGTTTTTAAAAATAAAATATATATTTTTGAATATTTGTGCAAAATAACTTGTTATTTAGGATATACCATTAACAAATATCAATTCAATTATATTCAAGAAAAATTCGAAATATTTCTGTAAAATGCTATGCGCATTAATCAAATTTAAAAGTATTGGAATGTTCTTTTGTGAATTCATATAAGAGAAATTGGGGTTAAATGGTATAATTGGATTTGGCTCAATTTGAACAGCTATGTAGTGGTTAATAGTTAACCCTTTATGTACTGAATTATGAATTCAAGAAAATTTTATTTTCTAAAGTATTTTTCGCGAATTTTTGAAACAACATTAGAAGATTTACATAATCATTTAATACATTTTAGAAAGATTTTAGAAGGATTGAAGGTAGTAGAAGGATTAATTATATTTCAATTTACAGGGATTTTGTGCAATATTTATTATTTCACTCAAATCATTTATTTTGAATATTTTTCTTAGTGATTTGTAGAATTAGGAAATGTGGAAATAAAATGTTCTTACAATAGAAATATAGAAATATTTCCGAATGGAAAAATCACCCCCCCCCCTCCTTCCAACGCCAATAAAGCTGAAAAGGTGCAAAGGCAAAATAACTCATCCTTTTAAAAATACTATTTTTGTTTTGTGTAACCAATAATTCTTTTGGAACAAGATTAAAGAAATGCATCTATAACTCATTCTAAATTGTATTACTACTAATCGATGTATTAAATGAATTTTATAACAAGTTATTTTGATGATACTTATAAGTACCGTCAGTAGATAAAGAGTTGTAAAATACTTTTATTAGGCAAAAAAAAAGGGAAAAAAGACGTAGTCTTTACAGTATCTCAATACTGGCATTTGTGTGTTTTTGCATTAAAAATTAAATTTTGTTTTATCCTTTTCAACGATTTTAAGCCTAGTTACAAAGTGTTAGTCACGCCTGTCGATTTTTCTGTCGTCTGTTCGCAAAGTCTTCATGTTATGATTTTCGAAAGTATAGTCACTTTGTCATGCAATTAATATAATGCTTTTTTGCCTTCAACTGTACCATGTCTGTTTTTTATTATTAAGTGTGCGGCTCTTATTGTTAGCTAACAAGGGCCCTCAAATCAATTCTTTGCATAATGAAATTCATTCCACTAGGAAAAATGCTTAATGCATTTAGAAAAACCTTAGCAGTGTATTTTAATGATTTTTACATAATTTCAAACATAATGAAATTGTATTCGAGGATGGAGTAGCACAGTTGACGTTTATTCCAACAGAGCGAAAAATGTCCAGACCAGGAATCGAACCTGGATACTTGGCGTGCCGTGCCAATGCCTTACCTGTTAGGCTATCCGGACGATAACTGGCTGACATAATTCACTCTTATTTGTTGGACTCGGCTGCGAACTGCAGCGCTAGTTTCATTCATCCGAGCTATAACTATAACATTTACATGATGAAAGTGTGTTTTAACACGGAAACTCCTGTATACCATGTATTAGGTCATAATGAAGGGGACGAATATTTTTTCCAACTGGATTAAATCATATTCGAGGATGGAGTAGCACAGTTGACGTTTATTCCAACAGAGCGAAAAAATTGTTGGAAAAAATATTCGCCCCCTTCATTATGACCTAATACATGGTATACAGGAGTTTCCGTGTTAAAACACACTTTCATCATGTAAATGCTATAGTTATAGCTCGGATGAATGAAACTAGCGCTGCAGTTCGCAGCCTAGTCCAACAAATAAGAGTGAATTATGTCAGCCAGTTATCGTCCGGATAGCCTAACAGGTAAGGCATTGGCACGGCACGCCAAGTATCCAGGTTCGATTCCTGGTCTGGACATTTTTCACTCTGTTGGAATAAACGTCAACTGTGCTACTCCATCCTCGAATATGATTTAATCCAGTTGGAAAAAATATTCGCCCCCTTCATTATGACCTAATACATGGTATACAGGAGTTTCCGTGTTAAAACACACTTTCATCATGTAAATGCTATAGTTATAGCTCGGATGAATGAAACTAGCGCTGCAGTTCGCAGCCGAGTCCAACAAATAAGAGTGAATTATGTCAGCCAGTTATCGTCCGGATAGCCTAACAGGTAAGGCATTGGCACGGCACGCCAAGTATCCAGGTTCGATTCCTGGTCTGGACATTTTTCGCTCTGTTGGAATAAACGTCAACTGTGCTACTCCATCCTGGAATATGATTTAATCCAGTTGGAAAAAATATTCGTCCTCTTCATTATAATGAAATTGATATGATTTGTTGAGGTGCAGCGAAGCATGCTTTTTAGAACATGGAGTACAAAACATTTTACATTTAAATACAGGGTTATAGGAAATAATTTTGTTGCATAATGATTTATGGGAAAAATCGTTTCAAGTGTATTTTAATGATGCACGGTGAAAACAAAAAAGGAGATTCTACTGGCAATCTAGACGCCAGTACTATTTCCGTACTTTCCGGAAATTATTCCCCATATATTATAGAAAAAGTTCCGTTTTTCTGATTAAAAACGGGAATTTTTCTGTAATTTATTGAGGAAAATTTTCGTTAAAAAATGGAAATAGTACTGGCGTCTAGATTGCCAGCAGAATCTCCGTTTTTTAGTCCGTTTTTTTTTCTTTTTACAGTGTGTTAAACTTTAATAAACACAGAGATATTGATATGTATTGCTGTGACATACTCAAGGTTCCTAAACGTAGCAAAAGTTCTGTGGACGTGAGCAACTTAAAAATGATTTTTAATTGTGTTATGCACGTTGCAGCTGAACAATATTTGCTATACTAAGAATTTTTTGTAGAAAATTTATATTCATATACAGGGTTACGCAAAGCACTGGATATATTGTCGTGCATGTATCATCTTTGAGTCAGCTCAAGTTAAATTTAAAGAAAATGTTTTCATTTGAAATGGAAGGGCTGGAGTCTTTGTGAGCTGCTCCAGTTCTAATTCCCTGTCTTTCATAATTTTTGTGGAATTTAACCTTTTTCTGTTACTTTTCTACCTTGTTGTTAAAATCGCTGCTCTGACATTTATTTTTCTATTTTTATGAATTTGATTCGGATCTCTTCCACACAATCTAAATTAAATTCTTCTTATCCTAATGTAAAGTTTTTAAATTGCACCACACTGTTTGCAGTATTCTGTCCAGTCATTTGACCGTTTTTTGAAAAACCTCTCTCATATTCATAATTTAACTATATTCTGACCATAAAATGGCCAATAATATGATCAGAATAGTGTTAAATTACGGATGTGTAACCGTTTTCGATAAAAACGGTCAAATGGCTGAACAGAAGGCTGCAAATTTTTAACAGTGTAGATTTAACTGCTGAAGCTGCGCTTTTTCCTGTATTACGCGTTTTTTTCTCTTAGCTGAATTAATTTTTCTTTATATCTGATGTGTATAAATACCTGTACAAAATACCGGGATTTGTACAAACGAAATCGTATATATTTTGGTATAGAAGCAAAAATGTACTAAATGTGAATTTTCAAATTCATTTTGCATTTTCTAGCTGACCTAAATTTTAGCATACTATGTATGAAATGCGAAAACATATAGTTGAAATACATGGCTACGCAAAATAATTTAACCATTATTCCGAGCAAAGGAGGTACTTCCTTAAATGATATCTTTTTTTTTTTTTTTTTTTTTTTTTTTTTAACGTGTTGTGCATTTATGCCAAATTGTTTACATAGACAATATCTTTAACCCTATAAAAAGGTGAATTATTTTCCTTTCTATATTATTTCAGTGTTTACTAGATTTTAAGCATCTGAAATATTAGCAAATTTAAAGCTGCTGAATTTTTTAAATTATTGCGTTTTGAATATTTAATAGGATTTTATTTCCCACAATGAAACTGATGGCTAGCATTATTAAGTGTAATTTTATGACTTGCTTGGCGACCTTTATTCTTACGATGAAAAAATGGATATAATACTTCGTATAAAAATTATAATCGAGAACTAGAATTAAAAAATAAAATTAAATAAATAAATAAACAACGTTTGATAAAAAAAGCAGTAAAAAAAAATGGACAAGAGTGATTTTGTTTTCACGTTATAGCTCATAAAAAGGTGAACTCCTTTTATGTTATTTTTCAAAACGAAAGGAATGGAAATCTCATTCTGTGTTTATATATTAAATCATTAGGCTAATAATCCATAAGTTTAGTTCCTTAATTAACGTTCTAAAAAAATATTATTCATTTTAAAAATTTATCATTTCTTGCACCATTAACATATCCATGCACTTTTACCACGCTGAAGGAATACAGCCATAATAAATCGAAATTCAGTGTTCACTAAGATACAGGTACCGACAGATATTCCGATAATGTGACGATATTTTTATATTAAATTCTTTAACAAATAATTTCTTTTCAAAATAACCTTCAAATATTGCGTGTGAGAAATATTTCTGCAATGTTATTTTTTATAAATATTTTTAATGATAAAGAAATTGCCAAAACATTGGATGCATAATTCGTCCTGTTAACATGAGATTTAATGAACACGGTTGAATAACGAATAAATAATATCTTAACGAATGAAATATTGCAAGCAAACTTCAAATATAGAAACGAAAACTTCGATTTAATTGCAGTTGAAGTATTTTTATTTTTTGTTCTATAGATATTATTAACGGATAACTGTTCTTTGTTAATAAGTTTTTTAATGATTATTTTTAGGTACTTATTAATGGGTTATTCAATGGGACTTTAAATAACAATTTTTTCTCCGGCAATCTCTGAATGTCTGGCATTTACGTTTGAGGAAAAAATATTTTTGATAGTTTCTCTTAGACATCTAAATAGATATGGTAAGTACAGTTATTCTTGTCTCACAATGCAGTTGCGAAAGGCACATTTAAAAGCGTACTTCTTGTTCCAACGATTTTTGATGCTGTACAAGAAATATATCAGAATCAAATAATTTCCTTGATATTGTTATTAATTAAATATTATATATTTTCCTTGTTCTGTATCGTTACTTCATTTTAGGACCCACCGTGGCTGAGTGGATAAGACGCCACGCCGCTAATCGCTCTAGAGCGTAGGTGGGGGCGGGTTCGAATCCCGCCGGTTCCGTTGCACACTCTTTCTGGAGCCCCCAGGATGTATTTCTCTGGTGTTGTAAATTTCCTTGTGCTATCTCGTCCCTGTATATCGACGATGACTTATAAGCAGGTCCTGGTGTCAAGCACACAAGTCTGATGTATGTTTTCAATAAAACAAACAAACAAACAAACTTCATTTTAAAATGTCTGCTTTATAAACAAAACAAAACACATTTTTGTTGTAAATTCATATATTAAATTTGTCAGAACACTAATTTGTTAAAAATATAAATTTTCATGATAAAGTTTGTCTAAAAGTAGACAATTGTAAATATTATTTTTGTTTCATTGGTTTTTCTTTCATACATTCAGATAATGTCTACTATTGAAAGCGCTACACATGGTGCAACAAGCATGAAAAGTGGCTAGCAAAAATATTTTTTTCAATGAAAAGGAATATTTGTTTTTTAATTTAATAAAGATTTTTAATTTTCAACGTAATTGTTTATTATGAAAGAAGCTTTTTTTTACCTGTTTTGTAACTGCAATAATGGGATTCCTAAAATGTGCGTAAATTTCAAGACAAAAGGTTCCCATGCCCCTTTTTTTGTAACGGATATTCTTAGTATTTACATGTTTAAACTTCTCTCTTTCGTAAAAGCAAGTTAGAACATCGTGGTATAAAACTAAAATCATCATTAATATCAATTAAAATAATAAAACTTTGTAAAAAATCACCATTAAAATAAAAACAAAACACAGGACGCGTTTCGAGCTAAAATCGTAACAGCTCGTCATCTTCTACAGCATACTTGCGGACACGTGTATGCTGTAGCTGATGAGGAGCTGTTATGTTTTTAGCTCGAAACGCGTCCTGTGTTTTGTTTTTATTTTAATGGTGATTTTTTACAAAGTTTTATTATTTTAATTGCTTCATATTGCCAGTTTTCGGTGCTGTTTCGCATCATTAATATCAGTTTTATCAATTTAGAGTTAAAGTATAACAGTTATAAATTTTTAAACAGAAAAATAACTCACTTCAAATATCTGATTTTATATTAAATTGAAAATTTTGTCTGAGACATTTACCTGCTTTGTATTAGGATACAAATCCGTCTACTGCAAAAAAAATATATAGTTCTGGAAATGAAATTTGTGTAACATAAAAATGTTGTGTGAATTTAAGCGCATTACAATATTATTTATTTATTTATTTATTATTATTTTTTTAATATTATTTTTTTATTTTATTTGTTGGACATCTATAAGTAGCGAGTTTTTCGCCAGATAGTGCAACGTGACTAGCTGAAAATTATTCAAAGTGAAATGTTTTAAAGATATCTATTTCTTCTTTATTTCTTTATTTTTTTTTAATTTTTGAATTTCTAAAAAACTATTACACCAATTATGATCGAATTGAAATGTGACAAATTAAAGATGATCCTCTTTAAATCATAATAAAAAAAATCACATGAATCGATCGCCTACTTTCAAAGTAATCTCTGAACGTACATAAAAAATGTCAAAATTTTGGGTTTTCGTATTTGTGTTGTACATCGCTGTTCTTACAGGTACGGACACTTTACATCCAGTTATACCAGCTTTTCTGAAGCAGCTAGCGTCCAACAGAATAAGAAAAAATATTCATTTTATTTGTTTTCGTTGAATTTTTAAAAAAGCACTTTTTTGATAAAACCTAAATGGGTCCAATTTGATAACATAAAATTTTCTACCTCTTTCATAACATACATAAAAAAGTACATACGCATCAAACTGGGAACCTCTTCCTTTTTTGATGTTGTTTAATAAAATTAACAATAATCAAGAAATAAAGAATTTTTTAAAATAAATAAAACTTCGAAATATTTTTCTTTCAGTAGATATTGTGATTTTATGCAGCTAAATGAGTGAAGATTTAAATTTTTATACACGGACCAATAAGAAATATGTTTAAAAATTAATTAATCCTATGTCTAAATTAAGCATTAATAACCTTTTATTTTATAGCATGAGTAAGGATCATACTTACTATTATTTTAAATTTTAGAGCTATATCAATTTAACATTATTGTAAAAATATAATTGCATGTTAAAAATATATACATATAATCTTAAAATCTCATTATTACAATATATTTCAAGTTATAATCGTTTCAATTACAAGTATATAGAAATATAAACGTTTCAAAATTATCTACGATATTTAGAAAATATCTGACACTAGTGCATTGTGGAATAAATTACGACTGATATTCTGATATAAGGAAATGCTATTTCACTTTAACTTTTAACAAAGGTTTAATGCCCATGTGATACAAGCTTATTTTCAAACTTCATTGGCACAACAAAATTCTATTATTATAAACTTATCTATGTCCAAGTGTTTAGCAAATATAATCAGCTTGAAGTGCTTTATACTTCATGGTTTATTGCATGAGCAAGTACTCAACAGTGAATTTCAACTCTCATTCTCTAAGGGAATTATGTTTAAAGTATCTTGTCACTTTAATGTTGCTTGTCTTAGAATAAAAATTTAAAATGATATTTATAGCTGCTAAGCAAAATAGTACATGTTACTTTATGAATATGTGTAAAATAATTTTTAGTGTAAATTTTATTTATAAAAATCATAACTATATTTTGATACAAGGATTTTAAATTACACCGACTTAAAGATCCACTAAGCGTGTAAATATAAATGAATATATCTATTATCTTTTCAATTTTATACAGCATTTATTATTAACTTGAAAACAAATTAAGCTTTCTAGATCTCGGAAATTCATCCACATCATTAAAATAATACATTTGTAAACATAAATATTGAAATTCACCTTGAATTCTATCTGGAAACTTTTATGTGAAATTGAACGTATCTACAATATTCATGTTTTAAGGAAAACTGTGGATAAGAGCACTTCTCTCGCTTTATTTTTACCCGACTGAAAAGAAGGGTTATGTGTTTCACGCGTATCTGTGTATGTGGATTCTTTTATACCCTCGAAACATCCCAACGGCTGGATGGATTTTAATGAATGATGTCTCTATAAATTCGTCTTAACGGCCCAATGGTTATAGGCTAGGTTTTGTTTTTATAAATTCAAAATGGCGGCCGTAAAATACAAAATGGTGGTAGAGACGAAAAAACATTTTTACGCACCCTATTGAGTGGCATATCATTGGATAGGTCTTTTAAAATGAAGACGATGTTTCATTGACTATTTTACAGTCAGAAGCTCCTTTAAAATACTATACAACCTGGGAGTTGTGTATGTAGGATCTCTAGCTTCACTGCAACTCAAACCATCACAGACATCTGTAGACCTCATCAAAACAGTGTTTATAGATAGCAATTAACAATTAAACACAAGTTAAAAGTCATCAATACAAGTAAATGAAAAAAAAAAAGGTAAGCAATATAAACAAGTAATAAAAAAAAATATTTTAACTCAATTCCTACTAAGGTCAAAAAGAGAATTTCCCCCCCCCCCCCCATTCTTCTCTCCTCTTTAGTGTCGCTTAAAATGCCTTGATCAAGAGGGCTCTCTCGGTCTTAAAAAAAAACTTGATCAAGAACAGGGCTCTCTCGGTCTTAAAATACCTTGATCAAGAAGAAGGCTCTCTAGATTATTGAAAATTAATTAATTTAATTTAATTAATGACTTAATATTTGCAAAAGACTGGATTAACACCAAGCGTCATCCACTATAAGTTAAAAAAAATATTTGAGCTTGATTGGATGAATAATAAATATTTTATTACGATTGAAAATTTGAACACGATATGCATAGCGAGAGTGCGAACTAATAAAAGGAATTGAAAAAAAATCTTCATATTGATGAGAAATAATTAATTAGTTCGCTTTTTACGCAGTCGGGTTTTTTGATTTTTTAAATTTAATTGTTTATTTAAATTCACCCTTCACAAGAAGATTGCTCCATAAACATCTTGCGATTTCTCCACGTTCCTCAAATTATGCTTTTTATGATATCGTGTCTGTGTTACTGAAACGTTTGAGATTATTTTGTTGCATTTTTGAGGATATTTATTATCCCACACTTACATGATAATTTGTAAAAATAATTGTAAATAAATCGTGCGTGTTTCTTATATGCTAAATGGTGATATTTTTAATAATTTTACATATTGTTGTTGTGGAGCATTTATCGCTTTAAAATAAAGCAATTCGAAGAAAATAAATTGAGATTTTATATTCATAGTATTTTAACGCTGCTTAAAGCAAAACAAAAGAACAATTATTTTAAAAAAAATAATAATGCAGTTAATACTAATTTTCAGTGTATTATAAATATAAATGAATAGTAAATTTGTTGGAAGAAACTAAGTATAAATGTATAGTAACATTTTGTAATGGATATGTAGTTAATTTATTTTAGAGAGCATGTCTTCGTAAACATTTTGATTGAATTTTTCTATCATAAAGAAAAATCTAAAATCGTCTCTAAGCTTTAAATTATAGCATTTATTTTTATAAAGTAAAAGCTGCTCTATGACTGATAAATTATTGTCAATCACATTAATTCAATAATATCTATTTTGGATTTTGTAACGAACAATAGAATATCGTCGAATTTTTTCGTACATAGAAAATATTTTCTCACGATTGTGATAACGATTTGTATAGCACAAAAGTATGACATTTTAATGTATATAGAAAAGTTTTGATTCCGTTTGTTTTATTCATCTCTTTCCAAATTTTATGTAACTCCATGGAAAGAGATGCTTTGCGGAATAATAAACAATAGTATAAAATAATTCCTTTCACAAATATCAATTTTTATTATTGCACATGATTTCATTATACATGTTATCTCGTAATTTTTTTTAAATTTTTTTAATTAAAAAAAAGTGAAAAAATATTTGTATCATTAATAGTTCATGATAATGTCGACGTGTGAGCAATAAAACCTGTCTATCTGAATAAACGTAATTATTTGCCTTGTAAGGGTATTTTTATCACGTTTAGCAAGTATTAACTTAAAACACCAAATAAAATAAACTAAGACAGACGTGAGCACAGTTAAAAAATGAAATTTTTAAAGACAATAAAAAACAATTAAATGTGCAATATGTAAACGTTTCGCCAAGCGACACGCAAGGCATCATCAGTACAAAAAATATCCATTGCATTTCAAACGTCAGAACAAATCAAGAACAGTTACAGTTAGCTATTTTAAAAACAAACAATATTCACTAGGGACAGAACGAGCATCATTCAAAGCATGTGACCGCAATTCAGTGAACCAAGCCTCAAGGAGCAATCTACCATGGTAGTTGTTGCAACCAGATTTCAAAATACTGGCGTTCGCAATGAGCGGAATGTGATTCGTTTGAAGTGAATGCTGGACAATTTTTGAATTCAAATTACTCTTTTTTAAAGCACCAGTATGTTCTTTTAGGCGAATTTTCAAAGATCTACCAGTTTCACCAATATAAACACTATTGCAATCTTTACAAGGAATAATATAAACAACACCGGGTAATTTAGACTTATCATATTGAAATTTATGCTTATTGAAAAAGGAAATCAATTTATTAATAGGTTTAAAAGAAACCCCAATATTGAATGATTTTAGAATGCCAGAAATGCTTGCGTGTCGCTTGGCGAAACGTTTACATATTGTACTTTTAATTGTTTTTTTATTGTCTTTATAAATTTTATCTTTTAACTGTACTCATGTCTGTCTCAGTTTATTTTATTTGGTGTTTTAATGGTTTTTAAATTCAGAAGTTAAATGTATATGTACTGTAAAGTATTAACTTAGTTCGCTGATTTTAATGCGATGTTCATACATATATCTAGTGTTAGTAGTTGGTATATTGGATTCATCTATAAAGATATTGGATTACCAAAATACAAATGAACTGCTGTATATAAAGTGCCAGCAAAAAAATCTTGACATTCAAGCCACAATTTCACTGTTCAGCTGGTTTGTTTTATTTTGTTCTGCTTTTAATACGAGAGGTGGACGGCAGTTTCTAGCACGCGTTGGTCACGTAGAGTAGAAGCGCTTAAAGCTTGAGATAACTCAGCGTTCTCCCTTTTTAATTTTAGTACTGGTAGTGGTTTAAAACAAGAGGTTTATTCTTTTTTGTCTCTGCAGAAACAAACTTTTCTGGTGTACGTAATGTGACGTAAAAGGCTTACAATTGATGAAAAACTCATGCTTTGACTTTATCAAGTCAAAATATTCCTCTAAGTCATATAGTCCTAGATTTACAAGCATCAAGGAAAACTATTTATGCCCTAAAATGGGCGAGTGTCAATTTACCACGTGACAGTACACCAATCTGAAAAAAACGGTTTGGGAAGACGAATTAAAACTTTAAAAGGACTGATATATCTTTAAAACGTATAAGTTTAAAATCAATAATAAC
The DNA here is from genome assembly GCA_963932465.1 of Maratus speciosus. Lineage (NCBI taxonomy): Eukaryota > Metazoa > Arthropoda > Arachnida > Araneae > Salticidae > Maratus > Maratus speciosus. Next base: position 201,405,273 of record OZ010790.1, on the reverse strand, counting down.
AGCTGCAAAAATAAAAAGGAAACATCCAGATTTTCTAATGAATGTAACAGTAAAGACCATTAGCCAATCAGAAAAACTGGGATCTAACACCCCGAAGTGCAGCAATAAAACCCCTGCTTACTGGTGTCATGAAAAAAAAAATAATAAATATTTGTTAGAAATATACAAATTGGATAGCAGGAGACTTTAAAAAAATAATGTTTTCTAATGAAATACTTTCAGGTTAATCAGAGGGAATCTGATGATGGTGAGACAGCCTAAAGGTTCCTCACGATATGGCATAATGTTTACTATTACCTGTAAAACACTCAGATCGTATCATGGTATGGTGTGCTTTTAGTGGTAAAAAAGGTAGAACTGGAATATATTTCCATCCCAAAAATATTACTATGAACGGTAATAAATATTTAGAAGTTCTACTAAACCACTTACTGTAATTTTGGTCCCTTCATGGATGGGAATTTTTCATGCATGATGCAGCACCTGCTCATAAGGCAAAGCTTGTCCAAAAGTGATTAAATGATAATAATATAGCAGTACTTGAATAGCCAGGCAATTAACCCGTCTTTAATGCTACAGAAAATTCTTGGAACCACATGAAAAATCTTTTTCAAGAGACACACTCCTCTAGCGTCAGGGAACTGCAGGAGGGATTAGGAAAGTTGTGTGCTCATATGGACAAACACTGTTTCCAAAATTTGGCAACTTTCATGCATGATAGACTGAAAAGTGTCGTAAATGTCAAGGGTATTATAAAAAAATAAAATATATATAATTTTCTGCAATAAAAGTTTACTAGGCGAGTGTTTTTTACATTTTTTAATGAGTGGCAAGATTTCTTTTGCTGGTACTGTACAACATATTTTTTTTATATAAAATAGAAAAAAAACATTATTTTGCAATTATTAGACATTTGTTTTAATTATCTTGAAATACTGTGTACGTAACTTAAGACTTAAAAAAAAAAATATTTACCTGAAGAGCCAAACTATGACAGAGAAAAACAAAAATAGCTATTTGACTCGAAATTATGTCTTCATTCAACTTATGTTTTAAAAATTTAAGGGGCTTCATACGCTTCATACTCAAATTGAACCAAACTCTAAAATTTTCAATTACGATTAGACAATTTTGAAATATGATTTGATTTTTTTTTCGGTAAATTTTACCTATCTGCAATAAAAAGTATGCAAAGCAGTCAAATACTTCAAAAGGTTGGAGATTTAATTTTTGGAAATCTTAATGTTACATTCTGTTTTAATCTTTGCAAAACGCATAACAGTGAGAGTATAATGGTAAATAGATCTATTTTTGAATCAAAATAGAACTTTATTTCCTTTGAATGCAGCAATAACGTACACCTTCTATAAAGTGCTTAAAAGAAAATTTTGAGATGCGATAAATAATTAAGTTGTTTAAATTTATAAATTAAATGTAAAGCTATATGTATATAATTTCTAGTTATTATTTTTATTTGCTTATTCTCGTAATTTTTAAAAGCATTTGGAAATAAAATATTTGCTCTTAATGTAGTTTATGTGATTGCTTTTTATGAAAATTCAGTTTTTATTTGGATTTTTTAAATGAAAGTAAAATATTAAGAATTTGTTAACCATAGTTACATTTGCGTAATTTGAAAAACATGTACTTGGACATTAAATCTATGATGAAATATATTTTATGTATGTATATCTAATATAAATACTATCTTACAGTTTTTCATACGTTAGAATTATTGTTTAAGCAAATTTAAGTTGAGATTAGTAACGTTAAATAACAAAGGTATATTTTATTTTCGTGTCGATAAACAAAATAAATTGCATGGATTTCATGGACATTTAATTTCGCAAATTTAAATCTATCACATATACGACTGAAATTCCAGCAAGTGTATTTATAAAATGGGATTAGTGTAGCTAAGTATAATTAACAAGATGCTATATATCTAATTACAAATAATTTAATTGTACGCCAGATATCGTAACAATAGATTACGGTAACAAATGCTTTTAATAAATTACTTGATTGTGACTAAGATATAACAATGGTAAAATAATGACAAAAAGTATTTACAATATTCCGCACTCATGCTTTGCAAATGTCGCAAAGTTGGAATTGTAGTCTACTTAATGGTTGATGGGATTTTGATATCTAAAGCGATTAATATCGATTATGCGTAAGCTAATTTTGAATAAATTGTTACTATACATACATACTTGATATATAAAAAGCAATACAATTTTCAATTCTAAAATCAAACAAGATTTATCTTTTAATTTATTCAAGATCCTTCTAAATTCCAATAAGTAATCTGTGAATGTTTACCAATGACACTCGTTTTTTGTTTACTATGGTTTTAAAGATGACGGCAAAATTATAATTATAATGTTACTGACCGCAAAATATTTCTATACTACATGTTTTCAACAATTCTGTGCTGTAATGTAGACACCAAACATATCAGTACCATTCATGAAGGAAAGTAAAAAAAATCTGATACTTATTTGGTAATTCGAAAATTTGGTAGATAAAATGTATACAACCCAGGAAACATTCTATAACATAGGGTAATTTCAAAATCTAGCAAATGAAAAAACTTTAGCAGTGATGCAGTGTAATGGTATGACGATATAATCATATTTTGTTTATAAGGCAGTTTCGGCTAAATGCATGCCACAAGCTAGCATATAGTGCATTCTTCCATCGTCTCACACACACACATATATATATGGATGGATGATGGGCCTTGAACTGAAATATGCACTATTCAAAACTTGTAAAAAACTTGTCTAATATTGCAAGGAACAAGCAAAGAACATAAATAGCTAATTATTGAAAGTAAATGATTTCATATCACATCATAATTTATTCTAGCAACCAAAAACGAAAGTCCGTAGCAAAATCCATTTGCAATTGGAACCAAATTGGTATCATAAAGTCAGTTACAGATATAAAAATGCAAACAGAAAATCATACCACAAACAATGATTACTATTAAGTATTAACTGAGACATAAATAGCTAATACTAATGCAACTTAAACCTATTTATTATGTTAGTATACAAGCCAGAAACATAGCTATCGAGCAGTGACAATCAAGTATATTTACATAGATCGTGCGCGGCCTGTTGCCACTCCGGTAGCATAAAAGTATGTTTCAATACATAACATTCTCTCCCCCTATGTAACACAGTCCTTTAGCCAGGTTGGCGGATGTTTAGCTCTGACTGGTCTTGATGGAAAGACCGCTGGACTTGCAACATCAGCCAACTTTTCAACCACTGCAGGTGCAGTTCCAATTAAAGTGTCCATCTTCCTAGGCTCTGAAACCACGTCCTTTGTCGGCAGAACTGGATCCTGGTTGCCTCCTGCTGGCTCAGAGTTCTCGCTGTCTCCTACTGATTCTGACTTCAACGGTGAAGGTGTTGGGACATTAGATGGATATGTTGAAGAACTATTAGAGTCTGTCATATGTCGAGGACTGCCCAGGCGTCGTCTTAGTTGGTCAATGTGTCTTTTCCACACAAGACCTTTATCCGTTAAAACCTCATACATTGTGGGGCGAAGTACTTCTATTACTGTAGATGGTACCCATTTGTCGTGAGGGTGGAATCCTCGAGCATATACCATGTCTAGAGGTGCAAACATCCGGAATCTTAAATTAGACAGATCCTTAGGATTAGGCTCTGAAAAATCTGGATGGATCCTGTCAAGGCAGGTTTTCAAACGGCGGTTCATAAGCAGCTCTGCTGGAGAAACATTGGTAGCAGAATTGGGCGTAGCATGTTGGGCTAATAAGAATGACGCAAGTCTAGTATTCCTATTCGCCGAAACAATTCTTCGAAATACATCTTTCGTTGTCTGCACCATTCGTTCTGCTTGTCCGTTTGATGAAGGATGTCCAGGAGCTGTGAATGTATGATGGATTCCGTTTCTAATAAGGAACCGTTCAAATTCAGACGATATGAAGCCAGGTCCGTTATCTGAGACTATGGTGTCAGGAATACCATATGAGCCAAAAAGCTTCCTCAAAGCTTCAATAGCACAAGGTGAGTCTGTTGACGATACCTTAATAACCTCTAGCCATTTTGAATATGCATCAACGACAATGAGGAAAAGGGATCCCTGAAAAGGCCCAGCATGATCGATGTGGAGTCTTGACCATAGTTTTCTAAGGCATTCCCATGTTCCCAATGTCTTAGGAGGTACATGTCGTGTTTGTTGACAAATATTGCACCTATTTACTGTGTCTTCAATTTAACTATCCATCTTTGGCAAACCACATGTAACTTCTTGCGAGGCTCTTTGTACGTACGATGCCTTGATGTGAACTGTGGACAGTGGCCAATAGGTGTTCCTGTGCCTTCCTGGGTATTATGACCCTGCATCCCCAAAGGAGGCATCCTTTGTGGGTTGAGATTTCCAGTCGCCGTTGGAAATAGGGGGTGAATTCTCCGTCTGGATTTTCAGCGGGCCACCCCTTCAAAACCCAGTTGAGCACTCGAGCTAAGATAGGGTCTTGCATAGTCATCCGTGCAATATCTTAGGCTGAGATGGGAGGCTTGTCCAGAGCCTCCAGGAGTAATACTTCATTAGGAGATGTCCCATGATGAATCATCTGTGTATGAGGTAGACGACTGAGTCCATCTGCATTAGAAATCAATTTACCAGGTTTGTATTCAAGATGGTAATCATATGAGCTTAAAGCTAGGGACCACCGCTGCATTCTTGGGGACAGCATTGTTGGTGTGGGTTTATCACTGGCCAGAATTCCCAGTAAATGCTTGTGGTCAGTTCTTATTTCGAATTTCTGCCCATAAAGGTAGTTGTGAAACTTCTTAACCCCCTTGAATGATGGTCAAGGCTTCTTTGTCTATCTGGGCATACCGACGCTTTGTTGGGTTCATCGTTCTTGAATAGAATTCCACTGGATCTTCAACTCTCTCTGACAATTAGTGACTGAGGACAGCGCCAACATCATACTGGGAAGCATCACACGTCAGGATGATTGGTTTCTTTTCATCGAAATGTACAAGGAGGGAATCACTTGATAAGAGATTTTTAACCTTATGAAAAGCTTCTTCGTGGCTTTTCTTCCATTTCCACACTGCTCCCTTGTCTAGCAAGCGATGAAGAGGCTCTGCCACTGTTGCTTTATTTTGTAGAAAGACATGATAAAAGTTCAGTAGACCCAAAAATGCTTGGAGTTCCTCTCTTTTTGTTGGCGTAGGGGCTTCTTGAATAGCTTTTATTTTGTCCTTTGTAGGTTTAATACATCTCTCGTTGATTTCATAACCTAAGAATTGAATTTTTGGTGTTCCAATAATACATTTATTTTTGTTTAAACGTAACCCAGCCTTAGAGAATCGATCAAGAATTTCACGAAATCGCTTGGCTAGTTCTTCTTCTGTAGAACCTTTAATCAAGACATCATCATAGTATGGAAACACCCCTGGTAAGTTTGCGAGCAATGTCTCAATGAACCGCTGGAATATTCCAGGAGCTGTGGAAATGCCAAATTGGAGGCGATTACACTTGAATGCTCCACGATGTGTCACAACTGTTTGTGCCATAGCAGAAGATTCATCCACGACTAATTGCAGATATGCTTGGGACAAATCAAGCTTTATGAAATGTCGGTCTCCTGTTAAATCTGCAAGAATTTGATTTACTGCCGGTACTGGATATGGCTGGGTGCCCAAAGCCTTGTTGACTGTATATTTATAGTCACCACATAACCTAACCTATCCATTAGATTTCAGGACAGGAACAACAGGAGTTGCCCAATCAGAGTAACTAACTGGTTCAAGAACTCCCTCGTCTTGTAATCGTTGCAATTCCTTCTCAATCATGGGTCTTAGAGCAAATGGTACATTCCTAGCTTTCAGCTGAATTGGACGAACTGAGGGATCCAAATGTAACTTGACAGGTGTACCTGTAAACTTTCCCAGTTCTTCCTTGAAAACATTAGAGAATTCACTCAGGACATCATCCGAAGTAGAATTCTGTATTCTATGGATGCCTGTTGGCTTTATTCCTAATGATTCGAACCAATTTAGACCAAGAATTCCTTGGCGTTTCTTCTTAGCAATCAGAAGTGGAAGTTCCCGCTCGTATGAAGCATATTTAACTCTAACTGGGCACTGACCCAAGATTTCTACTGGTTGTTTATTTTGACAACGAAAGGAGACTTTTTCAACAGTGGAACATTGTGAGGATATAACTGGTCAAAAGTACCTTTGTCAATGATTGATATTTTAGCGCATTAATCTACTTCCATAACGCATGGTCTACCGTTGATTAGGACGTTTGTTTTCATGTTTAATGTTTCCACACTGTTGAGGCACACAACTTTCAAATGGACGATGTCTAAACTCTCTGCGTCAAAAGAATCAGAGTCACTGTCTTGTAAATTCTGTTAATTTACAGTTTCCCGAGAAAAATTTGATTTGCGTCGACAGACTCTTTGAATGTGGCCCTTCTTTTTGCAGGCATGACATTCAACACCTTTAAATTTGCACTGTGCTTTTGAATGGTTGCCTCCACAACCAGCACAATTTCCTTTCTGACAATGCCTTTGATTTCGATTTTGTCTTTTGTCAAGAGGCATAAATAAAACAGTTCCAGATCCCCTAATCTCTTTTACATGAGAATTAGCCATTTCTGCTGCAAAAGCCTTATCTAGTGCTTGAGCAAACGTCAACGAAGTAAACGTCGTTGGAGAGCTTCATCTGTCATACCGCACACCAACCTATCTCGGAGCATGACATCTAACGACGCGCCGAAATTACAGTGCTCGGATAGCTTCCGTAATTCTGCAATGAATGCACTTACACTTTCTTCCGACTGTTGATTCCGTCGATAAAATAAAAATCGCTGAAAGATCTCGGAAGGTTCCAGCGAGAAATGTGCCTTAACAAGGTTTATTAGCTCGTCAAAAGTCTTAGTGGTAGGGTTTGCTGGGGACACGAGAGAACGGATCGTTGCGTAAGTCTTCGCACCGCACATACTCAAAAATATGGCCCTTTTTTTGTTGGTTCAGTGATATTGTTTGCTTCTAAAAAGCATTCCAAGCGTTCATGGTAAGCATCCCACGCTGACGGTTCCGATACGTCGAAAGGTTCCAAGCTGTCGAAAGTAGTCATCTCTTCACAAAATAATGTTGAGGGAAACAAAAGTTATTTATTAGAAATTAGCAAAATGTATATATTACTCACAGTTCTGATGCGTCGGTAAGCGTTTCCTCAGTTAGGCCTAAAACATAAGCGTAGCTCCAATCTTCAGCAGTTTTGGCAGTTCCCTGAATAACATTAGCGTAGTTGAATACTTTTACCTCGTCGCCAATTATTAAGTATTAACCGAGACATAAATAGTTAATACTAATGCAACTTAAACCTATTTATTATGTTAGTATACAAGCCAGAAACATAGCTATCGAGCAGTGACAATCGAGTATATTTACATAGATCGTGCGCGCGGCCTGTTGCCATTCCGGTAACATAAAAGTAAATTTCAATACATAACAATTACTAATATATTTGTAACAATAGGAGAGTATTGTTGTAAATTATTTATCTTTGGGTTCGCTGAAACTTTTGACCATACAAGTTGGTCATCTTAAAGAATGCAATCTATTAGGCAGATTTTGGACAATCACTGATGATATTTCGTATCAAATAATGCATTATCAGATGTATGAGGAACAGGGAGAATCACAGAATCACTATTCAAGAAGGTGCAACAGGAAATATGTTATTAGCAAAAATTATAAATATATAATAGAAAGAAGACATACAATCTGTTGCAAATGTTTTGTTCCAACTGATTTTGTTGTGTGTAAGAATCACAATGATTTTCATACTAGTCTTCCACCACCTCACATAATGATATCTATGAAAATAACAGTTGCATTTTTATCACAGTGAATTTTATAGAATTATGAATTTACATTCGTAATTTTAAATTATATTTTACTCAGAGTGGAATATTTATAGCGATTTTGGATATATGATACATATGTAACTGATAAGTCCTAATCCCCCTCCCCCCCATTTTTATTTTTTGCACTGCTGTCTAAGGAATCGCACATGTCTTATAATCCACGAGTCCAGTATCCGGGGATGTGGGACATATGTCTCGGGCTCCTCGGCCAAAACTCTTCGCATCGTCAGAACATTATACACAAGGTTTTAAAGGACATAGCATTTGTCTCAATCAAAGATCGAACTCTATGAGGAAAAAAAACTATTGATAACCAATGGACAGAGAGCAAAAATATATTATCGTTAAGTTTGCTCTTCTCTTGTCGAATAGTCAAATTTTATTGTCTTTTTTTAAAGATCTGAAGCTGACTGTTGACGATGTGTCTGACAAGCACACGTACATAAACAATGTAGTTAGAAATTGTTTATAGAAGAAAGGTAACAGATTACTTACATTAATGTGATTATTCAACAACCAGATCCGTTTTAAAACCATTTTTATCACTTCCTTCAATGTCCAATGTTAATGACGGACGCTATGATAAACGATAAAATCTTTCGAAGCAGCTTGCGCCATTTCTATATTTATTTTCTTCATTGAAACTAGAGAAAATCCCTTCTGCATATGTAATTTTAATAATATTTAAATAAAAACATGTTGTGTTGAATACTTATGCAAATTCAACGAGACGATATCTAAAATAAACAGGTTTATATACAAACGATACATTTACTAAAACTAAATTTTCAATCTCTGTTTACTTTTCCTTTGTTTGTATTTTGAGTTTGGGCACGAGTGTATAAAATTGCTTTATAAATTTCATATTTCATTTAGAAACTTATAATTTGATAATATTACATAACCCATTTACATTATCCATGACATTGGGTGAAAGTTTCGCTAAACATGCAATGACTTATATGCAATTGCATATCCCAATCCTTTATTTCATTTAAATTAGCTCTTTATTATCCACAGTCTGTTATTTCTAAAGTTCATTAGGATTATAAATTAGTTTCGTTTATATTATAATTTATTCTATCAAAAATTGTTCAAAATCTTCTAAAACTATTAATGACCCTCTTTGTAACACGATTATAAAGTCTATAATGAATTTTAGGTAGTTAGACATTTTTGACAGTCGGTGTTAAAGACTATTTATTATGAAATTTGTTTCGGTTAAGTGTTTTTGAAAGTATTTAGAAATTAATAAAGGAACAACTTTGTACATAAAGGATGATTTAATATCAGTATAAAGATACATTTTTCTTTTACAAAATACAATGGCTGGAAGTTTCCAGAGTGTTGGTAAAAGCAATGCAAATTTTGTAATTATTGAATTTTTAATAATAATATTAAAGTAATTGTGAAAGCCTTTCTATAATATATATTTAATAAACACCCGACGTATGTGATAAATTTAGAATTAACACATATCTAAAAAAGTATTGTAGTATTACATAAATACGTGCTTCTTTAAAAAAAAAATTACTAAAGGTATGTATAAGGAATATATCAAAGACCTTGGTATATAATTTTAATAAATGAAACAGACATAACAAACTACCACGAATAACTGCCATAAATAAGTTATAATTTTAAACTAAAATAAAACTGTGTGCTTATACAATCAGGCTTTGTTGATATATATCAATGGATATATATCTTGATATATATCATTATATATATCCAATATTTATTTTTAAAATATCAAGATATTTGATATTTTCATATTGACAATAATTTTCAAAATATTAACATGTTTGATATTTTCAATGTTTTTCTTTTTTTTTTTATATTTAATATTTATTTTCAAAATCTCACTGTGCAATATATTTAGTAAAAACAAGTTTAAAGGAATTTTTCAACTGTTATTTCAACTGTTATTGACTGTTGTTCTGTAGATTATATACTACAAATCTGATCATAAAGAACTTTTGTTTCTGGCAGTGAAGCTTTTATTTTAAACGTAGAACTAACAATTATGTTGGGGCATAATTCAAAAGAGCCGTTGAAAGTTAAACTTTCCCATCTGGATAATCAGTTATTTATAGTTGTATTTGAAAATAATATTTTTTTGGTATAAGGTTGAGCTTAAACTTTACTTAGGGAATAAAAAAGAAGACAAACTTACATTTATGTTAATTTTTCAATAAAAAAAACTATTTTGCATTTAAAATTTTTATTTACAAAACATAAAATTTTTAAATAAATAAAATCATAAGACGGAATTCAATATTCCAACCTTGATTCAATCATAAATTATACAATAATATGAATTTTGAAACTTTTTCTGTGACAGATAGTAATATTAATATTACAGATGTTACAAATTTAAAATATACATTTTATTTAAATTTCCTAGTACTTTCAGTCTGCAAAATTCACAGCCACTGATAATAGCTGCAGATTTTGCAGGCCGAAAGTACTACAAAATTTAAATAAAATGTATATTTTGCACTTAATATTATTACCTGTCGCCTTTTAAGTAAACAGAAAACGTGTTAAAGTTCATAGATGCTTCATATCGAATCCTATACATGTATATATATATATATATATATATATATATTATGTGTGTGTGTGTGTATAAAGCCAATTGTTTCTGTTTTCAATTACTAGTTGATTTCGTTTTAAGTGAAAAAAATATATAATTCCTTTTTAGAATATTGTTTTATTAAGTTTTCATGTTAAATGCAATATGTTTTTGTTTTTAATTTATATTATGCTTGAAAATATTTATTATCAAATGTAAGTTGGCTATTTTGAAAATATCGGATATATATCGAAAAATCGGATATTTTTGATATTTTCGTAAATATCATGATATTTACGAACCCTGTATACAATGCATGAATGATCAGGGCCTACAGCGCCTAACCCTGATTTCTTGATCCTGGGATCTGTCATACAAAGTTGCTATACCCTGTGACGGCGAATTTAGATTTTTATAACTCATTCGATTCGTCTCTTCGAGAGAAATATTTTTTTACCTCGCATATCGGCTATTGAGTTTTATTAATAACAGGAGACCGGGACAAATTTTAAAATTTCGGTCATTGAAAACCAATTGCCGTCAAAGAAATAAGTAAGATTTAAATTTATTTATGGTTCTTACATTGACATGCATTGATGATAGTCAATTTTTAACAACGTTGTTCATTCCGAAGAAGTGAGTAAAACAAAAATATTTCTCACAGTGCGCACAACGAGCAAAGGTTTTTCAGCTGAGCTGACTAGACGATGCATTCAAAACAGCTTGCTTTCTTTCTTGAATTTTAAAACAGTATTCTGCAGGGGTGACGTAGTTTTCTTCTTTATTTTATTATGGTAATAGCAATAATATAAACGTATAGTAGTTATTGGCAATGTATGGCACTCTAAAAACTATTAGTAAACTTAAAACGCTCTTACTTCTTTGAAGGCAACTGTTTTTCAGTGAAAGAAATTTTGAATTTTGACCCGGCTTCCTGTCATTATACAAACTCACTAGCCGATATGTGAATTATAAAATTACTAAGCTCGATAAGACGAATCGAATGAGCTCCAAAATTCGCCGCAACAGGCTGTAGTACATTTACTTGTGAGGTCCTATAAAAAGACACTACTGTATGACCTCATATGTCTTGGGACATATGCTGCATACAGCATATGTTCCGGTCACATGCAAAATTATAACAAAACTATTAAAAATAATCGGTATAACTGTCATTTTCAAGGAATTATTGCATACTATTCTAGATTGTAGTATGCAATATTACGCTTGGTGATCTGCAAATTGTGCGTACAGTAATGAATAGTTTCACGCAATGAATAAATAGTGCAATAAAAAAATGGTGCATTTTGGTGCCATCATTAGTGACAGGCTTACTTCATTTTCACGAGCAAGAACATTATAGATATTTTTCATAGCCTCTTCATCTGCATGTATGTACGGTCAGCTGATGAAATTTATAAAAAAGTCCTTCCGGCCAGTGCCGGGAGGAAGAGGTAGCTTTCATATTCCTTATTTTTAAAAAGCCAACTTATATTATTCAAACACACGAAGCTCAATTTAGTGGAAACCGAATATAGGAGATTCAATGCTAATTTTTATCAATACTAAATCATTATGAATGAGAATTTCGCAAAATTATTCAGCTTTATCCAAGCTGCTTTTATTTAAAGTAACTTATATTTGGCTGCCAAATTCGGCGATTTCTTAAAGTGCCTGCCATTTTAAGACAACATGGTGGATGAGGCTAACCAGTGAACTTGGTCGAGACCTTAGTAATTGCTGTGCACATGCTCACTCACATCGGAATCGGTTGATATATACGAGTGCTGTCGCAGACAAAAAATCAGATTTTTTAAAATGTCACCCATATTAGAAATTGAAACTGCTATATCTGAGCTATTTTTTAAGATAAAAACAAACAAAAAATGCTCCTGAATCATTATATCAAGGTCAAATAGTTAAAAAAGAAACCTTTTTCAATTTCTAATTTTTTTGCATCTCACATTAAATATCATTTTTTTAATTTAATGGCCGCCATTTTGAAACAAGATAGCTGATGAAGCTGGCCAGCGAACTTGGTCGAGATATTGATGTATACTATACACATGCCTTCTTAAATCGAAATAGGTGAATACGTGTGTTACAGCTTGACAAAAACAAAATCGTTTCAAAATGTTAGCCATGCTAGAAATTCAAAGTGCTATAATTCAACCATTTTTTAAGATATAAACAAAATAACAAATTTTCAGAAACAAAAACTGCTCCGGAATCTTTGTATCAAGACTAAACATATAAAAAAATCTTTTCATTTTCCAATTTTTTAATACCTCATTTTAAATTTTAAATTTATTTTTTTTTAATGGCAAACCTTTTGAAAAAAGATGGCGAATGAAGCTGGCCAACGAACTCGGTCGAGACACTGATATGTACTATGTGCAGACCAAGTTACATCCAAATCGGTTCATAAATACGCCTGTTATCGCGTGACAAAAAACATGTCGTTTTAAAATGTCAGCCACAATAGAAATTCAAAATGCTATAACTCAGCCATTTTTTTAGATATACACAAAACAATAACTGTTCCGGTAACTTTGTATTAAGGTGAAACACATACAAAAAAACTTTTTCATTTTCCAATTTTTTGGTATCTCATTATAAATTTTAATTTTTTTAAATATTTTAAATGGCCGCCATTTTGAAACAAGATGGCGGATGAAGCTGGCCAACGAACTCGGTCGAGATATTTGTATGTACTATGTTCACACCAAGGTACATCCAAATCGGCTCATAAATACGCCTGTTATCACGTGACAAAAATCAGGACGTTTCAAAATGTCAGCCACGCTAGAAATTCAAAATGCTATAACTCAGCCATTTTTTAAGATATAGACGAAACAAAAACTGCTAGGGAATCTTTGTATAAAGGTCAAATACATAAGAAAAAATTATTTTTCCATTTTCAATTTTTTGGTACCATATTTCAAATTTTAAATTTTTAAAAAATATATAAATGACCGCCATTTTGAAACAAAACAGCGGATGAAGCTGGCCAACGAACCCGGTCGAGATATTTGAGATCGAGATATACAGTGTGACAACGTTCAGATATATATATATATATATATATATATAAATTTTGAATGGAGGGTGGTTTCGGGGTCTGGGGGTCATGATCGATGAAAATATACCAAAATTTTTTGAAATTGCTTTCCTCCGAACGGCTGCAATAGGTAGCTTTTTGTAATGAAAGCTTCCTAAAAGCTCTTTTAGTAAGAATTTGTAAGAATTTAAATTCTCCTTTTGATAAATTAGTACGTTTCAATGAATTACTACATTGATGACATTAGTAAAAGAAATCAAATAAAGATTTTTTAAATTTGCAGTCAATCAAAAAAATATTGTTGCATGGAGTTGTAAATGCAGTGATGATTCGTTATTGTAAATAATTGTACAGTAAAATGTTTACCTACCATATAATATTGACATTTATAGCATCTTTTATAAAAATTATCGCAATAGCATGCAATAGCATGCAATTTCTGTGAAATTTTGAATTTAATATTCCGACCTTATATTCCACTTTAAGTCTAAACCGTACACAAATGTGACAATTTCTTACACAAATTACATTTTGTCGTACACTTTACAAAAAACTGTTCAGTATTTCGACTTGAAATTAAACATAAAAATAAATTATGATCTGTAGATTTGCACAATATTATCTTTTTTACAGAATAACCTTAAAATATTTATTATTTTAAATAATTTATTTTACATGTTTTTCCATTACTGGCGCAGTTTTTCCAAATAAAAAATGAAACAAATGTATTTTCAGAAGAAAAATAAATTATGGAGTTATTAATTATAGATAGAATCATAATTAATTAAATAAATAAAATATATTTTCATTATCCCACCAAAATATCTCAAAAACGTTTTTTTTTTTATTTAATTAAGGTAAGAAATATTTTTGGACTTGATAGAAATAAAATATGATCTGTAGATTGTGATAATATTATTTTCTTATCGAATGATTTATCAAAAAACATTTTTTATTATTTTTTTAATATATTTTTCCATTATACGAATTTATGTTTGTAAACTATAATGAAACCCGCTTATGTCTTGCAGTAAATAAAAATCATTGAGTCAGTAATAATAAATAAAGTCATGAATGATTAAGTACGTGAAATATTATCGTTGCATCAAAATTTCTCATTTAAAATATATATATATATTTAAATAAGGAAAGGAACCTATATATGTGCATTTTGCGAAAACGAAATATTTTAAATATTGCAAATAGCTGCGGAATTTATGCTTCAAATCGTACAAGGACGTTAAAGCTTTCTTATATGAAAAATGTATGTGATTTAGAAGGAAAATATAAATGTTAATGAATAGTTTATTAAGATTGATTGGAAATGGCGCATATTTTGGTGCTCATGCCTTTTAATCATATAACAGTTTCACGATTTATTTTATGAAATTTTTTAAATATGGTTTTTTATGAAAATTATAGTCTATTTTTAATGAATTCAAATTTGTGAAAATTCAATTATTTAGATTCAATTATAAAAGTATTTTTCAGTGTTAAGATTTCAAATACACAATTTATTCTTATTATGTGAAATCATTTACGCAGATGATACTTATGCATTTAAGAAAAAATTATTTTATGATTTTTTTTTTTTTTTTTTTTTTTTTTTTTTTTTTTTTTTTTGTAAAGTAGCACCAAAATAATTGTAAACAAATAAAACTAATTGTTGCAATTAATAAAATGTAAAAACATCTTTAAAAGAGCTTTTATTTTCTTACTAACGCATTTAAAAAATATATATTACAAAGAATTACGCTTACGCATTTTAAATGAATTATATTATGATTTTTTTTTCTTGTGTGTGTGTGTGAAGTGACAACAAAAGAACTGTAAACAAATAAAATTAATTGTTGTAATAAATAAAATGTAAAAACATCTTTAAAAGAGATTTTAGTTGAAAATTTAAAAATATTTTGTAAAATTTACCTTCAAAAATATATTTTTTTTACACCAGTCTTATGTAATAAATCAAAAATTCCGAGGAAATTCTTAGTTATTTGGCTGAATTTACATTTCTAAAATTAAAATGTGCCAAAACATAAAATAACGTTTTTGCTTAATAAAGATGCAAAAATTATATAAACCAATATTGTTATTTTGAAATATTTATCTTATTAAATAATGCTTCGCGAATCCAAACAAAGCATGGCTTTTGCTAGTTATTATTTTATATGTAGGTAAAGGTAATGGCCATTTCGTATTCAGTAATGAAGAAAGAATGAAATAATACAGCTCATATTCAAAATATTAGAATAATTACATTTTTTTTAGTAATTGAAAATATCGTTTGGTAATTTAACGTCTTTTAATGCAAATATGCAAACGATATTTTCATTAAGAACATATTGTTGATTAAACTTATTTATTATCTTAAAATTAAACATATTTTTGAAAAGATTAATTGAAAAAATAATTATTTTGAAAAGTCAAAATATTAGAATATTTATTCAAGTAGTTCAAAATATTAGAATATTTCACTTTAATTCTCCTTTAATTATCACCAATTTATAATTGATGGCATCATTGATTAAATTCAGACGATTTTATTTAAAATCAGTATTCTTTTGGCAGTTTGTTTGCTTTTTTGTCTTAAAATGGGTCGTGTGAGTGATATTCCTGAATCTAATAAACTTCGTATGGTTGATTTGTATAGGTACGGTAAAAATCAATGTTATATAGCGAATTATTTACATTGTTCGCAATAAAACGTTAGTAAAATTCTAACACAATAATACAAAAATGGAAATTTTCAAAACAATCGCCGAAATCGTGGCCGAAAACCAAAAACATCTGCTAGAGATGACAGGAAACTGAAGCGTATAGTCAAAAAAAAAAAAATGTTTAAAATGCGTGCGGTTCTTGCACCGAAAACGGAATGAAGAAAGACTTGAAGTTTCTACATCGACAACTTTAAGATGTCTCCATAAATTTAACTTTGGATCCTGTGTACCGAAATCAAAACCTCTCATGACTACGAAACAAAAATGTATAAGATTGAATTGGTGTAAATCAAGATGTTTATGGAGCGAAGAAGATTGGAGAAATATATCATTTAGTGATGAAATTATATTTTGTGTTTCATATGGTAATCAAGGTATTCGAGTTTGGAGAATGAAGCAAGAAACATTTGATAAAGAATGCCTTAAACATTCCGTAAAATTTGCTGCTAGTGTCATGGTCTGGGGTTGCATGAGTGCAATAGGACCTGGGATTGTTATGCATCGTCTACGAAAAGGTTATCTCTGAGATATATCAAGAAATTTTGAAATATTACATGATTCCAACATCAGAAGATTTATTTGAAGATTATTTCGTGTTTCAGCAAGATTTAGCGTCACCGCATACCTCGGTATCAACTAAGAATTGGTTCCGCCAACGCAACATTAAGGTACTTCCTTGGCCACCAAACTCATCAGACATTAATCCTATCGAAAACTTATGGTGTATAATGAGGAAAAAATTCCTTGAAAATCTTCTTTCAAGTACAACTGAGTTAGTGAAATGTATTAAATTATTTGGACTAATACTGATAGAAATGTTTTTAAACACTTTGTGTATAGTATGCAAGATCGATTGTACGCTGTTATGAAAATTAAAGGGAATGCTACAAAATATTAACTACAATTTACTTCATATTCATAAGGTAATATTGTTGCGTAAGAAAAAAGTATTCTAATATTTTGAACCAATCTAGATTTTATTATGATATTTAGATGTGTTTCAGAAAGCTGTATAGTATACCTAATTTATTGTACTATATTTTAAGTTTTGTAAATGTTAAAATCTTATCTAAACATTTCAGATTTAATTTATAAGAAATTTAATTGCATTTACTTAGTATAAAGTATAAATAAATGAAAAATAATATTTTCTTATTACTTTTTCTCAATTATTCTAATATTTTGAATATGAGCTGTAGTAGAATTGCATTTTATATAAGAGGACATGGGTTCCAAAACTCGCCTTATCCACAGGAAAGTAAACTTTTGTAGACCAAAATTAATCCCAAATCCTTAGAATATAAGATGAGTTTTGAAAGTAAACCGAGATTTAACACGTCCAAAAATGCACGATAAAATTATTTTTAATGCAGATTGTAGTGTTTTTTCAGCGTAGGTTTACAAACTGAATAGATTAATAGACAAAGCATGATTTTATTTGTTTTGGATAAGGCGACTTTTTAAACTTACGTCTTTATATTTACAATTAAATTTGGAAATAGTTGTTGATTGATATTAAATTTGTTTAATAATGTTACACTAGCAGGAATGACCGAGCTAAGCTCGGTCGAAATTAGCTTCCTATTTATCTCGATATATTTTTCCCACTGAATCATTCTTGCTGTTTTAGATACAATTAGCTTGACCATGAAACATAGTGACCCAAAATAACCCACTAATCGCGTTTTTTCGAACATCCGACCTATCACAATGCTCTTCTCGAGCCTGAAAACGATGGAACACAAAATTTAATGAAAATGGTTAGTCGCTTTCTAGGTAAAATAAGCTTGATCCACGTTGATTCAAAAAACCACTGACCGAAATTCATCGACAGATGTGTGCTATTTCAATGGTATTTATGTACTGTGAAACGGTATTACAAAAAAAAAAATTGCCAAAATTGTTTGAAACTTTTTGAGATGCCGATAGCTTGATCCCGACCCATTATCACCAAAATGACCCACTAATAGAATTTTCTTGAGCATGCGACCCAGCCCAATCGTTTTATCTTGTCCAGAAACGGTGTAGTACAAAGTTTTGTCAAAATCTTTTGAGCGGTTTTTTAGATACAGTTAGCTTGATCCTGATCCATTAGGACCCAAAATGACACATTGATTGAATTTTCTTGAACATGCGACCCTGCACAATGCTCTTATGATGCCCGTAAACGGTATTATACAAAATTATGTCAAAATGTTTTGAAGCGCTTTTTAAATACAATTAGTTTGACCCTGATCCAGTGTGATCCAAAATGACCCACTACTGAATTTTCTTGAACATGTGACCTAGCCCAATGGTCTTCTCGACCCCGAAAACGATAGAATACAAAATTTAGTCGAAATCGTTTAAGCCGTTTTTTAGATACAATTATCTGGACCCTGACACATTGTGACCCAAAAATGACCCATTAATCGAATTTTCTCGAACATGTGACTTAGCCCAATTCTCTTCTCATGCCCAGAAACGGTATACGTAATATAAAACTTCATCAAAATGTTTTGAGCATTTTTTTTTAGATTCTATTAGCTTGACCCTGGCCCATTCTGATCCAAAATGACCCACTAATTGAATTTTCTCGAACATGTGACTTAGCACAATGGTCCTCTCATGACCAGAAACGGCAGTATATTAAAAATTTTGTGAAAATATCTTGAGCCGTTTTTTAGATATAATTAGCTTGACCCTGACCCATAATGACCCACAAATCGAATTTTATCGAACACGTGACCCATCCCAATGGTCTTTTCGTGTCCGAAAACGATAGATTACAGAATTTCGTCAAATCGTAGTGCCGTTATCTAGATAAACTTAGCTGGACCCACGGTGACCCAAAAATGAACCACTAATCGAATTTTCTTGAACACGTTATCCATCCCAATGGTTTTTTCGTGCCCGAAAATGGTTAGATACAAAATTTAGTCAAAATCGACTGTGCCGTTCTCTAGATATAATTAGCTTGACCCTGACCCATTATGACCCAAAATGACCCACTAATCGAATTTTCTCGAGCACGAGAGCCATCCCAATGGTCTTTTCGTGCCCGAAAACAATAGGGTGCAAAATTTCGTCAAAATCGTTAGAGCCGTTATCTAGATAACTTAGCTTGACCCACTGTGACCCCAAAACAACTCACTAATTGAATTTTCTCGAACATGAGACTTAGCTCAATGGTCTTCTCGTAATCCAAAAGTGTAGAATATAGAGTTTAGTGAAAATCGTTAGAGCCGTTTTTTAGATAAAAATAGCTTGACCCACAGTGACCCAAAAATGACCCACTAATCGAATTTTCACGAAAACGTGACCCATCTCAATGGTCTTTTAGTGCCCGAAAATGGTTAGATACAAAATTTAATCAAAATCGATTGAGCCGTTCTCTACACATAATTACTTTGACCCTGACCCATTATGACCCAAAATGACCCACTAATCGAATGTTTTCGAACACGAGACCCATCCCAATGATCTTTTCGTGACCGAAAATGGTTAGATACAAAATTTAGTCAAAATCGATTGATCCGTTCTCTAGATATAATTAACTTGACCCTGACCCATTATGACCCAAAATTACCCACGAATAGAATTTTCTCGAACACGAGACCCATCCCAATGGTCTTTTCGTGGCCTAAAACAGTAGGGTGCAAAATTTCGTCAAAATCGTTTAAGAAGTTATCTAGATAAACTTAGCTTGACCCACGGTGACCCCAAAATGACCCACTAATCGAATTTTCTCGAACATGTGACTTAGCCCAATAGTTTTCTCGTAATCCAAAACTGTAGAATATAGAGTTTAGTGAAAATCGTTAGAGCCGTTTTTTAGATAAAATTGGCTTGACCCATAGTGACCCAAAAATGACCCACTAATCGAAGTTTCTGGAACATGTGACCTAACCCAATAGTTTCTTCGTGTCGAAAAACGGTTGGATGTGAAATTTGGTCAAAATCGATTGAGCCGTTTTTTAGATATAATTAGCTTGACCTTGACCCATTACGACCCAAAATGACCCACTAATCGAATTTTCTCGAACACGTGACCTAGACCAATGGTCTTATCATGCCCAAAAATGGTAAAATACAAAATTTCGTCAAAATCGATTGAGCCGTTCTCTAGATATAATTAACTTAGCCCTGACCCATTATGACCCAAAATGACCCACTAATCCAATTTTCTCGAACACGAGACCCATTCCAATGATCTTTTCGTGCCCGCAAATGGTTAGATACAAAATTTAGTCAAAATCGATTGAGCCGTTCTCTAGATATAATTAACTTAGCCCTGACCCATTATGACCCAAAATGACCCACTAATGGAATTTTCTCGAACAAGAGACCCATCCCAATGGTCTTTTCGTGCCCGAAAACAGTAGGGTTCAAACTTTCGTCAAAATCGTTAAAGACGTTATCTAGATAAACTTAGCTTGACCCGCGGTGACCCAAAAATAACCCACTAATCGAATTTCCTCGAACATGTGACTTAGCCCAATAGTTTTCTCGTAATCCAAAACTGTAGAATATAGAGTTTAGTGAAAATCGTTAGAGCCGTTTTTTAGATAAAAATAGCTTGACCCACAGTGACCCAAAAATGACCCACTAATCGAATTTTCACGAAAACGTGACCCATCTCAATGGTCTTTTAGTGCCCGAAAATGGTTAGATACAAAATTTAATCAAAATCGATTGAGCCGTTCTCTACACATAATTACTTTGACCCTGACCCATTATGACCCCAAATGACCCACTAATCGAATGTTCTCGAACACGAGACCCATCCCAATGATCTTTTCGTGACCGAAAATGGTTAGATACAAAATTTAGTCAAAATCGATTGATCCGTTCTCTAGATATAATTAACTTGACCCTGACCCATTATGACCCAAAATGACCCACGAATAGAATTTTCTCGAACACGAGACCCATCCCAATGGTCTTTTCGTGGTCTAAAACAGTAGGGTGCAAAATTTCGTCAAAATCGTTTAAGAAGTTATCTAGATAAACTTAGCTTGACCCACGGTGACCCCAAAATGACCCACTAATCGAATTTTCTCGAACATGTGACTTAGCCCAATAGTTTTCTAGTAATCCAAAACTGTAGAATATAGAGTTTAGTGAAAATCGTTAGAGCCGTTTTTTAGATAAAATTGGCTTGACCCATAGTGACCCAAAAATGACCCACTAATCGAAGTTTCTCGAACATGTGACCTAACCCAATAGTTTCTTCGTGTCGAAAAACGGTTGGATGTGAAATTTGGTCAAAATCGATTGAGCCGTTTTTTAGATATAATTAGCTTGACCTTGACCCATTACGACCCAAAATGACACACTAATCGAATTTTCTCGAACACGTGACCTAGACCAATGGTCTTATCATGCCCAAAAATGGTAAAATACAAAATTTCGTCAAAATCGATTGAGCCGTTCTCTAGATATAATTAACTTAGCCCTGACCCATTATGACCCAAAATGACCCACTAATCCAATTTTCTCGAACACGAGACCCATACCAATGATCTTTTCGTGCCCGAAAATGGTTAGATACAAAATTTAGTCAAAATCGATTGAGCCGTTCTCTAGATATAATTAACTTAGCCCTGACCCATTATGACCCAAAATGACCCACTAATGGAATTTTCTCGAACAAGAGACCCATCCCAATGGTCTTTTCGTGCCCGAAAACAGTAGGGTTCAAACTTTCGTCAAAATCGTTAAAGACGTTATCTAGATAAACTTAGCTGGACCCACGGTGACCCAAAAATAACCCACTAATCGAATTTCCTCGAACATGTGACTTAGCCCAATAGTTTTCTCGTAATCCAAAACTGTAGAATATAGAGTTTAGTGAAAATCGTTAGAGCCGTTTTTTAGATAAAATTGGCTTTACCCACAGTGACCCAAAAATGACCCACTAATCGAAGTTTCTCGAACATGTGACTTAGCCGAAAAGTTTCTTCGTGTCGAAAAACGGTTGGATGTGAAATTTGGTCAAAATCGATTGAGCCGTTTTTTAGATATAATTAGCTTGACCTTGACCCATTACGACCCAAAATGACCCACTAATCGAATTTTCTCGAACACGTGACCTAGCCCAATGGTCTTATCATGCCCGAAAATGGTAAAATACAAAATTTCGTCAAAATCGTTAGAGTCGTTTTTAAGATAAAATTTACATACACACACACATACATACAAACACAATTTTTGCTCGCATTATAGTATAAGATTTAGAGTTTCATTAATTAAATAGATATGTTATCAATGTATATATAAAATCTGCTCTAATAAAGAATCCACATAATACGGTGAGATAAGATTTTTCTACCTTTATAATTTAAAATTCAAAATTCAAAATTAAAATTCCGTTTAACACACACACACACACACATGTATATATATATATATATATATATACAGCAGACTCCCTCAAATCTGCAACTCTAAAATCCACAAATGCCTAAAATCCACTCATCATCGTAGATGTAAACAATGAAACTCTCAGTTGAGATGTAGGGGCAAAATTACAGAATTTTTTAGTTTTATATCATTCCATATGTACTTTAATATCTAATTTTTTATAATATGACTGAACTCGTGGTTTTTCATGAAGGAAGTACAATTTATTTCTGAAAAAAAAAAGATATTGCTGATGCCTTTGGTAATCACAATCTTTTTACTAAATCTTTTTATATTTTAATCGAGCTTTTTTGGTTATTAAGACTGGCTAAACTTGAAATAAGATTTTGATGTGAATTAATAGGGTACCTTTATGAGGAGAGTTTCATTGAATAATTCAAGGAAAATGTATCTCATCTTTCTTACTCGTATTTGGTACTACTTAGTTATCCCATCGACCAAATATCTGTCGCCAAACTATAAGATTAAATGCCCATAATGGTTGATTGTAAATGTCACATTCACTTGACTTTAAGCAAGTTACACGTGTTTACGTCATCAAGTGATTTTTATTTTGACGTTTTATTTGTATTTTTATTAATGTTATACTAATTTATTTGTTCTTTCGTTATTTAAAATAAAAATTATGTCAATTTGTATAATTTGGCGAGTGGTTAGGCGATTTATATAATTTGGCGAAATTGGTCGACAGGATAACTAAGTAGTACCTCATATTTAATTATACATTATTAATTATTTACTTGACGTTTACTTTTAATAATTAACCATTTTTTAAATTATCGTACTGTTTATCATTTTAGTTTATTGCTTTACCTAATTATTTTAATATTTTACTATATTGCAAAGATTCTTTATAATTTTAATTGCATTATTACATTCAACTACTGTTTAAAAAACATAAACAAAGCAATGACCAGAAATCCGCAAAATTCTAAAATCTGCAGAACATCTGGTCCCAAGCTGTGCAGATTTGAGGGAGTCTACTGTAAAAGAAAGTCTGGATTTTGTATTAATACATATATGTAATAAAGATGAAATCACAAATGTATGAACAAATGGTAAAATTCTAAAGATGAACAAGATATGAAGATAGGAAACCAGTATGTAAAATAAAAAACTATGAATAACCCACATAATCATCAGAAGTGCTTGTGGATTAATTCATAATGTAGATGCGTTATTTCATCCAATTTTGTCGGCGTTAAGCCTAAAATGACAAAATTTAGCACCCAATAGCGCATCATAGAATAAAATAAAATAAGATACCCAGAGATCTAAACAAAGATACACCTCACACAGGATATTAAAAATTATAAGAGCAACATCTCAATTACATAAAAGGATCCAATTTATTATAAAGTTGACTCACAATGTTAAAACATGTGAGGATGCAAACAGATTAGGTTAGGATTATTAGTATATGCGGTCAGAAGTTGCTGAGAATTAGAACATTACTGTCATCTGGTGTGAAAAAGGAAAACTATAATGTAATTAGGTTTATTAAAAATAAATGTTTAGTGCTGCCATCTATACTCATAAAACAGAAATGAAATTAATTGAAGAAATTAAAAAATCATTAAGATTAAAATGTGTTTAAAGTTGAATGAAAAAATAGGAATAAACTTAACAAGTATATTATATTTACTATATAAAAATAAGTAAATAGAAGGCCATTGATTAAATTAACCAGTTGAAAAACTTGTATTATAAAATAGAAAATGAGTATATGCATAACATTTAAAAAACAATGAGAATTATTTTGAGATAGTAAAATATGGCCTTGTATTATGTACCAATATGTGAAAATTAATAAAAAATATGATGTTAAATGCATGATACTCCTATGTTTTTATAAATATATCCATACAATATATAAGCACACGTACATACACACACATATACATGCTCACACACATATAAAAATATAAGGTTTTAATTCTTTTTTAGCATTCTCGACCACAACCCTCCATAATGGTATTTTTATTTTATATTTTTTTTATAATAGTGTACACTGTATTTAAAACAGACACACACATATTTTTATAACTATATTTTTTGTGTATGTTTTGTAATTTTTTCAGCAATCCACATCCAGAGTTGCCAAGTGTCCGGCTTTTTGGACACCACTACTATCATAGAGAAAATCTGGTTTTTGTAAATCCCTCAAATGTTCCAATTGAATAAAACAATATTTTCTGCATTAAAATGCTCGTATTCAAAAAGCCGGAGACTTGTCAGTAATAGTTACATAAAAATAATTCTTAGACTTGAAAACTGTCTGCATCGGCTTGTTTATCAAACATTTCTCTATAATACCACCGATTTTCATACTTTTGTATGCAATATGTTTCTTAATATTAAAGAAGAAAGATCTCCGGTCACCAAAAATTCAAAACCGGCGGCGGTGACAGCATTAGTTACTTTTTTTTAGAATAGAGAAATTTCCATATGTCATATTTTTCTTTAATTTTGTGTAATGTAAAAGATTTTATTTTTTATGCATATTTTATTTTTTGTTGTAATAAAATAAAATATCTTTAACAAAAATAGTAGTACAACGACATATTTTTATGGAATTTGCGAGTACAGTTCCTTAATATAGCATTCGTTTTAATGCTTCAGATGTTTCGAAGCTCATGTAGTTTTTCTGCACGCCAAAAATAAATTAAAAACATTATCTACTTAATTATCTTTGTAACATAAAATAATATAATACATAGTCGCAGGGGGCAAAAAAAAATACTTATTAATGTGCTCTACATTAAAACATACAGAGTAAAAGAAATGGATTTTTTTTTTATCTAAGTAAATTTAATGAGCATAGACTGGCTTTATCGTTTATAGCTGCACTAATAAGTTTCCATTTGCTTGACTCATTTTTTATGTTTTGAATGCATTACATCTTAAAAATATCTTTACATGTAATGTTTGCTCATAAAACGAATAAAATATTTAAAACAACTTAAGATTATTATTTTTCCAAAGCCAGGCATGATCATGGGCACTGATATATTCACTCTGACATAAAACAATATTTTTTAAAAGAGAAAACATGCATAATTGCATAGTTGCCAAGCTGCCTTTTTTTCATATCTAGTAGAAAGATAATATTTATTAGATAAATGAACTTAAGGACATAGAAATAAAAAAATACAATTATGTTAATATTGTCTGAGGTTCAAAGTACGTTGTTTGAATTGGAAAAGAATAAACCGTAAAGCATTAGTTCACGGATGCATTTTGGCATTTTTTTAATTTAAAAATTCATACCAGAGTTTCCAAATCGTAGTTTTTGTTTTATTCAATAACAGACAATTCAAAACGACATAAAGCAAAAATGATATGAATTTGGAAATACGGAATTTAAAAATAGATGCCAAACTGTGAACTCTTCTCCATCTATAACTGTATTTTTAATATTTGTTAATTTCGGAATGAATTTCTTTGTATTGGATTTTGGTTATCATCTGCCACTTTTAGCTATGTTGCTGTTGGAGGGATGCCTTAAAGGAGGGCTTTCTAAACGGCCAAATTATTGTTGAATCAAAAAATATAGAATGGGGCCGAGTGCAAGTTGCCCATTTTGAAAGAGTAAATACGGTTAAATATATTTTTTTAAAAAACATGCTTTGTTATTTTAGTGAAATTTAGATAGACAGTGAAACATGTGAGCTAAAAGTTGCCTTGCAGTTATAGTTTTGCTTAATCTCGAAGTTATTAGTGATATGAACCACCAGTGATTTAAGCGTATGTAAGCTTTAAATTAGTAGTTTTACACTTCTTATGTTTTGAATGTGGATCTAAGAACTAAATTATCTTTATGCACAGCTTAGTATGGACTGAAATTATACAAGCACCATCACACTCCATTCCTTTTTTATTTGAATAAACAGTGATTTTAAATATAAAATCTAATTGTGTTTATACTTCAATGTAGCAGAACTGCTGTGTTCGCTACAAAACTAAATAAAAATAAATTCACTTATTGGCTTTGAATATTTAATTACACTATCAGTAATGATAGATGGAGTAAATATAACAATTCCATACTGCAAAAATAAATCTTTTACTTCAGAAAAATTGCCTGAAATACCTGATATTAGTTTTTCAAATCTTTTCTTTTAGATTTACAAATGAATAAAACGAAAGTATATCTCAAAATAGTGTAAAAATCTCAATTTAATAAATAATTTATCATTAGAGCATTTGTAATTGTAATTATAGAGAAATATGAACGATTCGAAATTATCTGAGTAATTTAGCAAATATCTTATTCCTCTAAATCGTAAGTTGAATTACGATTGATATTCTAGCACAAGATATTTTAATTTCACATCTAGCAAATGTTTAAATATCCACGTGATACAAGCTTGTTCTGAAACTACATTAGCACAAGGAAATTCTCTTAGTGTAAATGTATCTATGTCCATATGTTTAGTAAATTTAATCAGCTTGAAGGACTTTATACCTTATGGTTTATTACATGAGCAGATTCTCAAAAGTGAGTTTTGATTCTCATTCTCTAAGGGAACTAAGTTTAAAGTGCACTGTCACTTTAACATTGTTTCTCGCTGAAAATAAATTAATAATGAAAGTTATTCTTATTAAACGAAAAGGTATACGAAAATCTATGTAAATGTTCAACAAAAAATTTAATGTAAATAAAATTAATTATAATGATAAATAAATGTTTATATGATTTATGGAAAATTATTTAAAAAAAAATTGTTTGATTTTTAATGATAAATTTTGTGATGATATTGAGGAGATTTAATTTTTTTTATTGTTTTTGCCAATCAAAATAGTTATTTTTAAATAAAGAATGCTTATTCTTATTCTTAAATAGTCACTTTTATTCAATAATTAAACAGAAATTTCCAATTTGTATTACTGTAATTTTGTTTGTAAATTTTCGAAATGTGAAAATGTAATAAAATGGATTTATGTAATAACCCTTATATCCCAAATTTACTCTTGATTACTTTATTTTAAAAATTAACTATTTGTTAATAGTTCCGGAGGAATTAAGTGTAAATGTCCCGTAATATTTTTGATAGCACTTAGCTTTAGCAGAGAAATTATTGTATGAATGATATATTAGTGTTAATACTATTGATCCTAAAAATAATTCAATAATATCTATTTCGTTATTGAAAAAAAAAAAAAAAAAAAAAAATGAGATGAACGTCCAGTTTTTTTCGTGCATAACCAAATATTTTTTATGCGATTACCATTGTTATGTTTAAATTATGAATGCATCTTTTTTTAACGTACGTTAGACAGTTTTGCTTTCACAAAAACGTTTGATTAAAACAGTACGTTTAAGCAATAATACGTTCAATTACTATTATATATACTAAATTGTATCATTCACCTTTTGTATTTTATGAAACATAGGCGATAGATAATTGCATTTATATATAAATGAAAGGCGAAAACATAATTTATTCATAGATTTAAAAAAAATAACACCTCCTTTTATAAATAAAGAATCATTATATTTGAAATTGTTATATATATATATATATATATATATATATATATATATATATATATATATATATATATATATAATAGCTTAAAAATACCCCATGTCAGGTAATGGCAAATACGTAGTACTAATAGTGGTCGTTAAGACAGTCTGTTTGTCCGTCCGACCTTATATAACAGAGCAAAAACTACACAACCGAATGGTCTGAAATTTTAAATATATATTTTTTGAAAAATGTTGTGGAGTCATTTCAAATTTTATGGAAATCTCATGTATTGCTTAATTATAGGGGCAGTCAAAAGTTTTTCGTTACCTTACGGCCAATGTGAAAAAATTATTTCAAGTCCATTTTAATGAAGTTACAGCGTTTTGATCAGAATGACATTGATATCCACTTATGAAATGCGCTAAAATATACATTCAGTACTATATGCGGTGCAAAATATATTTATTAAATTATTCACAGTACGAACGCACCTCATTTGTCACGTTTGACGTGTAATTTCTAACTTGTTCCTTTTTTTTTAGGAACTCCTGCACAATTGAGTAGGCCTGGTCTTAAAGGGTTAAAATCTGTTACTTAAAGACCATTTTTTAAACGAAAAAGAACGCAAGAGGTTCTGATCTCAAAGCTATACACGAGAAGTGCCGGATTTGAACTCATGTCATGCACGCCGGCCAAACCCTTGAGAAAATTCCGGTATTCTCTCCAAATTTTGTGTCACGCGGTAAAACACGTGTGCGCTTGTGTTAGAAAGATCCCCATAGAAGACAACAGCCTGCAAAATATATATTTCTAGCTCAGGTAATTAGATTTAGCAAACAAACAAAATCTTTTAAATCCAATTTATTGCACATATTGTGCATATATCTTAAATTACATTAAGCAAGAATATTTATTTGTAAATATAAAAATATGTATTTACATATTTGAAACTTGTAGAAATCTATTCCAGTTCCATCCCATAAGTTCCATTCATAAATTTGTAATAAATGTATATTCACGTAAACTTATGCTCGCCTCCAAATACTGTGTACATGACGTCAAAGGAAAAAAAGATTGCTTTGGTATCATTTGGAAAAGTAGTAGGGTGGTTAACCAACTCAATTAACCGCTTAATAGATTTTCATACACAGTATGTGCAAGAAGAGTTTGTTTATTTTGTTACTAAAAGCCTTTCGACACCACTAATTTTAATTGCAATATTCGTTTTATTTACTGCATATTTCGACATTTTTCGGTAATGTAAGGCGAATATTTTAGTACGATAAAAGTGGCGTATTATCCTTACTTTTAGTTTATTGAGTAAAAAAAAAAAAAAAAAAAAAAAAAAAAAAAAAAAAAACTTTTAAAAGTTTAAGCAATAGGTTCTGGAGTATTTTTTTAAACATGTTGCAGCTACTGAAAGCAAATGTAGTGTATTGTTTAGTGGTCGCTAGTAAACACTGGTAATGCAAGTAGACTGATAAAAAATTAATAACGATAAAAATGGTATGAATGCATTAATAAGACCCATATTTAAATCGGTATTAAACTTTATTTTATCCTGCGAATGTAAAAATAACCTACACTTTATGTCAATTACATATAAGAAAATTCTCAGAAACGTAGAATGATTAAGCTATTTAAATATGAAAATTCATTACAAAACTGATTATAATTACATAATAGTTATTAATTTTCTAATTCCTTTATGCATGTAAATTTTAAAAGCACACTGTAAATTAAAATGTCTGAAATTCAGACACTTAAGTGTCTGAAATGGAGTGTTCAATTTTCAGACGTTTTAAAATGTCTGAATTTTTTCAGACACTTCAAACGTCTGAATCGCATCCATTTTTTTGTAAGCATCATACGTAGTCATGTTTGACCACGTTGAATCCTGGAAAAATATTTGGCTGTGGTCCTGCCCCTCCACCTCCCCCCCCCCCCCAATACAGCCTGATTTTTTTGGTGCTCTCAGTTTTGGTATACAATTTTCGTTACGCTCATAATTTAAATCTTTTACGACATTGTACTGATTATAATCAATATCTTGAACTTCAGGAGTAGAACAAGATTAAAAAAACGAAAAATATTTATCTAAATATTAGATTTTTTTAATTTATTTTGTTCTTAACCTTATTTTACTTTAAAAGTTCAAAATATTGATTATAATCAGTACAATTTCGAAACAGATTTAAAATATAAGCTTTACAAATATTGCACATCAAATTTGGGGGCACTACAGTCGTAGGGGAACGGGGCACTTTCCAGTTTGCCCATCCTTTAATCAAGAAGTACTTTTGCAAAAAACGCAACCCTGCATTATAGTTGTTATAAATTTAGATGTCCGGTATTCGGTCGTATCCGTTGTGGAGGTTAATGGACATTCTCGAATAGCGAACACCTCTATTTAAGGAATACTTTTTTAATCAGCAGACATACATATTTGTATATTTTTACCTCATAAAAGTAGACATCTCCAATTATCGGACAAATTCCGCGGTCCCGAAGTGTTCGCTATTAAGGGCTTTTAAGGTACATAGATAAATATATATATGTTTTTTAATCTTGTCCTACTCTAAAAGTTCAAAATATTTATTATACTCGGTTGAATGTGGAAAAAGATTTAAAATATCAGATGTACGAAAATTGCAACCCCCCCCCCCCCAAAAAAAAAAATGAAAACTCATAATTTAAAAATTAGATTTTTTAAAAAATATATTGCCACATAGGCAATTTTAATATACACTTGATAATCACAACAGCCATTTAACTGTGAATAATGAAAATAAATAAATAAATATTCTACTTTAATAACATTCGGGGTAAAATGACTTTGGTATTTTGTTAAATATATTTGTGTTTTTAAACTTGTCCTACTCTAAAAGTTCAAAACTTTCATTATAATCAGTGCAAGATTTAAGATATCAGCTTTACGAAAATTTCATGCAAAATCCCCCCGTCCCCCCCCCCCCCCAAAAAAAATGTAAATACTTATTTAAAAATTATGTTTTTAAAAAAATTATATTTCCACATGGGCAAGTTTTTATGTAGATCAGAGGGTAATCACAAAAGCTATTCAACTATCAATAAAAACAAATAAGTACATATTCTATATTAAAAACATGAGGAAAAAATAACTTATGGTTTTCAAACTTCTTTCGTCTTAAATATATACAGTAACATCTGTCATTTTTGTATTTTTCGTATAAGTGCATATAAATAAAGTTACCACAATTTTAATACGAAATCTAGTTATAGGTTTTTACTTTTTCTCATTATAAATTTCAAATTACTTTTTTATTAAAATAATAAAAAAATCAGTATTAGAGTTGATTGCAAATCAAATACATATGTACATTTTTACAGGCAGCTTCATATAATAGACGAGTCTCATTTACTTTATTTATCTTTTTTTAATCTGCGGTTTTATGCCAGGAAGTAAGAAAGCATTAGGTCATCTTTCAATGTTTTTTTTTCTTTATTTCCTTGTGGCCGTCGTTTACTGTGAGATAAGAATTATCCATTGAAACTAAGAACTGACATTGAATATATAATTCGTAATAAAAAACAACGTCATAAGTTTAAAAATATATACTTCTAGAATTAGTGGGGTTTTTTGCGAACAGATTCAAAACTAATTAAATTTCATGCAGGATTTTGTTTAGTGCAATAAATAAAATCATAAAATACACTAATTTTACTACTATAAAGAAACTTACTTCAGTTGCTGCAAGAGGTAAGAAAAATTCCTCGATTTGAAATTTCAAAAACTACCCCAGTGAAGGAGAAGGGCTTGCATCATTTTAGTACGAAATTCCATAATATATCCGACTAGCCATATTTAAAGAATGAAATGTTTCATCCTCAAAATAGGACCCTCCAGACAAAAGTTTCTTTTTTTTTTTTTTGCTAGCTTCGACAGGACGAAGATGAATAACACAATATTATTGATATAAATTAATACGAATTGGCACTAAGTCCATTGCACACGCTTTGTAGAATTTCCGGATGTAATCGTCAAGCGTCGTCTACTTCTGTTCTGTGTCTATCCCGCCCTTATATGGACGACAGCTTCTAAGAGACATTTGATGTGAAGCACACACGTCAGATGTATGTATTCAATAAATAAATAATCCAAGTGAATACGAATTTAAATCACAGAACTTCACATTCCGCGAAAAACGAATTAAAATACACGCGTACATAAAAACAAACTTTGTTTGAATTACAACGTATACCACTTCGAACGAAGACATCTAAAACGCATGCGCGGGAGTGCTCTCTGGTGGTTATTGCGTCGGAAGAATCAAAACGTCTTAAATTAAGACACGTTTAAAGCAATGAAGTGTCTTAAATTAAGACGTTTGCGGATATTTTAGACATTATTCTCAGTTCGTTTACACCATGGCCATAGTAAGACGCTTATGTATCTTAAATTAAGACATCTATAGTGTCTTAATTTTCAGATTAAGACACTTAAGTGTCTAAAATTCTTTTTCAGTCACATACGTGTCTAAATTTAAGACGCCTCTATTTGCAGTGCATTTTAAGATCAAATTCTTAATTCAGATTCTTAATGCAGTTCAGCTGTACCAATTTTTTTTATTACGCTGAAAATTAAACTTTTGTTCGGATTTTTTAAATTTAAATTTAAACTTTGAACATTCATGTTTAACAGTAACCTTTATGAATTTAAAGATAATTATTCCATTTTGAAAATTAAAAACATCGCAGGAATCCCAAGAATACTTGAGCACATCTTCTTTGCGCCTGGTGAAGAAGGATTAAGTTCTTTCGAAAGGCCGAGCACATTTACACATTTCATGATGTTCTAAGAAGTTATTTTGGCTGTTCCCGTTTTACACCAGTTTTTACTTTGATTAATTTCTAGCGGCTCTGATACACTGTAAATAAGAAGTGCCTATGTACAGTTGTGGAAAAAAAGGTAAACACCCCCTATTAACTCCTCAATAAATTATCGTAGATCAAAGTTGCTGGTACCGAACGATTGGAAATAAAGTCTACTTTTAAATGACGTATATAAAATTTACTTAGGGGGTCATTTACATATTAAACCGAATCCAAACTTTATTTTTTTCAATGGCAATACCCAATTTTAACGAGATATTTGAAATCTTCGGATCAAACTATACCTAGACACCAAATTTCAAGTCATTTGAATGATAAGTTTTGAATTATAAACATTCAAAATTAAATGCTTCTAATGTTAAATTACATTTTCATATTTTTATTTAAAACTTCTGAAATTATGATTCTAATGTTCTAATTTTTTGTGTAGCAATAAAATTAATATACCCAAACATAAATACGTCGAATTTACAATTTTTATAATTTTCTGATATGAATTATGAATTATAAAATCAATATTAAAAAAATTATGAATTGCAATCTATAGTTATTTTTATGGATTCAGATTTATCAAGTCCTGCTTTATGGAATCCAAAATTTCTCATTTTTCTTCCAAGTAGTTCTCAAATTATGCTTAAAACACGGCAAAATGATGGTTTAAAGGACAGTCTATAATAGAAGTCACTAAATATTTTGAAATCTCTTGTGCTATCCTATAATCTAACAGGCTTAATTGACTGCTGGGTGCCTCTATCAAGAAGGGAGCTCTCTTGGTTAACAAACGAGTACCGAACTTCAATTTGGATACAGCCCTTAAAATACGCTCTTTTTAAAATAATTAATTTCTCGGAAACTTATCGTACAAATTGCATAAAAATTTGTTTTTAGACTAATTGAAGGGTTTGTGGTTCATTTATACTGTCAGAATTGTGTACTGCTATTGAAAAAAACAAAGTTATGATTCGTTTTAACATGTAGATGCCCCCTAAGCAAATTTTATGTACATCATATAAAAGTAGACTTTATTTCCAATCGTTTGTTACCAGTTACTTTCTTCTACGATAATTTGTTGAAGAGTTAGTAGAAGGTGTTTACTTTTATTCCACGACTGTACGTAGCATTTCGCAACCGTATATTTTCAGTAAAAATTGTTACGAACATTTGCTTAAATATTCGTATAGACGTCTTGCATTGACGTTACGTTGCTATTAGCAACGACTGATGCTTTAATCTGGTATTGTACGTAGAGCCCGCACGGAAGGTCAGAACTCCACATTTTGACGTTAAAAGCACGTGTTGTCTTTATGTTTAATTTAGATATTTCTTAATTTCATTATTATAGTACTATTGAGTTAAAAAAGCCAAATGGAGAATTCCCCATTCGCCTTATATTTGAGCGCCATATGAAGCGATGCCAAATTTTCTGAATATGTGACGTCATGTGCAAGCCTTCTATATTATTTTGGTTTATCTGTATTATAAAGGACAAACATATCTGTGCGTAACGCGTACGTCATTTTGCGAATGGCAACACTTTGAAATTTGAAATAAAATTTTGGTTTTGCAATTTTCTCTACTGCAAATTTTTAAACTTCTAAACATCGCACATTTTAAATTTTTACATCGTCGTATAAGAAAAAAAATGCTCTTTTAAATGCAATTTGTTTGAAATCTGCATCTCAATTTATTTTTGAGATATTAATTTTTTGTAGTTTTTTATACAATTTTTCTTATAGTGGCAACAAAAGTACCCCATTTCTATTGAAAGTCATTGAAAGTAAACGAAAAATAGTCGAAAATAGGAGATACTGTATCTTTTTGTTGCCATTTTCTCATAAAACCTGAAAAAAAAGTTGAAATAAAAATATGGGCTATGTCAAGAATGTTGTCTGTTATTCCGTCATATTGACGTCATATGCATACTTTTCTATAGACGAAGTTTAAGACTGGATTGTAAAAGTGGATTGCTTTAGCTGATGCAAATGACGTCATTTTATAAAAAAGCGTGTATTTTAATTCTTAAACCTGAATTATGTTTTTTAGAAGTGCGTCATTTTCACAGCCCAACTGCTTTGAAATTCTTCACAGGTGAAAATGCTTCACTTTTGAAAATAATGTAATCGAAATCACACACTGATAAAGCGCAATGTTTTACAAAAAAAAATAGAGTGTCTTTATAAAAGAGAGGTGACATGCAAATAATAGCGATTTATATTACAGAAATTGATTCTTCTTGCCTGGACTTATTTGCTTCGCCGAGTTAGACCAGCAAACAAATAATTCGTGGTTTAAAATAATATCATGTTCCTGAAGTTTTTGTCCAAAATTCTCTCGAATAATAAAATTTTAATGCTTTTCTTTAGGACATTATACTATAATTTTATCAAAATAACATAATTTGCTTAATTTAATTTTTCATAATTTTATATAATCTATATATTTAAAACACAGGTGTGTTTTTCAGTCATCTTGCCCTGATCTTTCTGCTGAACCAATTTTATTAATATTTTTTTTAAACTGAAATCTCTTCATTAGTAGATGTGATCGCACTATCTGTTGTTTTTTAAATATCCCCACTTTTATATTTTAATTTTAAAAGCATTTTATGAAATTTCTTCAAAATGGTGAAAATGAGATAGCTTTCATTATTGCAGACAAGAGAGAAATAATGAGGAATTTTTTTTATCTTTATTCATGCTATTTTCTGATAAAAATTCAAAATTGTTGATAAAAATTGTTGTATAGGGTTTAGTGTCGCAAAATCCCATTAGGAGAAGAATATTACATTGGGCGCATAATGACGGAAAATAACATACTGCTTTTGAAAACACGCATATTTCCTCATAAATTTTCCATATTGTTTTTCCTTCTGCATGTGTATTGATACTAAGTTTCAGACACTAGGCGAAATGCTTATTTAAGTGAAAATGAAGTCATATTTAAAAGAAAACGATCATTTTCTTAAATAAAACTAACAAATATAAAACAAATGCGTCTGAAAAACATAAATTCCGGAAATTTTTACGCTCAGGAATTGAGATTAGAATCTCAAGTAAAGAGTGCGTCTGTTCACATAAAATATGTTGCTGACAATCGGGACTTCAAGTTTTGAGTTAAAATGATTTTTAAATGATCAAACAAAATACAATTTTTTTAAAAATGATGAATATGGATCTGAGAAGTGCGCATGCAAATTTTGAAAAGGTGAAAATCGCTCTTTTTCATTCCGGAATACCAAGCATAAGAGCCTCAATTGATAACCACATCCTAATAACTTATCTTTATTATAATTTACTGATTAAGTATCTGTATTATAAAGAACAAACGTATCTGTGCGTAACGCTGACGTCATTTTACGAATGGCAACACTTCAGGATCAAATTTCGGTCTTGAAATTTTCGCTACTGCAATTTTTTAATCTTCTGACCATCGTACATTTTCAATTTTCGTCGCATAGGGAAAAAAATTTCTTTCAAATGCAATTTGTTTAAAAACTGTATCTTAATTATTGATGTATTATATTTTCTAAAATAATTTTTAAGTATGATTTATTTAAATTTTATATTATCACATGCCGGTTTCAATACATAATAATAATAAACATTTTGCACATAAAGCAACAAACATTTTTCAGCATTTGTTTCTGACTATTTTTGCATAACGAAATTAATACTTCCGTTATAAACAAGTAAAAAATAATATTAAAAAAAACACCAGTCTAACATATTTGTGAAAGACAAATTAACGAAATTAATACGTCTTATAAACAAATAAAAGAATAATATTAAAAAAAACACAAATCTAACATATTTGTAATCGTACAATTTAAATTTTTAGATCACCAAATGCGATTTTTTTTTCAAATGGTATTTGTTTGCAAAGTTCACCTCAGTTTGCTGATTGTCTATGGTTTTAAGCGCAATTTTAAAGCATGAAATAATTTTTTATTTATCTATATCGCGCAGAACTCGATTACGAAAGATTAAACCGTTTGCCCTTAAAACAAAGTAAAGAATTCATAATTTTCTTACGGTTAATATCCATTTAAAAATAAATTCCCTATGAATAAATAAATAAAATAATATAAATAAAACACAAATTTTACAGACATGTATGAGCTCTGAAATTATCAGACTATAAAAGGATGCCATATGTAGCAAAATCGTTGTCAAATAACTCTTAGCATGCGCTAATAAGAAAATATCGCTTTTGATAAATTTCAGAAATTTATTTGATTGTATAGTTCGTATTTTCTATATGAAAAATGCTTTTTTAATGGGTGTGGGTAATCTAAAAAATTTTCTGCATATAAAAAAAATATTAGTTTTCAAATTAAAAAAATGTTTTCACCTATATTCTTTAACCCGAGATGCCCTGGTCAGATCCCCTAGTGACTATAATTGCCATCATAAAACTATATTCCATAGCAAACAACAGTACAGTGAAAATATACTTTAAACTTAGTCTCTTTATAGAATGAAAGTCAAAATACACCGATGAGCATCTACTTATGCAATAAAACATGAATTATAAAATGCTTTCGTAATGAATGAATTATAAAATGAAATCGTTAAAGTAACTGATTAAATTTACTAAACACATGACATTTATAAATTAATACTAGAAAATTTTGTTGTACTAATGAAGTTTGAAGTAAGACTGAAGTATTACATGATTTAAACTTTTGTTAAAAGTTAAATTAAATTAGTATTTACTTATAGAATATTTATAATATCAATCGTAATTTAACTCAGAATGCATATGAGCTATGTATATCCTAAATTTCAGAGATGTTTTTAAAAAGTTAATATTTCTATATATTTGAATAACAACGAATTTAACGAAAATATATCTTTTAATAATGATGTTTATTATATATATAATGGACATTTTTAACTTTTTTATTTTATGAAGTTTCAGTAGATGGCAGCATTAAATAATTATTTAATCAGTTCTAAAATAATTATGCTCACATACTTTATTATATTATATTATTTTTTCTTATTTATTACCTGTTTATATTCAACATCTACTTCTTTTTCTACTGGTTAGTAATATTTTAATCCAGGATCCTTTAAAATAGCACAAAATAATGTTTATTATATAGGCTATTTAAGTTAATTATAATTATTATATTTATAAGAATGTTAATATTATCTGCAAGCTGTGATGATTTGAAACCGTAAGGATTCGCTTTTAACTGTACAATTTAATTAGGCGGGATTTTTCTTGTGCTAAAATGGGATACATGTTTGAGATTATGATATGGTCATAGCAATCCTCTTGCTGGGTATATCTTAAATTAAAATGTTCTAATTTTGTTCATATTGTTCATTATTACGGATCTTACATTGATTAATTATTTATATAATTCAATTTATATGGCATGGTAAACTTATATTTTTTGATGTATAGTCGATCGGGTACATAATGGAATTCAATTTTTAGTTTATTGCTGGATTCTATTACAGAAATCGACTATGTTTTTGCTTATATTTGTATTGGATGTACCCCTGAAGAAGTGAAATGCTATATAAGCTTCCTGGTACATCCATCCAATTGACCTATTATTTGTTTACAATACATCATTTAATGATTCAACAATATTTTGCTGGTGATTTGTTTCTTTTGTCATTAATAGGTCATTGTATTAAAATTTGGTGGTTTTTCATAAGTTTTATCTGGATTAATCGTCCGCAATGTGCTAGGGAGTTATTAGTATTGTTCTTGATTTTGTATTACAAGTTAAAGGTTCCATTTTTATTGTGTATAATGTCCGTGTTATGTATTGAAGCTAAATTTATTAAATTAATTTTAGTAATTGGAAATAGATGATGAATTGTAATTATATAATGGTTATATATATATATCTACATATCTATATATTGTGTTTTCATATTATTGGTCATTTGCATTATCTTCCAATAGTATTATTGTACAGAAAGTTTATATATATATATATATATATATATATATATATATATATATATATATATATATATATATATATATATATATATATATATATATATATATATATATATATATACATATATATAATGTATATATATATATATATATATATATATATATATATATACATATATATAATGTATATATATATATATATATATATATATATATATATATATATACATTTATTATATATACGTATATATATATATATTTCGAAAATGTTATTATAGATAACTACACTAACATTAAAAAAATGTATCTATAAAATTAAAAAGTAAATTAGATATGATCGTAATACTTGCTATAAAACAAAAGGTAGTATATGCCTGAGCTATACACAAGCATATTTAATTATTTTTATTAATTTCATGGTAGTATGCTCATAAAATTTTAAATAATCACACATTTAGTTGAATAAAAGTACAGTATCGAATGTAAATGCACCTATTGTGGGTTACTATTTTTTAACATTAAAAACAAACCCAAAATGTATTTCTGAGAAACCAATGAAAGAAATCTGACTGACTAACATCATAAAATGTTACAAGTCTTTCTGGCCAGTGCCGGGAGGAAGAGGTAGCTTTTATATTCCTTATTTTTAAAAAGAAAGCTAATATTTTTCAAACACACAAAGCTCAATTTAGTGGAAACCGATTATAGGAGATTCAATACTAATTTTTATTAATACTAAATCATTATGAATGAGAATTTCGCAAAATTATTCAACTTTATCCAAGCTGCTTTTATTTAAAGTAACTTATATTTGGTTGCCAAATTCGGCAATATCTTGAAGTGCCTGCTATTTTCAGAAAACATGGTGGATGAGGCTAACCAATGAACTTGGTTGAGACCTTAGTAATTCCTGTGCACATGCTCACTCACATCGGAATCGGTTGATATATACGAGTACTGTCGCAGGGCAAAAATCAAATTTTTCAAAATGTCACCCATATTAGAAATTCAAACTGCTATATCTGAGCCATTTTTTAAGATAAAGACAGAACAAAAAATGCACCGGAATCCTTATATCAAGGTCAAATACTTAAGAAACATTTTCCAATTTCTAATTTTTTTGCACCTTACTCTAAATATATATTTTTTAATTTACTGGCCGCCATTTTGAAACAAGATGGCTGATAATGCTGGCCAGTGAACTTGGGCAAGACGTTTCTATATACTATCCACATACCTTCTTACTTCAAAATAGGTTAATATGTTAATAGGTTAACACGTGTTATCGCGGGACAAATATCAGATCGTTTCAAAATGTCAGCCATGCTAGAAATACAAAGTGCTATAATTCAACCATTTTTTAAGATATCGACGAAACAAAAACTGCTCCGGAATCTTTGTATTAAGGTCAAACACATAATAAAAACCTTTTTCATTTTCCAATTTTTGATACCTCATTTTAAAATTTAAATTTAATTATTTTTTAAATGGGAGCTCTTTTGAAACAAGATGGCGAATGAAGCTAGCCAACGAATTCGGTCTAGACATTGATATGTACTATGTATACACCAAGTTACATTAAAATCGGTTCATAAATACGTCTGTTATTGCGCGACAAAAATCAGGTCGTTTCAATTGTCAGCCACAATAGAAATTCAAAATGCTATAACTCAGCCATTTTTTTAGATATAGACGAAACAGAAACTGTTGCGGAATCTTTGTATCAAGGTCAAACACATACAGTAAAAATGTTTTTCATTTTCCAATTTCTTTTTACCTCATTTTAAATTTTAAATTTTTTAATTTATTTTAATGGTCGCCATTTTGAAACAAGATGGCGGATGAAGCTGGTGAACGAACTCGGTAGAGACAATGGTATGCACTATGTATACACCAAGGTACATTCAAATCGGTTAAAAAATACGCCTGTTATCGCGTGACAAAAATCAGGTCATTTCAAAATGTGAGCCACGCTAGAAATTCAAAGTGCTATAACTCAGCCATTTTTTAAGATATAAACGAAACAAAAACTGCTCCGGAATCTTTGTATCAAGGTGAAACACATCGGAATTTTTTTTTTTAATTTTTAATTTTTTGGTACCACATTTCAAATTAATTTTTTTTATAAATATTAAATGGCCGCCATTTTGAAACAAGATGCCGGTTGAAGCTGGCCAATGAAGTCGGTCGAGACATTGGTATGTACTATGTATACACTAAGGTACAACCAAATAGCCAAATAAGGTACAATAAATACGCCTGTTATCGCGTGACAAAAAAGCAGGTCGTTTCAAAATGTCAGCCACGCTAGAAATTCAAAGTGCTATAACTCAGCCATTTTTTAATATACAAACAAAATAAAAAATGCTCCCGAATCTTTGTATCAAGGTCAAACACAGAAGAAAAAAATATTTTTTAATTTTCATTTTTTTTTGTACCACGTTTCAAATTTTATTTTTTATTTTTTGAAAAAATTTAAATGGCCACCATTTTGAAACAAGATGGCGGATGAAGATGGTCAGGTCAATGAACTCGGTTTGGTATGTACTATGTATACACAAAGTTTAATCCAAATAGGTTCATAAATAAAGGAGTTACAGTGTGACAAAGATCAGATATATATATATATATATAGGTTACTTATATAGGTCCTATATAGGAAGGAACTCTTTTATTTATGAACCGATTTGTATGTAAGTATACCAAAATTTTTTGAAATCGCTTTCCTCCGAACGGCTACAATAGGTAGCTTTTTGTAATGAAAGCTACCTAAAAGATCTTCTAAATAATTGAGAAATATGCAGTTTTTTCACCGCGCGGTAGTGAACAGTGTGCGAAGAATCTTTTCGGTATGTGTTTAATTCTATTAAAAAATATATTCGAAAGAGCATTGGTAAAGTAGGGTAAAAGCACATAGTTGAGTGAATATAGGATATTTGAATTTGAACTAATTGTGTAAACCTCTAGCGGCTAATGTAGGAAATACTTAGATATAGACAAAAAAAAAAAAAAAAAAAAAAAAAAAAAAGCAGTCAATACAGAATCTCAATTCCCGCACTTGTGTATTTTCTGTGATGGAATGTTTATTTTAACTTTTTTTTTTAAATGCTTCGTAGTTTTCAAAATTCTTAAATATGAATACATGTAAAGTAATTTTTATATTATTATGCCTAGCAAATTTATAATGGATTTTTTGCGCACATTGGAACTGTTGATAGCATTTTATTTTTGATTTTGTCTTTTGATTTCCAAACCTGATTTACTTCTAGTTAAGTGGGATTTCCAGGTCAAATATAAAAGAAAAATGGAGCACAA
The DNA here is from genome assembly GCA_963932465.1 of Maratus speciosus. Classification (NCBI taxonomy): domain Eukaryota; kingdom Metazoa; phylum Arthropoda; class Arachnida; order Araneae; family Salticidae; genus Maratus; species Maratus speciosus. Next base: position 201,362,976 of record OZ010790.1, on the reverse strand, counting down.
TAATGAAATGACCTATAATTAATGTTTCATTGAAAGAAACTCTAAATTACACGGAGGAGAATGGTTATTCCGAGTTTCTAAAGCTCATAAAGATGTGAAGTTCTTTTCTGCAATTTCTCAAATAGTTATGAATAAAATTATTCCCTTTTAAATAAATATTAAACCTTTTCACTCATAAAAATTATCAGTTTAGTTCTTTGGTTAAATTCATATTTTTAAAATTACAGCTAAATCTATAGTTAAAATTATTAAGTTTATATATATATATATATATATATATTGCTCTTTTAAAAGGACAGGCTAATTTTTTTTTTTTCATTTGGTGTAAAAATAACATCTCCGTGGTATTACTGCACTCATAGAGTAAAACCAAGTCTCGCTGCGCAGGAGAGATATTTTATTGTTACCACCACTAATATGAAATAATTATCTTCATCATACATTTATATTGTACTTGCTAAAGAAATTTTTGCTGAAGATAATTCAAAAGAGATACTTTTAGGAACGATAAAAATGTCCTATATGGTGCGAAGACTGGGTAAGACAGAATAATATGATTTTTCAAAAATTCATCTATTATAAATATGTGATGAACTATTCACACATTTAAAATTATAGTATTATGTTACAAGGATAAGCGTAGAGTACGTGCGCAACGTTACACATTAAAATGTGATTCGAAATTTTGGATTCTAAAATAACTTTTAATAAATTATACGATTTTAATCTACAGCGTAGTTATAATTCAAGTTAACCTGACCTACGTAGAATCCGTTCTTGTCAACAGATATCAATGAAACTTATACGTTACATGGACCATGGGGGAAAAAATCTGCAATTATATACAATAGTTCAAATTTCGACCCCCAGGTGAAATTTGGGCACATGAAGGACAAAATTATCAAACAGAAAACACAAAAGTTCCTTTATGTACAGCATATGTTCAATGTGCATTCCATCTGCGCCAAGCACGTGTTCAAAGTGTGTTATAAGGTGTTCAACAGTAGTGCAAAAGGTTTCTCGATTAGTTGCAGCAACATGACGATTTATGATTGCTTTCAAATCAGGCCGAGTCCATATGTTTCCTACATACACGATCTTTCAGTAATTCCCACAACCAGAAGTTACAGGATTCAAATCTGGAGAACGAGGAGACCAGATTTTCGAAAAACTTCTCGAAATTTCCCGATTATCTCCAAATTGTGCACGAAGCAGTGCCATCGCTGCTCGGGCTATGGGAGGTGGTGCACCATCTTGCATGAAGACGGTAGTCACCAAACACATTCGAACTTGTAATGAAGGAATCACTTGCTGCTGGATAAGGACTTAGTAACGGATACCCGTAATGGAACACCTTTTAGGACGCTGAGAATTGTTCCCCTCAAAAGAAAAGGGATTAAGAATGAAATCACCAGTAAAACCATACCATGCAGTAATGTAATGAGGACGCAAAGACTATTCATGCACAACATTAGGGCTTGCAGTATACCCTTTGCGACAGTTCGAATATTCACTGCTCCGTCTTGAGTAAAATGCTCCTCGTCCAACCACAAAATGTTCAAAGGCCTTCCATTGTCAATGGCTATTATGGCCAAAACATTCTTGCAAATTGAATGCGTGTGTCCGGCTCTGCTGGGTTCAGCACTCGCACACGTGAGACTCATATAGATGCCATTTTACAATGGATCGAAGAACCTTTCGAACTGTTGGCCACGGAGCAACTAATTACGTGACACCGCTCGCGAGCTTGTCAAAGAATATTGGGAAGCGGTCGCTCTTTCGACAACGGCAACAGCGACTTCTGCGTCAGTTTCATTTGAAACCCTTTTCTATCCTCTTCCTTGCAGCACATCCAAATCCCCAGTCTCCTCAAATTAACTCATAATCTTTTTCCAAGCCTGCCTCGACATTGTTACTTTTCGTAATGCTTTTAAACACCAATATTCTTGCAGTGCAGTTGTCAAATTACTGCCTTTCTTATAAAACAACTTCTCCAGTAATGCTCGTTTTTTCTTCTCTAACGCAGTATGGTGCAGTATGTCTTAACGGCAACGACTATTGGATTTTTAAAACGATAGATATTTGCCTATAATGTCCTTTCTCGTAAATAAATACCGCCACCATTCGATGGAAGTTTGAACGGCTATTTTTACGAATTCACTATATCGAAACTTTTATTCAGTGCTGCAGCACATTTCTTAATTCCGCATTGAAAATACTTTAAATATGTTATTATATCTAATTGTAAACTAAGTTTTATTTTTTGTAAAAATTAACTTTAAAAAACGGAATATTTCTTAAAACGTTCGTCGAAAATGAAAAATATGTGTTATTAAATTAAATAAGTATTTAGTTCTAATTGTTTAACTAAACGAACTTGTTTCTTTAAACGTATTTAATGCATGCCACTTTTACTGTAATAGATACGTGCGAATTAAAACTTTCACTAATATTAAATTGGAATCATTAGTTTGAAAATAACATTAAATTTTCTAAACGTAATAAATAGACGGTACACCTTTACTAAGTTTAAACGCCTTAGACATAGTGTGTGTTAAAATACTCTAATGGTGATTTGAAAATATATGAATGTAATAGTTAAAATATAGACTTAAAATTTTTCATTTATTATATTAAATTTCTCTATGGATGTAGAGCAAAACTGCTTCTTACCTGATTATCACGTTTATAATTAACAATTAATTCCAATTGAAGATAGTAATTCCATACGTCTCTACTAAATTACTAACTACTAGTATCAAATTTAACGAAGCGAATTATATTTGGAGCTAATTTATTGATAATTGCAGACTTTGTAGATGATATGAGGATGAAATACGTATACTTCAATGTAATTATCTTTTTAATATTAGAGAAAATAATGATTCATCTAAATATAAAGACGAAAATGTGTAGGACTGACGCTCATTTGTACATTATTTCTAAATCCAAACTTTGACATTTGTTTGAATAGTAATTGTTTGAGAGGTTTTCACACCAAGTACTCTTAAATTGTTCCCTTTGTTTAGACTTCTTTTTGTTTTGTTGCATATTATGTGTTGCTATGTTATATATGTGTAGGTGTCTTATAAAGCTACAGTGGTGAGGACATTGAGTGTGAAGATGCCCGAGATGTTATAGAATAAGCTACTGATATTTTTAAAACACTGTGTGAAGACTTGTACACAAGTAGGCAGCGCTCTCTCGTGTACAAGACAGGTGGGTTTGGTTATGTATTCCAGTTGTGTAAGGGTAAAACAAAGTTAAAATTTTCTCCATGTTTTAGTTATTTATAATTGTGTTTTGTAAAGTTCATGTTCTTGTTCAAGTTATCAGTATAATATAAGAAGAACGCGATGATGCAATTTAAGATATAAGCTCAGAATCCACGATTTCGTTTTATGTGTAATACCTTTTTTCTTATTCTATCTACAAATAAATATAAATTTTTCAATCACGGCGTACGTTAATTCCAATTTCTAGGCACTAATTAACTGTATAACAGTCATAGACATCTTTAACTTAGTATCTGGAAGTGTGCGGTGAACAAAATACGCAAATATAAGCAAATAACTAACCATATATTTAATTTTTTAAAATTTATTTCGAACAATATTTTTGATAGTATGGAGTTATGTTTATTAAAAATGCTTGTCATCTAAATTTAGTTTGTAAAATCCCGAAATATGCTTCTAAGTGCTTCTGTTTCGGTTTTCTATCAAATAATTTTGCTCAATACTAAAATTTACCACCTCCATTTGTAAAATTCATAAATATTGACGAGCTTGTCACAAGATTAGGTAAATGATAGATGCCAAAATATCTTAGTTACCCTGGAGTCTGGCTGAAGACTAACATGTTGAAAATCGCAAAATACCTGTAAGGAAATCTGTCTTCTTTCTATAACGTACTTATGTGATTTCCTTTAAAAATATATATTAAATAAAATTTCCGGTTGCAAAGATATTTGCTTTGTACCAGACTCCGAAATAATTAAGTGATGTTGGCATGTATGGGTAAATACGTGGATAAAATATTCCACTACTTTATCTACTATTCCACTACTATATCTGGTACCGGGTGAGCAAAAAGTCTGTATACACTTTCAAAAATCATAAAAACGAAAAAATAACCGAAATGAAAAACATTTTGCAGGATTAGCATCTATAGGCCACGGGAATTTTTTAAATACATAAATAAAAAATAACTAAAAAAAACAGCCGACATATGGCACTGGTTCATGCGATTTTTGTTGGATATATGCAAATGAAACGGTTTTAAGAATTTACTCTTCTAATCCAGAACTAGTTCTCCGTTGTGAGCCGTGTACTTGATCAAGGATGATGAGTATGAAGGATAAAGCTTTGTTGGTCAAGTTATCTTACGTGAATTAGTTCTGGATTAGGAGCGCAAGTTCTTATAACCTTTCATTTGCATATTTCCACCAAAATCGCACAAACCAGCGCCATCTGTCGGCTGTTTTTTTAGTTATTTTTTATTTCTGCTTTAAAAAAATACCCGTGACCTATAGATGCTAATCCTGCAAACAGTTTTTCACTTCGGTTTTTTTTTCCAGTTTTTATTATTTTTTAAAGTTTATACGGACTTTTTGCTCACCCGGTATATTCATCTGAACACTTAATAAATTTAATAGCTAAAGACAATGTCTCTTGAATAGTTTATAACAAAATTAATCCAAAATACACTTTATGATTTCTTCATTCAAATCATCTTAATTTGTTTTTTTTTTCACATTATTTTTTTTAAAACTTAGATTACCTGTGAAAATGACTTAATATAACATGAACTTAAAGTGGTATATAGTCGTTGAGCCAGAAGCCAAAATAAGGCTTCTGATTTCATCTCTGAGAACTTGATGATATATAGTTTTTGGACTTACAATGGTCCAAGGCATTCATTTTACGATGATACTATGAAATGTGTGATAGCTTATGAAAAGATGGGCGCCATCTATAACAGTTTTGCCATTATTACATAATTAAATAGATATCAATGAAAAAATGGAAAGAACAAATATTGTTGGACATATAACGTTACACAAATTATATGTTTATTAAGATTTAATTTTAACATGATGTTTATCATTATATTTAGCTTTACGTTTATTAACATTTTCAATTGGATAAACAGTTCAAAAGACATTTGCAATGAAAGAAAATCGAAATCTTTTGTTGCATTTCAATGCATACTATTTCCATTTGAATAAGGCACAGCAATTCAAGAAATAGTTAATACTGGTGAAAATATTATACTCAGTCTCTTAAGAATTAATAAATAATAGAAATATTAGTCTTCTCCATTGCTATCATCATCGGTTGACTTTCCTGTGTGCAAATCACTTCAATCGTCATAGTTGGAACAGTTTTGTATTCTGCATATGCGTGTACATCTGAGGTTACTAAACACACACACACATGATGTTATGGCACATGTTCTTGAACAAGAACATGACATCAGTTCCAAATCAGCTTCAGCGGCAGAACTGCCATTCCAGTGGACCTCTGGATAACCCCTTCCCTCACTGTCTGTTCCTGAAATACAACCATATTTATCTGGGGATGGGTGATCAGGATCAGCCTATAAGCACTTCTTCCAAACAAGACTCTGCTAATTAGATCTCATTACCTGTAAGTAGAGTATATTAATACATGGCGAAACTACTATTTTGCAGTTTTTCGCATTGAACCAGCAAGTGTTGCTAAGGGCCATGGAAGATGCCCTAGATGGTAGGAAAAGAAAGCTCTCATATCCAAATTTCTTTGCTCAGCAATGATCGTCATCTGAGCAAACAAATTTTTTTCTGCCTCGACAACAAACTCTGATTTATTAAACTTTATACCCTTTACTTCTTCAAATCAGAAAATGCCTGTAGCTTCTTTTTCATTGGAGATTTAAAAAATGTTTCTGGCTTTGAGTCTTCAGACCGATATTCTCTCTTGAATGTTTGGTAAGCTTCTATACCCACCTCATGATCTTTGACAATGTTTTCGACCATTTATAGATTTGGCATTGCTCCGGTTGATTTTATTACCATGTCCAGATTTATTCATTCATTGATAATCATGTTCTGTGAATCTGAGATATCACGTTCATCTTTCTGAATCCTGCTCAAAGAGAGATCTGGATGATTTTGATTCTTTCACAAATCATGTGATGAAATGCTGCCCTCATATCATAAGTATCTCTATATTGCAGCAGGTCTTTGACTGAACTTCGTTGTATCTTTTGACCCCTGTTTAATAGAATGCAAAACCAAGAAACACTTTCCGATCACCCTGTTTATCGGGAGCAATTTTCCAATATGGCGTCCATTAGCTACCCTGATTTTGAAAATATTATGGATAAATGTCATCCTGATGTTGTGGTGAATCCAAAAACGTATGGTTTAACAAGTCCGCTGAAAGGGAACCTCATGAGCCACTAGCTCAACGACGGTGGCCATTTTCCAATGGTGCTCGTTAGCTACCCTGGTTTTGAAAGTATCATGGATAAATGTCACGCTGATGTTGTAGTGAATCCAAAAATGTATGGTTTAACAAGTCCGCTGACATGAAACCACACAAACAACTGGCTCAGCGACAATGGCCTTTTTCCAATGGTGCCCATTAGCTACCCTGGTTTTGAAAGTATCATGGATAAATGTCATGCTGATGCTGTAGGGAATCCAAAAACGTATCTTTTACCAAATCCGCTGACATTGAACCTCACGAGCCACTGGCTCAACGACGGTGGCCATTTTCCAATGGTGCCCATTAGCTACCCTGGTTTTCAAAGTATCATGGATAAATGACACGCTGATGTTGTGGTGAATCCAAAAAATATATGGTTTACCAAATCCGCTGACATGAAACCACACGAGGCCCTGTCTCAATGACTAATAACATTAATTAACGTTTGTCGTTTAACTACCTTTAGCTAATTTTTGGAACAAAACTGTTCACTGAATAAACGGAATTTACTATTCAAAATTTTTTTCAAAATTATCAAATCATTATTAACTCACTTGTTGATGGGAGGTTAACTGGGGAGGTTCGAATTCTTCGAAGAGACAATTGCCTTATGTGAGTTTTGTCGTCAGTGAACACCGATAATGTTTGAAAGATGAAGGAGAATTTTGAATAGATTGAGAATTCTTCTTGCTGCCCCCCCCCCCCTTTAAAAAATCTGTTTGCAGCTATTACCAAAAAAGCAAGATCCTCTACCAATTTTATTTCATTCAGGTGTTTACGAAACCCCTATGCAACTCAATACAGGCCTATTAACTTCATATATTGGAATGACAAAACGATGCCTGTTTGAAAGAATTAAAGAACATAAAAGACATTTAAAATTCAATAGACAGTCTACAGCTTTATCTAGATTAGCATTTAAAGGCAGTGTTAAGGCAGTTCATTTTCATGATGTAAAAATTATTTCTAAATATTCCAACCCTCTTAAAACCCTTATACCTGAATCCATTGAAATTAGTCTGAGAAAAAACGAAGTTTGCAAACACAATATCTCATTTCAGATTTCTAATGTTTGGTTAAATATTTTAAAAGAAGTACATTTGTAATGTTAATTTCGGATTTTCCTAGTTTCTGATAACAGTGTTATAGCCTACCAACAGATGGCGCCATATCCGAAGCAGTATTGATTTTGATATTTAATGATCAATTAATTTTCAGTTTAATTTTCAGTTTCATGTTATGAAAGTGACTGCGCTGTTTGTAACTTTGCTTCGTGGAGGTCAAGAACCCTTTCCCCTGATGATGGCTCATTGGAAATAGCATGAAACGTTGGGATTAATTTTTAATGTGTTTTTAATATTGTTTTTATTTATGTGTACGCTGATGAATATCATAAGAGTTTTTAATTATTATGTTTAGCTTCTTTTACTTCATTTATAAAAAAAAAACTATCCACGGCAGGATACGAACTTGAATTGTTTGTGACAACGGTTCAGATTCGAATTCTGCCTTTTCACTTTTTCACCCTATTTGTTTCACGCCTTATAAGCAACTTGAATGAAAATTCAATCGCTATTTCTACAAGCGTATTCCATGTCTAAAATTTGTATGTAAAGGGTGATTAAAAAAATCGTTTACAAAATGTCATGTCAAATCAGGCATTGAACAAGAATAAAAAATCACATGGGAGCATAGTGTCACAAACCTCTTATTTAAACACAAATAAAGGGTGTTTCATCCTGACTGAACTCGGTTTGATGGTAATAATTTCAAGAAAATTAAAAACATTGTAATGAAAATGCAACGATACGTACTTCGTTTTGTGTGATCTGTGATTAAAAAAAAAAGATTAAAAAAATCGTTTACAAAATGTCATGTCAAATAAGGCATTTAACAAGAATAAAAAATCACATGGGAGCATAGTGTCACAAACCTCTTATTTAAACACAAATAAAGGGTGTTTCATCCTAACTGAACTCGGTTTCACGGTAATAATTTCAAGAAAATTAAAAACACTGTAATGAAAATGCAACGATACGTACTTCGTTTTGTGTGATCTGTGATAGCATCATGAAAAGATCCGGAAAAAACAATCAATCAAGCAATCTCAATCAATCGATGCTACCGAATGGATTGATAATCACACCAAAATATGAGGCTTTTATTTTGTGTTATCACATTTACAAGAAAAGGTGAGGATGTCTGTTTAATGTTTTATAATAATATACTTCAGTTTTCTGAAAGTTATTACTGTCAACTCAAATTGAGTTATGAAACAGCTTGTATTTGTGACTAAATAAATAGTTTGCGACCCTATGTTCCTATGTGATACTTTATTCTTGTTGTATGCCTCATTTGCTATGTCATTTTGTATTTTTTTTTAATTACCCTGTATGGCCATTCACATTTTGGTGATATTTCGGTGACTGTACTGTAAAGTTTTAAACATAATGTTAAAATATCTCTCACTAGAGCATAGTTTAATGCAGAATGTAAATGAAATTTCAAGAAAAAAATTCTTAAAATAAGTATTTCATCAAATATATGCACATTTCCTTGAAAAGATTGTGGTTTTTAAACTGCATTGCTTAAATTTTAAATTTATAAATCACGGTTCAAATAACGTTAGATCACGTTACCATTGCCTTACACCTTCCCACCCATCTATATTTCTAAGTGAAATTCAGTATTCCTGTACATTTTTTTCCACAAAAAGTATGTTTTCATTTGAGGAATTTATAAAATCTTTAAAGGACAAAAACTCCTTAATTTTAAACAATCATAGACATATTTCATTATGAAGGTATATAATATGAATATTAAATAATATTTATAATAATAGTTATTTTAAATTCATCGCGATTTTTCTTAATCTTTTTGTAAGAAATTCAGTCTATGCGTTTAATATGTTCTGTCACTGCGTTTTTGATAAGAAAAAAAGCTACTTATTTCTGAAGTATAATTATTTATACAAGCGTAAAATGACTTTCTTTCAAAATATTCGCCAATGATAATATTTTTAGTCTTTCTATACAAAGAAGGTATTCTGCTGAATTCAATTATATACTTTTTTTTATTCTAATGTTTAGTTTTGATATTAAGGAGATCAATAATATAAAACCTTATCTCTAATTAGTCGCTAATTACTCAGGCAAATCTTAAACAATGGAATGAAGAAGAGTAACAAATGATTACATAATTTCTTTCGACGACATTTTTATGAAGTTAATTTATAATTTATATTGCAATATAAAAGTATTATGTTATACTTGAAAGTATATGTTTAAGATAGTAGTAATAATTTATTGTAGAATTTTTTATTTAATTAGACGCATTTTGTTCTATCTTTTAAATATGTAATTGTTTAAAAAAGTAGAAAAAATAAATCTTATTTTATAAAAAAATCATTTTGATATTTTTTCAGAAATTAAAATTTGTAAGGAAAATTTTTAAATTCTAATATTTATTTATTAATCCAATTAAAAGAATTGTGTCATATTTTTAATATTTTACGATTTTTAACATTTAATATCAATTATTGTATTTATCAGATGTATTATTTCTGATATCAACACACTTTCGTTGTAACACTTTTCGTTGCCACATATAAACAGACAACGACGAATAGCTTTTCACATAGTGCACTCAAATTTCGTTAAAACCCGCAATTTTTAAAAAAAATTGTAGTTAACTTTTCAAGAAATAATATTTAATGTTACAGCGCTCAAAAAGGCTCAAGAGAAAATATTGAAAGATTTTTCACGTGTTTATCATTACCGACCGTACAAAAACTGTGAAATTATGAATATATATATATATATATATATATATATATATATAACTATTATTATTTAACATAATGGATTTTTTAAGTTTTATTATTTATTATTACTATTAGGTATCTTATATATACTATAAACTGCCGTACAATATTTTTTGGTTGTTTTCATACATTTTTAGAACGTTTAAATTATCATTAATTAAAATTACTTCCGAAAAGAGAATTTCAGTTAGAGAATTCAGAAAAGCTTCTTTTTACTTGGAAGTAAAATTTTAATATCCACATGACAACAAAGTATATTATTGATTTCTTTATGAATCATTTTCCTTTAATACGAAAATTCTTCACACTTTTAAGGGTGTTCTCAAATCCAAAAGGGCAACTTTCTGACATAAGTTTTAATTTATTTTTGTTTGATAATGCATGGAGCTAGCTGGTGTTGTTGTTCAGAAACTATGTAATCGAGCTGTTTTTTCCATTTTTTTGCAAACGCAATGAATCTTTCAGAAAATAGTATCAAAGTGGAAGTTTCGAACCGAACTTCCGCGCGAAAGTAGAATAACCAATCAGCAGTGGACGAAAAAACGTCTTTGTCGCGTGATCAAAATCGGTTATATCTCAATAAGTAATTTATTGATAAAACAAGTAAGAAAAATCATGCGTTAAGCATAGATTATGAAACACTTCCCAACACTTCCTATATGCTTTAACAAAACTTCGTTATTTAGGGAAATAATGTATATAAAAGAACTAAGTAAACATTTTAAAAAACGCATAAAACATTTAAAAAACTGATTTCAGAAGTTACCATCCATATCAAATATGTATTCCAATTCTTTATAAAAGATCTGTATTTGATCTGTAGGTTGATATATATGCTATATAATGGGAAAATTTAGTTTAACGAGAAAACGAATAACAGGTTGAAATTTCTCTTCCAGCAATGTATACTAATAGATGGAAACATACTTGTATACTTTTGTACAACCCTATAGTTAACCTAGTACCTTTATTACACGTCACTATTTAGCTAAAGTTTAATTCAAAGTAAAACACTCTTAAAACTACTGGAATCACATTTTCAGAAATTATCATTTATAGACGGCCATGTATCCAGTTCTTTGCGTGAACCTGTATATAATTTTATCTATGTATTATAACTTTATAAACAAACATTTCTTAGGAAACAAAATGCATTATAGCATAAAAATGCATAACTCATTTAAAAACCACCTTTAAGCAATTTACAATCATACACAGTAACCATTACGAATTCTTTTGTGTAACCCTGTATACAGTGGTGGAAAATTGGCGCAGAGGAGGAGCCTATTGATACCACTAAATTTTAGTAGAATTTTTCGTCTTATCTAATGACAGTTTTTATTAAGATGAAGAATACCATAAAATATTAGTGGTGTCAATAGGCTCACCCTCTGCGCCAATTTTCCACCACTGCTGTATATGAATTACAGGCATTTATACACATCATATATATTGCATAAATATAGTGAAACATAAAAGCGCATAACACAATGAAAAATGCATTTCCAGCAACCATCGCTACCGTACAATACTTCGGTTACAATATAGTATCTGAAATCATTGTGTGACCCTGTAAATGCTATGCACTTCGTATTATACATGAAATAAGTTATAGTAAACCTCAGCGACGTATATCAATTCCGTTATACATGAAATAATTTAACATAATTAAAATATGCCGGAAAAAATTACCTCCACCCGTATATCATTATGTAACGGAATTCTTTTGTGTGGCCCTGTAAATGAATGATATTTATTCTTTGCAGCGCATATTATACAGAATGCATATTTTAGTGCACTTGATAAATGCATATGAATTGTATTATGTTTGAAAGCATGTAACATCATTAAAAATCATTTTAAACGATTTTTTCCCTTAGGCCGTAATGTAACGGAAAACTTTTGACTGCCCCTGTAAATGAATTAAACGTGCTACAAACTTCATTTGCAATAGGGTTCGTGCTATGGTAGAGGTCACTAACATCCAAAAATTTCAGAACGATCCGAGTATATTTACGGGAGTTACAGCGCGTACAGACGACCAGACGGACAGACGGCCAGACAAACCGAATGCATAAGCACTTTTCAACTTTGTTGGAAAGTGTTAAAAAGAAACAAGTTGGAAATTGCTCGTCAAACGTGGCAAATCAGGTGCGTTCGTACTATAACTAGTTTTATAATTATTTTTTGCACCCCATATTGTACTGAATGTATAATTTTTTGCACTTCATAAAGCGCATAGTCTGATACATCATTAAAATGCACTTCCAATATTTTTTTCCCATTCCCCGTAATGTAACGGAACACTTTTGTCTGTCCCTGTAATTAAACTATACATCCGATTTTCCTAAAATTTGAAATAGCTCAACAAAATTTTGCAACAATTATATCTTTAAAATTTCAGACCACTCGGAAGGCTGTAATATCATTAAAATGCACTTGCAATAATTTTTCCCATTGGCCGTAATGTAAAGAAAAACTTTTGACTGTCCTTGTAATTAAACTATGCATCCGATTTTCCTAAAATTTGAAAGGGCTCGACAAAATTTTGCAACAGTTATATCTTTAAAATTTCAGATCATTCGGAAGGCTCTAATATCATTAAAATCCACTTGCAATAATTTTTCCCATTGGCCGTAATGTAAAGAAAAACTTTTGACTGTCCCTGTAATTAAACTATACATCCGATTTTTCTAAAATTTGAAATGGCTCGACAAAATTTTGCAACAGTTATATCTTTAAAATTTCAGATCATTCGGAAGGCTCTCATATCATTAAAATGCACTTGCAATAATTTTTCCCATTGGCCGTAATGTAAAGAAAAATTTTTGACTGTCCCTGTAATTAAACTATACATCCGATTTTCCTAAAATTTGAAAGGGCTCGACAAAATTTTGCAACAGTTATATCTTTAAAATTTCAGATCATTCGGAAGGCTCTAATATCATTAAAATGCACTTGCAATAATTTTTCCCATTGGCCGTAATGTAAGGAAAAACTTTTGATTGTCCCTGTAATTAAACTATACATCCGATTTTCCTAAAATTTGAAAGGGCTCGACAAAATTTTGCAACAGTTATATCTTTAAAATTTCAGATCATTCGGAAGGCTGTAATATCATTAAAATGCACTTGCAATAATTTTTCCCATTGGCCGTAATGCAAAGAAAAACTTTTGACTGCCCCTGTAATTAAACTATACATCCGATTTTCATAAAATCTGAAATGGCTCGACAAAATTTTGCAACAATCATATATTTGAAATTTCAGACCATTCGGTTGGGTAGTTTTTGCTCTGTTACATGCGGACAGACGGACGGACAGACGGACAGACGGACAGACGGACGGACTGAACGACGACTATAGGTGCTACGTATTTATATAATTACGAACGCACCTAAAAATGGAAACACAGTTCAATTCCAAATCGATGCCATGGCCGGGCTTTCCAGTTTTATATCTTTCCGTTAAAAAATGAATTTGTAAGTGTGTCAAAACGTTTTGCGCTTGTTGAGCAGAGCAGTTAAGAACAGCCTTAAAGAAAAAATTGCCAAATAGTATTATAAGATAATCAAGATGTAGTTGAGATTTTTCCTGGGATTACCTTTCAACCAATTAATCCTTATTAGTGGAAAGCTGGAGAAATTGTTATCTGTCTTTACTTGTCAATGTTCAAGAGGGGATTTAAAACTGGGCTCCATTCAAATACTTGTTCTGCCATCATTCAACACTTTTCTGGGAAACCAATCCTTTTTAACCCTTTAATGGTTTATTCACAATAGAAGGGGGAGATAGAACAATGCTAGGAGATAAGAAACTTTGATCTCAACTTGAAGGAAAGGTCGTCCTCTTGCATGATGGCCCAGAAGTTTCTTTTTTAAGCCATTAAAGATGAAAAATGCCGCTTTGCCACAAAAAAGCGCCAGCTGACTAGAACGAAGAGAGCGCGAGAAGAATAATACTTCAATTTGGAGATTTATTTAGCATTGTCAAATGGGGGAAGTCAGGCCATCTACAATTGACGTAGTACAGAAATATTTATGTATATATATATTCTTTTGAATAAAGAATATATAGATATAAAAAAAAATATATATATGCTTTCTAAATTACCAAATTTCTTCATCGTGATATAATTATAAAATTTCTTCATTTTAAATTAAATTTTATGCAAAAGTGATTCACCATACATTACTATTTTAAGATTCTATGTTATTTTTTATATTTATATTTCTATTTTTTTATTTGTCATATTAAAATAGGTTGGCTGTTTTAATTTTAAGTGTATAAATCAAATAAATAATAAGGAAATATTTGAAATACTGAATTAATTTTAAATACGAAAAGAATATTTTATGAGTATTAGAAATTTGAACCTTTGTATCCCAGCTTTACAGAAAAGCATTTCTTTAACACTATTTCTAGCTGTGTCAAATGGCAACCCTTTAAAAAATTTTATTTATGTTTATTTCGCTCGTAGTTATTTAATGTAATAAGCATAAAAAAATACTTAAATGTATTAAAAAGGATTTGTAATTGTTGCAATTTAAAAAATACGAATGAAAAACCTTAAATCGAAATCTTTTTAAAAGTGTCATTCGACACCGGTAGAAATAGCGTTGATATTACATGTAAAAAGATTAATGCAAAATTTTAAATAGTTTTTTTAAATAGTAAATTAAAATAATTATTGTAATGAAATAAAAAGTTGTCTGTTCTGATGCCGAATTTAAAAAATAATGTGTCTTTATCACAATTCCATGTTAAGAAACCCCTTTTAAAAAATGTGTAAAATGCAATACATCTAAAATTCATGGCCCGTTAAATAATAGAATCAAATAAAGATTTGTAAAAATATTTGCAGATATTTTTTCTGTATTAATCGCATAGTGTCCAAATTATATACAAATGAATATGTGCAGTGTATGGGCATTTGCATATGAAAATTAAAGCTCAACTTATAAATGTTTTTAAATTGTCTGGACTTTATTATAGGTTAAAATATGAGGAGCTTCTATAAAGAATGCACAGAACTCCCATTCCACCCATTCCTAAATACGATTCCTTCTACCATATGAAATTTGCATGGTGTGTTACAATTTGTATCCGAGTTATAAGTGTTTGCGATTTTCGGGCCCTTATATTCGGGTTATACTAAAATTTGGAGGGTTCAGTTAAAAAATCCGATAATAACCCTCCTTTTATAAAGATTACGTTTACCGTACAAAATATGAGTGTTTTGCGATAATTATAAAGAGTTATAAATGTTTTAATTTATCTGGACCTTATACTTAAGGCACACTAAAATATAGAAAAAGTCAACAGAGCCCCCCCCCCCCCACCCGTATTTTTAAAACGATTACGATTATCATAGGAAAGTTGTGTGGGCTGCGACAAGTTTGATCTGTGTTATAAGTGTTTGCGTTTTCGAGTCCTTATATTCGGGTTATACTGAAATTTAGGGAGTTCAGTTAAAAAAAACCGATAATGTCCCTCTTTTTATAAAGATTACGTTTACCATACAAAATATGAGTGTTTTGCGATAATTATAGATCGAGTTAAAAATGTTTTAATTTATCAGGAGCTTATACTTATAATACATTAAAATATAGAAAATGTCAATCCCCCTCCCCTACTTTTTAAAATGATTACCATACGAAATTTGTTTGAGCTGTTACTAAAATTTTAAGGCCTTTATTTAAAAAACTCTACATTGTCCCCTATAAAATTATGTCACCCATTTCAAATGCACAAAATTTCAGCTTCCTGGAGAAGGGATCGTAATGGCTAGGGACCGAAATGACTCGGGACCGAAATGGCCAGGGACCGAAATGTCTCGGGACCAAAATGTCTCGGGACCGAAATGTCTCGGGACCGAAATGTCTTGGGACCGAAATGTCTCGGGACCGAAATGTCTTGGGACCGAAATGTATCGGGACCGAAATGTCTTGGGACCGAAATGTATCGGGACCGAAATGTCTTGGGACCGAAATGGCGGAACCGAAACGTCCTGCTTCCTAAATGTAAATGGCATGTTAGTGTCAGATGGGATCCTTCTTCTTTCATTTTGCGTATAGCAGGGTCGGCGAACCTTTTTGTTGCGGCGTGCAAAATTTGATCAAAAAATATTTTGCGTGACCATGACGTGCCAACTAAAAAACAAATTTCGTAGGTGGAAAAATAAGGGATTGAAATTGCTTAAAATTTTCTATTAAGATTTTTAAAATATGAGGAACATACATGTAGGTGTTACACTGTAATAATTATGGCAACATGATATACTTTTTTAAAAAATTACTGCTATGTAATTTGATTTCTGTTGTTGCATCTTAATATCAGGTTAATTTTAATGCAAACTAAACGCCGGGTTTATCTGACAAGTGCTTTCAGTTTGCGTTTTGATGTAATTCATTTGTGAAAACAGTGGCGTGAAAGCATAGATAGGCAGAAAAACTGTTAAAATGGCAAACACCAGTTTCTTTGAATAGCTCTGAAATAAATTAAAAGTTTCGATAACTTTATCATTAGAATTTAGTAATGTATAATAACCAATTCTTGTTGATAGTTTTCAAATATCGTCTTTATTTGAAATTTTTTTGAAACCATAATTAATAAGATTGGAATATAATATGCCGCAATTAAAATTTTTCAATTTCCATTTAATCGAATTTAGAAAAGATCAGACGCAATTTTGTATAATCTCACTTTATTTTGATTTAGAACCACAACAACTCCGTGCCAAAATTATTCTTTTGCGTGCCAAAAGTGGCACGTGTGCCATAGGTTCGCCGACCCTGCGTATAGTATTGAAAATACCGGCTGGAATTCATTTAAAACTATAATAAGGAGCTATAAAAGACGCCACGTATCACACTAACGAAATGTAAACGAAACGTTTTCGCCTGTATCTAAACACAATCTTGGATCAAAAAAGCTGATTCGCCGATTCCTCACGTCACCGTAAAATGAACGAATAGCAATTGTCATTTATGCAACGCTCATACGGCCTGTGTTAAAAGACAGATTCTGTCTGGATTTTGATTTGCTGAGTTGGTTGGGACATGTGACCATAACTTAACCACTGAGAAACGTCGCTTCGGCTGTTGCCAAATAGCACGCTACAAATTCAGCCCTATTTTAGCGCCACGCAAGAGAAAAATATATATAGATTTTACATTAAACTTATTTTTGATAAGATTGAATGTAAATCTCAGAAAATTAATTATGTGCTGGGAATTAAAGCTATTTCCGTATAAGAAGTTGTAAAAAATGAGATATTACATTTAAAACTACTTTTAAATATTACACTTCTTTTTCACACTTTTGGTTATTGGGCTCGGGCCAGATAATACAAAATGTTCCGGACTCGGAATTAAAATAGTCGAGGTCGGGTGGTTCCGGGCTCCAAAATGTGAGATCGAACTCATTTCTATTGTATGTCCCAACCTCTCTCAATGAAACATGAGGTTTTGATATTTGAAAAAAAGAAATATCACCAAAAAACCCTATAGGAAATTGTCAAGTGATATATGTAATAAATGAAAGTGAAAATTCAAATTAATCAGGAAATATAAAAGGTTTTGTCAGTAACTGGCAACGTTTAATTCTAATTATGATTGTGGTTCAAAATGACCACATTCTAATAAATGAATATGTCTGTATGCAATACACGACACTTGATACTTATGGGCTGTGATTTGTCTTGCATTTATCGTCTTTTAAATCTTTTGAAAGTTTTTTTAATAAACTACTCTAAAAAAAGACAAAAGCTCCTACTTTTCTACGAAAATATAATATATCTGCGAATAAAAATATAAAATAACCTCTTGAGATTTACGCACGATTCCTTTATCATTACAAACTTCAGAACCTAATAGATGTTTGAGATTTAGAAGCACTATGGACACTATGACAGTACAATGAATGTCACGAAATTAGACTGATATAATTTAAAAGATTTTTGAGATTTAGAAGCACTGTGGACACTGATGACGGTACACTGAATGTCATCGAAACTAGTCTGCTATAATTTATAAAGTTCTGGTATTAAAAAGCATTGTTTTGTCTGTTTATGTTGTATTGCGGCATGTATAATCTTAATTATCATTTATGTTTAATTTATGTTTACAAAGCGATTAAATTTAAAGCTTTTGGAATTGATTTTTATTTCTGTAAAAAATTAAGTTTTAAAAGTTTTTATTAAATTATTTAATAAAAAAAAATATGTTTATACAAAAAATGAAAAAAAGAGTGGAAACAACTTGTTGAGAAAGATTTTTTTTTTTTTTTTTTTTTTTTTTTTTGTATTACATTAAAGAAAGGATAAAGAATAAAGATGAAAACACGAGAGGGACATTAGAACATTTTAAAAAAGAAAAAAAAAACGTTAGTAACTACTAGTACCCACCTAATTTTTAAAAACATTTACTCTTTTTTTTTAAGTTACAGCCCTATCTATGCTTAATTTCCCTGATACATTTCTTTTTATTAAAAAGAACTATTTTCGTTACTTTTTTAACGAAAATAAAATTTTTAAAGAATTTTATTTACTTTTTGCTTAAATATATTACTTAAAATAAATCATAATAGAATAAAGATACGTATTTAAATTTCAAATCTATTCTGTAAACATACTTTTTCACTTTTGTCTTTTTCAATTTAATATAAAAATTCTCTCCTTTTTTGTCATTTTTAAGAATATACTTAGTTTTTTTTTTTTTTTTAACTAACCACCGCCAGCTCTATATACAGTTTTTCTAAAAAACAACTTCTGTAAATAACACAAAAAAAAATCAGTTGTTATATATTGAATGCAGTAAATGTATTACATCCTTTTTTATGTTTTAGAGTTATTTTTACGATAATAGTACTGATACATTTTTAAAAAAATTTGTAATCTAGTTTTTTTTTTCATTTATACTTGGATTAATTGCAAATAAAAATATCTACTTTTTTTTTATTTAGTGCGCAAATTTAAACAAAAAAAAAAAAAAAAAAAAAAAAAAAGATAAATTATTATTTATTTTAATAACTAAGAAAAAACTCATTTATCCATCTCACAATACAGATATTTATAGAAAATTGTCAAGAGGCAATATAGTTTTTTATATTTTTAAATGTAAAAACTAAAAATGTTATGCTAAAAATATTTATATTTAGCTTCCTTCAAGTATTCTTAAGAATTACTGAAATAACTGAAAAACCAAAAATTTAAGAATATTTTGATTACAGTAATTATGCCTTTTGACATTTGATGTTAAATGAAATTTTACATAAGGAATTTGATTTAAGTACATTAATCCAATGTCCCGTATTTTCTGGCCTATAATCCGCGGATCAAACAATCATGTTTCGACATAGATATATTTTTTTAAATCAACGTTAAATAATTACCGCGTTTTAATGAGTTACATTTTATGAAATTAGATTTCTGGGTCAGCGCATAATTGTTTGATCAGATGATTGTAGGCCGGGAATTACTGTACGTTAGCCTCTTTGATCACTTACAGGATCCTTTCGACTGCGAGGTTTGTCAAATATGTACCAAAATTCTTGATGAATTGTCCTAGAACTTGGAGGATGTAAAGAAAATATTTGATTTCACATTTTTCAGAGAAGATTCAGTTGCAGGGACAATTAAGTGGGCAGCAATTGTATGAAATGATTTTTAGCTGAGCATCCCTGAAAGAAAAAAAAATTTTTTTCATAATCTTGTAAACAGTTATTTATGGCAAATCATATAAGAAGGCAAGCCAAAAATTTTGAAACTTAAAAAGTGATCGTGAGCTGGTTGACAAATTGTGGAGAATCTCTTATAATAAATCTACTTTTAGAAATTAACTGACTATATCGCCCCTATCTTTCTGAATTTTTTCGATATTTGACTATTTTTTGTATAATTTGACCTAAAAAGCTGATTACCGAATTATGAAATGAATATGTTGTAATCTTTCACACATGCGCAGCTAAAACGTATTGCATACAACATGATCACAACTAATGCTACACATATTTTCCGTTAGATTTATTTTCTTAATATATTCAGTGATCCAAGCTTGGAAAACTGTAACGTGAAATCGTAATCATAAAAGTAGTATTTGTATAGTAATCTGTATGTGTGATAATCTTATTTATTAAACTTATGATGATTTTCCGGTTACTATTTTTAATTGGACAATCAATTGGCACAACCAATTACTACACAATTCGTTTAGTAATTGGACAAACTAAACGAAAACTCCGTTGCAGAGTCAAAGAACACATAAACTATGTAAAGAAAAAAATATTGCAAAAGTCCTCCATTGCCTCTCGGTCCTTGCGGGAGGGAAATAATTTCAATTTTGACTCAGCTACCATTATCAAGAAATACATTACTCCTCTAGATTTAGACTTTTTTGAAACTGCTCATATCCATAGATGTAAAAACTCAATGGTTAATGATTTGTCTAGAGTACCTTATATCTCAACTTTCTGGGTAAATTTGTTGAGTCACGACACTTAACTTCAGCTTTAATTTCATTGGCTGTTGGAACTTGATGGTCTTTTGGTATTGTGTTTTCTGACATTTGGGGTTTCGACTTACCTGTAGTTTGGTGGAATATTGTTTTTATAGATTTTATACTCTGATGATGTGAGTCCTGGATTTCACGAAACATATACGTCTGTTCAAATTGCATTATGTATTTTATTGTGTGTTTAAAGGTGTTGTTTTTGGTGATTTATATTTCCACACAAGTTTTGTATTTACTACAAGTGTATGTTGGTAAAAAACAAAATCCAACTAGTACATTACCATTGGGAACATGAGTTGTAATATATTTAATTGCATTCATCTTGAATCCTACAAAGCATTGAATTTTATATTGATTTTTTTTTTTTACGTCTTTATCTTTATTATTTGAAATGAGGGATAGGCATTTTCGGACCGGTGCAATAAATCGAGAAAACGGGCTACAAAATTGTCCTGTAATAGATTCCAAAGCTTTGAAGAAAAAAGAGGAAAATTTGACTTTATTTCTACGGAATCAATTAGCATTGTGAAATGGAAAGACAATCGTGTTATATGTCTGGCTTCAAATTTGTAGCATATAGCGCCAACAGGTTCAGCAAAAAGATGGAACGTGGCGGAAAAGTAAAATTTATTATATTCCGCAGCTCCATGTTATTGCACGAAAGCATGGGAGGTGCCGATATGCTTGATCCGATTTGAGTATTTATCGGCCAAGAATAAGAGGGAAAAATGATGCTGGCCATTTCTCGTCACGCACTAAATATGGTAATAGTAGCAAATGACGTGAACCATTTTCTAGAAGATGCTGCAAAACAATCTGGATGTAAAATTTGTCAAAAAAAATAGTCGTGTTTCCTGTAAAAAGTGCATTGTAATGGTGCGTAAAAATTGTACAATCGTCTTTCATGTAAAACAAAGAGAAAAGATAATTTAATGATGAAAAATAAAGAGATATATAACGAAAATGCTTATGAATAGGTAAATTGATTTTTCTATTTTATTATAAATGTAGATTTTAGTTATAATTGTAGATGTAATTTTTCGTAAAATGTCTGTTTCATAATAATCTTGTGCTTTTTATTTCCAAAGAAGTGAAAAATAACTTTCATTACTGCACAGGGGTAAATGCAAATTTTTGTGGTAAAAAATACTCCCATTAGCCGCATTGATCCCATTTTGGGGATATATTGTTTTTCGTAAATAATCGAACAATTTTGATTTTTTACTTTACTTTTTTTTACATTGAATACTTTAAAAACTCTCTGTTCATTAAAAAAAACAACGATTCCATAAAAAAAAAAAAAAAATAGTTTAATATATGTAGCAATGCCTAATGTGTAAAGTCATTACTGTTATTCAAAAACGTGTATTTTCATTAGAAAATAATATGCTGCTTATCCGAAAGAAAATAGAAATATGTAGAAAAAAATAGTGTGCAGGAATAGTAAATTCTTTTAATATAATATGTTTTAAATAATACTAAAATAGAGAATACTTAATATTTAACTGATTTTCATTAATCCATTACATATATCTTTGGGTGTAGTTTTCTGTTTATATTGTAAATCGACAATTTGATTATCTTCATTAAAAGTTAATTAAAACATACTAAATTTATTCTTGCATCTTGATCTGTGTAAACGAGAACGCATTCAGAAAATTTTCAAATTGCCCTTTTTAAATATTATGTAGATGATGAAGTCACTGGAGGGTTAAAAACGATAATTATTAATTTGTATTTTAATTAAAATATAATTAATAATATTCTATAAAAGCCTAATATTAATTTTGGAAGGAAACCATGTATTTACTATATATTCTATATAGATGTTAAATTTTTTTTGTGATACTTGAACGTGTTTCCGGTTTTTTAAGGATGTAATAGGGGAAATATACGTATTTTTATTCTATAGAGCTCATGCTCTTTTTTCAGTGAACAATTTTATGGTTTGTTGTACAATATGAAAATTTTAGAATAAAAGATTAGGATTGATTGATAGAACCTAATGCATTGTTTAAAGCTGTGAAAGAGAAATATGTAGAACGAAAGTCAAATTATCCACAAAGACTTATTAGAGTTTCTTAAAATTCTATAACCAATAGGGTGGAGTGAAAAAACCTGAGAATCTGAAGATCAAAAGGTAATAGCGTGCAAAAGTTGTGTATGGTCCCCAGTAATAAAACTGTGCATTTTTTTATACAAATTTTAACTTCCGGTGGCCCCGGGCCCACCAATTTCCGCAAAACTCGTCCAAAACACCTGGTAGATGCTATGAATAAAAATAAAGAAAAAGCTGGAAAACAAAAATGTCATACCGCGGAAAAGTTGTGTGTGGAACGTAGTGATATGCTTGTAAAGTTTTTTCGAAATCAAATTTTATCTTCCGGTTGCCTGGGTCCTCCCTATTTTTGCGAATTTCGTCAAAAATGCCTTGACAACTTATAAATCGAAATAACCATAAAGTAGGAAAATAAAAATGTCATACCGCGGAAAAGTTGCGAATGGTACGTAGTAATATGCCTATACAGTTTTTTTTTTTTCGAAATCGCATAATATCTTCCAGGGACCCGGTCACTCGAAATTTTGAAAAAAATGGCATAAATTCCTTTTATCTGCTGTACATGATTAATAGAATGAATCACACAAGAAGCAAGAGCGCAATGAAAACATTTTATCTGTGAAAAGTACACATTCAATTACAGTTCAAGAATGAAAAACAAACATTTGAATCAGTTAAAAGTGTTCAAAAAACTTAAAGTTCAATTAAGTCAGTTCGTGCTCTTCAAAACAAAAATCTAAATATTCGAAATGTTTCGGCTTGGTGTTTATTGTTGGTTCTGTTGGAGTTTTGTAACCTTAAAATCAGACTTAGTCTCAAAATATGGCATAATGGGTCTTATGAATCCATCCATTTTGCTTGCACAACAAACTGTCGCGGCAGCTTCAGTGACCACTCTGACACACCTTTCCATATACTTCTAGTGTTACATGGACACTCAGCAAACGAAATGATATCTTCACGATCACGTTTGTCAATGTACATCTATAAATCATCGCATAAAAGATTAGTATAAATAGGTGGTTCTGTAACTTCTGCCTTATCCCACTGAATCATATCAATATAACCTGCTGCACTAAAATTGATTGCAGGAACGTGGAACCACCTAACTTCTCCACTTGTGTTCGCACTTCCAGCTTTAAGGATTCTACGAAATGCTATGTCGCTGATGTGTTTCCGATCATCCGTTACATGCCATGCCACTCAGCAGATTTTCCTCATGGGCAAAAAAGTTATTGCGCTGGATTACTGGGTCCAAATATAACTCTAACTGCCTGTGGCATTTTCACGGAAAAATAAACAATTTCCCAAAGATGACTTACATATAATAGTAAACCGTACACGTGCCGGCACCTTGACTACAAACTCCGTTGATATCTACAAATTTATCGATAGATTTGGACTTCCCAAATAGAGTCTCAAAATTCTATTGGCAAAGATAACACAGCTGCTATGTGAAAGTCTATCTGGAAATCTCTTTGCAAGATCTTCCGAACAACTTACTTTCTTAATAGATAGGATCACTTTCTTCAGGTATTTTTGATCGGTATTGAAATCTTTAATAAGTGTTTCGAGGTTATAAATATCTCGAATAGTCTGTAAAGAAATTATGAGAAGGGATTCACACTTTTCCAACATTTTTCGAATCGGATCACTATAACTATATGGTCGCCTTCATCCGTCACGAAATGATTTAATAGAACCTTAAATTTATTTAACACTTTTAAAAGATTTAAATGTTTGTTTCATTCTTGAACTTTAATTGTTGGTGTATTTTTCACAAATAAAATGTTTGTGTTGTACTCTTGTTTTTGTGTGATGCCTTCTACTATACATGTACAACACATAAAAAGGACTTTACGGCAAATTTTTCAAAATTTCGAATAACCGGATACCTGAAAGATATTATGCGATTTCAAAAAAAAACTGTGTAGGCATATTACTACGTACCATACGCAACTTTTCCATGGTATGACATTTTTATTTTCCAACTTTATGGTTATTTCGATTTATCATGGAAGACGGTAGTATTCCAGTGACGCAACCTTAAACCTAAAATCGTAAGAATGTCGGAACTCCTACATACACCTAACTCAAGATCAAAGGAAACGAGAAAAGCCGCCACTTCATAACTCAGCAAATATAGCGCATATTGTTCTGATTTTTTTTTTAAACAGTCTTATCCTATTCTAAAATTTTTACATTTTTACATGCAGTATATTTTGAGATCTCGAAACCCATTTTTAAAGTACTTGCTATGGATAAAGTTCCTAATTTCCATTTCTGGAAAATTGGCCGGGCAATTTTCTTTAAATTGGCATATAATATAAATTTGTTTTAGATGAAAGAAATGAGATAATACTTATGACCTGCGCGATTTTATTAAAATTAATATATAATATCAATCTGTTTGAGATAAAGCGAATAACATAACACTTATTTGCAGAAAAAACTGTCGTTTGTTATATAATCGGTATGAGAAATGAGACTATATTTTCTCGCCATTCTATGAGAATTTACCATAAATGCGCACAAAATTAATGTATTCCTGCGCATGCTTTCTTTTTATTCACTTTTGGGAACAGCTAGCTATCGAAATGCTAGCTGAGCGGTTAAGAGCGCTGCTCTCATAGATGCGATATCTTGGATTCAATCCGCAGTGATCCAGCCTTTTGATTTTTTTTATGAGTTCCTTTGTAATTTTTTATTGCCAATAAGATCATTAAATAAAATTTAAGACTTTTTTAATTGTTATCAAGTTAAACAAAATTAAATTGCAATTATAACTAAGCCAAATAAAATAAAACTTCATTTTAAATAAATTTCAGTAACAAAATGTGCCATTTCCTGCAGCTGGTAAATGTGGCGCCATCTATATTTTGCATAGAAACCTAAACTCTAACATTTCCTATAGAATATAGATATATACATTAAACATTTTTTAAATGCCGATAACTGGAAAATGTTATTCAATATTATTTAATAATCCTTTAGATATTTTGAGAGTGTTACAACCACACAGCAAATATATCTAGTGGGTTGCCTTTATTAACTCGTAAATGTAATTGAGTTAAAAATCTTTATCTAAATTTAAGTAATGAATTTTGTTCTATGCATTTCTTCTATTTTGTAAATATGTATCTTATCTCCACATAAATTTAAAAATCTCAGATTAGCTGTTTCAGAAAGTATTTTCACATTTAATTATGCATATATAAATAAATAGAGTTTTTCTTGTCTGATGTATGTTTCTTATATCTGCTAAAAAAAAAAAAAAAACTAAAATTCTTCCCAAATAGTATTAAATTCAGACATTTTTATCCGGGTAGGTGTGTCTGTGTGTTAAAAAAAAAAAAAAAAAAAAAAAAAAAAAAAAAAAAAAAAAACTGCAGAAATTACTTTTCCTATATTAAGGAGTATAAAAAAAAATTAATGTAATTTAAAATAAGAATCTCTTGGAATTGTTCCAATTATTTATTAAGGTTATTAACTGTCATATTTATTTTTTATATATGTTGAAAATATCATACCTTAGACTAGGTACTTCTTTTTCGTTTTGAGAAATGATGCAAATTAAAATCATTAAAAATTTGCTGTTTAATGTTTTGCATAATAATTCGAAATCATTTTCTGACTAGCAAAATAATTTGTAAGTTTTCTCGTCAAATTGTCTTCTATTCAGTAATATGAGTATGTAAAAATATTTTTTAACAATTTTTATAAAATTAACATATAATATATATATATTTATTGTTACAAATGCAATGCAACTTTAATCTTTTCCTGCTCCATGCTGAAATATTTAAAATTTGGGATGCAATTCTAATATTTTTCAAAAAGGCATTTTTCAGTTCAAATTTTTGTATTTTAAATATTATTTTAAATTGTAGTTTACATAATCTCTGTTGTAGCCATAAAAAAATCAAATGATAATGCCTATTTTAATTAACAAAATTAAAAAATCAAAAAGTTATGCATTAAGTTTTTTTTTTTAACTTTTAGTTAGAAAAACTTTTTTTTTTTTCATATAAAAATTTTATGGTTAAATCTTACTCGACAATGTGGCTATTTTGATAGAAATTTATGTTTGTTGCTATGAACTTAAATTAAAAAAAAAAAAAAAAAAAAAAAAAAAAAATCCAATATCTTTATCAACAATCTGTTTTTCTTATTTTCATTCATATTTATCGTAATTATGGTACACTTTTTTGAGACTCAAAAATGAAATAATAAAAAAACTCAATGACAGTTGATGGTGCCATCTATAATCGAAT
Organism: Maratus speciosus; assembly: GCA_963932465.1. Taxonomy (NCBI): domain Eukaryota; kingdom Metazoa; phylum Arthropoda; class Arachnida; order Araneae; family Salticidae; genus Maratus; species Maratus speciosus. The sequence continues at coordinate 201,335,840 of OZ010790.1, read as the reverse complement.
ATCGAAACTGCATCCAATCGATCACGTGATCTGCAGGCTGGGTACACTAACACCACAAAACGAGTATTACTTTCGGGGTCAAATTCGGTGGTGAAAAGCCTATCTTCGTTGTTCTCCTGTGCTTACAATGTTATTTTATTTTAAATAAAAAGGTTTAATGAGTAATATTTCTTGATATTTTTCTTAAGAAAGTAAACTTTTTACATAGCAAAATTTAACAAAGCTTTCTATATCTGTGAAACGAACCATAACCCCCCCCCCCCCATTTTGTATAATACTTCCATATCTTACTAAAAAGTTCTTTAAAAAATCAAATAGTACAGCACTCTTTACAATTGAAGTATGAGGTATGCTTTCTTGAGCGGGGGGGGGGGGGGGGATTAAAGGTGAATGGAAATCACAATTATGAGTTCTTATCGCTGGTCTTTATTTTTTTTTATATTATTGTTATTAACCTAAAAAAAGTAATGATATCAATTCCAAAACCCATAACGGGTTAAAAGTTTGTGACGCAGCACTTTATCTTATTGCTATAAGAATTTTAAATATTGAACTTAGAAATAATGATATCAAATTTTAAGTGACGCTATATTATTTATTTCATCTGTTTATTTTTGTTTTATTTATAATTACATGTGTAAGGATTATGTTAAATTTAAAATGATGTATAACAATTTATTCCTTGATGCTTTCTCATTCACATCTTTCATAAATTCAAAATATGAGTTTTAAAAGATATGATATCAAAATTTAAGTGACTCCTTGATGTAGCTTTAAAAAGTTTGTTTTAAAATTCAATTTTAATTGATTTCGGTTTGGCTAAACATCTTTACACATCTAACCAAAACTTTTAATTTTCCAATGCACAGTTAAAAATATCACTTTCACTGAACGTATACAATGCACTGTAATGTATTTATATGAATAAATTGATTTATCTTTTGTGCCACAATATCCAAAATCAAAAGTAAAATTTATGTAAATGACTTCTTTGCATCATTGTATCCAAACTAAGCGAAATGTATGCAAATGGATATTATAACGCAAAGAAATCGTTTACATAAATTTTACTTTTGATTTTAGATAGCGTGCACAAAAGATAAATAAATTTATTCATATAAATACATTACAGTACATTGTATATATTCAGTGAAAGTGATATTTTTAACTGTGTTTTGGAAAATTAAAAGTTTTGGTTAGATGTGTAAAAATGTTTAGCCAAACCGAAAACAATCAAAATTACTTTTAAAACAAATTGTTTAAAGCTAAATTAAGGCGTCACTTAAATTTTGATATCATATCTTTTAAAACTCATATTTTTAATTTATGAAAGATGTGAATGGTAAAGCATCAAGGAATAAATTTTCATACATCCTTTTAAATTTAACATAATTCTTACACATGCAATTACAAATCAAACAAAAATGAAATAGATGAAATAAATAATATTGCGTCACTTAAAATTTAGATATCATTATTTTTAAGTTCCACATTTAAAATTATTATAGCAATAAGATAAAGTGCTGCGTCACAAACTTTTAACCCGTTAAGGGTTTTTCAATTGATAAGTTGTACAAGGTATTTTGACGTTTTTCCCAAAAATAGGGGGGACCCGGGCCACCGGAAAATAAAATTTGATTTCGAAAAAACTGTGTAGGCATATTACTACGTACCACACATAACTTTTCTACTGTATGACATTTTTGTTTTCCAGCTTTATCTTTATTTTTATTTATAGCTTCTACAAGATGTTTCGGACAAGTTTGGCGGAAATTGGTGGGCCCGGGGGCACCGGACGATAAAATTTGATTTTGGAAAAACTGCGCAGTTTTATTACTGAGGACCATACACAACTTTTGTGCGTATTAACTTTTGATTTTCCAATTTTCGGTTTTTCACTCCACCCTAATAACCTATGTTCAAATTGCACACATTTTGTAAACCTAATTTTTTTTCCCTAACATAATGTTCTACACTATCTCTAATAGACATGGAAGCGGCAGTACAGACAATCACTTCATCGAGTTCACGGCTAAAATTCCAGAATTAGGTAAAACTCTATTCGCATATTAAACCGCAATGAGTCTCCCATGTGTTATCTTGGTGGAAAACGCCTGAACCGATTTTAGCGGTTGACTCGTAGGTTTTCCAATGTGTTTTCCTGCTCCCAGCCCCCCATGTTTTCATACCTTTGGGTGCAGAAAAACACAATGGTAAACCTATGAATCAACCGCTAAAGTCGAGTTTTCAGGTATTTTCCACCAAGATATGACTTGGCAGACCGATTGCGTTGTAATATGCTCATCTAGTTTAAATTAATTCTGGAATTTCAGCCATGAACTCGATGAGGTGATTGCCTGTGCTGCCGGCTCCTTGTCCATAATAAAAACCAAAAGCTATACGGGTTAACATTCTGTCTTCTCGCGTCCTATATCTGCAAAATATTTAAAGTCAATGTTACTTATGCAGTTTGCTTTTAAAGACGATTTTACTCATTGCCACTATCTCCCAACACAACCAAACATTATATAGGAGGTTTCAAAATTCTACCTCAGAAATGTAAAGGCAGGTAGAGGGGATTTAAAATGGCAGATTTCGTATAAGAAAGTGGATGCGAAAATGGAAAAGAAGAAAAGGGGGGTGGGGGTTGACGATTGATGTCGGATTTTGGAAGTTGTGGGATTTCCGAATGACGGATTTTCAAGGTTATGCTGTACATAATCAACAAATTCCAATATATAATCTAAATTATTATGTTTTGTGTCTGATGGTACTGGAAAATTTTACTTTATTATGAACTTTTAATGAATACCATGGTACCGAAATGGATTAAAAATCTTTTAACGAGCTTATTAAAAATCTGGCTCAACTGACTTTCCATGTACGCGGAATAATAACCTTAAAAATATCTGCAATAAGTATTAAATTTAGAAAATATTAGAAATATAGCACACTGTTTATTGTTTGGAAATAGTTTTTTACAACATAGTAGTTCATTTAGAGCGATAGTTTAATATAAATATTATATATCTACTTGAATGATTAATATGCGCAAAGTAATGCATTTTCAATTAAAGCTTTATCAATATATATATATATATATATATGGGGGGGGGGCTGCGTGTTTGTGTGTGCATATAGTCAAAATATTTGTAATTATAAACCATTTTAACAAATGAAAAATTGACCAGAAAGATGAAATAATTTATAAAAATAAAGCTATGCTAAGGGGCTCTGCCCCCTGCAAACTAAGCTTGCCAACCCCCGTTCAGACACCGCAGAATCTAAAAGCACGCAAAATTGATTGGTTTTAAAAAGATTAGAGAAGATTGAATTATAATGAAAAAACCTATGGCGATCTCCCTGTAAACGGGTTTCCATTTAATTCCCTTTCATTGCGAAAATTTAAGGTCGAATCAGTTGCTGTTAAGACTTCCAATGGTTGTTTTCGTGTTTGATTAAAAAAGACCGGTTAAACATTTGAAGGGAAGCTAAAATAGAATGAATTAAATGAACAGAGTCTTTGCCTCCCAGTATTTTTTAACAGCGTTATAAAACGATTGACATAATACAATTTAGTACAATTACTACAATTTACCGCTTTATCCCCTTCAAGGGCGGTGGTTCATTTTTGGACCACTTAATTTTAATTCTTAAATGCCACATTGGCACCAATATTGGGATGAAAAATTTTCCTTTTATTAAGTAAGTGAACAAAAGCATTTTCGTATTTGGAAATTTGTTTGTAAATTCTGGTGCCATTCACTGATTACAACATTTTACGAATAGAAGTACCTTGTCCCTGAAAGGGTTAAACGCATATTAATGTATTTATTATTTTAAAGTTTCCTTTCTCTTTTAATATTCACGTATAAATACAATTTTAAAGACATAATTTCCAATATTTTCCTGCTTTTACCACTTAGTCATTTAATAATAATTATAAAGGGTTTTTTTCTGTTTTTAATAGACACGTGTAAATAAATTTTAAATCGTTAGGAAATATTATTCATTGAGCTGATTTTAGAATTGAAAACAATCTCTATAATAATAGCCTAAGTTATGTGATTATTATCAACAGTTCCGGGCGGATCCCTTCGATTTTATATTCCAGGCGGCCATTTTGGTACTTTAATGTTAGCCAGCCATAGGCGATAAGTTGCCAAATATTATTCTATAGCCATGATTTCACTTATATTATAATAGTCCAAGTCATGTAACTGCCATAAACTATTACAACCCTTCGCTTTTCAAAAGAAAGGTTTCCATTTTGATTAAAGAATCAAAGTTATTTTTTCGAATAAAACTACATAAAAGATGCCATGATCGCAAAGAATTCTTGGTACTTTTATATTAACTGGGTGCAAATCTCGCCAATAGCTTTTTTTAACTCGCCAGTTAGCATTTTTTTTCTAGTGGTAAATTAAAACGGTACTGCTTTGTTATCCCATCGACCAAAAATCTATCACCAGACTATAAGATTAAATGATCGCAAATGTCACATTCACTTGACTGTAAGGAAGTTACACGTGTTTACGCCATCAGTTGATTTTTATTTCGACGTTTTATTTATATTTTTATTAATGCTATACTAATTTATTTGGCACAAATGCCATGCCCCATATTGGCACGATTTATTTCGGACGTCATTTTGGCGAAAACATCAACATCATAAACAACAACATCCGGATTACCATATCAAGCAAAATAACGGTACGTTGGCGCGAATTAAGTATCCGTTGCATATACGACATTGGCATCAGAAAAAAATCGCCCCAATATGTGTATATGACATCTGTGGCTTTATTTGTTCTTTCGTTATTTAAAATAAAAATTACGTCAATTTCTATAATTTGGTGAGTGCTTTGGCGATTTATATAGTTTGGCAAAATTGGTTGACAGGATAACTATGTAATACCATTAAAACATTGCTTTGAATTTGAAATTAAATATCAGGATTTGTTGCAATATTTAATCGGATTGTCGTGATTTTTTTTTTACGACAATTTGGCGAAAACCTCTTTCTCGAATACCAGTTACATATGTATTTTTAAATTATTTTCTATTATTATTAAAATGAAATAACAATAAATAAAAAAAATAATTTATAACTATAGAACAAAACAATTTATAACATTTTTTTAATTAAAAGAAAATAAAGGTAAAAATCCCTGCCGGCTCGGGCCTACAGGCGGAGGTAGATTTCGATGTTAAGTACTAAATTCTCCAACAAAACTTAAATCAAGATTAGAGATAAAACCCAGTTTCTTCACAAAGAGCGAGCTGTAGGGTGCTAAACTTTTTGTGAAAATTGTAATATACACGAATACACACACACATATATATGGAATAGGTTTAAAAAATGGCTACAAAAAATTCAGAGAACCTTAAAGTGTTAAAATGTGTTAATATTTCCATAGTCGGGTTTTTATCATGTTTTAATACGTTTCTTCAAACTTACATGGCGTTACATATTCACCAGCTGAGGTCCATTATATTTCCAATATGACGCAATATACATATTTTTTTAATTCGTCAAACTATTTATTTTGAGTTTTCATGCTGAAATCTTGCTCTAGGAAACTTATGACGTAATATTCAATTTGTTTTCAATTTGTCAAACTATTTAATTTTACACGTGAAAATTTTGCAAAAGAAAAGTAATTGTTGTGGTGAGAATTTTATTACTTGTTTTTTTTTTAATTGTTGGCAACTGCTATAACGAAAAACTTTTATTTTTTTCCTGCCATTGTTGTGTAAGAGCTGGTTTTATCAGAATCATGTTAAGACAGTATTCAAAATTTTGAACCCTCCCCATTTCCATCCTCTTTTGCCGATTTCGCCCATTTTCAATCCCCGCCGAGATATTAGCCATCTCAAAGTTGTTGGCGAGTTTGAGGATGATTCGTGCATAATTTTGACTTTTATCGTGCGGACAAAATTTAGTACATACATACATATATATATATATATATATATAAACTTTTTAGGTGGGGGTGGTTTTGGGTTCCTGGGGTCCTATAATGAAAAGTTATGAAGGAATTTTTCAAAAGTCGCACCATGGTAACGACTGCAATAGGTAGTATTTCTTACGAAATCTACCTAAAAAAAACATTTATTAATAAATAAGCAACAATAGCCGGGTTACCATGTCAGGCAAAATAACGAACTTTTGGTGCTATTTAGGTATCCCGGTGAGTATATGACATCTGCAATTAATATTTTTCGTGTTGTTTCGTTTAAAAAAATGAAAGAAGTGAAAGCCATTTATTTTAAATTTTTCAGTTTTAAATGAAAGTTTTTTATTAAATAAAATGAAATAAAATGATAATGAAATTAAAAAAAAATAAAAAAAGTATTGTTCTTAGCATACATTTAAGGTAGGCCAAAATGGTTGCCAAATTTGTTTAAAATAATAACCTTTTTCTAAAATATGAAAAAAAAAATCTGTTATGATTAAAATTTGAGTTGCCATCATTAGAAAAAAGTATTTAAATTTAGAAAAAAATAATATTTCGAAAACTAATTCGAATTTAAAAATTCTAATACGAGTTTTGAGATCTGCTGACCAATACGGATTTTTGGTGTTAATTTCATCGCAAATTATTCCATATTTTAGGAGAAGTCGTCGGGAATCGCAATCAGTTGTTTAATCAGTCGTTTCATAAATTCGTTACATTTCAGAAGTTTCATATTTCCGTTTCATAAATTCGTTTCATTAGGATTATATATATATATAGGGTAGATATAAATTTATCTAATACAAAATTACTCATTGAAGTAATTAATTGAATTAGATTAAACCAGCTTAATCAGCAACGACATAAATTTGTATATCACAATTTAACTAACTCATATATGAGTAACCGAACTGAGTTATATATCTTTATTTGTTCTGATGTTCAGCTTTTATATTAATGAAATTAAGATTTCGAAATCGTTTGCATGTTGTAATTTTCTAAATAGATATGACAGTGTTAATCACCTGTTAATTGAAACAATGTATCCTAATCTAGCTTAAAGAATGCTTTTTTGCCAAAGCATAAATGTTCTATATTATTAACAGTGTTACATTTAATTTAGAGTTACAATTTATTTATGCAGTAACTCATATAATCTTTCCCCTTTTAAATCATGTATTAAATTAAAATGTTGTTTCATATCATTAGTGCGGGTTTTAACTTTTCTATAATTTGTTTTATTATTACTTAGCAAGCGTTATTAATTAAAATCTGCTAAAAGTACGAAATAAAGTAGGTTAAATTAAATTAAGATGTGTAATTTTTTATATGCACCAATTAAAGCGTTAATTTCACAGAACGTTTATTTATTTTTTTTTGTTTTTTGTTTTTTTTACATTTATGAGTTACGCTTTTTGTTTTTCCTTATGTAATTTATCAATACGAAATGCTGATAAAAAGTCGTTAAGTGTCTTTTATTTATTTAAAAAATTATGGTGCTTCTACTGTTTAGCTTTGTAATAAAATTATATCAAGTAGCTTCTCCATTGTTATGTATTTTTTATACAGGATGTTTATTCTCTACAATGTCCGATGGCTAATTCGTAAACCATTTGTCATAGACATAGTTTCAAAAATATTTTAAATAAGGTACAGAAGTATTTTAAAAACGATTTGGGACAATAAGCACATTTTATAAAAAATTATGAAATTTTAATTTTTTACCGACCCCTGGTCCTATAGTTTATATTTATTAAAAATATCCTATCACTCTATAAAGTAAGACAAAAACATTTCCCATTCTTATGCGATTAAAATTGACCGTGTAATAGCTATTTACAGTTGAAGCATCTTTTTTTGGTGGAAAATAGTGGTTATTCACATATTTGCTTGAAATCTAAATAATCATCAGATAAAATAATAATAATAATAATAATAGTTGAGAGTAAAATTGACTTTACTATATAAATTTCGAATCTGTTTTTATTCTAACAAATTAAAGCAAAATATATAACTTGTACCGAAAATATAAGTGAAAAAAAATTGCAGAATTTTTGTTAATAGAAGTGATGAAAATCTACAGTCTCATTTTCTTACAAAATAAAACATATGTTAAAATACAATTATTTTAACAAATCTTAAACTTAATAAAAATAAAAACTATCATAATACTTCTTCGATGTGACTAGATACACGTTAATGCAGATACATGTAGATTAGGGTGGATCGAAAAAAATTTTTTTTTTTTTTTATCAAAAACGGGCAGGTGCCAAAAGTTGCCTTTATACTAGTACATCACCTGCGTGCAATTTTACCGCTGAAAAAGAATGGCTTGAGTCTGCGCTTTTGGCCCAAATGTCGAAATTTTGGGTAAAATTTGACATTTTTTTAAAAAAGTAAAAAGTTCCTATATAGATGGTTATTATTTAAATGTGTTATTTAGACATTTATTATTAATGAATTAACATATTTAAATGATAAAACGATTTCTTTATTCTGTATGACTGAAGAAAAACTGACAACTTTTGGTAAAAAAAGGCATTGCAACTCTGTTGTGCCATTCAATGAATTGTTATTAAGAATACAGCGCTTACCTGGTTGCTTTCAAAACTACCCAGGACATCTAGCTCGACCACGCTACCATCTAAACACAATGTTTTATTTATACATTGAATAATGAATTTTTATCAAAGACTGGCATAATTTTTCTATTCATCAATCTAGTCCATCACTTCTTTGTATCCACAGACTTTGGATGCTGGTGCTGTGACCTCCTTCACGTACGTTTCTATTGCTTGGGTAAGAGAAGACACACAGTGTAATGCGGTGGGGATGACATTCATGTAATCTATTCCACCGTCTATTATCTTCACCAAGATTCACCAGAAAAAAATAATTAATAATTATAGAACAAAATAATTTATATAATTTATAAAAAGGAATAAAAGTAAATAAACATTTATTATCAAATAAACAACAATAACCGGGTTTCCATGTCAACCTTAATATATATAAAAAAAAAAATATCTGTTATGAATAAATTTGAGTTGCCATGATTAGAAAAATGTATTTAAAATTAGAAGAAAAAATAATATTTCGAAAACTATGTCGAATTTAAATATTCTAATACTTTTGAGATCCTCGGATCGATACTGATTTTTCGTGTTAATTTTATCGCAAAGTACTCTATATTTTAGGAGAAATCGCCACGAAACATAATCGGTAGTTTCATAGAATCGTTTCATAAATTCGTTACATTTCAGTCGTTTCATATTTCCGTTTCATAAATTCGTCTCATTAGGATTTTATATATATAGGGTAGATATATGTATGTGTGTGTGTGTGTGTCTGTGTGTGTGTAATACAAAATGTATCATTCAATAAATTGCATTAAAAATAATCAGCGATGTTTTATATACCAATATTTAACTAACTCAGATGTGTGGAACTGAATTCAATTATACGTATTTTTTAATTATGACTTTGCGATTTTACATTAATGAAATTGAGATTTCGAAATCTTTTGCACGTTGTGATTCTTTAATTAGATATGACAGTGTTAATTAAATGTAAAATGTAAACAATATTTCCTGATATGACTTAAATAAATTTTTCTTCCCAAAACATAAAATTTAAATAAAAAGTGTTATACTTTATTTAGAAACTGATAATGTATAAGTCCTGTAACTTAAAAAAAAGTTTCCCCTATTAAACCATTTAATAAATTAAAATGTTGTTACAATGTATTATTTTGGTTCAATGTTACCATACATTAGTTCGGTAAATGAATAAATATTTCTTTCTTTTAAAGCATTTAACAAATTCAAATGTTGTTTCATATCTTTAGTGTATGTTTAAAAATTTTTATAATCTTTTTTTTTTTTTTTATTACTTAGTCAATAGTACCAATTAAAGTATGCTAAAACTATGAAGTAAAGTAGATTAAATGAAATTAAGAAATATAACTTTTTATATGCACAAGTTGAAACGTTATTTTTATTAATAAACTTTTGACATTTATGAATAATGTTTTTGTTCTTTTCATTATGCACTTTATCGTTGTAAAATAATAAAAAAATATATGTTTTTTTATAGGTTTATTTAACATTTTTTTCATATTGCTGCAATTTAGCTTCCTAATATAAATAACTGAAATAACTTGTCATTTATTTCGAAGTTTCTTTGTGTTATTCATAAAAATTGTCCGCATTATAGTCAATTTTTAAAAGATTAAAAAATAATTTAAAATTAGGAATTGCAAAATAAAACCTTCATAATTTATAAATTACTTGGCCGAAAAGAATATATGTGTTTCCGTATGTGGTATCCGAAGGTAAAATGTACTGAGGAATCTAAATATGATTCTACGGTACATAAGTTTGGTTATAAGTGACGGTTTTAAAATATCTTATAATTGTAATTAAATAATATCTCAATGTACAGTCGTGGGAAAAAAGTAAACACCACTACTAACTCCGCAAAAAATTATCGTAGAAGAAAGTTACTGGCGCCAGACGATTGGAAATAAAGTCTACTTTTAAATGATGTACATAAAATTTGCTTAGGGAGCCATCTACATATTAAAGCGATCCATAACTTATTTTTTTTTCAATAGTAGTGCATAATTCTGACAGCATAAATTAACTCTACGTCTACACCCTTCAATTATAACAAATACAAATTTTTACGCAATTTGTACTGTAAGTTTTTGAGAAATTAATTATTTTAAAACGAGCGTATTTCAGGGGCTGTATCCAAATCGAAGTTCGGTACTTGGTTGTTGACCGAGAGAGCCCCTTCTTGATCAAGGCATCTTAAGCGCCACTCAAGTGGCCATTGAAGAGTGCTAGATTACAGGACAGCACAGGAAATTTCAAAATATCTGGTCGCTTCTATCATACACGGTCTCTTAAACCAACATTTTGTCGTTTTTTAAGCATAATTTCAAAAATACTTGGAAGACAAATGTGAAATTTTCGATTTCCGTAAAGTAAGACTTAATAAATCTGAATCCATAAAAAAAATTGTAGGTTGCAATTCATAATTTTTTCAAATATTAATTTCATAATTCATGATTCATATCATAAAATTATAAAAATTTCAAATTCAACGTATTTATGTTTGGGTATTTTAGTATTATTGCTACATAAAGAATTAGCACGTTAGGAATATAATTTCAGGAGATATAAATAAAAATATGAAAATGTAATTTAACATTAGAAGAACAAAATTTTGTATGTTTCTAATTCAAAGGCGTATTATTCAAAGGACTTCAAATTTGGTGTCTGGGCATAGTTTGAAGCGAATATTTGAAATATCTTGCTAAAATTGGGTATTGCCACTAGAGAAATGAAATTTCGGTTCGTTTTAATATGTAGATGGCCTCTAAGCAAATTATATATACATAATTTAAAAGCAGACTTTATTTCCATTCGTTCGGTACCAGTAACTTTCTTCTACGATAATTTGTTGAGAAGTTGTAGGGCGTGTTTATTTTTTTTTTCACCACTGTATTTAATATTTGATAAAAGTGATGAAAATAAATTACAAAGGCAAAAAATACCTTTGTATATTCACATTCGATATGTTTCATTGTATACGATGCACCACAATATTCTCAAGAATTAAAATGATACAATAGTTTCGCAATAATGTTTTTATTTATTAATTATTTTTTATTAATTCTTGAGAATGTTGTCGTCGCATGTAGTGAAACATGTCGAATGTGAACAAATACACTTTCTTTTTATTTATTTATTAGCCCCCGGTGTGCTATTTCTTTCTCCCAGCTTATTTTGTGCCGTCTCCAAAAAATAACGTTACGTTGTATAAGCCAGCCGTAAAACAACGCAAATGTAGCATTGTACGATTAAATACTCAATAGCATTTTTTTTTATTTCTAACCATCGCACATTTTCAATTTTTATACCAACATATGGGGAAGAAAAGTACTTTTAAATGCAATTTGTTTGAAAACTGTATCTCCATTTATTTTTGAAACATTATTTTTTTTTTTTTTTTTTTTTTTTTAGTTTTTAGAGCCATTTGCTTAATATTGGCAACGGAAGTACCCCATTTCTGTAGTAAGTAAAGAAAAAATAATTCTAAAATAGTAATTATATATTTTTGTTGCCATTTTCTCATAACAACAGAAAGAAAATATAATTAAAATACGTGCTGTTTTGAAAAAAATATAAACGAATGATTTCTGTTAAAACATGGATCAATTGTAAACTACATTTAATATTAAGTATCTATATTAATGTTACAAACAAATAAAGGTCTATGAATCATTAGTTATACATTTTTGTCGAGTTTCTATAATGACGGAATCTTTTTTTTCTGAATTAGTGTATTATTTTGCGATAGTGACATCCAATGCATGCTTTACTGCAGATGTTTAAGAATGGATCGTAAAAACGTAATTCTTAAGCGGTTGCGAATAACGTCATTTTACATAAATAACAGCGTGTGGTTTAAGTCTTAAAATTGAAATGTGTTTTTACTATTTATAAATACATATATACTTTCTTTCATCAAGGGTGACACTAAATTCTGAAAAAGCAGAATTCCTGCTTTCTAGTTTATTATTTATTTATTTTTTTTGCCTTTTAAATTTATTTTTATCACTTACGTAAACATTAAGTGCTTTCATGTTTTGAAGTGATTTTTTATATATAGTTTATATGTAATATCTTTTCAATTTGCCGAAACATTCCGCAATTTCAAAGTGTTTGCTATTTAGTGGTACTTCTGAATTTAAAAAAGAACCTTTATTTATTTTGCGAAAGCCTAAAATGTCCATTACAACATCAGTTAAGTCGCAGTTATCAAAAGTTAAAATGGTGAAATATTCTGAATTTTTATTTTTAGGAACTGAACAGAAGAGACGCTTATGCTCTCATTGAGCATTATCGTGAATATTGATACAACTTATATTATTTTTAATAACCCGTAAAAACTGGGTAAATTTGTGAATAGTAAGTTCTTTTAAAAAATAATCAAATGCTAATATTTAAGTTTTATTCCTATATTCACATTTGAACAAAAACAATAGCCTTATTTATGCCTACATCTGATTAAATCAGAAAAGATTATTCAGCTTAAAATTACATGGCATTTTTCAAAATAAATATTATTATTATTTTATACAGACATACAGTCGAACCCGGTTAAAACGCTCACTGTTGATACGCGATTCCGCTTAGTAAGCGGATTTTTTTTTTGGTCCCTTGAACATCACCCATAAGGCTAATGTAAAAATATCACGTTTAATACGCAAACGATTATTACGCGATCCTACTTAATACGCGATAAATGTTCGGTCCATTTAGGGATAAAATCACGTTTAAGATGCGAATTCTTTGATTGGGATGCGATTTCCTTCTCTCTTCACGAGTGTTGTCAATTTAGCGGAATATTTTCATTCAGATAAAAAATACTGTTTAATACTATTAAAGGCGAAATTTACCATTTAGGAATAGTGGCAGATATATGAATAAAACAAAACTCCGCTAAATTAGCAAAACGGTAGTTATTCTTTGATTCCACCCCCTAACATTCTTTGTTTCTCGCTTCATGTATGTTTTTACAGTAATAGAGAGATATATACGAATTCAGGAAACTCAGATACGTCATAAATATTATTATGATTAGAGATGGTAATATCCGTTGTTAGTGAGGTTTTAAGTCTACGTTATAGCACTAGGAATGCATATTACAGGAAACAGAAAATGAAACTCGCAAAGATGAAATAAATATGATTGCGATTGGATAATTCTTTTTTCCTTTCTTTACATTTTGCTATGCTAACAATAAACAAATATTAATAAGGATTTCTGCACAAAGTTTAATAAATATTTTTTATTCCTCATATTCGAAAGAAGGAGAGATTGTAATGGTACTCATTATTAAGTATTAAATATTATTTTAAAACTGGGTTGGGTTTCAAAGATTTAATACTTTTTAAATTTCTGTCTATAAAAAATTGTCTAGCAGGAAAATCATTTTTATTGTTTTATTTTTGGTTGCAACGTATTATTCGACAATAAAGCCATGTTGGAACCCATGTTTATTTTCAATTAATATTCCAGTCTGTCGTATAAAAGGGCACAATGAGTTAAGGTGGAATACATTTAAATTTTAATCTAAATTTACACAAAAGCCACAATTTTCGACCGTAAACACATAAATAAAAGCTTTAAAGTTCATTTAGACGATTAAATGTGTAAATAAGCCTAATTCTTGCAACGTTATATAAATCACGTTTAATACGCGATCCCGCTTGATACGCGACTTTTCCTCGCTCCCTTAAATCGTGTCTTAACCGGGTTCAACTGTACATGATACAAATTTATCATTTATTGAACGAGGAAGGCGTCGAACTTCCTCGTTTGTCTTGTCTTTTTTCAGTATCAGAAATCGGTTGCTCAATAACCTTACTTTGTGTTCGCAATGGTTCATTCTAAGAATCGATTTGTAATTGCTTTCGTGAATAAATTTACGGGATTATTCCTGAGCTTCATGCTTCATTTACTTTGCCCTCATATTTTATCAGTACTTGGTGAATCTGTAAATGATATTGTTAGAGAGACAATCTGTCTTTTCGAGGAATATTACACCTGCTTTATAATTTATAATGGACGTTATTGAGCAAGTGGAAAAACTGAATGTATAAAATACACAAAAACACGTGCTTGTCATTATTTTGTTGCACGAATTGGACAACGGCAATAAGATAAAAGCGTATCGCTTAGTTCCATCAATGCGCGCATTGTATGTCTTAACAATTGTACGTTGTGGAACATCAAGTTTTCGGTTTTGACAAGTTTTCTGTCTCAAGATCCCTACCTATGCCATTTGAAAATAAAGTTAGAGATTTATAATCTTACCATTTCATTATGCATATTTCCTCCTATTCATTCCTCCCATTTTCCACTCTGAATGTCTCGATAATTTTTCTTCTTTTTACCAGCTGTTCGAAGTCTATGATCTACGAAGACACAATGGTTCCAGTTTTCTAAATATTATTCCTCAATGAAAGGTAGTCACATTTTACACTATTAAAAATTGATTCATATAAATCATATGTGTATTATCTTTTTTTTATACTTTTAGGCTGATATTTACAAACTAAATCGACTCCAAATTTTTCCAGTAAATCGACTTTTTTTAAATTCTTAGCTGATGCATATCTTTTCAATGATAAATTTGGCACACAAGGAAAGGAAATTCCTGGAGGATTGTTATTTTCAAAGTTATTTCTTTCTAAAGGATTATGTTTTAACGATACATATTGTCTGATTGCTTAACGTACAACAAATGGGATCATCGGTTCATCCAGCGAAATGTTTTTGGCATGACTGAGACTGACATTTACTTTTAACTGCAATTACGATAAGGTTTACTTTCGCAATTTATCATCTGCTCAATGAACGACTAACTTATTTGCAAAATGCTGAGATTTTCAGATTAAAAAATAAAATAAAATAAAATAAAATCTGTCACGTGACGCATGAACTCCAATTAAGGGTACTGACAATTCCTTTTTTTCTAGCGAGCATTTCTTTGGGACATTTTAAAGTTCAAACATAATTAAATTTACACATATATAAAATGCACTGAAACATGCATTCTGTAGAATATGAGGTGCAGACCCTATATTATTCATTTACAGGACAACATAAAAAGAATTCCGCTACATAATGGTCTGCTCGGAAAAAATGTTTGTAGTGTATTTTAATTACGTTACACTATTTAAAGTAAAAGGAGATTGGTACACATTACTGAGATTTACTATAATGTATTTGCTGTACAATTTGACTGCGTAGCATTATCGTTCATATACAGGGTTTCGCAAAATATTTTGGATATAGTATTGCATAGAAAGTCTATTATTGACAATTGCGAAAAGAGGTTTTCAGTTATGGTATGTATTTTTAAGTTTGACGAAATTTTTGCATACTACTAAATGTGTTTAAATCCTATAGATCATATAGAGGTGTCAATAGAATTCGTAAGCATCGCTGAGTATAAACTTGAATTTCTGAGAAAGTTTTTTACCTCTATTACGCATTTTCAAGCTAAATAATATGATATACAGCACCACGCATAGAATTGGATACATCACAACCTATGGGTAATAATTTCCGGAAATATGATGTTAATAGTTTTAAATGTGTTTTACCTTAAATTCAATTTTATTTTAACACTTTGTGGGACGGTGGGATATATTATATTCCATCTAATTTTAATCAGGATTTGCACCAAAATCTTTACATAAATTTTATTTTTTTTAATGTGGTTGAAAAAAGTTGCACAATTGCTTTTCCTCCTTTTGAATTAAAGTTTTTCGAATATTCGGGTATGAATTTAAAGTTACAGAAAATCAATTTCTTGCACCTGAAAAGGTTAACATGTGAATGTATTAAAATATGGAGGTGTGCTGTACAAAAGTATTCATTTAATATTTTGTCTACTTGATTAAATTACTGATGGTGAATTTTCAGCTTCAGAATATTTTGCTTCTTCTTAGTAAACTAAATTTTAGTATACTATGTAGAATACATGGAAATCTATAGATCTATCTATATACATGGCTGCACAAAAAAATTAGGGTACCCTTTTTCGGCTATGTACATTAAATTAAGAAATCCGGTTTTCAAATATGTTATGGATTTTCTAAAATGTTTAATTAAGTATCTTATTTATCTCATGAAAATATTTTGATAGTGCTGGTAATAATTTCATAATCACGTATTTTTCTTTCTTGTCAGCTTTAACATTAATGAAATCATGAGGTTCTGATTTTTAAGTTGTATTTTCTATTTTACTGAAACAATCCAAAATAATGTAATTAACAAAATCCTCTTTTTAATCTATTTTTTAATCAAATACTGAATATTTGTACGATCTGTTTGTACTATTAAGGCGAATAAACATGCCTCTATTAAGAAGTCTTTAATTGCTTCTATATATTTAAATATCAAGTTGGTATATATTAGATGCTTTGAATATTTGACTTACCGATAAGTAAGTATTGTGTATTATAATGTCAACTTATAAAGAAAAATTTATATAACAAAGTATTCAAACCGGAAACACTTTAAAATAATTTCTTCATTTCAAATTTCTATTTTTCTTAAGGGGGCGGTGGTGGTTTAAATAAATTTCTTTTAATTTTCATAATAAAGATTTGAAATTTTGTGCAAATATATATTTCACCTTAAGTATATAGAACACTTTAAAAGAAATTTACAATCTTATTATAAATTTAAGATCTTTCAAAGAGTTTAAAATTTTGAAAAGGAAATTTTTAAATGCTCCCTGTTTCTTAATTTTTTAGACATTTCCTCGATATTTGATTTTAATCACGTAAAACTCTATGAGAAATAAATCTATGTATCAATATTTTAATCCCTTAAATAGTTAATTTTTTAGATATGCTTTTCGGAATTCCATATCGTTTTTCATCAAAATTCTGCCTTATAATAATTTAAAAATCAAATTTAATTATCTTAATGAAGTCGGATTTTAAAATCCATAAACAGTTTCTTTTTAAGCAATGACGGGATTCTTTCTTAACAGTTTCATGAATTATGGTCAAAATTAAGTAGCAAAGAGCATTTCAAAAATTTAAAGAAAAAAGATGAAATATCAGTATTGAGAAAAACAGATTTAACCCTTAAATGCCCGATTTTTCAAAAATCATTGTAATAATGCTTTTCGGCTTTCATTTTTTAAATAAATCATGGGAAAAATACTTTAAAAAATCATATTTTGTTTTAAGTATAGTTTACGGCTAAAAAACTTTTTGTTACTAATCGGCAAAGCTTGTGTTTTATTGAAAAAATAATTTGCCTTGATAAAATTCTATAATATTAAACACACAAGAATTTTAGGAACTATAATAAGAAATAAATTTTACTTGCTCACTGCAGGTCAAAATAGGGTATTTCACAAGCTTCCAAACAAAACAAAAAGAACAAGTAGCAACAATTGAGAAAATAAATCTATCTTTATTCTTAAACAGAACAAGTGTTGCCATCTGCATGTTGAAAATCGATTTAATAATATTTTCAGAATGTATTTTATTGGCAGCATTAGGCATTATAGCTTCAATATTATTCTAATAATATTTTAGAACCTAAATTGGCCTAAAATGTTGCCGAAAAGCAACACTAGGCATTTAAGGGTTAAGGTTTATTAAACGGCCAAAAAATTGTTTGTGAACAATATTAAAACGCTTGTAACTTTGTGTAAAATAATCGCATCTGCATGGGGGTTTCCACGAATTACGTAGTTCAAATTGGACAACAATAATACACACAAAATGAAATGTCGATTTTGGGATTGATTTTTGTTCAAATAAAGGTCCATGGTCCCCTTAAACATTTATGGAGTGGTAAGAACAAATATTTAAAATTATTAAAATTTTTAAATTCATTTTATGGATATTTCAACAAATGTACGTTTAAAAAACCATTTATAAATCTTTCTTTTTAAACTTTTGAGTTTTAAAACTGTTAGTGATACACTTTATAAAAATCATACATTATTCACAACGAATTTATACATCAACTGTAGAAAAACACTATGTAGTACTTTAATGAAAAACATGAAACTTAACCAGGGAGGAAACAAATTGTCCTTTAATATTTTTTCCGTTTCCGTTATATATGAATGGAATATAATTATTTTTGTATACGTAATCACGTTTATAATTAACATTTAATTCCAATCTAAAATGCGAACGCGATAACGTTTAACCTATTTACAAATTAATAATATTAATGATATTTAATATTATGAAGCAAATTATACATTGAGAGTATTTGTGAGTGTATAATAATTCACAGGAAATGTTTGCTTATACGCGTATAAAATATAATTACATTAAATTTCTTGATAGTTGTTGCGGAAAAAATAATGATACTTTGCAAACCTGGAAAAGGGAAATTTAGTACGAGTGTGGGTTATTTGTAGCACCCTTCTGAATGCAAACTTTCGCGATCCTTTAAATAAATAATATTAGTATTTTCATTTGCTGGCTATAATTATTTACAGTAAGTTCTTTAGAAGACAGACACTATGTAAGACGAAAATCTGCAACACACTGAAATATTTCCTACTTCTTTAAAATCCATAGAAATGCTGTAAAGAATGTCTAAGAAGTAATGCTGTCTACGACAAAAGTTCCTCGATCCTGACCGATCCTACTTTAGACAGAGGTTTCTGTAATATCAGAATATTTACGATAAAAATAGAAACAAAATACATATTACTTATCAACTAATTAACAAATTAATTTTTTGGAGTGTACTGAATGCTATATTTTATTTGCTATAGTGAATTTGTATTAATAAATATTATTACTTGTATTTTATTTGAATGATCTGTTTCGAAATATAAGGAAGATATGCTGATTGATCTTTATGTCTGAGCAATATGGTACTCGATAAATACCTCTATTCGAACTGTTTAATGCAAAAGAAACACCAGGAACTGGTGTTCCTTTTGTTTCCAATCTCCAAATCGTCAAAATATTTTATTCGGAAATCGTTTTGCCTTCAGTATTCTATACAAAGTTCAATTTTCTCTCGGAAATTAAATAACAACTTCTTTTTAATCGCATCGCTATGTTTTATTTTTCTTCTTTTTATAGTTTCTCTTAAAACTTCGCAGTTAACGTGTTTTTAATTTCGATTACAGAGTGTTTTTGAAACCAAGCAAGACATCGTTTTTGTCTATCATCCTGTGTACTAGGCACTCCAAGTATCCTTGATTGTGATTTTAATTGATATTTATTACCACAGGATAGTAAACTTTTGAAACTTCGTAGTTAATATGTTTTTAAAATTTTCATAGAACGTTTTTTATTCCAAGCAAGTCATTGTATTTGTGTATTAGCCCTTGTACTAGACACTACAAGTATCCCTGATTGAGATTTCAAATTGATTTGAGATTCAAAAGAAACACAAGTAACTGGTGTTCATTTTGTTTCCAATCTCTAAATCGACAAAATATTTTATTCGAAAATCGTTTTACCTTCAATATTTAATAAAAAGTTCAATTTTACCTCGGAATTAACTTCTTTTTAATCACATCGCTACGTTTCATTTTTCTTCGTTTTAGAGTTTCTCTTAAATCTTCGCAGTTAACGTGTTTTTACTTTCGATTACAGAGTGTTTTTGATACCAAGCAAGACATCGTGTTTGTCTATCATCCTGTGTACTGGGCACTCCAAGTATCTTTGACTGTGATTTTAATTGATATTTATTATCGCAGGATAGTAAACTCTTGAAACTTCTAGTTAATGTTTTTTTTTTTTTTTTCATAGAACGTTTTTCATTCCAAGCGAGTCATCGTATTTGTGTATAAACCATTGTATAAGATATTGCAAGTATCCCTG
The DNA here is from genome assembly GCA_963932465.1 of Maratus speciosus. Lineage (NCBI taxonomy): Eukaryota > Metazoa > Arthropoda > Arachnida > Araneae > Salticidae > Maratus > Maratus speciosus. The sequence goes on along the minus strand of OZ010790.1, from coordinate 201,315,470 downwards.
ATGGAGATTTCAAATTGATTTGAGATTCAAAAGAAACACAAGGAACTGGTGTTCCTTTTGTTTCCAATCTTCGGATCGCCAAAATATTTTATTGGGAAATCGTTTTACCTTCAGTATTTCATAAAAAGTTCAAATTTTCCTCGGAAATTAAATAACAACTTCTTTTTAATCGCATTGCTACGTTTCATTTTTGTTCGTTTTATAGTTTCTCTTAAAACTTCGCAGTTAAGTTGTTTTTAATTTCGATTACAGAGTGTTTTTCATACCAAGCAAGACATCGTATTTGTCTATCATCATGTGTACTAGGCAATCCAAGTATCCTTGATTGTGATTTAATTAATATTTATTACCACAGGATAGTAAACTCTTGAAACTTTGTAGTTAATGTGTTTTAAAAATTTTTATAGAACGTTTTTTATTCCAAGCAAGTCATCATATTTGTGTATCAACTCTTGCACGAGACACTACAAGTATGCCTGATTGAGATTTTAATTGATTTTTATAACCACAAGATAGTAATCTTTTGAAAGTTCGTAGTAAATATGTTTTTAAATTTTTTATAGAAGATATTTTATTCCAAGCAAGTCGTCGTATTTGTCTATCGTCCCGAGTACGGGACACTCTAATTATCATGATTTGTGATTTCAATTGATATTTATTACCACAGGATAGTAATCTCTTGTAACTTCATAGTTATCGTGTTTTGAAATGTTTTAAGGAACATTTTTGATTCCAAGTAAGTCATCGTAATTTTATATCATCCCTTGTACTGGGCACTTGAATTATCCGAGATTGGAATTTCAATTGATATTTATCATTACGGGATCGAACTCGATAAATAACTCTCATCTAACTGTTTAATGTTAGATAAATATAAGAAAATAATTTAACGTCCGTGTCCATTCTCCATATCTTCAAGATATCGACATTTGTAAATCACGTTGCCATCCACATATGCCCAAGTGTTCAAGATTTCTTTGGGATTTAAGGAATAACTACAGAAACGCCGTTATAATCATGTGATCACTTTACGTTCTATATTTGCATACATTACACAAACGTGCCGAAACATTGATAAAAAGCAAAAATCAATATTTTGCTGAGAGGAATTTTTTCTCCAAAAAGTCTATATCTTTATGTTGAACAATTCACTATTTCTTTAAGAATTCAACTAAAATAGCGCTAACATGCAATAATTTTTTTTTATTGTTTTATGAATAGTACTTGTGAAAACACGTTTTAGAAGGATGCACAATGCACATTTCATAATTTAAACTTTTATACTGCTTTTAATAATGCTCTTATAACTGCTAGATTATTTTTGTAATCAAATTATCAACAATGGCAATATAAATACTTGTAAAAATAATACATATAAACATTACAAAATATTTTTTCAATATAAATCAAGAACTTGTATCATAAAATGAAAAAAAAAATTTTTAAACTAATTAACTAAATAAATTTATTTCTTGAAACACAATTAATCATTTTTTAATACCCATGAATTGAAAAATTTACCAAAATGTCATTAGGATCATTAGTTTAAAATTATCATTAAAAGTTCTTGATCCATAAATATCGGTAGGAATCATTATTAATTTTACTATAATTTTTTATTGATTTTTTTTTTGTAAACGTCTTATCAACTATTTCGAATGAAAATAAAATTTCAAATTATTTTCTTAAAATGCGCAAAGGCCAACCTAGTGAAAAAGACACCATGCCGGGACTCGAACCCAGGCTATCAGTATAGCGCACTGACATTCTACCGACTAAACCACATCGAACGATACCTAGCCAGGAACATCTCAGCACTACATGTTGGAAAGGCTACAAACGCAGCACAAGATAGAATATCTTTCCGTGAGTCACCCACATGGGGCAAACACGTAACTTAATTAAATCCAGCATCTATTGAAACTATATTAATACTTGGAAATTTTTCCAGAGATAAACAAATATCTCCAGCTTCTCTCTGGAAAAATTTCCAAGTATTAATATACAGGGTGACCCAAAAAGGAGTACCTGATTTAAAAAAAGAATAATTAACAAACGAATAGAGTTATTTAAAAAATTATTTCATGAAACAAGTGTATGAAGTCTGGAATTTTGTTTAGAACGCTTTATTATAATAGTTCAAAATCTGACCGACAGATGGCGCTAAATCACATTTAGGTGGCTATATGAATAAACAGAGCATGCGTGAAGACCAGAGAGAAGTTGACCTGGTCAGTGAAAGTTCAGTAGTAAACGTTTCAAGGGAAACAGTAGTTGTCGTTGCGTAAATTCTTCAAAATGGTGTATTTATTGACCATATAGCCACCAAAATGTACTGTAGCGCCATCTGTAGGTCAGATTTTGAACTATTATAATAAAGTGTTCTGAACAAAATTCCAGACATCACACATCCGTTTCCTACAAGAATTTTTTTAACAACTCTATTCCTTTGTTAATTATTCATTTTTTTTAAAAATAGGTACTTCTTTTGGGGCACCCTGTATCTTAGCAACAGCATGATCTGAAATTGCTTCAATGATAAATACGGGATAATATGCACACAAAATACAAATTGCAGATTAAAAAAAACTTTGCCTTTTATTACTTTTCATGTGTCTATTCATATATTCAACAAAATTGCTTCACAACTGGTAATCTCGCTTATAGTATATAATTAATTCTAATTTAAGATATACGAATTCTATAACACTCTACCTAATTCCAAACAACTAATAGCTAATTTAACGAAGCGAATTATATTTAGAGCCATTTTATGAATCTATTAACTGTCCTAGGCTTTGTAGAAAATATATGCATGAAATAAATTTTAGCATAAATCTTGTTATTCAGGACAGACAAAATAATGACACTTCATTAAAATGTAAAAGTGTAATTGTGTACGACTAATGGTCATTTGTAGAATATTTCTGAATTCAAAGCTTGGCACTTTGTTGAACAATGCTTTGTATTCGTGGGCTAATTATTATATACCTGCACAGAAATATTAATGTTATTGTAAATTTCTCAGAAAATACAAGAAATATTCTGTATACATATAAAGAAGCAAGAAACTAAATGCTGTTGTCAATTAACTAAATCAACAGCAATATTTATTTAAATATTTATACGACATAATTCAGTGTTGACAAGACATAATGGTATGTCATAAAACATTCACTGAATGTTTCGTCACAGCTTTACACTTTTTAAACCACCCTAGATACCATTATTTTTTTTTAACATTAGCTTCCATCCATACATCATAATACTAAGATAACATTAGGACGAATTTCTTAGTTGACGAAGGTCTGTTAGATATTCGGAAGCATTTTAAATTGCTATACAATTTAATTCATGATATACTATTCATTTCTAATAATTTATTCATTGTGTCGCGTCTGAATGTTATTTTTCTTGCAAGTATCCTCCTAAAATCATCTATTTTTCTTATTCAAATTAAAACAATAGAGTACGTAAAAAGTAAAAACAGCGAAAACCTTTTACTTTCTAAATTAAACTTCGCCGGGATGATTGCATAGAATCCTATACTTATCTATTCTTTTGATATTTGGGAAATATATTTCTTGTGTTCAGTGTGCTATGTCTAAAGTCTCCATAAAGTTATTTTTACAAAGTTGCTGTTTAGAGTGACAATTGCAATGAAAAAAGAAAGTAATAGCAATAAAAGTAACATATGTAGATTAAACTAACAATGTTCAAACACAGGTGACGCGTACATGAAAAATATATAGAAATAAAAAAATTTCTTATCCAAACGTTAGCTTTTAATGTTTTAATAACAATTTTTTATTTGAAATGCGCTATGTCTAAAGTCGTCAGAACTAGTATTTTAATAAAGTTACTATTTAGAGTGACGATTCTAATGAAAAAAGAGAGTAATAGTAATTGAAGTAACAGATGTAGATTAAACTAATACTGTTCAAGCACAGGTCACTCGTGTTTTAAAAATATACAGAAATAAAACAATTTCTTTTCCAAAAGTTAGATTTTAAACTTTAAATAACAATTCTTCAAATTCAAACATGTTTTATTCTTATGACTCAATGTCACCGCAGCTATTATTTTATTCTTTTTTCTACCACGGTTTTCAAAGATTAATTTTCATGGTAGAATTTCACAAATGGTTGAACATTAGTACTAGACTATTAGAGCACTTCCTTCTACTACAACATTTTTACAGGAATTTAAAAAAGAAAAAGATTTAAAAAAAGAAAAAGTTTGCCAACGAAATATTAAAAATTTACCGATGACAACTCTGGGCGTTAAAACATACGGTTATAATTTAAACTATTAACATAAAAACTATAGTGTACTGATTGTTTACAATTTATTAATAGTTCCTTATTCCTATAAAATTATGAAAATGTTTACTACTTGAAAGCCTTAATTAAAATACAATAATTCTTCAATTTAAATTTAATTAAATCTACCTGTTTACACACTTTAAACGGCGTATACTACATTTTCTACCAAGTTTTAGCCTGTTAAAATTAATTAGTTTCGGCAAAGAGATTGCGTTTCCCATATGTGTATATATCTTTTTATTCGGAGATAAAAACTTGCAAAAAGATATCATGCATGTTATGCCCAGATTAATATATTACGTCACATAAATATTTGTATAACATTTACTTTATAACTTTGAAAAATAAGTAAAAATTATTGGCTTATTTTTCTCTATTGAATGCTTAAAATTAGATACAAAATAAATAGCTATCTTGTATATTAAGAGTAGTCTGGTTAAAATGATACTGAAATTGTTAATAACATAAACATTTGGTAGTTGGCAAGAAAAAAAACTTGTAGCATAGCTAGAATTTTCAATGTAATTAAAGCCAGAAATAAAGGAAAGTAACGTTTTAATTCATATTATTGTTTTCTAATTGTACGGTTTTGTTTTGGTCATAACGGATCCTCAACATATTAAAACTGAGTCAAACTTTAAAACTTTCAATATCAATACAGAACTTTTCTTGCATATTTAGGTTCGACGCACTAATCAACAGGGAAGTTCAAATTTCCATCAATACGGAATAAATAGTTAATGAGATACATATTATAGCGAAATTAAACAATCGACGTTATGGTGTTATTTAGAATATAAGTTAAATAAGTACTTATACATTTCGAAATGTCTCCATATTTTTCATTTTAAATAACAACAACAGGGTTGACTGGGCTAAGCTCGGTCAAAATTAGCCTTGTGTTCAATTCGATATTTTTTCTCACTGTATCATTCTTGCTCTTTAGATACAATTGGCATGACCCAGCTAAAAATGAACTGCAGAAATTCTATAAAAAAACCACAGTTGTAAAACTGCGGTGATTTGGCCAATTCCACTACAGATTTTTTGCGGTCAATACAACCACAAAATTACTGCAGTTTATTAACCGCAGTAATTTCGCAATTGTATTGACCACAAAAATTCTACAGAAAATTTATAGTTATATCAATATTAAAAATTCTGCAGAAATTTTGCAGTTCCATTGACCGCAAAAATTCTGTAGTGGAATCGGCCAAATCACCGCAGTTTTCCAACTGCAGATTTTTTGTAGTTATATCGACCGCAAAAATGTTGTGGTTTTTTTACTGAGCATCGTTTCAAATCTGGTTTCTATAACATTATATACTCTGGAGTGAAAAATCTGTTGAAATAGAAAAATCTTAAGTAAAAAATCTCAAACATTAGTAGAATGCTTTAAGTTTATTGTGTGGCATGTTTACTTTATGAAAGCAATTGCATGTCATTGGAACTGTGTAAGTAGCAAGTTATCTGTCAAAAAGCACGCATTTCGATTGGGAGGGGGGGGGGATTTTGAGGCTGCTGAATTTACGGTTGGCAAGTGTGGCTGCTTGATAGGGCTGGGCAATATGTCTAGAATTAATATAAATCGGCATCTTTATATCATGATATCCTGATATATCGATTTAGGAAAGTGCCCTCAGGGAGCCAAAGTAGTGTGCGAGCAGCGGTAAGTGCATAAAATGATTAAGCGGTCACAGGCCTTTTCCAACGATATGTCACATGACAAAATGTAGAAATGTGCTCCCAGAGGGGGGGGGGGGCAAAGTAGTGAGCGGAGTACCAGAAATGCATAAAATGATTAAGCGGTCACAGGCCTTTCCAACGATATGTCACATGATGGGTGTTGGCAAAATATAGAAAAGTGCCCCCCAAGGGGACAAAGTAGTGGGCGGAGCACTGGAAATGCATAAAATGATTAAGCGGTCACAGGCCTTTGCAATGATATGTCACATGACGGGATGCCGGCAAAATTTAGGAAATTCCCCCCCCTGGGGGGCAAAGTGGTGGGCGGAGTACCGGAAGTGCATAAAATGATTAAGCGGTCACAGGCCTTTCCAATGACATGTCACATGACGGGTGTCAGGAAAATGTAAGAAAGTGCCCCCAGGGGGGCAAAGTAGTCGGCGAAGCACTGGAAATGCATAAAATGATTAAGCGGTCACAGGCCTTTGCAACGATATGTCACATGACGGGATGCCGGCAAAATTTAGGAAATTGCCCCCCCCTGGGGGGCAAAGTGGTGGGCGGAGTACCGGAAGTGCATAAAATGATTAAGCGGTCACAGGCCTTTCCAATGACATGTCACATGACGGGAGTCAGCAAAATGTAAGAAAGTGCCCCCCCCCCAGGGGGGCAAAGTAGTAGCCGGAGCACTGGAAATGCATAAAATGATTAAGCAGTCACAGGCCTTTGCAACGATATTTTACATGACGAGGTGCTGGCAAAATTTAGCAAACTGCCCCCCCTGGGGGGGGGGGGCAAAGTGGTGGGCGGAGTACCGGAAGTGCATAAAATGATTAAGCGGTCACAGGCCTTTCCAATGACATGTCACATGACGGGAGTCAGCAAAATGTAAGAAAGTGCCCCCCAGGGGGGCAAAGTGGTGGGCAGAGTACCGGAAGTGCATAAAATGATTAAGCGCTTACAGGCCTTTCCAATGACATGTCACATGATGGGTGACGACAAAATTTAGAAAAATGCCCCCCCCCAGGTGTGGAAGTGGGGGAGATGGTCATTGGAGGTGCATAACATGAATAAGTAGTAAGAAATTTGCATATTACATGATCTATTGAGGAAATTCGCATATTTCGCACGATCTTTTGAAGAAATTCGCTCATTTTACACGATCCTTTGGCGAAAATCATGCATTTTACACGACCCTTTGGTGAAAATCGCGCTTTTTCCACAACCTTTCAAAGAAATTCGCATAATACACGATCTTTCGATGAAATTTGCGTATTTCGCACGAGCTTTTGAAAAAATTCGTATATTTTACACGATCTTTCGATGAAATTTGCATATTTCGCACAATCTTTTGAAGGAATTCGTATATTTTACACGATCTTTTGGTGAAATTCACGTATTTTGCACGATCTTTCAAAGAAATTCACATATTTTACAAGATCGTTTGACGAAATACAAATTTTTTCGCGATCATTTGACAAAAATCATATTTTATCGCGACTCTTTGATAACATTCGTGCTTTTTCCACGACCTTTCAAAGAAATTCGCATATTACATGATCTTTCGGCGAAATTTGCACGATCTTTTGAAGTGATTTGCATTCTTTACACGGCACTTTGGCAAAAACCTCTAATTTTCCACGATCTTTCACCAAAATTCGCTCTTTTTCCACAATCTTTTAACAAAATTCATGCTTATTTCGCGATCATTCGACAAAAATCACATTTCTTTGCGATTCTTTAACGAAATTCTCGTTTTTCCCACGACCTTTCAAAGAAGTTCGCATATTTTACACGATCGTTTGACGAAATTCGCATATTTTACACGAACGTTTGACAAAAATCACATTTTTTTTCGCGATTCTTTGACGAAATTCAAAATCCTTCACTAAAATTTGCAGTCTTTCCACGACTTTTCAAAGAAATTTGCATATTACATGATCTTTGGATGAAATTCGTGTATTTCGCACAATCTTTTGCAGAAATTCGAATATTTTACACGATCCTTTGGCAAAAATCATGTTTTTTTTGCAATTCTGCGATGAAAATCGTGTCTTTTTCGTGATCCTTTAAAGAAAATTGCATTTTTCCCGCAATCCTTTGCCAAAAATTGTGCATTTTGCATGATCTTTTGCCAAAAATCTCGCATTTTCCACAATCTTTCACCAAAAATCTAGCGTTTTCCACGATCTATAGCCAAAATTCACTCATTTTCCACAATCTTTTAACAAAATTCAAGTTTATTTCGCGATCATTCGACAAAAATTGCATTTCTTTGCGATTCTTTAACAAAATTCTCGATCCTTCGACGAAATTCTCGTTTTTCCCACGACCTTTAAAAGAAGTTCGCATATTTTACACAATCGTTTGACAAAATTCGCATATTTTACACGAACATTTGACAAAAATCACATTTTTTCGCGATTCTTTGACGAAATTCACAATCCTTCGCCAAAATTTGCATATTACATGATCTTTGGATGAAATTCATGTATTTTTCGCACAATCTTTTGCAGAAATTCGAATATTTTACACGATTTTTTGGTGAAAATTATGATTTTTTTTCAATTCTGCGATGAAAATCATGTCTTTTTCGTGATCCTTTAACGAAAATCGCATTTTTCTCGCAATCCTTTGCCAAAAATTGCTCATTTTCCATGATCTTTTGCCAAAAATCTCGCATTTTCTACGATCTTTTGCAAAAATTTCACGTTTTCCATAATCTTTTAACAAAATTCACGTTTTTTCATGATCATTTGACAAAAATCACATTTTTTGCAATTCTTTAACGAAATTCGCAAACCTTCAATGAAATTCACGGTTTACCCACGACCTTTCAAAGAAATTCGCATATTTTACACGATCGTTTGACGAAACACGAACATTTTTTCACAATCATTTGACAAAAATCACATTGTTTTTTGCAATTCTTTGACAAAATTTGCAATCCTTTGCCGAAATTTGCAGTTTTTCCACGACCTCTCAAAGAAATTTGCATATTACACGATCTTTTGACGAAATTCGTGTATTTTGCACAATCTTTTGAAGAAATCGGCATATTTTGCATGATTATTGGTCAAAATAGTGTTTTTTCACAATTCTTTGATGAAAATCGTGTCTTTTTCATGATCCTTTAACGAAAATCGCATCTTTCGCCAAAAATCTCACATTATCCATGATCTTTTGCCAAAATTCGCTCATCTTGCATGATATTTAGTAAAATTCACGTTTTTTTTTGCGACCATTGATAAAAACCACATTTTTTCGCGATTCTTTGACGAAATTAGTGTTTTTACCACAACCTTTCAGACAAATTCACATATTACACGATCGCATCATGTTTAATTTTTTCTCCAACATTTTTTAGAAAATATTTGTAAATTCCCTGACTTTTCCTATATATTTTGAAATTTCTCTGACTGTCCATGACACTGGGAACACAGTAAATATAAAAAATATAATCATTGAAACAACCCTCAGTCTCAGTCAGGGCTGTCTGCCCAACTACCCGCCCAAAATAACCCGGGTGGGCTTTTTTAAAAAACCCCACTTAATAAAACCGAAAAAAACCCACATAAAAGTGGGTTTTATTGGGTTTTTTTGGTTTATACAAGTTTTTTGCTGCACAGTACCTATCATTTATTTTTAATTACTACTTATTTGTTATGATTCTGTTATACATGCAAGATAAAAATTTAATTAAATTTATGTTTTCAGACATCTTTGTATAAAAAGATAAAAATGATTTGAAAGAGCTGCAAAACCCAAACCTCATCAAATTAAAATTATCCAAAAGGAAAAAATGACTATTTTTTATCATTCATTATCTAATATGTAAAAATAAAAATTTGTCCGTCTGTAATTTTATACAAATTGACAGTTTGGAAGACAGGATTGTGAAATGTTACATATATGTGTATTAAAACACAGCCGAGGCAACTAAATTAATCTGGATCTAAATAATTTATAGTTAATTTTTAATTAATAAAACATCACCAATTTAACAGCAAGTTCCTATCAAATTTAAACATTTTACGTTATAGCAGTTGCTAACAATTAAAAATCCACAATAAAATTCTTATCAGAAAAATTCCTTTTCTATTAAGATTTCTATGTGAAAAATGAAATAAATAGTTTGACGAATATAAAAAAATTAATATTACATCATAACTTTTCTATTGCAAGATTTCCAAATGAAAAATGAAATAAATAGTTTGACAAATTTAAAAAAGAAGTTAATATTACGTCACATTTGGAAATGTAATGGATGGTTTAGGAAATGTAATGTAATGGATGGCAGGTGAATATATAATGTCATATGAGTTTGAAAAAGCACATTGAAACATGATAAAAACCTGAGCATAAGCTCAATAAGATAATTGGCATTTTAACATTTTGAAGTTCTCTGAATTTGTTTTCGCCATTTTTAAATCTATTCCATATACATACTCTTCTGTATGCATGTATATTAGAATTTCCACAAAGGTTTAGGTCCCTAGAGCTCATTCTTAGTGAAGAACTGAAATAAAGATGACAAATTGCCATTTTTCTTTAATAATGAAAAATTCTGTAAATAACAAAATACTCGGAAACAACTTTTCATCAAAAGGTTTTAATCTCGGTCTCAATCCAGATCACAGATTATATTTACTAAGTAAGTAGGTAATCTGTCGTCTGGATTAAATGAATAAAAATAGAGTGAAAATTACGTAAATTAACGGGCAATCCTTGATTTTTCAAAAAAAAAAAACATTCTTAAAATTCTGTGCAACGCCGGCTACTTTAGCTAGCATTATATATATATATATATATATATATATATATATACTATTACATATCATTCATTAAGGTCCATATAATTTATTTAAAAATTTTTTTAAAACAGTTGCTTAAAAATATGTTTATAATGTATTAAGTATTTTAAAGTTGAACTGCATTTAATATTTCATTTTGTTTTACACTCAAAAATCCCCATTTTTGTTATTAAGAGGTACCACGTAAAATAACAGATACGATGAAAATCAGAAAATGATAAAGGAGGCATTTGTAGTCTGTACCTGTCTGAATAAAAAAACTTTTTTTCTTTAGACACTCTGCATATAAGTAAAATTGAAATCTATTAAATGCAGCCACAACTGCAAAAATACATAATACATTATGAACACATTTTCTATGTACTATTAAAAAAATGAATTATAACCTATACACTATAGTCATTTTTCCTATGTAGTCATAAAAAATTAAAAATACAAGTTCTTTGGATTATATTAATTTGGTGAGGGTTGGGTCTTGCAGTTCATTCAAATCATTTTTAATTTTTATGCAAAGATGTCTGAAAATCTAAATTTAATTCAAATTTTATCTTACATATATAATAGAATCATAACAAGTAAGTAATTAAACATAGTTGGCACTGTTCAAAGAAATGGCAGCAAAAAACTCCAAAAACCTGAAAGAAACCAAAAAAACCCCAATAAAACCCACACGGGTTGGGCTTTTTTAAAAAAACCCTGGTTTTTTTCAGCCCTGGTCTCAGTACACAAAACAAAAGTAAAAACATTAAAAAAAAATCAGAAATATTAAGCAAATTACTTATAAATAAAAGAAATACTTCTTTGACGAGCATAAAGTAAACACTACCCATATGTACTGATTTAAGACATAATGTAAACAAAAGAAAATTACATAAAATAAAATTTATATGCACTTAGCAAAACACACCAAGCTGCTATGCTTTATTAGACAATTACCAACCAATTATGTTCTTAAAAAGAAAATAAATCACTTACCGGTGAAATGGTAATCCAACTTTAAATCAATAAGCTGTACAATAAACAACTTATAAATGTAATACATCTTTATTTGGCACAGATGTCATATACACTCCATATTGGCACGATTTTTTTCTGACGCCAATGTCATATAAGCACCAGGTACTTAACTGACACCAAAGTGTCATTATTTTGCTTGATATGGTAAACCGGATATAGGTGATATGGTAACGAGGTTTGGTTGGTGTTATGGTAACATCTGTGCCGAATATTTTTACGAGTGCAGTGACATGCTTTTTTTTAAACTGCCAAAATGCACTCCTACCAGAGTTTCCTTAGGCAGTTTAGGGCAGGGGTGGGGGGTGGAGGTTGAACTGCACACCACCTGCCCTTTGGTTGATTTGATTTAATTATCGGAGTCTACGCTCGATTATGAGGTTTTCAACTTCGCTTCACTTGGCAGCTTTGTACCTCTAATGATCCAAAATTGCTAATACAGTTCTCTATAAACAGCTCTTTCAGTAGACGTTACATCCATAGATGAGAACTTGTTTTTATTGGGATTAAATTCCAGGAAGAACTCCCCTTCATCAGAATCTGTTGGTTCTCGGTAGAAAAGAAATAAGATGCTTGGAGGCAGATTTGCCCGCTGCTACAGCCAGGTCACATATATCATGGAAAGTCGCACTGTCAGCAGACAGATCTAATCGCTGATAGAGTTGAGCTTGCTCTGTGCGAAACTTTCAGCATTCTAGAAGGTAGTGGTCAGTGGTTTCCAAGACTTGACACTCTGAGCAGAGATATGAATTCCATAGGCCAAAACGATGAAGTTGTGCCATGGTAGGCAACGAGCGGGTCTGTATGCCCTTTGGTTTAAAAAACAGCGTTCGAAATCCTTGGTGGTCCGCCGGTCTGAGACCACCAAAAGCGCAATCGGACCACTAATTTGAAAAATTTAGTGGTCTGCAGGACCAGTAACTTTCCCCCCCCCCCCTTTCTCACAGGTAAACTTAATTTACCCGTCCCCTAGAAAACCACAACCAAACACAAATCACACAATAATTTTAAAAAAATTGCATTAAATCTCAGTCATTTGAAATAAATAATCAGATGAATAAAATATCTAATTAATAATTTTATAGTTTTTCGTTATGTATACACAGTTTATTTAATTTTTAGTAAATTATAATTTTACATTTTACTATGCTGAAAATTTTGGATGGCTGTAAATGAAGTTTGGTTTATATTCTAAGATGGGGGGGGGGGTCACTCAAGGGTTAAAGGGACTTAATAGAATTTTATGTAGCGGGCCAGTAAATTCTCATGCTTACTGGTCCTTGGGACCAGTGACTTTTTTTGGAACAGATGTCATATTCGCCCCATATTGGCGCGATTTTTTTCGGTTGCCAATTTGGCGAAAACATCAGCAGCATAAACAACATAATCCGGGTTACCACATCAAGCAAAATAATGACACTTTGGCGCAAGTTAAGTACCTGTTGCCTATATGATATTGACGACAGAAAAAAATCGCGCCAATATGGGGCGAATATGACACCTGTACCCTTTTTTTTTTTATCAATTCTACCACTGTAAAATATCACCCTTCTTGTCCCACATCCAAAAAATTTGCATGCACATTGTTTTAATTGTGGTTGTCATGCACATTGTTTTAAATAAATTATATATCTAAGTTAAAAACATTCCATTGTTTAAAACCAGCAGCACTACTTGAACATTTATATATAAAAAAAAAAAAAACGAACAATACACAAAAACTGCAACTAATCAATAAAAAACTTAAATTGATTCTTGAACACTTTTGTTTTGTAATAACAATGAATTACTCAACTAGCTTCTAGTTAACTAGAAAAAAAAAAAACTGCACCTCTATTATTCTTTTGAAAAAAGCAAATAACAATAATGATAATATCTTGAAACTACAAAATTCTCCTCCGAAATATTTGTATTGGTAAGATTTGTTTTTAAAAAAGGGGCCTGTTTTTTGGAAGTATACGAGTCCTTTGCTAAAATTATGTACCGAGCTAGATCTGCCTTTTTGAATCTGCAGGCATGGTCTCAGAGTCCTTTCAAAGAGACAAATCTAGCTCGGTACATAATTTTAGCAATCTTGTGGTTATGGACATTCATTTAAAAAACAATAATTAACGAGGAAGTATTACAAGAACGAAAAGGGCTATAAAAATTAAGAGGAACGATCAAGCGTAGCATAAGAAAAAGTGAGCGGGAATGGAGTCACATGTATTGTAAACAATCGCCGGATATCGACAGTTGAGTTGAGGAATTCTTCTGCTGCCGGGATACAGATACATTTACGCTGTTAGCGAAATGAGATTGACCAATCAGAAAACTTGCTTCCTTAAAGAAGGGAAAAGTTCCCGAAATACAAGCTTCTGATTGGTTGATCTCGTTTCGCTAACAGCGCAAAATCTATCTGGATCCCGGAAAGAATTTAGAATAAAAAAAATTATTTAGATGATATTAATTATTATATATTATTAATAATTATTAATTATAAATATATATTATTAATTATTTAAATTATATTATATTATTTATATTATGTGATATATAATTAATATTACATATTAATATTATATTATGTGTTATTAATAATTATTAATTATAAATAATTATTATTAATTATTTAAATTATATTATTTATATTACGTAATATAAAATTAATATTATATATTAAAATTATGTGATTTATATGTTAATAAATATCAATAATTATTAATTATAAATATTATTATTAATTATTTTATTAATTATTATATTAATAATTTAAATAATAAATAATTATTTAGAGTCAGAAAAGCAGCCTCAGCTGCATAAACAATAATCAAATATTCCAATGTAAATTTAAAATAAAATATTTAATAAGAATTATTTTTTTTTCATTCGTTTTTATAAAGTAGAAGTAATTTTCATACAAACTGGAAGTCATGTCTTTTCGGGGAGAAGGGCAAATTGCGCATTTAGTATATCCGGGTCCGGGTGTGCTATGAAAAAGAAGAAAGGGGGATGGGATGCCTTCTCCCTGGATTTCGAAATTAAAGTTAAAAAAAAAATTCTTCTTTTGAAAAACATAGTAGAATTTATTCTTTTCGAGGAAGTAAAAAAAAAAAAAAAAGGTAAGCGTTTTTCCGTATAGGGGAGGAGGGTGACATAGGAGAGCAACTGCCCCTCCCTAGATTTTCAATTCAGTAACTAATTTTATTTTCTTAATTTGAAAAACATAATAAAATTAATTCTTTGCCAGTGATTAAAAAAAAAAAAAAAAAAAAAAAAAAACAGAAACCAATAATTTTCCGTTGGGAGGAGGGGGGGAGGGATGTCATATGACAGTCATTTGTTCCTGCCTGGATTTAAAAATATAAGTACCTAATTTTTTTTCACCGATTTTGAAATACTGAAAATTTTTTTAATTCGAGTGATTTAAATTAAAAGAGGAATTAAAAAGTTTCAGTTGAGGGAGCGGTATAGGAGGCCCATTGCCCTTCCGTGGATTTTGAAATTGTACAAACTAAATTTTCCTATTTTGAAAACATAGTAGAATTTTTTTTTTTTCGAGTAACTTAAAAAAAAGGGAACCAAGAAATTTTTGTTTAGGGGGTGGCACAGGAGACCAACTGCCCCTCCCTAGATATTTCAATTTAAGTAACCCAATTTTTTTTCTCCTGCTATGAAAAACATAGTATAATTTATTCTTTGCGAGTAACTTAAAAATTAAGGTAACCAAAAATTTTTCGTTAAAAGGGGGGAGCCTAGGGGAGTGTCATTGCCGCTGGATTTTGAAATATATATATATACCTGAATTTTCTTTTTCTCCGATTTTGTATAAATTTTATTTATACGCAGAAACTTAAAATAATAGACGGACAGTATAGCAGAAATATTAGTTGCCCGGGGTTGGGGGGGGGGGGTAAGAGAAAAGCCATATCCCTTCCCTGGATTTTGAAATTTAAGTAATTAAATTTTCTTTTTTTCTTTCTTTTTTTTATGAAATGCATAGTAAAATTCATTCTTTTTCAACATTTTAAAATAAAAGAAATAAAAAAATTCCGTTAAGGAGGGTGGGGGGGGATGGAAGGTCCATGCCAATCCCTGCAGTCTGAAATTTAATTAACGGAATTATGTTATTTTCTCCGATTTTGACAAATATAGTAAAATTTATTTATTCCGTATAGCTTAAAATTAAACAGAAACTAAGAATCTTTCTGTTGGGGGAGAGATTCACTACCCCCCCCCCTTGGTCTCATTCTTAGTAGTTAATTTCGGTAGAGTTTTTTTTTATGTTTATGTATTTAAACTTTATCGTAAAGTCAGGTTAAAAACAGTGTATTTTTTTTTCTTTTTTTTTTGGGGGGGGGGGAGGAAGATGTAGCCCGAGGTCATCGGCATTCCCCTCCCGGATTTTGACATTTAGTTTTAACTAAATATTTTCTTTTTCTCTGATTAACACATAATAAAATTTATCCCTTTCGGCCAAGTAAACTAATTAAACACTAAGAGAAAGACGGGAAACTGGTAAAATTAAAGAGATGAAATTATTTCAATACTGCTGTATTACTACAGACGCAAAATCTCATTATTTTAAAAGTTTATGATGACTTCACTTAAACTATAGTCTTTTTGAGGTTAATAGCACAGAGAATTTTTGAAATAAAGGACCACAAAATTACGCCACATTAGCCGCAGAATTTCTAAAGTATTTTTATAGTCGAGATTGCACTACAGAAAATCTATAGTTGACTATAGAAAAACATCAAAAATACTCCACTTCTGTAGAAAAACTGCAGTTCATTTTTAGCTGGGGATCCTGAGACATAGTGACCCAAAATGACCCACTAACCCTATTTTTTCGAATATGTGCCCTAACCAATGCTCTTCTCGAACCCGAAAACGATAGAATACAAAATTTAGCCAAAATCGTTAAAGTCGTTTTATAGATAAAATTAGCTTGACCCATTGTAACCCAAAAGGGACCCACTAATCTAAATTTATCGAACATGTGTCCTATCCCAATGGTCTTCTCGAGCTGGCAAATGATGTAATACTTTTTTTTTTATCAAAATCGTTTGAGCCGTTTTTTAGATACAATTAGTATGACCCACAATGACCCAAATATGATCCACTAATCAAATTTTCTCTAACACGTGACTTGGCCCAAACACCTTCTCATACTCAGAAACGATATAATACAAAATTTTGTCAAAATGTTTTGAGCCGTTTTGTTTTAGATGCGATTAGCTTGACTCACTGTGACCAAAAAATGACCCACTAATCCAATTTTCTCGAACATGCGCTTTAGCCCAATGGTCTTCTCATGCCCAGAAACAATATATACAAAATTTTGTCAATTTTTTTAACCATTTTTTTAGATAAAATTAGCTTGACTCACAGTGATCCAAAAATGAACAACTAATCGAATTTTCTCGAACATGCGACTTAGCCCAATGATCTTATCAAGCTCAGAAACGGTATAATAAAACATTTTGTCAAAATCAAAATCGTTTGAGTCGTTTTTTAAATATAATTATATTCACGCATAGTGACCCAAAAATCTCCCACTAATCGAATTTTCTCGAATATGTGACTTAGCCCAATGCTCTTCTCATATACGATATAATACAAAATTTTGTCAAAATAGTTTGAGCTGTTTATTATATATAATTAGATTGACCCACAGTGACCCAAAAATGAAACAAATCGGATTTTTGCGAACATGTAAATTAGCAGATTAGTCTTCTCATGCCCAGAAACAGTATAGTACAAAATTTTGTCAAAATCATTAATTGTTTTTTATATACAATTAGCTTGACTCACAGTGACCCAAAATGGCCCACTAATCAATTTTCCTTGAAAGTGTGACTTATCCCTATGGTCATCTCATGCCCTGAAGCGGTATATTACAAAATGTTGTCGAAATGTTTTGAGTCTTTTTTTAGATTTAATTAGTTTGACACCTGACTCATTGTGACCCAAAATGAACCAATAATCAAAATTTCTCGAACTTGTGACCTAGACCAATAGTTTTCTTGTGCCCCAAAACGGTTGTATATAAAATTTATTCGAAATTAATTGAGCCGTTTTTTAGATATAATTAGCTTGACCCTGACCGATTATGACCTATAATGACCCACTAATCTCGAATTTTCTCGAACACATGACCTAGCCCAATGGTCTTCTTGTGCCCGAAAGTGCTAAAATACAAAATTTAGTCAAAATCGTAAGAGCCGTTTTTAAGATAAATTTTATTTACAAACACACATACACACACAATTTTTTCTCGTATTATAATATAAGATTCTATAAACATGTAATCATAGTTAGAAGTACGTAGTATTTCTGATTAAAGTGTTTGAAAATTATATTTTTGATCACTTCAGGGCATTTCTTCCAAAGTTTTGAAGAAACATGTTTTATTGGTATACTTGAAAAATCATGTTCTAGATTAATGTTTAAAATTTATAATTTATTTTACTACTTTTTGGTTAGCCGGGAGCCAGTTTTATATACACATATACATACATATATATATATATATATATATACATACATATATGTATCTATACAAGTATATATGTATATATACATATATTGTATATATTTACATGCATATATATGTATGCATACATACCGGGTGTCATAAAAAGGACTGACTGATTTTAAAATTCAATAACTTGCAAATGGTGACAGATATTTAAAAAAATCTTGCAGGAGAGTTATGCATGAGGTGAAAAGTATTTTTACAATGATTTTCGATTTTAGTTCGAATTACAAACAATAGATGGCGCTGTAAGCAATATGCGCTAAATACAAGCTCGATTTTTTGGCCTCTCTCTTCTTCCATGCGAAAAAAGGAGATAAAAATGTATTGAGTGGTTCCCGAAGTGCCAAAAATCGAGCCTGAATTTAGCGTCTATTGATCGCAGCGCCATCTATTGTTTGTAATTCGAACTAAAGTCGAAAATCACTGAAAAAAACTTTTGACCACATCGATTTAGTGGAACAAAATCTATTTTTCAAAAAGTCAATAAGTTTCTGTTAATGTGTGAATGAATGAACTTTTTAACGTGTTTTTTATTTCTACTTTAAAGTACCGTCCGGACATAAACGGTTAAATATATATAAAATACTTTAAACTCTTAAATTACTTTTGTGCTATTATTAATCTACCAACGTAAAATAAGCAATAATATGAAGTGACAACAAACCATTAACATTAATTCATACAAATAAATTTGCTTTTCAAAAAGATATAAAATTTGCGTTGAAAATGTATATGAATAAATTTTATAATGAGTTATTAAATTGTACACTGGTGTAGAAAATTAAGTAAATTTGCATATTTTGTCACATTTAATGAAAAGAACTGAATGAAATGTAAAACTAATGCTTTAGTTTCGAATATGTAAACGGACACTTATGTATGGTCGGAATGGGTAGAGGAACAAGCTTTATAATCGAATGTGGCAATTTTCCAGATCTGTGCGCTCGCAGGATTTGCGGAATATCTTGAAGATTTATTGTAACATTCGGTGAAATTCAAAAGAAAGCAGTAAAAAAGTGTGACGACCAATGTTTGTAGATGGA
This sequence comes from Maratus speciosus, assembly GCA_963932465.1. Classification (NCBI taxonomy): domain Eukaryota; kingdom Metazoa; phylum Arthropoda; class Arachnida; order Araneae; family Salticidae; genus Maratus; species Maratus speciosus. The sequence continues at coordinate 201,296,065 of OZ010790.1, read as the reverse complement.
AACAGGTGGCTAATCGCGGGCAGACTGGAAACACGACAGTGTCAATTGCAGATAACCGGAGACTTCAGTTTAACGTCCAGCGTCGTTTCCAACTTGTGGAAACAATTTAACAGTTTTAAACATTGGATCCATAATGAGAGAGTTTATACAAGATCGTAGTGGTCTACACGGGCCGGAATTTCCAGGCCCGGGCACGGCCCGGCCCGAACGAAAGCTATCTTGGCCCGGCCCGGTGTAAAATTTGAAAGTTCGGCCCGTGCCCGGCCCGTTTGCATTCTTACAGTTCTCGGCCGGCCCGTACAAAAACCTCTGAAAACAGGCCCAGCCCGGCCCAACACAATTTCTACAAGAAAAATTTTTTTTCAACAAGTTTTTTCTCAACTTACAATTAAGATTCTTTTAATGAATACTACATACATATTTATGGGAACATTTTCAAGTATATTTTAGATTACTATGATGTTCGCAAAACAGAAAACACACAATAGTAAACATTAACGATTACATACAGTGTTTTAGTCATCGTGTCTACAGACATTTCAAAATTCAAATAACGATTCATTAAAAGATTAATGTAGTTCAGAATAAAAGATTAAAAACATGATAACTTTTGAAGCTGTATAATAAAAAGTAGATTTGTGAAAATATTTTTCTCATTTTAAAGCTTTTCTGAAATCCAAATGAGCTGTATTTCGACACATTTATGAATTCATTTCTTTTCGAAAACGCGTAAGATTGGCGGGTATTCTTATTCAGATGCTATGTAAATGTCGGTTTTTTTTTCATAGTTAACAGCAATATATCTTTCTGAAAATACTGCCAAAGTTAGCGTTTTGTATCGAATTTCCGGAAGCGATAGCACAGGAAAGGAGAAGAACGTACAGTCACGTGACAAGAATCTATGTTACCTCTGTAAGTAATTTATCAAATACGGAAAGAGGTATTCGTTTCCAAATGCCTTCAATAGTCAGGCCTGTTAATTTTATGCCTTTATAGTTAAAAATGAGTCAGAAAATGTGTCTGAAAGTTTCGCATTGTTGAGCAGTGAATATGAGAACCACCTTAAGGTATATTTACAAAGATACTGTTAAGAGAAGTTCATTATCACTACTAATACTACAAAACATAATGACTGTCCTACACATCCTGAGATCGATTAAGACCAGTTCCGTCCCGGCACGAGTCTGCTGAAAAAAATTAAACTCGGAATCTGACATCTTGTAAATGTACGATGCCGATCTCTTCGACGGACATGTTACATTTCTGTATTGATGTTGTTAAACTCGCATCGGCTCGTGACGCACGTTTATACGTCTCGTAAAAATCATATTCATTGAAAATGGCTCGAATTTTATCTGCTTCGCTGGAATTCTTATATCGGGCCGATAGGCCCCATTAACTTTTTTATCGGCCCGGCCCGTTTATTTTGTCTGTCGGCCCGTCCCGGCCCGTTGAAAAAATTGTCCTAATTCTGCCGGCCCGGCCCAGCCCGTTTGAAAATTTCCCTTCGTTCCGCCGGGCCGGGTACGGGCCTCGGGCCAAGCCCGGGCCCGTGCAGATCTCTACAAGATCATCCAACGAAGATAATTATTTTTTAGTACAGCTAAAGGGACCATGAGTGCAGCAGTTTTGCAGCTCTATCGTGACCTTTATGCGGCTAAAGGAAGTCGAGTTTCAAAAATTACTGTTTGCAGAAGGCTACATGATAGAGGGCTCTTAGGAATAAGACCTGCTGCTTGCGTCCAGCTCACCTCTACAAACAGAAGAACCCGTTTAACAAGGTGCACAGATAATCGACTTTTGACCAGTGGTAAATAAAGGCCATCTTATTTACTAGTGAGTCTCGGTTCAGCCTAAAGCCTAATTCCAGACTTACTGAAATCGGATGAAATCCAGCGATACATTACCTGCCTTCTAACTTCTAAGAAAAGACCACTATTGCAGCGGAGGTTTGATAGCCAGCGCAGACATCACGTTAGATGGGCCTCCAAACACTTCCCTGTGTTTGGCAAAAGCTCTAAGACTAGTGTGAGGTATAAGGATGATATTTTATTGCCCTATATTCGCCTTTCCGTGGATGCAGTTGGCCCTGATTTAAGTTTAATTAACTACAAAGCGTGCCGAGAAATAGCTCACCTGGTCGACGAATTTTTGGAAAGTGAGAATATTCGCTTGATGGAATGGCAAGCGAGATCTCCTAACCTAAACCCTATAGAACATGTCTGGGACGTTCTGGAGAGGACAATTGAAACTCGCTTTCCACTTTCCAGAACCATCCAGTGTCTGAAATCATCAATGCAGGAGGAGTGAGATCACTTCCACAGGAATTCAGAAATTGCTTGATTTCCAGTCCGAATTCACATTGCGAGAGCTGTATAACTGTAAGAGGTGACTATAGTCCCTATTAAGCCATTTTTAGGATTCCGTACTTAAAAAGTAAAAACATAATCATTATAAGATCACTCCTGTGTCTGGCTGTCACAGCCATTTTACTCGTAATCTATGGAACGTGGAAAGTTCAAATTGGGGAAAGTAATAAAGACTATTGACCCACATACTTACAAATTGTTAAACATTCACAAATATATTTAGGGAAAATGTAGAGGAGCTAATTAAGGTGCTTAAAAAAACCTTTCCTTTGGTTATCGTGTGAAAGCTTTCATAACGCTGAACTCAAAAATATATTTAAATTTTTGCCATTATATTTTCAGAGGTATCGTCGAAAACATAGTGCAAAAATATATTCCAACCCTCTATTTCCGAATCTACAAAAACTAAAATTATGAAAAAGTAGAGGTAGTAGACGTTAATTTAAACCTTGCAGGAAAACTATAACGATTACCCTAGGTCACATAGTTTATAAGAAAAGCGTTTTATTCTGTTAAAAAAATCCGATTTGCGGGCATTCAGCAAATGTGTTAAGGAGGTACCTGTCGCAGCAAAAGTTAAAAGCATTGTTGATAATGGTTTTCGAAAAAATTCGTTGATAATTAGCCGAGATATTAACCCTTAAAGACATAATAGTAGGGGAGGCGTACTCTCTGTACCATCGGCTTTTAAAGCCTAGATAACAGCCTTTAATGACATACTTGTGTAATGTAATGCCCAGTCGCAGTATAAAAGCAATTAACGTCAAATTGTTAAAAACAGACTAATTTAATTCAAATCTTTGCGACCTATTTTCGAAGCGCTTTTAGCACAATGCCAAGTTTAAATTCTGAACGAAGATTGTGTTTCAGCTACACTGTAAAAAGAAAAAAATATTGCTACGCTGAATTTAGTTTTATGAAATGCCAAATGAAGTTTAAATATGCAATACTTTTATTATCTGTACCGAATTAAGTTCATCATAAACAGATTAGGATAAGATTAAAAAATAGTTACATAAAATAGCAATATTTCATATTATTTAGGCTTTATATCTCTTTGAACTTTTATGGTAAACACATACATACTTTTCTAGTATATACAGCCATACCCGAACCTACGTTGTACATTTTTTTTCTTTTTTTTTTTTTACAAAGCCTTATTATTCTTTTAATAACGATGTTTTTAATAATACAGTTAATAATTCATATATTTATTGTACGGAACCATCTGAGCGCGAGTAAAACTCACACTTAACTGTTACTTTGGTTCAGTGTTGTAAGTTCTGTTTTATACCTTCTGATGCTGATGAGTCTTACGCACGATTATGCGTGCGCATTATAACTGTTGAATGGTTATTTTATTTGCAGTATATCAACCTATGATCATACCAAATTTCATTAAAATACGTTCAGTAGTTCTGGAGATAATTGACCGAATCTAAACATTCTCTTAATTTCGTGCACCTGTGTACTTTAAAATATTACAATATCATAGACTTTAGATTATTTATATCTTTCACCCATATTTTAGTAAATTACAGACAGTAAATGTTTTAAATTAATAAACAATTCTACTTATTACTTTCTACATATAGTTGAATTATCTGTAATACAATGCAGATTAAATACAACTACTTTGCAGTCATAAATGGATTAACATTTTACTATATATGTATCTTGTTTGTGATTTTCTTGTCAAATCTAACAAAATTTTACTTATTTCAAAATAAAATCTTTTACTTAAAAAATCGATTCAGTAACATAATTAAAAAAAACTATTTTTAAAATAATATATAGTGTGTTTTTGCGGTCATGGGTCAAACTTGAAGGGAAATTAAAATACATATAAAGAAGCTATTTTGATATATGATATATATTTTGATAAGGTCGGAAATGAAAATTTTCAAACATGTCGGTCGAGGTGACATAAAAAGTTATAGAAATACAAATTATCCTCAACACATAAATTTGTCTTTTTCTATTATTAATTTTCCAATTTAAAATTTAAATAAAATAAAGATCGACAACAAAACCTATAACGATAATCAGTAGAACAAAAATAGATTTTCAAAATATGAACACAATGATGACACAATACGAATATAAAACATGAACATAATTAAGAATAAAATTTTGTTCCAAAAGAAACGAAAAATTTAAAATAAAAAACCACAATTCATTTTGCAAAAATCTTGACGAGCTGCTAAGATTTCAGAATTGTGCGAGCTAATAATATAAAAAAAACTATTTTATTCATTTAGCTACAAATACGAAACAGAAGATTAAAAAATGCCCTATATTCAGGAAAATTAGAGTATCAGAGAAAATCAGAATATTCAGGAAAAACGAACACTTTTCATGTCAGAGAATTATTTTAAAGTTCTAGTTGGTCGTTATACGACGGTTATAAAATCATAAGATTAAAAATTGGAAACTACTTTAACCGTGCGTATTTAAATTTCTACATTAATAAACGCGCTATTTATTGACAAAGAATTCCAACAGATTGTATTAACAATAATAGGTTTTTAACTTTTCAATGTTCTTTATAGTACTTTTTGTGTATACATCTTATGAACCTTTCTTTATAAAGAAAGAGTGCGCGTTATACGGCGAATATTAGCATACATTGGCAAATGCAAAATCTTAAAATTCATGGCCATGTTATCCGGCGGCGCGCTAGTATATACCTATCCTCTATTAGTAATAATTGTATGAATGCTCTAGTATATAAGTAATTTTTTCTCACGAACGTAATAATTAACCGTTGGTTCTGCTTATCCAGTCTCACTGCCACCATATCAAGCTTCAAACAGCACCAGAATCCAGTCCTCTTTGTAGGCTCCAGTAAATTCTCCTATCCATCAATGTGTGGTTTCCTACGATGGCAAGAGCCTCTGCTCGTGCTTCTGACCATTCCATCAAGAGATACATCTCCAATGGACGCTTGAGTATCTGCTCGTGCCATTTTACTTGTGCCACACAAAGCATTACATCTCCAATGGACGCTGAGTATTTGCTCGTGCCATCTTACTTGTGCCACGTAAATCATTACATCTCCAATGGACGCTTGAGTATTTGCTCGTGCTATCTTACTTGTGCCACGCAATTCATACTTTTCCCTTCCTGCCGCCCCTTGTCGCGAGAGGCGTTAATCCCCCGGCGGACAGGATCAGTGATGTTTTTTATGATTATTATTATTTATTTATTTTTTTTTTTTAACTTTTAATGTTCTTATACTCCCGCCCTCTGTCGCGAGTAGGCGTTTCCTGGCGGGAAGGAATTCGCCTAATTTTTGTAAACCCACTTTGTTCTTTTTCAAATAAATTCTGGGTTCTGTGGTCGGTGGTGCATAGACGCCCTTGGCGGGTGAGCGTCGCCCCTTGAGCCTTTTGTGTTTGTCCGTCTGCATACGCCCGGACAGTGCTGGACTCAATAACGAGCCCCAACGTGTCGGGGAACATACCGGGAGAGACGTTAAGCTCTAAGGGGCAGGCCTAACCGGCCCTGAGCAGTCTCTCTTAGGCTGCCTAACAGTATAAACATATATTTTTTTCAGAATTTTGAGAGCTACTAATATGAAGACAAATATTTGTTTTTCATTATTTTCAAATCTCAAAACGCGGTTTAAAAAATACTTATATGTAGTATTTTAAAAACAGTTTTTTAATTCTGTTCCCGAATTGAAATGTTTTAAGTAAAAGATTATATTTTGAACTAATTAAAAATTTTCTAGATTTGTAAAGAAAAACATACCCAATTTATGACTCTGAAGTAGTTGATTTAAATCTGCATTGTATTACAGATAATACAACTATATATACAAAGTAAAAAGTAAAATGTTTTATTAATTTCTAACCTCTACTTTCTGTAATGTATTAAAACATTTCTGATAGATATAAATATTCTAATGTACAGGACTGGATTCTAATACTGAAATTACAATTCTTTAATTGCCAGTTTTTCGGAATCCAGTCGAAACAGCATAATTTGATCAAGAAAAAAATAGTTACAGAAATGTTTTGACTTTTTATTCTGTTTTATTTAGTAAACTTCCTAATTTTCTTTCCATTGATAAAAACCGGAAGTTTCACTGTCATGCAATATTGCACCTTCGCTGTACTTTTTTATTATTTACTTTTTTTTTGACTATCATATTAAATCTGACAGTGCCCAAAATCAAACCTTGTATTGGTAAAATAATGATCTTAAAATGTTTTAAACATTTTTTTTTTGTTTCTTTATGATCAAACGTATGGTGTAAATATATTTTTAGGATGTAATTATGCCACAACATAAAAAATGAGTAACGCAATTAGGAAATTCTTCATGCAGAAAACAACCATAAAGCAAATTCATTCTCTTTAAATTTACTTAGCATAAAAAACCCTTCTCTTTCGATTTTTTTGTGTGTTTTTGATGCGATGCACAGTAATAAAAAGTTTATTCTCCCTTGCCAGTGCATTACATTATTTTATGTTAAAAAGATAACTGAGTATCTAATGGTTTTGACTTTTGTTTTGCGTGCATTAGAAATAAATGATCTATTAAATATTTAAAGCATTTAAATTAATTCTCAGTTAATTTAGTATATAGGAATCTTACTAAAAAATATGCTCTTATAATGATAATTAAGAAAAAGGTATATTATTGCATCATAGCAAGAAAATTAAAAGTATAATTGCAAAAGATAAATTACTTAGTATGTGAAGAATGGTAGCTTAAAAATTCACAAACTATGTAGAATTTTGTGCATACAAAGTCCCTTTATGTACTATGTCATACAAAAAGAAAAAAAAATAGTCAGCTCAGTGTTATGTATGCGTAATCTTATCACTAAACCCTATAAAATTTAACATTTAGGGGAGACCGGGGCTAGTAGGCGCAGTTTTAAATTATTGATTTTTATTAATTTTTTGTTTAAGTTTTTTATGAAACTTTAACAGTACATTTAAAGAACAGGCATTGGGCTATAAATACCTGGAATTTTGAGTTTGTAGCTTTTGTAGTTTATGTTTAGCGATGGCCTAAAGTAAAAGGAAAATTGTGCGTCAACCTACCCCGTCACGGGGTAAGTTGCCTATACCTATGGGGTAAGTTGGCACACGCTTTATAAAAATTTAAATAAAACACGCAGTTAAGAGAAATCAATTTCATTATTACCAGTAAGTTTATACAAAGGCGTTATCGCCGTTCAATGTAAATTCTAAATTATACAGACATAAAAATAATGAATAAAACATTAACAATGAGTAACTTCTATCCTACTCGATATCATCATCAGAGTTATAGTTGTCACAAATAAACAAGTGGGTAAGTGTGATCACAGATTGCACAGAGGGCTTCGTTTAATATTCCTTTAAAGGCTTTATCCTTTTGCGAAAACTGTTAGTTCGACATTTCGGAACCAGGGGTCACACTCTATTCTGCAAAAACCTCTATCCGAAGGAAACTCCGTTTTACAACTTATCCGTAGGTATATTAGTCGAGGGGATTGGGTCTATAGCACCCGTGGATGTGTTACTCGAGTTGGTGGCGGTCTTAAGCGAGAAATTAAGAAATTTGCTGAAAGTACTATTCGGAAATAGTGGTAACTAAAATTTTGACATTTTTATCTTTCATAAGTAGCACATGTCTGAGTATATCATAGTCCTCAAAAAACGACCTCTAAAAAGGTCATAAACGCAATTTTTTTAAAAAGAAATCCAGCGCCCCTCCCCCGCCCTCCCCTCACAGGAAATTGCATGCACCATTATTTTATAAGCTTTTTATTATATGTCATGAAGTATCTTAAAGTTGCAAACAGATCGCCTTGTTATATTTCCTAATTTTAACAAAATCGCGTTACGTTAGTTCCGCATTCCACCACCAGCGAGCGCACACTATTCTTAACAAAAGCATATCTGAACGAAACTCATTTGCGCAACCTCTCCGTAGATACATCGTCGGGAGGGTGGCGGTGCGGTCTTAACCAAGAATTTAAATCATTTTCTGCGGTAACAAACGCTAAGATTTAATAAATAAATCTAGTCCCCCCCCCCCCCCCTCCACTCCTAGAAATATCACACTCCATTCTTTTTTATACTATTTCTTATGTGTTATAAAGTATCTTAAAGTTTCAAACACATCGAGTGGCGGTCTTAACCAATCATTTAAGATATTTCCTGAAATTGCTATTCGGAAATAGTGGTATGAACACTTATAAACCTTTTCATATTGAATAATTAATACTTATCTCATAGCCCGCCGTCGAAAAACCCACGCAAATTGTTAGATTTCCTAATTTAAATGAAATCCCCGTTGAAAAAGAACGTGCCCCCCTCTTAATCTCGCATCTGGTGGAAATAAAAGGAATTAATTAAATAATAATTAATATCTCAGCTTATAATTAAGCAATCACTTTGAACCGGGTATGTATGAAATCTGCGCGAGATTTCCCGCCGGATGTCGAAAAATTTTATCGGAAAATTTAATATTTAAAAAGTTTAAATTTCGTATTAGAATGTCCTCTGCTTAAAGTCCGTTTGAATTTGCGTTAAAAAGGTGGATTGGTTAATTTTAGAAGTTAATTAGCCCGTAATTCGGTTAATTACCAACTTTTTCAAAATTTTATGATTTGTTGTTTGATGTGAGGTGTTCAGCTATAAGTACCCAAAATTTCAAGTCTCTAACATGTATAGTTTCTGAGACCGGGCTTTGTGACGGACAGACAGACGGACGGACAGACAGACAGAGGAGCGAGACGAATAGGGTTTCGCCAGATGAACGAAAACCTAAAAACGAGTTTCTCCGCTTGGGCAAGCCTCGTGTGCCCAAAATCTTGCATTGCAACCACTTTTTTCGGTGTTTTCAGTTTTTCAAGCTACCAGCACACTCTAGACATCGAGCCAACTTGCCCATTGTTCAATGCGCCTACTACCACCATAATGAATTTCTTCACAAAAGGGACACGTAACCATCTAAGCATAAATAATCCAAGTAAATCACATATGGGGTAGGTACAGTTAATCATGCACTAAGAAAAACTGCGCAAGTTAAATAGCAATTATTAAGATAAGTATTAGATATTAGAAAAAGAATGAAACAGCAAAAAATTACTTATGAGTGCAAAAAACAGAAAAATGGTAATAAATGTCCACTGAAAATAGGTAACTCTGAAAAAATACAATGAGGATTGTAAAAAGCAAGAAGAAAGATACTCTGTGACTGGGTGCGTAATCTATCCACAAACAGCCGATTTATAAGGACTTCGCCTACTTACCCCTGTAGCCGACTAGCCCGGTTTCCCCTAGGCCTTGTGATTTTTATTTATAATCCATAGTACCATATATTTAGACGTATAACGAGTACGTTTGATACAAAAATTCATTAAAAAATACAGTTGCTTGTTATACACCAGTTTTAAAGGGCAAAGATTAAAAAACATGCTTAAGGAACTAAGATATCTAATGCAATGAACAATTTATTTATTTACACAAAAAATAGTTTTTGCAATCAAATCACATGAAATGTAACGCTAATTATATTTTGTTAAAATATGTATTTTTTGCTGTGCAACTGATAAATATTTTTCGCCTTTTTTCTTCGCAAATATATATAAAAATATAAAAATTAACTCAATATATAGAGGCGTGTTACACAAACCGGAAAGTGTTATGCGTCAGAATATATGGTAGTTTTCATCTAATTATCAAATCGTCACGTCGTTGTTAATGTTTAATAAAATATACAAATAATTTTAAAAATAACTTTTATGTCTTTGTAAAAAGGCATAAATATTGTTTAATTTTGCGATTCATATTCATTTTTAGTGTTCCGTACTTAAAAAGTAAAAACGGAACCATTATAAGATCACCCCTGTGTCTGTCCGTCCGTCTGTCTGTCTGTCTGTCACAGCCATTTTAATCGTAAACTATGGAACGTGGAAAGTTCAAATTCGGGGAAGTAATAAAGACCATTGACCCACATATTTTCAGATTAATAAACATTCATAAATATATTTAGTAAAAAAGTAGAGGGGTTAATTATGCTACTTGAAAAAAAACTTTTCTTTGTATATCATGTGGGGTATCCTGTGAAAGCTTTTGTAACGCTGAACTCAAAAATACGTTCCTTTTAATTTTAGGTTTTATATTTTCACAGATATTGTTGAAAATGTAGCGCAAAAATATGTCCCCCCCTCATCTAGTTCCGAATCTACTGAAACTAAAATTATGAAAAAATTAGAGGTAGTAGACGTTAATACAAACCTTGCCGGAAAATTATAGCGATTACCCTAGGTCACCTAGTTTTTGAGTAATTAGCATTTTTCTGTTATACACAAATTTCGATTTACGGGCATTCAGAAAAATTGTTGAGCATCGCTGAATATACCTATCGTTACAGAAGAATAAAAGCATTGTTGATAATGAATTTCGAAAAAAATCATCGGTAATTAGCTGAGATATTAACCCTTAAAGGTACGGTCAGTTTGGACATACACAAAGACAGGGCGGCATACTCAATGCCTAGTTAACGACTTTTAATGATATATATGTGTAATTTAATGTCCAGTAACAGTATAAAAGCAATAAACGTCAAACTGTTAAAAACATACTAATTTAAGGGGTCTCGGGACTCTAAAAAGTAAAAAAAATGAAAAAAGACCATTTTCAACATTTAATGTCTTAAAATGTATATGATTTTAAAACACAATTTTAATTGGAATGAAAGATATAAGTATGTTCTTTCGTTTCATGTATTTAAAAAATTGCAAGATACAGAATTAGTATTTATAGGGGGCTCGAAACTGTTAGACATTTGTCGAACAAAAAATTGGCATAACAGTTTACGCGCAGGATTACAAAATAAATATTGCAACTAGAATGAAAATTTTGGTGCTTACTTATACTTCAGATTGCAATAATTTCCCTGAACTTAAATAAATTTCTATTTAAAGCATTTTAATATTTTTAATGCAATGCTGCATTGAGCTAGTACAAAATTTTGAAAATTTCAACAGTAAAGTCACCTAAAAAAATATTTTTTTGAACAATAAAAAGGAAATTTTAGGTTCAGTTTATACAGAATTAGTCGTTGAGCCAGGGGCTCATGTGGTTTCATGTCAGCGGACTTGGTAAACTATATATTTTTGCATTCACCACAACAACAGTACCTCATTTATCCATGATACTTTCGAAACCAGGGTAGCTAATGGGCGCCATATTGGAAAATGCCCGCCGTCGTTGAATCAGGAGTTCGAGTGGTTTCCTGTCAGCGGACTTGGTAAACCATACATTTTTTAATTCACCACAACAACAGCATGTCATTTATCCATGATACATTCAAAAGCAGGGTAGGTTATGGGCGCCATATTGGAAAATAGCCGCCGCCGTTGAGCCAGGGACTCTTGTGGTTTCATGTCAGCGGACTCGATAAATCACACATTTTTGGATTCACCACAACATCAGAATGACATTTATCCATGAAACATTCAAAAACAGACTAGCTAATGGATGCCATATTGGAAAATGGCCGCCAATAAACAGGATGATTGAAAGCTTTTTTTTTTTTTTTTTTTTTTGCATACTATTAAATTAATTGGGCGATAGAAGAGACAATTAGTAAAGACATGCACCGATCAAAAGATACAAATAAGTTCAGTCAAAGACCTGCCACAATCGACAGATATTTTTCATATCAGGGCAGCATTTCTTCACCTGATTCTTGAAAGAACCAAAATTAGTTCTACATCCAGATCTTTCTTTACTCAGGATCCAGAAAGATGAACGCGATATGATATCTCATATTTACAGAACATGATTTGGATAAATCCAGACATGGTAATAGAATAAACTGGAGCAATGACAAATCTAGAAATCATCGGAGACATGGTCAATGCTCATGAGATGGGAGAAGAAGCTTACCAAACTTTCAAGAGAGAATATCTGCCTGAAGACTCAAAGCCAGACTGTTTTTTTAAACCTCCAAAGATAAATAAGCTAAAGACATTTTCTGACTTTAAGAAGAAACAAAGTGTAAAATTTAATAAATCAGAGTTTGTTGCCTAGGCAGAAAGAAATCTGTTTGCTCAGATGACAATCATTGCAGAACAAAGAAGTTTTGGTATGAGAACTGTCTTTTCCTACCACCTAGGGCCTCCTCCATAGTCCTTCGCAACACTTGATGGTTTAATGCGAAAACTGAAAAATCAAACTGATGGATGTTATGATAAAATTGCGACTACTCAAAGAATGCAAATGATGGTGTTGTTAATATAATTGACGGAATATGCTTTGTTTAAAGCTACCGCAGGAGTTACAATCATTTGGACAACTAGCAAATAATCTGTTTTCTAAAATAATACAAGATTCTACATCCTCTCAAAGAATAGATGTTGTATTTGATACACACAGCAGGTGTCAATAAAAAGAAATGAACAAAAAATATGAACTGTTGGTAATGCTATAAAAGTTATATACTCCTGGACAACCAGTACGAAAATGGAAGCAGTTTCTATCTGATGAGGAGAACAAGAAAGAACTTATACATTTAATTTTTAAAGAATGGCAAAATGAACATTATCTGAAATAGTTGAATACACGAATGATGTATGTTATCTGCGAAGAAAAATGCTATAAATTCACAAAATAACTAGTTGAAGAACCCTCTAAATAGACCTGCTTCCAAGAAGAGGTTATACGCGACTTTTATTTCGCGCACACCATGCTTTAGCGTCTGGATTTAGAAATATTATTATTATCTTTATAGATACTGATGTGGCAGTTATCACACTGTTTTCTTTAGAAAACGATTTGAAAATCTAGAAAGGAATAATATTTGTAAAATATGGATCCAATTTCAGGGTAAAGTACAAATTGAGTAGGATACATGGACTTCTAGGTAAAGCGGTATGTAATGCATTACCTGAAATACATTCACTGTCGGGTGCGATACAGTAAATGCTTTTGCAGGCAAGGGAAAATGATGATTCACAGCACTGAATTTCGAAATGCGCTTTAGGCGCTTTTGACACTGCAGCTGATATATCAGAGGAAACAAACAGTTGAAGTCGTAAATATACCATCTCTATTATGGAAAGCACAAATACTCAGACATCAATGAATTGCGCTATATTGTGTATATTGTTTCTCTAAAAAAGGAGTCTGTGGAACCACGGATGAAGTGCTTACAGGCTGATTCTGATCTTCTATCCCCAGATAAATATGGTTGGATTTTTGGAACAGATAGTAAAGGAAAATGCTGTGTAGAGGCCCGGTGGAATGGCAGTCCTCCTGATCCTGAAGCTCTTTTGGAACTGATATGTCATGTTCTTGTTCAAGAACATGTGTCTCGGCAGCATATGCGTGTCTTTTTAATAACCTCAGATATACAAGCATATGCAGAATATAGAAATGTTATATGACGTTGGAAGTTATTTGGACACAGGAATGACAACCAATGATGATGATGGCAGTTAAGAAGACTAAGATTTCTGTTATTTATCAACCCATTCGGGACCAGCATCTTTCACCTGAATTTTACTCGGTTGACACCACTTTTTGTCAAACAATTAAATTTAGCTTAGCAATCAAGAAAATATCTTAATTAAATAAGGAAAATTTTACTTTTCTTTCTTAGTGGTATCAAAACAAGCGATGGAAACACGTTTCCGAAAATGCATATATGCACCCGTGGTCCCTAAGGGGCTAATTCTTAACAGATTAAGTACAATAGTTTCACCAGCATTAATTTTTTCTCGAATTGCTGTGTCTTGAATTGCTGTGACTTGAAAATAATATGCATTAAAATGCAAAACAAGATTTCGGTTTTCTTTCATCACAAATGTCTTTTGAACTGTTTATTCCATTGAAAATGTTAATAAACATAAAGTTAAATGTAAAGATAAGCATCATATTAAAATAAAATCTTAATAAATATATACTCAGTATAACGTTGTATGTTTAACAATATTTGTTCTTTCCATTTTGTCATTGAAATCTCTTTAATTATGTGATACTGGCAATTAATCATATGTATCTATGTGCGATAGATGGCGCTCATCTTTTCAGTATGGCGTCTATAAGCTACCACAAATTTCATAGTATCATCATAAAATGTACTCGTTGGACCATTGTGAATTCAAAAAGGTATATATCATCAAGTCCTCAGAGATGAAACCAAAATCACTAATTTTGGCTTCTGGCTCAACGACTAAATAACATGGGATATATGTTTTGAAAATTTCATGAAAAAAAATTCAGAAGTTTTTGAGGTATTCTGCGCGTTATACCCAAAAACGCCATTTGGAAAATAATTATTTTAAAGTTTCGGAAACGCCGCTTCAGCTATAGAGCGGGTATAATTCTAAACGCCAAAATTTCTGTTCTAATGGAAATTTCAAGGAAACAATTATATCAAAATATTCAGAAAAGAAAGGAGTTTAACATCTAAAAAAATTTAAATTTCTTAAATTTTGAAGCTTTAAGACTCCTGCGACCACTTAATCCTTTCCGGCACGGAGTAATTCTATTTATAAACTTATGAAATAATGAACTGACACCAGAATTTATAAAGGAATTTATTAGAATATGCGAACTTGCTTATTTTCACGTACATGATAAAAGGAAAATTTTAATTAAATATTCTTGGTGCCATTTGTCTGTTTTGGAATTAAAATTAGGTGTCCGTTTTATAAGGGCATCGCCCTCGAAATATTTAATTAGAATGAATCGCATAAATACTCTGAGATTCGCGATAGTTTGCATTGATTGTATCTCTCAATACGCCTCGAGTGACTTTAAAAGTTAATTAAACACCTATCTGGAAAAACGCGGCACTGACCAAGGCGGCGTTGCAACTTTGAGATCTCAATTCGAAGAGCGCTTAGCACAATGCCAAATTTAAACTTTGAACAAAGGTTTTGTTTTCGATACACTGTAGAAATAAAGGTTATTACTAAGCTCAATTTAGTTTCATGAAATGCCAAATGAAGTTTAACTATATACTGCCTTTATTGAGTACCGAATTAAGTTCATCATAAATAGATTAGGTTAATATTAAAAAAAGAGTTATACGAATAGCTATATTTGATATTGTTCATTATCTCTTTGAACTTTCATGGTATACCCGATTACACTTTTCTAATATATACAGTTATACCCAACCCTATGTTATATAGTTTTTTAAAAAGTCTTAGTATTCTTTTAGCAACTTTTTTTTTTTTTTTATAATACAATTACAAATTCAGATATTTATTCTACGGAACCCTCTGTGCGCGAGTAATGCTCGCACTTGACTGTTTATTTTAAAGGGGTAGTCTTACACCAGCTTAACCGTTTTCTCCCAATATTTTACATTAAAAATTTTTTAAATATGTCTATTATTTAATAAATTATTGTTTGAAAATTATCTTTAGTATTAAATAAAACTCCTTACTTTGTAAAAGCAATCTATATTAGTATATATTTGATAAATAACCATTTAAGTATAAAGTTGTTTCTTTATTAATTTATAAACACTTTTCATCAGCACATAGCTGAAACAAATTTCATAATGAACAGTCAATTACACCAAATGTCAAAAATGTCTAACTAACTAAAATTCATTACAGACTTCATAATTACTTTACAAAGAGGATCATTAGTAGGTTTAGAAGATTTTGAACAATTTTTGATATAATAAATTGTAGTTTAAAATAAACTAATTTATAAACCTAATGAATGTTATAAATAATTGACTTAGGATAAGAATGAACATACTAAAATAAAGTATATGATTTGGGAGGATGTAATTAAGTGTAAGATACCATATGTATACCGTAAACTTCAACCACTATAATGAATGAAGGAAATGGATTGTATAATATTATAAATAATTTTTAAATGAAAATTTTTTAATGAAAATGCTAATGGCGGATTTATAAGCTTTTACCAAAAACATAAAAAGCAACTAAAATTACGTAAAATTACTAAAAAAATATGTTTGAAAATTGAACCCAATTTCTGCTTATCTAGTAAGATTTTAATCTCTGATTTGAAATATTTATTAAAAATATGAAAATTTATAGTAAAATTAAAACACAGTGATAGTTTGGAATTATTCATTTGTTAATCAAATCTCAATCTCAGATTGTTCGATGTGATAGTAGAGGGTCAAATCAGAAATCATAACCAGAAGAAAATTTTAGCCAGTTGCAAAATAGGTCAGATTTGTAGGAAGGGTGAAAGCTGCTTCCAAGAAACTTCGATGGCATTAAAGATTTTATTCTTCATTGTAGGATCAAAACTAATGTTTACTAAAGCGTTCAAAAACCAGCTGGATACGTGGGTCTACATGTTGAAAATGTACCTCAGTCTTTTACTTCTACTTTCTTCATAGTCACAGATCACTTAAACTTGATGAAGCATATATTCTTTCTCGTTAGGTACATGCACAATTTTAACTAATGATCATGAATATTTCGGACAAAATTTGACTTTTTGGAGTAGGTAGGCCTATAGGATAATATAAGGGCTGTGAGTTCACTGTAAAAAAAAAAAAAAAAAAAAAAAAAAAAAAAAAAAAAAAAACGTTATTTTTACAGTACGATGTACTGTTCTCCTCTCTCACAAACTCGATCACAGTGAATGTGGTGTATCTTTGGTTTCCTGACTATATAAACAAGGAAAATACAGTAGTCGCTTAAAATTGCCAGCACATAGCTGGCCTTGTGCTGTTAATTTTACGCAACTACTGTATTTTCCATGTTTATATAGTCAGGAAACCAAAGAAAGATACAACACATTCACTGTGATCGAGTTTGTTCTGACAAATTTACAGTGGTTTTTTTACAGTGTTTTTTTTAACTAGACTGAGTACTTATTTTCATTGCACATGGCTTGATGTTTCGTTACGTCTTAGGCATAAATACTGCCATTGAACGTATAGTTCTTAATGACGAATGTTGCCTATGGCACAAGTGTCAAAAATCACAATCATTATTCTGCCGTGACAAAAATATCATAATAACGTGGTGAAACCGTGGTAAAACCGTGAAAAAACACTTGATGTGTAGACGAGTTGTAAGAATCGCGAAAGTGGAACTTCAGATTTGGCATTGACTACATGACAAATATTTTAGGTAGATTTCGTATGAAATACTACCTATTGGGATCGTTCCTATGTTGGAATTTCTGAAAATTTTTTGCAGATCTACACCGATCATGACCCCTAGAACCCAAAACAACCCTCAGTAAAAAACTTTATCTATCTATCTATCTATCTATCTATCTATCTATCTGTCTATCTATATATATCACTTTCTTCTGGACACGATAATTTTCGTAATTCTGCACCAATATCTTCCAAACTGATATATAAAATCAATGGGCATATAATCTCGGTCAAGTTCGTTAATGGGCAAAATCCGACCAAGGGGATGGAAATAGGGAGGGGTTTTGTGAAAACCGAAACCCCCCATAACTTCTTAATTTTTGTACATATCAAATCTGTTTAAAGTTTTTGTTACTTCTAAAAATAGGGCCAAAATTTTATGTATCACAGATTTTTGATAAAGTTATAAATGGGCTCAAGGGGCGCAAAAATAGGGTTTTTGGGAGAAAAAAATTCATAACTTCGTCAATTCTCAAGATATCAATTCCAATTAATTTTATTGTAAATCTCCTTAATATTATCTACAACTTTTATATTCACAAGTTTTTGATAGGACCAATTCCTACCGCAAAAAAAAATTAAAAACGAAAACAAAAAGGGGGTTTGAAGAAGTAAAAAATCCTTAACTCCGTCAATTCAAAAGATATAAAATCCCCATGAATTTATCATATATATTCTTAATATTGTCTACAACATCTATATAGACAAGTTATGGATAGGACCAATTCTTACAGCAAAAACAAATTAAAAATACATAGCGGTTGAAGAAAAAAATCATCTAAGTAAGGGTGTATTCAAATCCAAACTGCTTATTTTCTGACTCATTTTACAATTCATTTTTGCTCTCAAAGGCTTCCAATTGGTACGTTTTCTTACACAGAAACTATATAATGTGCCGTAATGGTCAATTTCCTGATAGAGGCAGAATATATTTTTAAAAATGCTTTTAAAGTGAGCATTTTGAACCGAATTTCCCGATGCGGATTGTGTTGGAAAAATCATTGAATTAAGGATGCACTCAAATCCAAACTGCTTATTTTTTGACTCATTTTTAAATTTATTTTTGCTCTCAAACGCATTTAATGGGTAGATTCGCTTATTCAGAAACTATATAATGTACCGCAATGGTCTATTTTTTGATAGAGGCAGAATATATTTCAAAAACCGTCAAAGTGGGCATTTTGAAAGGAATTTCCCGACCTAATTGTGTTATCACTTTCTTCTGGACACGATAACTTCCGCAATTCTGCACAAATCTCTGCCAAACTGATACATAAAATCAAGGGACATAAAATATCGGTTAAGTTCGTTAATGGGCAAAAGCGGACAAAGGGGATGGAAATAGGGAGGGGTTTTGGGAAAACCGAAAAAACCCCATAACTTCTTAATTTTTGTACATATCAAATCAGTTTAAAGTTTTCATTACTTCTAAAAATAGCGCCAAAAATTCATGCATCACAGATTTTTGATAAAATTTAAAATAGGCTCAAGGGGCGCAAAAAATAGGGCTTTCGGGAGAAAAAAATTCCTCAATTCGTCAATTCTCAAGATATCAAATCCAGTTAATTTTATTATAAATCTCCTTAATATTATCTATAACTTTTATATTCACAAGTTTTTGATAGGGCTAATTCGTATCGCAAAAAAAAAAAAAAAAAAAAAAAAAAAAAAAAAAAAAAACGAAAACAAAAAAGGGGGGTTGAAGAAGAAAAATGTTCATAACTCCGTCAATTCACAAGATATAAAATCTCCCTGAATTTATCATATATCTTCTTAATATTGTCTTCAACATTTATACAGACAAGTTTTTGATAGGGCCAATTTTTACAGCTAAAACAAATTAAAAGTACATAGCGTTTGAAGAAAAAAATCATCTTATTAAAGGTGCATGGAAATCCAAACTGCTTATTTTCTGACTCATTTTTAAATTCATTTTTGCTATCAAATGCATCCAATTGCTAGATTCTCTTATTCAGAAACTATATAATGTACAGTAATGATCGATTTTTTGATAGAGGCAGAATATATTTCAAAAAATGATGTCAAAGTGGGCATTTTGAACGGTATTTCCCGAAGCAATTGTGTTATCACTTTCTTCTGGACACGATAACTTCCGCAATTCTGCACAAATCTATTCCAAACTGCTACATAAAATCAAGGGTCATAAAATCTCGGTCAAGTTCGTGAATGGGCAAAATCGGACCAAGGGGATGGAGATAGGGGAGGGGGGGGGTTATGAAAACCGAAAAAAACCCATAACTTCTTAATTTTTGTAGATATCAAATCAGTTTAAAGTTTTTATTACTTCTAAAAATAGCGCCAAAAATTCATGCATTACAGATTTTTGATAAAATTAAAAATAGGCTCAAAGGGCGCAAAAAATAGGGTTTTTGGCAGAAAAAAATTCCATACTTCGTCAATTCTGAAGATATCAAATCCAATTAATTTTATTATACATCTCCTTAATATTATCTACAACTTTTATATTCACAAGTTTTTGATAGGACCAATTCGTACCGCAAAAATAAAATAAAAACGAAAACAAAAAAGGGGGGGGGGGGTTTGAAGAAGAAAATTTTTCATAACTCCGTCAATTCACAAGATATAAAATCTCCATGAATTTATCGTATATCTTCTTAATATTGTCTTCAACATTTATATAGACAAGTTTCTGATAGGGAAAATTCTTACAGCAAAAACAAATAAAAAATACATAGCGGTTGAAGAAAAAAAATCATCTTATTAAGGGTGCATTCAAATCCAAACTATTTTCTTACTCGTTTTTAAATTCATTTTTGGTCTCAAAGGCATCCAATTGCTAGATTCTCTTATTCAGAAACTATATAATGTACAGTAATGATCGATTTTTTAATAGAGGCAGAATATATTTCAAAAAATGATGTCAAAGTGGTCATTTTGAACAGAATTTTCCGAAGCGATTGTGTTAGAAACGAAAAATATTGCCCTACTGAGAAAATAATTGTTTATTAATCAAGTTTTAAATAATTGAAAGAAAAATAAAAACACAGGTCGCTTATAAGTTTTTCAAAAATCAAGTCAACATGTTTCATATTTTTTTATTAAAAATGAATCTGAAAATGTGCCAGAAAATTTCGAGTTGTTGAGCATGGAAAAATATTTTTTTTTTTTAATATCGCTTTAACATGATTCTGATAAAACCAGCTATTTTATAAAAAGGAAATGAAAACTCGTCAAAAGCAGACAGATAAAACTGTTAAAGTTTATTTGTATCTAATAATGATTTAGTTTTTGTTGGTGAAGTTAGTATACTTAACTACGAAATCTACCTCTGCCTGTAGGCGGGGCCGGCAGGGATTTTTTTCTAATCTATTTACCGTTATACAATTAAAATTGGGGTAGATTGCCAATAGTGTGACTTATTTTACATTATATAAAATAGAAAGCATTCTTTAAAAAACTCACTAGTTTTCTTTCATTTCCTTTTTTTAACAAGAATTTATTTTAATCACATTTCTAGAAATATAAAAAAAAAAAATTACTGATGTTTAATTATTAAAAGAGATATTGTTTTCACTCATAAAATGCAATTTTATCACGTTAGACACCGGCTACAGAGTATAACCTGACACATTAATTAAACCACATTTTGTTTTACGAATTTTGAATTTATTTCTCTTACGGTCTAAATTATAGCAAAAAGTCACAGTTTTATATTAAAAGGGACCATGGTGTCAGAAAATGTAACGCAAGATGCTCCTTGCAGTGTGCATACCAATCAGCATACCAATGTGGAATACCAATTAAAAAGTTCTAATATCTCCAAAGCCAATCAAAAACCTATCTACTTTATCGAAATACATAAATTTAACCTTTCAGTATGTACGCAAACGAAATATTACGAAAAAAAGATATTTTTAAATTGTTCTTAAATAGAGCAGTGAAACCGTCTTAAAATGATTTTTTTGCTCAGATAAACATTTGGACTGCAGCAGGCATGTTCGATTCCCAATGCAGTTTTCTGAGTGTTTTAATAAATTTGATTCCCGCTTATGATGCAGAAATTAGATAATTTAATTATATATTACATTTTTATAAGATTTCTGTAATTGTGCAATTGATATTTCTTAATTCGAGTTATTATTTTGTTTTACATACCCAATCGAAAAAAAATTAGTAGAACTTTCCAAATTATGTTTCAAAATTAGAGAAAAAAGTTGAAAATATTCAATATTTGTCTGACGAAGAATCAGTGAAAGTTAACAATGTAGATGTAGAAGTATACTTGAATTATTCTTATTTTTCCATCATTAGTAATTGGTACTTATATTCTTTAAACGTATGTTAAGGATATTTATTTCCGTTTCTAAATATTATTACAATTGAATTTTCTTTATCGATGTATAATCTTTCAGGTAACTTAAATGTAAATTAAGATAAATAATTAGGTAAAATATTTGGTGCAGCCTCTAAACTATCACATCTATCACTTTTTTTTTTTTTTTTTTTTTTTTTTTTTTTTTTTTTTTTTTTTTAAGTGACATGATTTTTCTCAAATTAATATCAAGAATTCTTGCAAAAAACTTTGTAGTTTGTTTTCCACAAATGTTTACTAATACTATTATTTTTTATTTTTTATAATATTTATTTTATTATAATACTACAATTTTATATTCTCATATTCCATATTATCTTGAGTTTCAAGCAAAAAAAAAAAAAAAAAAAAAAAAAACGAAATTTATAGGCCTTAACTCAGTGACGAATCTAAAAATAAATATGTTGCTAAAAATTGCATTCTTTTAGTTGTCACACAAAAATTGTTTACCAATTAACATATGTACTTTGCAGTTTAAATGGCTGTGTAATTAGATTTTTATTGCAACTGTTATCAAAGCATGTGCAGATTGAATCCATAATACTTAAACGGACATAAATATCTCCTAATAGGACAAACTCAAGAGTTATATTAACATTTTATCAACACACATAAATGACAAAATCTAACTACGGGAATTGAGAATTGAATGTTTCCAACTGAGTGTAAAAAAATGTCCAAACTAGGAATCAAACCCAGATCCTTGGCTTTTATTTCCAATGCTCTGCCGTTTAAGCTACCTGAACTGACAACCAGCGAGCATATTTCCCTCAGATAAACCTATAGGTTATAACACCTGGTCTGCCATGTAGACAGTTCAACAGAATAAACCGCAGATAAAGAAACTCCATATAGATGATGGGCACGTATATATAATATTATTTTTAATACAAACATACTGATTTGTAAAGTTATCATATATTTTCACTGAGTTAGAAATATTCAATTCGTATGATAACGTTACCGATCAGCATGATTGTGCTAAAAATAATACTACATCTCGGATTCAAAATATTAAAATAATTATCTTTTTTTCAAATTGAAAATATCGTTTGGTAACGTCTTTTAATGCAAATATGCAAACGATATTTTTATGACGAACTTATTGTTGATTAAACTTATTTATTATCTTAAAATTAATATCATTTAAAAATTTTTTTTTGAAAAGTCAAAATATTAGAATATTAATTCAAGTGGTTCAAATTATTAGAATATTTCACATTAATACTCCTTTAATTATCACCAATTTATAACTGGTATCATCATTGATTAAATTCAGACGATTTTATTTAAAACCAGTATTCTTTTTGCAGTTTGTTCGCTTTTTCGTCTTAAAATGGGTCATGTGAGTGATATTCCTGAATCTATTAAACTTCGCATGCTTGGTTTGTATCGCCACTGTAAAAATCTATGTTATATAGCGATTTATTTACATTGTTCACAATCAAGCCGTAGTAAAATACAAACACAATATTAAAAAAAAATGCAATTTAACAAATTACAACGACCATTTGGAAAATGATTTTTTCAAAGACTAAAATTTAAGACATAAAAAATCGCACGGAGTTGATCATACATTGCGTATGCCATGAATTACATTTTTCGGTACTGTAAATTTTTAATGATTTATGAGTTGATCATACATATATACGCCGTGAATTAAACAATAACAGCGTTATTACATGTAAAAATTGCAAGCGACAAAAATCGCCTGCGACTCGTCAGATTTCCTGAAACTTTCGTATTATCCACCTGAAACTTACGGATTATCCAAGCATTTCATTGGCTGTTCGGGAAAAGGCTTTTTCAGAGTCAGATTTCCAAGAAATCTGACGAACCATTTTAAATGAAATTTCATTATTAAACTTCTAAACATCCCACAATATTACTCTTTACACCGTCGTATAGAGAATAAAATGTACTTTTAAATGCAATTTGTTTGAAAGCTGTATCGCAATTTGTTTCTGAATTATTAATTTTTTTTTGTAGCTTTTATTACTTTTTTGTCATAGTGGCAATAGAAGTATCCATCTCTTTTGAAAGTAAAGGGAAATGCAGATTACTGTATAGACCAATCAGAAAACGAATAAAATGCGGATCCAACCTGCACAGAACTGCACAGATAAAACTGCACTGAATAAAACTGCACAGATATGTTTTTGATTCCCTACCCTGACAGAGAACAATAACCATTTTTCGAAATGGTTTAAAATGTGGAAATTTTTAAAATAATCGCTGAAATTACGGCCAAAAACCAAAAACATCTGCTAGAGATGACAGGAAACTAAAGCATACAGTTAAGAAAAACCGTTTTAAAAGTGTACGATTCTTGTAGCGAAAATGAAAAGAAAAAGCAGTTGAAGTTTCTACATCGACAGCATTAAGGCGTCTCCATAAATTTAAGTTTGAATCTCGTGTATCGAAAGCAAAACCTCTCATGACTGCAAAACAAAAGTGTATAAGATTGAATTGGGGTAAATTAAGACGTTTATGGAACGAATAATATTGGAAAAATATATTATTTAGTGATGAAAGTATGTTTTGTATTTCATATGGTGATCAAGGTATTCGTGTTTGGAGAATGAAACAAGAAGCATTTGATTAAGAATGTCTCAAATGTTCCGTAAAATTTGCTGCTAGTGTCATGGTTTGGGTTGCATGAGTGCAGATGGTCCTACAAAGTTATGCATCGTCTACGAAAAGTTTAACTCTCATATATTTCAAGCATTTTTAGATCATTACACGATTCCATCACCAGAAGATTTATTTGAAGATGATTTCATCTTTCAATAAGATTTAGCGTCACCGCATACCTCGGTATCAACTAAAAATTGGTTCTGTCAACGCAACATTAAGGTACTTCCTTGGCCACCAAACTCACCAGACCTTAATCCCATCGAAACCTTATGGTGTATAATGAAGCAAAAACTCAAAGAAAATCCTCCTTCAAGTAAAATTGAGTTAGTGGCGCGTACAAAGTCTATTTGGGCTAGTAATGATAGAAATGTTTGTAAATACCTTGTACATAGCATGGAAGATCGATTGTACGCTGTTATGAAAGCTAAAGGGATTGCTACAAAATATTAACTATCATTTACTTCATATTCATAAGGTAATATTGTTGCGTAAAATAAAATATTCTAATATTTTGGACCAATGTAAATTTTATTCTAATATTTTGATGTGTTTCAGAAAGCTTTATACCTAATTTATTGTAGAGTAATTTATATTTTGTAAATGTCAAAATCTTATCTAAACATTCCAGATTTAATTTATAAGAAATTTAATTGCATTTTCCTAGTATCAAAAATAAATAAATTAAAAATATTTTTTCTTATTACTTTCTTCTAAATTATTCTAATACACTATGACGCAAAAGTTTAGACAATGAAGAAATTCTTACATACTTTGAAAAATATTTATTCAATTTTCAAATCACTGCTTGAAATTAATGTGCTGTACATATAAACAATATTTATAACAAAGAAAAGTGGAATTGTGCATATTGCAATAAATTAAATGGTAACAAAAATAAACTGCTGTCTCAAAAGTTTAGACACAAATTAAATAAAATCGAAATAAACAATTTTTAAAACCTGGTTGCGCATCCATGCTTATGTATTACGTCATATACACGAGATTGCATGGAAGAAACTAAATCTTGCATAGCTTGTGGATCGATATCGTACCATGCATTCTCAATAGATGTCTTAAGTTCCTTTTCAGAAGAGTATTGTCTAGCGTTGCTATAAACTTTGCGACACATGATGCTCCAAAGGTTTTCTATAGGGTTAAGATCTGGGCTACATGCTGGCCAGTCGAGAACTCTTATATTATGGGAATTAAACCAAGATTTTGAATGTTTTGCAGTGTGAATTGAAGCATTGTCTTGCTGAAATTCCCACTGAGGACCCCCTAGAAGCTCAGCAAATGGCAGTAGGTTTTCTTCTAATGTCTGTGTATAATGCTGTGAAGTTTGACGACCACTGGTGAAGGTCAGAGATACTTGTCCATTATAGCAAAAGGCTGCCCAAACCATCACCGAGCCCCCTCCTTGTCTGCGACTAAAAAAACGTCGAGGTTCCTTCCGCAAGTCATGCCAATACGATAAACAACCATCTGGACCATCCAGATTCCACTTTTTTTCATCGCTAAATATGACTGACTGCCATTTCTCTCCATATGACATATGCTTTCGAGCCCACATAAGTCTTTGTAACTTATGATGTGGTTTCAGAGCTGGTTTCTTCTGCATTTTGCTATAAACGATTGTTCCTTTTTCCAAAATTCGTCTACGAATCGTATCCTTTGATACAGAGAGTCCCGATGAGCTTTGAACTCCACGTACGCTCATTTGTTGAGTACTCGCTAGTCTTTGTATCAGGCGATCCTCTCGTACATTTGTCACACGTGGCCTCCTAGACCGACATTTTGCTTTATATTCGGAACCACTCGATAAAACTCGATAAATAGATTTTTTTGACCTATTAATAATAGCAGAAATTTCAGAAACGCTCTTCCTTTCACCTTTCAACTGCCAAATCCTTGAAACCTCATTCACTTGAATTTCTTTAGCTCTCGGCATGTCGACTATGAAACGCAATCGTTTGCAGGACTTAAGTACTCCAAATTTGTGACATCATCGATTCTAAATTTGCATATGCCAGCGAATATTCAAAGAAATTTAGAATAGTGTCTAAACTTTTGCGACAAGCACATTTGAATTTTTATGAAAAAAATTAGTATTATAGCAAATAAAACGACTGTCTTTTGTACATAGCATTTTAAATCAGTTTTTGAATATATTTACAGGTTTTGTAATTCTGACGTCATAATTCTACATTTTAAAGCTGAATGACGTCATTGTCTAAACTTTTGCGTCATAGTGTATTTTGAATATGAGCTGTATATAGAAATTGTATTTTCTTTCTAACATTCTAATAAATGCAAAATTGACTAAGGTCTTTATTACCCTGTGATCATTTTTCTGAAAGTTAATTTAGTAAAACTATATTATTTTTAACAGAAATTAGTCACGTTAAGTGATCGGTACACAAAATGCATTGATAAGCGAATATATTAGATTTAATTACATTCTAAGTGCCATATTGAATTACTATAAGACATTTCCTATTAGACAACTATCTTAAATGCCCCATTAGTCTCCGCATAAATTTGATTTGCATTTATGCTTAATGTAAAATAATTATTGATCACTAATAAACAATAATGATTGCGAATGTATAAAAAGGATTAAAACCCATATAATAACACTTTATGTTTTTAATAACTTATCAAAACAAGTAATTAGCAAATAAACAAACAGGTGTAATTTTGTTACTGTTATCAATGGATGGTATTTGTAATTAACTAAATTGTTTTATCTGAATGTTGGCTTGTTCCATTAGTCAGATATTCAACAGCTCCCCGATCTTATCTACATACTGCACAGAACCTTTAATAGAGATTTTTCAATCTTTGTCTTCTGCATGCATAATAAATCATGTATTTTATGATACGAAATTTGAAGAGCGTGTCTTCATACTCACACATATGCCTTACAAAGAGCATTCTTTGAGATGATATGTTTGACATATAAATTTTCCTTCTTTTTTTACTAATAACAAAAGTTGTCGTTTCAAATTTACATATAAACATCTTGAAACTTCCATATACCTTAAAGCAGAAGCAGTCAAGGGTTTTTGTTAAAAGAAAACTGCAGAATATATTTAAGTCAAATGCATGTACAATTGGTTATGACTGGGCATGTTAAAAGAATTGCAATTTATATCACTAACTGTTTAAGTTGGTGGCAAAATTTTTGCATTCAGGATTCCATATACAGGGTGATTCAGCTCGTCGGTGACAAACTTTAAGGATCGATAGAGCACACCTAGACGAACATTTTTGAATAGGGAATGTAGGGTCCCTGACGCGATGGTAAGGCGCTAGGCGCTTTCGAAAATTTGGGTGCCGAAATTCGAAACGTCATAAAAACTAGGGAAATGGTTAGATTTTCTTGCTTGTTGCGTCGAAATGATTCTGTTTGTTTAGACTTTCTTCAGTACCAATTTGATAAGCGTATCTCTTAAAACATGGATAGGGGGCGCTGCAGACTTTGGAGAGCTAGACAACAACTTTAAGCCCGTTATTTTGATAATTTAACACATGCTCGCCAAAGTTTATACTCTAACTTAAAGTTTGAACCCAAAAGTAGAGCCCTGCAAAAAGCGTAAGAGCCGGAATAAAATGTCAAAGTACAGGGTGGTCGAAACTCGAAGGCTCCTAGGAGATAAACAAACAGATTTCTTGACTTATGGCATGCATTTTCATGATTCTGTTTGCTGGGGCTCTCTGAAACTCAGTTGAACGGTACAAAAAGAAACATCGATAGGGGGCGCTTTGGGCAAAAAACATAATTCGTTGACATTTCGGACGCTAACTGGAAACGGGGCGCTACGATCAGTTAGTAATAATGAAAACACATTTTCTACCTCTGCTCAACACTTCTGAATAAATTTAGACCAAAAACATCAATGATACTGGAAATTTATTTACAAAAAATAACACTACAGAAGATGCTCGAAATTTCGACCTTGGGCCATGATGCAGGCTTCGCACCTCCGTCGCATTGAGGAGTGTGTGTTTCCAACAATGCCAGGAGTATCTCTGATCTGCCCTGCAGCTGCCACAATGCGCGCCACAAGTTCTTCAGCACTGCTGACAGGTGTATGGTATACCTCGGCCTTCAGGTAACCCCAAAGGAAGAAATCCAAGCAGGTGAGGTCTGGTGATCGGGCAGGCCAGTGAACTGGACCCCCACGCCCGATCCACCACTGGCCATACCTTGCGTTTAGATGGAGACGCACGTCGTTCGTGTAATGGGCCGGAGCTCCATCGTGCTGGAACCACATCTGGCGACGCGAACCTTCGGGTACGTGCGCCTCATCCAGAAGCTGCGGCAGCACTTGATCCAGTAAAATCAGGTAATTTCCACCTGTCAGCCGTTCAGGTAACAAATAAGGGCCAATGAGGCAATCCCCCAGAATGCCGGCCCACACATTTACTGAGAAACGCTCCTGGGCTGCTCGGCTTCTGGTTTCATGTGGATTTTCATCACACCACACATGACTGTTGTGGGCGTTCCACATTCCCTCCCGGCTGAAGGTGGACTCGTCCGTAAACAAAATGCTGTTTACAAAACGGGGATCCCTGGATCTCATCGCCAAGTACCATCTTGAGAATTCCACTCGAGGGCCAAAATCCTGCTCTCTGAGCAACTGCACCCGCTGGATGTGGTAGGGGTGCAGATTCCGGGAACGTAAGATGCGCCACGCAGTTGCTTGCGAAATGCCAACATGTCTGGCGATATCTCTCGTGCTAAGACCTGGGTTGTCCTCAACCAGGTTAAGCACAGCCTCTTCGTTGTCGGGGGTGCTCACTGATCGCTCCCGTTCAGGCCTGCCTCCGTCGAAAGATCCCGTTGTGGACAACCTCTGGTGTACTCGAGCGAAGAAGGCATGGCAGGGGATTTGCCTGTTGGGGTAACGCTCGGCGTACAACCGCTGAGCGGCTCGTCCATTACAACCAGCAGCGCCATACGCCAAATGCATGTCAGCCAATTCAGAGTTTGTGTACCGTTCCATCCTACTACCGATCTGCAGACAAGTAACCCGAAGATTAAGTAGGTACCGCACGTTCAAAAGACGTGTCTGCGCATACAACTACGTCATCTCGCGTTGTCGTCTACGCATTACGTATCTTTTGCATATCGATATGGTACGATATCTTTTGCATAAATCAGCAAAAAGCACCTTATGTAAATTTTATTGCGCGCATTGTGCATGATTGAAACCAGCTATGTTTGTTAAAAAAAACAAACAAACTGCAGTTTTAATAGCTTCTTATGATAAGTAAATTACTCTCTTGTTTTGTTTCTAACTGATCGTAGCGCCCCGTTTCCAGTTAGCGTCCGAAATGTCAACGAATTATGTTTTTTGCCCAAAGCGCCCCCTATCGATGTTTCTTTTTGTACCGTTCAACTGAGTTTCAGAGAGCCCCAGCAAACAGAATCATGAAAATGCATGCCATAAGTCAAGAAATCTGTTTGTTTATCTCCTAGGAGCCTTCGAGTTTCGACCACCCTGTACTTTGACATTTTATTCCGGCTCTTACGCTTTTTGCAGGGCTCTACTTTTGGGTTCAAACTTTAAGTTAGAGTATAAACTTTGGCGAGCATGTGTTAAATTATCAAAATAACGGGCTTAAAGTTGTTGTCTAGCTCTCCAAAGTCTGCAGCGTCCCCTATCCATGTTTTAAGAGATACGCTTATCAAATTGGTACTGAAGAAAGTCCAAACAAACAGAATCATTTCGACGCAACAAGCAAGAAAATCTAACCATTTCCCTAGTTTTTATGACGTTTCGAATTTCGGCACCCAAATTTTCGAAAGCGCCTAGCGCCTTACCATCGCGTCAGGGACCCTACATTCCCTATTCAAAAATGTTCGTCTAGGTGTGCTCTATCGATCCTTAAAGATTGTCACCGACGAGCTGAATCACCCTGTATATCAAATTAAGTACAGATGTCGTAGGCCTACCGGGATCTGGCAGGATTTTTTTTTTGAGCTATTATAAAGAGAATACAACGTTTTCGAATATCTCTTACACCTAATGTGCGAAAGCACTATGTTAGTTTTAATTAATTATGAAGCTGTTTATTTTGTTTTAATCGTGTGTATTTTCTTATAAAACACATACAATTTATTATGAAACACATTTTTTTTTTACATAAAACCCTTATGTATTATAAAACGCACTCAATTTACTATGAAACGAACGAAGTTTTATTATAATACAAGAACGATATTGAATTTAATAATACAAATAATTAATGTCCAGAATGCAGAAGACATTGTATATTAATCTAGCATATTTAATAAGTGAGATACGTAACACAGGATCTGGTAAATCGGGTAGCTATGCCAAGCGAAAATTTGCCATTTCTGCGAAAACAAAAAGATGCATCACTGACATCTGTACTTCGAAGTAATATCCCAAAGATCAATATAAGTCTCTTTGTATATAGATATTTTTTTGTTTAATTTAAAAGAAATTACTTTGTCTTTAAAATTTCCCAAGTATTCGTTAAACAAAATACACATCTTTTAACAAAAATGTTATTTTATATGAGTACTTTTTGCTACGAGACATCGTCAGGCAAGGTTTTCTCTAAACACAAAATTCCAAATACGGTTTAATC
Source organism: Maratus speciosus (assembly GCA_963932465.1). Classification (NCBI taxonomy): domain Eukaryota; kingdom Metazoa; phylum Arthropoda; class Arachnida; order Araneae; family Salticidae; genus Maratus; species Maratus speciosus. The sequence continues at coordinate 201,264,949 of OZ010790.1, read as the reverse complement.
ATTATATATACCTGTATACAACTAGATGAATTTTCTTAACTTTATCTTTCAATGAAATCTTTAATAACTATATTTTTAAGTAAATGGAATTTAAGATTTCTTATAGCATCGCAATAGTCTGATTGATATATTTTAATGGAAATAGTCTTTGATACAGTTTTTGTACATATATACGATGGGTATCAATTTATTATAAAAAATATAGTCATTAAACTATACAAGTAAAAATGTGACATATTTCATACGCTTTATCTCTGGACCACCTCAATGGAAGCAAGTTATTATCTAAAATATATTTCATAGTACTCTTATTTTATTGTGATGAAATAGCAGTTCAAAAAAAGAATTATCCCTACAGCAACTACACCGATAATCAGTTTGTAATAATAATAATAATAAACTTTTGATAATATTCATGAAACCAGTTTTTATGTTGATACCAAAATTTGTTAGGAGCTTCGAAAAACGAAAATAACATAAATTTTCTGTAAAAAGAAAAATTTGAGAAATGAATATTTAAGATACATAATTTTACAAATTTACTTTCAGTATATATTAAATAATTTTTAGTTATGGTATTTAATGTTATTTTATGAATGTATATTTTTTGCCAGCGAACGAAAAGTATTTGAATATGAAAATTATATTTCTAATGCAGTTCTTGTGTTGGATGATTTGTTTTTGCAATGAGAATAGAAATTATCTTGAGATTTTTAAAAAAGAAACTTTAAATTTTCAACTTTTACTTTTTAAGGTATCTTTATGTATTTTTAATTTATTCTTAAATGTTATATGTCTGTTAAACTATATTTAAAACTGATACACTATATAAATAATATCCCAGAGCAATAAACTAAAATAATAGATACTAAATACCAAATGTAACATATATTACTTAAGATTTTGCTCAAAAAAATTATGCTTAACATCAAAATCATAAATGATTGTTTTCTTTTTTATATCTGTAATTGAGCAAATCTCCTTGCTTTAGTACAGATTTACCAATAATCACAAATTGAAATGTATAGAAAATTATACAAGAGAAATTACAGCATGTATATTTATAAAATGGGATTATTGCAGCTAAATATACTTAACACGATGCGAAATACCTAATTTAATTACACATAAAAAATCGTAATAATAATGTAACAAATGCTTTAATAAATTAATTGACTTGGATTAAGGAATTACAATGGTCAAATTTAATTAAAACTAAAGGTAATTACAATATTTCGAATTTTGATTTGCAAATGTATTAAAGTGAAAGCAGTTGTTTACTTAATGGTTGTTACTAAAGCGAAAGCAGCTGTTTCCTTAATGGTTGTCAGCATTTTGTTGTTTGAAGCAATTAAATTAATAGATCTGTATTAATAAATATTATACTTACATTAAGTTGTTATTTTATTATGTTTTATTCATATGCCAATATACAAAGCGAAATACTTATTTTCTATTCCAAATATCTTTATTATAGATTATAATTTATACATTGAAATTGTTTTACAATAAGTTTGAACTCATTATTGGCGATGTTTTTCAAACCTATTTCATAAAATACTGTCCATTGCGAAATTTAAAGTGCATAGGTATTGTATGCTATTTTTATGTCAAATTTAAAAAAAATGTCAAATAAATATATAAATGACAAATAAAAATTATGCAGTGGTTTATTTAATTATAGAAAATAAAACATTTATTGAGAGCCTGGGTACAGTACACGTAGAAACTTTTTATCCCACATTAATTTAATAAATGCCTTGATAGGATTACTCTAGAATCTAGTGTTAGATATTTTTTTTTTTTTTTTACACGAATTAACCCTTTATCTAATGACGGTACTAATAAGTAACATTAAAATAACTTGTTATAAAATTCATTTAATACATCGATTACTAGTAATACAGTTTAGAAGGAGTTATAGATGCATTACTTTATCTTGTTCCAAAGCATTATTGGTTACATAAAACATTTTTTTTTCTTTTGCCTTTGCATCTTTTCAGCTTTCTTGGAGTTAGTGAAGAGGGGAAGAGGGAATTTTTAATTCGGAAATATTTCTATATTTCTATTGTAAGAACATTATATTTGTATATTTCCTAATTCTACAAAATACTAAGAAAAATATTTATAATATAGGATTTGAGGGGATTATAAATATTGAACACAATCCCTATAAATTCAAATTAAGTTCATCCTTCTAAATCCTTCAATCCTTCAAAAATCCTGCGAAAATTTATTAAATGATTATGTAAACCTTCTAACATAATTAAAAAAATTTCACGACAACTGCTTTTTGAGATAAAATTTTCATGAATTCATAATTCAGTATACAAAGGGTTAAGCTAAATCGCTTTGAGTAGCGTAGGTAAGTTAAGAGTTTTGTTTTAACGATCTGTTCACATTAATTTATTTTTGCGTAAAATAAAGAAAAAAAATGTGTAAACAATAGTTTAAAAATTGTTTGGTGCTATCTCGCATATTTATACGATAAAATTCGACAGAGTTAGCAAGCTTGGGACTTTTTTTTCAGGATTGTACATTAGAATGGGATATTTTTGTTCTACAACATCGTTATTATAATCCCATTAAAAGTATTTTGCTACGCATAAAATAAATGGGAGCCATGATGATTGTCTGATGTTTAACCACCAGAAGAGAATATTTTGAATTTATTTCATATACAGTATTTTTTAAATTTAAAATTGATGTTATGCACTAGGAATTATTCCCTTTCTGAACTATGTTTGCACACCTCCGTTTAGACCCGTGGTAAGCAAAATCCTTCTGATTTGCTCTGACAGTAAAAATGACCTGAAATGTAAAAATTCAAAATCCATTTGAAGATAAATATGACTTTATGAAATGAACCCTGAGAGTCCTGCTACGTCTGAAAAGTGATCTCGCACTTGTAAATTGCTGAATGTGTGTGTTTCGAGTGTTTCTGGAATGTAGTTCTGCTTAGTCAGGCGCAATCGAACCTGTATTGATATTATGTTTGATTCGCTTGCATAAAAACTGCTGACCACCTGCGTAATGTTAGACTGAGTTTATAATCACACGTTATATGAATGCAGGGTATATAAAGATGTGAATTAAATTAAATTTTACATTTGAAACATGGAATCTCCTGTTCAAAGACGTATATTTTATGCACGAGTTCTCTCATATCTACGAGCATTAAAAGATGTGAGAGACAAATTAGATGAAGACGAAAATTTTTCAAGAGATGGAATCGATGTGGAGCTAACAAACTTAAGAATTGTGACTATTAGAAAGCTAGACAGGCACCTACAAGCTATCGAGGAAGTGACTCGTCGTATGCTTTTCCAAAGAAATACCAGTCTGATAACTGTTCTCAGTATAATTTTTTTTTTCATTCCAGACTCAATTGAGAATAATGCAAACAATTGAATGCGAAATGTTGAAAAGTGACATATGTACGTGCATAAAATTAACTAAAACATTGAAAAAATGGCTACAAAACCATATTTTTGAGGTATAATGTTTACATTATATGTTCATGTTTTTGCATGCTACTCTGTGATTTATCAGTGTATCAGCATTTCAACTTTAGCAAATGTATATAAATGCTGTACCATAGCATACTTTTATTAATAGTTTTGCTGAGATATGGTTTACCAGAGGTCACTTGCTTATAGGCGCAATCGTCGCAATTCATCTAAGCCTAAAAGGTGGCGTAGGGGAAGGCGGCGGTTTCCTCGTTTGAACATTGTGAGCAGTTGTTTAAATAACCCACTGGTTCGTCGAATGAATTGCATTCGTATAAGTATGAAGCATTGCGATATCTTTAAGCTGAAATACAGCTTCAAAGACCAACAGACATTCGGTGCTGCAGTTTTCTAGTTCAGTTATTCATAGTGCTTGCAAGAATGTTTTTTTTTTTTTTTCGGAATAATCTGAATCGCTACAGGTACGTTTAATTGAATTCCTTCGCGTATTCTGTTTACATCGAAGTTTAAATTGGACGCGCACGGACCAATATACAGTCGGTATAAGGACCGAGTCTTACCATTATCCTGTGGGATTAGCAATAAAGATTTCTAATTTAGTTTCTAATTAAAGGGAAAATATTGAGAAATTTATTCAACTTTGAATGATCTCAATAAATTAGCTAAAGTTTTTCTTTTTAAATATTCAAGTTTTTGGAAATTTTCCTTTTACATATGACAACATTTAGTCAAGTAGAAACTTAAAATTCCAGATTTATATATGAAAATGAATATAATCTACTGAATATGGAGCGACATTACGATACAAACAGAATCCTTATAATTAGTAATAAAAATTAATGTAATAATATTGAAAATTTTTTTACTCAAGTTTTGTTTATCAAAATTTTACAACAGGAATTAAAATAAATCTATTAATCATATTGATTTTGCAATAAATGAAAGTTTCAATTAACCTTAAAAAATAAAATAAAATAAAAAATAACTGTCTCTAAGTAAAATTACTTGCTAAGGTACTTGACATACTTTTAGGCAGAAAACTTTGCTTTAAGTGCTCTAATTGGCGCCAAAATGGCATTATTTTGATTGATATGGTAACCCGGCTATTGTTGTTTATTTAATAATAAATGTATATTTACTTTTATTACTTTTTTTAATTTATATAAATTATTTTGTTCTATAGTAATTAACTATTTTTTTTGCTATTTCCTTTTGAAAATAATAGAAAATAATAAAAACATACGGTACAATGTAGTAGTTATTCCGTCACCCAATTTCTCAAATTATATAAATCGCCAAACTACTCGCCAAATTGTACAGATTGACAAAATTTTTTTAAATAACGAAAGAACAAATAAATTAGTATAACATTAATAAATATAAAAATAAAACGTCAAAATAAAAATCACTTGATGACGTAAACACGTGTAACTTGCTAAAAGTCAAGTGAATGTGACATTTACGATAAAGCATTATTGACATTTAATCTTATAGTTCGCGATAGATTTTTTGTCGACGGATAACTAAGTAGTACCAAAAATACATATGTAACTGAAGAAAATAAGTATGTAAATAAGTAAGTATGTAATATGTAACTGGTATTCAAGAACGACGCTTTCGCCAAATTTTCGTTAAAAAAAAAAAAAAAAAATCATGCCAAACATGTATATGACATCTGGCGAAATTTAAAATTATGCAAAAACCATGACATTTAATTTCAACTTCAAATCAATGTCTTAATTTACCACTCGAACAATTAAAAAAATGCTAACTGGCGAGTTGAAAAAAAGATATTGACGAGATTTGCACCCGGCTTTTTTTTCTTTCGTCACAGATGTCATATACGGCCCCATATTGGCGCGATTTTTTTTCTGACGCCAGTGTCATATACGCCGTTATTTTTTGCTTGATATGGTAAGCCGGATTTTGTTGTTTATGCTGTTGATGCGTTCCCCAAATTCGCGTTGGAAAAAAATCGCGCCAATATGACATTTGTTCCAAACTTTCATGTGAAAGGCGAAGAGATCAGATCGTATTTGTTTATGGCATTTGATGACTCGAACTATTATAATATATATGAAATGATGGGGATAGAATAATATTTGGCGACTTATCACCTGTTCCAGGATAACATTAAAGTATCAAAATGGCACCTAGAGTATACAAAGCAAAGTGTTCCGCCCGGAACTGTTGATGATAGTCACATGATTTAAGCTATTGTTATAGAGATTGTTTGAAAATACCGGTTGACAAAGACTCTGAATGCTTAATTCATTTTATTTTAGCTTCTTTTCAAATGTTTAACTGATCCCCTTTAATTAAAAACGAAGATAACCATTGGATGTCTTAACAGCAACTGATTCTCCGTTAAATTTTTGCAATCAAAGGGAATTGAATGGAAACCCGTTTACAATGTGATCTGCTCAGCCTTTTTCAGTATATAATTTAATCTTCTCTAATATTTTAAAAACCCATTAGATTTTTAGATTTTCAGATTCTGCGGTGTCTGAACGGGGGTTGGCGAGCGTAGCTTGCAGGGGGCAGAGCCCCCTAGTATATATATATATATATATATATATATATATATATATCATTACTACTTTAAGAAATGCAAAAAAACACCATAACTCTGAAAAGAAAGTGTATATCAGCAGTATTTAACGATAAAAATCTCAAAAACTTTAAAAAATGCAGGTAAAAAACAAAACTCAGACAAAAAAAAGTCTGTTCATCATCAGTGGGAGGAGAGACAGACCTAACTCCACCCCCACTGTTAAAAGATTGCAGGTTTCTGAACACACGTTCATCCTGCACTCAATACAGGAAAACTTATTGTCATTTTGGACACAAAACTCAAAAAGGCTAAAATAAACCGAATTTAAAGAAAAAACTAAATGTAAACAAAGCATAATTTGAAATACATTTATACAGAACTAGCCGCCTTCGCCCGCTACGCTGGTCAGTTTTTCTAAAGAAATCTTGAATGAAACAAAATATATTTGTGAATTTGATCATGCGTTTTAAAGCAATATGGGCATTTACCTGGTGTATCCAACCGAATTGCTGAAAGCAATATGAATGTCATTACGCTATTACATCTTTTATTGAGTCATACAAAATTTAGACTGTTAAGGACCCATTTCTTTAGTTGATCTGTTAGTGTAGGATTCGGTAAAGAACAATAGAACAATATGTAATACACTAAAAGCGTTCATGAAAAATTATCATTGCAAGTCTCATCAGAATCTGTTAATTGGACTTATTGAAAAGGCTGATAGTTCATAAAAATTGGATTCGCCTGATTCTAGAACTTTCATCTATAATTCTACAATCAAGCAACCCAACAACCAAGCTACAACAAATAATATGTGCTTTATACTAAAACATTCACTGAAAAATTAACTAACCGATCAAGTTGCATCGAAATCGACTTAGCAGAATCTTTTAAACTGGAAAATATACCGAAACCTTCATAATAATTGGGTTCGCCTGATTCTAGAACTTTCATCTATAATTCTACAATCAAGCAAACCAACAATCAAGCTACAGCAAATGATATGTGCTTTAAACTAAAACATTCACTGAAAAATTAACTAACCGATCAAGTTGCATCGAAATCCACTTAGCAGAATCTTTTAAACTGGAAAATATACCGAAACCTTCCCTAAAAATGATCTAATTAACAGTTTAAATCCCACAAAAATTCATTCAGTGGAACCTTTAAAAAATGCAACTCTTTCAAAATTGGGTTCATCTGATTTAGAACTTTCTCCATAATTATTTAACTAAGCGACGTAGAACGTTATGTTTTATACTAACATCTTTTCTGAAAAATTATCTAACTAACAATGTAAGTCCCGTCAAAATTTATTCAGCAGAACTCAAGATATAAGCGGCCGGAATGAAAATTCTCTTTGCATTATATATATATTGAGATAGTTAAATATAGCTTTCATAATCGCGTTAACCTGATTATAGAACTCTCTGGGAGGTAGGGGTGGGTATCTACTGAATCAATTCTGGATTTTTTTAGAAACTCAGCTCAACTTCCATATCTATAGCATATATACTCTCTTGTACACCCTATCTCTGTAGCGTATATCTTCCAATTTTCTTTACTGTACCACTGAGAACTTTTTCCGCATAGCTCCGTAACTAAACAACACACAATGATATGATAAATATTGAAAAAATCCCTGAAATATTATCTAACTTGCTGTGCTTTTAATTAGTTGACTTGCAATCTTTCATAATCGAGTTCAACTAATTTTAGAACTCCCGTAGCATCTTAGAATGATGGTTTTTACATTAAACCATTTATAAACCAAATTTACTATTTAACAGTGTAAGTTCTACAAAATTCTGTTTAGTAGAATCTGAGTTATAGTCATATTTACAATATTTATTGCTCATTAAACCTTTTTTCTTTACATTTGAAATAAAATCAGTAACTGTTTTGGTATTTCCCTGTTATGCCAACACCATTGTCACCAAGCGTAATAGTTGGCACAAAAATGAAATGATACATTTGAAAAAAAATTTTTGTTGATAAAAAAATGAGCATTTAAAAAATATAACTTTTAAAAATTACAGACTTTTATCTACCATTTTTTAAATCAATAAAAATAATGATACTACTCGGTTATCCCGTCGACCAAAAATATATTGCCAAACTATAAGATTAAATGCCAATAATGGTTGATCGTAAATGTCACATTCACTTGACTTTAAGCAAGTTACACGTATTTGCGTCATCAGGTGATTTTTATTTCGACGTTTTAAATGCATTTTTATTAATGTTATACTAATTTATTTGTTCTTTCGTTATTTAAAATAAAAATTATGTCAATTTGTATAATTTGGCGAGTGGTTTGGCGATTTATATAATTTGGCGAAATTGGTCGGCGGGTACCAAAATAAACACTTAAAATATAAGAATAAATAAATATTTTGCAAGTAATAAAATATAGTCAATTTAAACTACAGGCTTGAAATTGTAAATGTCTTTTACTACTGAAGCATGGCGTACGTAATACGTAAAATATGTCTCACATTGCAGTAAACATTTCATTCTTTCAATGAAGACATTCATGGTTTTTTGAACAAAACATTTTTATATGTATAATTCCTAACTTCTGAAATAATTTTATTGTAGGTTCCTCATCATCAGATAACTGCGAAATGGTAAAATCTATATCAGTATCAGTAATAAATATTTTCTATTAAAAAAATAACAAATAAAAAAGTTTTGCGAGTTCATGATGGAATAAAATAAATTCCATCATTAAAAATATTCACGTTCAATAATTAGCAAATGTTAATATGTGGCACGGTTTGCAATAAAAATCGTTTGCACGATTAGGGTTGAAATAAATGGCGCGATACCATACATTTTGGCATGGTATCGCGACGAAAATTAGAATGAAAAAGTAACACAGTTTTTTTTAAGTTTAGTTTTAGTTTTTGAGGCGTTTTTTCTAATTGACGAAGTTGTTTTTATTTAACCAAAAGGATTGGTTAAAAAATTATTCAATTTGAATTTTTTTTCCCTTGCTATAGTAACAGAATGAAAAGAATGAGTTTTTAGAAATTATAACTTGAAAAATTGAGGTTTTGGCGCCAAAGATAGCGCCAAATTAGAAAAATATGAAATATCCCATGAACTATTAGACTTTAAAGAATTTAGTTAGTACCATTCGATTCAGCATAGAAAAATACACCAAAATGTGTTATCAATGCAAAAATAACTATAAAATCAGATTTTTAAGGAATTTTTTAAAAGTTCGTTCTCTTTTTTACCCCCCTTAGGGGTGGAATTTTGGAAATTCCTTTCTTAGCGGCACTCTATGTCATAAGAAGTATTTTTAACCCAATTTTCAGGATTTTAGGTTCAACAGTTTTGGCTGCGCGTTGATTAATACGAAATTCAGACTTTCTTTTATATATATAGATGTATTTTAAATTATGCTTTGTTTACATTTACTTTTTTCTTTAAATTGTGCTTTGTTTACATTTACTTTTTTCTTTAAATTTGGTTTATTTTAGCCTTTTTGAGTTTTATTTCTAAAATGACAATAGTTTTTTTCTGTATTGAGTGCAGGATGGACGTGTGTTCAGAAAACTGCAAGCTTTTAACTGTGTGTGTGTGTGTGTGGGGGGGGGGAATTAGGTCTGTCTGTCCTCCCACTGATGAAGAAGACTTTTTTTTGCCTATGTTTTGTTTTTTACCTGTATTTTTGAAAGTTTTTGAGATTTTTATCGTTAAATACTGCTGATAAACACCTCCTTTTCAGAGTTATGGCGTTTTTTGCATTTTTAAACTAGTAATGAAGTACATTTTGTTGCATTTGACAACGAGCTTCTATTAGCGCCAGTAGTGGAACACTTTTTTCCTTAATTATATATAATCTATAATAATAAAGAAATAAGTTTGTGTGTGAGTGAGTGAGTGTGTCGACGGTGTTCTGAAGAGACCACTGCACGTAGAGCTACAAAATTTGGGGAAAAGGTACGTCTATATATGAAGTTTTGCACCTTCAAGCCCGGTTTTCGATTTTTTGATTAGATTTTTTTTATTTAATTTTTTATGCGATTTTTATCACTTTTTTAAGTTTTGAGGCGATTTTTCCATATAAGTGAGAAGAATATGGTTTCTTTCTTTTAACCCAAAGTAGTAAATTTTGTTCTCTTTTCAAAAAACTTTATTTGGAATTCGTGCAGCGATTTTTGAACTTTTAGCGAATTATTTATGCAATTATTGAACAGTATTTAATGCATTTCCATACCTATAAGGAAGTTACCGTAGAGGGACACAGTTCTGTCCACAGTTCTGCCAAATGCCGCTAAGTTTGTCGCCAACTTGGCGGTATAGCGCCAAATTTGGTGACCAAAATGAGTCGCCAACTTGGCTATATCTCTAATATTTTGCCAAATTCCCATAGACTTCCATTGTAAAACAATATGGATTACTTACTTACAGAAAATCAACAAATTGAGATATTTTAATGCAACAAAAATTAATATTTACTTAAGGGATTATATTAATTTTATTTTTCCACATTAGAAAAAATAATACGGTTTCTATCTTTTAACCCAATATAGTAAATGTTGTTCTCTTTTTTAAAAAGTTTATCCGGAATTCGTACAGCGATTTTTGAATTTTTAGCGAATTTTTATGCGATTATTGAACAGCGTGTAATGCATCTCCATACGTATAAGGTTGGCGGGTTACCGTAGGGGGGATGCAGTTCTGTCGCCAAATAACGCCAAGTTTGTTGCCAACTTGACAATATATCGCCAAATTTGGCGACCCAAATTTGTCGCCAAAAGTGACGCCAACTTGGCGATATCTCTAATATTTCGCCAAATTCCCATAGACTTCCACTGTAAAACAATAGGGTTTACTTGCTTACAGAAAATCAACAAATTGAGATATTTTAATGCAACAAAAACTAATATTAACTTAAGGAATTATATTAATTATATTTAAGAAAGGCCAAGTAAATTAATTACGAATAAAAGTAACATGATCTAATGCTTAGTATGATTTCCAAAACATAAATTTTAAGAGAGCCCACAGGTCAAAGGAATTAGATTTGAATCTTCCAACCAATTATAGAAAATTTTGACTTTCGTGATTTTTGAACCTTTTGTGATTTTTTATGCGATTTTTACATTTCTTCGTGATCTGCTGCAATTTTTTTGATATTCCATTTTTCACCTAAAGTACATTCTGCCCTCATTTCAATAAAGTTTATTCGGATTTCGTATAGCAATTTTCGAATTTTTCGGGAATTTTGTATGTGATTTTTAGTATATTTTAGAGATTTGCTACTATTTTTTCACATTAGTGAAAGGAATCAACATGCAATCTACGAACACAATATGTAATTTTTTCTATTTTAAAAATTTGAGAAGCCATTAAAATTTTTTTCGCGATATCTTATTGTGATTTTCAGAGCTTTTTCGTAATTCCTGCTGTTTTTTGACGTACCCGGGCAACGCCGGGCAAGTTTGCTAGTATATATATATATATATATATATATTTAAATAATATAATTACTTTCTATTTATTTTATTTTATATTATATTAATTGTATTTATCATGGTATTTCAAAATGTATTAACTGCATCCTTTGGTATCAATTACTGTGATTTCTTAACTGTTTTATTCACCTTAATCTTTACGATATTATGGTAGCCATGTGCGAGTGGATATATTGAAAAATACTGAAATATTAATCGGTATGTTGTGTATTATTTCTATTTTATATCCTATAAATATTTAAACTGGTTTTATTGATTTTTCCATTTCATATTATTTGTTTCTATCCTGTTTTCATTTTTAATCTATTCACTTGATTATAATGGTTGTTCGGGCACAGAGAAAAATAATTTTTAGCTTTAGCTTTTTTTTCTCACAGAAAACAACCATATTGCTTATATCATTGAATTTTGTGCCCTTGAAAACGTAATTCAATATATAAGCTTTTCCATTATTTGTCGGTGTCCACTTACTTCTTTTTTCTTCCATAATAATTCTTATAATAAATTATTTGGCACTTTTTTTATACTTACAGCTTTAATTCATAATATTACGGTTTTTGATGGTGGTAGGTTATGTTTAATTAATGGTTATATATATACCTATATGTATATATATATATATATATATATATATATATATATATATATATATATATATATTACAAAATTTAAATTTCTGCGCCAAGTTTAAAGTATTTTATGTAAATTTTCCTTTTTCAGTAATATTCCGTATATTATACCGGCTTATTAAATTAAAAACCCTAGTCTATTAATCTCTAAGATCTTAATTCATATTTATTCCAAATTGCGTAAATCTAAAAATGGCTCAATTATTTATATTTCTTTAATAAAACTTTTATTATTTAAATTCCTATTAAATTCCGCTATTAAATCCCGGTATATCATATTCCCCTTAAATCTTTATTTAACTGCTAAAATATTATTCCGTCTTAAAGAAAAAACCCCTACTTATTTCAATTTATTCTTTTATTTAAATTATCCAGGTGTAATTAAAATATTTCAAAGATTAAGACTTTCGCATACATAAATTCATTTCGTTTATCGTCTGAAGAGTGAAAAACGGGTTATTTTTGCATAATCTCGACTACAGATTTTAACATTTGTTTATGCTTTAGATATCTGGGGCGAGGATATATAAGAATTTTCTAGAACAATCTTTTGAGAGGAGTAAAAATACGGATGGCGGGAACCAGAGAGCCGCTGTGAGCTTGGAAGCTTTTTAGTTTTTAGCATGTAGAGGTGAACGTAGTGGATTGCAGTCGTGGCAGACTGAATATTCAATGTGACTGCTCGATGGAGGTAGTAAAATGGTGGATGAATACTGTTTATTATGTGTGTAGACTGAGGAAGAAACAGTATTGTAATGGGTGATAGATGTTAGATGTTAACGGATTAAAAAATAGAACGCAGTCAAGAGATGGAGTGTTTTGAAAACTAATTGTGAGATGAGAATAGACTTTATTCTTTTTAGCATGGAAGGAGTGAGCATCTTCCCTAGATTCAATCGTGAGTGTGGAAATAAAGTGAATAATGTTTCAAGCGACTGCCTTGTGTTAATTCTTCATTTTGCTTTATTATTTTAAAACCAATCGGCTGCCGCCTGCGCTGTTTAGGAATGGAAACCCTCATTTTTTTTTTTTTTTTTTTTTTCGACAATAGCAACTACTTGCCCTCAAAACGTCCCATATATATATATCACTTTCTTCTGGACACGATAACTTCCACAATTCTGCACAAATCTTTTCCAAACTGTTACATAAAATCAAAATTCATAAAATCTCGGTCAAGTTCGTTAATGGACAAAATCGGACCAATGGGATGGAAATAGGGAGGGATTTTGTGAAAACGAAAAACTCACATAAGTTCTCAATTTTTGTAAATATCAAATCATATTAAAACATATAAACAGAAGTTCTCTTATACATCCATTAAAAATATTTCAAGATTTTTATTTGAGAGTTTATTGAAATTTACGTCAGAAACTCAATGGTCTGCAATCATTCCTTGTCATTTTAAATCCCAAATATTTGGATTGCATTGTTAGATAATTTGAAAATAAAATAGGGCAACGTGAAACTGTTAAAATATTACGCGCGTGATTTTTATTTTTATTTTATTTATTTATTTTTAAATTTCATTTGTAATAGATTATTGTCATTTTCCATCTTAGTGTTTATTTTTTTTTTCTGATGATGATTGAGTAAATTCAATCGAAACATGTCAAATTATTAAGACCTTTTAATGTATTTTATTAACATTTGACGTCCTTTTTAGCAATTAAATGTTTAATATATATTTTGAGTGTGTTTTTAGAATATATATTTTGACATATCAAATCAGTTTAAAGTTTTTATTATTTCTAAAAATAGGGCCAAAAATTTATGTATCACAGATTTTTGATGAAATTAAAAATGGGCTCAAGGAGCGCAAAAATAGGGTTTTGGGGAGAAAAAAATTCTTAATTTCGTCAATTCTCCACATATCAAATCCAATTAATTTTCCTTAATATTAACTTATCCCAACTTTTATATTCACAAGTTTTTGATAGGACCGGTTCGTACCACAAAAAAATTACAAACGAAAACAAAAACGGGACGTTGAAGAAGAAAAATATCCACAACTCCGTCAGTTCAAAAGATATAAAATCCCTATGAATGTATCATATATCTTCTAAATATTGTCTATAATATTTATATAGACAAGTGTTTGATAGGATCAATTCTTACAGCAAAAACAAATTAAAAAAACATAGCGGTTGAAGGAAAAAATTATCTTATTAAGGGTGTATTCAAATCCAAACTGCTTATTTTCTTACTCCTTTTTAAATTCATTTTTGCTCTCAAATGCATCCAGTTGTTAGATTCTCTTATTCCGAAACTATATAATGTACCGTAATGATCGATTTTTTGATAGAGGCAGAATATCTTTCAAAAAAGGATGTCAAAGTAGATATTTTGAATAGATTTTCCCGAAGCGATTGTTTCAGAAACGAAAAATATTGTCCTACTGAGAAAATAATTGTTTATAAATCAAGTTTCAATTAATTCAACGAAAAATAAAAACAGAGATCGCTTTTATATCTCTTCAAAAATCATGTCAACAAGTTTCATATTTTTTCTATTAAAAATGAATCTGAAAATATGCCAGAAAATTTCGAGTTGTTGAGCATGGAAAAGTATTTATTTTAATACCGCCTTAACATTATTCTGATAAAACCAGCTATTATATAAAAATGAAATGAAAACTCGTCAAAAGCGGCCAGATAAAACTGTTAAAGTGGGTTTATCTCTAATTATTATTTAGTTTTTGTTGGTGAAATTAGCATACTTATCTTCGAAATCTACTTCCGCCTGAAGGCCGGGCTATCAGGGATTTTTTATTCTCAAGAGGCAAAATATGGTAGATCAATATTTATTAATAGTTATCTTATGTTGTTTCATACTTAGAAACGCCGGCCGACCTTGATTGCAGGCAGAATTATTTTCGGAATCGGTACATTTCGGACCGACTCCGAGGAATCGGTCCTTTTCGGAGTCGTACATTTCGGACCGATTCCGAGGGTACGTTCCTTTTCGGAATCGATCCAAAAAGGAGCGATTCCGAAGATTCGTTCATTTTTGGAATCCTTCCGAAAAAGACCGATTCCTTTTTACAGACTGGAATCGTTCCTTCAGTTTCACTGCCGGAATCTTCCTCAACAAATGACACATCTCTAGTGTGCTATATTATTTTATGTATTATATTTACCATAAATTAATTAGTCTGTGGAAAAAAATAAAATGTCCAAATGCGTGTAAAATTACAGTAAAAACTGAATTTATTTTACTTTTTTATGTATAAAAAAAAACTTTTTATTTTATGATAATCCGACACTTAGTTTTATCAAATAGTCTATAAGGAAGAACGAAAAAAAAATTCGAGTGAATTGAAAAATATACAAAAAAGTTTTATCTCTTTGAACATGCTAAGAAGTGTCAAAAGAACACAAACTGAGGCAATCACCAAGTGAAGTCGGTGTGACATTTAAAGAGACAGCGACGTAATAAAATACCTTTTAAGTGTAGTTTATAATACTCAGATTTTATGAAACTACATCAGAATATACTATGCATAAAAAAGTATAATCTAAGCAAAAAAATAAGAAAATCGATATTATTGTCATTTTTAGCCGAATAAAGGGTGACGATTCCCCTTAAAGTTTAATAATATATACAAAAAAGCATATTTTTTTAACTATTCTTCTAAAATCAATTTCTTAATAAACGCACACCCTAACATTGCACTAGTGTACACTTTTTTCCAATATATTAGCTAAAAAAGTAAAAAAAAAAAAAAAGCTGGATGTTTTAAACAGAAATTCTCTAAAAATGAACGTTAATATTAATGTAAAACCTACAAACTAATTCTAGATTTCCCATTCAATTTTACCAAACTTCTACAAACTGCTAATTATTGCATTGTAAAAAGTATTTACAATAGTACACATATTTATTAAATAATCATTTATGTATAAAAACGTTCCTTCATTAATTTCTAAACACTTTTTACCAATATTTACAAATGAACCTGAATTTTACCTTGATTGACCTGAATTATTGAAATTTACCTGAAAAAATTTCATAATGAACAGTCGATAACACCAACTGTCAAGAATGTCTAACTGACTAAAACTCATTATAGACTTCATAATCACTTTACAAAGAGGATCATTAATAGTTTAAGAGAATGTTGAACCATTTTCGATAAAATAAATTACAGTTTAAACGAAACTAATCTGTACTCCTAATGAACTTTATAAATAATCACCTTTGGACAACAAAGACCTGATTTAATAAAGTAAGCTATTTTAGATGTTGAACTTACAATTTCAATATTTATAATACACCAAATTTCTTGCGAAAACTTCAGCTAATCTAATAAATAATGAAAACAGATTTCTCGATATTAGCAAAACTTCGAAATATATATTTTTAAATGGAATTTAGAAAGTAATTTTATCATCAGAAAAGGTCAAGTACGAGTATTTCTCGCGCACAGAGCGTTTTGTACAATAAATATGTTAATTGGTAACTGTATTATTACAAAAAAAAAAAGAAAAGAAAATTCGTTTCTAGAAGAATATGAAGATTTTACAAAAAACTATACAACGTATGGTTTGGTGTAGCTGTATATACTAGAAAAATATAAATGGATATACCATGAAAATTCAGAGAGATATAAAGCGTAAATAGTATCAAATATTGTATTCTGTATAACTCTTTTTTTTAATCTTATCCTAATATGTTTATGATGAATTTCATTCGGTGCTGACAATAAAAGTAGTGCATATTTAAACTTCATTTGGTATTTCAGAAATCCAAATTCAGCGTAGCAATAATATATTTTTTCAATTTTTACAGTGTACCTAAAACAAAACTCTTGTTTAAAGTTTAAACTGGTCATTGTGCTAAGCGCGCTTCGAAAGGCGGTCGCAAATTTCCAAAGCTGCCGTGGTCTGTGCCGATTTTTTCAAGATACTTTTTAATTAACTTTTAAAGACACGTATGGGGTATTGAGAGAAACTCTTAATGATAAATAGTCGTGAATAGTATATTAAATGTGTGATTAATTATAATTAAATCAGTCTGTTTTTAACAGTATGATTTTAACAGTTTATTGCTTTTATATACTAATGCTGGGCATTGAATTACACAAATATGTCTTTAAAAGTTGTTATCTAGGCTTTAGCCAATGGCGCATTACACAACGAGTGTTTTTGTACGTCCAAATCGTCCTTGTCTTGAAGGATAAATATCTCGGTTAATTACCGACAGTTTTTTTTTTCGAAAATCGTTTATCAATAATCCTTTTGTACTTCTACAACGATAGGTACCTTCCGCGCTCCTCAACGACTTTGCTGAACGCCCGCAAATCAAAATTTCTGTGTAACAGTAAAATGTTATTTTCTCAAAAACCACAGAACCTACGATAATCGCTATAGATTTCCTATAAGATACAAATCCTATAAGGTTTTTCCTTAAAGGTGTTTTCCTTAAGGTGTTTCCTATAAGGTTTAAACTAACTTCTACTTCCCCTAATTTATTCAAAATTTTAGTTTCAGTAGATTCGGAAATCGAGTGAAGGGAAAATATTTTCTCATTACATTTTCGACGATATCTCTCAAAATGTAATACCTAAAATTTAAATAAATTTATTTCTGAGTTCGGCGTTACGAAAGTTTTCACGTGATACTCCACACGATATACAGATAAAAGATTTTTTTTTCAAGTAACTTTATTACCCCCTCTACATTTTCCCTAAATATGCTTGTGAATGGTTAATAATCTATAAATATATGGGTCAATAGTCTTTACTACTTTAGCCTATTTGAACGTCCCACGTTCCATAGTTTACGTGTAAAATGGCTGTGACAGACGGGGAGACAGAAACATCGGTGATTTTAGAATACTTCTGTTTTTAATTTTTAAGTACGGAAATCTATAAAATCTTTTTAAAAAATGCAGAATACAAATTAGTTGTATCAAATGTATCGTTTAGATATAAAAACCAAAAATGTGTATATTAGATTAGATAAATTTTTCGCTAATTTTATAGAAAACTAAATTTGCATAAAACTTTATTGTGTAGTGTAGTCAAACACAACTAATATTACGCTAATTACCGAAGAAAGCTTTCTCCAGATGCAATGCAGAACAGGATTGAAGGAATGGTTCAAGATTGTTCGGGAAATTCTTATGCAATGAAAGATTTTATATGTAATCTGCACTAAACGGTAGAAAATACCCGCAGGTTCCTTCTCAAAGATGATGTCATCTGGACTCAAATGTTTTACTCCCCAGCTTCTAAATAGTTACTGTTTGCACAGTTCAATTAAGTAGAAAAACAAAAGAAAGAAAGAAATCACAGGTACTTTTATGTTTTTATTGGCATATTTTAATACTTTTATTGGCCGTTAGAGTATTTAGAAAGCCTACAAATGTCCTTCCATATCTCCCACCATTTCATAGGTCACTCTTTTAGCACTTTGCACAACATAGATGAAAAGTGTTTATGAATTAGGTTTATCTGTCCATCGGTCCGCATGTATTTCTGCGCTCTAACGCACGTAAATATACTTCTATTTCTACTTTATTAATACATATATTTGAGATTTACCATAGTGTGTTTCCTATTGGCAGTAAATATAAAGCATTATAGTTCTTTTACAGAGACAATTGAAATAATTCTGTTACAATATGGTCTATTGGGAAAATCGTTTGTGCCGCGTTATGTTTCCTTATCTCAAACATGATGAAATTGATAGGCATTTATGAGGTGTACTAAAACGTGCTTTCTGTACAATATTGAATGCAACGCAATCATTGTTCATTTACAATGTCACAGGAAAGAATTGAATTACGCAATGGTCTATGAGAAAAATTGTTTCAAGCGTAAATCAATGATGTTCAGTATTTGAAACATAACGACATTTATATACCTTCCCTCATACCTTTCCTCGTTGTAACGTCACTGTGAGTCACTGTGGTCACGTCACATCTGTGACCGATATACCACCACTCAGTGATGTCACATTGTGACTGAGATGTGAACCTCTTAGAAAACTTTAAAAAATTACAAAAATTCTTCAAAACATGTTGTTACTGTAAAATTTTATTTTTCTGGCAATAAAAAAGAATTGTTATGTCACTGCATGTAACGTAGGTCACGTCACACTCACAAAAAAAATCCCCCCATATTGTAAGTCACAGTGTGAGAAAAATATGAACTTCAAAAATCTTTGAAAATGAAGAGAAATGTTTTAAAAAGGCCCGAGTTGCAGCGGCATAAGGAATGAAAATATATTAGTGGATAGCAAATAGTAAATTCAGACACGAAAAGATGGTGGGTGGGGGGGAGGGGGCATATAAAGGAAAATGCACGGTACAAGTATCAACAAACTAAATTTTCATGCTATATTTTATCAACTTGATATCTAAGAGAGTGAAAGTATACTTTTTTCCTGATTTCAATTTTATCTAGTATTGCAATTTAATATAATAATCCTTCTCTTATTCTTATTATTATAAAAGTGTTTCTCGGAAAAATGGTACGTGCTGGAGCAATTTGGATAACATATTTAGAATTAAGAATATTAAATATATACACTGTACATATTTAGTTTGCAGGAAGGAAAATTTTTAATTTATTTTTACCGACCACTGGTATTCGAAACACTTTTGTGGCTTCAAACTAAAAAAATTCTATTACAGTTAAGTCTGCAGCTTTTAATGAGCACGTAGAAAGAGTCTTCAGAGTTTAGTCATACATACATTTCTTGCTTTATAATGTGCATTCAAGTCATATTTTTTCCTGTTAGTGTACCTATTTTAAGTAACTATTTTTTAAAATTTCTACTTCTTTCAGACTTTTAAAATAAAATTAACATTTTCCGAATAATAAAAAAAAAAAAATACAAAATTTATGCAAAACCCATGATATAATTTATTATTCGTATTTCAAATTTGTGTTTTAGAGATATGACTCTAAAAAAAGTTATTTTACAAATTGTTTAATTCTACAGGAAATTAACATGAAAAGAATGACGATTGACAAAGAAATTTTTTTTATCCTCGATATTTATTTATATCTTATTATTTTTAGGAAGATATTTTGTATTTATTATGTGTGAAACAATCTTTACTTAGAAAAAGGGAGGGAGGGGGTTAAAACTGATAAAAAGAAAAGGTAAAATACATTGGAAAATTCTTCAAATACAAAAATTTAAATACAGTCAGTCTCATAAAATGATTGCACATGTAAGTTCCAAATCTGTTTATATAAAAGCAAATAAACTAACACCTGCCCAAAATCGTTTGCCACGATACCGCAGGGTAAACAGAGAACCTTTTGTTCTAACAGGTGCGGTAAGTTACTAGTCTAAAATGTAAGCTTTTGCGTGTGCTTTTTTTAATGGAAGAAAAAGACGTCGCCATTTTCGGAAACACACGGATATTAATAATTAATTTATGGAGCTTAAAATAGGTCTTATTTAATTTAAATTGTTCATTCCTGTTTTGTATATTTGGTGAGATGAGTTAAATAGTTTTATATTATACCTATAGAAAGAGACTGATCTGGAATTGTTTTTCAGATTAGAAATTAACATTATACTGAATGGGAAATGTCGTTTTACATACTATAGTAGTGAAACTTTTGAAAGACTTTTTTTCATTGCTAATAATATTTTAAATTATTATTTAAAATCCTAAATCTTCATATCAATGTTTTCAGATTTAGCATTTGCCAAAATTATAAAATAATAGGAATTCCTTGTAACATATGTAGAGATTTTTGAGAAATTGTTAAATCTAATAATACATTTAATTCATCTATTGTACTTTGTTGTTGTTTAATAGTACAATAATAAATAATAATTATTTAGTGTTTTTCAAATTGGTATATTTATTTTTTTAAATTGTATGTAAGCACGTTTTTACTGTTCGTGATTTTAATCAAACATTTAATTGTAGACATTCAGAATCAGTTATTCAATTTTTTTTCGATTGTAAACTCATTTTCTACGTTTTCGATACACTGTCGATACTTCGCATTAAAAAATAAAATATGACATTTAAGCATTGAAGTAAAGTGTTTTTTATGCCTGATAACAAGTTCATAGATTAAACTGCTTTATTATACTTTTTAAAATTTGATATTTATAATATTTATAAAAAAATATTTATAATTTATTATATTTATAAAAGTTGATATTGTACTGTTCATTAGCGATAATTGCTGGAAATTCATTTTTAATTATAATATGTGCTTTTATGATTCTCTATATTTATGCATAGTATATGGTGTATATAAAAGCTATAATTGATATACAGGGCTACACAAACGTATACGTAAGAGTTAAGGGGTATGGGCGCAAATTGCTTAAAGGTGTTTTTTAGATGAGTTATGGATGTTGAACTGCATTTAATTTACTAAGAAATGTTTGTAGAATATGGATAAAATGATACACAGGGTCACGCAAGGAAATGGATATATGGCCGTCTATAAATTATAATTTCTGGAAATGTGATTTCAGCAGTTTTAAGAGTGTTTTAATTTGATTTAAATTTTAACTAAATAGTGGCGTGTTACTATTAATACTATTAATAAAGATTCTAGGTAAACTACAGGGTTGTACAAAAGTATGTTTTCATATATTAGCATAAATTGCTGAATGAGAATTTCAACCTGTTATGCGTTTTCTTGCTAAACTAAATTTTCACATTATATACTAGTATATATCAACCTACAGATTAAATACAGGGCTATTCAAAAGAATTGGAAAACATATTTGGCTATGGACGGCAACTGCTGAAATCAGTTTTTCAAATGTTTTATGCGTTTTCTAAAATATTTACTTAGTTATCTTATTTACGTTATTTCCTTAAATTACGATGTCTAGGTAAAGCATTCAGGAAGCGTTGGAAAGTGCTTTATAATCTATGCTTAACGCATGATTTTTCTTACTTGTTTTTTTTTCTATTTCCCAGATCAGTCATTTCCTATAAATCATACCAAATCTATTTAGCTCATATAACAAAATACAATATACACGGGAATAAAAAATTTAAATAAATATGGCTTACCTTATTCTTCTTTAAATAGGAAATATATTAATATCCGTTAGACTCCATGTTCGTATTTAATAAAATAATAACAAATCACAACACATAAAAACTTACACATTCTTAATATAAACCTTGAACTCAAGATCAAGCTTAGAACGTAATAAAAAGGATGCCAGTTGATAAGCATTGTTTTTTTTTCAGTGTAAAAATTAAAAATATTTTAGAAGAATAGGACTCCAAAATAGCGATACTTTGCTAAAAAGTATGGTAAAAAGATAATATTGTATATTTCAAACAAAACTTTATTTTAAAATTCATCACAGTGTTTATAATAAGAATCATCACAGTATTAATGCTTGGAAATTTTTCCAGAGAGAAACATTCAACTTGCAAACAATATTTCAAATGGAAATCAAATTTCAAATTGATTGCTTAAAAGGCGCAAAAGCCAACATAGTGAAAAAAATTCCATAACGGTACTTGAATCCGGGCCATCAGTGTAGCGCACTGACATTCTACCGACTAAAGCACATGGAACGAGACCCAGCCTGGAAAATGTCTTAATATTATATGTTGGCAAGGCCACAAACTCAGCACAAGATGGAATATTTATCATGAGCCACCGACATGAGGCAAACACGAAACTTAATTAAATCCAGCAGTGATTCAAACTATATAAATACTTGGAAATTTTTCCAGAGAGAAACATTCGCCTTGCATACAATATTTCAAATGAAAATCAAATTTCAAATTAAAATTGCATTTTAAGCAATTAATTTGAAATTTGATTTTCATTTGAAATATTGTATGCAAGGCGAATGGTTCTCTATGGAAAAATTTCCAAGTATTTATATAGTTTGAATCGATGCTGGATTTAATTAAGTTTCGAGTTTACCTGATGTTGGCGGCTCACGATAAATATTCCATCTTGTGCTGCGTTTGTAGACTTGCCAACATGTACTAGTAACAAATTTTCCAGGCTGGGTCTCGTTCCATGTGGTTTAGTCGGTAGAATGTCAGTGCGCTACACTGATGGCCCGGATTCGAGTCCCGGCTTGGAATCTTTTTCTCTATGTTGGCCTTTGCCCTTTTAAGCAATTAATTTGAAATTTGATTTTCATTTGAAATCGTCACATTGTTTATGACAAGTTCGTCACATATGAACATATTTCACAAATTAGTCACAGTGTGACGTCAAAGCATTGTCTCTGTCGTCACAGGTTCGTCACAAAGTTAATGCCAAAATAGTCACAAATGACACACTTTTCACAAATTTGTCACACCGTGACTTCACAGAGTGGTCACAATGTGACGTCACAAACGACCTCTAAAACGGCCATAACGACCTCGCATTCTAGTCACTATGACGTCACATCGACGGTCACAAAATCACAGTGTGACTTCACAACGACGTCGCCGTGACGTCACCATGCCTTACGGGTTACTGAGCTGCACCGAAATACTCTTATTGTAACTTATAGAATGGATAGAGTTTGACATTCATTTATAGGGACGCAGATGATCATATGAGCGGTAATTCCGGGAAATGCATTTCAACGTACGTTTTCGTTTTTATCTTTAATAAGAATTATTCATTCTGAGCGTCACGTTGTGTATAAATACATTAGATAATATACAAGACTATACAAAATATTTCCAAAGCATAACTGTATATTAGGGTGGGCCGAAAAAAACTTTTTTTGTTTTTTTTTTTGATTTGCTATACCGCGGAAAACTTGCCTCTAGGGTAGCTTAGCAAAATGCAAAAACAAAATAAATAAATTTTTACGTTTGGCGGTAGCGCATCGGCTCTAAAGTTTGAGAAAATATGCGATTTTTATCATTTTTCTAATAAATAGCAATAAATTAAATAACTACTATAACAGTTAGCTATAGTAATTTTTTAGTAGAAATAGTATTAGAATAACAAATAAATGCTAAAAATATAATACATTTTAACTTTATTAGTTGCGCCTTACGTTTATAAAAAACACTTTTTTAAAAAATTGACAAATTTCCATTGAAACAAAAATCATTTTACTGGTTATGAAAAATTACTCTTTGTAATGAAATATAGTACTTTACTTCTTTTTACTTTCGTTTGGTATTTTGAAATAAGCTTTGCTTGAAAAACTGCGAATTGAAGATATTGAGATAAGTGTAGTTCTTATAAAACCATCTCTGGAATTGGAGCGAACGTCTTTTTGTGACGCCTCGGTTACCAGCTTCACACATCGTTTTGCTGTTTGGGTGCGACATGGGAATTGGTCAAACTTACACTCAGCCGCTGTTCCACCTGATTGGACCTTATACCAGATATATTGATCGGTCACTCTTTGGAGTAAAGGTGGTGTTGAAAGTGTAATATTTTTGCAGTGAGTCCTTTCGATGTAGTCTATAGACAGGAAATTGCTTTTGGGTGGTTAAAAACTCTTGATTGACTTTCTTTTAGAAACTACGTTTTTAGCATTTATAATTTTTCTGAAACCTGACTATCTTATATGATGCCTTTTATCTACTTTAATACTAAAAAGAAAGTTTTCTGGATGGGCAAAAAATGCGTTCCTCTCAGTTACTGTATCAATGACTTTCAGCAAGTTTTCGGGCAGGTATCTTGACGATTTTATAACTTTAAATATTTATTCTGCTCTATTTATCAAGAGTTTACTTTATTTGATTGGAAACCATACAGGTATATATAACTTTAGGAGAAATAAATGAAGATCTTGTGTTCATCTGGTGGGTATTCAATACTTAAATACAATCGTATGACTCTGAATCGTATGACAGCTGCTTTATGTTATAGCAGAACTTATGTCCAGCAGATACTGCTGATCTTTGCTAAAAACTTTTCTGTAAATTTCTGGAATAAAACACTCAACACCGTCAAACTTTACCACCGGAAATTACTCTTACATTTCAATGAATTGCCATTCCGGCATTTGTTTTAAACTTTAGATGGTGAAACGACTGGATCAAAATCATTTAGTGTTCCGATTGGCACACAACTCAGTAAATTTGAGAATCTCCCTGTGTTAAGTTTTGACAGTCTTGAGTGTTTTATTCCAGAAATTTACCGAAACGTTTTAAGCAAAGATCAGCAGTACCTGCTGAACATAATATCTGATATAAAATCAGATAACTGTCCTGAACATTTATCTGTTCGCGAATCTAGCACACTTTCCCACTCAACGTGGTTAACAAAGGCATTCAGAGTCATTCGATTGTATTTGAGTATTTAAACCCACCAGATGAACACAAGATATTCATTTATTTCTCCTAAAGTTATATATGCCTGTATGGTTTCCAATCAAATAAAGTAAACTCTTCATAAATAGAGCAGAATAAGTATTTAAAGTTATAAAATCGTCAAGATACCTGCCCAAAAACGTATAGAGGAACGAATTTTTTGCCCATCCAGAAAACTTTCCTTTAAGTATTAGAATAGATAAAGGGGATCATATAAGATAGTCGGATTTCAGAAGAATTATAAATGCTAAAAACGTAGCTTCTAAAAGAAAGTCAATCAAGAGTTTTTAACCACCCAAAACCAATTTCCTATCTATAGACTACATCGAAAGGATTCACTGCAAAAATATTACACTTTCAACACCACCTTTACTCCAAAGAGTGACCGATCAATATATCTGGTATAAGGTCCAATCAGGTGGAACAGCGGCTGAGTGTAAGTTTGACCAATTCCCATGTCACACCCAAACAGCACAACGATGTGTGAAGCTGGTAACCGAGGCGTCACAAAAACACGTTCGCTCCAATTCCAGAGATGGTTTTATAAGAACTACACTTATCTCAATATCTTCAATTCGCAGTTTTTCAAGCAAAGCTTATTTCAAAATACCAAACGAAAGTAAAAAGAAGTAAAGTACTATATTTCATTACAAAGAGTAATTTTTCATAACCAGTAAAATGATTTTTGTTTCAATGGAAATTTGTCAATTTTTTAAAAAGGTGTTTTTTTTAAACGTAAGGCGCAACTAATAAAGTTAAAATGTATTATATTTTTAGCATTTATTTGTTATTCTAATACTATTTCTACTAAAAAATTACTATAGCTAACTGTTATAGTAGTTATTTGATTTGTTGCTATTTATTAGAAAAATGATATAAATCGCATATTTTCTCAAATTTTAGAGCCGATGCGCTACCGTCAAACGTAAAAATTTATTTATTTTGTTTTTGCATTTTGCTAAGCTACCCTAGAGGCAAGTTTGCCGCGGTATAGCAAATCAAAAAAACAAAAAAAGTTTTTTTCGGCAGACCCTACTGTATATGGGGATGGATTGCTTAAAGGTGGTTTATTTTACGGTAATGCCTTTTACAGCTGAATTACATTTAGTAATGTAAGCAATTTTTCTTGACTATGAAATATTCATATACAGGCTATGAATTGTACACATTTCCATAGATGGACAGAAGTGCGTTTTTTGTTGTGTGTAAATTCTGT
The DNA here is from genome assembly GCA_963932465.1 of Maratus speciosus. Taxonomy (NCBI): domain Eukaryota; kingdom Metazoa; phylum Arthropoda; class Arachnida; order Araneae; family Salticidae; genus Maratus; species Maratus speciosus. The sequence goes on along the minus strand of OZ010790.1, from coordinate 201,238,343 downwards.
AAGTGAAATCCCTTTTAGCTTTATGTGTAGAGCTTATTAAAATATGTAGATAACACACAGCGTTGTATCAAAAAATTCGAGTACATTTGGAGAACAGTTACACGTTTTCTATGTGACATAGCCGAATCGTTGTATTGAATTATGTAGTATATATACAAACCTATTGATTTCCTCAAAATAATTCGAGTACCTTTCAAACAACTGACTGTAATTGCTGAAATTGGATTTTCAAATGTGATATGCGTTTTTTAAATGGCTTAGTAAATATGTCGTTTTTCACCTTATTAAAATGCTGTTATCACAGGTCACATTATTGCATTTATTAGAGATTGTAAGCACACATCGATATACAGCGTTCCACATATTTTCTTTTCATCTACCAAATCTTTGAATACTAAACCAGTATATATTTTCTTCATAAGTGATACTGATAAGTTTTTTGCCCATATTATAACGTAGAATTGTTATAACTAGTAAATCTTCGGATCAGAGCCCCTTTGTAAAACGTTTCGTTTTCATCTCACTTTACGTAACATTTAACATCTTCCGATCCGCAATTTATTTATGTTAGGTTATATACAGTGGTTGGACAAAAATATGAAAACACCTAAAATGACATGTTATGCTTGCTCTGAAAAAACCCTTCTTATTGTTTTGCTAATGACACGCTTTATGAACTCAACGTTTAGTTCAGCAGTGACTTTTGTAGCTGTCGTCTTCTTATTTTTGTCACAATCAACTTTAATGACTGTCTGTCACGATTATCCAACACGCACTTTTCCTCCAAGCCCTTATCGCATTCAATTTATGTTTCTTTTGCCAATAATTCTTGTATTTAAAGCTTCTTATGTCTATAAGTGTATTTTAATCAATATTTATTACAATGAGTGAGATCGCTGTGTCAGAGGATTTATCCTACAGTAATAAAATAGCGACATGCATGTCAACTACATAACAGCTGATTTTTTTTTTTTTTCAGAAATTGTTTAAAATCTCATGCATTAAAATACTTATGCAATCGTTAATCTACCTACGAGATTTATATCAAAATAAATAATCTAATATTTTTCTAATATTTTGTTCGGAGAAAACAGATTTGATTATTAAAATTTTTCTAAAGAGTCCATATCGAATGAAATCCATATCTCTTCCAATGAAAACAATCACCGCAAAAATGGATTTTTTAGATAAAATAATATTATTTTCTTTTTAAAATCTTCTTTCGGGACCCTTTCATGTATACTATGCATTGTGAATCTGAATTTTCAAAGTTCTATTTACTTACTTTAATCTCCACCGAATAAGGAGAAATCAATAGTGATGGCAAGAGTATTTTGTTTAATTTTTGTTGATATGTATTTCTGCTTTCCAGTTAAAAACTTGACAAAAACTTCTTAAAATGTTTATTTCGGAAGTGATACATTAAATTGTCTGCTTGCATTTGAACATGCCCACTTACGTGTAGACGTTTTAATTTATTGCGAACATTTCCGTAATAGGTAATCAAGTAATAATTGCCATATTTAAGATAAATTGATTTTGCGCAATAGAACGGTTTTTATGACAGTAATTTAACATTATCAAAATTCACTTTAATACATATTGCTTCTGCTTCTTTTATGTTTGATGCTAACTTCGTCGTTTACCCTCGGGATTGTATTTATACTCTAAATCGAAAATTGTGTTCCTGGAGCGGTCATCTCTGTTAACTTTGTCGGTGATACGATCACAAAAAAAAAAGTTAATCTTTTTTTTTTTTTTTTTTTTTTTTTTTTTTTTTTTTTTCATTTAAACTTTTTCGAAAATCTATAATTATAAGGAATGTAAAAGAATGAATTATTTTTATGAATTTTCTTTCTTTACACCATTATTAAATACTGTTGCTAGATAATGGTTATAGAAATCGATGAGAAAGCGAATGACTAGAATTACTGAACTAGGTTGAGCAAAAAGTTCTGGGAAATTTCTGAAGCGTTGTAATACGCAAATTAACAACAAAAACAATAAGAACTATTCTTCAAAGGAGAGACCATCATAGTCCATGACTTTCTGTCATCATGCTGTCAGATTCCGGATTTGCTGGAAGTACCGTGGGGGCGCCTTGGAATCGAAATGCTTTTGACATTCTTCTTCAACTTCATTAAAGGATTCAAATCGACGATCATTGAAAAAGTTTTGCATTGATCGAAAGAGGCCATAATCGGATAACGCCACGTCTGGTCTGTACCACTAGTAATCCTATATACGATACAAATTCTTGTAACTATTAGATTAAATGTTTCCCATAATTTTTTGCTCAACCTAATAATAGCATAAATCGAAAATTGAAAAGATGAAATTGTCTTTATTTTTGAAATATATGCACAAAATTTCATCAAAAATATATTGGTACTTAAGAACTTCTGTTATAAGTAATGATAAAATTTCAAGCTTATCGAATCTATTTAAGACCGTAATTTGAAAGTTTTAGCATCCATAATTTAAAATTTAAATCAGTTACCCCAATCGGCCAAATTTCCTTTCAATGAATGTATAAACTTGAAATTTTTCTAAAGAATTGTGACATAAAGGAAAATGTCTGTATTTTTTGAACAAATGAACCAATATCCATTATCCAAAAACTGTACAGCTAATTCTGGTTACGTCACCAGCATGCCTACCGAATTACATACTAAAGGGATTTTTATTTATTTTTTTTTATTTTTTTTTTTTTGCTGCAGTTATCGCCAGACGTACACACCCATAAACCTATAAAACAACAAGCCCAAAACACATGAGCTCACAAACACACAGACATAAAAGACTTTCGCCTCTGCTGTAAGCTTTCACTTGGCATTTCGCCAAAATTGTAGCATACATTATTATTGAATTAATAAAACTTTGTAAAAAATCACCATAAAATAAAAACAATATATAGGACGCGTTTCCAGCTAAAAATATTAACAGCTCGTCATCAGTTAAAGTAAACACGTGTCCTTAAGGGGGCAAGATCAAAAACTGAATTGAAAGGTAGAGAGTAGAGCTTGCAAAGAATGCGACAGGTGGCGCTAGCTTAAAGGAGCACATGCAGGAGACGAAAGTGCTGCCAAAATGTTAGAAGAGAAATTGATAGTGAAAAAATGGAAATAAAAGAAATAAACAAAAATAAAATCAAATAAAAGAAGCAAATAAAAAATACATAAAACATAATAATAATAATTAAAGAAATATAAAAGAATAAAACAAGAAAAAACCAAAAGAACCTCTTTTTTTAAAAAAGAAAAGGAAAGAAACGAGAGAAGAGGGAAAAGAATTACAAAAGTAATTTCCAAGCTGGTGAGAGGAAAGGAGATGATGAGCGATCATTGACAAGATTATCAGAATTTTTAGAAATAAAATATGATTCATGAAAATCCAAGTGAGAGGGAGAGGCATTGGAAGAAATAATTTTGCCAAGGAGAAATTGAAAAACTGAAAAAAATAGAAAAAAAAATAAATTGTTCTTTTGTTTTTTTCTTTTTTTATTCTTTTATATTTCTTTATTTAATTTTATTATTTTACATGTATTTTAATTTACTTATTTTATTTTATTTTAATTTTGTTTATTTCTTTTATTTCCATTTTTTCCCTATCAATTTCTTTTCTATCAATCTGGCAACACTTTCGTCTTCTGCATGTGCTCCTTTTAGCTAGCGCCACCTGACGCATTCTTTGAAAGCTCTACTCACTACCTTTCACTTCATTTTTGACCTTGTCCCCTTACGGATACGTGTTTACATTAGCTGATAACGAGCTGTTAATGTTTCAATTTCTCCATGACCAAAATGTTTTCTTCCCCTGCCTCTCCCTCTCACTTGGATTTTCATGAAACATAATTTATTTCTAAAATTTCTGATAATCTTGTCAATAATCTCTCATCATCTCTTTTCCTCTCTCCAGCGTGGAAATTACTTTTGTAATTCTTTTCTTTCTTCTCTTGTTTCTTTTCTTTTATTTTGTAAAAAAAAGTTCTTTTGGTTTTTCCTTGTTTTATTCTTTTATATTTCTTTCTTTATTATTTTTTTATATATTTTTTAATTTACTTCTTTTTTTTCTTTTAATTTTGTTTATTTCTTTTATTTCCATTTTTTGCCCATCAGTTTCTCTTCGATCATTCTGGCAACACTTTCGTCTTATGCATACCCTCCTTTCAGCTAGAACCACCTGTCTCATTCTTTGTAACCTCTACTCTCTACCTTTTAGTTCATTTTTGACCTTGTCCCCGTACGGACACGTGTTTACATTAGCTGATGACGAGCTGCTAAGGTTTCAATTTCTCCATGGCCAAAATTATTTCTTCCTCTGCCTCTCCCTTTCACTTGGATTTTCATGAAGTATATTTTATTTCTAAAAATTCTAATAATCTTGTCAATGATCTCTCATCATCTCATTTCCTTTCTCCTGCGTGGAAATTACTTTTGTAATTCTTTTCTTTCTTCTCTTGTTTCTTTTCTTTTATTTTGTATAAAAAAAGTTTTTGTGGTTTTTCCCTGTTTTATTCTTTTATATTTCTTTCTTTATTATTATTATTTTTACATATTTTTTAATTTACATCTTTTATTTTATTTTAATTTTGTTTATTTCTTTTATTTCTATTTTTTACTATCAATTTCTCTTCTAACATTTTGGCAACACTTTCGTCTTCTGCGTGTGCTCTTTTCAGCTAGCGCCAGCTGTAGCATTCTTTGCAAGCTCTACTCTCTACCTTTCAGTTAATTTTTGATCTCGTCCCCTTACGGACAAGTGTTTACTTTAGCTGAAGATGAGCTGTTAATATTTTTAGCTCGAAATGCGTCCTATGTATTGTTTTTATTTTATGGTGAATTTTTACTAAGTTTTATTAGTTTAATTGTTGCATATAGCCAATTCTCGCTGCTGTTTCGCAACATTACTATTGTTGACAATTTATAAAGGGCTGTATTTTTGTAATAGTTTTTCAGGTATTGTAAATAATAAACTAATGAAAGTTACTGCCAATCAATTACAATATACTTATTAAAATTTAGAATAAAAATTGACAAAAATTAAATTCTACATCTAGTTTTAATTTAAGGTAGAAAATTAGTATTTATATTAATTTATCACGTATGAATATAGTATAACATTCTTGAGAATTAATTTATACTTAATTTTTATTAAATCTGAACTAAATAATTTTATCGCTTTAAATATCAAATTTCTACCAACCATTAAATAAACAACTATTCCATCTTAGTTAATATTCAAAAGCATGAGTGAAAAATATTGTAATTACATTTAGCTTTTAAATTTAATTAAATATGTCCATTGTTGTTACTTAATCTACTTAATATATTAAAAGCATCTGTTACTCCTATTTATTGTTACGATTTCTGACGTATAATTAAATTGCTCATAGTTAGATATTTCGAATCTTTTTAAATATACTTAGCTACACTAATCCCGTTCTATAAATATACATGCTGTAACTTGAGTAGTCTGTGTGATTGATTTAAGTTTGTAGCTATTGATAAATTTCCATAACATCCCACATAGTATGTTTTATTTTTCGAAATGAAAAGAACTGTACATAGATTTACGATTTAGTGTTACAAATTTCAACTTATTATTTTTTTTAATTATGTAATATTATAACTTATGTAGGCTATATACACTTTAAACATATTTTATCGTAGATGTAAATGTCAAGAATAAATATCTGAATTGAATAAAAATTACTGTGAAACATAAATGCTCAGAGTTTAAATTTAATTTAAATAATACGAACAAAATTTTAATTTTCACCGTAATAAAAACAAGAAAGAAAAATCATGCGTACTGCATAGAGGAGACATTTTCCAACACTTTCTGAAAGCGGCAACAAAATTTCGTTATTTAGGGAAATAAGGCAAATAAGATAAATAAGTAAATAATTAAAAAACTGATCTCAGCAGTTACCGTACATAGTCAAATATTTATTTCAATTCTTTTGAACATCCCTGTATATACGCTATATAATGGAAATTTTAGTTTAGTAACAAAACGCATAACAGGTTGAAAGTTCTCTTTCAGCAATTTATACTAATAGATGGAAACATACTTGAATACCTTTGTATAGCCCTGTAGTTAACGTAGTACTTTTATTACACGCCACTATTTAGCTAAAATTTAATTCGAACTAAAACACGCTTAAAACTACTGAAATCAGTTACAAAAACTATAATTTATAGACGGCCATATATCCAATTCTTTGCGTGAACCTGTATATCACTTTTGCGATATTCTACAAACATTTCTTAGTAAACTTAATGCAGTTCAGCGTAAAAGTGCATAGCAAATTTTAAAACCTCCTTTCAGCAATTTGCGGACATACTCAGCAACCTTTACGAATTATTTTGCGTATCCCTGTATATGAACTATAGCATTTATCCACACCATATAGCATGCATAACTATAGGGACACATAAAAGCGCATATCATAAATAAAATGCATTTCCTCCCATCCCCGCTGGTATGCAGTAGTGGAGACCGGAGCTAGTTGGCGGGTACAGGGGATAAGTAGGCGCAGTCCTCCTAAATCGCCTGTTTCTGGATAGATTGCGCAACCAGTCACAGAGTACCCTTTATAACGGCTTTCCCGTTATATATTCATTTAACCTCCTCTCCCCTCAACAATCAACATTTAACTTTACTGGTTCATTATAAATTGTCATTAATCTCCCCCCCCCCTTTCAAATAGAACAGTGAGTTTAAATTTGACATTTTAATACTTAATTTCATATGTTGGTATTCATTGACTCCCCCCCCCCCCACACACACACTACTGTGAGTTTCATTTATACTTTTAAAGTTCGTGTTAAATGCATGCATCATTTTTATCAACCATTTCCTTTTCTTTTAACTTCTCACAGACATGTGAATAGAAATAAATCTTAACCGCAGTGATTTTCCGTTGAGATAAAATAAAAGAATAAAATAGAAGTGAATTTCTTTAGCCCCCAAGCCGACAATATGTAATGCATATTTTCTCATCCTCTTGGCTTGCATTCCCACTCTTTAGTTGCTCAGATAAAAGCCATATGCCCCTGCTGACTAATTTCAGCTGTCATTAAATCTGTAACGTACATCTAATATCACATGTTAGCTATGCTTTCAGTTTCCCCGCCTTTGCCACAAGAATATTAGTTAATAATAACCCTATAAACACGCCATGGCGTATAATTTTATTCAATGTAAAACTTCTTGATTTCTTTGTCTACCCAAGTCGTTTTATCGCCAAATATCTTATATATGGTTATCTTATGTTCGCGAATGTGTAAGTAATTGTAACAAAATCTCACTCATTCTTGCTCCTGACCTAGAGATATGTAGGCTGTAATCAAGCCCCGCTGTGGGCTTCTGCCGGTGGGCAGTTAACGACTTTCTCCCTGTCTTTCTGTACATCTTCACGGCCCTCCTTTCAAAAAGTTTTCCATAAATAAAAACATTTTAAGTCCTCTAAAATTTTGTGTTGGAGTTTTTTCACTCATTTGTGAATCTGGGTGCATAAACACCGTCATATAAATTTGGTGCCGCTTGACCAGTTTTCTCCAACAATTTAAAAAAAATACGGGGAGAAGTTTTCACTCTTTGCGCTTATCAGCGACGTGAAACAACTTAATTTCCCCCCACATACGTTGGGGCTCTCCAATTATCAACGTAGGGACACTCTCCCTACCCTTTTGCATGCGTTCGCTGCCCCAATGGACTTGTACGCATATTACTTTGCGGATTCCACACTCGTGATCCAGCGCTCAACTCCCGGTGTGCCGGTCATCAAACGTAGCTGTTTGCTGTAATTTTGCTTAAACATCAGTGCTCTGGACCCCGCCTTCTACTGGAAATCTACCTTTATGGATTTGTGCTCCTTTTTTCGGCGATCCTCAATATCTCTGACTTTCATTCAACGCTTCTGCTACATCACGGTGTGCCCGGATCTTTTCTACACTATTCAACATCATCGGACTTTATCGTAACTAATCACTTCGGAGCCCTTCTCTACGCTGACTCTAGGAGAATGCTTAGCCTTCGGTGCCCCCAGCGGGTCATCGAACGATGTCGCCTCCTGCAGCTGTTCTTCTCTTTTTTTACTACGATGTACGGATGCCTGCCACCCCTCCTTCGGCTGTGATTCCCCCCGGCTGTGCTGACTTCACTGTAAAAAAAATTCCGCAACGTTCGTGGGAAAAAATGGGCAGCTGAGTTGCCCATTATTTCCAGGAAACATTTCTTGAAAATGACTGGAACTTTACTGTATATGTTAAAAACATTCTACAGAAATGCCAGTAAGTTTCCTGCGAAATACCAGGAATATTTCTGTTGATAGCAAAACATTACTGACATTTCACAGCATGCGGGATCCGCAGACGATTTTTACATTTCCTGTTGACAATTTTCGCTTTATTATCATTATTTATTGGAATGAAAAAATATTTTGAAATTGACATCAAAATTATTATTTATATTCAAGGCTGGAGTAGCACAGTTGAAGTTTATTCCAACAGAGCGAAAAATGTTCAGACCAGGGATCGAACCTGGATACTTGGCGTGCCGTGCCAATGCCTTACCTGTTAGGCTATTCGGACCGATACCTGGCTGACATAATTCACTCTTATTAGTTGGACTTGGCTGCGAACTGCAGCGCTAGTTATTATTTATAATTTACACGAAAAAATAAATTTCCAGTTACAATTCAATAAAGTAAATATATATATGATATATTGTTTCTGAACTTTGCTTAAAATATAAAAATATATAAATGTAAATAATAATTAGAAAAAAAATCTAGACATAAAATATTTTGGATTTTCGTCAGTAATTATGTTAGTTTACAAGTTAGATAAAATACATATAAATTTTCATGAAAAAAAAAATCCTAAACGTAATTGTATATTTTTTCCGAAAATAAAAAAAAAATTAAAATTTGTAGCAATTCAAAGTGTCAAATATATATCAAATTTAAATCAAATTGTAAAGTGTTAAAATATAAAATTAATTTAAAAAAAAAAGTCGAGAGGTAGCATCGAACTCGGGCCGTACGGGTGGCGTGCGAACCTTCTGCGTCCACACTACGAAAGACACATTGAGAGCTGCAAACTAATGGGTATTTGAAACGTATGCTAAACCTCGGCATCTAATTTCTGAAAATCTAAGGCCCATTTGAAGAAATTCTTTCACAAGAATAATTAGAGATAAGAACTCTAAAACATACTTTAAATTAATCAAAATCGGTGAGAATCATATTTGATGGTCCCCTGGTTAATGGAGATCAAATAATAGGTGTATTTTTTTTTACACGGTCTGCTCCTTAAACATTCCACAGACAAGTACGAGAGTTAATCTCTTAGCGATATCACAGAAGTATTGTATTTTCATCTGAATGGTCTTGGCAATAGAGACGTAAAGGATTATGTCGTCTATTGATTTATTTGCATTCCATATTAATTTTTTTACATTCATTTAAGGAATTCGTTTTCGACACTCGCGCGCGAGAAACGGATTATAGCAAAAAAATAATAAATGGCGGCCGCAGCGTTTTGCTGTTTCCAAATTTTGTTCAGGAACGTTTCAGCTAAGAAAACCAGAATTTCACAGGAAAGAGCTAAATTATTCTGAAAACCTGAGAAAAGGCGAAACGCTCCTGGATTTTACATGTAACGTTACCATTTTTTTTTACAGTGTTCCCCTGATTCAAGTTCTGCTTTTATTCTCCAAAATCTGGCTCAAGACTGTTTAATTTCCATCTTATAATCTTCAGTCAACTCGAGAAACCTTTCTCCGCTCAAGTGCGTCTCTACTCTTCCATTCCGTGTGACCGCTTAGTGTAAAATTGTGTTGTGAATAAGTGCGACCATCTCTCATAAGAAATATGCGCCGCTGGCCTCTTTTGCGATCTTGGTGAAAATTTAGAAGTAAGGTATCCAAAGATTTTGTGTTTATAAAAAAAATATAGGTTTGCTTCAGGTAGCATGTATCGAAAATTTTGATGCATGTATTGGTGAAAGTTTTCGTTACATTGCTTAAAATATTTCATGCTACTTCATGTCAATTATGCTGAAAGAAATACCACCACATTAAGGTTTGTGAAAAAGTCCTCACCTAGTTGTGGTATGAGTTACCGTAACATGCAGCACACATTTTTAATAAAGTTCTCAGTGCTGCATGTCGCGAAATGTCGACTGGTGTTATGAATAACAAGTTCTGTGCAAGTTAATAGTAAAAATTTTCAAATTATTTTGAGCCTCAGGTGAAATCTTCATTTTACTAAAAAAAATTTCTTCAAATTCCTTCAGTGACAAGGGTGTGCCATTATTAAGATGTATAATTTTTCCTTTCATTTGTGGTGTGTTTCATCAAGATAAAAAAAAAATAATACCTCAGTGGTGTGCTGACATACGACATTATTTTTGTGTAAAAAAAAAGAAGAAGAAAAATGTTAGATAGTTCAGCATTTGATTTAATAAATGCTAGTTTGAACAGCACTTAAGGAGTACAAAAACAGGACGTTCCTTTTCTTTTCTTTTCTTTTCTCCTTGTTTTCAAAATTTTCCCCTTTTTCAGTTTGTCACTGATATCATAGTAATTTTTAAAAAAAGGCGTTGATTTTCTTTCCATTTCGCTCTGTTTTCGTACTCAAAATAAAGCTATGTGCTGACAAAAAACAAAACAAAACAAAAAAAAAACAGAATACAGCTTAGTGAGTTTACAATATGAGAAAAAATTTGTCACGTTCATCAAAAAAAAAAAAAAAAAAAAGAAAAGAAACATTCCATAAAACACTTTTCAAGTAAGTATGAATCGTTAAAGCTTTTAAATTAAATTATAAACTCTTAAATTATTTGGTTATTTTTTTCTCTTTTCAATTTCAGTAATTTTTTCCAGTTTCTTTTTCATGTTTACCCTATTCAGACTTGTACTGTGTTAACAATTGCATTATTATATGTTTATTTTGATTTGTCAGCTTGAACGGAGAAATTTTTTTTCTGATCTAATTGTAAAATATAATTATTAGAGATAGCATTTTTGTTTCGTTTTTTTCTCCTCCCAAACTGTTTTTGTTATTAAAAAAAAAGTGCATTGTCTAGTTGAAATCGTAATTTTATAGTAGTTTTTATTAATATTTCATTTATTATAATTTTGTGTTTAAATTATGACTTTCTTCTCATTTTTTTTCCGTGAATTTGCATATGCATTCTATGTTTTACTCTGTCTTTCTTAAGGTATTTTTTTATGCATTTAAAATCTAGAATTTAACCCCTTTAGTCCCACTGGCATAATTTTAAACTATACGTATTCTGCCTATAGGCAACAAAAAGTTGTTCTCTGCTCAAAATTTGGCAGTATTGCTTCTTTTTATTTTTATTTAAATATGTGCATATTACGCTCACAGCGTTTGCACATTTTCACTTGTGTGTGATATTTGCACACTTATTCTCACAATGTATAGCTCTAATCTGACCTTATTTGATTTTTTTTTTTTAAACCAGAAATACAATTTAATTAGCTGATAACTTTTATTTATTGTATTTTGGACATTTTTAAAATCCAATTGGATGTTCTCAGATGTTGACTTTGTTAAAGATGTCTGGTTGAGGAAAAATTTCTTTTGCATTCCCCTCCCCCCCACATCATTTTTTTCTTTTGTACATGATTTAAACATTCAATTTATTCTGTTTTATTTTATGTGCATGCATTTCATTTTTGGTATTTATTGTTTTGTATACTTACCCCCTTTTTGAAATACTCTTATTTTTTAGTTTGCATTATTCGGTTAGCCTCTCTAAAAAAAAAAAAAAAAAAAAAAAAAAAAAAAAAATCCCCTTCTCTTTAAATTTTGCTGTTCAAAAGGGTTAACAACAGAAATTAAATAAACAGCATGTAAAAAAAAAAAAAAAAAAAAAAAAAAAAAAAAAAAAAAATGTATTTTGGTGCTAACAGACACTTTATCAATTTATTTTTACAATAGGGCATCACAAGATAAAAATTCTGGTAGTAATTTAAATCACCCCATTTCTCTATCTCCATGGGTAGATTTTTTCGAAAGCATATTATTAAGATATTCCGATTCCATTTGTAAGGAGGCCACAGCAATTCAAAATTCACTCACCACTGAAAATGCTGAATCCTTGTCTGAAGATATTACTGATTTCCTTCAGATCATTAAATTCAATTTTGACGTTCTTAAAAGAAACTTTGAAATTCTAAAACATGACTTTTCCAAATTGCAACATGAAAAAGAAAATATATTTCTTGTAAATTAGAAAGTTTTAGAGAGATTACATGAAATTACCTCCCAACAGAAAGGTAAAGCTAAACGTACTAAAACTCTCGATGATCAGATGGTAAATAGCAACAAACTCCCTGTATCAGTCCTAAATAAAACAACACAGACCTGTTATGATGATACACATGAGAAATTACCATAACTGCAAAATGATAAAAAATACACATATCTTAGCCCAGACCTGCACACTCAAGGTAAACACAATGAAAAATTTACAGATGTTAGCAATTCCTCTCTAAATTCCTTATCCCCTGCTAAACTTAATGTACCTAAGCCTATTCGTGTCATTATTTGTAACCTTCCTGAAAATTTAAATATTCCTGATATCTTGTTCGGTATTTCAGATTTAATTCACATAGCTGAACCTAATTTTCACTTTGTTATAAAGTACAAGCTTCTACATGTTAATTTACATAACTGGATAGTTGAGCTAGCACACAAGAAGCTAGGCAATTTCTAATCAATAAGAAAATTCTGATTCAATCAAAGCTATACCCTATAAAGAATATGTAACTATTAAACGCTGTTTTAGATGTCAGTTATATAATGATCACCTTGCAAATACGTGCCATAATGACATCAGGTGTTTGGTCTGTGCTTTGCCACACGCTGACCCTCAGTGTAGAAATCTTCCAAAATGCATTAACTGCATAAGAAATAATGAAAGCAACAACACCAACTTTGACATTTTCCACACTGCGTTTGCACATTACTGTCCATCATTAAAAAAATTCATCAAGCAAAAGCGAGAAAAGGTATACAACTGCAATACATTCTCATAAACATCTCATGCAACTTCCTTTTATTAAAAAATAATAATAATAATAAAAAGCAATATAACATACATTTTACATTTTTCAGTTTTAACTAACACGCATTACTATGAAGGAGTTACTATCTACAGCATTTTTTAAGCTTTATCCATTTTCTTATACATTTACATACATATGTCAGTATTCGACATTATTATTCATACTTATTTGAAGTTTGATGTTAGCTTAAATTCTTTCAAGATTTTTTTTTATTAAACACAAATGCACAGTAAGCTGCTTTTTCATTTGATTGTTTAGCCGGCAAATAGTTAAACGAATGTCGAAATGGAACAAAAGTGAAATCTTTTCTGATACGCGTTATTAGACTATTTGTTTTTCACTTTTTGGAAGATTGTTACTGAAAGTATACACATTAATACAACTTTAATCATTCACTAGTACACTAGTTACATTTTTCTAGATCTATCTTAGATATTTGGATAAAATTTTCACCTGTTTATCTCATTTAAGTTTATTTAGTTACATTTTATCACATAAGTAGCATTTCCTGGTCACATTTGTCCTTTTCGCTTTTCTTTACTAAAGAAAATACAGTTACTTTTTGTTTGTTTGTTTTAACTTTAGGCTAAATATTTTTGTACTTGTGCACTCTAAATTAAAATGTCTGAAATTCAGACACTTAAGTGTCTGAAATGGAGTGTTCAATTTTCAGACATTTTAAAATGTCTGAATTTTTTCAGACACTTTTTGCGTCTGAATTTCAGACACTTCAAACGTCTGAATCGCATCCATTTTTTTGTAAGCATCATACGTAGCCATGTTTGACCACGTTGAATCCTGGAAAAATATTTGGCTGTGGTCCTGCCCCTCCCCACCCCCCCAATACAGCCTGATTTTTTTGGTGCTCTCAGTTTTGGTATACAATTTTCGTTACGTTGATAATTTAAATCTTTTACGACATTGTACTGATTATAATCAATATCTTGAACTTCAGGAGTAGAACAAGATTAAAAAACAAAAAATATTTATCTAAATATTAGATTTTTTTAAATTTATTTTGTTTTTAACCTTATTTTACTTTAATATTGATTATAATCAGTACAATTTCGAAACAGATTTAAAATATAAGCTTTACAAATATTGCACATCAAATTTGGGGGCACTACAGTCGTAAGGGGACGGGGCGCTTCCCAGTTTGCCCTTCCTTTAATCAAGAAGTACTTTTGCAAAAAACGCAACCCTGCATTATAGTTGTCTAAATTGAGATATCCGGTATTCGGAAGTATCCGTTGTGGAGGTTAATGGACATTCTCGAATAGCGAACACCTCTATTTAACGAATACTTTTTTAATCAGCAGACATACATATTTGTATATTTTTACCTCAAAAAAGTAGACATCTCCAATTATCGGACAAATTCCGCGGTCCCGAAGTGTTCGCTATTAAGGGCTTTTAAGGTACATAGATAAATATATATATATATTTTATAATCTTGTCCTACTCTAAAAGTTCAAAATATTTATTATACTCGGTTGAATGTGGAAAAAGATTTAAAATATCAGATGTACGAAAATTGCAAAAATCCCCCCCCCCTCCAAAAAAAAAATGAAAATATAAAAAAATATATTGCCACATAGGCAATTTTACATATACATCACTTGATAATCACAACAGCCATTTAACTATGAATAATGAAAATAAATAAATAAATATTCTACTTTAATAACATTGGGGAAAAAATGACTTTGATATTTTGTTAAATATATTTGCGTTTTTAAACTTGTCCTACTCTAAAAGTTCAAAACTTTCATTATAATCAGTGCAAGATTTAAGATATCAGCTTTACAAAAATTCATGCAAAATCCCCCCCCCCCCCAAAAAAAAAACAAACAAACATGAAAATACTTATTTAAAAATTATGTTTTTAAAAAAATTATATTTCCACATGGGCAAGTTTTTATGTAGATCAGAGGGTACTCACAAAAGCTATTCAACTATCAATAAAAACAAATAAGTACATATTCTATATTAAAAACATGAGGAAAAAATAACTTATGATTTCCAAACTTCTTTCGTCTTAAATATATACAGTAACATCTGTCATTTTTGTATTTTTCGTATAAGTGCATATAAATAAAGTTACCACAATTTTAAATACGAAATCTAGTTAGAGGTTTTTACTTTTTCCCATTATAAATTTCAAATTACTTTTTTATTAAAAATAATAAAAAAATCAGTATTAGAGTTGATTGCAAATCAAATACATATGTATATTTTTACAGGCAGCTTCATATAATAGACCAGTCTCATTTACTTTATTTATCTTTTTTTAATCTGCGGTTTTTTGCCAGGAAGTAAGAAAGCATTAGGTCATCTTTCAAAGTTTTTTTTTTCTTTACTTCCTTGTGGCCGTCATTTACTGCGAGATAAAAATTATCCATTGAAACTTAGAACTGACATTGAATATATAATTCGTAATAAAAAAGAGCGTCATAAGTTTAAAAATATATACTTCTAGAATTAGTGGGGTTTTTTGCGAACAGATTCAAAACTAATTAAATTTCATGCAGGATTTTGTTTAGTACAATAAATAAAATCATAAAATACACTAATTTTACTACTATAAAGAAACTTACTTGAGTTGCTGCAAGAGGTAAGAAATATTCCTCGATTTGAAATTTTAAAAACTACCACAACCACAGTGAGGGAGAAAGACTTTCATCAGTTTAAAAGGTAATCCCATAATACATCCGACTAGCCATATTTAAAGAATGAGATGTTTCATCCTAAAAACAGGACCCGCCAGACAAAAGTTTCTTTTTTTTTGCCAGCTTCGACAGGACGAAGATGAATAACACAATATTATTGATATAAATTGATACGAGTTAACACTAAGCCCATTGCACACGCTTTGTAGAATTTCCGGGTGTAATCTTCAACCGTCGTCTACTTCTGTTCTGTGTCTATCCCGCCCTTGTATCGACGACAGCTTCTAAGAGACATTTGATGTCGAGCACACACGTCAGATGTATGTATTCAATAAATAAATAATCCAAGTTAATACGAATTAAAATCACAGCACTTCACATTTCGCAAAAAACGAATTAAAATACACGCGTACATAAAAACAAACTTTGTTTGAATTACAACGTATACCACTTCGAACGAAGACATCTAAAACGCATGCGCAACTGGGAGTGCTAGTGCCCCCTGGTGGTTATTGCGTCGGAAGAATCAAAACGTCTTAAATTAAGACACGTTTAAAGCAATGAAGTGTCTTAAAATAAGACGTCTGCGGATATTTTAGACATTATTCTCAGTTCATTTACACCATGGTCATAGTAAGACGCTTATGTATCTTAAATTAAGACATCTATAGTGTCTTAATTTTCAGATTAAGACACTTAAGTGTCTAAAATTCTTTTTCAGTCACATATGTGTCTAAATTTAAGACGCTTCTATTTGCAGTGTGATACAAGGCTCTTGGTCCCATACGTACATGATGAGTTTTTGTTCATAGTTCATACAACTGAGTTCATAGTTTATTTAGTTCATAGTTTACACAACTGAGTTCATAGTTTATTTAGTTCATAGAAAAAAAATACACTAGTTCATTGTGTTGCCAATTCGTTGTGTACTTCAGGGTCCAATTGCACTATCATTTTGTCCTTTGGGTGACAATTCTTAGTTCATAGCATTTTTTTTCTTACACATTTCAGTTCATAGTTTGTTTGTTTTTTCTTTTCGTTTAATCATACATATTAGTTCATTGTTTGATTTTCTTTCTTTTGTTTTGTTTTACATTTTAGTTCATAGCGATTTTATTGATTTATTAGACACTTTAATTCGTAGTAGTTATATTCTTTTGTTAGACACATTAGTTCATAGCAACGTTCATCGTTTACACACACTTTAGTTCATTGTATTACTCTTACACTTTAAGTCAGTGAAATACTTGTTCACTTTAGTTCATCGCAATAATTTTACACCTTTGTTCATTAAGGTACTTAGCTTGCTGTGTTCATTAAACTTGCAACTAAGTTGTTGAAATTAACTCTTGTTCACTGATATACACTGTTTTTGTTCATTGTGAGATACTTTTACTTTGCTTCGTTCATCGAAATACACATTTTTATCTTTGGTTCATAGAGATACACTAACAATTTAGTTCATTGATATTACAATTTAGTTCATTGATATTTTTTTTCGTAAAAAAAAAAAAAAAAAAAAAACATTATACGCAATTGAAAACATTTAATTGTTTCTAGTTTTCAACTTTACACATTAAGATATTTCCTTTTTACGTCTCATTACATCAGGAACTACTTTTGACTTCACATGATATTCACAATATAAACATTAATTAAAAAGGTAATTTTTAACAGATACTTAATTTTCCTTTATTATTATATTTCTTTTATGCCATGACAATTCATGTCACCATCACTTTGTTTCACAACAAAGAATTCCCAGTTTATAGGATGCTACTCCTTCACATGCATTTTCTTCAAATTTCAAACTTATGATGTTTTTATTGTTTTCATCACATTTGTTTTGGTTTTGTACATGTATATAATTACACGTATTCTTTTAAGTTTGGAGATTAAATAAAATCTCTGGTTAAACTTCACTTAGACATTAAACACGTCTTAGCTATTATGTTGGTTTCTGTAATAACAAAACTTCACAATACAGCTCTTTAAATTTTTCATTTGTACCATTATTAACCTATTGCAGTTACACTAAATGTTTAAAACATTATTTAATATTATACAATACAGCTTAAGGTAATATCCTTCTTGATACATTGTAGGTAATACAAATTTAGAGTTTATTTTGAATAACAATTGCAGTTGTTATACTTACCCGATCATGTCACCAGTCGCTCCACACTCCTCGGACTGGCCTTCACCTTGATATGCCAGATATTTATCCGTTTTTTTTTTTTTATTTTTAATTTATCCCCTCTGAAGTTTTGTTCCCGTTCAAAATTTTTGCCCTAAGGGTCCAAACTTCATTGTGTAGTGAGACAAAACCCTCGAATTGATGTTTCAATTCAATAAACATAATTTCTTGTATATGATACATCGACGCATGCTCCTTTGAAGATCAATGTGATCTTTGGGGAGCAGGGACCTATGTATCACTTGATGTATGGGTCTCAAAAACTCCCTCCTCCTCTGGGGCTGGCGTCGTAAACTGATGCAATCACACTTGTTATTTAACAAGAATAAGGACTACAACCATTCATAGGCATGCTATATGCATCCCGTTCTTTTGTAGTCCTGTGCTGTGTGCACGAAAACCAATTTTCTACCTACTTTTTTGTTATTTTTATTATTACTTCATTTAATTTTTATTGGCAGACATACATATGTCTTTTATTTTCTATGTCATTTTAAAGTTGTATCTGTGTCTTTTGTTGCTTGCATTTATATTATGCTTATTTTATTTTGAGAAGAAAATATAACAAGATACTAAAAAATTAATTCTCTTATTTGGTCATGAAAAATGCTGGTACCAGCCTCTTAAACAAATACTAAAGAGCTATTTAAAAAAGGGGATCCTGCTAAATACAAAAAATATTATTTGCTCTTTCTTGGAGACTGTTTGGGACTACTGATATCCAAGAATAGAATTAAAAAGGCGCCATTTATCATGACCTGAAAAGTTTTGCTTTATGCAAACGTTTATGAAATTGCAAGCACGCAGGTATTTTTATTTTTATACATATGGAGGATTATCTTTGTTATTATGTTATATCCGTTTTAAATACTTATACGTATAGGATGGACAAGGTAATATTCCTCTTAAAAAACTGTGGACATCGCAGTTTTTTTTCTGGTGATAATGGGTGATATATATAACGGCTTTCCCGTTATTTATTCATTTAACCTCATCTCCGCTCAACAAAAAACATTTAACTTTACTGGTTCATTATAAATTGTCATTATTCTTCCCCCTTCAAATAAAATAGTTAGTTTAAATTTGACATTTTAATACTTAATTTCATATGTTGGTATTCATTGACTCCCCCCCCCCCCACCTCACACTACTGTGAGTTTCATTTATACTTTTAAAGTTCGTGTTAAATGCGTGCATCATTTTTATCAACCATTTCCTTTTCTTTTAACTCCTCACAGACATGTGAATAGAAATAAATCTTAACCGCAGTGATTTTCCGTTGAGATAAAATAAAAGAATAAAATAGAAGTGAATTTCTTTCGCCCCCCAGCCGACAATATGTAATACATATTTTCTCAGCCTCTTGGCTTGCATTCCCACTGTTTAGTTACTCAGATAAAAGCCATATGCCCCTGCTGACTAATTTCAGCTGTCATTAAATCTGTAGCGTAAATCTAATATCACGTGTTAGCTATGCTTTCAGTTTCCCCGCCTTTGCCACATGAATGTTAGTTAATAATAACCCTATAAACACGCCATGGCGTATAATTTTATTCAATGTAAAACTTCTTGATTCCTTTGTCTACCCGATTCGTTTTATCGCCAAATATCTTACATATGGTTATCTTATGTTCGCCAATGTGTAAGTAATTGTAACAAAATCTCACTCACTCTTGCTCCTGACCTAGAGATATGTAGGCTGCAATCAAGCCCCGCTGCGGGCTTCTGCCGCTGGGCAGTTAACGACTTTCTCCCTGTCTTTCTGTACATCTTCACGGCCCTCCTTTTAAAAAGTTTTCCATAAATAAAAACATTTTAAGTCCTCTAAAATTTTGTATTGGAGTTTTTACACTCATTTGTGAACCTGTGTGCATAAACACCGTCATACCCTTCTTCTTGCTTTTTACAATCCTAATTGTAGTTTTGCAGCGTTACCTTCGTGCAGGGGACATTTATTACGATTTTAATGTTTTTTGCACTTATAAGTAATTTTTTGTTGCTTCATTCTTTTTCCAACTTCTAAAACTTATCTTAAAAAATGCAATTTAACTTGTGCAGTTTTTCTTAGTGTATGATTCACTGTACCTATCCCATACGTGATTTACTTGGATTATTTATGCTTAGATGGTTACATGTCTGTTTTGTGAAGAAATTTATTATAGTGCTAGTAAGCGCATTGAACAATGGGCAAATTGGCTCGGTGTCTGATGTGTGCTGGTAACTTGAAAAACAGCATACACCGAGAAAAGTGGTTACAATGCAAGATTTTGGGCACACGAGGCTTGCCTAAACGGAGACACTCGATTTTTTATTTGAGACATCTGTAACTCTGATGATGGTATCGAGTAGGATAGAAGTTACTCAATGTTAATGTTTTATTCATTTTTTTGGTCTGTATAATTTAAGATTAAACAGAAACATAATATGAGGAACAAATTAAAATATATATATATTTCCTACATTCTTTAAGCCCGAGAAGGGACAGATATTAAGATATTTCATTCAATTAGTTCTACATTTAATGTTAAATTTTTGTAACAAATTAGTTAAGCCAACTGAAGGTAAAAAAATAAAATAAAATTCATACAATATGATACTTAAAACACCCTATAAAATTAGATTCCGTTCAAATGAATTCGAAATAAATCTTAGACTTCCCTTTCTAATTGAAAATATTTGTATTGCAGATTTTGTATTATGCTTATGACAATTGTGCATAAAATGATAAGATGCATGCAAAATACGAAACTTCAAAAAATTCTAAAATTTATTTCGATTTCTTTTGAACGGAATCCATTTTTTTAGGGTGTTTTATGTATCATATTGTATGAGTTTTATTTTTATTTTTTAATCTTCAATTCGATTAACTAATTTGTTACAAAAAATTAACATTAAATGTAGAAATAATTGAATGAAATATCTTAATATCTGTCCCCTCTCGGGCTTAAACAATGTTGGAAATATATATATTTTTTATTATTTGTTCCTCAAATTATGTTTTTGTTTAATATGTCAAGTTTCTTAATAACTACTGCATTCAGAAGAACTCATTTCAAAATTAATCGAGGGTATCGTTATCAGGCTTTTATGTATGAGGTATTGCATAGCAATATGTGATGCAGTTTACCAATGTATAATTCAAAACATTTCGCCACTGTATAGTAGTACAGGTTGCTGTAGTTTGGACAAAAACTTCCAATTTGAACGTAAAAAATATATAATTAAAACATAAAAAAATAATTTAAGTTAAATTTAGATACCCTATTTCCCACTCAGGAACGCTATAGATGCAAAAATAAAATTCGTTGAATCCTTACTGCTAATATTTAACAATATTATAGCTGTGATACAGTAAAAAAAATAAAATAAAAGTTTTACTTAAATATTCTTACCTTATTCTGTTGCAAGGGTAATGTAAACACATCAGAAAATGATTACCTAAGTTTAACTTGGGGTATAGACAGTTGACATCTCGGAAAAAAAAAATACATTTTAAAATTTAAGTTATGTAATTCCTCACTACATAAGTTCGCTACCTGCGTAAAAATAGCTATCCATTTGAAACTTTTTACTAAAATATAAACTTGATCAAAGCAAAAACTTATTTTGAAAATACCCTTTTTATTTCCACTATGACGCCATATTCACCTTTTCAATTCTTGAAAAAAAAAAAAAAAAAACTAGTTCAATTCACGTGGAAATGTTTCAAGTAAAAAGAAATAAATTATTATTACGGCTTTTGAAATTTTTGCAACAATGAAGAAAAAAATTTACATTTTCTATGAAAAATGTCCGTTGATTCTCAATGAAAAAAGCCAAATTTGGAATTATTAAGAAATATATTTGAATACTGTAAAAAAATTGACTCCTATGGTTTGTAATTCACCAATATGCAAAGGCATTTCACCATTTGTTTTGACCCTGATTTCAGGCAAACTTTTTTACACTTTAAATTTATAATATCATTAGAATTAGTAAAGAATAAAAAATGAGTGGCATCAGGGACAAAAAGGTGGGAAGAAAAATGAAAAAGTTATGATCTCTATAGGCTTTTCTATGTTAAATTAACATTGAGAAGTGACACTGGAAATAAATGAGTATTGCGCTGCAGCGCAATATTTCAATTTATATTGTACGACGATAACGCCTTTGTTTAAACTTACTGGCAATAATGAAATTGATTTCTCTTAACTTCGTATCTTATTTGAGTTTCATTTAATTTTTTATAAAGCGTGTGCCAACTTACCCCATCGGTAGAAGCAACTTGGCCCGTGACGAGGTAATTTGGCGCATAATTTTAATTTTATTTTAGGCTTCCGCTAAACATAAACTACAAAAGCTACAAACTCAAAACTCCGGGTATTTATAGACCAATGCCTGTTCTTTAAAAGTACAGTTAAAGTTTTAAAAAAACTTAAACAAAAAATTAATAAAAATAGATAACTAAAAAATGGACCTACTAGTCCCGGTCTCCCCTACTTCGAATAGAATATACTTGTCTGAAATATTTTGTGTGTCCCTGTAAATGCTTTGCACTTTGTATTATGCATGCAATAACTTACAGCAAGCCTCGCCGACGTATATTAATTTTATTATATATGAAATTGCATAATTAAAATACGCCGCAAACAATTTCCCTCTATAACATTATATAACGGAATTCTTTTGTATGGCCCTGTAAATGAATAGTAACTATTCGTTGCACCGCATATTCTACAGAATACATATTTTAGTGCACTTCGTAATTGCATATAATTTATTTTATGTTTGAAAGTGTGTAACATCTTTAAAATTCATCTGAAACGATTTTTCCCGTTGGACGTAACGTAACGGAATACTTTTGACTGTCCCTGTAAATGAAGTAAACATGCTACAAACTTCATTTGAAATAGGGCTCGTGCAAGGCTAAACGTCTATGACATCCAAAAATTTCAGTGCGATCCGAGCATATTTAGGAGAGTTAGAGTGCGGAAAGACAGACAAACCGAAGTTCATAAAACTTTTCAACAAAGTTGAAAAGTGTTAAAAATGGAACACGTAAACTGCATTAATAACGAATATTTGAGATTAAAATGCTTTTAAAAGTTACATTCATAAGCGAATTAGAAATAAATAACTATTATATAATTATACTTTATTTTCTAATGAATTTTCAAATATGACTTAATTAGTTTACGTATCTCAAAATTTTCTTTTATGTAATTGACAGAATGTGTACGTTATTGTTACATTCGAAGGATGTAAAAGAGTTTCATTCAAATAGGGTTTATTAATATTATCATAACATGTTTATCCTTATTAAATTATAATCAGTCTACTTACATCGCCAGTTTTTCCCTAGTGGTTATTTTCTGAGCTGTTGTCTCATCACAATCCTATACCGGAAGTCTGAAAATAGTATTCACTGAATATGATTCAACTAGTTGCAACAAGTATTTTAAAAATTACCCGCAAACACCTGTTGTTCAACAAACTTCTTAACATGTCCACAACATCCCCACTTGATCCCAAATTAATCTGTTTTCCGTTTAAATGGGTAAAATCCTACCAAGTGGTGGAAATGGGAATGGTTTTTGTGAAAGCTGAAAAAAACTCATAACTTCTTAATTATGATACATATGAAATTAGTTTAAAATTATTATTACTTCTAGTAAAGGGAGCCAAAATTTATGTATGAAAGATTTTTAATATCATTAAAAATCGCCAAAAAATAGGGTTTTAGGAAGACAAAAAATCATAACTTCGTGAATTCAGAAGATATAAAATCCACTAAATTGTTTTTATTTTTTTTTTATATTCTTAATATTATCTATAATTTTCATATTGACAAGTTTTTGATATAGGACCAACACTTATATAAAAATAAAAATCCTTTTATATATATAAAAAAAGTAATGCTTTGGAAATGAACCAAAGAAAATCTGCGTAGATACTGCGAAACGCAGCTGATTGGTCAGTGCTTTAAGACGCTATACTAAGGGAGGGTCCCTGCTCTGTCGCTAAACATCGCCAAGTTTGTCACCAACTTGGCGATATATCGCGAAATTTTGCGACCAAAATTGGTCGCCAAAAGTGAAGCCAACTTGGCGCTATTTCCAGTATTTCGCCAAATTTCCATAGACTCCCATTGGAATTCAATAGGGTGTACTTGCTTGCAGAAAATCAACAAATTGAAATATTTCAATGCAACAAAAACTAATATTAGCTTATGAATAGAGCTTGACCCATTCACTTTATTTTTAAGCACAAACACTATTTATTTACAATATTCGTAACACTATATATATAATTTTTATTTAATTTGTAATTATTCAAATAAATTACAAATTTTACCTCTTTTAAATGATTTATATTTAATAATTCTTTTAATTATGAAACTCTATAAGCTCTAATGATTACCTGCTTGGAGATAAGGAAATAAAATCGTCAGGGGTTGGGGAGGAGCGCGTTTATACCAAGTGGAATCTAAAAATTGAATGCATAGAAAATGAGGAATCGCAAATCGATCCAGAATGAAAAAGCGAAATAATTTATTCTGGAGTTGGCTAGAAATTAGGGTTTGATTCGCGATACCGAACGGAATCGCGAAGCGTTTGGTGAGCATAGCGAGCAGGGGGGCGGAGCCCACCTATTAAATAAAAAAAAACCCTGAAAAATCGAGGATTAAGCAAGAAAAAAATTCATAACTTCGTCAATTCTAAAGATATCAAATGCGCTTAAAGTTTTTATAAATCTTCTTATATTATTTACATCTTTTGTTTTGACAAGTTTTAGATAGGACGAACTGTTACAGCAAGAAAAAATAAAAAGTAGGTGTTGTAGAAAGAAAACTTCAAAATCTACCTGTGCATGTTCGCCTATACGGCAAAGGATTTTTTTTTTATTTTCTAATCCAATAATTTAACAAATGAGTGCAATTAACTGGATTGCTATTTCTGGCATTGACATATTTTAGTAGTCGGAGGGTTAATATAATATATGACGTAAACCTCATGTTTTATTTTTTGTTAATTTAAGGGTTTTGTAGAAACTATATATTGCATTTAAATGTGGTAGAATATCTTCTGGAGCTAACTTTTCCATAAATTGTGACATGCACGAATTTCATAACAGATTTATGTGGCCTGATACAATCCATGCTTATACCACCTATACGCACTCTTAGTGACTTGCACTACACTGATTTTAGTAAGCTCAATTTTAACTATAGTTATATGTGTACGTAGTACACATGTGCGTGTTACATATAATCTGTTTAATTTGAAGTTGGATAATACGAAGTATCAAACAATTCAATTGAAAATTTATTTACTTGAAAATACAATTAAAAATAATGTTAAAAATAATTTCTAATTTAACTTTTAGGTCCATTATTTTGTATAATTTGATATTTAAAAATTTAAATAATTGAACAGATCAATGGATTTAAATATAAATAACAATAAAAAACAACAACAAATAAAATGCAATCTTATACCTTTCTCCCCCGCAAATAATTGGCCAGGAATTTTTTTTTTCAGATTTCCCCCACTCCTTTCCTTAAAATTTTGGGATAGTTCACTTTTTGATATATAGAACATTGTAATATCTGAAATTCCTTAACATTTTCTATTAGTTTTTAATAGTTGAAAATTTTAAAATTCTTTACAAAATTAAATAGAAAATGAATAGTATTTTGATCAATGTATTAAAATCATTAAATGAGACAAACACCCTTTTATACAAGTGAGACTATAATTAAATTATGACTAATATATACATGCAATTTTCATGGCAATTGCATATACAATACTTATTTAAAAATACATACATAATTACGTCTGTATTACTTAATAATTAACACAATTTACATAACTACATACATACATACATTAAAATTTTATCAAAACCAATTAAAATATAATTAAATATATATATATAAACGTGTAATAAGGCAAAGATATAGCTCCTATAGGATAAACACGCTGGTAAGGACCAGTATCCCACTCCTTACCAGCGTGTCAATCCTATACGAACTATATCTTTGCCTTATTACAGTAATATTTTGGAGAAAATTTCAGCCGTGCTCAAGGATGTTAATGTTAGGATAGCTCATGTTCCTTTCAACCGCATTGGTAATTTTTTCAGTAGTTTTAGAGATAAATATTTGAAGTTTGACCTGAATGGTGTCGTTTATAAAATTCCTTGTAAAGGTTGCAGTTCGATTTACATTGGTGAAACTGGACGCTCTCTGAATGCTAGATTCTGCTCTTGAAGCTGGTAGACGGGAGGTGCTGGGTTCGATCACAATCGCGCCCGTCGGCCTAATCGTTCGGAGTTTTCGTGGTTTTATTCAAACCTTGGTTCTCCAAGCGTTAATACGGGTTAGGTTCCCTCAGAAAGACCCCCACGAAGGGCACTCCCCCCCCCTTAGGGCCCATATCCCTCGTGCTGATAATTGGCCGACATAAATACAACCAACCAACCTCTGAATGCTAGACTCAGGGAACATAAAAAATCTTTTAATAAATGTACTCTGAATTCAAGATTGGTGCTAATGCACTTGAGTTCGATTATGTTCCCGATTTCTGGAATTCACGAATTGTGGAAGCCAATTGCCCCGTATATTTTAGTCGTGTCTTCATCGAGGATTGGAGGACTGTTTTAGCTGAATCGCCTATAAACGAAGCTACCCAGGTTCTTGCTGATTATTCTATCCACTTTAACAATGATTTTAACTGTTTTTTCGTTTGCTGTGGCTCTTGCTGTTTTGTGACTCTGCTCGTTTACTGATGAGGGCTATGAAAATAGCTGAAACGTTTATATATATTTTTTAATTATATTTTAATTGTTTTTAATAAAATTTTAATATGTGTATTTCTGTAGTTAAGTAAATTGTGTTAATACTTATTTGTGTTCTTTACTAGTGTCTGAAATTATGTTAAGGAAATTAATTGATTTTATTTATATGAGATTTTATTTATATGAGATATGGGCCTGAGAGAGATATGAGATTTATGTATGAGATATGAGATTTATATGAGATATATAAAATTATTTATATTTATTTTATTTATATGAGATTCTGCTCATAAAACGAGAATTTTGAAAGTTAAAGACAACCGTCATATTTGCGTTTTCATATTATAAATTATTTGATTGCGTAATTTTAAATCTGCATATTAGAAAATTCAATTATTTCGCTTCCTTTCTGTGTATGTGTTTTTTTTTTTTTTTTTTTTTTTTTTTTTTTTTTTTTTTACATTTTTTACCTTTTTAACGTATCAATTTTTATATTCTGAAACAACTGATTTTTCTTTAAAAAAAATAAAAAAATAAAAATAAAACATCCACGATATTACGTGAAAGTGTTTCTTTAAATTTCATGATGTTTATCGAAAATTAAGAAATTACTAAGCTTATTTTTTAGGTTCGTGTTTATTTATTTGGTTATTTTTTCACTTTCTCGAATGTAACAAATTAAAGGCATAATTTTTTTACTTAAAAAAATATTCCATTATAATATAGTACGAAAATAAAATTGCCATTTGTAGCAGATTTAAAAAAAAACAGTTCAAAAAAAGTTTTATTTTTATAAAAATATAGAAAACACAATAAAATCTGGAAATAAAATATTATCTTTCCTAGCGGTAAACAAAGAGCTTTTTTTAAAAATTATGAATATTTAACCAAAGCGTTTTTTGTATTTAGTGGTTAAAAGCGAAACAATCTTTTAACTGGAAAATTTTATTTTTAATATTTTTTTAAAGTTTAGAACAAATTAACAATAATTAGTATCTCAAAGATAAAGTGAAAAGTTTTTCAATTATTTTGTGATTTTTTCTAAATCATTTATTAGTACGTAAAGTAATTTAAAATATATGTATAAATAATATATAAAGTATAATAATATATAAAATATATAATAAAAATATATTAAGTAATTTAAATATAATTAAAATATATTTTAAAAAAACTTTAAAGAATCTGCATTATTTCTTGAGTTAAAATCATTTATAGAGTGTAAGTGCAATTGAAAAACTGTTGATACAGAAACATAAAAACGCGATTTCTTACATTAATAAATTTAGATATTCTGTGCACTGTCACTTGCAAACTATAAAAAAATATATAAGGGGCAATCTCACAATCTTTGACTTTCATGTCCCTGAATAATAATTTTTATTTTAATACACTTTTTGTGTTTTTTTTTCTTTTCATAAACTGTGGAACATCCCATTGCATGATTTGATAACAACATTAATGATATAAATAAGTTTTGGACGATGTTAGGGGTCCAAATACCCGGAAAACTCCTATACCGTGCCATGTCCCCGATGCTGATGTTTAAGTTAGGAGCTGTCTGTATAAAATTGTTTCAAAAGAAGTAATTCGATGTATTTTTTCCGAAACTGGGACAATTGTTTTATATAAATATGTAGCAAAAAATTAACCTGCACACATTTTTACGGTTGATATTATTTTTTTAACTCTGTCTGGGTTTTTCATTCTTACAGTCCCTCTTGCTAAACTTATATAGAAAATCACTTCAGTTTTGCCACAGATTTTTTTTTCAAGTTTTTTATCATGTAGAAGTACGTTAGAGAAAGAATATCTAAAATTCCTTGATAGGAAATTTACTGCAGAATACAAATCAGCATTTAAATATCAATTTCAAGATCGTAGCTTATTGGTAGTCTTACCTTCCCCAAGGGTTATTCCTGCACTTTTCGAGGTAAATAAATAAAAAAAAAATACTTTGATCCAATGTTAACAATTGTTTCTAAATATCAATGAACATTGTGGCTATCACTTAGTCTTAACATGATTTGCCTAAAATAGGTGGTAATTTACCTTACCATTCCATCCTTACCGTCCCTTTTTCCCCAATTTCGTCCTTTTTTCTTATACCGTATCTTTTTTTTTTCCTTTTTTTTTTACTTTACCGTCCCTTCTTTAATACCGACAATGTTATACCAAAATTTTGTACTAAAAATACTACATCAGTATTATTGCTTATTTGAATGTCCTGTGGGTACTATGCAAAGTCATTACAAGTAAAAATTTCGAAGAAAATAAAAGGTTTTAGTGGTAAGAATGTAAGAAAATTAAACTTGCAAAGTTTAATTTTCCATAACACAAGTTTAACATAAACCTCAGTTAAATAAAAAATTTTCGCTGCTGACAATTTTTTCTTTATTTTGAATCATTAAGGTTTTCGTCTATCAGATTAAAATGCTATTTTAGCAAGTTTAATTTCGCCAGATTTTTTCCCCCCAAAAGTCAAAAGATTGTGAGAATGCCCCATAACTAAACACGTGTTTCTATCATGCTAAAGCCAAAAAAAAAAAAAAAAAAAAGTCACGTATTAAACAAAAAAAAAAAAAAAAAAAAAAAAAAAAAAAAGTCACATATTTTGTTTTGTTGATCTTTAAAAAAATTTTTTTTTTTTTTTTTTACTTGTAAATTTTTATATTTTTTGCTAAAATCAAATTTAAAAAAACCTTATTGTCTATAATTTGGTTTTAGTTTAGAAATAGGTGCGTTATGATTCTATTTTGTACAAAAATTATTTTTTGTATACATAATTTAGAGTTTAATCCCGCGCTCAGCACTTAATGGTTATAATTCACGTATTAGTAAGATGGATTTTTATATTTAAAATTTAAATATTTATTTTGAATATACAAATTTCATTTTTCTGGATGATATAGCTAAGAATATATTGTTTAGGCAGAAAGGGAAAATTGTACATTATTTCTATTTTAGTACTTTGAAAAATGTGATTTTTTTTATCGTTTTGAAAAACTCAAAGGACCTATGCCGCCTAAAAAGTTTTTTTTGTTTGCTAAGGCTGATTGCCTGAGCTAGAATTATAAACTTTGCAGGCTATTGCACTCCGTGGGGGTCTTTCATACTAAGCTCACATGCGTTTATACAGCATTACACAATTCGTAGAAAACCGCGAAATTCCCTGAGGGTTGGATCCGCTTGCACGATTTGGGTTTGAATCCAGCACCTTTAGCAAATCAACTCAAAGCACCAGTCAGCTTTGAGATCAGAAACCCTCAGCTCCTTTTTTGTTAAAAATATCTTCAAGTAACACTTATTAACGTGTTTTAAAACTCATATAATGTATGTAAAAAAATAATTTCATATATATTTATTCTTTATTTATAAAATGAACTGCCATTTTTTTTTATTCGATGAGTAATTTTATTTTATCTTTCATTTATATAAAAACGAAATTATCTGTTACATATGTTATATAAAATACAATATGTGAAAGAGTGATTTTTAGTATATATAAAAGTAACTGAACATATTACTAGTTAATCGTTCTGTTTTAATCAGTTGTTTTGCGAAAACAAAATTTTCTAATGGACATTACGATATGATACGTTTATACTTTAAACGTCATTATCATAATCGCATAAAAAATATTTTGCTACGGACGAAGAAAATTGGATGCCCATTTGATGTTCATTTAAAATATCAAAATAGATATTATTGAATTATTTTAAATGCTCAAATTTATACTGCATACAATAATTTCTTTTTGAAACAATTAACAAATAGTTAATTTGAGAAAAATAAATCCAGCAATCAACATAAAAATTAGAGTATAAGGGTTAATAAATAAATTCAATTTTATTACAATTTCTCATTTTGACATGTTACAGACAAAGTTATAATAATAGAGATGAAAAAAAATCTATGTTTAATTAATTCACAAAAAGGGAAAATTAAAGAAAATAAAAAGCATTCCTTTATTTTAAAATGACAATTTTAATTAGCAATTACATTTTTTTAAATTAATAAAAACACATCAATATTATCACAAATTATCATATTAAAAAATAATTTATTTACCATTATCATTAATGTTATTTATATTAAAAGTTACGATGCACATTTGCGTAAATTTTCGTACACCACTTCGTTTCGTAAGTATAAATTTCATTATAAAATTATATTCTACGGCAAACAACATTAAAGTGACAGTGCACTTTAAACTTCATTTCCTTAGAAAATGAGCACTGAAATTCACTGTTGAGTATCTGCTCATGCAATAAACAATGAAGTATAAAGTAATTCAAGGTGATTAAATTTTCTAAACACAAGAACATAGATAAATTTACATTAAGAGAATTTCCTTGTGCTCATGTTGTTTCAAAACAAGCTTGTATCACGTAGACATTTAAACATTTGTTAGATGTGAAATTAAAATATCTTGTACCAGAATATCAATCGTAATTCAACTCACGATTTACAGAAGTAAGGTAGTTATTAAATTACGCAGATAATTTCGAAAAGTTGATATTTCTCTGTACTTACAATTACAAAGTCTCTAACGAGAAACATTTTGTAAGATTGAGATTGTGACACTGTTTTAGATATACTTTTGTTTTATTTAGCTGTAAAACAAAATATTTGATAAACTACCTATATCAGTATTTTAAAAATAACCTTAAAATTATTTTACTGAATTATTTTTTTTCCTCTTAAGTAAAAGCTTTTATTTTAGAACTCAGTAAAATTATGTATATTTGTTATTACAAATTCAGAACTGAGATATACTCAATAGAATCTTCACCAATTTATGATTTTACTATGAATTTGTTACATTCACTCCACATATTATTACTAATAGTATAATTGAATATTCAAACTACTTAAATAAAAAAAAAATATGTCTTTTTGTAGCACACACACACACCAGGTCTACTACACTGAAGTACAGACACAATCAGATTTTATATTTAAAATCACTGTTTAATCAAATTAAAAAGTGTTTTGTTGTGATGGAGCTTCTTTAATTATAGTATAGAATACGCTGAACATAACGGTAGTTTAATCCTTAGATCCACATTCTATAATAAAATAAGTGCAAGACAGCTAATTCAAAACTTACTTCTGCAGAAAACACAGGTCGCGCAAATCATTAATAAGTACTTGATAAGCAAGACAAACGCCTCAAAATATTTAGCTCACAGTTTTCACAGTTATCTAAATGTACAGTCGTGGAAAAAAAGTAAACACCCCCTACTAACTGTTCAAGAAATTATCGTAGAAGAAAGTTACTGGTACCGAACGATTGGAAATAAAGTCTACGTTTAAATGATGCATATAAAATTTGCTTAGGAGGGCATCTATATATTAAAACGAACCATAACGTTGTTTTATTCAATAGCAGTACACAATTTTGACAACATAAATGAACTCTACACCCTTCAATTAGTCTAAAAACAAATTTTTATGCAATTCGTACCATAAGTTTCCGAGAAATTAATTATTTTAAAACGAGCATATTTAAGGGCCGTATCCAAATTGAAGTTCGGTACTCGATTGTTAACCGAGAGAGCTCCCTTCTTGATCAAAGCACCTTAAGCAGTCAATTAAGCCTGTTAATTTACAGGATAGCATTAGAAATGTCAAAATATTTAGTCACTTCTATCATAGACGGTCCCTTAGATCATCATTTTGCCGTTTTTAAAGCATAATTTGAAAATTACTTGTAAGCAAAATGTGAAAATTTGGATTTCCATAAATCAGGACTTAATAAATCTGAATCCATCAAAAAAAATTGTAGGTTGCAATTGATAATTTTTTTAATATTAATTTCATAATTCATAATTCATATCAAAAAATATAAAAATTGCAAATTCAGCGCATTTATGTTTGGGAATATCAGATTATTGCTACACAAAAAATTAGAACATTAGGATCATAATTTTAGAAGTTACTAAAAATATGAAAATGTAATTTAACATCAGAAGCACTAAATTTTGAATGTTTATATTTCAAAAACGTATCATTCAAATGACTTGAAATTTGATGGGTAGGCATAATTTGAACCAAAGATTTGAAATATCTCGTTAAAATTGGGTATTGCCATTGAAAAAAATGAAGTTTGGATTCGTTTTAATATGTAGATGGCCCCCTAAGCAAATTTTATATACGTCATTTAAAAGTAAACTTCATTTCCAGTCGTTCAGTACCAGTAACTTTCTTCTACTATAATTTGTTGAGGAGTTAGTAGAGGGTGTTTACTTTTTCTTCCACGATTGCACTAAACTAGCAACCCGTAGTTGCAGATAAACTTTTTTAATGATAACTGAATATACTATTACAAACCTGCAACTTGCACTCGACTACATTCAATGCTTCTCGATCCCTCAGACACCGTAATGAAATTTAACACTGTTACCTTCAGTTGGTCTCAGGATACTTATAGCAGGCAGCACTCGAACGAAAATCCACAGGTACGTCATTTTCATCCTGCTTTCATACTCAGAGGATTTAACAGCGTAAACTAATTTTCATAAAACGACAGATTCCAAAAGTCACAAACGCACTTCGAATATTTAAAGTGAAACGAAGGATAGATGTCACTTTTGCGCGCCTTGGTCATTATCGACAGAGCGTTCTCATTCAAAAAACTAGAATCCCTATAAGAGATTTGCCATCCCACTACAAGCTATTCATAAATTTTCAAAAAGGTATACATATACTTATGACTAGTAATATAAATACAACATAATAATAATAATAATAATAATAATAATACACGCATTTCACACACATACATGCATATATATATATATATATGATATGAATATATATTAATATATTTATTTTAATTATATTTTAGTTTTTATTTCAAAATAGTGTATTTTACTAATAATATATACAGCGGATAGCAGCACTTTATAGATTCATTAGATAATACAGTGGAATTCATTACGAAATATTCCATAGAGTGCAGCAGGCATCATATATTGAGGTTTGTTCCTGTTTATATATTACTCATGAGTGCATAATTATTTTTTAAATAATTGGCAACTTGTGCAAATGATCTCTTACCTTTTTTTTCTGTATCATCAAAGTAAGATTGGATCTCATATTGCTAATATGTTTTTCTTTTTCAATCATTTCAATCAACATTTACTTTTAAACTATTTGTTTTATACCATTAAATTTCTAAATTTATTGTGTGTAGTAGTTCTAATTTCGCATTCTTTAATGTTTTATGGCTAATGCGAAGAAGAAACCACCCACTTCATGTGTGGTAATCAAGGTAATTAGGACCTGATGAATCTCCCTTGGCTCCACAAATTTTCATTTTCCCAAGGTGTACTATGTTTTCAAATGCATGTGTCAAATGTTAAAAGAATCTGTTTTATAGAATTATATGGTGTTTTATATATATATACTTAATTTGATAAATTTCTTTATTATTAACACATTCATATTCTTTTAGTTAATTTGTAATGGTTTACAATAAGTAGCCAGTTCAGCCAATGGTTTCCTTTGTGTACACAAAAAGCAGAGCTGAGGAAAATTATCGCGTTCACTCCGTAATGTCACGGGTTGTCTCTGTATTGTTTTCAGTTTTTTTTTCCTGCACGAAAATTATAATTCAGCTTACTTTCCTTTCAAAAGTCCTCCATTGAGGCATCCTCCTTACAGCAATATAGCTAGAAGTGGCCAATGGTAAACAAATTTTAATCCTCAAAAAATATTAGAATTACAATTATAGCTGGATCAGTGGTGCCAGTTTTGCACTATTATTTAAATTTGCTATTTAAAAATTTAACAGTAAAATTCGGAAGAAAAAAAAATATGGAATATTGAAATGTTCATCTTTGAATAAAAATAAAATTACGATTCGGAAATTCTGGTATTAATTTCCGAATTAAAAATGAGGCCAAAATGGCAACTCTCAACTGATTATTTTCAGCTGTTATATTTAAAAGTCAAATAACATAATTTGAAAATAAATTATTTATAGAATGTTTTTTACTTGTATGTCGTTAAATGCATTTATCTAATCAAAATTAACTTTTTATTTGATATAAAATAACGAGGTTGGCAAATATATATATGTCTTCGCTTAAAAAAAAATATTGGTTAATGTCAGATTGAATATTTCAGTGCCCAAAATTATGTCTTGCTTTCGAAAAATAAGGATTTTTAAATTTTTTAAAAATCTCGTTGTTTTTTATGGCCAAACATTCGATGTAATATGATTTTTAAGATTTAATGCATTCAAAACAATAAAAAAGAATCAGGAAAAAGGAAACTTCTGAAGGCAGCTATTAAAGATGAAACCAATTCATGTTTATTAAATTTACTTTTAAAAATCCTTAAGGTTTGTTTGAGTGTTTTTAATATAATGCGCAGTAATAAACAGTTTTTGTCCCCTGCGACAGCATTATATTATATTATGTTACCACCAGTGACTGGGTATATAATGAATTTAATTTCTGTATTGCGTGCCTTAAAATAAATGAGTTTCGAAACATCTGTAGCATTAAAACCAACATTAAATTAAAGAATTGTACTCGCAACTTCCATAAAAAAATATACCTTGTATGTTCTATTTTTGTTCTATTTTAGTTTATTACAACAAAATTTAAAATATGAATAAAAAAGAAAACCTTTTATGATACACAGAATTAAAAAAAAAACCCACAAAAAAAAAACATATGACATATGATAATGTATCAAAAAAGTAGTGATGAATTATGGAGAATTATACTACCGAAAGGAATACGAATTGCAGGTGAGATGAATGTATAAGTGAGAATTACCATAAGAATAAACTCTCTTTATATTCGAAATACCTTTTTATTAATAGTTTATTTTTTATAAAAAGATAATTAGTCATTTTTCTAAAGTGAACAATTTCAGGTTACTTCCAAACATAGACGACATATAATTGGGGATATATATATGTTAAACGGTAAGAGAGGTAGGGGAGGTATGATACACTTTTTTTTAGTAATTTTTTACAACCCTTAGAAAGTTATTTTAAAACAAATTTTTCGTGTTTTCTTATAAAGTGACCTTTTATTCATTTATTAAAAATATTGTGAATTTAAAAAATAATCATTTAAAAAATATATCTCAATTATTTTGAATGGTTACTACTGTATCAAATCTCCCCATCACTGGGGAGGATTGATACACTAGCAAGGGAGATTTGATACATTGTTACGTAAATAATAAAAAAAAATGCAGACAATTCAATGTATGTGTTATACAGTTTTTTATGATAAATCTTGAAATATTTAAGTACAATTTAAAAATAAATAACATTGACATATTTGTGTCACAGGAATATTTTTTACAAAAATATTTAAACACTTGCTGTTATTTACACAATCCTATTAACACACTTTTTAGAAAATAAATAATGAAAAAAAAAAAACCCTAGAGATCTTGCTGAAAGAAACTAGTTGGATGTGCCAATCCCAAAACTTTCTTCTATCTTATACATCTTAATATTTCAAAACCTAGTTACACATGTTAATACTTCAATATCATTAGTTCAATACTATACCAACTTTGATTTTCATCTTAAATTTCTGCTGAGTCAATTAAACGGACTAAAAACGAGTTAATCTATATCATGATATTTGTTAAAATTATTAATTTTTCCATATTCCCTCCGGGAATTATTAATTTTTCCTTATTCTGTCGTTATCAGCTGTTTGCGAATAGCCGGCATAGCAGGAAGCGAGTTCCCGCCGCTGCATGAGCCGCCGATGCACAATAGAACTACGAAAAATCAAGAAAAGTATACAAAAATCGCTAACACGGAGCCCCTTTACCGCGCAATATTTCCAAATTCAAGGAGAACCTGTTGGTCAAAGCCAAAAACAAGCACAAACATTTTGGTTCAATTGTATGCATAATTTTATACACTGTTCGATGGTACAATAATGAAAATGGCACAGAGATCGGAATTATAGAGCCCTCTTCTTTCGGAATTTTTTCAAGTTCAGGGAGGACTTGTTTGCCATAGCCAGAAACATGCACAAAAAATTTGGTTCAATTATATGGATAACTCCATACACTTTTCGATGGTACAACAATGAAAATGGTACAGACATCGCAATTATAGTGCCCCCTTCCGGCAGAATTTTTCCAAATTCAGGGAGGACCTTCGTGACATGACCAAAAATAAACACATAAAATTTGGTTCAATTCTATGCATAACTTCATACACTTTTCGGCGGTACAATATTCAAAATGACAAAAAATTGTACAAAAATCGCTATCACAGCGCCCTCTACGAGCGATTTTTTTACAAATTAAGGGAGCACCTCCTTGCCATAGCCAAGAACTTAATTTTTTATTTTTGGTTCAATTCTATGCATAACTTCATACACTTTTCGATGGTGCAATATTCAAAATCGCACAAAAATCGCTATTACAGCGCCCCCTAACGGCGAAGTTTTTGCAAATTCATGGAGGACCTGCTTGCCATATCCAAAAACTTAAAATAAAAATTTGGTTTAATTCTATGCATAACATCATACACTTTTGGACGGTACAATATTCAAAATCGCACAAAAATCGCTATTACAGCGCCCCCTACCGGCGAATTTTTTCCAAATTCAGGGAGGACGTGCTTGCCATAGCCAAAAACTTAAACTAAAAATTTGGTTCAATTCTATGCATAACTTCATACACTTTTCGATGGTACAATATTCAAAATCGCACAAAAAACGCATTTACAGCGCCCCCTACCGGCTATTTTTTTTCCAAATTCAGGGAGGACCTGCTTGTCATATCCAAAAACTTAAACTAAAAATTTGGTTCAATTATATGCATAACTCCATACACTTTTGGATGGTACAATATTCAAAATCACACATAAATTGTTATATCAGCGCCCCCTACCGGCGAATTTTTTCCAAATTCCGGGAGGACCTGCTTGCCATAGCCAAAAACTTATAATAAAATTTTGGTTTAATTCTATACATAACTCCATACACTTTTTGATGGTACAATGGCGACAGACAGACGGACAGACGGACAGACGGACAGACGGACGGACGGACGGACAGACGGACACACAGACAGACAGACATTTTCTATAAACATGTTTTTTGGAATCTCTGACCCCTAAAACATGCAAATCCGTCGAAAACCGGAAGTCGAAAAAAATTTCGATTACAATACTTTCTTCTATTGAAGATAGAAGAAAGTAAAAATGAAGTGAATATTGTTGATTTGCAAACAATTTAGTATAAATTTAACACATTTAAGATTTCTTTAACCCTTTCAGAGCAAAGCATATACAATGCTAAAGTGTTGAATAAATGAATGGCACCGGAATTTACCAACAAATTTAATTGGAAATAAGAAAAGTGCTATATTTCACTTTCATATTAAATGGAAAATATTTTACCAAAATTCTGGTGCCAATATGGCGTTTGGGAATTAAAATTAAGTGGTTTCATAAGCACAGGGCTCCCAAATGGTCCGCCAACTGAATACCAATATTATTTTAGAATAATTTTCTTTTTAGATTTTTCTTACAAACCGCCCGGGAATCAGTTGAAAGTTAATTCTAGCGCAAACCTACCATAAAATTTTCTGTTAAAATTTATTGGTATTCAGTTGGCGGACCATTTGGGAGCCCTATATGCCACCACTCCTGAAATGGTTAAAAGAAAAACTAATAACTTTATCATTTTGATAAGTAAAAGCGGGTGGATTGAATGTTTTTTTCAAATTGCCCTTCGTCAATTATAGAAATATTTTCCCTTTCAGGCCATTTAAACGTTTTTCTTCTACACGACGAGCAAAGCGAACTAACCATCTATCATTGCACTTCTTTTCTATGTAACCTACATAATGTCTACGAATAGTCTCTTTGTTCTTCCTTACCAATTTCAGTAACTCTTGCTTTAAAACAATAATGAATATTACAGTCCTATATTAGTTTACAACTAAAAAAAAACTATTAAATTTCAAGTATACATGTGTTTAATTTCTTCCCAGCACTAATGTATCATTTCTCTCTATCATGCCTTATTGGATTTTCAATCATTTTATGTAAATGTAGTTGCAAAATGCCATTCTGCTTTTTAGTAAAACTCACCCTAACAATATGTTTTACAAATAAAAAATAATTACAAGATATTGTCTTTACAATAATAAGAGTTATGAAAGAAAATCAGTATTTAAAAAAAATTACATTGGCATTCCAAAAATCTTCAAAATTAAAAGATAAAAATAGTTGTCAGTTCTTCATTGCTAAGTCCAGCGAATGATGGCCGCTGCTAATAAAAGAAGCCTTTAGATCTGTTACAATGGCTGTCAATGCCATTTGTTGAGAAAAATTGTCAATGTATCAACCCTCCCTATGTATCAAACCTCCCCACCTCCCCTATTTGAATTTTATCATAAATTATAAAGGTAGAAAAACCTTATCTCATCGTATTATGAATATTATTTACTAGATCATGTTTTATTTTTACATAGATAACATATCTATTTGAATATTGAAACTCCTAATGTAGCATAATTAATTAATAATTATTTCCAAATTTATGGAGGTCCGGGACACAAAAATGTAATCTATAACATATATATAATAACATATTATATTTAATAACATATCTATTTGAATAATGAAGCGTCTAATGTAACATCATTAAAAAAATTAATGTTAATTAATAGTTATTTCCAATATTATGGATGTGCGGGACACAAAAATTGGCAAATTTTCTTTTAAAAATGTATGGTATTAAACGTTTCTCAGAATTTTTCTACTTAAAATGACGTTTAAATGATATTGCTATCTTAATAAGAACATGAAATATTATTTTTTTTTCGTTTTGGTTTGTTTTCAAAATCTAGTTTTCAAGCAATGGTTGTCATGGAAACGACTTTTTGTGAAAATGCGTTTTCTTCATGATGGGTTTTTTCATCGTTTCTCGTATTTAAATTTTTATAAGTCCAGAACCATTAATGATAAATGGTTCAAACTTGGAACTTGTCTTTTTCTAATTCTTTGCTTTAAATTTGATATAGGAAATTTGAAAATATATTTACTTTTGAAAATATAATTTTTTTCTTAAGTTACATCAATTTATTTAAATTTTTAATTTTTTTAATTAATATTTTACAATACTGATTCAAAATTATAAATATATATATTTATGTTTATTTAAAGGGAAAAAATTGAAATTCTACAAATAATATTTCGAGTTATAACGATTTAAAAATTACCCCCAATATTTTTATAAATTTAAAATTTAAAATTTAAAAAAATATTATGAAAAGTTTTATTATGTGATTTTGTTTACAAATAATATGTTTAACCCCCCTAAAAAAATCAAAATTTTAACTCAATAAAAAAATTTAAAAAAAATTAAAAATAAAATGTATCCTAGAACCCCTTAAATATAAATATAAGGGCGTAAGTTTCAAAACTTGTTTTATCCAAAAACAAATAAAATCATGCATTGTCTATTAATGTATTCTGTTAGTAAATCTACGCTGTAAAAATACTATAATCTGCATCAAAAATACTTTTATCGTGTACTTTTTGTCTTGTTAAATCTTGTTTTACTTTCAAAAGTCGTCTTATTTACTAAGGATTTGGCATTAAACTTGGTTTTAAGTTTTTTTGTTTTTTGTTTTTTGTTTTTTTCCGGAATAAGTCGAGTTTTGGAACTCAGGTTCTCATATATAGCATACATTTCTGTTATTAGTTCATTCTTTTTTAGTAATATATACGAAAATCAAGTATTTTTGCTATATATATATATATATATATATATATAAAAGATTAAAGAAATTGACACATAAAAATACTTTTTACACTTAAGGGGACAATGTACCATAAAATTGATGAAAAAACCGATTTAATATTTAAAAAATTAAATGAATGCCTGTTTAATTGTGAATATTTTGACACAGTATTTTTACCCACATGGCAATTATATCGCGAGATATTGTAAATTTTGTTAATGCTTGTACACCCACACAAATGAAAACATTAAATGGATTTTTCTATGTGTTCATATTTTCTTCTCTCTCATGTTTTAAAACTGTTATGACTCTTTTTTTTATGTGAGATAGAGATTTAAACATTGTTATCCATGTTCTTTATCATATTTTTGATAAATCTGCTCATGAAATTAGACTTGAGTTTTTTTTTTTTTTTTTAAGTATATGAAGTTACGTTAGAAACCATATTTTTGCACTATTATATATATATATATATATATATATATATATATATATATATATATATATATATATATATATATATATATATCAGTAAAAAAATTATATTAAATGTAATATTTGATGTATCTAAATATGCATGCGCAGTCTTGTGTAATATACATTTGAAAATCTTTTTAAAAATTCGACAAAAATATAAATATTTTTAAAAAGGCGTAAGGATTCGAAAAAATTCAATATTTTTAAAACTTTTTTAAAATTTTAATTAAATATGCAGTTAAATTTTTTTTCATAACTTTTAGTTGAACATTGAAATGCAGAGAGCCGCCACTTGAACCATATTTTTAAAAAGAAACAAAATTGTTGAAAAGGTAAATATTCCCCTTAAGGTGGAAAATTTTGTCGGAATATTAAATTCAAAATTTCACGGAAATTGAACGCTATTAGGAGCCTTTTTATAAAAGAGTATGCGATTATCATGATTATATAATCGGTAATAATTTTACAGTACAATTATTTATAATAATGGGTGATTGATGCATTTACTACCCATGCAATTATATTTTTGTCAATTGCTTTTTACATTAAAAAATCTTAACTGAAACTCTTCTACTAGAGTAATCATTATAGTAATTCATGGAAACATACTAATTCTGTAAAATGAGAAATTAAATATTAAAATTCTTACTAAAGGATCTTTTTCTAAATTTCATCAGCTGATCGTTCATATATTTAGGCTATACAGAGACTATGAAATATATGTATAAAGTTTTTCCCAGTGAAAATGTTGTAATCCTGTCAAAAGTGTTAGCACGAAAATGTACCGATTTTTGTTGCACGATTTATTCATTGCGTGATACCATTAATTATCATACGCACTATTTGCAGATCACCATGCGTAATCTTACATACTACGACATGTTACAGTATGCAATTATACTTTGAGAATGTTATTGATTATCACCTTGAGGGGCGGTGGGATGTATAATGTCCCACCTATGAATAATGAAGATTTGCACCAGAAAAAATTTATGAAATTTTACTTTTCTTACTTTGATCGGATAAAGTCGAAAAATTATCTTTGCTTATTTTGGATTTTTTTTAATGATTCCGGTGTATGCGACATCACAAAAACACAATTACTTGCCCCAGAAAAGGTTATTTTATTAGTTATTTTATATATTAGTTTTGCTATAAATTTACACCTGACCGGACACATACTGTATAATACCTCGGGATCCAGAGTCAAGTAAACAGAGATGGACATTGTAGGACCATCCTTACATGACCGTAAACAGACAGGTTTAGTTAAGTTTATGATTTTAACTTACTTATGGTAGCTTGTTTTGACTATTTAATCGTTAAATAATATATACAAATACCGTTGATATATTCCTTATTTTATTCTTTAAAGTCGCTTTTTTTTTTTTTAACAAGTACCCTTTTTTTATGACAATACTACGTTTTATGATATGTGATAATTCTAAATTTATTAAAAAAATACGTTTTAGAATAATATTTCTAAATGTAAATAAAGAACAATACAAGAAATTAGGCTTTCTGCTTTTCAGAATTTAGTATCGAACCCGATTATAAATATATATATACTAGTGTAAATGACCGTCCTAGGACGGTGTGTAAAAAATTGTGTTTTTCTCTTAAAATTAAAAAAAAAAAGAGGAAAACAATTGCCAATATGGGAGCGCTTAGATGAGCAAATTTAGGCTAGTTTATATTCTAATAAACACATTTTTAGCATTAACAATAATTTTGGGTAGACCAGACTTTCTGGCTAATATAACATAAGAAAATTAAGAATTCTTAGAACAAAAGTTTAAGAAACATGCAATAAAACTCCATAATTAACAAAGTCTGCTGCAACTATTAAAATTTTTTGATGAATTGTTTGGTATTAAATCTTGGTAATTGTGTTGTACTTTTTGTAAAACGCAAAAAAAGAAGAAAAAAAGATTTAGCAAAACTTTTAACGGCTGAATAGGCATGTGCACAACATTTTGAGTTTAACTTACCGAACATATAAATATTAAAAGTAAGCACAGAACCTGGGAATCAGCAGTAAGAACATTGAATTTTCTTCAAAATGTTATTGCATCTAACAGCGATGTATAAGACATCCACTAAGTAAGAGTTTAGATGAGCAAGTTTAGTTTTTTATGTTCTAATAAACACACTATTAGCATTGACAATACTTCTGGGTAAAACAGGTTTTTACCGGCTAATATAACATCACAACCAAAATTAAAACTTGTTATAAATAAAAAAAAATTAACAAATATGAAATGTAACTGCATAATTTAAAAATTCTGCTGAAACTACTAAACATTTTTGGCGATTTTTTTGGTATTAAATCTTGGCAATTGATACTATTTGTAAAAACAAAAATAAAGAAGATTTATCAAAACTTTCAACAGCTTAATTAGAATGTGCACAACTTTCTTAGTTTAAGTTACTGAACTCATATAACGAATAAAAGTATGCATCAACTATTAAAAGTTTTTGGCGAGTTTTTTAGTATAATAAATCTTGGCAAGTGACTAATACCAAAGTATTTTTTGTAAAATTACGAAAAAGTGATAAAATATCTTTATTAAGATTGAGCATAATTTCATCGCACAAACGGCGACATTTTCAAAATTTTGAAAATGTCGCCGTTTATACGATGAAACAACCGTCAATCTTAATAAAGATATTTTATCACTTTTTAAAGCATTATTTAGCTTAATCTGGAAATGTAATGTTTTCCCGTGATCCTTTAAAGAAAATAACACTTTTTTTTCACGATCCTTTAATGTAAATCGCGCTTTTTCCGCGACATTTTGAAAATTTTTGCTTTTTTTTTCGATCCTTTAAAAATTTTGCGTTTTTCCCGCGATCCTTTGAAGAAATTTGCTTAACTTGGCACATATGGTACTCGCGCTTTTCTTGTATTTCTTCCGTTATCCCCTTCCCCCCATAAAATAGTTAACAAATTTTAATGTATATTTGCATAGAACCAAGGGATAATAAAATTCAGTGCCAAAAAATAGCAACTCCACGGAAAAGTAACATGTCAGTAAAATGGATTTTGCAGGTTCAAGTCAGATTCTCTGTATTATATAGTTCTCCATTAATGGAATGAAAAAAAATAGAAAAAGTAAAAGAAAAATCGACAGTTGGTTTACGGGAAAAATGAAATTTGTCGCATAACCCCCCACCCCCTCCCCCCCACACACACTAAAATTGCCCAATCGGTAGAGGAAAAAGAAAAGTACTGCAAAATTCATCAATTGTGTTTAAAAAGTTGCAACATTCTTCCTTCATTCTTCGGAAAAAATCGTGGAGATTGCCAGTTGATCATCGGAAAAAACTCAAAATCCTTTAATCGTTTGCTTTAAAATATTGTGAAGTTCATCTGTAAACTGCCGGAAATTCCTCAAACAGTTTTCTCTTACACATCTGAAATCAAAATTAAGCCTAACGTGGCTCCATCTTATCGGAGATTGGCAAAATCGATGGGTTCGCCCCGGACGCGTTACAATGCCTTTTATAATATAGAGATATGTATATAAGTATAGATAGTACAAAACATATTTCAGTTTTAAGACTTAAAACACGCGCTTTTATTTTATATAAAATGACGTAATTCGCATCCGCTGAAACATTCCCTATTTACTATCTAATCTTAAAAAACATCAACAGTAAAGTA
Source organism: Maratus speciosus (assembly GCA_963932465.1). Taxonomy (NCBI): domain Eukaryota; kingdom Metazoa; phylum Arthropoda; class Arachnida; order Araneae; family Salticidae; genus Maratus; species Maratus speciosus. The sequence goes on along the minus strand of OZ010790.1, from coordinate 201,193,684 downwards.
TGCATATGACTTCACTATCGCTGAATAATACACAGATCCATCATAAAGCGATGGCGTCATTCAAGGAACTCGAGAAAAAAAATCGGCTACCTAATGGTACATATGCCTTCATGTATTCGAAACATTAGTATAGATACTTAAAATTAAATATATTTTATAATAGCTCCATGTTTTATCAGAAATCATTCATTTATATATTTCAAAATAGTTCGTATTTTAATTACATTTTTTTCAGTTATTAGGGGAAAATGGCAACAAAAAGATATAATTACTATTTTCCAACTATTTTTTCTTTACTTTCTACAGAAATAGAGTACTTCAGGTGCCAACATTGAACAAATGGCGCTAAAAATTACAAAAAAAAAAATTAATGTCTCAAAAATAAATGGAGATGCAGTTTTTAAACAAATTATATTTAAAAGTGCTTTTTTCCCTAATACGACGGTATAAAAAGTGAAAATATGTGATGCTTCGAAGTTTTAGAAAATTGCACTACAGATTATTTGTATATAACCATACATTGATGCATATGCTTTAAATTATGGCTGGCTTATATAACCTAACGTTATTTTTCAGAGACGACACTTTAATTGCTGGTTGAAAGAAATAGCTTATCGGGGGGCTAATAAGTCTATTGCTTATTGAAGGATATATTTGACAATTATCGTTAATATTAATGTAAAAAAAGAAATACATTAATTACAAGTTTTGCATTGGCATTTACCAACACTCTCGAATCTTCTAGCCATTGTATTTTTTTTAAAGAAAATATATTATTGCACTCATATTAAATCATCCTTTATGTAAAAACTTGTCTAATTAATTTCTAAACACTTTCAAAAACACTTAACTAAAACAAATTATATTATGAATAGTCTCTAACACTGACTGTCAAAAATGTCTAATTACCTAAAGTTCATAACAGACTTTATAATCGCTTTACAAAAGATCTCATTAATAGTTTTGGAAGATTTTGAACTATTTTTGATATAGAATAAATAATATTGTAAACGAAATAAATTTATAGTCCTAATGAACTTTAGAAATAATAGTCTTAGAACAACAAATAGCTTATTTCAACAAAATAACGGATTTAGGAGGATGCACTTGCGTATAAGTAATCGTTTATGTAACGAAAACTTCAGCCAATGTCATGAATAATTTAAATTGGTTAAGTGGTATCATGCAGTTATCCGATTATAAGTTTTTTAATGAAATTTATAAAACTATTTTATACACTCGTGCTCAAAATAAAAAATCCCTGCCGTCCCGGCCTACAGGCACAGGTAGATTTCGAAGTCAAATATACTAATTTCACAAACAAAAACTAAATCATGATTAGAGATAAATCCACTTTAATAATTTTATCTGGCCGCTTTTGACGAGTTTTTACTTCATTTTTATATAATAGCTGGTTTTATCGAAATCATGTTAGGGCGGTATTAAAAAAAAAAAAAAAACTTTTCCATGCTCAACAACTCGAAATTTTCTGGCATAATTCCAGATTCATCTTTAATTTAAAAAAAAATATGAAACTTGCTGACGTGATTTTTGAAGAGATTTATAAGCCACCTGTGTTTTTATTTTTTGTTCAATTAATTAAAACTTGATATATAAACAATTATTTTCTCAGAAGGACAATATTTTTCGTTTCTAACACAATCGCTTCCGGAAATTCCGTTCAAAATGCCCACTTTGACATCATTTTTCGAAATATATTCTGCCTCTGTCAAAGAATTGATCATTACGGTACATTATATAGTTTCTGAATAAGCGAATATACCAATTAAATGCGTTTGAGAGCAAAAATGAAATAAAAATGAGTCAGAAAATAAGCAGTTTGGATTTGAGTGCATCCTTAATACAATGATTTTTCCAACACAATCCGCTTCGGTAAATTCGGTTCAAAATGCCCTTTTTAGCAGCATTTTTAAAAATATATTCTGCCTCTATCAAAAAATCGACCATTACGGTACATTATATAGTTTCTGAGTAAAAAAACGTACTAATTGGAAGTGTTTGAGAGAAAAAATGAATTGTAAAATGAGTCAGAAAATAAGCAGTTTGGATTTGAATACACCTTTACTAAGAGGATTTTTTTCTTCAACCGCTATGTATTTTTAATTTGTTTTTGCTGTAAGAATTGATCCTATCCAAAACTTGTCTGCATAGATGTTGTAGACAATATTAAGAAGATATATGATAAATTCATGGGGATTTTATATCTTTTGAATTGACGGAGTTCTGGATTTTTTTCTTCTTCAAACCCCGTTTTTGTTTTCGTTTTTAACTTTTTTGCGGTACGAATTGAACCTACCTAAAACTTGTGAATATAAAAGTTGTAGATAATGCTAAGGAGATTAATAATAAAATTAATTGGATTTGATATATTGAGAATTGACGAAGTTATGAATTTTTTTCTCCCAAAAACCCTATTTTTTCCACCCCTTGAGCCCATTTTTAACTTTATCAAAAGTCTTTGATACATAAATTTTTGGCCCTATTTTTAGAAGTAATAAAAACTTTAAACTGGTTTGATATGTACAAAAGTTAAGAAGTTATGGGGGGTTTTCTGTTTTCACAAAACCCCTCCCTATTTTCCATCCCCTTTGCCCGATTTTGCCCATTAACGAACTTGACCGATATTTTATGCCCTTTGATTTTATGTATCAGTTTGGAAGAGATTGGTGCACAATTACGAAAGTTATCGTGTCCAGAAGAAAGTGATAGATATAGATAGATAGATAGATATATAGATAGATAAAATTTTTTACTGAGGGTGGTTTTGGGTTCTAGGGGTCATGATCGGTGTAGATCTGTAAAAATGTTTCAGAAATTCCAACATAGGGACGATCCCAATATGTAGTATTTCATACGAAATCTACCTAAAAAATAAAGAAAGGAAAAGTAAACAAAGATTAGAAACATAGTTTTATTAAATGTACCGTTTGGATATAAACCTATAATAAAATGTGTATTTTAGATATTGCCTTGTTGATTTTAAATATGAAAATTAAATTTGCATAAGTGTTCTACTCAACATGTTATATTATGAAAAATTACATATGCAGAAGGAATTTTCTCTAGTTGCAATGAAGAAGAGTAATATATGAGTTGATAAGGCTACATCGGGACATTCTGATGCTACGTAAGATTTTATCGTTTATTGTAAAGTCCGAACGAACATTGGGCATTTAAGAAAGTGGTAAAAATGCTGTTAAAACGAATGTGGATATTGAAGATCAAGTTAATTCAGATATTCTGCTACATTTCTACTCATAAATTATTTCTAGCTAGATTGTTTATGCACGTGTGGTTGTAGGACACATCTTCAACAATCAGCTACTAATATTTAAAAAAAATAAAATGTGCTTATTCAACAAGACAAGAGCAAACTTAACGATAATATATTTTTGCCCTTAGGCCAATGGTAATTTGTCGTTCTTTACTTCATGAAGCTCGATGTTTGATTGAGGCAAAAGTTCTGTTATTTAAAACCTAGTGTATAATGTCCCCAATTACATGTGTACCAAATATTCAAAATCACTAAAAATATCGCATTGTGAGTAAAATATGGTTCAAAATTATGAATGTAAAATATAATTTTATGAATGCATTATGATAAAAAAATTCAACTTTCAACGTCATTACGTGACGTGGTGGAGAATTAATATCAAGATCATCATGATTAAAACACCTAGAAACATCCGCCGAAACAGAACCTTTGGAATAGATCATATATCTATTTTTAACTATCGTATCTACATATTCCCTGTTACGATCTTGAAAAGAATTTATGTGATTCTCACTGTTCCTCATACATGTAATCGTGCATTTTGTGATACAAAGAATGATAAATGTTTCTTGATTGTCCAACATTTGCCTAATATATCGCATTCTTTAAGATGACCAACTTGTATGTTCAAAAGTTTCAACGAAGGAAAAAAAAAAATAAGAATCTGTAACAATATTATCCTAGAGTTATGAAATTTAAATAATCATTGTTTAGTGTATGATTTCCTTTTTGTTTATTTTGTACTATTACTGAATATGATTCCGATTCGGTTCCAACAGCAAATTGATTGTGCCATGGAGTTTCGTTTTATGTTGCAAGAATATTTTATCATGTGATATGAAATCATTTACTTTCGAATAAATAAATTTTGTGTTAAGAAATCATACAGTACCTGTGAAGGAGTTTATCATCCTTCTAATTATTAATCAAACGCTTTGCTTTTTGTGTTTTTTGCTTGTTTCGTTTTACTTTAAACATGTTTTTTGCAAGTTTTGTTTAGTGTATGTTCCCCTTCTAGGAACGTCATTCATAGATATATATGTGAGATGCGGGTTGAATAGAGTTACGACCTGAAAATTAAACACATTAAAGATATAGAATAATACAATAAGAACTTTTTTGTCTGCCTCGTCATATCTTGGTATGAGATAAGCAGAGCAGGGCATCAATTCATAATATTGTCGGTATTATTACGTCATGAAGTCACGGCCTGAAAATATATCGCATTATACAGATAAGTACAATAAGAATATTTCACTTTGCCTCGATGACGTAATAATACCACAAAAATTAACAATTAGTGCCCCGTTCTGCTCATCTCACAACAAGATGCATGAGGCAGATTGAAATAATCTTATTGTACGAATATTTATTTTTAATGTGTTAAAATATCAGGCCTTAAATCGATGATGTGATAATGACTCCAAAATTAAGAATTGCTCCCCCGTCTGATCATCCGTACCTAGATAAGAAGACGCAATTGGAAATATTCTTATTGCAATAATCTGTATCTTGAATGTGCTAAATTTTCAGACCACAACTTGATGACCTTACAATACTGCCAAAATTAATAATTGGCGACCACCTCTGCTCATCTCGTACCAGACGTATATGACGACGCAGACTGGTATATTCTAAATGTATTAATCCGTATTTTTAATGTGTTAAGTTTTCGCGCAGTAATTCGATGAAGTGATAATACATACAAAATTAATAACTAGCTCTACTCATTTCATACGAAGATATCACGAGGCAGACTTAAATATTTGTATTGTACTAATCGTTTTCATTAACATACCAATATTTCATTCCGTAACTCGATGGCATGATATAACCGTCAAGATGGGGATTTTGCGCCCCGATCTTATCACATTCTTTTAAGTTATGCTAAATCAGTCATTATTTTACGTACTGTTAATATTTTTTACCTAAAACGTTAATTCATCTTGAAAGTGGATGACGAAGTTTATATATAGTCAATACAATGTAAAATATTATGTTTATTGGGTGTGAATTGTACATTATGATGGCTTTTTTTAAAATTAAATTTTAGTCTGCCGGGTTTATACCAGGATATGCGCAAGCAGAACAAAATATTTTTTATATACTTCATTTTACCTTTGTTTTGGCACCAATTTCATATCATAACTCCGTGAAAGTGATGCCAAACTTACGAGCTGGCAACCGCTGCTGCATTTATCGCACAAAGAAATGTCGAGGAAGACCATTCATTCCTTCATCTACTCCAAATAATCTTGTCCTACATCAAGATTTCATTTCGTAACTCATTGACGTACGCATTTTGCTTCATCTCGTAACTCGTTTTTCTCGCCTCCGGCCTGTCTATTAATATATCATCATAACATCACACAGGTTCACTGATTATCTGTTTCATTTGCTATATTTTGAAATTATCCATCGCTATACAATGTTTCTGCAGTTATACACATTTTCGAAAATACTTTTTTTGTTAAATTTTCAAATTACTCATTCAGTATTTGCATTTTGTTTCTTTTTTTATGAATGATATTGAAATGTTTGGTGTCCACACCACAGAATTTTTGAAAATATGTATCATACAAATTTTTCACGACCACTCACATCATAACGACATGTACGTTTTGACATCATCGTAAATAAATCAAGTAAGAAAAATCATGCGTTGAGCATAGATTATGAAATATTTTCCAACACTTCCTGTATGCTTTAAGAAAACTTCGTTATTTAGGGGAATAATGTATATAAAAGAACTAAGTAAACATTTTAGAAAACGCAAAAAACATTTGAAAAACTGATTTCAGCAGTTACCATCCATATCAAATATGTATTCCAATTCTTTTGAACAGCTCTCTATTTGATCTATAGGTTGATATATATGCTATATAATGGGTAAATTTAGTTTAGCAAGAAAACGAATAACAGGTTGAAATTTCTTTTTCGGCAATAGTAATAGATGGAAACATACTTGTATACTTTTGTACAACCCTGTAGTTAAAATAGTACCTTTATTACACGCCACTATTTAGCTAAAGTTTAATTCAAAGTAAAACACTCTTAAAACTACTGAAATCACATTTTCAGAAATTATCATTTATAGACGGCCATGTATCCAATTCTTTGCGTGACCCTGTATATAATTTTATCTATGTTTTATAATTTTATCTACAAAAATTTCTTAGTAAACAAAATGCAGTTACTCATTTAACAATAACTCATTTAAAAACCACCTTTAACCAATTTACAATCATACCCAATAACCATTACGAATTCTTTTGTGAAGCTCTCTATATGAATTACAGGCATTTATACACATCATATACAATGCATAAATATAGAGAAACATAAAAGCGCATAACATAATTAAAAATACATTTCCAGCAATCATCGCTACCGTACAATACTTCGGATACAATATAGTATCTGAAATCTTTTGTGTGTCCCTGTAAATGCTATGCACTTCGTATTATACATGAAATAAGTTATAGTAAACCTCAGCGACATATATCAATTCCATTATGCATGAAATAATTTAGCATAATTAAAATACGCCGGAAAGAATTTCCTCCACCCGTATATCATTATGTAACGGAATTCTTTTGTGTGGTCCTGTAAATGAATAATATTTATTCTTTGCAGCGCATATTCTACGGAATACATATTTTATTGCACTTGATAAATGCATATCAATTTTATTATGTTTGAAAGCATGTAACATCATTAAAAATCATTTTAAACGATTTTTTCCCATAGGGCGTAATGTAATGGAAAACTTTTGACTGCCCCTGTAAATAAACTAAACATGCTACAAACTTCATTTGCAATACGGTTCGTGCTATGGTAGAGGTCACTAACATCCAAAAATTTCAGAACGATCCGAGTATATTTACGGGAGTTAGAGCGCGTACAGACGGACAGACGGACAGACAAACCGAATGTATAAACACTTTTCAACATTGTTGGAAAGTGTTAAAAAACAATTTTATTGTTAAACACAAACCGTGTTCTTATTTCAATTTAGAAGGAACTTCAATAACTTAAAATAATGTCAAGTTTGAATTTTGAATAGAAAATCGTATTTATTTTTATATATCACGTATGTGTGTATAATAACATTTTTTTCTAAATTAGTTTACGCATAATCGATATTATTACAGAAATTGCGAATTTTATAGTTTAAGATACGAAAATCCCAGCAACTATTAAATATTCAACAATTCCATCTTTGTTACAACTGAAAAGCATGAGTGCGGAATATCGTAATCTAGCAAAAACATAACTGTGAAAAAAGAGAGCCAAGTTCTGTAAAGACAATGGCAAAAAAGAAGTGATATCTAAGTGGGTTCCAAGTTCAAATAAAACTCAGTGGAACTTAACTACGGAAGTATTATAGCATTTTTTAAATTGTTAAAAAAAAAAAAAAAAAAAAATTGATACCATATTAATAATAAATCTAGAACTTGGCAAGTTTAAACATACGTGTCATTTATTTTTATTAATGACATCATTATATCAAAACTTGTTATTTCATGTTTGGAAGCCTTCATTTGAGTGACCTCCTTCCCTTGAAGGCCGGTGGGAAAAATATATCCCACCTAATTTTAATTGCAAAATGCCAAACTGACACAAGAATTCACGGCTAAAAAGTTTAATTTTAAAAAGAGAAAAGAAGCTTTTACCCATTTTGAAATAAATTTGTTTTTAAATTCTGTTGTGATTCAATCATTTCAGCATGTCACACGAATGAAAGTTCTTTGCCCCTGAAAGGTTAAAGGGATGCAGTCTCTAGAGTGATGACTAAAAACAAGCGTTAATGTATCTGTCTCTTTGTCAGACCTTTTATTCTGTTTGCATTGAGGTTTCTGAAGGGTGGCTGCTAGAGTGATAACCAAAGACGAACGGGAGTGTGTCTGTGTATTTATTGGTTTATCAAATCTTTAACATGAGTCATTTGTTTATAACAATAACTATATTAGTTTTTTTTATAATGACATTGTTGTTAATATTAACATCACCATTTTATTAAGACATGAAATTGATAGGCATAGCATTTATCAAAAACTTACCAAGATCTAGATTTATTATTATTTGCTATGAATAATTTTTATTTTATAAACAATTTTAAAAAGGCTATAATACTTCAGTAGGTAAGTTTAAGTGAATTTTATTTTAACTTGGCACCCACTTAGATATTTTTTTTTCTTGTTATTGTCTTTACAGAACTTGGCTTCCTATTTTCACAGTTATGTTTTTGTTAGATATCATTACTTTTTGTAAAGTTACAATATATTTAGAGACTTTACTGAATGCTTTATAAAGTGTTTACATGTGAGTATTTTATTCGCCAAGCAACATTCAATTTTAATTTAAATTTTCTACAACAAAGTATTTGGCCGTCAATATCCGGCAGAAATCTATATTTTAATACTGCTATATTGAATGCGTGTTTTGAGATGAAATGAAGTGATTTGAAATTTTTATTGTTTCTGAAACAACAATTCCTATCAAATTCCTATATTAAATTTTCCTGTTAAATATTTCAATTAAATTTCCTATAGCTGGGCCTGATTTTTTGAACAGAAAGTGAAAAATAAAGTTATGTGCTTATGCCACACTATGTTTCATTCATCCATGTTTGCCGGCAAAGAGGCAGTGAAGAGGAAGGACATTGTTCCTCCCTGGATTTTCAAATTTAATTAACTAAATATCCTTTTTCTCTGATGATTTTGAAAATAAAAGTGAACTTTATTCTTCTCAAGTGATTTAAAATAATTAAAACACTGAGAAAAAAAGGAAATTTAATTTTTTCTTATAGCCGACATTTTTACAACAATGAACTAGATATTTCGTTTGCAAACAGGGTTTTTCTCAAGTTGGTACTGTACTATTACATTTGAGAGTTCTAATTTTTTTTATAAAATTTCCTGTTTTCGAAATGAAAACTCCGGTTTTTTTTAAAATAAGACCACTACTGTTCATTGAAAATTTGATAAGGTTCGGAGAAAAAAACATGACATTAAGTGTTTCGGTATTTCATAATTGGTGAATATTAAAGGAAGAAAGTAGTTACTCAGTGCTAATTGGCATCAGTTCAGACTAGTTTCAAATGAGTCAGGACTTATTCATTAAAGGAATAGTCCAAGATAAAATGATTTTTAGAGTTATTTTTCATTAATTCGAGCAAATTTGCTTATTTTCAACGTCCCCTGTCCGCTTAAAATATCCCAGTACGTTTAAATAACCAATTCTCGGCAAATATAACATAATATTTTTATTGTTTTATATGAAAGACTGTGCATTTAGCTATCAAAAACTGTTTTTGTTTTTAGCCAGTGTTTTTCGACAATAATTTCTGTCTCATTTAATGCCCATATTACACTTAAATTTTCTTATACCTATATTTCAGGCATTATAGTAGCCACCAGTATAGACACTCTAGAAACGAAAGATAAAAGATTTTTTAAAATGAAAATTAAGTGTCATGAATCTTTATATATTAATGTAAAACAAATATGGTAAAAGTGTCTATACTGGTGGCTACTATAATGCCTGAAATATAGGTATAAGAAAATTTAAGTGTTTTTGTTTTTTTGTACGATTATTGGAAGTGCAGTTATGGCTGTTTTTTTTATTTCAGTTCTGAAACAAGAAGTTTTTATTTAAAAAACGGATGTGTAAGTTTAGGTAACCTAAAGAAAAATAATGTCTTTCTATATTGAAATTAAGGAAGGTTCAACGTATAAATCGAGATATTTTTGAGGAGATTGAATATTTCTAATAATTTTTATGAATTAAAATCTTTAAATGCGCTTTCTGAAAACATGATTTTTGTGAACAATCAGTTAAGAAACAATCAGTTGCTACATGTTTTGCTCCGATTCAGCATTTGACGCTTCTTTTGGCAAATTAAAATTTCGCCTATTAGACGTAATCTTAATGTAAAAATGGACACCACTAGATAGGTAATTAATCTATTTTCACATTTTTTTTTATTATTCGTTAGTTTTATAGTGTTTACGAACTTAGCACCAAATTTGAAATTTGTAGTTGCAGTAGATATAAGAGATTTTTTTGATGAGTGAGTGAGTCAGTCGGTCAATGATAAAATTACCGATTATTAGACATTTTCAAATGTCATTATCTCGGAAACAAATTATGCGTATTTATAAAATTTTGTATTCTAGGTAATTAGGGTGGCCTTACTACGCATTTCGTACAACAAGTAAGTAGGTCACATGGATTTTCAGTAGTAGAGCAAGCATCGAAATTTGACGAAAACAGCTCGAAATGGTTCGTATAATATAACATACGGCTATGTCAAGCGAACTTAGCTGACACACTGTCATGTGTCTAGATTACTTTTTGCTTTTAAATTTAAAATCGATTTTTTTAACCATTGTTATATCTCAATCTAAGTCAAGTAATTTATTAAAAGCACTTGGTACTCTAAAATATTGTTGCAATTTCCGGCATATAATTAAATATTTCGCAATTAGATATCTCGTATTTTATTAATTGTACTTAGCTACACTAATCCCATTTTATAAATATACAAATACATGCTGTAATTTCCGTCGTGTCTTTGATACATTTAGATTTGTGAAATTATGCATATGCGAACAATGTCCGGACGAGTATCCGAAACAAAATTTTGTTAGAATCCAGGTCTGGACAATTTACATTCAGTTGGAAATTTACATCCCATATGAATTATTTACCAATTAAAATAATTCTATTAAAATTTATCTAGTGTATTTACGTATCCAGCGTTTTCTGGAGTTCCATTACCTGAGATTTATTCTGTTGAGCTGGTTCAGATATCAGACCAGACACAATAATCAATAAGGTTAACTGGACGAATTAAGCCCAACAGATTCATCCGGAATAGCTCAGATGGTAGATCATTGACGCTTCAGCGAGGAGATTACTGGTTCCAATTCTAGTCCGGACGTTTTTCGCGCCGAGTTGGAAATTTACATCTCATTTGCTTCCAATAGTTTCATAATTTTTTTATTGCCTTCAGACATCTTTTGTTTAATTGTGTAGCTTAACCTGTCCACTATATGTCCATTCGATCCAAAATCCATCTGTTTTACTCTTTTACGTAATGCACAAAGTAATTGAAGGTAATAAAAATAATTATTCAATCATTACGTATAATATTTTTTTCTACTTCATAAAGATTTTATTATTGTACAGTTTTACTATGTTGTAAATCATTTTAAATAAATTGTGCATTTATATTTTTGCATTCCAATATTCCGACGTGCCCAATTAACCCAAATGTTATTTTTGACATATACTTTTCTTTAGTAGTCGGAGGTTTAATACAATGTCTAGCGTAAACCACGCTGTCTTTTTTTTTAATTAAAGGGTTTAATAAAAACTATAAATTGCATTTAAATGCACAGTATTGGTAGTTATCTTTTCAAAAAGTATGATATGTATGTATTTCCTAATAATATTTTTATATGTTCTGATGAAATTCATGCATATACCACTAATTTTAAATATTAATGATTTAAGCTACTCTGATTTTAGTTATCTGAATTGAAAGAATAGTCATACATGTATAATAAACTCTGTTTAATTTGAGCTTTGATGATACGAAGTATTGAAAAATTTCATTAAAATTTCATTTCACTTGAAAACACAATTGGAAATTATGATAAAAATTATTATCTAATTCAAATTTTTAATCATTATCTTGGATAATTTGTTGTTTAAAAATCTATACGTTGTAATGAATCAATGTCTATAAATGTATATAATTAAAAAAATAAAAATAAAGCACAAAAAATGTAAACATATTTATCTTTTCCACAGATAAGGACTTAAAACAAAAAGGACTTAAAACGTTTTCTTGTAGATTTCCCCCTCTTTTATATCTTTGGATTGTTTTCTTTTGGATATACAGGACATTATATTGTCTCCTTAATGGTTTTTTTTAGGATTCTAATAATTGAAAATTGTAATTTTTTTCTGCCAAACTAAATAGAAATTAGGGATTTACTTCAATGTATTAAAATCAATAAATGTTACAGGTTTCCTTTTATACAAGCGAAACAAAAATGAAATTATCACTAATATATACCTGCAATTATTTTATAGGCCAATTGAATACACAGTGCTTATTTGCGTTGTGGATGCAATTATGTTCGGAAAATGAATTTATTTTCTTATATGAGATACTGCTTATAAAATGAGACAAGAAATATTTTTACATTTTCATATTATAAATTTTAATAGCTTTAAAAAAAATCTATGTGCTTATGGCCCCTCCGAGATACGCCCGCTAACCCCCGTTCAGACTTTACAAGCCCACAAACAAACAGACTTAAAAAAAATCCGTATAAAAAAGTCGATAGTTATTAAAATTAAGAAGAAAATTAAAAAAAAAATACTCTGTGTAGTTTGAATTCAAAATAGAAAATTAGTATTTATCTTTGTGTATCACGTATAAATATAACATAATAATATGAAACCTTTTGAATTAATTTACACAGAACTAAACAATTTTACCACATTAAATATCAGATACTTAGCAACCATTAAATGAACAACTATTCCATCTTAGTTACAATTCAAAAGCATGAGTGGGAAATATTGTATTTACAATTAGCTTTTAAATTTAATTAAATATGACCATCGTTGTTACTTAAATTACTTAATATATTAAAAGCATCTGTTACTCTAATTTATTGTTGCGATTTCTGACGTACTATTAATTTGCTCACAGTTAGATATTTTGCATGTTGTAAATGTACTTAACTACACTAATCCCGTTCTATAAATAAACATGCTGAAATTTTAGTCGTCTTTTTGTCAGATTTAAATTTGTGTCTATTGATAAATCTAAATGACATCCCAATCAGTCTGTTTTATTTATCGAAATTCAAAGAACTGTATATAGATTTACGATTTAGTGTTACAAATCCCAACTTCTTATTATAATTTTTAATTAAGTAATATAAAAATATACGTTACTATTTATGTAGGCTATACAATCTTTAAATTTTATTATACATGGAAATATCAAGAATAAGTTTTAACGCCAATAGCACCTCAGAATTGGACTTTTTAATCAATTTATCTTAATCGTGAAGTTACTGTAATTGAAAAAAACTCATTCCATTCTGCTCTCCACAACTTGGTAAAATCTTTTCAGTCTTAACATTTAATATATTTTCTTTGAATTAATTAATATTAGTTTAGTATTTATCAATTATTATTATTATTATTATTTTAATATAAATGTAGTTTTTTATAATTATATGTATTATTTTGTATTTTACTTAATTTAATGTTTTTCGTCTTATCATTTATTATTATTATTTTTAATTATTTGTTTATTTATTTATTGTGTAATTTTTTGTTATTTATTTCTTTCTTTTTAATTAGCTGCAATTATTTTTATTTTATTTTATTATTATTATATATTTATGTAAATGTGTGTCTTCCTTTATATTTGGCCTTTGCTTTTATTCAAATTGCATCATAATTATCCTTCTACTATAAGTTCTTCTGGTTGGGTTATGCTCTTGTGTGATTGGCTGTTTCTAACACATTTCCTTTTGGCTGTTTCTTCAACTTGTTCCTTTCCCTTTTATTTTATTTCCACGTTGCTCCTGCTTCCAAAGAAGAAGCACGTCTCATTCGCACATGATGAAGAAAGACTAAGTTCTTTGGAAAGGCCTAGCACATTTAAATATCGTAAACTGGGTGTTACTTAGTCACGTTTCAGGTATATTTTTGTACATAACTTTTTTTATTCTTCAAATTCGGGTCTCAAAAAATATAAGTGTATCGACCTAACGATTCCCTTGAACATTAAAGCGGATTCAGTTGTATACGAGAAGCATTGTAAGAAAAAAAATGTGGTGACAAAGTTACTCCGAATTTGGGGTAACTTTGTCACCCAACTACAAATATGTTTTAAATGCTCGCAATAGGCGATTTACGACAAAGTTACCTCAGATATCAATGTATGATACAAAAGTACATCACTTAGACGACCTGGGGGTATTTGAAAGATTCTATTTTGAGATAGTTTAATATTACATGCTATTCTCACTGATAAAGCTTTTCTCTGGATGAAAGCATTGATAATATCATCACCTGGAGTATAGTTAGTCAATATATGGATATTAACACCCTTCCGGTCAAGGTATTTTTTGTTTACGATCTTGCTTTGTTACGGTATCCGCACACCTTTGGAAGTGATTTTTTGAAATTTTTGAAATTTTCTCTTGTTATCCATTTTTTATAATGACATTTGCTTTAAAACTTTTTTTAAAAATATATAAAAATTTCAGCAATTACCCAGAAATAATTTTTTAAAGAGAAAAATAGTCAAAATTATGTCAAAAATTGACATTTTCGCAAAACGTGATAACTAAAAAATAAAACAATGTATTGATATTTCGTAAATTGCATAATAAACAGAATAAATTTCTCGAGGACTTAGACTACACACATTATAGTCGCATCTCTATCTCAGATGATATGGCAGTTATAGTACTAATGTAATTAAAAATTCGCAAAATTTGTCTCAAGTTTGTCATTTATACCAGTGTAAATATAAAACTATTTAATATATTATCATGAGTGTAGTCTATTCCCTCAAGAAACATTTGTCAAAGAAGTACAGAAAATTTCGTGGCATTTCGTGCATAATTTTTTGTTTTAGGATGTTTTGCGTATAATAAAAATCTGAAAAACTTCATTTTGAGAAAAAGCTGAAAATAACTTTTGAACACCATTCAAAAGCTGTAATAGATGTAATTTTAAATGGCTGTAACTCGGGTTCTATTTTAGATACAGACAAAATTTAAGCAGATTTCGATAGATAAGAGATTCAATTTTAATATTATTGCAAAAATGAAAAATCGATATTTTGATCTAAAATTGCGTTTTAAAGGTGTTCGGATACCTTAAAGGAAAACCCCAGCCAGCCACGACTCCCCAGGTCTTGGAAATCAACTGCTCCTCTTCATGAATAGGGACTGTCGGACGAACCACAGACTTCGTGTGTCTTCCAAGGCATATACACTATATGGCCAAAGGTGACCGGTCACTTGCGATTTTAGACGTTTTGTTAAACATCTAGAAAAATACATGAGGAATTAATCTGAAAATGCAAGCGTGTAAACAGTATGGTATATGTCATATATTTCCGCGAAAGTTTTTTTTTCCCGAAACCCCATAGGAGACCGTCAACAAATTGAAAAAGAACGAATGTATTTTGGATAACCCTGTAAAAACTAATGCAGCAAAAGCGTTCAAACTTGAGATTATTAATAAGTGAATTACTGTAATAACTGTGTTAATTTTATGAGGATAGCATGCATACTCGTAGAGAAATTTAGGTTTTTATAAAAACAGCCCCAAATTTTGCCATGTTTTTTTGCTTATAATTTGCAGAGTTCTTAATACAAAAAAAGTTCTTTTCAGAAAATGTGACAAACAAAATTATACACAAAACTCTGCAATCAGAATTAAAAATATAATAAAAATTGGATGGAAAATGAGCAGGTTTACGAAAAAATGTTTCACTGCGCATGCGCGAATGCAATCAAAATATAATATGCATAATGTATTAGCTAAGTATATAGAGCAACGTTTATGAAAGTCTCAAAATCATAGCTTGAAAATTCTGAAAATTATCGTCGATGGAATAAGCTTGAAATCAGTTGTTCCCAAAAGGAAGCAAAAAGATGAGGGATTGTATCAAATATCTGTTGATTAGAGCCAAGATAGCGTACATAATTATATTTGGATACAACATCTCATCTTTTTGCTTCCTTTTGGGAACAACGAATTTCAAGGTTATTCTATCGACGATAATTTTCAGAATTTTCAAGCTATGATTTTGAGACATTCACAAAAGTTGCTCTATACACTTAGCTAATATATTATGCACATTATATTTTAATTGCATTAGCGCATACGCAGAGAAACGTTTTTTAGTAAACCTACTCATTTTTTATCCAATTTTTATTATTTTTTAATTCTGATTGCAGAGCATTGTGTGCAATGCTATTTGTCATATTTTCTGAAAGAACTTTCTTTTATCTTAAGAACTCTGCAAATTCTAAGCAAAAAACTTGGTGAAATTCGGGACTGTTTTTATAAAAACCTTAATTTATCTACGATTATGCATGCTATCCTCATAAAAGAAACGGTCAAGTGCGAGTATTACTCGCGCACAGAGGGTTCCGTACAATAAATATATGAATTAGTAATTGTATTATTAAAAAAAATCGTTGCTAAAAGAATACTAGCACTTTGTAAAAAACTATGAAAAGTAGGGTTCGGTATAACAGTATATACTAGAAAAATGTAAATGGATATACCAAGAAAGTTCAAAGAGATATGGAACCTAAAAAATATCAAATACAGCCATTCTGTATAACTCATTTTTACTTTCTTCTATCTTTACAAGAAGAAAGTATGGGATTCGTGAAAATTTTCGAATTTCGGTTTTCGACGGATTTATACGTTTTAGGGTACAGAAGTAATGAAAAAAAAGGTTTTTACAAAATGTTTGTCTGTGAGTCTGTCTATCCATATGTGACACTGATTTTGTATGCGCTCTATCTTAAGAACTATTGAACGGAATTTATTAAAACTTTAGATTCAGTTAGTCCCTGATATAGATTGGTGCTCATTACTTTTTGGTGTAAATCGCCCTGCAGGTGGCGCTACTATGCTGCAATTTTCCCGATTTCCGCAATAGCTGTATCTCAAGAACTAATGCATGAATTTTCATCAAACTTTAGATTCAGTTAGTCCTTGATATAAACTGATCCTGATAAGTTTTTGGTGTAAATTGCCCAAGAGGTTCCACTGCAACTCAGAACTTCTCACGATTTACGTAATAACTCTATCTAAAAAAAAAAAAAAAAAAAAAAAAAAAAAAAAAAAAAAAGGCACGAATCTTCCCCAAACTTCAAATTCAATTAGAAGTTCACGAAAGTTGTCCCTGATTAGATTTTGGTATAAATCGCCTAACCGGTGGCGCTGCTGTGCTGCATTTATCAGGATGTATTGACATGTATGAGATGTTTTGGGATTTACACATCCGGCTAGTTTAATATTATCTTAATCTCTTTATAATGAACTTAATTCGGTACTGACAATAAAAGAAATGCATATTTAAAGTTCATTTGGCATTTCATAAAACTAAATTCAGCATAGTAATAACCTTTCTTTCTACACTACAGCTAAAACAAAACATTCGTTCAAAGTTTACCTTTCGCTAATAGAAAATTTTGCTAATAGAAAATTTTGAAAATTTGAACAACATAATCACTTTAAAAAAATTATTTTTTCAACAATAAAAAGGAAATTTTAGGTTCAGTTTATAGAGATTAACATAAAACGCATGTTTTGAAAATTTCATGAAAAAATATTCAAATGTTTTTGAGATATCGTGCGCGATATGCCCAAGAATATCAATTGGAGAAAAATGACTTAAGAGTTTCGAAAATGCCGCATAAGCTATTGAGGCGGTATAATTCTAAAAGCCATAACTTCTGTTCTAATGTGAATTTGAAGGAAACAATTATATTAAAATGGTCAGAAAAAAGGAAGATTAACATCTAAAAAAATTAAAATTAAAATTTTTTTTGAAGCTTTAAGAGTCCTGGGATCTATTGAATTAATCTGTTTATAACAAATTGACGATTATTGCTTTTATACTGTTACTGGCCATTTCATTACGCCGCCCCTGTCATTATGTATGTCCAAACCGTCCATATCTTTAAGGATCCATATGTCAGCTAATTACTGACGATTTTTTTTTCAAAAATCATGATCAACAATGCTTTTATACTTCTACTACGATAGTTATCTCCAGTGCTGCTCAACAGTTTTGCTGAATGCCCGTAAATCGAAAATTGTGTGTAACGGAAAAATGCCCTTTTCTCAAAAACTATGTGACCTAGGGTAATCGCTATAATTTTCCTGCAAGGTTTATATTAATGTCTACTCCCTCTAATTTTTTCATAATTTTAGTTTCAGTAGATTCGGAATTGGATGGGGGGGAAACATATTTTTGCGCTACATGTTCGACTATATCTTTGAAAATGTAATACCTAAAATTAAAAGAAATGCATTTTTGAATTCAGCGTTACGAAAGCTTTCACACGATACCTCACACGACATACAAAGAAGATATTTTTTTTCAAGCAACTGAATTTGCCCCTATACATTATTACTAAATATATTTATAAATGTTTAATAATCTTAAAATATGTGGGTCAACACTCTTTATTACTTCCCCGAATTTGAACTTTCAACGTTCCATAGTTTACGAGTCAAGTGGCTGTGACAGACGCAACAATGACACGGGAATGATCTTATAATGGTTCCGTTTTTACTTTTAAAGTACGGAACCCTAATGTACACAGTATATTACAATAAGCCACTTATTAAAAATCTCGAGTTTGAACGCTTTTGCTACATTAGTTTTTACAGGGTTATCCAAAAGATATTCGTTCTTTTTCAATTTGATGACGGTCTCCTATGGGGTTTCGGGAAAAAAATCTTCGCGGAATTATATGACCCATACTATACTGTTTACATACTTGCAGTTTCAGGTTAATTCCTCATGTATTTTTATAGATATTTAACAAAACGTCTAAAATCGCAAGTGACCGGTCACGTTTGGCCATATAGTGTATTTACAAGATTACTGCGTGGTATTTGGAATGTTCTGGCAGCTAATTTTTTACTCACGTCATTATTGACAGGTGCCACTGCGTTTGCAACATTCTCCTTAGTGTAATCCACTGTAAATTAAAATGTCTGAAATTCAAACATTTAAGTGTCTGAAACGGAGTGTTCAGTTTTCAGACATTTTAAAATGTCTGAATTTTTTCAGACACTTTTCGTGTCTGAATTTCAGACACTTCAAACGTCTTAATAGCATCCATTTTTTTTTGTAAGCATAATACGTAGCCATGTTTGACCACGTTGAATCCTGGAAAAATATTTGGCAGGGGTCCTGACCCCCCCCCCCCCCCCCTACAACCTGATTTTTTTGGTGCTCCCAATTTTGGTACGCAATTTTTGTTAAGCTGATAATTTAAATCTTTTACGACATTTTACTGATTATAATCAATATTTTGAACTTCAGGAGTAGAACAAGTTTAAAACAAAAAATATTTATCTAAATATTAGATTTTTAAAATTTGTTTTAATTTTAATCTTATTTTACTTTAAAAGTTCAAAATATTGATTATAATCAATACAATTTCGAAACAGATTTAAAATATAAGCTTTACAAATATTGCACATCAAATTTGTGGCCACTAAAATCGTATGGGGGGCGGGGCACAACCCAGTATGCCCATTTTTTAATCGAAAAGTTCTTTTGCAAAAAATGCAACCCTGCATTATTGTTATTTCAATTGAGATGTCCGGTATTCGGGAGTATCCGTTGTGGAAGTTAATGGACATTCCCGAATAGATATTCTGAAACCTCTATTTAACGAATACTTTTTTAATCCGCATGGCATACATATTTGTATATTTTTACCTCACAAAAGCAGACATCTCCGATTATCGGACAAATTCAGCGGCAAGGGCTATTGAGGGCTTTTAAAGT
This sequence comes from Maratus speciosus, assembly GCA_963932465.1. Classification (NCBI taxonomy): domain Eukaryota; kingdom Metazoa; phylum Arthropoda; class Arachnida; order Araneae; family Salticidae; genus Maratus; species Maratus speciosus. The sequence continues at coordinate 201,173,780 of OZ010790.1, read as the reverse complement.
ACATGGATAAATATATATATTTCTTATAATCTTGTCCTACTCTACTTCATATAATTTAAAAATAGATTTATTTAAAAATTATATTGCCACATAGGCAATTTTACATATATATCAGATGATAATCACAACAGCTATTTAAATATGAATAAATAAATAAATATTCTACTTTACCGTTTGCACTCGAGGGCTCCGGAGCGGAGCCATTTAAAATTTGTCTTCAAACTCAAGGTCTCCGCTACGGAGACAATGCAAATAATTTTGTGATACCTGTCTAGAAAAGCCAAGATTACATGGTATCACAAAATTATTTGCATCGTCCCCGTAGCGGAGACCTCGAGTTTGAAGACAAATTTTAAATGGCTCCGCTCCGGAGCCCTCGAGTGCAAAGGGTTAATATTGGGGAAAAAATTACTTCGGTATTTTGTTTATTTATATTTTGTGTTTTTTAATCTTGTCCTACTCTAAAAGTTCAAAACTTTCATTATAATCAGTGCAAGATTTAACGTATCAACTTTACGAAAATTTCATACAAAATCCCCCCCCCCCCCCTCCCCGAAAAAAAAAATAAATATCCTTATAATTTAAAAATTAGATTTTTTAAAAATTTATATTGCCACATGGGCTTATTGTTATCATTCCTATGAGCTACTAAACAAGACATCTTTAAGGGTATATTCGAAAAAATATTTTTCCACCCTCAACAGCTCGAAATTTTCTGAGACATTTTCAGACTCATTTTTAAAAGTAAAAACATGAAACTTGCTGGGGTGATTTCTGAAGACATGTTTAACATGCCGTGTGATTTCATTTTCAGCTCAATTAATTAGAATTTGATTTTTAAACAATTATTTTCTCAGTATGACCATTTTTTTCATTCCCAGATCGCCCGCTTCGGAAAATTCGGTTCAAAACGTCAACTTTGACAGCGTTTTTTACAGTATTTTCTGCATTTATCAAAAAATTAAGAAGCACGGCACGTTATATAATTTCTAAATAAGAGAATTTCCCAGTTTGATGCGTTTGAGAGCAAAAATGAATTTTAAAATGAATCAGAAAATAAGCAGTTTGGATCGGAATATACCCTTAAAGCAAAAAAAAAAAAAAAAAAAAAAAAAAAAAAAAAAAAAAAAAAAGTTAGCACATGATATCACTATGATACAAACTTGCGATGCTTATCAGTAAAGTCTAATAGGAAAATGACCTTCGAATCCACACATGCAGCGTAATCTAAATAAACAAATGATTTCCTTTTTCCTGATTGGCTTACTTCTATGTTTCCAATTCAAAAGTTTTCACACATTAAAAAATTTAATAGCTTTAGAAATATAGCTAAGAAATACTTGAGATAAACATTCATTTTCAATTATATATAAATTTCATGAAAATAATTTCATTTTCTTTTCCAAAAGCGAAAGTTTATAAATATATTTTTTAATTTCAGCTGAATATTGTTCAATGGAAAAAAAAGTCAATCCCGAAAATCCCGGAATTTTTCAGTAAAAATTCCGGGATTTTCGGGGTTAAAATTAAAGCGGGATCCCGGGATCTCAATCCGGATCCATTGAAACTAAGAACTGCCATATTGAAAACAAAACAAAACAAGAGAATGAACTTAACTTTTAAATATGTCTGTTTTTTAGTGATATTACTTTAAATTTGAGAAAAAAGATGAGAATAAATAATACATAATTTGTAATAAAAGACAACGTCATAAATTTAAAAATATATACTTCTAGAATTAGTGGGGTTTTTTTTGCAAAAAGATTCAAAACTAATTAAATTTCATGTAAGATTTTGTTTAGTACAATAAATAAAATCATAAAAGACACTAATTTTAGTACTATAAAGAAATTATAACACTTACTTCAATGGCTGTTTGCAAGAGGTAAAAAATATTCCTCGATTTGAAATTTTAAAAACTACCACAACCACAGTGAGGAAGAAAGTTTTCATCAGTTTAAAAGGTAATCCCATAATATATCCGACTAGCCATATTTAAAGAATGAGATGTTTCATCCTCAAAACAGTGCCCGCCAGACAAAAGTTCCTTTTTTTTTGCCAGCTTCGACAGGACGAAGATGAATAACACAATATTATTGATATAAATTAATACGAGTTAACACTAAGCCCATTGCACACGCTTTGTAGAATTTCCGGGTGTAATCTTCAACCGTCGTCTACTTCTGTTCTGTGTCTATCCCGCCCTTATATCGACGACAGCTTCTAAGAGACATTTTATGTCGAGCACACACGTCAGATGTATGTATTCAATAAATAAATAATCCGAATACTTAATCCGAATAATACGAAATTTTAATACGAATTAAAATGGCAGTACTTCACATTTCGCAAAAAAAGAATTAAAATACACGCGTACATTAAAAATAAACTTTGTTTGAATTACAACGTATACCACTTCGAACGAAGACGTCTAAAACGCATGCGCAACTGGGAGTGCTAGTGCCCCCTGGTGGTTATTGCGTCGGAAGAATCAAAACGTCTTAAATTAAGACACGTTTAAAGCAATGAAGTGTCTTAAAATAAGACGTTTGCGGATATTTTAGACATTATTCTCAGTTCATTTACACCATGGTCATAGTAAGACACTTATGTATCTTAAATTAAGACATCTATAATGTCTGAATTTTCAGATTAAGACACTTAAGTGTCTAAATTTCTTTTTCAGTCACATATGTGTCTAAATTTAAGACGCTTCTATTTGCAGTGTAGCGATTATGCAGGACACCAGGTGTTTTTTAGTAGGCTCTCATTTTCTCTTACTGCCTAAGACCTGAAAGAACAAAAGCATTAATCACATGCATAAAACACATGAAAAATGAACAGTATACCCATTAAGTCCCTTCCAACCCTATTAACTTCGGAACGATTGCTGTTATATTCATAAAAGTGGTACCTAGGATTAATAAAGTAACCACGCGCTACCGCATGAAAACACCTATGGCGCCACCTGGTGGAAAACTGCGGAGTTAGCTTTCCTATCCCGAAAACGGAAAGAGATAGCGTAAAAAAATTATTTACAAAGTTTTAGAGAATCATCGATTTAGTACGAAAAGACATCTTGTGGGCATGAATGCGAAGAATAGAATGATTAAACCGCGCATTCGTTTTTCCATGATTTCCTAATTTGTGACATGAAAAAACGATCTTTGAAAGAAAAACACAACTAGTTATAACAATATACGTTTATTTCAGATATTCAAACTTCTCACCGTCATCTTTAATGCACATTTTGATGCCCACATTGTCCGAAAGATAATCAGTTCTCCTTCCGTTCAAGTTTCGTGACATCAGTTAATTTTTTTTTTTTTAAGAAAGTGTGAATATTTAAGTTACTTAATTTTACAAATTCGATTTCAATATATATGAAACCATTCTTTTTTTTCTTTTAATGTTATTTTATGAATGCAAGCGAACGAAAGGCATTTGAATATGAAAATTGTATTTCTAATGCAGTTTATGTTTTGGATGATTTATTATAGGAATGAAAATTTAAATTTGTTTTGATTTTTTCTAAGAAACTTTAAATTTTGAAGTTTTATTTTTTTTCAGTATCTTTATGTATATTTAATTTATTTTTAAAGTTTACATGTCTGTAAAACTGTATTTAAAACTTATACACTGTATAAATAATAACTTAAAACAACAAGCTGTAATAATAGCTACTAAGCACCAAAAGTAACTTATATTACTTAAAATTTTGCTTTACAACAAAATATGTTAAGATTAGTAACATCAAAATTCTGAATGATTGTTTTTATTTTTACATCTAAAAATGAACAAATGACTTGGATTTCGGATTGGAAATTTACCAATAGTCACAAATTGAAGTATATCCGATGCAAAATGATACGTGGCATTTATATTTATAGAATGGGATTATTGCTGCTAAGTATACTTAACACGATGCGAAATTTCTAATTACATTGCACGCCAAAAATCATAATATATAATAACAAATGTTTTAATAAATTACTTGAGTTGGATTAAGGAATAACAATGGTCAATTTAATTAAATTTAATGGAAGCTAAAGGCAATTACAATATTTGGAATTTTGATTTGCAAATCTACTAAAGCAGTTGTTTACTTAATGGTTGGTAGCATTTTGTTACTTCAAGCGATTATATTAATAGGAATGTATTAATAAAGATTATGCTCACATTAATTGAGAATAAGTTGTTATTCTATTATGTTATATTTATACACTCTTATATAAAATTAAATACTTATTTTCTATTCAAAGTAACTTTGTTTTAGATTATAATATATACATCTAAATTGTTTTATAATAAATTTGAACTTAATAATGGCGATGGTTTTCTAGCCTATTTCATAAAATACTGTCCATTACAATGCTAGAGATGCATAGCTAATGTATGCTGTTTTTCGATAAAAATATGTTATATTGCATGTATATTTATCGGATCAATTTTAGTCGCAAAGGAAAGGAACGAAATATTGATACATATTTAAAATTTTGAAGATTTGATTAAAAGAATTCTCTTTTTGAGAAAGGGCTACACTGTAAAAAAAATCTGTAAAGTTACTAAAGTTTTTCTAGGAAACTGGGATTCCTAGAACTTTTCATGTAACGGCAAAAAGAAAAATTCCTGTAACAGACGGTGTTACATGAATTTTTGTTGTTGCCGTTACATAAAAATTTCAAGAAATCTTGGTTTCTTAGAAAAACTTTAGTAACGTTACAGATTTTTTTTACAGTGTAAACGCTAACATGTGATTTCAAAATCTAATAAATGGAGAAAAAAATTACATAGTGGAATTATTTAATTATAGAAAAGAAAATTTTGATTAAGAGTCAAATTATGGTACTCGTAAAAACATATTATAACACATTAATAAAGAAAAAATATCTTGATCGTATTACTGTAGTTTCAAATGTTAGACATTGAATATTTCTAATCGAATCAGGCTTATTTACGTTGAGTAGTGTAAATACGCCTCGGCGTGAATATGCCTAAAATAGCCAAAAGCTTAAATTAGCCTCGTACATCGGCAAATAGTTGGTTACTGCAGTTATTGAACATACTTATGAATAAAAATATTTTTAAGTAATAAAAAGTATACATTTTCAAAAGTTTGTCCACAATTATTTTTAATGTATCTCTAGTATGCTTTCAAAAACAAAGATAAATATGAAATAGATTTAGAACTTTCTAATAATGATTTGAACAAGAAAGCCTCCTTAAGGTGTTAGTTGGTGAGGGTTTCACCATATCTTATATTTTTATTTTTGGTATAAAACATGCTATTGAATATTTAGAATAAAATGGCACGCGACATAGAAAAATACACTGCATATAAGTACAATAATTGTATAAAAAAGTATAACCCTTAAAATATATTAAATATGCTTTTTTAAGCAGTACTCAAAATTTTAATTCCATTCATCAAAAAATGTATTTCTTATGATTCATCATATTTATATTAATATTTTTATGATGAAAAAAATTAAGAAAATTTCTTTTCTTATATTCAACCATATACAGATTAAATTGCACTGGGAATTTTGTTTTTAGAGAAAATCTTGGCAATATCTCATAGCAAAAAGTGCTCATAAAAAATAACATATTTTTTATTGTGAAATATGTATTTTTATTATTTATCATGAGTTTTTTTTTAACAAATATTAGTAAAATCGTAAACACAAATTAAAAATTTTACATTATAATATATATACCGGTTATCCCAAAAATGACTGATGGATTTTAAAATTCATTAACTTGCAAACGGTGACAGATAATAAAAAATGTTCTTTGAGGAGGGTTATGTGTGATGTCAGGAGATTTTTTACTGTGATTCTTGTTTTTAGTTCGAATTTCAAGCAATAGATGTCACTGACAGCAATAGGTGCTCAGTGCAGAACGGATTTTTGGTACTTCGGTATCCATTCAATACAATTTAATCTCCTTTTTTCGCATGGAAGAAGAGAGAGGCTGAAAAAAATCGAGCCTGGATTTAGCGGTCATTGCTTGCAACGCCATCTATCGATGCTATTTGCAACTAAAACTGAGAATCGCAGCATAAAAACTCCTAACATCTAGCATAACCTTCCTGCAAGATTTTTTTTAAATATCTGTCACCGTTTTCAAGTTATTGAATTTTAAATTCCATCAGTCCTTTTTGGGACAACCGGTATATATAGCATAGAGTTTCAAACATCTGTAATGAAATGTTTGTTTCTCCTTAACATATTCGGCTTTTTCACTTAATTTACTGAAAATTGTTTCTCTGACTTGCTAAATGAATGCTGTTATCCTGCTTATTATATACTGATTCATAAAAAAAAAAACATACAACTATTTTTCTGATAATATCGGTCATTAAAAAATTGGATGGAAACCATAAAATACTTATTCTAGATCGTATCCTTTCACACCTGCCTTTACTTATCGGAAGTGGTACTCAATCTGGCACGAACAGATAAGATTTACAAGGGAAGGTGCTTCCATAGATAAAATTGGTAGTCGCATCCATCCATTCGGCCTTATACCAGAAAAAAGGGTAAATCCTATGATTTACCGATATAGTCCGGTAAAAGTTCAAAGTACAATCGTTTAAAAACATATTTCAGACTTTTAGAAAGTCATTTCAGTAAATGCTATGATTTGCCTCTGAAATCCAGAATTTACCAGATTTAGGGTTTTACAGTGATATATATATACAGTGAAACCTCCTACAACGGCCATCCGAACAACGGTAGCCTCCGAATACCGGTCATGGTTTCGTGTTACCGATTCTTTTTCATAGAAATAACATTACACTAAACCTCCGAACGACGAATTCCGAACAATGGTCACTCCACAGAACTTTTTATTTTTTAAACTAAAACTGAGATTGCGAAGAATGCGGAAATGGATTTCCTTATTCGACACCCTTGCAGTTTCTCGACTAATCTCTAGAAGTTGCTTAGCAAAACGCCGTTCGTAAATAGGTGTAGCGAGATGGAGGTGGGGGTGACGAAATTTAAGTTTAAGAGTACTGTTTGTGAATCGCGTGATGATAATTCTTGTGTATTTTTAGCACGTATTTTTTACTAAAATAACGGATTCAAAGTTATTTTTTACTTTTTACATTTTAACTTTAAATGATAAGTTGAAAATTATCCATGGCACCAAAATGTATAAGTACACGAAAATTATCTGAAATGTAGAATGGCGGAAGGACCCAAATAGATGACATTCTAAAAAAAAGTTATTTTATTTAGAAAAGACATTTCAAGGTGTATATTTGGAATTTAAAACTAAGCGTCTAGTAACTGATTATGTGAGATTGATAAGTTGCTTTTGGAATGGCTTTCGAACCGTCGAGAGAATAATGTCCAAATTTCTGGACCAATGTTACAAGAAAGTGCTCCAGAAATTGCAGAGAAACTGTGAAATTAAAAAAATTGCGCTCATTTAAAATTTTAACAAATTCAACAACCAATATGTGGAAATGATTATGCATTTAGAAAAAGATGTATGCTTTAAAAAAGTAAAACAGCTGCGAGAAAGTGGTTTCTTTAATGTAAAATAATAGCATGTATAATAGTATGTATAGTAATATGTATATTGTAACTGCAAAAATGAAATAATGTTTGTCAGTTATTTTGATTTTAATGTAATGCGATTTTGAGCTTTTAAAATGTGGAACTTCTGAATAGCGGCAACTTCCGAAAAACGGCCCCTTTATCGTGTTCCCAGTGGTGGTCGCTATTCAGAGGCCACCTTTATAATATTAGTTCGAAAAATAGATATCGCAGATGTATCGGGATTTATTTTTGCAAGAAAATGGCAATTTTAGCATGACGAGGACACCCGTTACACCAGATGGTGTATTACGTATCTCTCTTATTAACGTATTCCAAGCTGTTGTTCAAAGCCATCCGGTATTAATAACTGTGCCAGTCGCATTCTTGAAATTGTGTGTGTTTTAATATTAAATAAAAAATTGTGTGTGTTTTATAATAAAACATTTCGTATTTAACTATAAATTATGTGTTTTGTAATAAAATTTAGTGCGTTTCATGATACTTTGTGAATGTTTTACAATAAAATTGTATGTGGTGTATAATAAAATAATCTCTTCAATAATGCATTAAAACAAACGTGCTGTTTTAGCACATTATGCCAAACAAATATTCGAAAATTGTCACCGCAAAAAAACATACCAACCCCTGTGCAAATGCGACATCTTTCCCTAGTTTGATATGACAGATTTCCACCATACAGCATGTTTGCCATTAACTTAAAAAAATTGTGATATAAACAAAACTTATTTTAATATGCTCAGTGATAATCAATTGAGTGCGTGAGTTTCAAAACTCGCCTTAACCAAATATTAAAAAATCGAATTTTCGAAGAATCGAATTTCATTCTACTGGTGTACCTACATCGAAAAATACTTCAATCTGCAAAAAACTAGTTTTATCGTGTATTAATGGCATTGTAAAATCTTGTTTTAGAATGCAAACCAATGGATGCAGTGAGAGGTTTTTCGCCATTTCCCAGAAAGTTGTTTTCTGGATAAAGCGAGTTTTGAGAATCACATTCTCAATTCAGGGCTGCCACAGGCGACTATTTTTTAATTCTATTAGCACCACTTTTTCAAAAGAAAAAACTTTTATGTATGCTTAGACAACATTTGGAAGCAAAATATACTACTAAATGCATTTTAAAAAAAGAGTTGTGCGAACAGAATATAAAAATAGTCGCCTGTGGCAACACTGTCAATTCAACATGCAATTGATTCCAATATATACTGCATTTTTCTTTAATGAAAAGCATTTGCGGGCTTGTTTTTAATATATAATGAAGTCTAGTTATTAGAAAAAGGGGAATGAAAAACCATGCGTCCAGCGTAGATTATGAAACACTTTCCAATTGTGCGAGCAGAATATAAAAATAGTCGCGTGTGGCAGCCCTGTCAATTGACTCCAATATACACTGAAGTTTTCTTTTAACGAAAAACCGTAACATTCTTGTCTTTTAGTATATATGGAAGTCTAGTTATTAGTAAAACAAGAATGAAAAACCATGCGTCATGCATAGGCTTTGAAACACTTTCCAAAACATTTAGAATACTGTTTATCAATAGTTGGAAAAACATCATAATTTTTCTGTTCATCCCATCATTTGATCTAACTGGCATTAACTGCTAAATCGTATACTGAAAGTTAGTTCGAATAAACGCATAGCAAGGCTTAAAATTCCCATTCAGCAATTTCCGTCAATAAACAGAAATTAACTCTATATCCTTTGTGTATCCTCGCATATTACCTATAAATTTTATACACAACAATTAATATACAAAAAAAAGTTTAAATTTTAATACCCGTACCGCAGATGAAAAGCACCTACAGCAATTATTCCTCATAGGCAGTGCTGTGAAAAAATTCTTTTGTATGTCTCTGTAAAGGAACAATAAATTATATATACATCAGATTAAACAGTAAGTGCTTGAAGTACACCTCAGTGATATATATAATTTTGAATATGTTTAAAATAGTGCAATATCTTTAAAGTACAACTCAAACGATTTTTAAGCCGTAATGTAATGGAATATTTTTGATTTGTCCATGTTAATAAGCTGTATTGCTACACACTTCATTTTCAATACCGAACATAGAATAATAAACCCCAATAACATAAATAAATATTATTATAATCGCACAATATTTATGGGAGTTAGAGCACAGACAGACGAACAGACTTACAAACAGATGGACAACTTGACAAACAGACGGGCATACAAATCCAAAGTATAAACACTTTTCAACTTTATTGGAAAGTGTTCAAAAAGAACGAAAACTTTTACACCAAACATAAATTACGGGAAAAGTCTCTAACATTAAGAAAACATTTTTTTAAACTTTCATCTTAACCACGCTGTAATTTTGGAGCATATATATTGGCACACCTGAATGAATGCGCTTTATATAGCAAGTGTATAAAAATTACGACGAACTCATTACATTTCATATCATAAAATCCATAATGTAGTTATAGATAATGAAAACAAAGATTCGAAAAAGCACAATTAAATAAGTTTTACAAGATGTAGGTAATTCCGGAAGCTGTTGGATATCCGGATTATGGGACAAGTGGATTTGTTGATAAAATAAATCAGTTATATGGCCAAGCCTTTGTCAATAGATAACAGTACAAGCACATTACACAGCACGTGTATTAAATAAATCTCTTCCATTAGCTGGTCGCAAATGATGAATCAAACATTTTTTTTAGCCTAACTGTGTATTTATTTTTTTTAATTTACTAATTAATTGTTTTGGTAAACTATTAACACCTTTTTTAACAACATTACTTACTATTTTATGTTTTTAATTATTTTGATTCATTTCCAGTCAATATTTTTTGTTAGATCTCAATAATTGTTTTATAATAAGACTAATGAAATTCTAATTAATATGGAGACTAGTGGGGCATTTAAGATAGTTGTCTAACAGGAAATGTCACATAGTGATTCTCATAGTAACACTAATAGGACGCAATACAAATTCATATGGAGACTGGTGCAGCACTTAAGACAGTTATCAAACAGGAAATGTCTCACAGTCAGTATGAGTTGGAATGTTATTAAATCTAATATCAGTGCTAATATTATATTTTGTGTGCAAAACAATGTTCCACAAACAATGTTTCGGTTAACACTAATATAATTTTACTAACTTCACTATCAATAAAAGATCACGAGGAAAGAAAAAAAATCAGTCAATTTTGTGTTTATTAGAAAATTAGAAATAATATGTAATTTGTAATGAAATTTTGTCATTAATTTTATAGTCTTGATATAACTCTGGAGTTTGCCTTATTAGGAGACATTTATGTCCAAGGCTGTTCTCAACTGCTCTGCTCAATAAGCTCAAAACATTTTGACACATTTACAAATTCCTTTTTTAACGGAAATATATAAAATTAAAAAGCCTGACCATGGAAGCGATTTGGAATAGAACTGTTTTTTTTTTCATTTTTTGATCAATAAATTACCCATTGAGTTATAAGCGATTTTGATCACATGACACGGCATTTTACTCCCCTTACTGACTGGATTTTTTTCTTTCGTTCGGAAGTTCAGTTCAAAATGCCAACTTTGACAGTATTTTCTGAAAGATCTATTGCGTTTACAATTAAACGGAAAAAACAGTTCGATGACATAGCTTCTAAATAACAACACCTTCTAGTTTCATGTGTTTCCGAAGAAAAATGAATTAAAACTTATGTCAGAAAGTTGACCCTTTGGATTTGAGAAAAGCCTTACGTAACATAGGCTTAATCTCATTGTGTTTTGATAACAATTGTAAGAAAAATATAATTATTATACACAGTGATTTTTCTTTATTGGTAAACAGAGTACATTTGTTAATTTGTAAACAATTTCTGTGTGACAAATATAAGAATAAAATTTTAAACACTATATTTATGTTTCAGATTCGTCACAAAGTTAGGATCTACAAATTTCTCATTTTCTTTTTCGCTCGAAAGACCAGAAAATATGGAATATGTGAAAATAAAATTATTTGACTTATATTTGTAAAGTGATTTTAAAAACAAACACTAAAATTATTTACAAGTATTCAAGATGATAGTTATTTCCGAAAAATTATGTCGCTTAAAAAAAAAAAAAAGTAATTGGTTTAACCGTTCAGTGGATTCATGAAAATTTTTATCTAATTATTTTTCTTAATTTATATGTAAGTTAACTAAGCATTTAAACATCGATAAAGGAAATTAAATTGAGATAATATTTAGCTTCAAAATACAATATTCTCAAATAAACGTATAAAGATGTTAAGTAAGATATTAATTTCCAAAAAAAAAAAAAAAAAATATGTTGCTTAAATTAAAAAAAGTACTCTGTTTAACCGTCCAGTGGGTTCATGAAAAATTTTATCTAATTATTTTTCTTAATTTATATGTAAGTTAACTAAGCATTTACACATCGATAAAGAGAATTAAATTGAGATAATATTTAGCTTCAAAAAACAATATTCAGAAATAAACGTTTAAAGAAGGTAAGTACCAATTACTAATGATAAAAAAAGATTATTTAAATACATATCTATGACTATATCTATATATATAAATATATTAATATATATCAAGCATGATAATAAGAGTTCAAGGCGGTAATGACCACATTTCTCCTTTAATTTTCTCATTCTTATTATGCAAGAAAGAACATTTCTTTCTTTTTTTTTATCTCCTAATTTAAATAATTTTGAAGATTTATCCATACAAATGTATTTTTGGGTGGGTTCGTAATTATATAAATACGTAGCGCTTATAGTCGTCATTCCGTCCGTCTGTCCGTCTGCCTGTCCGTTCGCATATAACAGCGCAAAAACTACCCGACCGAATCATTTGAAATTTAAAATTTATAATTGTTGTATAATTTTGTCGCGTCATTTCAAATTTTATGAAAATCGGATGTATAGTTTAATTACAGGGACAGTCAAAACTTTTCCGTTATATTACGGCCAATGAGAAAAAATTAATTCATTTGCGTTTTAATGATGTTACAGCCTTCCGAATTGTCTGAAATTTTAAATGTATAATTGTTTCAAAATTTCGTGGAATCATTTCAAATTTTACGAAAATCGCATGCATAGTTTAATTACAGGGACAATTAAAATATTTCCGTTACATTAAGGCCATGGGAAAAAATTATTTCAAGTGCATTTTAATGATACTACAGACTTTCGAACAGAATGAAATTTATATGCACATATGATGTGTACTAAAATATACATTCAGTACAATATGTGTGGAAAAAATATTTATGAAACTAGTTATAGTACAAACGCACCTCATTTTCCAAGTGTGACGAGCAATTTCTAACTTATTTTATATCTTAACTTATTCTTCGTCCAGTAAATATTGCATGTTTTAGGTAGCTTTCTTTACAAAAAGCTACCTATTGCAGCCGTTCGGAGGAAAGCGGTTTCAAAAAATGTTGGTATATTTTCATCGATCATGACCCCCAGACCCCGAAACCACCCTCCGTTCAAAAGTTGATACATATATATATATCTGATCTTTGTCATACTGTAACTCTCGTATTTATGAACCGATTTGGATAAAATTTCGTGTGTATATAGTACATACCAATGTCTCGACCGAGTTCGTTGGCCTGTTTCAAAATGGCGGCCATTTAAAAATTAAAAAAAAAAAAAAAAATTAAAATGAAGCACAAAAAAATTAGATATTAAAAAATATTTTTTTCTTATGTGTTTGAGCTTGATACAAAGATTCCGGAGCATTTTTTGTTTCGTCTTTATCTTACAAAATGGCTGAGTTATAGCACTTTGAATTTCTAGCATGGCTGACATTTTGAAACGATCTGATTTTTGTCACGCGATAATACGCGTATTTATGAACCGATTTGGATGTGACAAGGCATTTGCATAGTACATAGCAATGTCTCGACTGAGTTCGTGGGCCAACTTCATTCGCCATTTTGTTTCAAAATGGCGGCCATTTAAAGATTTTTAAAAGATTTAAAATTTAAAATGAGGTACAAAAAAATTAGAAATTGGAAAAGATTTTTTCCTTATGTGTTTGAACTTGATACAAAGATCCCGGAGCATTTTTTGTTTCGTCTATACCTTAAAAAATGGCTGAGTTATAGCACTTTGAATTTCTAGCATGGCTGACATTTTGAAAAGATCTGATTTTTGAAACGCGATAACACGCGTATTTATGAACCGATTAGGTTGTGACAAAGCATGTGCGTAGGACATAGCAATGTCTCGATCGTGTTCGTGGGCCAGCTTCATGAGCCATCTTGTTTCAAAATGGCGTCCATTTAAAAATTTAAAAAAAAATTTAAATTTTAAAATGAGGTATAAAAAAATTGAAATTGAAAAAGATTTTTTCCTTATGTGTTTGAGCTTGATACAAAGATATCTGGGAGATTTTTTGTTTCGTTTATATTTAAAAAAACGGTTGAGTTATAGCACTTTGAAATTCTTGTGTAGCTGACATTTTGAAACGATCTGAATTTTGTCACGCGTTTACACGCGTATTTATGAACGGATTTGGATATAACTTGTTGTGTACATTGTACATACCAATGTCTTAACCGAGTACGTTGGCCAACTTCATCCGCCTTCTTGTTTCAAAATGGCGGCCATTTAATTTTATTTTAAATTTTATTTTAAAATGAGGTACAAAAAAATTAGAAATTGAAAAAGAATTTTTTCTTATGTGTTTGACCTTGATACAAAGATTTCGGAGAATTTTTTGTTTCATCTATATCTTAAAAAATGACTGAGTTATAGCACTTTGAATTTCTAGCACGGCTGACATTTTGAAACAATCTGATTTTTGTCACGTGATAACACGCGTATTTATGAACCGATTAGGTTGTGACAAAGCATGTGCGTAGTACATAGCAATCTCTCTGCCGAGTTCGTTTGCCAACTTCATCCGTCATCTTGTTTCAAAATGGCGGCCATTTAAAAATTAAAAAAAAAGAATGTATTTAAAATAAGGTACAAAAAAAAAAAAATTAGAAATTGAATTTTTTTTTCTTATGTGTTTGATACAAAGATCCCGGAGCATTTTTTGTTTTGTCTTTATCTTTAAAAATGGCTGAGATATAACAGTTTGAATGTCTAATCTGGGTGACATTTTGAAAAATCTGATTTTTTGCCTGCAACAGCACTCGTATTTATCAACAGATTTATATGTGAGTGAGCATGTGCACAGGAATTACTAAAGTCTCAACCAAGTTCATTGGTTAGCTTTGTTGCACCCAATATGTTGCTTTAAAATGGCGGGCACTTCAAGGTATCGCCGAATTTGGCGACCAAATATAAATCTTTTTAAATAAAACCAGTTTTGATAACGCGACTAATTTCGCGAAATTCTCATTCATATTCAGTATTGACAAAAATTAGAATTGAATCTCCTATAATCGGGTTCCACTAATTTGAGCTTCGTGTGTTTGAATAATATAAGTTGGCTTTTAAAAATTAAGGAATATGAAAGCTACCTCTTCCTCCCGGCACTGGCCGGAAGGACTTTTTCTTTTTTTTTTCTAATTTAGACAATATTAGGAAATTTGTATTAATTGTTTTTCGTTTGTCTATGTAAAACAAAATAACAAGCCAACGTAACAAATATGAATTATACAATTATAAAAATTAATCTTATAAAGATGAAATAAATAATTAATATATATACTTTCTGCTGCATCTGCGGGAAGACAATTTATCAGAGACGCACAAAACTCTATCAGGGATTGAAAAAACCGGCTGTAGTCCGAACTGGAAAGTATAATTTGATAAACAAATCTATTTTCTGTGCTATAGTTCAAAAAAGTTTAAAAAAAATCATTTTTGCCGTAATATTTGTGTTTGCATACATGATGGAAAATTAAATTTGTGTAACTAGATAGAATAGGTGTTGGATTGGTTTTGGAGATATAGGTACTGTTTTAACACAAATAAGGCTCACAGCGAGGGACATCTTGTCTTACTTTATATTGCAACATTGCACCTTTTACTAAGGGCCACAATTGCATTTCATATATTAAAACTACACCCTTTTTTTTCAATAAATTAGCATCACTAACATATTTTTCTACTTCTAGAATTAAAAGAAAAAAAAAACCTAGCGAGATTTTTTAAAGGTTGTTTGCAATTTTAAAGAATGAAAAATATGTCCCATTACTCTACATCTTCCCTATGTTGAGTGGCATAATGATAAATAGATTAAGAAATGTTGTCATGTAATCAGTTCTCTGAAATTCCACTTTGGTGATTCATGCGATTAGTCTATCACGTCAAGAGTTTTTCCAATGTCCGTTAGCGCATTTAAATTTTACAGAAGTCACATCGTTAAGATATTTTGGTTTTTGACAGTTAGGCAACTAGCAACCTTGGTGAGTAAGAACTGTACATTCGTGGTGGAAAAAAAGTAAACACCCCTTATTAACTCTGCAAAAATGATCGTAGACAAAAGTTACTGATAACACGCGATTGGTAATAAACTCTACTTTTAAATGGTGTACATAAAATTTGCTTAAGGGGCCATCTACATATTAAAACGAACCATAACTTTTTTTTTTTTCAATAGCATCACACATTTCTGACAGCATAAATGAACTCTACACCGTTCAATTAGCTTAAAAAATTTTATGCAATTCCTACGATAAAATTCAGAGAAATCAATTATTTTAAAATGCGCGTATTTTAGGGGCTGTATCCAAATTGCAGTTTGATAATCGTTTGTTGACCGAGAGAGCCCACTTCTTGATCAACGCTTCTTAAGCGCTACTAAAGCAGTCATTGAAGACTGCTAAATTACAGTATAGCATAAGAAATTTCAAAATATCTAGTCACTTCTATCATAGACGGCCCCTTAAATCATCATTTTTCCTTCTTTTAAGCATAATTTGAAAACTACTTGAGAGAAAAATGTGAAATTTTGAATTTCCATAAAGCAGGACTTAATAAATGTAAATCCATCAAAAAATTATAGGTTGCAATTCATAATTTTTTCGAATATTAATTTCATAATTCATAATTGAAATCATAAAATTATAAAAATTGCAAATTCATTCATTTTTGTTTGGGTATTTTAGTATTGTTGCTACAGAAAAAAATAGTGCATTAGGGGTATAATTTCAGGAGATATTAATAAAAATATTAAAATGTAATTTAACATTAGAAGCACTAAATTTTGATATTTATAATTCAAAAACTTATCATTCAAATGTCTAGAAATTTGGTGTCTAGGCATAGTTCGAACCGAAGATTTGAAATATCTTGTTAAAATAATGTATTGCCGTTGAAAAAAATGAAGTTTGGGTTCGTTTTAATATGTAGATGGCCTCTAAGAAAAAATTTATATACATCGTTTAAAAATTGATGTTATTTCCAATCGTTCGATACCAGTAATATTCTTTTACGGTAATTTATTGAGGAGTTAGTAGGGGGTGTTTACTTTTTTTTTTTCCACGACTGTACGTCCAATGACCGCATTTGTGCATAATATGTACTGAAACATCAAGCCATGTGCAACTGGAAAAAACTAATCATTCTAATTAAAAACATAACAGCTCTTATACAATAAAATACAATCAATCAAAAATACCCCAATGCAATAAGTCTGATTGTGCCCCAAATCCTCTACAGCATTAGTTGAAATTATGCATAATGAGAGCCAATACATGCATCATTAAGTTTAAGTCATCTGAGACTAGAAAGAAACTAGAAGTAAAAGCCTCGGAGGTAAATTTACAACATGTAGATACACAACTTATCCGATTTTCTAGCATGTTGTTAAACGTTAGTTTCGACCTTACAATGAAAAATAAACTCGTCCATATCATTGCATTTTCTAGAAGACACTTGCACCATTCATACAAGCCTGAATTGTTTTGCAACTGGCAAAATTTTATTTTGATTTGGATTTTCTGATTTGAACTTCTATTTTTGTATGGAATAACCTGAAATTCCGATTTGATTAGCAAATGCATAATTCCGCACTCTAACTAAATGTGTTTTAGTTTTGAAATAATCTTTTATAGTTTTATTTTCACTTTTGAAATCAGCGATATGAGATCTATTATATATATACACCTTGTTTTTTTTTGTTTTTTTTTTCCAAACGTATATTTCATACGTGAATGATTGACTTGTATTTGCATTTTTATTGGAAGGAGGATGCGGGCAGCATAAAAATACAAATTAATTTCTATGAAAAATTTCTATTTTTATAATTATTTATATTATTAAACAATCCATTTTCTTCATTCATTACAGCGGTTGAAGTTCACCTTACACATAGGATACACTTATCAACATCCTCCCAAATCATTTATTTCATTTTAGTCAGCTCTTTGTTATTCTAAGTGAATTATTTATTACGTTCATTAGGATTATAAATTAGTTTCGTTTATACTATAATTTATTCTATCAAAAATGGTCCAAAATCTTCTAAAACTATTAATGATCCTCCTTGTAAAGTAATTATGAAGTCTTAATGAATTTTAGTCAGTTAGACATTTTCGACATATCGTGTAAATGACTAATCATTGTGAAACATGTTTCAGCAAAGTGTTGGTGAAAATCGTTTAGAAATTAATAAAGAAACAAATTCATACTTAAATGATTATTTAATAAATATATACTAATATAGATTCCTTGTACAAAATAGAGTGACGAGAAATATATAGATATTCCGCAAATCGAATGCAAAAATTGTAGTTAATTTATATTTTAGTTGATACTAATGATAATTTTCAAAGAATAGCTCATTAAATAGGAGACATATTTAAACTAAATTCAATGAAACACATCGGAAAAAGAAGGTAAGATGGTGTACGGATATCCCTTTTCCAATAATAATAATAATATAAATTGCAACATTTAGAAATATTTATGCCTTTACGCAAAAACATAAAAAATATTATAAAAAATACTTGTATATTTATTAGATATTAACAATGACGTGGCAAATTGAGAATTACATGAAAACTAGCATACATTCTGAAGCAGAATGCTCTCCTGTTTGTATAGCGCGATTCTAAATGTTATTATTATTTTTTTTTTTTAAGCATATTCCCAAAAAATAAGACAAAAAAAAATAAAATAAAAAGCAATTTAACAAATTACAACGACCATTTGGAAAATGATTTTTTCAAAGACTGAAATTTAAGACATAAAAAATCGCACGGAACTCATCATACATTACGTACACCGTGGATTAAACATTAACATCCCTGGACCAATCATGAACAAATTTTAAAAGAAATTTCAGTTTTACAATTTTCGGTACTGTAAAATTTAAAACTTCTACGGAGCTGGTCATACATTACGTACGCCATGGATTAAACATTAATATTCCTGGGCCAATTTTAAATGAAATTTCCCTTTTAAACTTCTAAACATCCCACAATATTACATTTTACACCGTTCTATAGAGAAAAAAAAATGTACTTTTAAATGCAATTTGTTTGAAAGCTGTATCTCAATTTGTTTCTGAGTTATTAATTTTTTTTGTAGTTTTTATTACTTTTTTGACATAGTGGCAAGAGAAGTATCCATATCTGTTGAAAGTAAAGGGAAAATACAGATTACTATATAGACCAATCACAGCACGAATAAAATGCGAGAATCAACTAATGAAATGCTTTGGATATGATTTTGATTTCCTACCCTAACCGATGACAATAATTATTTTCCCAAATGGTTAAAAAAGACAATAAGATACATAGAAAAAAATACATATTTTAACAACATGTAAGCACCATTATATTGCATGTAAGTTGATAGCAAAAAGTATTTTTTCCGTAAATCTTTTCATTATATTAGATATCTTAGTTCCTTTAACCATGTTTTGTTTTCATCATTTTTAATGTTTCCCCTTTAAAACCGGTGGATAACGTGCAACTGTATTTTTTAATAAAATTTTTGGTATCGAACGAACGCATTATATACGTCGTATACGTCGTCGTATACGTTAACGTATACGTCGAAAGATACGGTATTATGGATTATAAATAAAAATAACAAGAGGTACTTGGGTAATTTTATAAAGCCTAGTATTTAAGATTACGAATATAGTAATACTGCACTGGCTGTTTTTTGATACGACATAATACATAAAGGGCTTTTGTATACTCAAAGTTCTACATATTTTGTGCATTTTGCATAGTATCATTCTTCACCTGCTAAGGATTTTTTTTTTTTTTTTTTTTTTTTTTTTTTTTTTTTTGCAATAACATTTTTAATTTTCTTGTCATGATAACATATCATATAATTTTATTAATTATCATTATAATAGCATATTTTTTAATAAGCTTCTAGTAATCTAAATTAATTCTGCAGTAACTTAAATGCTTCATATATTTAATAGGTCATTTATTTCTAATGCATGCAAAGCAAAAATTAAAACCATTAGATACTCAGTTATCTTCTTAACATAAAATAATGTTAGAATCTGGCAAGGGACAATAAACTCTTTATTATTGTGAATCGCATTAAAAAAACACACAAAAAATCGAAAAGAAGGTTTTTTTTTATGCTAAGTAAATTTAATGACAAAGAATTTGTTTTATGGTTGTTTTTTGCATGAATATATTTCCTAATTGCGTTACTCAATTTCATGTTTTGGCAGAATTACATCCTAAAAATATCTTTATACCACATGTTTGATCATAAAAAGCAACAAAATGTTTAAAACATTTTAATATCATTATTTTATGAATACAAGATATGATTCTGGGCACTGTCAGATTCCCCCTGATATAAAAGAAAAACATTTTACTGCGAAGATATAATATTACATATCTGCCTAAATTCCGGCTTTTATCAATGGGAAGAAAACTAGACATTTTACTAAATAAAACGGAATAAAAAATAAAAATATAACGTCAAAATTTTATGTAATTATTTTTTGTGGATCAAATAATGTTATTTAGATTTGAATAAATCCGTTTGTTGTTTATAAATATTTGTTTCTTAATAAATGTTGTTTACGATGGCCAATTATCTGCACGAGGGATATGGGCCCTGGGGGGGGGGGGGAGAGTGTCCTCCTCAATCTAAGACAACCTAACCCGTATTCATGCAAGGAAATCCAAGGTTCGAAGAAAACAATGGAAAACTCCAAACGATTAGGCCGACGGGCACGATTGAGACTGAATCCAGCACCTCCCGTCTACCATCTTTGAGAGGACCTCATGGACACTGGTGGGGCCATGGCAATTAAGGAATTGTAATTCTAGCATTAGAATCCATTCCTAGACTTTACAATATTTATATACTTCAGAAATATTTTAATAAATTACAGAAAGTATAGGTTGGAAATTAATAAAATTTTATACTTATCTTTTTGGATATATAGTTGTATTTTCTGTAATAAAATTCAGAGAGAATACAACTACTTCAGAGTCATAAATGCAGAAACATTCTATTAAACATCTCGATTATAAATTTCTTGTCAAATCTAGAAAAATTTTAGTGGGTTCAAAATTAAAAGTTTTACTTAAGAAAATCATCTCAGCAACAGATTTTACAAAACCATTTTAAAAAAAATTATATATGTATTTTTGTAATCCTCTGTTTGGGATTTGTTGATAATAATAATAATAATAAATAAAAAAAAAATATTTATCTTCAAAACAGTGGCTCGCGGAATTCATAAAATTAGCTATTTATGATAGACCAGGAGGCATCTGCACAGACTATCATTTCATAGAGTTGACGGGTGAAATTTCAAGATTAGACAGAACTCGATTAACATATTAAAATGCAACAGGTCTGTCAAGTGATATCTTGTTGTAAGCCACCTGCAAATCAGATTTCAGTGCTTGATTTTTTCTAGGTTTTTTTTTCTTTTTCTTGGTTTATCATTGATTTTACTTGAACCCAAAGGTATGAAATATGGAGAACTGGGAGCAGGGAAACACAATTGTAAACCGACAAGTCAAACACATATATCGGGTTTACAGGCATTTTCCCCGAAGATATGACTTGGCAGACCAGTTGAATTTTAATATACATATTGAGTTTTAAATAATCCTGGAATTTCAACCGTCAACTTGATTAGGTGTAGTTTGTGTAGACACCTTCAGGTCTATGATGTCAAGCATTGCATTCCTATAAAAGGTTCTTTTTTTACTGCAGCATTTACGCAACTACTATTAAAAGAGCTCACGTATGCGCAGCGTATAACGCGCGCCTAAGTATAACGTATTCATAAATTATCAGAGTACAGTTTTTAATTTATGCGAATATTCGCCGTATACTCTTTCTTTGTAAATAAAGCTTCATAAGATATAGTATAGCAAAAAGTGATGTAAAGAAGATTGAAAAAGTTAAAACCTATTATTTTTCATGCAATCTTTTGGCATTTTTTAAAATTTTATTTATTTATTTATTTATTTTTTGTAAATAAAGAGTATGTTTATTAATGAAGAAAGTTAAATAATTATATTAATTTTTTTTTCTAATTTTTATCTTTTGATTTCATAATAGTCCTATCACGGCCAACAAAGACTTTAAATCAATTTTCTTTATAAAACTCGGTATATACCAGAATATAGGGCATTTTTTTTCTTGTGTTTCGAATTCCCAGCTAAATGAATAAAAGAGTGTCTTTATACTACAGTATAGGTAAAATAAATTTTTTTAATTGTTTTATTTATTTATTTATTTACTTATTTATTTATTTATTTTTATTTATTTATTTGATTTTTTGATTTTTTTTTTTACAATTGTTGGCTATTTACAAAAAGTTTGGAAGAACTTATTTTTAACACAAGAAATGCGGATCCGATGAGTCCCTAAAAATAAAGTTGTTTTATCATTTGTTTTTTGGCGGATAGGCATTTTTAACCCGGGTGTGTGTGGGGGGGGGGGGGGGTGTAAATTTCAAAATTTATTAAATGAGTGAAGTGGTGTTTCGTTCCTTATGCATTTTTTAATTCTGAAACGAAAACACAATTCAAAAAGAAATAAGATCATTTCTCACAAAATTACGAGAGGTTTTATGAATACAAAGTCAAAAAATATACAGGGAATCCCAAAAGTCTCCGCACAACTTCAAAAATTGATTACAATAATAATAATAATAAATAATAATAGGCCTACAGCAAAAATAATTACAACAGTACATAGAGTAACTCAAAAAGTTTTTTCTACTACCTTAGTATACTTCTACATGAGATCATTCCGTTGCATGCGACGTTTCCATGCGATGAATCATTTCAACTGCAAATTCGATACATTTCGCATAATCATCAGTTTGTCATGCCCGCAAAATCTGAATTTTGTAGGATGAAAGCTGTAACCATTTATGAAGCACTCTGTGTCTTACGATTTTTGACTTAATAATCTCTTGCGTTGCTTTTCGAATTTATTTTACAGGGCTCCTAGAAAAAGTTTCACGTACTCTTTCCGCACTTGTTGAACTGCTTCACCGCATGGAAACGTCGCGTGAAACGAAAAGATCTCATGTAGAAATATACTAAGATAGTAGAAAAAATAATTTTGAGTTACTCTATGTACTGTTGTAATTATTTTTGCTGTAGGCGTATTATTTTTTTGCAATGAATTTTTGAAGTTGTACGGAGATTTTTGGGACATCCTGTACTTCATGCAGATAAAATTGGTTTTTACTTTAAAAACTGATGGCCATTCACAAAAATTTGAGAAGATTTTTTTAGCCCTAGAAATGGAGATCCGATGAGTTGCCCCAATAAAGTTATTTTGATGGCTCAAAATAGGGCATTTTATCTCGGGGATGGGGAAAATTCAAATTTTTAAAATTATTTTAAGTGGGATCGTCTGTTATGTATTTTTAAATCCTGTATCGAATGACACCATCTGCAATTTGATACGATAGAACAACTTTATTTTTGGAGGATCATTGAATATTCCCTTATAGTGCCAAAACGAATTCCTCACAAAATTTCGTGAATTGCCATCAGTTGTTGTATTTTTCTCAAATGTTGTCTAATTTACTTTTCCTGTTATTCGCTCGCGAACTTCCTCAATCATGCCAGTTCATGAACAGAAGTTTAAGTCAATGTTCTTCGAAAAGAAATTGCCATTTTTCATTTTAAATTTTAGTGTTTGTACAGGAATAAAATTTCATTTTTAATTATGTTCATGTTTTATATTATTTTGAAAAGCAAATTTTATATTACTGAGTATTGTTTTTGGTTTTGTTGTCAGTTTTTAATTTTGTTTATCTTAAGTTCCAAAAGTAATAATATTAAGGCAGAAATATATGTGTTGGAAATAATTTGCATTTTTAAAATTCTTTATGTTATGACGATACTTTAAAGTACAATTTAAAAACGCATTTTAAAATTTAATCATTAACATTTTCAACACAAATTTTATACCTTTTTGAAAAACAAATCTGTTTCTACTAATTAATGTTTAATAGTTTGTTGTATTGATGATTATTTTACAATGGGACATTAATAATTATAAAAGAGCAATTTATGTGTTTAAAATATTTTCTATATATTTAACCTTTTAGATCCTGAAGGCACTTTAAAGTACAATTAACACTTTATGCCCCGGCAGTACTTCAAAGTACCATTAAAAAAACTTTATTATATAATTCATTTAACACATTGATTAGCAGTGATGCAGTTTAGAATGAGTTATAGATACTTTACATTATCTTCTCCCAAAACGATTTATGGTTGCAAAAAACAAAAATATTTTTAAAAGGATAATTTTTGTTTAATTCCCACCTCTTCAGCTTTCTTGACATTCCAAGATTGTGAGTGAAATGATTCAGTTCTGAAATATTTATGTAATTCTATTGTAAGAGCATTATATTTCTACATTTCCTAGTTTTATAAAATACTAAAAAAATTATTTTAATTAAAAGATTTAAGTGGAGTTATAAATATTGCGCAAAATCCATATAAATCCAAATTTAGTTCATTAATTTTAATTGGCAAAGTCTTTTTAAAATTTGTTAAAATGTTGTATAAATGTTCTAACGTAGCTTCAAAAATTCATGAAAACAACTTTAGAAGATGACAATTTCAGAAATTCATAATTTGTGACATAAAGGGTTTAAACAATCGTTAAAAAACTCATTCATTCATACAATCAACACAACTGTTGTACTTTTTCTAAAGTAAATCTCGTTCTTTTGATTAACGTTATGCCTAGCGTCCCATATTTGTGACGCTTCGAATTTTAATAAATTTGTATAATTTCCTTCTTCTTTATAACATGAAAATTGTATGAAATAATTATTTATAAATGCCTTTATCTGTTACTGAGAATTAAAAGCATATGATGGATATTTATTTGCTTAAATGTTGACCTTTTTTCGGAGTTTATAGATTTTATATTTTTGAAGATGACGGAATGTAAAATGTAAGTTTATTTGTATTTTTTAATCAAGGATCCAAATAAACAAGTCATAATTTTAGCTTGTAGACTTTTTTTCAAATACGTATTTTCTTAAATTGTGAAATTATATGTTAAAGCCTGTGTTCTATGCCTTTTTGTAACGTACAAGGAATAGAATGCTAGGCTCGAATGGATACATATTTTTATAAGACATATAGTCGACAGTTATTTATGTAAGGTCCTTTTCAAGATGATTATGAAATAAAAGGTTGTTAAGTCTATATAGGATTATTCTTATTTTATTAATAATCATACTTATACATAAATTAGTCTCTATAAAGAAATAAAAATATTTTTTTTAGTAGATCATAAAAATACTAAGTATGATATATAATATACAATTTAAAAGCTTATTATATATAAATTTTGACAAAACCTTTAATTATGCATACTATAGTATTACAAATATTATGCATATCCCCATATTTATTATGTTTACATTCTATCAAATAAATGCAAACATTTTTAGTGTAACATTTTTAGCATTTTTCCAATTCATTTTGCAACATTTTAATTTGACTTTATGAAAAAATTTGAGAAAGCAAAAATTCAGGCATAAGTGGGTTAACGGTTTGTTATTACATTTTATTCTTCTTGTTGGATTGAGATATTAACAATCGTAAAAAAACAATGTGGGTATTTAACGTATTTTGTATATGTTGAACCCTTTATATCCCAACACTTAAAAAACTCATTAACATATTCATTCATTCACACATTAGACACAAATTTTATACCTTTTTGAAAAGCAATTTTTTTCTACTATACGTTGTTTATGGCTGGTTGTCACTTTATATAATATTTATTTTAGATTGTACGATTAACAGCAGTACAGAAACGGTTTATGTTTTTCTTTTGTATATGTTTGACCATTTATGTCGCTACGATCCTTTAAAGTAGACCTATTTTACTTATTACCTAGTAGTGACCTCTTTAAGACATTCATTCACACATTCAACACAAACATTATGTTTTTTAGAAAAGCACATTCTGTTGTGCTGATTAAAAGGCTTGTTTCCACTTTTCATTCTTGTTCATTTTAGATTCGAAAAAAATAATTGTTACAAAGGAATTTATTTGTTCAAAGTATTTTGTATATGTTTAACCCTTTATGTCCCAATCGTAGTTTAAAGCACAATTAAAAACTTGATAAAAAATCCATTCACCCATGCAACAGAAATTTTTATACCTTTTAAAAAGTAGTTTTTGTTCTGCTGATTAATGCTAGTGGTCAGTTGTCAAATCGTTTCTTGTTTATTTTACATTGCAAAACTAATAATAGTAAGAAAACAATTTATGCATTCAATATATTCTGTATAGGTTTAACCTTTTATGCCCCTGTATTTAAAAGTACAATTAAAAAACCAGTATTAAAATCAGCTCAACACATACAGGGTGTCCAGCGAATAAGACCCTGGTTTCAAAATTAAATATCTTGAAAACAAAGATCAATACAATTATGCGGACAACGGTTTGTTTATTAGCTAAGCTCTAAAAATGTTATACAGAAGTTTCAAAAATTAGTTGCAAAAACCGTTAACAGATGGCGCTTTAATCGCAATGCCTACAAATTGTGTTTTGAAGTCCAGAGTACTAGCGTCTCATTTTTAGATGGCTTCCTATGGAAGAACGAAAATTGGGAAAGTCCACTTTTTCGTTGGGATGATGTGCAGAAGAGAGGGCATCTGGTCAAAGCTTCAATTTTAGAGAATTTCAATTAATAGAATTTTCAATAAAAAGTTTAGCAATAATTGTATAAGAACTTATTAAAATATTATATTTGGGTAATGTGCAGAAGCGGAGTCATGTGTTGACAGAATTGAGATTTTTTTCAAATTTTGTTATAAGCTACTTCGGTCCGGATACCAGTATCTCTGTGGTATGTCTTTTCTCTCGTAATTGGTAGATCGTGGAATCGAATCCAAGGAGAGGAGGATTTGAAAAAAAAATGGAAATCTTTACTTTTTAATGTTTATTTAAACTTTGAAAAAAGTTTGAATAAAAAAATCCAAAGTTTCTGGTTTTAAAATTTAATTAAGCTAAAAGAAACCCCTGTTTTAAAAATCACTGAGCATTTTTAATGATGATTCATAAATCATTTTTTTTTTTATTATAGAGAATAGTTTGAATGAAAAAATTCAAAGTTTCTATTTTTAAAAACTTAATTAAGTTAAAAAAATTTTTAATTTTAAAAACTCGTTCTCATTTTTTTATCATTGAGCACAGGAATATGTTGCAGCTTCTAGCGATATGATCCGAAGTGTTGGAAATTAATGCAGCATCCAAAATACTTTTGCTTTGACGTTGATTATATGACTTATCATCAATTCCTGTTAAAAAATAAGTAATTTAATGCACAATTTCTGTCTCTAAAACTTTTTACAAAGAAAATAAATATATGCGTTGCGCTAAAACAAACCAAAGTATTATGCCGTGATTTAAAAATAAATGAAAAGTGCAAAATTACTTTTTTATTTATAATAATACAGGTATAAACAATAATACCAAAACATTATGCCGTGATTTAAAAATATAAAAAATAAATAAAAAGTACAAAATTATTTTTCTAAATATATGCATTTTGATTTAAATAATTATATGGCATTAAAAATTGAATTTAATAAAATATTTCAACAAGTTCTTATATAATGATTTC
Organism: Maratus speciosus; assembly: GCA_963932465.1. Classification (NCBI taxonomy): domain Eukaryota; kingdom Metazoa; phylum Arthropoda; class Arachnida; order Araneae; family Salticidae; genus Maratus; species Maratus speciosus. The sequence goes on along the minus strand of OZ010790.1, from coordinate 201,146,186 downwards.
TAAAATTTTATTGAAAATTGTATTAATTGAAATTTTATAAAATTAAAACTGATGCAATAATTCTGTGACCAGATGTCTCTACTTCTGCACATCACCCCCAATGAAAAAGTGGACTTTCCCAATATTCGTTTTTCCGTAGGGAGTCATCTAGGAATGAGAAACTAGTGCTTTGGGCTTCAAAGCATAGTTTACAAGTATTGCGATTACAGCGCCATCGGTTAACGGCTTTTGTAACTAAATTTTGAAACTTCTGTATAACATTTTTACAGCTTAGCTAATAAACAAACCGTTTACCGCATAATTCTATTGATGTTTGTTTTTGAGATATTTAATTTTGAAATCAGGATCTTATTCGCTGGACACCCTGTATATTGGCAGTAAAACAATTTAACTTGGATTATAGTTAATTTACTTTGTCGTATTAGAAAAACATTATTCGATGTAAAATAGAAAAATATTTTAAATTGAAAATTTATTTTGGAATTATTTCGTTTTGAATGTTTAACTTTCGTAATGCAGAAAAAAATGGAGAGGAAAGTTTCAATAATTTTGGAATTCTTAAACAATTTCACTTAATCGCTTTGAATATTTAGTTTTACGATCAATAATAAAATATTGATTGAGTGTAAAAAGTTGATAATAGAATCATAATCTGGCTAATATTATATTGGGTATATATATCTCGGTTTTGCTTTTGTAGAAAAAAAAATTACTGAGTTAAAAAATAAATTATTTAATTTGAGAAGAAAAATATATTCAGTAACAGAAATTACAAAATTATTTTTAAATACTGCCATATATATTTTTATCAAATCGTTTGTTTTAGATTTATAGCTAAATAAAAGGAAAGTTCTTCTTAACATTATTAGCCCTCTAAATTAAAAAAAAATAGCTATTTATCAAATTAATATTAGATTAGCGGGATAAAAGCACTTTTTTATACAATTTTTATGCTTATTTTGGAATACAATTTTATTTTTATTTATCTTCATGTTGTATACTAGTCATGTTGTATACTACTTTCTTTCTGCTAATTAATGTTAATGGCGTTGTTTTAACTTTTAATTCTTGTTTAATGCAGACTGTAAAAGTAATACTATGAAGAACGCATTTGATGAGTAGAAAATTGTTCGTATTCACTTAATACTCCTGTGGTAGTTTAAAGTTAAAATAAATAAAATACCTAAAAAATTCCTTCTGCAAATTGATTGACACCCATTATTATTATAATATATAATTTCGGATGAATTATGATACAATAAACTAATTTTCAAAAACTCATTGTTCGTTGTATAGTGAAAAACATTCTTTAAAGGAATAATTTCTTTCCAATTATACTGCTGATGTTTGGTGATGATGAATAACATGAAGTAGAAAGTTTTCTTTACGAAAAATATTTTTATTTAAATTTCGGGGGTGGGGTTGGTCTTCCTATTTATTCATTGTCTAATTTAACAAAATGCTAAAAACAATATTTAAAAAAAATACTTGGATAGAATTGTAAATATTTCACAAAAGCCTTTTAAATAAATTTTTAGTTTATGAATTGCCTTAGACGAAATAATTCGATAATTTATTAAATGTTCATAAAATCTTTCAATATGTGTTCATATATTGTTCTTTAAATTTTGGGGGTGGGGGTGGGGTGTGGTCTTCCTATTTATTCATTGTCTAATTTAACAAAATGCTAAAAATAATATTAACAAAAAATACATGGATTGAATTGTAAATATTTCACAAAAGACTTTTAAATACCTTTTAGGCAGCTTTCATTATAAAAAGCTACCTATTGCAGCCGTTCGGAGGAAAGCGATTTCAAAAAATTTTGGTATATTTTCATCGATAATGACCCCCAGACCCCGAAACCACCCTCCGTTCAAAAGTTGATATATATATATATATAACGGTGGTAGGTTATGTTTAATTAATGGTTATTTATATATATATATATATATATATATATATATGATCTTTGTCACACTGTAACTCTCGTATTTATGAACCGATTTGGATGAAACTTGGTGTGTACATAGTACATACCAATGTCTCGACCGAGTTCGTTGGACAGCTTCATCCGCCATCTTGTATCAAAATGGCGGCAATTAAAAAAAAATTTTAATTTAAAATTTGAAATGTGGTACCAAAAAATTGACAATTGAAAAATATTTTTTTCTTATGTATTTGATTTTGATACAAAGATTCCGGAGCAGTTTTTGTTTCGTCTATATCTTAAAAAATGGCTGAGTTATAGCACTTTGAATTTCTAGCGTGGCTGACATTTTGAAACGTCCTGAATTTTGTCACGCGATAAAAGGCGTATTTATGAACCGATTTGGATGTAACTTCGTATATACATAGTACATACCAATGTCTCGACCGAGTTCGTTGGCCAGCTTCATCCGCCATCTTGTTTAAAAATGGAAGCCATTTAAATTTTTAAGAAGAATTTAAATTTGAATTGTGGTACCAAACAATTGAAAATAGAAGAAATATTTATTTCTTATGTATTTGACCTTGATTATAAGATTCGGGAGCAGTTTTTGTTTCGTCTATATCTTAAAAAATGGCTGAGTTATAGCATTTTGAATTTCTAGCGAGGCTGACATTTTGAAACGTCCTGATTTTTGTCACGTGACAACATGCGTATTTATGAACCGATTTGGATGTACCTTGGTGTGTACATAGTACATACAAATATCTCGACCGAGTTTGTTGTAGAGCTTCATCCGCCATCTTGTTTCAAATGGCGCCATTTAAAAATTTAAAAAAAAAAATAATTTAAATTGAGATATCAAAAAATTGGAAAATGAAAAAGATTTTTTTCGTATGTGTTTGACCTTAACACAAAGATTCCGGAACCGTTTTTGTTTCGTCTATATCTAAAAAAATGGCTGAGTTATAGCATTTTGAATTTCTATTGTGGCTGACATTTTAAAACGACCTGATTTTTGTCACGCGATAACAGGGGTATTTATGAACCGATTTGGATGTAACTTGGTCTGTACATAGTACATACCAATGTCTCGGCCGAGTTCGTTGGCCAGCTTCATTCGCCATCTTGTTTCAAAAGGGTTGCATTTAAAAAAAAATAAAATTTAAAATTTAAAATGAGGTATTAAAAAATTGGAAAATGAAAAATGATTTTTTTTATGTGTTTGGCCTTGATACAAAGATTCCGGAGCAGTTTTTGTTTCTGAAAATTTGTTCTTTATTTTATATCTTAAAAAATGGATGAATTATAGCCCTTTGAATTTCTAGCATGGCTAATATTTTGAAACGATAACACACGTATCCGCGTCACGTATTTGTCACGCGATAACACACGTATTCGCCTATTTCGATGTAAGAAGGCATGTGGATAGTATACATCAATATCTCGACCAAGTTCGCTGGCCAGCTTCATCAGCCATCTTGTTTCAAAATGGCGGCCATTAAATTAAAAATATATATATTTAAAGTGAGGTGCAAGAAAATTAGAAATTGAAAAAGGTTTCTTTCTTAAGTATTTGACCTTGATATAAGGATTCAGGAGCATTTTTTGTTTTTCTTTATCTTAAAAAATGGCTCAGATATAGCAATTTCAATATCTAATGTGGGTGACATTTTGAAAAATCAGATTTTTTGCCCGTGACAGCACTCGTATATATCAACCGATTCCGATGTGAGTGAGCATGTGCACAGCAATTACTAAGGTCTCGACCAAGTTCACTGGTTAGCATCATCCACCATGTTGTCTTAAAATGGCAGGCACTTTAATAAATCGCCGAATTTGGCAGCCAAATATAAGTTACTTTAAATAAAAGCAGCTTGGATAGAGCGGACTAATTTCGCGAAATTCTCATTCATAATGATTTAGTATTGATAAAAATTAGTATTAAATCTCCTATATTCGGTTTCCACTAAATTGAGCTTCGTGTGTTTGAATAATATAAGTTGGCTTTTTTAAAATAAGGAATATGAAAGCTACCTCTTCCTCATGGCACTGGCCGAAAGGACCTTTTAGTTTATGAATTGTCTTAGACGAAATATTTCGATAGTTTATTAAATGTTCACAAAATCTGTTAACATATTTTTATACAGTCAGAAAAGCTGTAATTAATAAAAATTAAATTAATTCATATTTAAAAAGTATTAAATGTTTTTGAAAGTACATGAAGTGTTAAATGGTAAATAATAAAGCATAATTTGCTCGCAATATAGTAAAAGTGCAACACCAAAGTACCGCAAGAGAACGTAAAACTGGAAATAGGTTTAGAAAGTTTCGTAAACAAGAAGATGCTATTGAAGATGAAATTAAATATCCCTTTGCGATCCAGGTCATAAGTTTCATAAATATTATCCAAGCGGACGCATTGGAAACAACTCGAAAAACTGCTGACGTTACTTATAAGTACGATTAAAATAACTTATAAAATTCATTTCATACATCGATTAGTTGTAATACAGTTTAGAATGCGTTGTAGATATATTACTTTATCTTGATCCAGAGGCATTATAGGCTAAACAAAAAAAAAAAAAAATATTTTTAAAAGGATGATTTCTTTTGCCTTTGCATCTTTTCAGCTTTCTTGGCGTCGTGTGTGTATGTGTGTGGGGGGGGGGGGGGGCTTTTCAATTCGGAAATATTTCGATATTTCTATTGTAAGAACATTTTATTTGTACGTTTCCTAATTCTACAAATTACTAAGAAAATTTAATAGAGAATATTTAAGAATATATGAGAATATTTAAAATAAAATATTTTATTGGCGCTATAAATATTGCAAAAGATCCCTATAAATTCAAATTTAATTAAGCCTTCTAAACCCTTCGATCGTTGTAAAATACGTCTAAAAAGTATTAAATGATTATGTTCATCTTCTAATGTAGTTTAAACAATTCACGCAAAATGCTTTAGAAGATAAAATTTTCAAGAATTCATAATTCAGTACATAAAGGATTAAACCATTATGATTATTTTCACACTCTCACCATTGAAAACTCAATATTGTAAAACTTATTGCGAAGACTGTATCATGTAGCTGCTAAATATATAAAAACAATAATAAAGTAAATTATTGTTACTTAGAGTTACGTTGCCCATCTGAAAATATGAATTTATTATGTTGAATTCTTTAGCATGTATACAGTGACAAAAGATAAATTTCAAACCTTAATCTAGAATATTTTCTTAAGTATGCCAATATTACCTGTTCTTTGAAAATTTTGTAAGAAATGGCCATAAGTGGTCGAAAATTTTATTTTCAAACTCTTTAACCAAAAATTCGTCTTTTTACTACGGTTGGGTATTTTCAGATTGTTATTTAAAATGAAAAATGTGGAAATATATTGACGAAAATTTGTACATCCACTTTGATTAGCGAGCAGGTTTGCCAGTTTGTCCTCCATTTTTATTAAAAAAATCCGAATTTGTACCAGACATTAAAAATGGTATTTTATAGTTTATTATTATAACTTTATTTAATCTTAAGATTAAATAAAGTAAAGAATCTCCTTTTAAATTTTTCAGTTTGAATTTGAAATTTTGAAATAAAAATGGTGGCCAAATTTTCAAACTTAGCAAGCCGAACCTAAATATGCAATAAAAGTTCAATATTGATATTGAACCTTTAAAAGTTTAGCTCCGCTTTAATATGTTAATAATCCGATATATCCAAAAAAGATAAAAAAACGCATAACTTGAATACGAAAATATGAATTAAAACTCTACTTTCCTAAATGTATGGCATTGATTAGATTTTAAATTCCAGCTATCCTTTAGATTTTTTATTTCCTGCTGCAAATATTTTTGTTATTAAGAGTTTCATATTCATTTTAACGAGATTATTCTCTGAATGGCAAATATCCATTTATTTTGTATCCATTTTCTAAAGTTTAATATAGAAAAATAAACCAATAATTTTAGCTTCATTTGAAAGTTATAAAATAAATATTATACAAATATTGATGTTACGTAATATATTAACCATGGAAGAATATGCATGATATTTTTTTGAGAGTTTTTAACCCCGTATAAAAATATATATACGCATCGAATAGGACATGTAATATCTTTGATGGAACCAATTATAGTAGAACCTCGATTATCCGAAGTAATTGGTATTGACCCTCTTTCGGAAAATTGAAATTTTCGGATAATCGAGAATGCTTCAATTTCATAATTAAGGAGAAATATATGCAACATTTCTTATTACGGTAACAAGGGCTTACTAAAAGTAAAGCAATAGCAAAATAGAAACAAGAATAATTTACCTGAATTTTAATTTTGAAATTAAGTACCTTTTACATGTATGACAAGGGTTTGAAAAAATGTTTTTTTGTCGCAGTTTCGACTGTCTTTGCTTTATCATGGAATTTTTAAAAAATATTAGTCCACCAGTATCACAGTCTTTCTTATGATCCAGACATGCCAAACCTTTTGCAAAACATAGACTAATTTGTTCGTTTCCTTCGTTCCATTCCGCAAATTTTCGGGAGCTCAAGTTAAATTCAAAGAAACTCAAAGAAAGTGGATCGAAAAATTTATATGTTCTCGTAGTTCGGAAAGGGCCACTTTTACACAAGGAATATGATAACAATAATAATAAAATAGGCTTTCAAAATAGATTTTGCACACGAGGAATGTGATAGTAAAAAAAAAAAAAAAAAAAAAAAAAAAGCTTTAAAAATGGGTATCGGTTAACCGAGAGTTTCGGATAAAAGATATTCTAATGTAATTAGAAAAGACTAAAACTGTGTAAAAAATATAAGATGCGGGATTAATATATGCAAACAGGTAAATTTAATAATTTTTTATTAAAAAAATATTATATTTTAATTAAGAGTTTCAAATAGTAAACATTTTCATAATTTTAGAGGAATAAGAAACTATTAATAAATAATAAACATTCAGTATTGTGCAGTTTTTATGTTAGATAATTTAAATTATAGCCGGATAATTTAACGTGCAGGGTTGGCATCTGTAAAAAATATTTTTTTAAATATTGTGGGTAAGCATTTCAAACAATAATCTTCTTTTTAAAAATTCTTGTAGAAATGCTGTAGTAGAAAGTAGTGCTGTAATTGTGTAGTAGAAATGTTCAACAAGTTGTTAAATTCTACCATGAAAATTAAACTTTGGAAATAGTGGTAGAAAAAAGGATAACGTAATCTCTGAGGTGATATTCACTATCAGAATAAACATGTTGAAAATTAAAGAATTGTTATTAAAACTTTAAAATCTAAAGTTTGCAAAAGAAATTGTTTTATTGCTGTATATTTTGAAAATACACGTGATCCGTGTCTGAATGTTGATCGCTTCATATACGCCCCAACATTGGCCGAGAGGTTCTTATATCTATAGCTGGTAGACGGAAGGTGCTGGGTACGAACCCAATCGCTCCCATCGACCTAATTGTTCTCAGTTTTCAGTGGTTTTCTTCGAACGCTGGATTTCCTTGCGTAAATACGGGTTAGGTTTCCTTAGAAAGCCCCACCCCCCATGGAGGGCACTCCCCCTTCGGGCCCATATCCCTCGTGTAGATATTTGGTCGTCATAAACAGAACCATCGTTCCGTATACATTTTCCTATGTATTGTTCTATGACTTTTTTTCCGTTTTTAATTGTGATTCTAAATATAAAATTTGTTAAGGGGACAAGGGACCTTAAAATCCTTAAAAAAATATATATTTTTTTATTTTTTGTAAATTTCACCTAATTATAATTCAGGGGTACATTATATGCATTATAACATCCATTTGTCACAAAAAAAAAAAAAAAAAAAAAAAAAATTAAAAAAATGGAATTTTACGCGTTGTCTTAGAAATCTTCGAAATGCCCCCTGCATTCCCCACATCAATGAAAATCCCCAATATTTTTTATATAAGTTTGGTTTATATATATAAATGAAATAGAGCATCGAATTTTATATACTTGAATTTAAAGGTTTAAAAAAATTAAAAATTTTGAAATGTTTTCGAAAAAATTTCAAAATTTCAAAAATTTTTTTTAATCTTTAAATTCAATTATATACAATTCAATGCTCTATTTTATTTATATATATGAACCAAACTTATATAAAAAATATTGGGGATTTTCATTGATATGGAACGCGCAGGGGTATTTCGAAGATTTCTAAGACAACACGTAAAATTCCATTTTTTTCATAAAAATAATTTATTTATTTATTTTTTTTTTTTTTGTGATAAATGCATGCTATAATGCATATAATGTAACCTTGTATATTATTTCAGATAAAATTTACAAAAAAAAAAAAAAAAAAAAAAAAAAAAAAAAATGAAAAATTTAAAAATTTTTTCGAAAAAATTTAAAAATTTTTAATTTACTATTCCATTTTTTCTCAAAAATAATTTTTTTTCGTGATAAATACATGCCATAATGCATATAATGTACCGTTGAATAATATTTAAGACGAAATTTACAAAAAATAAAAAAAAAATTCAAAAATTTGGAAATTTTTTCGAAACAATTTCCAAATTTTTCATTTTTTTAACCTTTAAATTCAAATATATAAAATTCGATTCTCTATTTTATTTATATATATGAAACAAACTTTTATAAAAAATATTTGGGATTTTCATTGATATGGAGAACGCAGGGGACATTTCGAAGATTTCTAAAACGTAAAATTCCCTAAAATTCCATTTTTTTCTCAAAAATAATTTTTTATTTTTTTTTTCGTGATAAATACATGCCATAATGCATATAATGTACCCTTGAAAATATTTAAGGTGAAATTTACAAAAAAAAAAAAAAAACGAAATAAAAAACGAAATAAAAAATTAAGGTTCCTTGTCCCCTTAAAATACCTTGAATGTTGACTTCATACATAACAGTCTGAGTGCAAGAAATATCTTCGCAAATGATTGCATAACAAAAGAATGGACAATAATAAGATTCTATTCGTACATCATCAGGAAGCTTAACTTAAAATTAGAAGCTTTACGTTGTTTTTACTTTTGACGTGTAAAATTGTTTTCAAGTTACAGAAATTCGGACGATACTTTCCCCACAAATAATATACATGTTTTTGGAAAACTGTGTCACAATTAATAAATTATGATAATAGAATAGTTTTTTAATAAATTTCAAAATTTAGCATTTAGAAAAATGCCAAATATAATATTTACAAGGTTGTTTCTGGATATCTGGGTATGGACACATCGTCATTTAAGGAATGCTTTCCAATGTCAAAGCTTTATAAATGTATTAAAAAAGGGCATGTTAAAAATAAAGTATTGGTATCTAGCATTGTTTAAAAAGAGGAAAGCTGTGACGAAATATTCAGTTACTGCTTCATTAGATACCATTGTGCCTCGTCAATAACAAATGATGTCATGTGAAAACAGTGAAACACCCAATAACTAACACCTTGATGATTCTTTCATGTTCGAATCACAACTAAAAAGTCTTACATCTATTTTATACCTATCTTTGCTCTTGTAAGTATGGTAGAGATGAATTAAAAGATATTATTATATTTTTCACAACTAAAAAGTCTTACATCTATTTTATACCTATCTTTGCTCTTGTAAGTATGGTAGAGATGAATTAAAAGATATTATTATATTTTTAACTATTATTATATATACATTATCGATGTTGGATTAATTTGTACTTACGTTTGCCGCAGGATTGTGATTCATGATCTTGTTCTACCTTGTGCTGCGGTTGCAGTCTTACCAACATATAAGTGTGTAGGGTACCAGGGTAGGTCTGTAGTTCTAGGGGGCTTAGTTGGGAGAGTGTTGGTTCTAAAAACTAAAAAACCAACTGGAACTAAAGACTCAGGTTCGAACCCTGGCCCGGATACGTTTTCACTTTGTCTTCACATTACGTCTTGTTAACAATGTGAATAAAAATTCACTTATTCATATATATATACAACATATATCATAAATATGCTGAAGAACTCCAGTATCTTACACCATCTATTTTACAAATACTACTAATTTCTGAAAAATAAGTTATAAAAGTAGAGACAAATAAATAAAGACAAAGACAAACAAATAAGTAAAGACAAATAAATTAGCAATACAGGGCAATACTTTACAGAGTTTTACAAGAAAATACTTATTTGAGTTAGAGTTTTGCTGGGGTGTCAGTTACTGTTTAGGTATCAATAAATGGGGCTTTCACCGTATTCAAAAAATATTGTAATTCATTTGGTTAATTGCCAAAAACATTTATTTTGCTTGTTTATTTTTATACAGAATATTTCTGGTATGTTTCGAGTAAAATTACAATAACATTAATATTTCTATGCGTTTATATAATAATGTGCAAACATATAAAATTCAAAACATTGTTCAACAAAAGTGCCAAAGTTTGAATTCAGAAATGTTCTACAAATGACCATCAGTCGTACAGAATTACACTTTTCCATTTTAATGAAGTATCATTATTTTCTCTGTCCTGACTAACGAGATTTACACGGAAGTTTATTTCATGCGCATATTTTCTATAAAGCTTAGGACAGTTAATAGATTCATAAAATGCCTCCAAATATAATTCGCTTCGTTAAATTAGCTACTAGTTGTTTGTAATTAGGTACAGTGTTATTGAATTTGTATATCTTAAATTGGAATTAATTATATAATAGAAACGGAATTACTAGATGAGAATAAATTGTGTGGCATATATGAATAAAAATAATAAAAGTAATAAAATACTATGTTTTCCGTCTAAAATCTATATTTTTTACACATATTTTCTTGTATTACCGTTACAGAATTTTCAGATTGTACACTTGATAAAATGCTTAGAAAGAAAATATTTTTTATGTAAAATATAACAGTAATAATAATAATGAAATTTACCGATAAAATTAAAAAATTAGTTCTAGTTAGTTAAAGTTTCTTTATACCCATCTATTGATACCCAAAAAGCCGTTACAAATATAAATAACTGCATTGACCACATGGAGAGTATTAATGAAAGTATGAAAACTACACTTAAGAGTGCTCTTAATCTTATAGTTAATAATGATTACTCCACTTTCGACGACAAAATAACGGAGCTCCAATGGGTTCTCCTATATCAGGATTATTAGCTGAATTCATATTACGACCTCTTGAAATAGATATGTACAAATTGGATTATACTCCCCATACATGGATCAGATACGCAGACGATATTTTCATCATTTGGCAACATGCAGACACCTTGCTCAATAACTTTTTAAACCAGATTAATAGCCTTGATTCTAAAATTAAATTTACATTGGAAATAGAACAAAATGGTACGCTACCTTACTTAGATGTATTACTAATCAAGACGCACAAAGGAATAGAACGCACTGTTTACAGAAAACCCATAGCCAGTCAATCCATTATCCCTCATAATACTCAAGCACCTTTTTCATACAAAGTTTCTGCACTTAGACATTCTATTCATAGAGCTTTCACAGTTTGTACCCCCGTGTGGTTAAATAACGAAATAAATAAAATACATGATATTGCAAGAAACAATGGATACAAAGAAAGTACCATAGAAAAATTAATTAAAAGCTTAAAGAATAACAAGAAAAGAAATTTCAATCCACAAAATTCCATGCTATCCACTTTACAATATTTTCCTGGTTTCTTCGAACGTCTGAAATATAAACTCAATAAATACAATATCTCCCTAGTCGCAAAACCTTCTATGAAATTAAGAAATATAGTATGCAAGAAAATAGATCCAATTGAGTCAAACCAGTTATCGGGAGTATACGAAATACCTTTCACCAAAGAAGATGGAACCAAGCAGTTTTATATAGGTATGACAACTAGAAAACTTAAAACTAGAATCAAAGAACATATAGCAGACATCAAATACAACAAAAGAACCACAGCTTTAGCCAGATTATACAACGAAGAACCTTTACAGGATCAGGATCACTCTGCCAGGGAGCCAACCAAAAATGGCATAGGCATAAACCCCTGACAGAAAAGTACCCTCTGCGACCTGCAAAACCACAGCTGGGGAATAGCCCAAGAAATACAATGACAAAAAAAAAAAAGTAAAACTCACAAAGAGCGCCCTGGCGCTTGAAAAGTGGTTAAAATAAAACAAAGATTAAAAATCAAAATTTATATTTTATAAACGAAAAATGTTTATTCAGTTCGTTGTAAATAAGTCTAAGTCTGTGATAATTTGATTTCGAGAACAGTATGTTACGCATGTTCCAGCTAAGTGTCCGGTTACGGATAAAGTTAAATGAAGTAGGCATCAATGGACATTTACCAAACAGATAATGTTTGACATCACCGATGTTTCCACATAGGCATTTATCACTCTGGCGTTTTTCCCTTTTATAAAGATAACTAGGAAATGCCACATGTGCAGATATAAAATAGGCAGGGACTTGCGAGAAACACAAAAATGAGGTATCCACTTTTTTTAATAATACTATGCGTGTCTCTTCCCTTATCGCTATAAGACCATTCGTTCTGCCAAATTTTAATAATATTGCTTTTGTAGAACTGCTTCACAAACGAAACAGGGATAGGAATGTTTATTTCAGCATCAAATGTACCAGTTACAGTGACTGATTTGGCAAGGTAGTCTGCGCGCTCATTTCCGACAAAACCAACGTGGGATTTAATCCAGCCTATATTAATAGTTTTATTATGAAATAGTCGTAAATTCGTATAAATATTAAAAAGAATTTCGTCCGTTGGAAAAAGATTTTGAAGCGCTTGAACTGAGGAAAAGCTGTCTGTATAAATGTGGAATACACTGTATGAGGAGTCTCTACACCACTCAATTGCGGAATCTAAGGCGGTAAGTTCAGCCTGGTATACCGTATTAAATAATTTAAGTCTAATTCTCTTCTCAAAGATAATATCTTCTTTCAAAAATACCACAAAAGCCGCTCCAACGCCCGTAGGCATCTTAGAACCATCTGTATATAAAACTGGGTGGTTGTACAAAGGGACCTTCTCAGTAATAGCACGTACGAAATTGACATGATGATCATAATAAAATTAAGGATAGTGAAAAGTATAAACTTTTTTCATCAAACGATCTGTTGAAACATAAACATCTTCTATCCAATCTGAACCATCATTATTCTGAACTTCAAAACATAAAGCCAGTTGTTTTAATTCTACTTCGATTGGAGGAACTCCTGAAAGTACACAAAGTGTCTGTGTTGATATTGACCGATATGCGCGAATGATAGATAAGAGGCATAGCCTTTGGCATACGGATAAACGCTTAATTCCATGGCTCCGTAAATCATTAAAAAAAAATTTCGTAACCGTAAGTAATCTATTTCTTTAGCACTGAATTGTACCAAATTTTTAGAAACTCAAGTGGTAATCCTTTATCACGAATTCTTGTCTTTTGGATATTACAAGTAAAATCTTTTATTTTATCGCGGGCCATATCGAGATGCTCCAACCAATGCAATCTACTGTCAAGATAAAATCCCAAGTACAGCAAATTATCCTTAACAGATATGCGCCTACCCTGGAGTTTGAAAATAGGTCGACGCTTTCTTGATATATATTTTCCAAAAAGCATTGAAGCAGATTTTTCAACACTAATTGACAGATGTAAACCACTACAGGCTGCAGCAAAGTGGGAAATGCTAGCATTGATGGTATTCTCAAGTGCAGGTCTTGTATCACTGCCTTCAACAATAACAGAGTCATCAGCATAAGAAATAATTTTTTGACTGTGTCGCTTATAAGTTTTGATAATCTTATCGGCAACAATGGTCCAAAGCAGGGGTCCTAAACAGGAACCCTTCGGGCAGCCCCGGAAGATTCTAAACCATCTTATGCCTCTAACAAACTTGAATCCTATGAGACGATGACTGATATAATTCTTTAAAGTCGTTTTTAAATACTCATAAATCGGAAGTTCATCAATTAATTCAGCCAAGATAAACCAATCCATCTCATCAAAAGCTCCAACCACGTCAAAAGAGATGAGCGAACAATATTTGAATTCTGAAAGTGTTTCCTTAATTATTTTCTTTAGAGCAGCAAGAGCTGAAATTGTGCTGCGTGATTCTCTAAAACCATGCTGTCCATCATCCAAATATGACATAGATTCCAACATTGTAACTGTGCGGATCTTAACTATTCTTTCAAAAACCTTTGCAATGATAGGGAGAAGTGTTATTGGTCTATAAGATTTCGGTAACTTGGGATCACGGTTACGTTTGCGAAAAAATATTATAATGCCTTTCTTCCAGCATTTCGGGAAGTGACCAAACTTCAAACAGGTATTGAATAAAGAAATCATAAAAGCTGTAAAATTTTTACAAAGGTTCTTGATAATCAGCGCATCTATCTCATCTTAACCGGGATCCTTATTATTTCCTTGTCGACTTATAGCAAAAAATAATTCTCTTTTAGTAATTGGAACAAAATCATCAGAATCTTCAAAATTAACATCACCGATATATTCAAATGTATTCAGAGGAGGATTATTTACCTCAAAATGCTCTGACATAAGATTTTCCGCAATATCATCATATGAATCAAAGACTTGAGAGTTTTCAAGAGTGGTAAAAATTAAATCATTCTTAGATAAAGATTTTTTTGAAATAAATTTGTATAGACTTCCGTAAACATTGTCTGTCTTCTCACAAAAACCTACCCAGGCAGAACGCTTAGCTTTTCTCAGATTTTGTTTATACATTCTTCTGGCAGCTATATACTTTTGTTTATACTGCAAATTATCAATGTTTTTCATATACCGTTTGTACAAGGCATTAACCCTATTACGTTCTTTTCTAAGAGAACTGTCATACCAGTTTACAGTAGGAGTATGTTGTATAACACCACGCTTAAAACACTTCATCATAAGTACTTGTAATAAATCAATAAAATCCTCCATCCAAACATCTAATGAAGAAGAATTTAAAATTCTTGCTAATGAATGTGAAAGATCTGACAATTTGTCTGCAAAAAGGCTATTAAATTTCTTCATATTCTTATTTTTGTTTTAAATCTGCCATGACTAATCTGTAACGGAGTAGAAGAGAGGGTAAATCGGATATAACGATGATCACTGTACGAAAAGTTTTTATCATCAACTGTCCAATTATCAAGTAACGAGAGAA
Organism: Maratus speciosus; assembly: GCA_963932465.1. Classification (NCBI taxonomy): domain Eukaryota; kingdom Metazoa; phylum Arthropoda; class Arachnida; order Araneae; family Salticidae; genus Maratus; species Maratus speciosus. The sequence goes on along the minus strand of OZ010790.1, from coordinate 201,131,124 downwards.
CGTCCAAACCCGGAAGAACCTTTACAGATCGATTTTAAAAATAGCAAGTTAATTTATACATCAAGATTTTATTTACCATCCATAATCCGTGAATCAATAGAGATATTTATACGCAACAAGAATATTTGCAATGATTCAGTGTCCATAGAATTACCTAAAATTTGGAAAGAAATGCTATGTAATTTTAGTTACAATAGTAGAAATTAATCCACGCTCGCAAATAGCAAGATAATTTTATTTTTATTTTATATTTTGCAATGCTTTTCATTATGCATGTTGTCTCGTGACATTGTTTACCATGTTATTGTTTTGAAAAGTAATCCACGCTCACCAATAGCTAATCTAATCTTTTAAATTAATTTTATGTTTACAATGTTTTTCATTATGCATCATGTCGCGCGACATTGTTTACTATGTTTATTGTTTTTAAATTATGTGAAAATATTTTCTATCGTTGAATGATTTTGAAAATGTTGCCGTTTGTGCAACGAAACGATCGTCAATCTTAATAAAGATTTTCTATCACTTTTTATAACATTTTTTAACTTTATCTGTTTATAAGTGATTATTATACATGTGTTTATAGAAATTTACCGATATAATATATTGAGAAATTTTTATGATAATTTCAAACTGAAGATTCAAATTATATATTAATAAAATTATTTATTCATGGGTATTTATTAGTGATGTAATTATATAGTATTAATTATATTTCTAGAAATAAATTTATTTATTTAATTAGTTCAAAATAAATTTTTCTTCCACTTCAATATATAATTCCTTGTTTTGTTTAGAACAAATTTTTACATTGCTTTTAGGTATTATTTTCATATGCATTTATATTGCTATTGTTGCTAATTTGAGTTTTAAAAAGTTAGGTAGCAATTATAGGAATATTGTTTTAAGTACTGTCAGTATTTAAGAAATGCGCACCCTTTAAAAAAAACTTTTTCACAGAGACAATTCATAAAAATAATAAAATGTTTTTTTTTTTTTTTTTTTTTGCTGAATTTTGGTGCTATTTTAGATGAATTCGAAAAGAAATAGTAAGTTGTTCAAGATAAAAGAATTAAAATTTTTTCCTGTGAGCGAAATATTGTTTTTTGCTTTTCATGAATATTTCGGCACGTTTTTGAGATGCGTGCAAATTTAGGAAGCGAAGTGATTACATATTTCTGAGGTCTAAGGGCACTTCATGTAGTTGGTCTTTAAATCGCAAAGTAATCTTGAACTATTGGGACAATGTCGAAACCAACGCAAATACCGAATGACGATATTTTCAAGATATGGAGAATGGCCACGGAAGTTAAAACAATTTCTATTTCATTTATATTAAAAAGTTCGGAGATTATTATTTATTGAGTACTATCCCATGGTGATAAATAACAATTTAAATCCTAATTTAGGATAATTAGACTGTCCAGTATACGCGATAACAAACAAATACGATGAATTGCTTGGGATACAAAATGCTCTGTAAACGTAATTAAAACTCGTTAACTACAAAGTTTTAAAAGAAATTATGTAAAATGCCGTGTAGGTTGCTAAAAACCCACCTTGTGCTGCAGTTTCAAAATACACAATGTTATGTGTATTTTGATGCTTACTGATTCAGCTGGTAAAGTCTGTTTCAAAAACTCTGAAATACGCAGTTTAGAGTGTATTAATTGCACATGAGTGCACAAAGCTGTATATAATATGCAAAAACGACAAAAAAATTTCTATACACAACTGAACCTTATAGTTTGTGACGTAAATCGTGAACTAAATGTTTATAGTAGTTCCCAGGACAAAACTGCATGAAGAACAATCTCATGTTCTTGGTGTGTTTGTTCTCCTTCTAGCATATTTGTTTTACACCACAAAATAATGTGCCTTTAATTTACAAGAAACACGATCTGTCAAGACACACATCTATATTTACTGAATGCCATTTCTATATGAAAGTTTCTTTTTTGAAACCCTAAAAACGTATTGTCACGATTTATGAACAGAACCTGTATAAGCTGAATAAATATACTGTAAAATAAAATATTGTACCCTGTTAAAAATTTGCAGCATTCTGGCAGGTCATTTGACCGTTTTTTTCCGAAAACGGTTACATAACAGTAATTTTAACACTATTCTGACCATATTATTGGCCATTTTATGGTCAGAATATGGTTAAATTATGGTTATGAAACCGTTTTTTCAAAAAAAGGTCAAATGACCTGCCAGAATGCTGCAAAATTTTTAACAGTGTACAATAAGGAAATCGTGACTCAATTACTATTTCCGTATTTTGTCGGGGTAGTTTTCAATAAAATTCAGTCGTCATCTTTCAAAGATACATTTACAAGAAAAGGAGAAATTCTCTATTGAATTCAGTATACAGTAAGCAAGCTATACTTACGGGAACGGAATAGAACTAAGGATCATAAACTGTCCAACGCACTACCTTGACCATTCAGCTATGATTACACAAAACAAGTTTTCAAATATCGATATTAAGTCACTGCGTATAATCACACATATTTCTGTGTAATATTCTGTACTTGCACATATTTTTGTGTAATGTTTTTACACATAATTCTACGTAATATTCTGTTCTTACACATATAGCTGTAAAAAATGCTTACTCATATATCTGTGTAATATTCTGTTCTTACGCATTTATCTATGTAACATTTTTACACGCATTTCTGTGTAATAAACAAAATACATAGATATTTATGTAATATGCAAAATGTGTGCATTTGCAATAAAATAACAATTCGGATAAATCCGTATAATTTTCTATATTTACATACTTGTGTGAGTTTTTGAAGAGACAACAAACTACGCACTACCATGAAGCCAATAATTACACAGAAATACCAGAAACCTTTTACGACAATTGTGTAAATTTTATGGCAAAAGTGTAATTTTACAAATTTACACATAAATTTTGTAAAAGGGACTAATTTACAAATATGTTTTTTAGATTGTATAACTGGACCTCATTCGTACTCTTTCGTACTCATTCGTGTCCTTTTTCCAATTTTAAAAAGTACCATTAATGTATCCTGAATAGCAACTAGAAAATTAATATAAGTATGTTTTATCCTCTTATAAACAAACATTCTGCAGAATGATTCTAGGTTCAGGATATAATTTCTTTCGTTATATTAACTATTAGTAATTTGTAAGTAGGTAGAGTTTTATTGCGCTAGCATCTTAGATTCGTATTAATTGTTCGTTTAAAACTTTTACATAATGAGAAGTAATTTTATTCCATTCATATATAAAGGAAACGAAAAAAACAGACAATTAGAACTCTCCGTAGGTCAGTTTCATGCTTTTCATTACAGTACTACACCTTATTTCTACATTTGATGTAGAAAGTTATTGTAATTATTGTATGGCATATACCACGAACACTTTTTAAACATAAAAGTTTAAAAACAACTACTTTAAAATTGTTTTTTTATGCATGTGGTGAAATACCCATATTATGAAGGCTTAAGATTTTAATAAATTCAAAATTTTTAACTTACCATTCCACACACTTTTAGGTAAAAGAGAAATTTGAATTCAAGGAACAGTTTTAATTTTTTTTTTTCGATTTGAAAAAACTTTCTTACATAACAATTCTAATAACATAATTACAATAAATTCTAATTTCAGAGTTAACAATAAATCATTAAAATACTACTTATTGCAGAGTCAAATATTCAAGCATGTAAAATATAGAAATTTCATATTTAAATATATTAAAACAATTAAAGTTTTCTTAATAGAGGTAGGTTTATTCATCTTAACAATACAAACAAATAGTATAAATTCTCAGTTATTACATTAAAATAAACGGTCAAGTGCGATCATTAGTCGCGCACAGAGGGTTCCGTAGTATAAATATATGAATTCGAAATTGTATTACAAAAAAAAAAAAAAAAAAAAAAAAAAAAAAAAAAAAAAAACATTGCTAAAAGAATACTAAGGCTTTGTAAAAAACTATACAACGTAGGGTTGGGTATAACTGTATATATTAGCAAAGTGTAAATATGTATAACATGAAAGTTCAAAGAGATATGGAATCTAAATAATATCAAATATAGCTATTCTTATAACTCTTTTTTAATATTATCCTAATCTGTTTATGATGAACTTAATTCGGTACTGACAATAAAAACAGTGCATAGTTAAACTTCATTTGGCATTTCATGAACCTAAATTCAGCGTAGTAATAACCTCTATTTGTACAGTGTAGCTAAAACAAAACCTTTGTTCAAAGTTTAAATTTGACATTGTGCTAAGCGCGCTTCGAATTCATGTCTCAAAATTGCAACGCCGCAATGGTCAGTGCCGCGTTTTTCCAGATAGGAGTTTAATTAACTTTTAAAGTCACTCGAGGCGTATTGAGAGATACAATCAATGCAAACTATCGCGAATCCCACAGTATTTATACGATTCACTCTAATTAAATTTTTCGAGGGCGATGCCCTTAAAAAACGGACACCTAATTTTAATTCCAAAACAGACAAACGGCGCAAAGAATATTTAATTAAAATTTTCCTTTTATCATGTACGTGAAAATAAGCAAGTTCGCATTTTCTAATAAATTCGTTTATAAATTGTGGTATCAGTTCCTTATTTCATAGTTTATAAATAGAATTATTCCGTGCTGGAAAGGATTAAGTGGTCGTAGGACTCTTAAAGCTTTAAAATTTAAGAAATTTTAATTTTTTTTAGATGTTAAACTCCTATTTTTCTGAATATTTCGATATAAATGTTTCCTTGAAATTCCCATTAGAACAAAAATTTTGACTTTTAGAATTATACCTGCTCAATAGCTGAAGTGGCGTTTCCGAAACTTTAAAGTCATTATTTGCCAAATGACGTTTTTTGGGCATATCATGCAATACCTCAAAAACTTCTGAATATTTTTTCATGAAATTTTCAAAACATATATTTCACGTTAGTCTGTATAAACTGAACCTAAAATTTCCTTTTTATTGTTAAAAAAAAATATTTTTTAGATGATTTTACTGTTGAAATTTTCAAAATTTTGTATTAGCTAAATGCAACATTGCATTAAATATATAAAAATGCTTCAAATACAAATTTATTTATGTACAGGGAAATTATTACAATCTGAAGTATAAGTAAGCACCAAAATTTTCATTCTAGTTGCAATATTTATTTTGTAATCCTGCGCGTAAACTGCTATGCCAATTTTCTGTTCGAAAATGTCTAACAGTTTCGAGCCCCCTATATATACTAATTCCGTATCTTGCAATTTTTTAAATACATGAAACGAAAGAACATACTTATATCTTTCATCCCAATTAAAATGGTGCTTTAAAATCATATACATTTTAAGAGATTAAATGTTGAAAATGGTCTTTTTTTCATTTTTTCCACTTTTTAGAGCCCTGAGACCCCTTAAATTAGTATGTTTTTAACAATTTGACGTTTATTGCTTTTATACTGTTACTGGACATTACATTACACATATATATCATTAAAAGTTGTTAACGAGGCTTAGAGTACGCCGCCCCTGTCCTTGTGTATGTCCAAACTGACCGTACCTTTAAGGGTTAATATCTCGGCTAATTACCGATGATTTTTTTGAAAATCATTATCAACGATGCTTTTTTTCTTCTGCAACGATAGGTATATTCAGCGATGCAAACAATTTTTCTGAATGCCCGTAAATCGAAATTTGTGTATAACAGAAAAATGCTAATTACTCAAAAACTATGTGACCTAGGGTAATCGGTATAATTTTCCGGCAAGGTTTATATTAACGTCTACTACGTCTAATTTTTTCATAATTGTAGTTTCAGTAGATTCGGAATTAGATGGGAGAGGGAGGGAACATATTTTTGCGTTACATTTTCAACAATATCTTTGAAAATATAATACCTAAAATTAAAAGGAATGTATTTTTGAGTTCAGCGTTACAAAAGCTTTCACAGGATACCCCACATGATATACAAAGAAAAGATTTTTTTTTTCATGTAGCATAATTAGCCCCCCTACTTTTTTACTATTTATGAATGTTTATTAATCTGAAAATATGTGGATTAATGGTCTTTATTACTTCCCCGAATTTGAACTTTCCACGTTCCATAGTTTACGAGTAAAATGGCTGTGACAGACAGACTGACGGACTGACGGACAGACACAGGAGTGATCTTATAATGGTTCCGTTTTTACTTTTTAAGTACGGAACCCTAAAAAAGATTAAAAACTGTAAACAACAAAAAAATAATTGCATTATATTTAGGATTGTGTCAGTTAATTACAGAAAATAACTTAAAAATCTGAACCTTATGATTTCATTAACCCCGTAACAGTCGAAACGCAGGACGAGCAAGAAGAGTTTGCTTGCTCCATTACTGAAAGCGTTTGAATAGAAAAAAATTTTAACTGTAATCACATGTTATTAATTGACAGGTCATTTTTTCTTTTATATATCGAATATTTTAGCATAGAAATAGGTGTCTGTCTTCGCTGTTTTTGGTTTATTGTGTCTAAAGAAAAAAAAAAGAACGAAACTGTTAAAGGTTTAAATTCAAAGCTGACATGAAAGAATAATCATATGTGATTATGAAACAATTTCCAACACTGCAGCATATACAATGGGTGCTAGGAAAGTTTTGCAATACAAATTTATTAGTCAAACTTTTTCAAAGTAATTTCCGTTAGCAATACAGTTCCCCAAACGCCGAAACCAGTCCTTAAACCAGCTCTGCCAAGTTTCACTTGGGAGTAAGGAACACTCATTGTCCCAAGCCCTCGGAAGTGCCTCATCACTGGAAAACCAAATCCCTTTCAACTTCAGTTTCAAATGCGGGGACAGAACGAAGTCACAGGGGGCAAGATCTGGACTGTAAGGAGGGTGTTCATGAAGGTTCAGTCCTGTAGTGGCCAAATATTCAGTGCGGGCTTTGGTCCGGTGAGCCGGAGTTTTGTCCTGATGGAGGAACCATTTGTTCATTCTTGACTTTGGTCACAGGTTCTTCTTAGATTCTGTGACTTTAGGTAGGCACTGTTCATTGTACCACTTAGTAGTAACTGTCTTCTGTGCGTCCAAAACGATACACTCAAAAATCCCACTCGATTTGAAAAATACAGCTATCATTTTCTTTTTGACAGATCCAGATTTTTTGACAGCTAGCGATGTGTCCTCATCATCAAAGGCCCAAATTTTGTTTTGAGACTTAGTCAGCACATTTTAATGGTATAGCCAGGTTTTGTCACCTGTCACGATGCTGTTCACATACCGAGATTATCCTTTACCAAACATTTTTAGCATCTCCCAGCACCAAGTCACATTTCGTGTCATCTGCTCCTCAGTCAGTCTATGTGGCACCCAGAGACAACACAGTTTCTTGATGTGCAAATGATCATGCATAATTGAATAAATTGCAGGTGCATTTAGGCCCAAGGTATCCTCTACATGCTTGTAACTTATTCGTCAGTCTTCGTCAAGCATTTTCCTCACAGCAGTAATGTTTTCCCCCGTAATTGACGTTCGAGGCCTTACCCCTCTTTCAGCGTTCTCCAAAGAGAAATTTCCACTTTGGAATTCTCTGTACCATCTGTGTATAGTCATACAATGTGAACAATCATCACCAAGTGCTAGAGTCATTTCTTCTAAGCATTGGTTTATGTTTAAACCACGCGCGAAGTTACACCGCAAAACTGCCCTTATCTCACTTCGTGACCAGGACACCACTAGAAGAACTTCACACGATCACAGCTAATGAATAACTGAGCCTACAGACTTATGGTTACGTGCAGGTCCATAAGTATGAACCTATGTCAACACGCAACCACAAGCAGCCACCTGCGACTTTTTGTTTCTTCATATTGCAAAACTTTCCTAGTACCCTTTGTACTTCTGTATAATAACAATTATAATTGGTTTGAAAAATACCATGTAATTTTCAAAAGAAAATTCTTATCTGATTTAATCAAATGAAGATCTCAGATAATAACGGTGGTAAGTGACATAATTATCAGTTTAAGAAAGCGTGCTTTAAAATTCTAATCTGAATTTTCATTTATTTTCAAATGCCTCCTTTATCAATTAAAATATCTGTAAGTATTAAGTTTTTTCCAATATTAATTTAACTGATGGAAGAGGACCATTGATTATCATCAATCTCAGTGTCTTAAGATAACAATTCTTATCAAGATTAACCTCTTGCGCTCTATTCGTTGTTAGCGTATGTATGTCACTAACCACAAGGCTTCGTGATAATATGAACTTTTTGACAAAAACTGTGTAGGTTATGCCAAATGATTAGAGCATGTATGTCATATGTGTTATTGAGTTAAATTAATTAAGGAAATTTAATTAAACTATTAAAATTAACATAACTAATGCTAATACAAAATGATGACATAATGCAAATAAGAATGCTGCATCAAATGCTTACAAAACAAAACTTATCATGTAAATTTAGTTTCATAATCTATTTTCGATGATAGGCATTAAAATGGCTTTCATTACAAAGCGCTGGAAAATCTACACAAACAGAACACATATGCCAGGTAACCTTCCTTACACCGTCATTGAAACAAACACAACATCCGTTTAGAAAATTTTCTTTATTCCCTGAGCTGGGAATCTGAACAAATTGATGGAGATTCGGAATTACAACATCTGTGTTGTTGGTTTCTCTAAGTATGTGTATCTGTATAGCTTTCATTATATCCATAAGTATTTCTTAACAACAGTTTATTAAGCTTATTGGCTTGTGCCGTTCTCTGAAAATCGAACTCGACCAGGCTATTATCGCCGAGTTCTGGAATAGAAAAGGATTATGTTTGCCATAATTGGACTAACACGTCCATATAAGCAAAATATGAGGACCGTATGTCGAAATTAGTTTAAGATTATACAGGTTTAACTTTGCACTTCCTAATGTTAAATTTCTTTTTAATCGTTTAAATTCAGACTGCAATGTGATAGGTTCTGCTGATTAGAACTCTAAAAACTTCGTAATAATCTAGATGTAATTTTAGTTTTTTTTAATTAAGAAGCTAAATTGCAGCATCAGTGAAATAAGCTGCCAAACAAGAAATAAAATTCTGTTGATGCACAGACGAATATATTTGTCTTTGTTGCATTTACAACAGTGTGTCAACAACATACTTATGAATATTGACTTATTTAACTTCAGAAAAATACGAGATGACTGATGCTATAATTAGCATGTTATGCTTCCGCCAAATGAAGAAGTGTTCCATTTTAAAAACAGAAGTGCTAATAAATAGCGGGCACTTTGGAACCGTGGAATTTTTCCACAACTAAAAAAAAGAAAAAAAAGTAATGAATTAAAATACTCAATAGCAGTAGTACAGTTTAGAATGAGCTATGGATACTTTACTTTATCTTGCTCCAAAAACATTATTGATAGCACAAAACAAAAATATTTTTAACAAGAAGATTTCTTTTGCCTTTGCATCTTTTCAGTATTCTGGACGTTGACAGATTGAGGGGGAGAAGTTTCAGTTCGAAAATATTTCTATATTTCTATTGTAAAAACATTATATTTCTACATTTCTTAGTTCTACAAAATACTAAAAAAATATTTAAAATAAAATACTTGAGTGGAGTTATAAATATTGCACAAACAACATATAAATTAAAATTTAATTAATTGATATTATTTCGCAAATTCTTTCTAAAATTTATTAAATGATTATGTAAATCTTCTAAAATAGTTTCAATAATTCACAAAAAGTGCTTTAGAAGATGAAATTTTCATGAATTCATAATTTGGGACAAAAATGGTTAAATCTTTTAAAAACGGACAGCAATGCGATTTTTTTTTCCTTTGTAACTCAACAAAACTTCGAAATAATTGCGAAGTTATATCAGTTATTTTTATTAGAAAGCTAAATTTCAGCAGCATGATAAAATGTTAAATAAATGTTTAAAAAATAATAAACGTTTATTATTATTATTTTACATCGACAGAGTGCATAATGAAAAAAGCAAAAACATTACTTATAAATATAAAACCAGAAAAAAATAATAATAACGTTTTAACTGGTGCATATAAAAAATTGCATTTCTTAAATTTATTTAATCTACTTAAATTCATTGTTTTAGCATGCTTTAATCAGTTCTACTTAAAAGTTATAAAAAAAAAGATTATAAAAAAGAAAAAAACATGCATTAATGATATGAAGCAACATTTTAATTTATTAAATGCTTTAAAAGAAAGAACGTTTTATTAATTTACCGAACTAATATATAATAACATTGAACCGAACTAATACATTGTAGCAACATTTTAATTTATTAAATCACTTAATAGGGGAAAAGATTTTTTTTAAGTTACAGGACTAATACATTGTAACTTTCTAATTACTGTGTAATACTTTTAATGATATTTAAATTTTATGTCTTAGGAAGAAATATTTCTTTAAGCCATATTAGGAAATATTGTTTCCATTTTACAGTTAATTACCATTGTCATATCTAATTAGAAAATTGCAACGTGCAAAACATTTTGGGATTTTAATTTCATTAATGTAAAAGCTCAACATAACAATTAAACTAGTCGGATGTGCCAATCCCAAAACTTTCTTCTATCTCATACATGTCAATAATTCAATATTCTCTATCATAGTGCTAAAATTAAATGATAATCTATGCCCATCGTGACATTTTAAAGGTAATAGGTTTGTTTAATTGGATGCATATAATAAGGTGATATAAGTTCCTCATTGTTTCAAACAAATTATTTAATTTCGGAAACCATCCTCTTAGATGTCTGAAAAAAAAAAAAAAATCCAACGCAAAGAGTCAACACCTGTTGTTCAAGATACATCAAAGTCTTATAAGGACCTATTTACGTGAAAATGTAACAAAATATTAAGTTTGATTAAATTGCGTGCATTAGGATTTAAGATATAGCTTTTGCGAAAATCGTTAAAAATTCACTATAGCTAACTGTCGTGAGGTGCCCCACAAGTGGCTGAGAGGTTCTGGTATCAAATCTGGTTGACAGGACGTTCTGTTTTTGAACCCAATTGCGTCCGTCGGCCTAATCGTTGGGAGTTTTACGTGGTTTTCTTTGAGCCTTGCGTAAATATGGGTTAGGATGCTTTAAAAACTCCCCAACGTTGGGCATCCCCCCTCAGCCGATATCCCTAGTGCAGATAATCGACCATCATAAACAACAACACCTGTCGTGCGATTTACACCAAAACCTAATCAATAGCAGCTTACATCAACGTCTAACTGAATCCGAAGTTTGATGAAAATCCGCGCATCAGTTATTGAGATTGAGCTATTGCGAAAATTACAAAATGCAGCACAGCAGTGCCACCTGTTCTGTGGTACACACCAAAAAGTAATCCGCACCAGTTTATATCAAGGTCTAAATGAATCTAAAGTTTTGTTAAATTCCGTAAATAAGTTATGAGATATAGTTATTGCTGAAATCGTGCAAAATGCAGAATACCAGTGCCACCTGTTGGACGATATTCACCAAAACCTAATAAGGACATCTTATGTTGACTTGTAACATAATCTGAAGTTTGATGAAAATCCGTGCCTTAGTTCTTCAGATAGAGGTATCATGGAAAATGCACCATAGCTGTGACATCTGTTGGGCGATATACGCCAAAACTAATCTGCACCAGTTTATATGACGATGAATGAGTTTGTAAGAGTGAATATAAAGTTTGGTGAAATTCCGTGCATTAGTTCTTGAGATAGAGCGCCCACAAAATTTTTATCACATACTGACAGACATACAGACATACATTTTCTGAAAACATCAAATCATGTTCACGACCTTCTAAAACTTACATATCCATCGAAAACCGGAAGGCGAAATTTTCCCCAAATCCAACATTTTTTTCTTGTAAAGATAGAAGAAATTAAAAATACGTATAATTCAATTCAGTTCCACACATTTGAGTTAGTTAAATATTGGTACACAAAATACTGTCATTGCTGACTATGTTTAATGAAAGCTATTTAATTCCTTGAATGACAAATTTTGTATTATATATATATATATATATATATGTATGTATATAAAATATTTGTACTGCGATGGTTCATGTGGAATATCGAAGCCTGATCTCTTAAATGCCTATATGCTCAATAGCAGAACCGTAGCTGCTATGTTAACATATTTTTGGAGGGAGGGGTGAAGTTTTAAAGACCTTTTTTGGCGGGAGTTTTTTAGGAGGGGTTGAGGTTGAAATGCTGGTTAGGAGCTTATAAGGCTACATTTGTGACTGTGGATGAGATGTGCTATCTGAAATTGAGCATATAGGGATCTAAGACATTAGTAATCGATATTCGATAACAACCATCGCAGGACAAATATTTTATATACACTAGGGACAATAATTATTGAACCACCCTCGTATAGGATGACAAAGCCTTAACTAAAAATGCGCACATTTTCGTATTAAGTTTTTTTAGAATGTCTTGACACAAAAGCGTGTTATATTAGAGTCATTTTCAAAATCTGTCATTGTTTTAGAATAGAAAAATAAAATTTCTAGAAATAATCAGAAAGTTCTAATTTTTTGTAAATAATTACCTTACCTCATAAATATTAATATTCAAGCATCAGCAGAGACTAAATTACTAATTTAACATTTTAAAACTGATTTTTAAATTTTAATGAACTTGGTAACGAAATAAGTGTGCACGGTAATGACAAATTAAGCAAAATATTTTTATTTTTCCCAGGTATAAATGGCAGCCATTATATATTCTGGCTCATACAATGATTTTCTACTTCTTATATAATAAAGGCTGATTAAAAAATAAAATTTCATTTGATTATCAATTAGAAGTGGGTACGGTAATGACGTACAAAAAGAAATACTCACCAAAGTCTTTGCTTAAAACTATAAAATTATTTACTCTATTCACCTAAAACTGATAACAAGTTGACTTTTAAGGAGTATTTTTGCCTTGATGAAAAGGCATGTGCCGCCCTCTAAAAAAATCCAGACGAGCATTTTTTCAGAAGCATGGCAATGACACTCTTTCCTAGGACTCAGTTTAAAATAATTATTAAGAATTATAGATAAGTTTAATTTATGAAAATAAATATTTTTTAATTAGTAGCCTCTTAATAAATAAAAATGTATTTAAAAAATTATAACCATCTGTTTTAAATAGAACTTAGTCTAATATTTACATAATAAATTGCTTCTTGTGATAAACTACGGTGATGACATTTTGACTACAAAAGAATATATTTCATATTTTTAATTTTTTTTCATAAATAATAATATATCTGTAAATTATCATTAAAAACGTGATAGATAAAATGCAATAATTAAAATTCTGATATTTAACTATTTTTCTGTGCAAATGTGAAAGGAGAGTAAAACACGACGCTTTTTGAAAATCGCCCATTAACATTTGATACTGATGTAATATTTATCTTAAACTATTCTGTTATATGAAAGATTATACTGCCATTCCAAACAAAAATCTTCATGGTTTACTTTAGCAGTCTGTCAGCTAGCTTATTGTTGTTTGGATATTCTGCAGACAAAATTATAAATTCATTGTCACATATGGTTACATAACAATTAGAATGAATTAATGTAGCCTGATCTGAAGTGTGTTTTATTATTTAAATTTAAACGTTCAATGTTTATTTAAGAAAAAGGACAATTTTAACATACAACTTGCTATTCTTTTAAAACTAAGAGGGGTTCTATCGCTTTTACCTTCATAATTGAGTAACTATGCACTAAAATATGTGCGGATAACCAATATGTACTAAAATATTTCACAATACAACTAGCATTTTCTGTTGAAATTAGTTTCTAATTCACTGTTTCGAAATCCCTTTTCTGGATTGAATATTTTAATTGAAATCAGTTTAACACAGAGTTATTTTGATATTTCCACATTGCCTTATATGTAACAACATCTTTAAAGATGGGCTAAAGTCAAATAAATATGACTAATATTTTAAAATGTATTTAATATTTGTATGCTCATTTATATTAGTAAAAGGAAGTTTTAATCTGTGGTGCCTGTCTGCTTGTTTGTTTGTTTTTGGTCGTTGGCGATGCCTATGGAAAAACTATCGGCATGAAATCTGTGTACAACTGGTTCGGGATAGGCGAAATCTGGTCTGAAAGCACCTAAGGTTCTGCATTTGGAGTTCCCATTTTTTTTTCTTTTTTCTTTTTCTTTTCTTTTCTTTTAAAGAATAATTTTGCGTACTTATTCAAATTCCCTGGCATTTTTCATCCAGCAATAAATGCAACCCACATCCAATCGTTATTCCAATATAGAAAATTTTGTACATTTTGTCATTTTTTCAATAAAACTTAAATCACAGACTATTCCGGCAACTGTACTAACACATTCCCCTTATCACATTTTATATTTCAGGAATGTAATTTTTTGGAATGTCTTTTTTTTTTCCCCACAATACAGAAATTTCGCTAATTTAAACTCAAAATTACGCAAAATTACGCAGTGAAAAAAAGAAGAATATTTCTTCTAAAACATCTCATTAAAAAAAAAAAAAAAAAAAAAAAAAAAAAAAAAAAAAAACGTTTTTTGAAATCTCAAGGATGGACCGGCAATTTTGCTGCCAGTAGTTTTTATAATTTTTTACGAAAATTTCGCCCATCAGAGGTCTTCTCCATTTCAACAGATAACCGTGTAAGGTAGCAACATTTCCGATCAAAGAAGGTTTATCTGAACAAATTTAAAACTACAATTCAATAGGTTTAACCCTTTATGAACTGAATTATAAATTCATGAAAATTTTATCTTCTAAAGCATTTTTCGTGAATTGTTTAAACTACATTATAAGATTTACATAATCATTTTAAAAAATTTAGAAGGTTTTTAGAAGGATTAATGAACACTTTGCATTCCGCTTTCGCCGCTGCGGCGACGTGGTACAGTAAGAGGAAAACTACGTTGTCGCCGCTGCGGTGACATTCTATTTCCTTGAAAAATTCGTTACATAAATATTACCAGGTTATGAGTTAAATTATGATTTTTTAGAATATTGGAAGTAATTTTGATATTTGAGAAAACCGTAATTTTAAAAAATCGGTTTAGTTTCGGTCCCGGCAATGCCGGATTTTCGAGTTTATACTGTACATAACTCTTGGAGTCCATTTCACGATCACATTTCGGCGACATCATCTTACATAATCTTTATTTTTAAACTTCACTAAGAATTATCTTTAAAAAAATGTTTAGTTTTATGTTGTTTTGGTCGCACATAAAATAGAGAATATTGACTATCTTTGTGACCCAGCAAATTCTATATATAAAAAAAAATCACTCAAATATTAGAATAAATCATTATAAGCCTGCAAGAAACTATTTAAAAAAATTTACCGCAAAAATGTAAATTTATTTTCTAAAAGGTACTTTTTTTCTCATTTGCAATAAAGAGAAAATTACATACTTTAATAAATATTTACAATTTTCTAATTCTAAACTGCTAAGTATACGAATTTATCTGTGTAAAATGTCTGTTTAACAACGTCTACAGTCATTTTACTTTTACAAAATTTGCGAAGTTTGTTTTAACAATAACGATGCGAGACTGCTCAAATGATAAATTAAATTATGGCATGAGAAATTAACTTAGTATCTCCCTCTGTTGAGAATTTTAGGAACAAATCATATTATACATTGATTTGTTGTGTTGGGAGATTGTGGCAATAATCAAAATCGTCTTTTATACCCCACTGTTTAAGTACATTGTTTTTGAGCATGATGCAGATACACTATGACGCAAAAGTTTAGACAATGACGTCATTCAGCTTTAAAATGTAGAATTATGACGTCAGAATTACAAAAACCTGTAAATATATTCAAAAACTGATTTAAAATGCTATGTACAAAAGACAGTCGTTTTATTTGCTATAATACTAATTTTTTTCATAAAAATTCAAATGTGCTTGTCGCAAAAGTTTAGACACTATTCTAAATTTCTTTGAATATTCGCTGGCATATGCAAATTTAGAATCGATGATGTCACAAATTTGGAGTACTTAAGTTCTGCAAACGATTGCGCTTCATAGTCGACATGCCGAGAGCTAAAGAAATTCAAGTGAATGAGGTTTCAAGGATTTGGCAGTTGAAAGGTGAAGGGAAGAGCGTTTCTGAAATTTCTGCTATTATTAATAGGTCAAAAAAATCTATTTATCGAGTTTTATCGAGTGGTTCCGAATATAAAGCAAAATGTCGGTCTGGGAGGCCACGTGTGACAAATGTACGAGAGGATCGCCTGATACAAAGACTAGCGAGTACTCAACAAATGAGCGTACGTGGAGTTCAAAGCTCATCGGGACTCTCTGTATCAAAGGATACGATTCGTAGACGAATTTTGGAAAAAGGAACAATCGTTTATAGCAAAATGCAGAAGAAACCAGCTCTGAAACCACATCATAAGTTACAAAGACTTATGTGGGCTCGAAAGCATATGTCATATGGAGAGAAATGGCAGTCAGTCATATTTAGCGATGAAAAAAAGTGGAATCTGGATGGTCCAGATGGTTGTTTATCGTATTGGCATGACTTGCGGAAGGAACCTCGACGTTTTTTTAGTCGCAGACAAGGAGGGGGGCTCGGTGATGGTTTGGGCAGCCTTTTGCTATAATGGACAAGTATCTCTGACCTTCACCAGTGGTCGTCAAACTTCACAGCATTATACACAGACATTAGAAGAAAACCTACTGCCATTTGCTGAGCTTCTAGGGGGTCCTCAGTGGGAATTTCAGCAAGACAATGCTTCAATTCACACTGCAAAACATCCAAAATCTTGGTTTAATTCCCATAATATAAGAGTTCTCGACTGGCCAGCATGTAGCCCAGATCTTAACCCTATAGAAAACCTTTGGAGCATCATGTGTCGCAAAGTTTATAGCAACGCTAGACAATACTCTTCTGAAAAGGAACTTAAGACATCTATTGAGAATGCATGGTACGATATCGATCCACAAACTATGCAAGATTTAGTTTCTTCCATGCAATCTCGTGTATATGACGTAATACATAAGCATGGATGCGCAACCAGGTTTTAAAAATTGTTTATTTCGATTTTATTTAATTTGTGTCTAAACTTTTGAGACAGCAGTTTATTTCTGTTACCATTTAATTTATTGCAATATGCACAATTCCACTTTTCTTTGCTATAAATATTGTTTATATGTACAGCACATTAATTTCAAGCAGTGATTTGAAAATTGAATAAATATTTTTCAAAGTATGTAAGAATTTCTTCATTGTCTAAACTTTTGCGTCATAGTGTATGGTACACGTTAATACACAGTATTAATCCGTATAGATTTTGTTTTTATTAGAGAAAGTGTAGAACAATATGGTAGAAAAAAAATAGGTTTACTAAATGTCTGCTATTTGAAGCTTAATGTATTTTAAGAAACTCCAATAAGTCTCAGGGGATAATTTTGACTTTCTTTCTACTTAATTATTTTTCACAGCTTTAAATGATGTAGCAGATTCCCCTAATCTTTTATTCTAAAATTTGCATATTGTACAAACAGCCATGAAATTGTTCATTGAACAAAAAGCATGAACCATATAGAATATACACTGGCCTCCAAATGTTAAGGTACGGAGACGGGATGCTTTCGATTGTACACAGTTTGTCGAATATCTACCGATGTTATTGGCAAATTGTTCTTGAACTTCTGGGGTGTAAAGAACGTGTTTGATTTCATATTTCTCGGTGAAGATTTAGTCGGTAGGGTAATTAGGTGGCTAATAATAAATTTAATAATAAAATAATATTTTCGATCACCTATGTAACAGAAAATGCTGAAAATGGTTTGTCACTGTGATAAATGACTATTTGGGTCCTGTTCAACGTTTGTGTGCCTTTGTGTAAATATAGCACTCATATTTGTGAAGATGTTATTATGTTTGTGAAAAATTCAAAAGTTTTTTGTTTATAGCATCCAGAGTTTTCAACCAGATATAACACAACTTTCCGAAAACCTGACAAAGAACAGTAGCAACAGTATACTGCAATTAATACATGAATATAGTGAATATTTGATGAAATACGGGTATTTTATGAAATAATTTTTAACTGCACATGCGTGGATTATTCTAACATTTTTATTATATAATTTGGTAGTCAGCTATTTAGGGGAACTTATATAAAATGCCCAGTCAAATATCTCGAAAATTCACAAAGATAGGAGTGATATAGTGAGTTGCTTTCTAAAAGTAGCTTTATTAAAAGGGATTTTCCAAAACTTTTCAATCAGCTCACTATATCTTTCTGCGTTTTCACATACATTTGACAGGACTTTTACGATACTAAGCACCGATCTTTTTATTAGGCTGTAGGCACCATATACTGAGGTTTGTACCTGCCTATACTATACATCCTTGGTCCATAATGCTTTGAAAACCTTTTTTTGGTAACATGTGCAACTAATCGCTTACCTTCTTTTTTCTTCATTATTTAAGGTAAGAAAGGATCTCAAATTGATAATATGTTTTCCTTTTTTAATCTACTTTAATCTAAATTTATTTACGTAAATGATTTATTTTAAACGTTTTTGATTTATAATTTCATTATTTCTAAATTTACTGTGTGTGTTACTCCTGGATTCGTATTATTTAGCGTTTTATGGCTAATGCGAAAATGAAGCCACACAATTTATGTGTGATAAAAAATGCAATTAGGACCTGATGATTCTGCATTCTTTCCACAAAATTCCATTTTTCCTATTTTTCTATGTTTTTAAAATCCATGTTGCTATTATTAATGGGATCGTTTTTATAGACAATGAATAAATTCCTCTTTTATTTATAATTACACAATTTTTGTAGGAAATTTGTAATGTTATATATATATATATATATATACAGTGGAACCCGGTTAAGACGCTCACGGTTAATACGCGATCCCGCTTAATACGCGGATTTTTTCCGCTCCCTTGAACATCGCCCGTAAGACTAATGCAAAAATATCACGTTTAAGACGCGAACGGTTATTACGCGATCCCGCTTAATACGCGAAAAAATTTCGGTCCTTTGTGGTAAAAAATCACGTTTAAGACGCGAATTCATTGGTGAAGATGCGAATTCCTTCTTTCTTCTCCAGTGTTTCCATTTTAGCGGATTTTTTTATTCATATAAAAAGCACTGTTTCTGTATGCTAATATTTACTTTATTTAATAACAGATCAGTTAAAGAAACATTTCAAAAATAGTGATAGATATTTGAATAAAAAAGCCCTCGAAATTAGCAACACTGCAATTCTTCTTTGATCCCATGTTCTAACATTCTTTGTGTCTCGTTTCGTGTATTTTTTATTGTAGTAGAGAGAGGAATCATACAGGGTACATAGAGGAATTCAGGATGCTCAGATATGTCATAAAATTATGATTAAATATGATTATACCTGTCGTTAGTGAGTTTTTAAATGTATGTTATGTCACTACTATGTTTTGTAACGCATGTTATATACAAAAAAAAAAAAAAAAAAAAAAAAAAAAAAAAAAAGAAAAGAAAAGAAAAAGAAACTCGCATAGATTAAACAAATACGACTGCTGTTGTATAATATTTTTTATGTTTTCTATGTTTTCGTTACTTTTTGCTATGCTAACAATACTTACTCATTATCACAAGTACTAAATATGATTTTAACTGGATTATGTTTCAAAAATTTAATATTTTAATTCTTTCTATTAAAAAAAATTAGTGTAGCAGAAAAATTATTTTTGTTGTTTTATCTTTGGTTGTAGCGTATTATCGACAATAAAGCCCCATGTTTGAACCCATATTTATTTTCAGTTATTATTCCAGTCTGTCCTGTAAAAAGATAGAATGAGTAAAGTTGAATACAATTAAATCTAAATCTAAATATACGTATAAGACACAATTTTCGACCATAAACATATCAATGAAAACTCTAAAGTTCATTTAGACGATTAAATGTGCAAATAAGCCCAGTTCCTGCAACATTATACAAATCACGTTTAATACGCGATCCCGCTTAATACGCGACTTAGGTCCACTCCCTTGAAACGCGTCTTAACCGGGTTCGACTGTATATATATATATATATATATATATATATATATATACATATACATTTCTTTCCAGCAATACATCCTTAAAAAAACAAAAAACAAAATTCGAGTATCACAAATAAAATTTTTAACATATGTATAGAATATGCGGTACATACATTGTTTTCCACCAAAATGAATAACAAACATTAAGAATGTAATGTTAATTATATTTTAATTAAAATACAAATTAATAATTATCGTCTGTAACACACCAGAGACTTCATTTTCTAGATCATTCTTAAAAAGGGCTTTTTGAAAATTCTCTCAATGCGTACTCGTTTGCATAGAATAAGATGGAAGAATAAATTTAATATGTCTTAATTAACTTTTAATAAATGTAAACAAATTATAAATTTACAACATCCACAGAAAACCACAGCCAAAGCTAAGTATAATACATTAACAAAAATCAGTTAAATGTTAAATATTTTCTATTATAATATTATTAAAATCATATTATATTCAAATAATTTGCTATTTCTGTACACTATTTTTTTGTATATATCGATTCTGTTTCAGATAAGAGGTATAATATATTCTAAATGAAATACAGGCATGCCCCGATTTACGTAAGTAATGCCATCCGTAAAGATGTACATAAATTGAATTTTACGTTAGTCGAATTTGTAAGTTGCTTAGGTAAAATTTTGTAAGAAACTACAATAATTATTATATTTATATATATTAGGGTGGTCACAAGAAATCAATTTTCGAATTTTTTCGGGTGGACCCCCAAAAAGTTGCCAATTGACTAGAAAATGAGATTGGCTAAGTTTCAGCTCATTTTGATAATATTAACCCGTGCCTCATTGAGGTTTAAGTTTGAAAAAAACGTGATTTTTCGCAAAAAAAATACTCTTTTTCCTTCATGAAATGAATACAATTAAACCTAGGAACATAATGCAGGTCTCATTTTATATAAAAAAAGTTTTGCTTTGAAGAAACACACACCATTTTTTTCTAAAAATGTATAGATTTAAAAATATGCGCATTTTTCAGGACCAGACTTCACCTGAATCCTAAAAATTGACTTTTTATGAAAACGCGAAAAAAAAATTTGTAACATTGCATTTCATCTGCTTTCCACCTTTTGTTTTTCTTTTTTCGTTTTGTGAAGTCCAATAAAGTGTTTGGTTAAAACAAAATCCAAAGAAAAGGGAAAAAATCGAATTTTAAACTGAAAGAATTTTTTTAAAAAAGGGAGGGCAATGGAAGTATAGAAATGAGAGCAAATAATGCTCAATTGCATTTTATTATTAAAGTTGTGTTACAAGAAAGAAGACATAATAAAGAAAATAAATTATTTTCCCTTACAACTGTCACGTTAACCCTTTCGGGCACAGAAAAATTCTGTTCGTAAAAGGATGAAATGATGGTCTACCCCGGAATTTACAAACGACATTTTTAGAAATTAAAATCACATTACTTTAACCTTTCATTGTAAAAGCAAAATTTTATTAAAATATTCTT
The DNA here is from genome assembly GCA_963932465.1 of Maratus speciosus. Lineage (NCBI taxonomy): Eukaryota > Metazoa > Arthropoda > Arachnida > Araneae > Salticidae > Maratus > Maratus speciosus. Next base: position 201,109,584 of record OZ010790.1, on the reverse strand, counting down.
CGTGCCGTTTGTAAGTTTGGAATTAAAATTAGGTGTTCCCGGCGTGGGACACTGCGCCGGAAAGGATTGAAGTGGTAATGGTTTAGATAAGGTGGCTTATGTTGACTTTTTTTTACCAAAGTATTATCTAAAAATGAAAATGCAACTTGATCCGAGTTAAGATACCAAAGGCGATTTGTCATTTTAGCAAGTGCTTTGCCTGTAACCTATTTATAAAATTTTCTGTAGTGAACAAGTGATTTTATTATTTGCAGGTCTTGAATTGGGGGCTAAATTGGCAGTGGAAGTATTGAAGCACGCTTTTGCATAAATATCGATTAAAAATAAGAAAAGATCTCTGATACCTTCTTTTTCTAAATTTGTTATTGAAAGATGATCCCTGAAACAATATATTTTAAGAGAATGAATGGCCTGTGCCTCCATCCATCTGACATGATTAAAAGTACCAGGTGCTTTGAAAAAAAGTCTTTTGCGGGAAGGAGTTCTATAAAAATTAAACAAAGTTGGATAAAATCTTTATAATCATCCCTGAGCTGTTAATTTTTAAGAGTTCCTGTAAGAAAATTTGAACTTTCTTCTGAATTAGCTATTTATACCTAGTATTTCATCTTCAGTAACATTTGTATACTTACTCTGGTTTAATTTAGACCACCCAATCAGAATTGTTTTTTTTTAAATATCTGGCCGAGGGGCAGTGATTATGCCCATTTTACAATCAAGAACAGCGTTCTAAATTATGCTGGTGGCATGGTAAATACAGAAGACTTTTCCTTTAACAATTGATATAGAAAAATGCAGGTTAACTCTGAGGCGACCTGTGTTTACTGCAGTTGTATCAAAAAATATTGCCTGGATTTTACCAACTTCCTCCCACTCTTCAACTGCTGAAAATACAGCTTTCGCCTGAATTGTTCCGATACTATTTTCAAGTTGAGGAACTCGTAGTAACTGTTCTTCATCACCACAACTAATTAAAACTTTTATCCACTAACATTTTCTTTATTCAAAAAATGGTGAAGCAGTTTTCCACCCCAGTGAACATCAGTTCTCTCTAAATGGGAATTTTAGAATCTGTTTTTGATAAGATCAGTTTTTTGTTTACGAAACAGTTATTTGCAGAGTCGATGTCTGTGGTTATCTAGTGGATGTATTCTAAGTCTAGCAGCTTCTCTGGTGTTCAGTTCATTTTGCGAATATTATAAAATAAAATACATAAAACTTGACAATTACTTAGCTGCTTACTGTCGATGATTTGATGAGACATTTGGCCAATTTAAAAAATCATACATTTCTGCCATCATATCAAGAGGGGGAAGGGGTTTTACGGAATGTCTCGTCAATTCTAAAAATAGATAACCATAACAGATAACAAAAACAGCATTGTAATAAAAAGAGAAATTCAGAGGTTCAACTGCAACACAAATCGAGAAGCTCTTTCTTACTAGACACAGAACTAGATAACTAATAATCAATTATAATTCGTGAAATATTTTTGAAGTTACAAAAATTGTTCACTTATTTTTGCCTATTAATAAAAATGATACAAAAAAATTATCAAAAGTAATAAAATTTTTAATTTGTCATTTTTTACCTATGTTTCAAAAATGCAGAGTTTGAGGGTATGGTTCACTGATGTCCTGAAAAATACTAAATGTTCATTAAATATAAGTTTTCATGAGAGTAAAAGTTCAAGGCAACAATAGTTTCTATGAAATAAAAAAAGAATCAGGTCTCTAAGACAAATATTTTTCACGTAAGGAAAGAAAAACGACAATTTTTTGCCAAAAATTGCAAATTTTCAAGAATTCAACCTCGATGAGGCACGGGTTAATATTATTTATTTGAGCTGAAACTTTGCCAATCTCATTTTCGAACTAATTGGCAACTTTTAGGAGGGTCCCCCCGAAGAAAACGTTAAAAAAAATTTCCCCCATGTTGCTTGTGACCACCCTAATATATATATATGTGGAATTGTAAATATTCTCAACAGTGCAACTTGACTAACTCAAGTGTTTATTTAATGAATATGCAATCTTATATGAAATAAAGAGTACATCACGAGGAACGAGGAAAAAAGCTAAAAAATGTGTGGCAATGGTTTGATTAAAAAATAAGAAAATTCAACAGATGTTTATGTTTAGAAGTTCCATAATTTTTATCTCAAGATGAAGGCTCAAGATTCGTTAAATGCCAAGTAAAAGATTAGGGCAAGAATTCTTGGTGAATTCCAGTATTTATGTTTCCAAATGTATTATATTATTGATGTGGATGAACTGCTGTGATCTACTAAGAATATTATTTATTCCAGTGAATAATAAATGCGGTATAAAATTGATAACCTAATAGAAGCACTTATTTGTAATTATAAGCCAAGTGAATCGTTAAGTAATTTCCAGAATAAATCCTACATATATGCACCAGCATTTATACATATATATTTTTACTAGGGGGCTCTACCCCCTGCAAGCTACGCTCGCCAACCCCCGTTCAGACACAGCAGAATCTAAAAACAAGCTAATCTGATGGGTTTTAAAAATATTGGAGAAGATTGAATTATACTGAAAAAAGCTGTGCTGATCTCCCTATAAACGGGTTTCCATTCAATTCCCTTTGATTGCAAAAATTTAAGGCCGAATCAGTTGCTGTTAAGACATCCGTGGTTGTTTTCGTTTTTAATTAAAGATGATCAGTTAAACATTTGAAAAGAAGCTAAAATAAAATGAATTAAGTATACAGAGTCATTGTCTCCCAGTATTTTAAAACAATCTCTATAACAATAGCCTAAGTCATGTGACTATCATCAACAGTTCCGGGCGGACCACTTCGCTTTTTATACTCTAGGTGCAATTTTGGTACTTTAATGTTAGCCGGGCACAGGTTATAAGATGCCAAATATTATTCTATCGCCATCATTTCAGCTAAATTAGAACAGTTCAAGTCATGTAACAGCAATAAACAAATACGGTCTGATCCCTTCGCCTTTCATGTGAAAGTTTGGCACAGATGTTATATATGCAATGGCGTGATTTTATCCGACGCCAATTTAGGGAAAGCATCAACTGCATAAACAACAACATCCGGCTTCCCATATCAAGAAAAATAACAATACTTTTGCGCGAGTTAAGTATACGTTGCGTATATGACATTGGCGTCAGAAAAAAATTCCCGCCAATATGGGGCCGTATGACATCTGTACCGAAAGTTTTCCATTTTGTTTAAATAAACGGTCAAGAGCGAGTATTACTCACGCACAGAGGGTTCCGTACAATAATGATTGAATTAGTAAGCGTATTATTTAAAAAATACCGTTGCTAAAAGAATAATAAGACTTCGTAAAAACTATACAGCGTAGGGTTGGGTATAGCTGTATGGTATACAAGCTGCAAAGGAAAGTCGCTTTAACCTGAAAATACTTTCGAAAGAAGAGCGCTACAGCTATACAAGTTAGGTAATGGACAGTAAAGCGATTACGGCCGACCTAATGCATACGACAGCAGCACCCCGTAGTGGCGAAATTTGGAAGATAGTCATTGCAAATCGAAAACGAAAAGAGGTAGAGCAAATTTTCCAATTAGAAAGCTTTAGAGCATCAATTAATTAGTACGAAACGACATTTGGTTCACATGGATAAGATAAATCGTTGCCTGCATACCCAAAAATGTCGGAAATCGATGAGCGACCATTCTACTTTGCCTATTCACATTCCGGAGATGTAGCAGTGCACAATTGCAGATTGTGACGTTGTACTGTGCTGTAATGTCTGTAAAGATTTAATTTCGAATGCATTTAAAATTTTAGAATAACCCTTTCAGGGCCAGAAGAATTCTGTTCGTAAACTGATAAACAGATAAACTGATAAACTGACACCAGAATATTCAAACGAATTTCTCAGAAAACAAAACCCCGCTCATTTTCCCTTTCATTACAAAAGCAAAAGTTTATTAGAATATTCTTGGTGCCATTTGTCAGTTTTGGAATTAAAATTAGGTGGCTAGACCGTCTAGCCACCGCCCTTGAAAGGGTTAAATCTATGTCGTCGTATTGAAGAGGCTTGCAATAGACGTTCCATTTTGAGAAATGTGCATGCAGAATTACTCTCACGAATAAAAACGTGTATCGTTAGCAATGGCGAACTTTTCGAACATACTGAATATTAAATTTTTATCACTGCGAGACAGTTTGTCTTTTTGTGTGTGTGTGTGATATTATCAAAATGTATTGAGATAAGTACGCATTTATAGCATAAATTGTGCGTATTTCTGCATATTTCTGACAATTCCATTCAAACGTTTACACAAAATGGAGTGCATCGATTTCGGACATTTTTGGGTAAACAGGCGAAGATTTATCTTAACAATGTAAATCAAATGTCGTATTCTATTAATTAATCGATGCTCTAAAACTGTCTAACTTGAAATTTTGCTCTACCTCTTTTCGTTTTCATTTTGCAGTAGCTATCTTCCAAATTTCGCCACTAAGGAGCGCTGCTGTCGTTTTAATTAAATCGGACGTAGTCGCTTTGCTATACCGTTACCTCACTTGCATAGCTGTAGCTCTCTCCATTCACAAGTATTTTCAGGTTAATGGGACTTTCTTTTGCACCCTGTATACTAGAAAAGTATAAATGGATATACGGAATATATGGAAAGTTCAAAGATAAATGAAACCTAAATAATAGCAAATATACCTATTCCGTATAATTGTTATTCCATATAGGTTTTTAGTTGAACTTTAAAGACATAGTAGGTGTATTGAGAGAGCCACTCAATGGAAACGAGTCGCGAAAACCATAGTATTTATGTGATTAATTCTCATTAAATTGTATTAACAATTTGACGTTTATTGCTTTTATACTGCTACTGGGAATTGCATTACATAAATATATCCTTAAAATTTGTTATCTAGGCTTTAAAGCCGATGGAGCATAGAGTAATCCGTCCCTGTCATTATGCATGTCCAAACCGTCCGTGTCTTTAAAGGTTAATATCTCGGCTAATTACCGACGATTTTTACGAAATTCATGATCAACAATGCTTTTATACTTCTGCTACGATAGATACCTCCAGTTCTGCTCAACACTTTTGCTGAAGACCGTAAATCGCAATTTGTGTGTAACGGAAAAGTGCGATTTTCTCAAAAACTATGTGACCTAGGGTAATCGCTATAATTTTCCTGCAAGGTTTAAATTAATGTCATTTAAATTAATGTCTACTACCTCTAATTTTTTTCATAATTTTTGTTTCAATAGATTCCGAATCAGGTGGAGGGGAAAATATTTTTGCACTTCATTTTCCACCATAACTTTGAAAATATAATACCTAAAATTACATTAAATGTATTTTTGATTTCAGCGTCACGAAAGCTTTCACACAATACCTCACACGATAGACAAGGAAAATATATTTTTTAAGTAACTTAATTAACCCCTCTACATTTTTCCTAAATATATTTATGAATATTTATTAATCTGTAAATATATGGGTCAATAGTCTTTATTACTTCCTCCAATTTGAACTTTCCACGTTGTATAGTTTGCGAGTAAAAGAGCTGTGACAGACAGGCAGACAGACACAGGGGTGATATTATAATGGTTCCGTTTTTACTTTTTAAGTACGGAGCCCTAAAAATCAAAAGAAAAAAAAAATTCGAATAAAACTACATAAAAGTTGCCATGGTCGCAAAGAATTATTGGTATTGTTATGCTAGCCGGGTGCAAATCTCGCCAATAGCTTTTCTTTCAACTCGCCTGTTAGCATTTTTTTTATTTTTCGAGTGGTAAATTAAAACATTGATTTGAAGTTAAAATTATATGTCATTGTTTGTTGCAATATTTAATATTTGGCCAGATGTCATATATGCACCGCAGGTTTGGCGCGACTTTTTATTTTATTTATTCATTTATTTTATTTTATTTTTTTTTTTTTACGAAAATTTGGCGAAAACCTCGTTTCCGAATACCAATTACATATGTATTTTTACTACTTAGTTATCCCGTCGACCAAAAATCTATAGCCAAACTATAAGATTAAATGCCAACAAAGGTTGATCGTAAATGTCACATTTACTTGACTTTAAGCAAGTTACACGTGTCTACGTCATCAAGTGATTTTTATTTCGACGTTTTATTTATATGTTTATTAAAGTTATACTAACTTATTTCTTATTTTGTTATTTAAAATAAAAATTATGTAATTTTGTATAATTTGACGAGTGGTTTGGCGATTCATATAATTTGGCGAAATAACTAAGCGAGGTATTTTTTAATTATTTTATATTATTTTCAAAAGGTAATAACAAAAAAATAATTAATAACTATAGAACAAAGTAATTTATATAATTTTAAAGAAGAAATAAAAGTAAATAAACATTCATTATAAAATAAACAACAATAGCCGGGTTACCATATGAATCAAAATAATGCCATTTTGGCGCCAATTAGGTACCCCGGTACGTATATGACATGTGTGCCTAATATTTTTCGTTTTGTTTTTATTTATATATATGTGTTACCGGCCAAACTAGATTGGCCTAGGCCAAACTAGTTTATCCTAACGCGCATAGGATAAACTAGTTTTTCCTAGGCCAAACTAGTTTATCCTAATGCCCATAGGATAAACTAGTTTTTCCTAGGCCAAACTAGTTTATCCTAACGCCCATAGGATAAACTAGTTTTTCCTAGGCCAAACTAGTTTGGCCTAACACTCATTGGATAAACTAGTTTAGTCTGCTATTCATTGGTCTGAACTAGTTTATCCTAGGCCAATTCAATTTGGCGTGCATTTATTGATCCCAAAGACCGCTTCGGCGCCAGCATTCTAGTTTATCCTAGTCCAATTCAATTTGAGGTTCTTCAATTGATGCCAACCAGTGATGAACATGCTCACACAAAAAAAAGAAAGAAAAAAAAGAAAAGAAATAAAGAAAACGAACTCATTAAACTCTAATTCAGTTTCTCAAAAATGAGTCAAGTTCACACTCAAATTCAAAAATTTTCAAACGAATCCGCTCAACTCAAACTATGGAAGTGACCGAAGTTCACTAAAAACTCTTTTCTTTATTTTCTGTTTTTTAAATATAATAGAGGTTTAGCTTTCAAATTTACAAAATTTTGTGAACTAGTGTTTTAGTTATTCTATGTAAGGGTCTTTACGGGCTCGCCCAATTTTCCTTCCCGACACTCGGTCCGGGCTTGGTTTGGGGATTACTTTTTTCAAGAGGTTCGGACCAATATGGACTGGGACTCAATTTTTTTTTCGGCTTATTTAGGGACTGGACTGCATTCTTCTTGAGGTCTCCACTACTAGAAATTTTCAGTCCAATTTCCAACCCAGCTCATATGAAAATCATTTGGACCGGCAGGATCTCTGATCTGTTCAGTAAAAATATCAGTAGTATTTGGGCAGAGCCATTTTTTTTAATGCACGTATTTTTAAACCGCTATTATTCCACGATTAAAATTTATATATTTCTTAGCCACGATATGCTATTTCTTTCGGCCAGCAATAAAAGAGTCGTCTCTAAAAAACAACGTTCCGTTGTATAAGCCTGCCGTAAAAAAAGTAGATGTATCAATGTACGGCTAAATACTCTACTGCAATTTTTTGAACTTCTAAGCATCGCACATTTTCAATTTTTATACCGTCATATTAGGGAAGAAAGTACTTTTAACTGCAATTTGTTTGAAAACTTCAACTCAATTTATTTTTGAGATATTAATTTTTTTTTTTTTTACTTTTTAGCGCCATTTGTTTAATGTTGGCAACTTACGTACTCCATTTCTGTAGAGAGTAAAAGATAAATAATTGCAAAATAGTAACTATATTTTTTTGTTGCCATTTTTCATAAAAACGAAAAAAAATGTAATTAAAATAGTGCTATTTTGAAAAAGTATAAATGAATGATTTCTGATAAAACATGGAGCTATTATAAACTATATTTAATTTTAAATATCTATATCAATGTTACAAACAAATGAAGGCATATGAATCATTAGATAGCCGATTTTTTTTTGCGTCGAGTTTCTTAAATGACGACATCTATTTTTTTTGGATTTATGTATTATTCAGCAATAGTGACGTCCTATGAATACTTTACTGTAGATGCTGTTTAAGATTGGATCGTAAATGAGGAATTATTCAGCGGATGCGAATGACGTCATTTTATATAAATTAAAAGCGTGTGTTTTAAGTCTTAAAACTAAAATAAGTTTTGTACTATCTATATTTATATGCATTTTTTTTTTCATCGGGGGCGACACCAAATTCAGAAAAAGGAGAATTACTGTTTTTAGTTATTTTTATTAATTTTTTTAAGATGAGTAGAGGCATTTTTAGGTAATAAATTTAAAGTACGGTAAAACCTGAGAAAAACTAACCTGCCTATGATGGAATCCCGTGTTTAACAAAAAGAAATATGTTAATCTATGTAAAATGAGGATATTGGTACTTTTAAAAAGAATATAATGCATTTATAAAAGAGATGAACTTTCTAATAAGGGAACCTGCCTATAACGGATTTTTCTTCTTTTCTATGCAATTTCGTCTTAGAAGATTTTATTGTATAGAAATTTTTTAATTTTTAAATTTCCAAGCAATAGAATGAGGATTAACGATAGTAATGATTCTATTGCAAACTATATTGATTTTTTAATGAATCTCTGTTTGTTTGTAAATATCTGGATAATTACTAATACCATTAATTTTTTACGCGGCTTGGAAACTTGAAAATCTGAAAAACATTATGTAGAAAAACCTTCTAAGACGGAATCACATAGACGAGAAAAAAAGTCGTTATAGTTAAGTTCCTTTTTTAGCAGGTCCGTTGTCTCTAGCAAATGTATTATGTTTTTTTCAAACGGTTTAATATATCAAATTTGAACCGATTAAAAAAATAATTCCGTTTAAAACACGATTTCGTCACACACAGATTCTTTAACAAGTTTTACAGTTCTGTATCGCCATCTGTATAAATGGATATGTACTATTCCTTAAAGAAAATTTTAATTGTGGAATATTGGTAGCTTAAAAATATATGTGTTTTAGGTCAAACTGAGACCGGGACTTTGCCGGATTTTTGAAAATTCCAGATATCTGAAGGAATATCAAATGTACTCTTAATGGTGCATTTATTCATAATTAATTCAATGCCAACTGATATTTATGTGAGAAAAGAAAATCAATGTTTCTTTTTTTTATATTTATTTTTTCCTCACATAAATATCCCTTGGCTTTGAATTATTTATGAATAAATGCACCATTAAGAATATCAGAATTACATTTGATATTCTTTCAGAAATCTGGAATTTTCAAAAAGTTATACTGTACATGATCAATCCTCTAAATTCCTCCTCTCCTAAATTTTATGATAACCTCTCATCCACTTCTTCGGTCCTCCAGCACACAATATGTCAAATGGACCATATTTTGTAACTACCGGCGGCGGTGAAATGGCGAATATAGGGGACAGTATCCCACTCCCCATCGAATAAAATATATTATACAGGGGTGACTGGCAATGCTACTTTACACAAGATTGGCGCCGTTGCGGTAGTTAGGATCAATAAAAGCACGTCAAATTGCATTGGCCTAGGATAAACTAGATTGGCCTAGGATAAACTAGTTCGGACCAATGAATAGCAGGCTAAACTAGTTTATCCTATGAGCGTTAGGCCAAACTAGTTTGTCCTAGGAAAAACTAGTTTATCCTCTGGGAGTGTTAGGATAAACTAGTTTGGCGTAGGAAAAACTAGTTTATCCTATGGGCGTTAGGATAAACTAGTTTGGCCTAGGATAAACTAGTTTGGCCTAGGCCAATCTAGTTTGGCCTAGGATAAACTAGTTTGGCCTAGGCCAATCTAGTTTGGCCTAAAATCGGGTTTGGCCGGTAACATATATAAAAATTAACGCTTTGGAAATGGACCAATGAAAATCTGCGTAGATACTGCGAAAAGCATCTCATCGGTCAGAGCTTTCTGACGCTATAAGGGTGGTTACCATGTGGAAAGGTACCCGGATCTGTCGCCAAACGGCGCCAAGTTTTCGCCAACTTAGCGATATATATTGCCAAAATTAGTCGCCAAATGTGACGCCAACATGGTGCTATTTCCAGTATTTCGCCAAATTTCCATAGACTTCCACTGAAATACAACAGGATTCACTTGCTTGCAGAAAATCAACAAATGGACAACAAAAACATTTTAAAGCAACAAAAACAAATTTTAGCTTATGAATAGAGCTTAATTGAACTATTTACATTATTTTAAAGCACAAACAATAATCTGGGGTTGGCTAGTAAATAGGGCGTAAAGTGGGCCCTTCGTGATATCAAATGGAATAGCGAAGCGATTATGAGGGGAGTTGGTGAGCGTAGCGAGCAGGGGGGCAGATCCCCCCTAGTTGTTTTTTTTAAAAAGATAGAAGTGAAAGCCATCAATTTCAAATGTTTCAGTTTTAAATGAAAGTTTTGAATTTTAAATAAAATGAATCAAAGGATTATATTTTAAATGAAATTAATGAAATATAAAAAAAAATGCGACGGGAAAAATGTTTGGCGATTTATCACATGTGTCTCACTATCATAAAAATATCGAATTCTTGATTCCTCTATCAGAATCTTTCGATTTGGCGAAAGATTGTTCAAGTAAATTGAATTATGAATTAAAGTAACATTATACATATCTTAGCATATATTTAAAGGAGGCCAAACTGGTGGACCAAATTAGTTTAAAGTATAACCTTTTGTAAACTATGAAAAAATATATCTGTTATGATTAAAATTTGAGTTGCCATCATCAGAGAAAAGTATTTAAAATTAGAAAAAAAATTAATATCTCAAAAACTAAGTTGAATTTAAAAATTCTAATACCAATTTTGAAATCTACGGATCAATACGGATTTTTGGTGTTAATTTTAACACACAGTAATCCATAATTTAGGATAAATCGCCGTGAAACATAATCAGTTGTTTAATCAGTCATTTCATAAAATCGTTTCATAAATTCGTTTCAATTCAGCCGTTTCATAAATTCGTTTAATTAGGATTTTATATAGTGAGAGTATATTTACACCGTATTATATTACAATTTAAACATACGAAAGTATTTACTGGTATATAAACTATAAAAGTATGAAAAAATGTAAAAACAATCTTAAAGAACACTTTTCAAATATCTTGTGGAATGCGGGATTTATAAATCTAGCATTCCTGAATAGATTTATAACAATTGTTAGTCTAAATCAAACGACTATAAAAATAAGTAATAATTAAAGAAGACTAATTTAACGTATTCTCAACTAATTTTAGGTGGCAAGACAAATGAATAGTACTCACAAAATAAAATGATGCTTGATAAGCAAAAACAGTATTTATTATGAATTAGATGACTATTATAAACAACTAATAATAATAACTAATAAGTTGTTTTGTATAGATTTGATTATATATATACCAATAAAAATATAACTGTATTCAATATACATGTGAAGATTTGACGGTAAGCAGTAGGTATTGTCGAAATTATCGGGGTTTCCAGTCATAAAAAACACAGGTGTTCAGGCCAATATATTGGTTGAGAAAAAAAAAACTCGAAGATCATAAAAATGCAGTCGATTGAAAGCAATCCACTTTATTGACATTCTCATAATTTAACTTTAATTTGACTGTGGGGAAATGCTCCACTCCACCGATGATAAAAAGAACAAAGGTCGCTCGCATCAAAATTAGCTTAGAAGCAGTTCCATCTCCCGATTCAAAATCCTTTTTATACTACCAGACTCTTATTACTTTCGTAAGCTCTCTAAATCTTTCACAAAGCTCTTAAAAACTCTAATAACATCCCAACAAAAAAGCAGAAATCTTTCCTAAGAATCTTTTCCTATGACCAATGCAGGTTGCTTTTGAAATCCCTTGTCTCCGACTAGCTGATGGTATTTATACTACCTCTCTCAACAATTGTTCCAGAATATTCCATACTCTTGTACCTAAACGCGCAAGATGTAAACAAACTTTAATCTCTGTTGTGGAGACTACGCTAAAAATAGTTTTTCTCTCATCCGACAGACGATTTTTAATAAAAAGAGAAATGAATCTATTTCTACTTAAGTTCGAAACCATTGAAATAATAGTTGGCACCGGGATACACTGCTCAAAACAATTAAAGGATATTGCAGTTTTAGGTGGATTTTGTATCTGGTAAACTGTTTAGCTGATTGATACATGGTCGACAGACATAGTAGGTTACATGAGAATAAATTACGCATGTTTGGCAGAAAAAAAATGCATTTTATTGCGCATTTGTGTACTAAAGGAAAAAAACACAATTTGTGCATATGAGAAAAAAAGAATAAGAAAAGGTGTTTTCTTCAAAGAAAATCATTTTCAGTAGGGGGTATGGTTTCCACGGGCGGCCAGCAACGTTGAACACCTTTGAGGCATGGACTCAATGAGGCTATTAATGACGAGTTGGGGTATTCTGCCCCACTCTTCCAGAAGAGCTCTTTCCAGTTCTTGGAGAGTTTGTGGGGGTTGTTGGCGGACAGAAACTCGTCTTCCTAGAGCGTCCCAAACGTGCTCGATTGGATTCATGTCTGGAGAACACGCTGGCCATTCCATTCGAACGATTCCTTCCTCGAAAAGGAAATCCTCCACCAGGTTTACACGATGTGGCCTGCAGTTATCGTCCATTAAAATGAAGTTATCTCCGATTGCTGCAGCGTAAGGGACTACAATAGGTCTGAGGATCTCATCCCTATATCGGCGACCAGTCAGAGCTCCATCTCGAATGATGTAGAGGTCAGTGCGCCCGTCAATGGAGATGCCACCATACACCAACACTCCTCCACCGCCAAATCTGACACTTTCGTGCACGAACGCAGGATTATTCCTACTGCCACGGTCCCTCCAGATGAAAATACGCCTATTATCCGGATGCACAGAAAAACGGGACTCGTCAGAAAACAGAATATTGCTCCATTCATTTCTCCTCCAGTTGACATGCTCGGTTGCCCACTCCCTGTGGTCGCGACGATGCCTTGATGTTAATCTAACACATACCATCGGTCGGCGAGCATACAGACCTACAGCATGGAGCCGGTTTCGGACAGTCTGAGTTGAAATCGTGGTGCCTGTAGCCGAGCGAAGGTGTTGTTGGAGAAGAGTAGCGTTCATGGTTCGGTGTCTCCGAGCTGTTAACGCTAAATACCGATCTTCATTGGGCGTTGTTGCCCGTCTACGACCTTGCCCTGGTCTTCGGCCTGCACATCCACTCTCCTAAAAACGGTTCCAGATCCTGGAAATGACACTTTGTGACACTCCAATGGCTTGCGCTACTTCGGCTTGAGTTTGGCCCCCTTCTAACCTACCAACAATTCTCAAAGCTTCTGAATCTGTAAAATGACTCCGCTGAGACATCGTTCTCATCGAAACAAAGCAATCACTGAATGCCGATCATCCTTGTATTCATTCTCTTTTATCCAGTTGAAAGTCAAATTTCATTCGCTGCCGCTGAAGCGACGTTTTTGACGTCGAACTCAAAATTTGCATACTCCACAGTTTGAAAACCAGAAAAATTTGCATTTGTGATTCTCTTCTTCTATTTTCGGCAAAAAAAATTTCGTTTATATCTTTATTTTATATAAAACTTCAAATACCCTTTAATTGTTTTGAGCAGTGTATTTTAAATAAAAGAATGAATTAAAATAAGTAAGGTTTTTATTACACGGGATAATAATATTTTAGCAATTAAATAATGATTTTAGGACAATGCGGTATACCGTGATTTAATAGTAGATTTTAATAGGAATTTAAATAATAAAAGTTATTATTAAAAAAATATAAATAGTTAGATCCATTTTTGGATTTACGCAATTTGGATAAATATTATTATATGGATTAGGATCTTATAGAGATTAATAGACTAGGGTTTTAATTTAATAAGCCGGTATAATACAAGGAATATTACTGGAAACGGGAAATTTATATAACGTATTTTTAAACTTGGCGAAAAAAAATTAATTTTGTGATATATATATATATATATATATATATATATATACAGGGTGTTCCGTTAAAGGGGTCCAATATTAATAGGGGTAATAGAGGAGATCACACGGAGCATAAATCAGTATATAATGCCTGGCCGGATCTCAATAATTTTCAAGTTACAGCAAATAGAATGAAAAATCGGAAATTTGTAAAAAAACCCTCATTTCTAAACTATCGATAATGCTACATAAAAACGAAGCACATATTTAGAAAGAGCAGAAAAAATCCTACGAAATGACATAAGTTGTTTTAGAATATTGAGAATTAATGGCGAGTTACAAGCTCTGAAACAGTGAAAAAATACAAAATCAAATATTTAGCAAAATAGTTAATCGTTAATTCCAAAAATGCAACTCTACCTACATCAAGGAAAATGTTATAAAATTTGGTCCATTCCGAAAGCTTTCGAAGAAGCTGACAATAAATCATATCAGTTTAATTGTATGGGAGAAATCAAGCAGTTCCCTAGTTACAACTCTGTACTGTTGCACGCTCGGAAAGGGCGAAACTCCGCCCATGACGATTGTAAACACCCCGTTTTAATATCTTTCAATTATACATTTCTGATCAACCTCTATCAATACCCTTTCATTATTCAGTCTGGTCAAGTGAATGACATATTGTGCAGCTCTCGCCTTGTCTTAAAGCAAACTCCGTGACTGCTGCGTTTCCTCCATGAACTTTCAGGATGATGAAGAAGAAGTACTTTTTATGCAAATTTTCTATGTGTATAGGAAGAAAAGTGTAATAAAACAGCAGTCATCAGTGGGCGTTATGTTAAAGGGAGGCTGTTGTAAGTGGGATTGTAGTAAGTTGATGTATAATAATTATGCCGGAATACTCTAACGAAGAATATGCGGACATGCATCTGATGTACGGGCAAGCTCATGGAAATGCATGTCTAGCACAGCGCATGTACCGTGAGCAATTTCCAAGGAGACGTTGCCCAAGTTCGAAACTCTTCATAAAAATCGATAGACGATTACGGGAGACTGGATCGTTTAATACAGCAAGCATTGATGCAGGGAAACCTCGACATGTACGAACACCTGCAATGGAAGAAGATGTACTGAATATTTTTAAAGATAACACCTCCACGAGTACACGAGCTGCTGCGTCTGAAGTCGGTGTTTCTCACCAAAGTGTGTGGCGTGTTCTGCGTGCAGAAAACATGCACCCCTTTCATGTGCAGCGGGTACAACTGTTAGCAGTAACAGATCTTGCTCAGCGGACAGAATTCGTACGCTGGTTGCTTAATGTAACAGAAAATAATCCACAATTTCTGGAAAATATTTTATTTACTGATGAAGCAACATTTACGAGAGAGGGCGTGGTAAACACGCACAATATGCACACATGGTCATATACAAATCCGCACACTGTTTTCCCGTCGAACGCACAACAAAAGTTCAGTGTGAACATATGGGCAGGTGTCCTCGGCGATTATCTCATAGGACCATATTTACTCCCAGATGTACTCAATGGCAGTACGTACTTGGTTTTCCTACGGGATATCTTACCGCAGTTACTGCAAAATGTGCCAGCAACATTGCGCCACAATATGTGGTTTATGCACGATGGCGCACCGGCACATTTTTTTATAGGTGTTCGCAATCACCTCAATTCAACATATCCTGGGAAATGGATTGGACGCAGTGGACCTGTTGCTTGGCCTGCACGCTCTCCAGACCTCAATCCGTTAGACCTTTTTTGTTTGGGGACACCTTAAATCGCTGGTGTATGAAACGCCTGTGGATACACCGGAGGATTTACTAGCGCGAATCGTTGTCGCTGCAGGAGACATTCCCAACTCCGTCGGAGTTTTTCGGCGTGTTCGCCAATCTTTACGACGTCGCTGTTGGCTGTGCGATTCTGTTAATGGGCGCAACTCGAACACCTATTATAATAATGTCCGTTCGTCTGCCTTCCGACATTGAACTGTGCAGCGCAGGCCAGAAGACTATGCTTCACATATGTCATAAAGTACGTGGAATGTAATTCTTTATTTGCCATTTTTCTTTTATTTTCAACACTTTTTGGCACAGTATTTTGTAAGTCACAGACTGTGGTGTACTCAAATTGTAAATTACAAAGTTTGTATGAATTAATTTAAAATTTAGTGTCTTTTTTTAATTTATAATTAATAAAATTATTATGCTATTTGTTATTATTATTTCCTATCATAAATTATGATGCACATATACATACAATAATTGTCCATGTAAAACAGGTACTGAAACTTCTTGCATAGTTACAAATCGCAATATTTTTAATTATTTCCGAATTTTCACCACCAGTTTAATTTTAAAGAATTTAACTTAAGCTTTATATCAATAAAAGACCACTTTAAAATGTAGACTATTATTGTAAAGTTATTTTGGTTCATTCAACTCTTGAATAATTTAAAATGTTGCATCTCTGAAGAAGCATGATCGAAAATGTATAGTTGAGAGTAATTAAAAAGGCGGTGTTTCCAATCGTGATGGGCGGAGTTTAACCTTTGCTAGTATCAAAGAAAGCGGAGTTGTAACTAAGAAACTGATTAATTTCTCTCACACAATTAAACCGATATGGTTCATTGTAAGCTTTTTCGAAAGTTTTCGGAATGGACCAAATTTTACTACATTTTCCTTGTTGTAGCTAGAGTTGTCTTTTTGGAATTAACGATTAACTATTTTGATGTATATTGGATTTCGTACTTTTTTCACTGTTTCAGGGCTTGTAACTCGTCAATAAATATTGCTATTTTAATACAATTGATGTCATTTTGTAGGTTTTTTTCTGCTCTTTCTAAATATGTGCTTCTTTTTTATGTAGCATTATCGATAGTTTAGCAATGAGGGTTCTTTTACAATTTTCCGAATTTTCATTCTATTTGCTGTAACTTGAAAACTATTGAGACCCGACCAGGCTTTATATACTGATTTATGCTCCATGTGATCTCTATTACCCCTATTAATATTGGACCCCTTTAACGGAACACCCTGTATATATATATATATATATATATAGATAGATATAGATATATATATATATATCAAAAGTATGCAACTGCCTATGAAACGCGCTAGCATGTTCACAAATTTAATTTTCGAGATTTAGTACGTAACCGCGAATGTATGTAAATCGCATAATACGTAAGTTGAAGAATGCCTGTACATGTTTGTGAATAACAGTGATGACCTAAGCAAAACGTTTCCTGTTTTATAGCAATTGTTTGCTCTCTAAACACCGTCTAACTGCAAGTGTTACACCATCGGGAATAGGAACAAAATCTACTTTCAAACATTCAAATTTGATTGAAAACTGTATCTCGATTTACTATGATTTTCACGATACTTTTCAGGCATGAATACTTTTAAATCTTCGTGAAACCCAATAACGGAAGGTCAATGCCATTTATCTTAAGGAGAGACAAGACTGGGTACAATCCAATGTGAAATATGCGAGATTTAAGACCCGTTTCCTCGAAAACTACTCGACCGATTTTACTGAAATTCGGAATCCATATTCACTGTAGGATTATGCTCAAGATTTATGGCGAACCATCTTTTTCTGCGACTTAAACGTTTTATTTTAAAGCAAAGAAAAATTTTCAGAAATTTTCTATTTTCAGAAATGTTTTCTCTGAAACTATTTTTAAAAAAATTAAACTGACTGTCTGCCACACATAATCTTATAGTTATACTCCAAATTTTTTTTACCGAAATCACTTGCGTACTTTAGCAGTTAATAGGGTTTTTAGCTGAAAAGTACAATTTTTCGGAGAGCTAAAAAACTTAGGCACTTTTAACTTGGGGGAAATTCTTGCACAATTTTATCAAACACATGAATTAAAGTATATATAAACACTCGGATAAAATTTAGTTACATATAATAAATGAATATAAAATGTTAGACTAAAATTGGTGTGAATGGGAGTGGCCACCCCAGTCATGTCATAGTGCTGAACAACCTTTTTGCCAGAAAATCGTTTTCTATCACAAAAAAATTAAAAGTAACATTTGAATTATTTAATAGCAAAGTTTCTCTCAATTAATTAGGAAAATTATTCTGCATAAAAATAGTGGTACACTTGGTGGCCCACGGGCCACAGGTTGCGCAGCCCTGCCTTAAAACAATGTAGAAAAATCTTTAAGACAATGATTTGTAAAAAGATTTGGTTTCGTCTATAGAAATAGTGAAGTTTGTTGAATGTAGTGTATTTCTTGTTATCTCTATTTATTATTCTGGCATGCATACCGCAGTGTGTCTAATTAAATATTTTCCAACAAAAAGCATATTTAATATTGAGCATAATTAAAAATATTAATTTTTTTATTATTACAGCTAGAATATGTTCACGGAATTTAAATTTCATTTGCTATATTTTTTATGTAATTTATTTTAATTCTCTTCAATTGATCCTGTCGGAAAATAAACATAGCAGGAATGCAAACTTTAAAGACAGTAACCGAAAAAAATAAACATTTTAATAAATAAGTTTATCACACAAAGATATTACTCTATAATTAATACTTCTATGATTTTTTCATTCACAATACAGTTTTCTAAGATTGGGACACTGGGTATCTAGATTATAAAGGGAAAACACGTGTCCGTCCTTAACGCTGACATCATTTTGACTTTCGTAGCAGCAGATGATTAAATTTACCTTTTATTAACTTTTATTGTATTTTTTTAAAAACTTCTTAACACCGCACATTTTGAAATTTTACACTGCCAAATAGAGAAAAGAAAATCTACTTTCAAATGCAATTTTTTCGAAAACTATATCGAAATTTATTTGAAAACTGTATCGCAATTCATTTGAAAACTATATCGCAATTTCAACCTTGATTTTTTCAAACTTCATCGCGTTTTTCTATTCTAGTGATATTTGCAGATTTATGGCATTGATGGCGACGACGTGTTGAAAACGGCGCCACTCAAGCGACTGAACAATGAATTTGCTTTCAGTTCGGTTTTCTTTTGTGAAAGTAGGATATTATTGAATTGTCTGGTTTAGTTTATTTTTTATTTAGATTTCTACCTGAACAGAATATTTTCTGTTTTTAGCCAACGAACATCAACTTGGGGTTTTCTTTGTTTGCAGTTTTTTATCTTCTATTAAGAACGAGTATAAAAATCATGTTAGTATTTTTTTCTATTTATTTTGTATTATGTACGCTGCCCATGCTAAGGCTCTGTTCTGCACATTTACGAAGTCACTTTCATTTGTGAGTGCATATAATTAGCATGTATTGTTATTCTGATAGAAGGCAATCGAGCAGTGTTTACCCTTTTTTTCTATAAAAGCCTCGAATCCATGAGATAACTGTGTCAAATTTTTAATTTAATCTGATTTTCAGGGATTCACCACAAAAGACTGTTATGCCGAAGGAATCGTTTATAGTTAAATTGAAAACTTTATTCTTCAGCATATAAATATTAATTTCTGTAAATTTCATTCATTTTTTCATTAAAAAGGCATAACTGCTAATTATCCTTTTTTGTGTGAACTCTATTTCCGAATCATTATTCTTATTCTAAATTCATAATCATATTTAATATATATATACTAGAAAGGTAGCCCGTCAAAAATGACGGAAATTTAGATATAAAGATATATACAACTCATGTGCAAGAATATGAGTTTTCTCGATTGTTCCGCAGTGATAGATGAAAATAACACATTTTAAGAACGAAACACATTTATGAAAAATTGTGTACAGTATAAGACCTCTAATCTGCACTCTTTGGTTCCAAGTGTTATGCAGATTTGAGGCTTTTTGCGGTCATGTCAATTCAATCTTTGTTTACATTTTTTTAAATTTATATATTGGACAATTTAGATTGTTAAGCCTTAAAAATAAATAAATTACACACTTGAAGTAAGGTAAAAAATATTAAATTATCGTATACGATTTCATGAAATGATATTATACGTGTGTGCTTCACGATCTTGGTTACGACGTTGGCGAAATTGGCTGCAACTTGTCATAATCCTAATAGTGTGGGCCGCTATAACAAAAAAGTAACCAGTTTTTAGTAAAATTTATGATATAAAGTAGCTTTCAAAAACTTGTGTAAAATTGCAGGCCGTTCTCATGTTATGTCAGTCCTAAGAATAATATTTCTAACACTGAAGAGTTTCCATGTATATGTGGAATTTAGAAAAGCTTCTCCTCCTGAAATGACATTGTAATTTCTCTAATTTCAAAGTTTAATCGGGCCCTGATGTTGTTTACTCAAATCTAATAAATACAGTTATTTTGAATATTACAACATAATTAAACAGGTAAACTTATTTAACTTAAACCCGCTGTTACTTCCCGATGTTATTTTTTACTCTTAAGAAAGAAAATTAGGTACTTCTTAGTTATCCCGTCGACCAATTTCACCAAATTATATAAATCGCCAACCACTCGCCAAATGATACACATTGACATTTTTTTTTATTATTTTAAATAACGAAAGAACAAATAAATTAGCAAAACATTAATAAAAATACAAATAAAACGTCGAATTAATTGTTTTATTGGCCATTATTGGCATTTAATCTTACAATTAATTAATTAATGGCAACCATTATTGGCAATTAATCTTGCAATTTGGCGACAGTAATTTGGTCGACGGGATAACTAAGAAGTACCGAAAATTATTTAAATTTTTCAAATCATGCATTTATAATTTTTTTCTGTCTTTAATAACTAAAAAAGGAAAAAAATATGCTTTTGTTCTGAGCTCATAAATATGACAATAAAATAATGTAACTAAGAGACATTGCAAAATTAAATCTTTGTGATTTCTAACCATAAACAAACGATACCGTCACCATTTTACCTACTATGACGTCATTAGAATATTGTGCATTGATTGTTGGAGAACTTACTTTGTGTATGATTACCTGAATGATTTAATATTTTTTACGTTTCACGATGAATGAATCACTTGTGTTTGTATAGGTTTATGGAATGAGATATTAAGCTGTGAACCTAATTTCAACTGAAATTATCAAGGATATATGTATTTTTAATTGAAATTAAAAACCATGCTTTGATCTCGAAATAAAAAGTTTTAGTTTGTATAATTGGTTATTTCTGTTAATTATTTATTTAGGTACTTTCCCATTATAGGGCATTTTTAAAAAAAGCTTGACGCAATTCGGGCATCAGAAAGTGAGATATGTTGCCAAAATATATAAACAGCTATGAAAACAAATCTAATGAACTTTTATTTTTGTTTATACATGCACTTATATACATAGAAAAAATAGTTTCTAAATATATATAATATTTTTTTATATACAAATTACACACAGATTTCAGATATGAACCGGGATACCTAACTGGCGCCAATATGGTGTTATTTTGCCTGCTATGGTAACACGGCTATTGTTTTTTATTTATTAATAAATTGTTTATTTACTTTTATTTTCTGTTTTTAATTATATAAACTGTTTTGTGCTATAATTATTAATCAAACTTTTATTTATTTATAGTTATTTCCTTTTCAAAATGATAGCAAATAATTTTAAAATATATAAGTAACTGGTATTCGAAAGCGAGATTTCTGCCGAATTGGCGTCAGAGAAAAAACATGCAAACCCCGATGCGTATATGACATCTGCAAAAATTACTACTGTTTCTTTATAAAAATGGCTAAATAGCTTTTTTTATATTAAATAAATTGCATACATATGGAAAAATTGCTTGGGAGTATGAAGCAGTAAATATGTTGTCAGAAAATACGTTGGCAAACTTCTTTCTCGCCAAGAAAATTTCTCCTAAGTATTGTACATAAGCCATGATTGCTAGAATTGCATTTTTAATTATGATATGCGCTTTTATGTTTCATTACATTTATGCATACTATACCGTGTGTATAAATGCTACAGTTCATATGCAGGGCTACACAAAAGAATTCGTAAGGGTTACTGAGTATGAGAGTAAATTGCTTAAAGGTGGTTTTTAAAGGAGTTATGCATTTTTACGCTGAACTGCATTTAGTTTACTAAGAAATGTTTGTAGAATATAGATAAAATGATATACAGGGTCACGCAAAGAATTGGATACATAACCGTCTATGGGTGATAATATCTGGAAATGTGATTTCAGTAGTTTTAAGAGTAGTTTAAATTAAATTTTGGCTAAATAGTGGCATGTAATAACGATACTATTGGATATGGACGGTAACTGCTGAAATCAATTTTTAAAATATTTTATGCGTCTTCTAAAATGTTTACTTAGCTATCTTATTTACCTGATTTCCTCAAATAACAAAGTTTTGTTAAAGCATTCAGGATGTGTTGGAAAGTGTTTCATATTCTATGCTTAACGCATGATTTATCTTTCTTCTTTAGTCTTATTTTGAATTTATTTTATTCTTAAATTTTTTTTAGTCTTATACTGCTTTATAGAAACTTTGGCACAGTTGTCATATACGCCAATTTGGCGAAAACATCAACAGCATAAACAACAACATCCGGGTTACCATATCAAGCAAAATAACGACACTTTGGCGCCAGTTAAGTAGCCGTTGTGTATATGGCATTGGCGTCAGAAAACAATCGCGCCAATATGGGGCGTATATGACATCTGTGCCGAAACTTTAATATTTAATGTTTAAACTCTTCGCTCCAACCCACTTGCATATAGTACAAACTATAACACAGCTAGAGCAAAATAATAGACAGTTTGGTACTTTTCCCCTGTAGGGGCTTTGGCGTTTTTTTTTTTTTTTTTAAAGCTTGGTGTAATTTGGGCATCAGAAAGTGAGATTTGGGTACTTTTCCGTTATATGGATACCATTGTCGCCAAGCATAATAGTGGGCGCAAAATGAAAATCACGTGAATTGAAGCATTTGAAAAATAAAAGAAAAAA
This sequence comes from Maratus speciosus, assembly GCA_963932465.1. NCBI lineage: Eukaryota > Metazoa > Arthropoda > Arachnida > Araneae > Salticidae > Maratus > Maratus speciosus. The sequence goes on along the minus strand of OZ010790.1, from coordinate 201,086,679 downwards.
CATGTCGATACTAAAATGAGCATTTAAAAAATATAACATTTGAAAATTCCAGACTTTTACGAACTATTTCATTAAATCACAAATATATACTTAAAATAAGTGAACAAATAAGTGTTATAAAATAAAGCAATAAAATAAAACTCATATTATACTGCTAGCATAAAATTACAAATATCTTTTAGCATTTTGAAATAATTGGCACATTAGCATACATTTTGGCATGGTCGTATAACGGGAAAATATCGAGATTGTTGTCAAATCATATAAACAGCTATGAAAACAAACTTGATGAGCGTTTTTGTTTGTTTTATATGTTTATTTTATATGCATATTATTGATGTTTTTATGTACAAATTACATCTGTTTCTGTATAAAATTAGAGAAACCGCTTTTTTATGTTAAATAAATCGCATAAATATCGAAAAAAATTCGTGTGTATATAAAATGAAACAGTGGATAGGTTCCCGGAAAATAAGTTGCGGAATTTCCTTTTTCGCCAAGGCACCTATACTGGAAAAGTACCTAAAGCACATTAAAATCGTACAGTTAGGAGCTCACACAGTACAGCGTCGGCTATTGGTGGTTATTTTATTAGTAGCATCGGGAGGAAGATGTAAAGATGTACTTTAAATTCTCACTCATAGATTTTGAAAAAATATCTTAAAAGAGCGGAGTTTAACACTAAAACGCCCGCTACCATTCCCCCCCTAGAACGCCCGCGGGAGTCGCTTCGACTCCTGTCTGTTTCAAAAGAGAAAAAATAAATGAAACGCATTGAAATGAATAGAAGAGTGTAAATATAATATTTATATTTGAATTTAAGATTCATATATATATTTTACAATTGAAAGAACAATATTTATATACGCATTTTTAAGAAATTGGATAATATTTTTAAAGGAAATACTCACAGGATCGTTTCAATTTTTCAAACTGAAATACAGTTTTGGCAAGTGTAGTCAGTTTTGGCCAAGCATTTTCCACAAACCATTTTCTTGCATGTTATGCTATCATTGAAAGTCATGTTGCCTTTACATAATTTTACTTTGCATTTTCTTCTCTTTAGGGATTTTGTTTCAGATGATGTATCAGCGAGTCTTTTTCTTGTTGGTTTATTTTTAGCAGATGTATAATTTTGACGCAATTCATCTGCTAATAACTGGATAAATGCTTGTCTGCTTATTTTTGCTTCTCCGGTAACTTCTTTATAAATGATCCAGGCATTTATTGCTGCTAAATCTAAGAGATTGTAAAAAGTATGCACAGGCCATCTTCGGGAGGGCGCCTTCACTGAATATTTCCTAGCCATTTGATCAATAACGTCAACACCACACTTAGTTTCATTATAAAATCTAACAGTTTCTGTGGTTTTCTTTTCGTTGTTTTCAATATCAATGAATGGGTGGAGAGTGCTAAGAATAATAACATTTTTCTTTCTCTTTCCTTGATACACGGTTAGAGTAGTACCGGTTTCTTCGTGTTTTAGAAATTTTGTTTCGTATAATTTATCTTTCGAATCTTTCAAAGTTTTTGGAATTTCTCTCCTAGTTTTTTTCGTAGTGCCTACTAAACTAGTACCTTTCTTTTCAGTTGTTCAGCCAAACGCAGTGACGTGAAATAATTATCAATCGTGACTTTAATGCCTTTGTTTAGAAATGGCTGCATCAATCGCATAACTACATATTCTGATAAAGTTTGATCTGAAGGCCGATCTTCACATTTGCCTAAATAAGGGAACGCATTCAGTGAGTACTTGGTTCGAAGGTGTACTGCAAGTCAAAACTTTTGTCCGTATTTATCCGGTTTTGAAGGTATGAATTGCGTGAAAGGACAACGCGTTTTGCTTGGAAATAACTGTTCATCTATTGTTATATTTTCACCAGGCTTGAAACAGGCAATACAGTTTTCAGTGAATCTATTCCATATATCAGATATCATTCCAAATTTATCTGTTTTTAAACGTATAGATCTGTTAGATTTCAAATCGAATCTCAAAAAATTTTACAAAACCTATTTCTTCCCATAGTTTCAGTGCAAAAATTCAAACCCCATGAGTTTGACCACAAAGAATGAATATCAATTCCATTTGCACCACATGCACCTCGGGCATACAAAATTCCAATAAAGGCATACATGTAACCGGTAACTGTCCAGTTACCGGTTTCAAGAACACGTCTTGCCTCTGTTTCTGTGCATCTTTGTATTTGTTCCAGCATTTTTTTATCTACAAATAACAGCCATGCACTCAAAACGCTTTCAGATTTCACGAATTTCTTGGCATAAATAGTTGGCCCAGTTGACTGACACATGATATTTTGCTTCGGATATCTTCCAGAAATTTTCTTATTTGCACAAATTTTCCATTGTGTGCCATCTGGAGCGACATGAATTCCATCTCTTTCAGGTGCAATAATTAGCGCATCTTCATTTGTATCGGAATCTGATGAAGAATCATTTCCAATAATAATTTCTTGAATTTCGTTTTCATTTTCTTATAACTCACCACCTTCAGATTCATTATCTGAAAGCTCTCGTAATAGAGCAGTTATTTTGTCCGGTGTTAGAAATTTTTTCCTTGACATTATGTTTTATTTCTAATAAAAAGGATAAACTGAGTTGCTTAGCTATGATGAAACACAAGACTGATAAAAATTAAAACAATTGGAATGATACAAAGAATTTCGCAAGCAGTACGCAATCATTTCAGCAGGTGCATGGAACTAACCATTTTTCTCAACAAAAGGGGTGTAGAGAGAAAAGAAACAAAAACATTTACTTTCCTGATAACAGATAAAATTATTATGAATCCCAAGGTCATGTTACGCAAAAATAATGAAAGTATTTTACAAATCTTACTTTGGAGTCGATTCGACTCCGTTGGGCGTTCTAGTGGTAATGCCTCATTATCAATTTATTAAATGTGCAAATAATTTATAAATTTCAGAATAAATAGAGACTATAAAAATAATAAAAGTCAAGGAAGCGGGGGGTAAAAAATCAAAATTTCTCAGAGATATGGGCGTTTTAGGGGTATTTGGAGTCGAAACGACTCCATCGGGCGTTCTAGTGTTAAATTAAATTTCGGAGACCTCCTTTATGAAAGATTAATGGTTTTAAATGGGAATTTCGCCAAATTAGCCAGCTGTCACAAAATTGGCTAACATTTGGCGCTACTGTGGTAACCCTGCATTAGTATATTTTCACAATTACTCATCTCAATGAGGCGGTCCTACCGGAATTGTGAGGGACACACAGAGACTTGGATTTTATATAAATAGATATATATTTAAACTACTGTCAAAAGGAAGAACAAACCAATAGGTTTTGGCGGTCCGTAGGAAAATACTCTATCAGGCTTGCACCTTGGAGCTACGGTTTGGATTTACCTTTCCCCCTCATTCATCACTGTGCCTTTAGTATGTGAAGAGAAAAAATAATGTTTTCACCTATATTGTGTAACCTGGGAAGACCGGGTTTTCCCCATATATTAATAAAAAAAATCTAATGGAAAATACGTGTGACGTTAGTTGTGATAAATCCATTTTAAATGCAAAAATGAGCTGAGCCAAATCGTCTAAATTACGTAAGAACTATTCATCAGCTTTACTTAATTCATCGGCTCGGACTTATATTCTCACGATTCTGCAAAACCTTGTATATGCTTTAGAATATTAAATTTTATGTAACTCCAAATCATAAAGTAATTTTAGGTGTTATGGAGAAAATGTTAGTTTTTTTTTTCTCTATATGTGGAAAATCTACCTAGATTAAAATGTTTAATTAAAATTATGACTATGATTTTTTAATTAAAATTATGTCAATGGTTATTAGTTTTTTCATAATAATCTTATATAAAACAAAAACAATAATTATTTATGAAAATTGCGAGCCATATAAATGAACAGACATGAACAACATGTTTATCATCAGTCGCTCTTCTTATTAAAATAATTACACCGATCGCTTTAAATGCCAGACTAAACTTTTTCTTTTCTTAAACATATTCTTTCTTTTCTTTTGCAGAAAATTATTTAGATACAATCGATGAAATGGCTTATGAAAACTGAAGAAATCGTTGAAAACTGTAAGATGCACCAGAAAACACTCAGAACTTTCGGAATAGTCCATTGCATTTAATATCTAATACCACTTTAATTAAAATTATTTCAAAGGTTTTTCTCTTATTTTATTATGAGATTTGCTTTTCAACAAACATTTAGAAGCTAAGCGAAAATCTATACCTAAATCATAAAATTGCGTTTTTTTTTTCTTTTTTTTTAAATTAAAATACATTTCTAAAAACCGCCTATATAAAAATACTGCCCTTATTGTACTAAGAACATTATCCCAGATTTTTTCATCTTTCTCAATTTCTTATATTTTGAGATTTAGACTTTATTTTAAATTCTTTAAAACAGTAATTTGAAATCGAAAATAACTTTATATATATATATAAAAAAAAAAAAAAAAAAAAAAAATCCCCAACCAAAATAGGAAAAGCAGAAAAAGGATTGACCACAGTTATCTTCGCAAAAGCATTAATTATAATTACTGAAATCCAAACAAGAAATTTATAAAAAACTCTGCATCTTCACATTACTAGCTTAAATATTCGCAATTTGTTTTTAAAGAATGAAATCATTCATTGCAAATTTCTCGTTCGCATTTCAATAAAGTTTATATTTTTTTCTTTCTAAATTTTGGATTTTTATTAAAATCAATTTAATTTTCTGGACACTCACAAGGAGAGGGCCAACCTTGTTAATCACTGATTTTGATTATTTTAATATATGTTATAGGGTAGAGACCCCTTAGTGTCAGGTTCAACGGATTTTATCCAACGCTCCTTAATTCTTGAGAAACCGGGGGTCTAATAATAGTACACAACTTAAATACTTACATTGCAACCATAACGCTTGGTTGGTCGTAGCTCAGTTGTTACGGCGTTCGCAGGCTGATCTATGGGCCCGGGTTCGGTGCCCGAACGCGCTACATTTGTTTTTTTCATTTTTTTTTTTTGTTTTATAAATATACTTGTAATTATAATTTAATAATTTCAATTACAAATTTTAATATCATACATTAATTATAATGTTAAGAAACATAAATGTATCATTTTTTTTTAAAACTATTATTTATCATCTTTTGAAGAGTTTTAAAAATAAATTGGATCTATTATTGAATGATAAAAATTCCAAAATTGTGACAAAATCTGTTGTGGTGACATCTAGTTATGATAAAATAAAAGAATATTCAAATAAAATAAAAATGAAATGAGAAAGAAGATAAAGGTGAAAGCAAAATAATTGAAAGCGCAAGCATACGTTTTACAAATTTAAAAATCTTTAATGTGCAAAAAATCGGTTGTAATTTAATTATGATACTAATTTTTAATATAATTATGATTGTTACTTTAAAAACAGAATAATAGTATTATAGCATTGTCTTCGTTTGTTAAAGCAATGCGTAAATGATGTTTCTTTAAAATCACGAATTGACACAATTGCTCAATATCATTGCATCGTTAAAGAATATAGGAAATAAATTTTAAAAGTGATTTTTAAAAAATTAACAGTTTTATGATGTTTTATAAAACTATTTAGTTAAAAGTAAAAAATTAAATAGGTTAAAATTATAATTGATATAAATATTATAAATTTTAATTGACAATGATATTATTAATTATACTTACAAGTATATTTATAAAACAAAAAATGAGAAAAACAAATGTAGCGCATTCAGGTATCGAACCCAGGCCCGCGGATAAGCCGCCAAACGCCATACCAACTGAGCTACGACCAACCTAATACTGCGGTTGCAAAGTAAGTATTTAAGTTGTGTACTATTATTAGACCGCCCCCCCCCCGGTGTCTCCAGAACTAAGGAGCGTTGGATAAAATCCGTTGAACCTGACACTAAGGGGTATCTACCCTACAACATATATTAAAATAATCAAAATCTGTGATTAACAAGGTTGGCCCTCTCTTTGTCAGTTTCGGGTAAAATGGTTGGTTTGTTCCGAAAGTGAAATGTGAGATTTTGATGTGTATGGTTGATACTGCAACCATAATAGAAAAACTACGAGGGCAAGTCAAGTAGGTCACAAAAGCCAGTAAAAAAAAGGAAACCAAGATACATATGTAAAAGTGCATGTTTATTTCTTTATATAATCGTCATTTACATTGATACATTTGTCCCATCTCTTTATGAGTTTTCTAATACCTGCTGCATAAAACTCTTTGAACTGTACTCTCAGCCATCTGTGTGCCTTACATTCAACGTCTGCATCAGTAAACTGTAGGCTAAACCATGTGAACATCCTGTTGCAGTTGCTGCTGTCTATTGTTGTTCGCCTCTCAGCTCTAACCATTTCCTCAACTTTCCGCACTGTTTCTTCAGTCGCGATCTCAACAGGAAGACGACATCGCTCTTCGTTAACAACTTTTGAGCACCCCCTGCTCATCTCATACAACTGTTGTCTCTTAAATTTGAAATTGACACCTTACAGTTGGACGATTCTGCCACCTATTGGCATACTTGGAAATAATTTACTACTAATTTCCGATCTATCATATCGGTTTGTGACCTATTTACTGGCTTTCCATCGTACTAAGGTAAATTATTAGGCCTTGGAATCGACCTCAGTTATCCTATGAAAAAAATGCTTAGTTAAATATATTAAAATGTGTACGATAAAAGTATGAAAAATGCCTCTGTTGGATTAACATTTGCTTTTGAAGGTTGTTGCGTGACTGAAATAGACTCTTAATGAGTCTTAAATGGCTGTAATTTTAAAACTCAAATTTCAAATAGTAACGTTTAATTTTTTTTTTTTTTTTTTTTTTTTTTTTTTTTTTTTTTTAGCCATTTGCAACTCGATCTACATAGGAGCATGTAAACGTCACGATAATTTGGATAAGTTCCATTTTTAACGTCAAGTATCATTCCATTATTTTTGGTCAATTAGTTAACAGAGTTAATTTAGGTTCAAAGAAACTGTGATACTTGTTTACTAGGTGGTTTGGAGTTCTTAAAAAAGTTTCGCCCAATACGGGCTTCAGGAAGTGAGATTTTTGTTGCCAAATGATATAAGCAGCAATGAAAATAATTCTAATGAACTTTTATGCTTGTTTATATGCATATTTATTTACATATATATATATAAATATATTATTTTTATTTTTAAAAATATACAAGGGATATCATAAAGTTTCAATTACAGGAAAATATTTTTTAATGCTATTTCGCGCCACTTTTTCAAAACAAAAATCTTTTATATACGCTTTGAGAAGATTTGCAAGAGAAGTATCCTACGAAATGGATTTTTTTTTAAATAGTGGTGCGAATAGAATATAAAAAAGTTGCCTGTAATTGAAAATTTACGATACTCCCTTATATATATTTATTTATAATTATATATATAAATTTTCTTAAAATCATATAAAATAATTATCATTTTTTATGCTAAGTACTTCCGTTTCTATATCAAAAGAGATAAATGGATTTTGTATATTAAATAAATAGTATGAATACAGTAAAAATTGCTTGTTTATATGAAACAGTGAATTAATTGCCAGAAAATATGTTTACAAATCTCCTTATCTCACCAAGGCTATTTTTTCTAACACAACAAGGCCCCTTTACTGGAAAAATTACAGAAACTTTTGTTGTAAAGTAACAAAACAAAATATAAAAGTAACGTTTAGTAAATTTATCATTTAATAAAAAAAAAATATATGTATTGTTTTGAAAAGAAACTTTGAAAATTATTCGGATAGCTCGGAATCTTATTAACCTCTACAAGAAAATTTTCTTGTTTCGTTGCAATTTAACATGAGCATCTTTGTTAAATTATTTCAAATATGCGTGTAATATAAAATCTACATGTTTATCCAGATTTTTATAATGCATATAAAAACTTAAAACAGGGAGAGATGTTTAAGTAAAATCAGGTTGAAAAGAGATAAAAACAAATTTTTATTATTTATGACAATCATTAAACGATGAAATACACTGACCTTTAATGAAAAGTTAAGGAACAGTGACGGGAAGCATTCTGTTGTACATGGATTGGATAATATTTATTAAAATTCTTGAAGAATTCTACTTGAACTTCCAGGATATAAAGGAAATATTTGCCTTCATATTTTTCTATGATGATTTAGTCGCTGGAGCAAAAGGGGGGGGGGGCAGCAATAATTTTTATAATAAAATAATGTTTGCGAAACACTCAAAGTGGTCTGTGACTGTAGAAAATGACTATGTGGGTCCTGTTTAAACCTTTCGAAACTGCATCCCTTTGACAATTTTTATTTGGGTGGCACCGCTTTTTTTAAACAATTCCCTTTACTTGTGACAAAACAAAAAATGCTCTACTTAAAAAAAATAAATATTACATTTATTTTTTAATGGTACCAAAAACAAATTCCAAATGCACCTTTTGACGATGCATATATGCATCACTCGTCCCGAAAGTGTTAAGGGTCGCGTGCATTTGTGTAAGCGAATCATGCATATTCGTGTAAGTGTTAACGTTTCTGTGAGATATTCAATTTTTTTTTTTTTTTTTTTTTTTTTGAATACAGAGTTTAGAGCCAAATTTAACACCAGTTTCTGAAAAGTTTAAAAACAACAATAAAATCCTTGAATCACAATACTCCGATTACATCATTATTATATTGAATATTTGATGAGATATGGACATTGGTATGCAATAGTTTTTAATTGCGCATACGCGAAAGATTATAAAATTTTTATTTCATAATTTGGTAATCAGTTATTTAGGGCAACTCATATAAAAAAAGAAGTCAAATATCGCAAAAGCACAGAAAGATAAGGGTGATATAGTAAGCTGCTTTCTAAATGTAGCATTGTTATAAGGGATTTTCCCCATTTTGTCGACCAGCTCACTGTCTTATTTTGAATATTTAAAAAAAAAAATCACGGGAATTATTATATGATTTACAATAAATAGCTGACTACCAAATTGTAAAATAAAAATTTTGTAATTTTTTACTCATACGCAGTTAAAAATTATTTCCTACAAATGCCCATATCTCATCAACTATGCAATATACAGGGTGTATCTGAAATACTTCAACAAAGATTATAACTAAACAGAAATAATAATACTTTAAATATGAGAGATATTTTTACACATCCAGGTAGAATCGGCTGGTAAATAGTAGTTGTATAAATTTAGTGTATTTTGCATTAGGTAGAAATAGTTTATTTTACTTCAGCATAAAGTAAATAAAGAAAATAAAGGAGGAGAGGTAAACATAATTCAAATGTCTATTCTGTCTTTGTCTAAATCGATTAATTTGAAGATCAGTTAGATGTGAGGATTGATAATTATAAGCGTTACTCCAATCTTAAATACAGAGAAGATACGCATTGCAAAAAGCTTTTGTAAGAAACTCATTTAAAGAGTGAAATAAATTAATTAATATATTTATAAGATTCCTTTGTTTACATATAATTTTAAGATTTGATTGCTTTAATATAAGTGTCTTTAAAATTTTCCCTATAAGTTTCTCTAATCACCTTAATTTTAAACAGGGTGTATCTGAAATGCTTCAACAAACTTAGAAGGATGACAGTACTCATGAAGACGAACAAAAATGCAATAAAACATCGGGTCGCACATGACGTATAAAGGATGAAAATCGAGAAAATGCGTCTGGAATTGGGCAGACTGAGACAAGAAAGAAATACTCCATAAAATTATTTATTGCGCAGAATAGGTACAATACAGCTCGTAATGTCCAGAGAAAACAACTATTTTACACGAATTGTTCAAAGTGTCGGTCGCAGACATTATTACGCTGAGTACATCTACTTAGAAACGACTGCCGGACACGCTCAAAGACTTCGGGAATCCTGCATACGTGGATTCCTGCTCACATATTTGTTTGGCTTTTTTCCAAGTTTTTTTATCGATTTCTAACAGGATGTGCACAAAGTGAAAGGAAAATCATCTTCGTGCTACTAGCCAGTTTTGCAGAAAAGCAGCATGCGAGATTTTGATAGTTTATTAGTTCTGCGTGTTTGTCCCTTTAAACGTCATTTGCGGCCCCATGCTTCTTTGCATTTTTGTTCGTCTTGATGAGTACTAATATCCCCCTATGTTTGTTGAAGCATTTTAGATACACCCTGTATTCATGTTTTAATTGCTGTATAGTGTGTCTACTGTTTGTTCTTTTAAGTTTTCGGAATAAGGTATTAAATTTCCTTAATAATTCCCTATTATATACAAACAAAAAAAAATAACTTTAAAGGGAAACACTAACACCTTCACGAATATCCGTGCCATGCTTACAGAAATACACTCGGCTGTTAAACAGGATATTCGTGGTCATTTGCTTCAGTGACAGAACATTTTGAGCATTGTCTGTTACATGGGTGATTGTAAACATTTCATTATTAAATTTATTGCTACCCCCTAATTTTACCCGAGACTAAATATTCATTAAAAAATATTAACTCACACAAGTCTCATACATTCCTGAAGTTCAAGGACAATTCTTGAAGCATTATGGTAGATATTCGACAAAGCGTGCACAATCGTAAGCATCCGGTCACTGTTCCTTAATGATTGGGGACTAATACGGTGAATAAATAAGTCTAAATCAAATTGCTTATATAAAATTACATTTAACCATTTAAAACATGATCTACATAATTGTGTAGGTGATCCTAAAGAAAAAGAAAAACTAGAAAACAGGAATTCTGCTTTTTCAGAATTTAGTGTCGCCCCCGATGAAAAAAAAGTATATATGTATATAAATATAGATAGTTCAGTTTTAATACTCCAATCACGCGCTTCTATTTTACAAAAAATGACATCATCCGCATCCGCTAAAGAATTCCTCATTTATGATCCAGTCTTAAACAACATCTACATTAAAATATGCATAGGACGTGACTATCGCTGAATAATACACAATACCAAAAAAAGAGATTTTTTCAAGAAACTGGGCAAAAATATGCTATCTCATGATTGTTCTATGCCTTCATTTGTTTGTAATATTAATGTAGGTACTTAAAATTAAATTTAGTTTATAATAGCTCCATGTTTTATCTGAAATCATTCATTCATTTCTTTTTCAAACTACACTGTTAAAACTTTTGCAGCATTCTGGCAGGTCATTCGACCGTTTTTTGAAAAAACGGTTTCATAACCACAATTTAATTATATTCTGACCATAAAATGGCCAATAATATGGTCAGAATAGTGTTAAATTACCGTTGTTTTAACCGTTTTTGAAAAAAAACGGTCAAATGACCTGCCAGAATGCTGCAAATTTTTAACAGTGTAGCATGCATTAAAAAAATCAGTTTTTATGAGAAAAGGGCAACAAACAGAAATAATTGCTATTTTTCAACTAATTTCCCTTTACTTTCCACAGAAATGGAGTACTTGAGTTGCCGAAATTAAACAAATGGTGCTAAAAACTACATAAAATTAATGTCTAACAAATAAATGGAGATGCAGTTTTCAAACAAAATGCATTTGAAAGTACTTTTATTTTCCAATACGTCGGTATACAAATTGAAAAAATTGCGATGCTTAGAAGTTTAAAAAATTGCAGTATAGGTTATTCCGTACAATGATACACCCACTTTGTTTTACGGATGGCTTATACAACGTAACGTTATTTTTAGTAAACGACAAATTAATAGGCGGGAGAAAGAAATAGCATACCGGGTGCTAAAGCATTTTCTTCTTTCTGTGCGATTTAAATTTGAGCTTGCACCTACAAAATTGCGAGGATCCTCCTTTGACATAACCTGACATCGGATACATTTTAAAATATTTTTTTCGAACACACATGATCCTATTAATTAGGGGAAAACACGAAAACTTTTCATTTTTACCAACAATCTTCCGGTGTTATACGGATAACATCAAATGTCAAAATGCCTAATTACAGTAACAAAAATCTGTTTAAAATTTTGGTTTTTCTGGTATTCTAATAATTCTTAAGAATACTTAAAAAAGCTAAATATATATATTTCTAGTACAGTGATAGAACAGTGTAGCACCAAAGAATCAATTGACACCGCTAAATTTTAATAATAGTTTTCGTCTTACTTCAGGATAGAATTTCTGAGAATTTTAAAGTCGAAGAATACTATAAAAGTTTAGTGGTGATAATCGCCCAATTGCAGCTACACTGTTCCATCACTGCTTGCATAAATTTTTTTGTCATTAAAATTATTAATTTAAAAAAAACTATACAGTAAAACCTCGACTATCCGAAGTAATTGGGACCGACCATCTTTCGGAAAATCGAAATTTTCGGATAATCGAGAATGCTTCAGTTTTGAGATTAAGGAGAAATATATGCAATATTTCTTATTATGTTAACAAGTGCTTAATAAAAATAAAGCAATAGAACAATACAAACAAGAATAATTTACTTGAATTTCAATTTTGAAATTAAGTATCTTTTACGCATATCACAAGGGTTTGAAAAAATGTTTTGTTTGTCGCAGTTTCGATTGCTTTTGCTTTGAAGTTCCATCACGGAGTTTTTTAATATTATTAGTTCACCAGTATTACAGTCTTTCTGCTTCTCCGGACATGCCAAACCATTTTCAAAACATACAAAAGCTTCATATAGCCAATTTGTTCGTTTTCTTCTTTCCATTCTGCAGCTTACGAGAGCTCAAGTTAAATCCAAGGGAACTCTAAGAAAGGGGATTAAAAACATTTATATGTACTCGTAGTTCGCAGACGACCGCTTTCACATGCACAAGGAATGTGGTAATTAAACAAATAAATAAATAAAAGCTTTCAAAATGGATTTTACAAACAAGGAATGTGATGGTAAAAAAAAAAGAAAAGGAACAAAAAAGCTTTAAAAAGGGATTTTGGTTAACCGAGAATTTCGGTTAAAAGAGTTTCGAATAACAGAGGTTATACTGTATTATCGGTTGATAATCTTCAATAGATATCTTTATTGTGAGATGGATAAATGAGTTTTTTCTTACTTGTTAAAATAAATAATAATTTCTCTTTCATTTTTTAAAAAACTTTGTATACTAAATTAAAAAAGTAGATGTTATGTTTGCATTGTTTCAAATATAAAAGGAAAAACTGGATTATAATTTAAAAGAAATTTATCAATATAAAAGAAAAAAAATTAGATTATAAATCAAAAGAAATGTATCGGTACTATTATAATAAAAATAGCCGTGAAACATAAAAAAACATGTAACACAGTTACTGCATCCAGTATAACAACTGTAGAATGTAAATTCTTCTTTTGAATATCTTGTGGATTTTTTTCAACTGTTATTTAGAGAAGCTATTTTTTTTTAGAAAAATTCTATATAGAGCTGACGGCGGTTAGTTTAAAAAACAACTAATTATATATTTAAAAAATTGGTCAGACATTTTATATTGAATTGAAAAAGTCTGAAGTGAAAAAGCATGTTTTCATAATGGATTTGCAATTTAAATATGTATCTTTATTTGATTATGAAAAAGACTTAAAAAAAAAGTCTTTTAATTTTCCTTTTACTTTTCGTACACACACACACACACACACATATATATATATATGTGTGTGTGTGTGTGTGTGTGTGTAAAACGTATGCATACACGAAAAATGAAAAGAGTTTTTTATTAAAACTTTTTAAAAGTATAAATATAAATAACAAAATAGCTTTTCTTAATTTAAAAAAAACGAATCATTAATATTAAACATAGGTAGCACTGTAATTTTTTTTAAGTAAGTGTTTTTTAAGAAGAAGCGATTGGAGATTTGTGTCTTTCTTCTGATGTTATTAGTTTTTTTTAATGTTTTCCTAATGTCACTTTTTTTTTAATCTTTATTCTTTACTCTTTCTTTATTCTGATATAGAAAAATATATTTTTTATTAAAAAGCTCTTCTTATTTTTTTTTTCCTTTTTCCTTTTTCATATTTATATTAAATTAAAAAATATATATTTTTTAATGTTATTTTTACAGAAATAAAAATCAATTCCAAAAGTTTAAAATTTTATTTCTTTTTAAAAACGAAACATATATGACAATTAAGGTGATACATCCCGCAATAAAACTAGAAAAAGTATATATCTCGAATTTAATATGAAAAAAGAAATACTTGCATATATATGTATATATATATTATAAAGATGAAATCACAAATATATGAACAAAGGGTAAAATTTTAAAGATGAACAAGATATGAACATAGGAAACAAGTATGAAAAATAAGAAACAAAGAATAACCCACGGTATCATCAGAGGTGCTTGTTGGTTAATTCATATTGAAGATGCATTATTTAATCCAATTTTCTCGGCATTAAGCCTAATAGTGCATCATAAAAGAAAATAAATGTTAAAAATCCCCAGAGATCTAAAGAAAGACACACCTCACCCAGGATATTAAAAATTATTAGTGCACAATACCTCAATTACATACTAGGATCTAAAACATCAGAAAGTTACCTTATTATATTAAAGCTTTTGAGGATGAAAACAGATTTAGGACTATTAGAACCTGTGGGCAGCGGTTACTGAAAACCGGAGCATTGCTGCCAACTGGTGTGAAAAAGGAAAACTACATTTTAATTAGGGTTTCAAATATAAATATATTAATTATGGAGTATAATCATTCCTTTAGTTTTATTTTTTGTCGTAGTAATTCTGTCGTTATCATTAAATAGTCTCATAAAGCACAGTGGGATTTTTAAAAAATTAAGACTGTAATCGAATACTGCAGATATAATTAAAATTTATTTTTGAAAAACACATACATTTTTTTTGTTGAGATCAGGGCTCAAAAAAGTACATTTTGCAGTCAAACAAACCCTTATGCAAATCATTTAATAGCCTCATTATATGAGCCGTTCAGTGCTCAAATCGATTACCTCCATCAAATGAAAACGTTCAGTATAAATAGTTAAAGTTATTGTAACTATAAAATATTATCTATATAATATTTTTTATCGGAATATTTTGATTGAACTCATTCAATTTCTTTTAATCAAGGGTAACTTTTTATCACAGTATAAATATATAGAAAATTTTCAATGTTCTTTTGTTTAAAAAAAAAGCCACTTAAAACGGAGTTAGTCAAGAATTACATTAGAATCTAAGAAATTGGATTTTGCCAAAACTGTATAATAAAATTATTACATTCAACTTTAAATACAGTTCGTAACTGCTACATTCGAATTTATATACACATATACATAAATATATGTATAAACACATCTGTTAAACTATTTCTAAAAACATGACCATGAAAATTTTCTTTAGGATTACTTTTGTATTATGCTGGGCATTTATTGCAAGTGAATTAAAATTTGCGAATTATAACTGGTAACATTAATATATGAGAAGCTCAAAACCATAGCATACCAAGTCCAATTTTTTCTATTGTGAATAATAACGTTTTAAAGTCCTTAATAAATAATTAATTCAGGTCAAGTGATTTATAAGGATTATATGTGTCAATATTCAATTTAAAGCATAATTATTTATAGTGCCCTAATTTTACAAATGACAAATCAACATTCTATTGTAAATGTACGCGTTTTTTTTTTTTTTTTTTTTTTTTTTTTTTTTTTTTTTTTTTTTTTTTTTTTTAAATGAGGACTTGGTCCAGAATATTTTTGAAATTTCTATGTGTAAATAAAGACTTGTTTATTGTGGTTACAAAAACTGTTGATATTTACGTTTTCTATTTTTTGCTCTAAATTAAACACAAAGAGTGAAACACATTACCAATTTTCGTTAACCATTCACTGTACACAATACTATCGTCATCATCATCATTATCATCATAATCATCATCGTCATCACGATGTACTTTAGAGGAAGTAGCTTGGAGCCTGGTATTGACATCTACTGGAAAATTCGTGAAGTATACATGATGAATTGGCGGAATTTCCATCCAACTAATACAAGCTTCCTCGGTATCCTTCTGTCTGTTTGTGATACTTTGTTCCAAAGCTGTAGTAGACACAAAATCGGAATTCTTTAGTTCAATGACGTCAAATTTAGGACATTTCCTCTTTCTATTCATAATAGTTTCCTTCCAGTCTCCAGAAACATAGCTGCATTGTTTCTTGCGACTTTCTGCTTCAGTCGGACGAAACTCTGCGTCATTCGGTAGGAAAGAGCCTCCAGACACCAAGAATTTGTGGTCAATTGTCTCTGATGTTTTGTTTGTACATGTATTAACTTGTTTCAACAGCATAAGAGACATTTCATGTTTCTATTTTAGCCACTACAGGCATCAGACTATAGAATAATTTTCTTATGTTTAGAGGTTTTCTCTGTTAGGTGTTTTGCAACAATGCTAGAAAGGTCTTCAGAACCTCTTGCTCTCTCTATTTTATCCCAGACGTACATATATCCTATATTATTTTTAAAGGAATGCACCACAAATTTATAAACATAGATTACGTTTATAACAAGCTATGGATGTTGAAAGCTTAGAAAACGGAAGTGCTTTTTGCAAGCCAAACGTAGAGCAGTAAGTTTCATCTGAGGCTTTAATTTTATCATTTTTCTATTTTATCATTCATTCTCTCTAGTCTGTTTAGCTTTCCGTAAATGGAGCACTCGTTCTGTTCCAAGACATTTTCTAGTGTTTTCATCCTTTTCTTTCGAAAGCTTGATTGATATGCCAACACATAATTTACATGTATCTGTACTTGACGGCTGAAAGTGTAAATTAATCTTTGTTCTGAAGACTTTGTAATAGAATTTCTCTTTCACGAGGGTCTTATTCTTTGTCCTACATTCATTCCTCTCTATGCCGAAGATTGAACTATGTGATTGGTGTTTTTTCCTTGCAATGTTTTTTTTTTTTTTTTTTTTTTTTTTTTTTTTTTTTTTTTTTTTTTTTTTTTTTAAGAAAAGCGCTGTAAGTATGTTTACCGTTTGTTTACCGAGAGAAAGGGGGGGGGGGAGTCATAAAAATATTACTTTCCATTCATATTTTATCCATCTGATGTTTCACGAACGTTTATTTTTCATCAGAAGTTTTGAAATCTCTACTTATTTAAACCGCAACGTTTTTTGATAGCAATGAGGCAAGATTTAGACAAGAATGGACCACAGATGAAAGAGTAGTACACTGATGAATGGACTTGATTGAGTATGCTTGGGAAGGTTTCTTGAATTACTTCACCAACTCTAGACACAGATGCAAACTATGAGAAAGTATGTGAACTATAGACTTGGTGCACTGTCACAGTAAATAAACCACAGTTTAGTGCACCTTCTACATAAACTATCTATTTTTTTTTATAGTGGACTTGGTCTACAATGAGTGTGAGCCCCTCATATATGGGTGGATATTATAATAGAATATTATTTTTAAGAAGTCTTGTATGAAGACGCCCCTTTTAAAAATATTTTTCGTGTTTTATTTTCTTTCTTTGTTTAGGTTAACTAACGAAAATATCACAAAGAGTGTAATCTGTCATCTTCCTGAGAGACTAAGAGACTGTCATCTTCCTCAGAAAATCCTTAATGTAGCAAACTTTTGCTAATTTGTAACATTTGTTGAGCATATTTAGTTATTTTCATTGTAGTAATCTTATTTTGCGCAATAAATCAACGCGGATAGTATGTTATAATTTCGAAAAACGTAGAAGAATATTTAGAAACATTAAAACATTAAGTGATTTGATAATAATAATCTAAAACTGTATATAATAACAGTGGTAAGTCTCTAATAATATCAGTGCGATAATTTCACGCTGAAATCTTTAAGATTATTTCTTGAAAAGTTATCTACGATTTTTAGATGTGTTCATAATTATATAAGTACGTAGCAGCTATAGTCTTCGTCTGGTCCGTCCGTCTGTCCACATGTAACAACGCAAAAATTACCCAACTCAATAATTTGAAATTTAATATAGATAATTTTTGTAAAATTACTCGAGTCATTTCAAATTTTATGAAAATCGAACTAAAACATTCAAACAAATATTAATAAAGTTTTCTTCATTGTTTTTAAATCCTATCATACGTAATTAATTCAATGATATCTCATGAAAGGTAATGATTCTGTGTTGTCATGGTGATCACATCCTATTTAAGATAGAATCGCATTATTTGCGTATTACTAAATTTCATATTTATATAATCGTATTAAATTTTGTATTCATGTATTTTTGCATAAGTATGAAACATCTATTACACCAAGATCTAAATATTTATAAAATTAGTTATATAGTAGATGTTCGATTTCACGAACCTCTTTTTTACGAATTATTCGTTTTTACGAACTGAACTACTGGTCCCAACCAGTCTCCCATTGAACTAATATTTGCGAAATTTCGATTTTACGAACACATTATATGAGTCCCATCGATTTCGTAAAATCGTCTACTGTAGTATAAATACACCTCATTCGCCACGTTTGATGTACAATTTCTGACTTGTTAATCGACGTACGTGTTTTAATCAAATACGAGTGCATGATGTCGAAAGCCATTTGCATGATGTCTCTTTATCATTGTTTGTTTATATGTGTATAGAGAAAGCGGAGTTGATATCAGAAATAATGTTTTTGATAAATAACAGTAATTCAGAGGCATTAAATGTTAAAATTCGTTGAAATTAAAAAGATAATACAATTCTTTTAATTGGATTAATAAAAACAAATATTAGAATATAAAAAAAAAAAAATCCTTACAAATTTTAATTTCTGCAAAAATATCAAAATTATTTTATATAAAAAATGTTTTTTTTTCTACTTTTTTATTAAATAATATATTTATTAAATATAATAAAGTACTTCTAATTGAATAAAAAATCCTACAAATGATTTATACTGTGATTTTAAACATACATTTCCAACTATATCATAATACTTTTTTTATTACATTATAAATTGTAAGCTAACTTCATCAAAATGTCTTCCAAAGAAATTAGTTAATAATTCGTTACTCTTCTTCATTCCATTGTTTAAGATTTTCTTGGGTAATTAGCGAATAATTAGAGAGAAGGATTTAACATTATTAATTTCATTAATATCAAAGCTAAACTTTGGGATAAAAAAAAATATATATATAATTGAATTCAGCAGAATACCTTCTTTGTACAGAAAGTATAAAAATATTATCATTGGCGAATATTCTGAAAGAAAGCAATTTTATGCTTGTATAAATAATTATACTCCATAAATAAGTAGCTTTTTTATCGAAAACAAACGCAATAACAGAACTTGTTAAAAGCATAGAATGATTTTCTTACAAAAAGATTACGAAATATTGAGAAGAATCTAAGATGACTAGTTATGTTTATTTTTTTAACATTCATTTATACATGCATAACGAAGTATGTCTCTGATTGTTTTAAATGGAGGAGTTTTCTGTCCCCCCAAAAATTTATAAATTACTCGAAAAACCCAAAAAATGTAAGAATATTACCCAAAAATGTAAGAATATTAATTTTATGGTATAAATATTCAAGAAGATTGAACTTCACTCAGAAATGTTGATGACTGGGAATGTTGATCTAATTTTATTTGAACCGTTATTTATAAATTTAAAATGTAATCAATACATATTTAAAAATACAATATTTTCAAGGAAATATGGATGTATTTACTTAAACATTTCTTTTAAGGAATTTTTCTTGAAATTTTATTTACATTCTGCATTAAATTATCAAAAGGTTTTATAACAAATAAAGGACTCAGACAGGGATGTTGTATCTCCCTAACACTTTTTAAAATTTATGTTGAAGAAGCATTAAAAATGTGGAAAAAGAAATGCAGAGGAATGGACTTAATATGAATGGAACGTCAATTTTTACTCTACAATTCGCGGATGACCAAGTTATAATTACAAAAAGTAAAAATGTTTTAGAGGAAATAACGGTGAAAATTAAGGAAGAATATGAGAAATGGGGACTTCACATGAACGTCAGCAAGACCAAATACCTATGTATAGGAGGAAATGAGACCGACCTAAATACAACTAAAAACATAAGAATAGAAAGCTGTAAGCATTATAGATATTTAAGTGTAGACATTAATAGAGAAGGAAGAGACTCACAGGAAATTAAATACAGAATTTGTCAGGGGAGAAAGGCTGTAAAACTATTAAATTCTATTTGGTGGAATAAGGAGATCTCTAGGAAAAGAAAGTATAATATATACAACTCTATTGTAAAGAGCATATTGTTATACGGAGCAGAAGGATGGAGAATTATGGATACAGAACGAAAGAAACTAGCGACTGTAGAAATGGATGCCCTAAGGAGATCATGCAGGATATCAAGAAAAAATAAGAAATGACAGAATCAAGGAAAAGATGAAAATAAAGGGAAGTATATTAGATGATATCCAAAAAAGCAATTAATCTGGTATGGTCATGTCAAAAGAATGGATGAGGAAATACTACTCAAAATAACATTCAATTATGAAACAAACAAAAAAAAGGAAACAGGGAAGACAACAAAAGAACTGGATGGATGATATTTCAAAGGCAATGAGGGATAAAGGTCTGGAAGAGGAATGGACCCTTGACCGGAAGAAATGGAAAAAGACTCTTGTAGATTCTTCGGATGGCGGCATCTGACGCCATAAACCGAGTTTATATATATATATTAAATTAGGCTCTAGATACAGACATTTTAACATTATGTTTAAAACTTAATAGTACCTCCACCAAAATATGACCAAAATGCGAATGCACCTATATATAAATTTTAGTGCTTATGTGCTTACAAATATAAATAGAATTTTTAATTCAAATTCCTTATAAGGCGTAAAACCAATAGAGTGAAAAAGTGAAAATACAGGATTCGAATTGGGACCGTTGGTGATAACGGACCATGTTCATATCCTCTCCTGGATAGTTTTTTATAAATAAAGTGAAAGAAGCTAAACATGTTTAGATGTCGAATAAACACTTGTAATGCCATTATCTAAAGAAATATCAGAAATCATCTAGTATGCGTATTATGACGATAAGCAGATTTCGTATAAGAATGTGGGTGCGGAAATGAGGCGTTGAGGCATTAGAGGGCGCTGCTGATTTCGGTGGATAAAAGTTCATTGCTGGCTTGAATCGTCATTCACTCAAGTCAAGTCAACGCGATGCTTTAGGAGTACTGACGTGGATCATTTTACCGCCACGCGAAACCTCCAACGAAATTGAAAAATGCAACGTAAATTAAATTTAGGAAAAGCGGATAAAAATAACTAAAATTTTGAAACCCTGGTGGAGGGCCCTAAGGCTCACTCCGGGGTTTTGAAGCACCCGAGGCACAATTCTGCCTCTAAATAAAAATGTCGCGTAGAGCATCCAAATTAAATTTGGTTGCCCTACACTTCGTTGACAGACGGATGTTTGACACGGCACTAGTCGGAAAATGAAAAGGCAGGTTGCGCCAGGAGCCTGACATCCAGGAAGACCAGAGACCCTTACTAACACTTTCTCTGAAACCTTAAAAAAAGGGGGGGGGGGCATATAGCTCACGGAATTTTGAAAGTCAAGCCTAGTGTCCCTCACAAGTCGCAAATCTCCCGGCTGCCGCACAAATGGGGAAGCCTTGAAAAAGGATTTGTGGTACTAGACATCGAAATTTCCACGACTGCGGGTTACATTTCGGCGTTGACCATGATCGAAATATGGGGTACTTTTAATTTTAATAAAAAACTATTAAAATATAAAAATATTTAACTAATCTGAGTGAATATGTGACCAGACCGGATAGCAACGGCTCCCGTAATCTCTGAAACAGCTCGAACCGTTTAGCACTGAAAAGAGCACTTTGCTTATCGGGTTTCCAGAGAGGTGCACACGCCGGCGGTCTTGGAAGAACTGAGCCTGGGTGTCAAAAACTGGGGTTTAAATAGGGTAGCCGAGGATCTCGTGAGCAGGATCTTCTCGGCCAATGAAATTACTGGAAGGGCTAACCTGACCAGAATCGCTGATAGGAGCTAGGACTATTACGTCATAAGCATTCTCTGGCCCAGGAGGGCAGAGTAAAGAAAATAAATAAATAAATAAATGATGAATACTATAAAACAAATAGGTTTAAATTTAAAGAAAAATAAACAGGTTAAAAATTTTTAAAGTAATTTAAAACCGAAAAATAAATAAATAAGGAAGGTTGCACTCGCGGCTGTTGTTAAAATAACAGTTGATTGCATGACGTCGGGGAAAAGCCAAATCTAGACGAAAATTTCTTTCGGTCTAGGGAAATAGTGAATTTGCAGGGGAATTCTGCGTTTAAGTAACTCCCGAAGGGTTATGTCTCGATGTTTTCGAGCAAGGAATAAAGTCATTATCCCTAGCTAAGATAGCCAGGGGACGTTTCCGGCCCCTGCCCACCCTAGCATCATGCACCCCAGCAAGTGTGAATAGAGTTTAACGCAGGTTTCCTTACTGAGGAAATTGACCTGTGAAATTTAGTAGCAAGTTTTTTTATCTCACCAAAAATATGCCTAATTTTAAGGTCATTATGGATGACGTCATTGCGGACATAATGGGTTGCACGAACAAATTTACGTAATAATTTATTTTGAAAGGTTTGAAGTTTTTCCAGATGAATTTTGCTAGCACTACCGTACACGACCGAACCATAGGTTACGATCGGTCTAATCATAGATTTATACAACAACAATTTATTTTTGATTGACAGGGGGCTGTAATAAGCCAAGAGAGGATGGAGGGAAGATACGGCAGCATTCGCACGACTCAGGGTTCCTGCGACGTACTTGCCCCATAATAATTTTGAATCCAGGTGAATGCCCAGGTATTTATAATATAATTTCCAGGGAATTGGTTCATCATTTAATTTAAAATTAAAGTTATTGTCGGGGGTGATTTTTTTATTCGTGAAAAAATGGCAGCACTTTTAGCATTATTTACTTTAATTCTCCATTTTTTTAACCAGATCGAAAGTTTATCAAGGTAACCTTGGAGTTTAGCGAACACTTGGTGTGCATGTTTGTGTTTGTGTAAAACGGCAGTGTCATCGGCAAAAATTGCTAAGTCGATACGCATTTAGAGCAACATGCAACGTTTTACTAATGCATTACACAAATGCTTGCCTACGTGCGTTTCATGTATGGGACTGCACAAAGAAATTAAGCGGCTGCTCAAAAGATGTTTACATGGAACAATTCCCAGCTAAGAATCTGCCATATCGTAGAACCTTTGAGCGTCTTCATCGGTATATGTGTGCAGGGGGTTTTCTTTACGCTCCCAGATGCAGAATTTGCTGACCTCGGCTTTTCGCGTGTCCGTCCAACGCCCCTAGTCGAGACTCTTGCGGAAGACAGGCTAAAAAGAAAAAAAAAGTAAGCTAATCATAAGCTCGAAGCAGCAACGATCGTGCGATATCTTCAGTAAAAAATAAATAACTTATGTTATTTTCGTTATTTGATTTAGGTTAATTATTTACTTATATTTGCGTATTTTAGGCACTACATTCCTCCAGATACTTGGTTAACGAACTTTAAGGTCTTTGTAAGGTTAATTGGTGTCTAGCAGTTGAAATTCACGTAAACCGTGATTGAACAAGTCATATTTATTTGTAGATGGAATACGAAATCGGTATCACACATCAAACAAAAACGTGGATTCTGAGTTTATATCTTAAGCTGCATCATCACAATCTTCCTATACCTATATATATAAAAGAAAGTCTGAATTTTGTATTAATCAACGCGCAGCCCAAACTACTGAACCTAAAGTCTTGAAATTTGGGGTAAAAATTCTTCTTATGACATAGAGTGCCGCTAAGAAAGGATATTTTAATATTCCACCCCTAAGGGGGGTAAAAAATCGAACGAACTTTTAAAAAATTCCTTAAAAATCTGATTTTATAGCTATTTTTCAACTAATAACATATTTTGGTGTATTTTTGTATGCTGAATCGAATGGTACTAACTAAATTTTTTTAACCCCAATAGTTCGCGAGATATTTTATATATTTCTAATTTGGCGATGTCTTTGGCGCCAAAACCTCGAAATACCTAACATTATAAGTGATAATTCATCCATATTCGTTCATCTTATACATCCGTTACTGTAGCAACGGAAGAAATTCAAATTAAATCTTTCTGTTAAATCTTTTGGTTAAAGGATTGAACCGGCTATATGAGTTTGAAAAAAAAAAAAATACAAACGCCTTGAAAAAAAAGAAAAAATACATATTGAATTTATTTAAAATATCATACAAGGAAGCGATCTACTTAGAAATTAACATTATAAAACGAAAATATTTAAAAAATGAAAGCAATGTTTGTACGACTTTAAAAATTTTGTGGTACTTACATCCGGGCCATGTCAGATACAACTGCGCCAAGCATGGCAATTACATTAATTACAGCAACACTTATTTTTTGTCCATTTGATAGTTTAGTTAGTACAGTTTTAAATTAATTTTATTATTATAATTTTTATTTATTATAGTTTATAGTATGTAGTTTTATGTTATATATTTTATTTATTTATTTACTTAAAACAATTTGCCATTTTTAACAAGGTTATGTATTTAAGAATGTTAAATTACTTTTTTGGACGTAACTGGCAAACGATAAACAAGCTTCGGTCAACCATTTTTGGTGATCTATCTCATGGTCGAATAATGCGTAAGTATTACTTTTTTTAATGGAAGAAATTGGAATTGAAATAATACATCGCGATTTATCACTTGCTCCTGGATAAGATGAAAAAATGGGTACTTTTATGTCAGCCGTATCCGTATGTAAATATCGCCATTAGCATTTTTAAAATTGCCAATAGCAGTAGTTACATTTCGCGTATGTAAATTAAAAACAATTCTTTGTTTGAAGTTATGACATTATTTCCTATTGTTTTACTTTTCATCTTTTCAATGACATTAGTGTAAAGCATGTATTATAAATGAAATGAGTGAAATGTTTTTCTTTTTAATGAAAATAATAAAATAAGAATAAGATATGGAAACAATCTTTGTTCATTTATTACTTGCGCCCGGCTAACATAAAAGTATCACAAAAGCCATATATTCACCTTTCTTTGGGTAGTTGTTCATGGAATTTCTGGTTAATCTTCCGTAATCGGATACTTCTTCAATCGGTGTATTAATTACAATGTTGAAAGCATCGTTTATGTATGAAGCGAAAACTTCATGATGAATTCTATTACAGAAAATCGTATTATCATCATCTACTACATATTTAAAACGGAAATTTGCATTTTATTCCTATTCTTTATAATATTTTGATAGGATATGCCACTATTAGTTAGGTAATGCTTTTGGAACTGTTTTTATGTATACACACAGTGTTCTACGTTGCTTAGTTTTAATTATAGAGCTATTGGAAAAGCTATACAGAAAGGTGAACGCAATTATGAAAGATACATCTACTGTATTTATATAAAATGCAAATTTGCTTTTCCTTCCACCGATTTATAATTTGAGTTTTGCTGGATGTATTTTGATGGGACTTACACTGTTAGTTAGATTATTTTTTTGTGGATGGTTGGTACTTCTTGCATGCATGGTACTTCTCTGTAGCGAAGTTTTCTTCTGGCTTATTGTTTTTCTGAGCACAAACTTGGCAAAAAATCAGATTGCAGAAAATTAGATTACAAGAGAAAGTTCCAAAACTAGGTGAACCCGAATGTGGAAGACTACCTTTTATTTGAAGTTCTACTGAACGTATTTTGATTGGAGTTGCACAGTTAGGTAATATTAGGGATTGTTGCAATATTTGAAATGTCATTCTACATTTTTAGTTATGGAACTATAAGGAAAGCTCTCAGTTGTGTAGTTGAAAAAAAAATAGGATAAAATCTACAGGCATAGGGTATATATTAGAGAGTATATATGTTATAGAGAAAAACATAAGGAATATAATTTACCTCTTTGCCTTGCCTTTATTGATTATGAAAAAGCATTTGATTCGGTCTACACATCAGCAGTGGTAGAATCTCTGGAGGACATTGGTATAGACAAACCTTACATCAATATTATAAAGAAGATTTACAAGAAAGCAACAGCAACCATCCGCTTGGACAAAGGAAAAGCAAAGATCAAGCTTGGAAAATGGGTAAGACAAGGAGACACCATTTCGCCTAAGCTTTTTACTGCTGTCTTAGAAAATATTTTCAAGAAGCTGGATTGGGAAAACAAAGGGATTAGAATAAATAGGGAATATTTAAGTCATCTCCGATTCGCTGACGACATTTTAATTTTCAGTAACAGTCCTGAAGAATTGGAAAATATGCTAAAAGATTTGGCAGAAGCTAGCATTAATGTGGGATTAAAAATAAATTTGGAAAAGACTAAGGTGATGTTCAATTCATTTGCATCAAAAAAGAAAATCGTCTACAACAACACTGAAGTTAAAGAAGTGCAAAGTTATGTGTACCTTGGGCAAGAAATATCATCTGATAATAGTATCATGAATGAAATCAATAGAAGAATAAGAAATGGATGGAGTGCTTTTGGGAAGAACAATATTATTCTGAAGAGTAGCATGCCCCTGTGTTTGAAAAGAAAGGTATTTAACCAATGTGTTTTGCCTGTCCTAACTTATGGAGCAGAAACATGGACGCTAACAAAACGGATGGTACAAAGATTACAAACAACACAGAGAAGTATGGAAAGATGTATGCTAGGTATAACTAGAAGAGACAAAAAAAAATAACCTGTATAAGAAGTCAGACGAAAGTTTTTGACATCATTGAAAGAATTAAACGGCTAAAATGGAAATGGGCTGGGCACATCGCAAGAAGACAAGACAATAGATGGAGCACAAACACCCTACAGTGGTATCCCAGAGATGTAAAATGGCCAAGAAGACGACCTCAAGTAAGATGGAGTGATGAAATCAGAAAAGTAGCAGGTGTAAATTGGATGACTAAAGCACTAGACAGGAAACATTGGGAAAATCTGGGGGAGACCTACATTCAGCAGTGGATTGAAAACGGTTGTTGATGATGATGATGATGATGATGATATATGTTATAGCTATGGAGTGCAGAGTTTCTAAAAAACACCAGAAGGTCTACGTCGTATAGTCTATGCTACATTCCTAAAAATTCTACAATCACGTTAACTTGATTATGGAAGATATATTTAACTATCAACTTCAAATGTAAAATAAAAAGGGCAATTTCGGTCCCACCGCTTTTAACTTGAGTTCTTTTCAATGAATTTTGAGAAGTAATGCATTGTTAGATAAATTTTCAAGAAAGTGTTTCATATATAACACATATTTTTCTACGTTGCTCAGTTATAGAATTATGTGCGAAAGTTCTTTAATCAGTTAACCCTATTTTGAAATATTAGCCTTTTTAAAAGGTTCTACTTAGTTAATTAGCAGTGTTGTTAGATATTATTTCAGGAAACGTTTTAGTATATAACACATATTATTCTACGTTGCTTTACTATAGAGTTATAACTGAATGTTGTATTATCTGGTGAACCCGATTATGAAAAATTAGTCTTATTAGAAGGTTTTACTGAACTGATTTTGATGAGATTTGCATTTTTTAATTTTCAGGGATAATTTTAATATGCTACATATTGTTATTCCGTTCTTTTTTATATTGAATTATAAATAATCAACTAAAAGATTTGCTTCATAACAGTCCAAATTTTGTCTGTGACATTAGAAGATATAAAACCGTAATGGCGTTCATATTGTTTTCAGCAACGCGGATGATCATTAGAGGTAAATGTATTTATTGCTATAAAACACGAGATCAAATACACCGATATATTTCGTTTGATCAAAGTTTCGCTTGGAGAAACCGACCAGCGTAGCGGGCGAAGGCTTCTATTACTATATATGTAAAGCGTAAATTCCTATTTCGTTCCGATTGATTATAACTCAGATTCTACTGAACATAAATGCAGAACTTACACTATTAGATAGTAAATTTGGTTCATAAATAGTTTAATCTAAAAACCATCGTTCCAAGTTGCTTAGTAATAGTTACGAGAGTTCTAGAATTAGGTGAACTCGATTAGGAAAGATTTCAAGTTTTACTGAATGAATTTTAATGACAGTTGCACAGTTAGTTAGATAACATTTCATGGATTTTTTCAATATTTATCATATCTTTCAAAATTGTTTAGTTACGAAGCTATGCGGAAAAAGTTCTCTGTGGTATAGTAAAGAAAATTGGAGGATAATACGCTACACGCAAAGGATGTATACTAGAATGCTATAGTTATGGAATTTGTGCAGAGTTTCTTTAAAAATCCAGAAATTATGCGACGTATACCTACCCCTACATCCCTGAGATAATCAGGTTAACGTGATTATGATAGCTATATTTAACTATCTCAATGTACATAAAATGCAAAGAGAAATATCATTCCGGCCGCTTTCAAATTTACTTCTACTGAATTGATTTTGATGGGGCTTACATTGTTAGTTAGATAATTTACAGAAAAGATGTTAGTATAAAATATAATGTTCTACGTTGCTTAATTAAATAATTATGGGTAAAGATCTAAATCAGATGAACCCAATTTCGAAAGAATGGCTTTTTTTAAGGTTCCGCTGAATGAATTTTCACGGGATTTAAACTGTTAATTAGATTATTTTTATGAAATGTTTCGGTACATTTTCCTGTTTAAAAGATCCTACTAAGTGAATTTCGGCGGAACTTGCTCGGTTAGTTCATTTTTCAGTGAATGTTTTAGTATAAAGCACATATCATTCGCTTGGTGTTGCTTGGTCGTCAGGTTGCTTGATTATAGAATTAAGACTGAATGTTTTAGAAGCAGGCGAACCAAATTATGAATGATTAGCCTTTTCAGTATGTCCAATTAACAGATTCTGATGAGATTTGCATTGATAATTTTTCATGAACCCCTTTAGTATATTACATATTGTTCTATCGTTCTTTACCGAATCCTACACTAAATGATCAACGAAAGGAGTTGGCCCTTAAAAGCCTAAATTTTGTATGGCTCAAAAGATATAATAGCGTAATAACGTTCTTATTGTTTTCACCAATTAGATTGGGCATTCCAGGTAAATGTCCATATTGCTTTAAAACGCACGATCAAATTCACAAGTATATTTCGTTTGATTCAAGGTTCTTTAGAAAAATTGACCAGCGTAGCGGGCGTTAGGCTGCTAGTTATACTGAAAAGATGAACAAGAACATGAACTTTACAAAATACAAATATATGTAACAAACCCACAGAGACAATCTAAACTTTGTCCCACCGTTATAACACCACTGGAAAAGATTAATTAACCTATCTGCGTTCTACACGAGACAGCGGTATCCCATTGTGGGTAATTCTTCTCACGGTGTTTTAAAATATATACATTAGTTGCTCGTTCTACTACTGCTGGGCCCTCTTCACACTCGGTGTCCTCAATATTACAGCTATATAACATCTGCATATATACAGCTATAATATCAAAACATAATATATAAGAAAGCAAAAATAAGTTCAAACAAGGGTTCTGTTTATGAGTACTTACTGTCAACACCATAACTTTATATAATCTGCTGACGTGCTCCTAGTGTTTAAATTCCCATGCGTATAATTTTATTTTTAAATATTATATGACACCAATCACTTTATAAGGTCCAAAAAATTTAGGTCCCAGTTCATTGCCAGTTTATAATTGAGTATCCTGGATTTCAAATAGGTCTTCATTCTTGTCTGTAAATATGTGCATTCTTTCTTTAATATCCGGATTACACAGAACACTTGAATAGTTTATCAATTCATTATTGTCGCGCTGGCGACTAATTCAAGTGAAAACCGAATCTAGTATCCTTCAATAATATTCCGTTTATCCAACTAATAAAATAATAAAATGCTACTAGCGCAACATTTTAAGCATTTTATGTATTCCTCAATATTTTAGCTATATTGAATATTTATATAATTATATATATAATAGCACTAAGTGTATAACGCTTCCGTGAGTGAACTCGGGAGTTAAAATTAGCAAAACGCGGCCATGCTAGGCTTAAGCATTCCGATGCCGTATTTGCCGAGAGCGTATTTGCCGAGTGAGTGTTTTATCTGTCTATCTATTCGTTGTGTAACATGTATTCTTCTTCAATTTTTTCAAAACCTTCAAAAAGTATATAATTATAACGCTTTAAGGTCTAATTTAAAAATAACTAGATACCAACAGCTAATTTCCGATGTATACAGGCGATTATTGTTGCCATTCATAAGCACAAATTACAAATCCAAAAACAAATGAATGACTCTTTCAGCTATTCATTAAATGCTCTTAAAATTATATTAATAAAAGCATATTAATATTTTGAAGTACGTATTTCATTTTGTTTACAGTTATTCATTACATTACAGTTTGAATTCAGTATACATTGTTAAAAATAATCGCGAAAAATTACCTCTGTTTTTCAAGGTTATCTATTTTCTGACCAATGAGAACGCTTCATAGTGTTCAGTGAATATAGCTGTATTATGTGATTCATTCCTGTGAATTATTTTGTACCAGATTAAGTTTCCTTTCTAAAAATAAACGTATTTAAAATTATTTAAATGCTTTATTATGCTTTTACAAATATTTTAAGAGCATAATCGGATGTCGATCAATTTTTTAATGATTCGTTCAAAGAGTCATTCATTTGGAATTTCTGCTGTACAAGTGGCATCACGAGTGAATGTTGATTTGATTTTTCAATCTTAGAACATGCTTTCTTTTTCACTATTCGCAAAAGTTACATTTTTAGAAAGATTACTCAAAATAAATTAACATTTAAGAGATGACTTGCATTCAATTATCTATATATTCTGCAGCGATAACGTCAGCTAAAATTAGATTAGCAGATCTATCTATCCCTATATGAAAGTAAACAAACGATTCATTCATCTTGAACTTTTAAAATATTAAAACAAACGTTCATTTGCTCTGTTGCTCCATCTGTCGGTAGTTAAAATTTAAAAAAAAAAGAAATTTTCATTATTAAATGTTCTTTGAATTCTGAAGACATTGGGTGAAAAATGCATGTTTCTTATAAAATCAAATTAGAATATCAGGAATATATAATGCCGTGTATATATATATATATATATATATATATATATATCAATGCATTATCATAAAAAATAAAATTTTGCATTTTGTAGGGAAAATAAATTTGTAATTTAATAACAGAACTTCAGAATTTTTTTTTTTTTAAATCTAATTAATAGTTGCAATTTACTTATGTGATAAAAGATGATTTTTAATTATCAGAATTTATTACAGCTTTCTTTTATGCATGTATTTAAAAAATCAGGATTTAATCTTTTCAAATTTTTCAAATATAAATTATCTGGGAGCACGGCAGTGCGTCCGCCAAGTTCGCACAAGCCGTAAGATACCTTTTCCTGAACCATAACGGCATACTTTTCACCCCCTAATAACGTCGTTTTAAGGAGAGATATAGAAATTTTTCTTTTATACACGTGTTCGTATGGTCAAACTGAACTAAGGTTCCACGATTTTATGTTTCTACATTTAGTAGTTTTCGAAATATTAAATTCCAAAAAAGCGCTTTTTTGTCACTGACTCACTTCGCATCATCAAATAACTAAGGTACTTCTAAAGGTCGTAGAATCCTGAAATTTCACAAGTAAGTCGGGTTTGTAGCACAATTAACAAGAAAAATCTGAAAACACAGAATTTCCGCCTCTAAACTCTTCAAACAGGGGGTGTTCATTTGGCCGTAAACAGTTCCTTAACACATTCAATTGTGCCAATGTTCGCCAAAACTCGATTACAGAGTTTTGAAGGGGGTCACGTGATTTCAAGCACAATAACATTTAATATATATGCTTTTCCAAAGATGCTTGTTAAATAGAAAAAATGAATATACCTAAAAGTTTTAATCAGTATAGATTATGATATATATACGATATTAAAACAATAAAACATTAAAAAATATATAACCGCAATTCTGTACGTTTCCGATATAGTAGCCTTGGCGAAATACAGAAAATAGCCTTGACGAAAAAAGAAATTTGATAATAACGTATTTTCTGGCAACTTATTTACTGTGTCATATACACAAGCAATTTTTCCCATATGTATACAATTTATTTAATGTAAGGAACCCGTTTATTTATTTTTATATACCAACATAAATAATTTGTATATAAAAATAATATTTTATACATGTATAAATAAAATGTTTATATGTATATAAATAACATAAAAGTTCATCAGGTATGTTTTCATAGCTGTTTATATCATTTGGCAACATATCTCAGTTTCTGAAGTCCGAATTGCGCCAAGAATTTAAAAACATGCCAAGGTCCCTATAGTGGAAAAATATCCTAATTCCATATGAAAGTTTAAAAATCTCCTTTTAATTAAATAAAATGTGTAACTAATAAACTGTCTTTAACGATGTGCGACAGATACGGCGTCCGAAGTTCGCTGCTAATGTTATCATATTGTATTATTAGCCTACTTACTGTTAATTTATTGTTAATTTTAAATCTGTAAAAGAAAGATTATAGTTATAGATAAGATATGTTAGTTGCCAAATCCCGATTACAGAAATTTAGCCTGAGTTATAAAGGTGTTACATGATTTCAAGCTGAATGAATTTTTATATGCTTTTACAAAAATCTTAATAAGGCAAATCTTTCAGTTTATCTGTCCATGTTTTACTCCCTTAAAACAAATTTTATTAAAGACCGGGAGGCGTCTTCACAGATCATCACCTCATCGAGTTGACGGCTGAAATTTTAGGATTAGTTAAATATCGATTAGCGTATTGAAATGTATCTGGTCTGCCAATTCATATCTTTGTGGAAACCACCTACAGACCCGATTTTACGGGTTAATTGGTGGATTTTCCATTGTGTTTTCCTGCACCCATTCCTCCATGTTTCCAAACTTTTGGATGTAGGAAAATACAATAGTAAACGTATCAGTTAACCACTAAAATTAGGTCTACAGGTGGTTTCTACCAAGATATGACTTAACAGACCAGTTGCATTTAAATATGCTAATGTAGTTTTAACTAATCCTAAAATTTCAAATGTAAACTCGATGAGGTGATGGTGTGTGCAGATGCCTCCCGGTCTATTATAAATGTCGGAATTCTAATCTCAATAGCACTCTGGTCAATCTGGCAATTATCCCTACTATTTATGGAACACTATTCCTTTAAGTGCGTTTTAGTGATGTTAATGAGCTTATGCATATGCATCATACATATTATACATATGCATATAATACGTAATACATTTGCATAACACATATTATAGGTATGTGTATAATACATAATACGTATGCATCATTATGACGTCAGAATAAACAAAACATTTTTTGTCGCCAAATTTGAGAATTGACATGATATATTACCAAATTTGGCGAAACTTTGCTAAATGTCGCCAAGCTTGGCGAATATTTGAAGCTAGTGGCTATTTTTCAATGAGTTAATTATTAATGCGAGCCATCTATTTTTATTTTTCCGCATATCATCTGAATAGTTAAATGATATAACGTACTAATATTTCCAAAGTGCTAATAGTTTCGTAACTGCCCAAAACCTCTGCTATTGTTATTATATTGTACTGTTATTATACTTACTGTGACTATGTTGTTAATCTTTACACCGCTAAAACTTCTGTATTATATAAAGAGAATTTACGGAAACTATTAAAGAATTGAAACTGCCAGTTCTCCTTGTGTTTATTATAATTCTGTAACATGTAACCTGTTAATCGATATGTACGTTAGAATGAATCTTCTATAATCCGGTTCTTCGCATTTTAGTTTTCAGGTTTCGAATAAAATTAGCTAAAATCTTAAAACGATGGCACACTGACTAAGTCTTGAACACGATCAGGTGAGAAGAATGATAGATTTTCAAATGGATCATGGCAGTGAGCCGGTGGACCTTCTATTATTCCGTAATCGAGTCTATTGAAAAGGTTAACGTGAAACAAAAAGATATTAGCATCAATATGGTTTAATGCAAATGCAGATATTGTCAAAGGATTTCATAAGAACCATTTCACTTGTACCCAGTCGTATCAGTTAAAATGCAACAATTGGCAGTGAGCCCAATTAGAAAAGATTACTTAATAGGTTTAAAAATTCCGCATTAGAGAACGAATCGTAGCTTCTAAGGAAACATGCATAAGTGAGTTAAGAGATATTTGTCACGAAAGATGAAATACATAACAACACAAAATATACGATGTGCTTCCATGATCGTAAAGAGTTCTTGATTTCTCTATGAAAAGCTTCCGACTTGGCGAAAGAATGGGCAAGTAAATTAAATTATGAATAACAGTAACATGATGCAACGTTTAACATGGAATTAATACGGTAAATACTCCTTGCTAGAGACGGCTAGTACTTTAATATGAAAAGAAATAAAGTATAAATTTGTAAAGCTCAATAAAATAAATTTAGGTATTTTTATGTTAGCCGGGTGCAAGTGGCAAATCGCCAAATACTGTTCACAATTCCATTGTTCATATTGCATTCATTTCATTTAAAGATATATACTTTTCAGTCATCTCATTTAAAATAGATGCATTTCCCTGATTTTATTTAATAGAATATTTAACATAGAAATAAATAAATAAATAAATAATAAATAATAACATAAACAAAAATATTTTATTTGAAATCCAAAGCATTGTTTCTAATTTACAAATGTGAAAAATCAAAACTGCTATTGGCGAAAAAACAAAAAGCTAATGAGGAGATTTGCTCCCGGCTAACATAAAAGTACCGAAATTTAAGTTTTTTCATATTAATATAGTTTAGAATAACAAACTTGAAAAAAACATACAAAAAGTAATGATATCCCAACAAAAAATTTTCGGTAAAAAAAAAAAAGCGCCAAGTTCTCCTTAATGTTTCGGCCAGAAAAAGTAGTGATATCTGAAGTTCGCACAAGTTAAAAGCCAAACATCCCAAATCTTTCATTGAAAATGGCTTCCTGCGACTTGGCCGTTAATGCCTTCGGGAGAGTTTTTCAAATTTTCAAATATGTACAAATGAGTTACATGCCAACTACATTTTTTGATTATTTTAGTATTTTGTGGCACAGAGTACAGAAATAAAATACACATTTGAAAAAAGCATTTAAACAACTTCAGTCTATTCAAATGCTTAGAAGTTAAAAATAACAAAATACTTGTGTTCAGGAGATAATATCTCTAATTGCTAAAACATAATTAGTATCAGCTTTTAACAGTTTATAAATCGAATACCTCTTAATGTATGCAAACAAACTATAATAAATGTTCAAACGAAAAAAATCTCTTTCGTCAATACACAAGATTTCAATATTATACAATAAAATATAATGTAACATATTGTGAGATTTGAAGTAAATAAATTTGTTTTATTTCTTAGGTTTTACGTTAATAACTTTATCTTTAGACCGTACAAAATGGCAATTAAACCACAAGTGGACTAAATCAGGGGTGTCCAACTGTGGCCCGCCGGATACCACTAAAATTTTAAAGAAATAGTCGACAAGCTGAATCGCAGCAATTCGACGATTAGATAAGGCAAAGATAACTGTAAAATTTTAGTGGTATCCGGCGGGCCACAGTTGGACACTCCTGAACTAAATGATCTGTAATCAAAATTACTGTTTGTTGAAACTGAATGGTAGCTATCAGAAATCTTTTACTTATAATGTCTTTATGTGAATTTGCCACTTTGCATTCTAATATTACTTTTAATATTTAAATAATTCATAAATGCGTAATTTCCAATCATTAATTTTGAAATGTTGTAGAAGGCATTAACGGCCAAGTCGCAGGAAGCCATTTTCAATGAAAGATTTGGGATGTTTGGCTTTTAACTTGTGCGAACTTCAGATATCACTACTTTTTCTGGCCGAAACATTAAGGAGAACTTGGCGCTTTTTTTTTTTACCGAAAATTTTTTGTTGGGATATAATTATTATTCGGGCAATTAAAAACAAATAAACTTTCTGTTGGAATTGTCTTTTGTTTTACCCCATACAATTGGATAAATAGCTAAAATAGCATTATTAGTACTAATCTGCATGTTTTTGTGAAATATTTCTTCAAATTTTGTGAGTGAAGTTCATTTGCATACTTTATGTCAGAATGTTAAAAATTCAAATAATAATTTTCTTGGAAAGTAAGTTTCCATGAAAAATGGACTGTTTTTACTTTACTCCACCCGACCCTATCAGTCAGATAAGACAAAAATTATTACTTTGCAATTCTTTTTATAATACAATGCTATATAATTTTTTGAAAATGCAAACACGTCATTCTGACGGGCTATATTCTAGTTAAATAGAATCGCAGTTGAACTATTTTATATTGAATCAAATAATTCCAACCGCTTTTCGATAATCAGTATACACCTCTCAAAGTATATATTGAAGACAATATTTTGACAGTAAAACTTCTATTAATTAATCGTATTTTATTTTCATTGTTTACCTTTAAAATGTAAAACTTTCACAATAAAATAAAATTTCTGAAATTAAATGTTGTTTTCCTTTCTGAATTTCAATGTATTGAACACACAAGTTTAGTAGTATTTTTTATTTATTTATTTTTTTTTTTAGTACATCATTCATTGTGTCTGCATTTATTAAATATCGCATTAATTTTAGTACTTTAGTCTATTCTCGATTTTCTGTTGCAATATTTTTTTTCTATAACGCAAATACTTCCTAGAAATCATTAATCTAAAATTCATTAGCCAAATACAAAACCAGTTTTTAATTTAAACTTACGGCTACACTTACGTTTAATGAAAGACTTATTACTTGTTGGATTCAATCAGTAGATAAATGGAGTTAGTTTATTGTTCTAATAAATGTTTTTAAAAACGCTAAAGGATATTTTTCAAAAAATTAAAATCTGAATGTCTTTAGTTTACAAAACTTTTATTATATTAAACATATTATTAGGTATGTATACACAATAAAGCGATTTTAATTAAAATGCTGTAAAAATTTGAAAAGTTCATCATAAAATAATAATTTTAAGCAACTTCCTCCCCTGTGCTGGAGATTATAACAATAAATTCAAGTGAGAAAAAGCCTTTTTAACGCTGGAGAATAATTATACATCTTTTTTAAAACACACTTTTGGCTTAATTTAGAAAACAGATCCTTAAACACACAAGAACATTAAGTGGAAATTAAGCCTTTTATCCTTCAAATTTACAAACTTGCCGTCTAATGCGACAGACTACGGTATATTATGTGTTTAATTTTCATTATATTTAATAACAACATATATTAAAGACATTTTTCTCGAATTATGGAAGACTGGTAACTGTGTTAGCATTGTTTTAAAAACACCCCATTAATTTTCATATGTTTCTAAATCAAAGGTACTAGCCAAGTATTTAATACCAAATATCAATGTAAATATTTGATTGATAAACAACTAAGCCAGTTTTCTGCGTATACTCAGATTTCAACCACCGGCTTAAATTTTGGAAGTAATTATTAAATAGGTTATAAATTTAAAAGCAACGTTAAAAACACCAGAATATGCAAACTTTGAGCAGACTAGTTTCGGTAGCCTTTAGCGTATCGTCCTCAGTGCAAAGAATAACGGAACTTGCTCAGTTATATAGAGGAGAAACGGATTCAAATGAGAATTTCATTAACCAATGGAGAAACAGGAAAATACGGGAACTAGCCAACAGGAGAATAGAATAGGTAATCCCACCAAAAATGTGAAAAATACTGATAGTAATTAAGCAAAAGAGGATTTCCAGTAATCTGATAGAGGGGGAATAACGAATTTACTATTAACTATATTGTCAAAATTTTTGTAGATATGAAATGCTTCAAGATAATTAAGTTCATGTAAGGAAGTGAGTTTAGAGATGATTTTGGCTGAATTAAAATCAAAAGAGTTGTCTTCTCCAAGCAATGCTCAGCAGTTGAAGATTTATTGGTTTTCTCTTCATGAATAGAGTGTTGGTGTTCTTTAATACAAATTTTAAACCCAGTTTGGTCTGTTCCATATAGGAAAGACCACACTGGCAATTAATACTATAGGTATCCCATGCGTTTTATAACTCTATAGGATCTTTGAGTTTGAAGAGGGTAAGTTTATTCGTAGGGGTAAAAAGGTCTTTCCTATATTGGACAGACCTAACGGGTTTATAAAGAACGCCAACAATATATTCAAAAACAAGAAACCAATAAATATTCTATTGCTAAACATTGCTGGGAGATGAACCATCCTTTTGATTTTAATTCAGCCAAAATTATCCCTAAACCCACTTCTATACATGAACTTAACTTTCTTAAAGCATTTCATATCTACAAAAAATTTGACAATCTATATTATAAAGGACAAACATATCTGTGCGTAACGCATACGTCATTTTGCGAATGGCAGGAATTTGAAATTTCAAATAAAATTTTGGTTTTGCAATTTTCTCTACTGCAAATTTTTAAACTTCTAAACATCGCACATTTTAAATTTTTACTCTGTCGTGTAAGAAAAAAAAATACTCTTTTAAATGCAATTTGTTTGAAATCTGTATCTCAATTTACTTTTAAGATATTAATTTTTTTGTAGTTTTTATTACTTTTTTTTGTAATCGTGGCAACTGAAGTACTCCATTTCTAGTGAAAGTAAAGATGAAAAAATGAAAATAGTAGATTGCTGCAACTTTTTATTGCCATTTGCTCATAAAAACTGAAACAAAAATTGAAATTAAAATACGTGCTATGTCAAGAATATCGTACGTTATAAAACCCGGTGAGTTTTGGCTTTATTTGGTTTTTATTTATCAATTAAATGATTTTTTATTTCATTGCAATTTAACTTTACAAACGATGCGACACTTTCTCTTTACAAAAATGTATTTTAGCGAATATTTGTGTGACCTGAAAGAATGCAATTTTATTAATCCGTGTGTAATTACATTTTCCAAATTTTGAAGAAATATAAATTAATGATAAAACATGGAGCTATTATAAACAAAAAAATGAAATCATAAATCATTAGATACCCGAGATTGTATTGCCGAGCTTCTTAAATGACGTCATTGCTTTCTGCTAGGTTTGTGTATTATTCTGCGATAACGATGTAATTTGCATACCGTTCTATAGATGTTGTCTAAGACGGGATCGTAAAAGTGGGATGCTATAGCGGAGGCAACTGACGTCATTTTATAAAAAAGCGTGTATTTTAATTCTTAAAACTGAAATATATTTTGCAGAAGTGCGTCATTTTCGCCCCAGCTGCTTTGAAATTTTTCAGAGGTGAAAATGCTTTATCTTTGAAAATAACGTAATCGAAATCACACACTGATAAAACGCAACGTTTTACAAACATTTAGAGTGACTTTATGGAAAAGCGGTAACATACAGTGTGCATGCTCTTTGTCCGAAAAATAGCGATTTATATTACAAAACTTTCTGATTCTCTCTTGGATGAATTCGCTCGCCGAGTTAGCCGCGCAATCAAAGAAGATCTTGGCAATAATTCGTGGTTTAAAGTAATATCAGGCTCCCCAAGTTTTTGTCCAAAATTCTGTCTACTAATAAAATGTTATTCCTATTTTTTAAGACATGTTACTGTAATTTTATCAAAATAGCATATTTTGCATAATTTAATTTTTCATAATTTTATATAATCTATATATTTAAAGCACAAGAATGATTTTTTTCATCTGCCCTGAGCTTTCTGCTGAACCAAATTTACTAAGAAATTTTTTAACTGGAGCTGTTAATTTGTAGATGTGCTCGCACTAGCTGTTTTTTTATATCCCATTATATTTTAATTTTAAAAGTATTATATGAAACTTCTTCAAAATGGTGGTAATGCGATAGCTTTCATCTTTGCAGAGAAGAGAGAAATAATGAGGTTTATACATATGATTATCTGATAAAAATTCAAAATTGTTGTATAGGGTTTGATGGCGCAAAATGACATTAGGGACATAATACTTTGAACGGAAAATTGCGTACTGCTTTTGAAAACACGTATTTTCCTCATAAAGTTTCCATAATTTTTTCCCCTTCTGTATGTGTACTAGGTTTCAGACACTAGGTCAAATGCTTAAGTAAGTGAAAATGACATCATATTTAAAAGAATTGGTGATTTTCTTAGGTAAAATTAAACTTTTTAACACAAATGCGTCAAAAAACATAAATTACAGCAAATTTTACTCTCCCGTACTGAGATTAGAATCTCGAGTTAAGAGTGCGACTGTTCACATGCAAAGATTTTGTTGACAATCGTGACTTCACGTCTTGATTTAAAATGATTTTAAAATGATACAATTAAAATACCATTTTTTTTAAAGGGTGATTGCGGGTTGAGAGGTCAATTTTCAAATTTATCTCTATCGTGTGGAGCTCGATTAAGAAAGATTAATCCGTTTGCCCTTAAAACAATATAAAGAGTTCCTTTTCTTGCGACTAATATTCCGTAAACAAAAATAAAACTTCCTCTATGATTGAATAAATAAAATAATACAAATAAAACACAAATTTAACAGACATGTAATTGAACTACGCACTTAAAACTCTGAAATTATCAGAAAATATAAGGAGGCCGTAAGAAGCAAAATCGTGGGCTAATAAATCTTAGCATGCGGCTAATACGAAAAAAAATCGCTTTTGATAAATTTCAAAATTTATCGTATTGTATAATTCCTATTTTTCATATGATTTTTTTTTTAGTGGGCTATATAAAAAATATATTGCATGTAAAAAAATATTACTTTTCAATTAAGAAAATGGTTTTCACCTATATTCTGTAACCCGGGAGGCCCGGGTACTTCCCCTAGTATTGTTAATATTGTATTCGCCATTCCCCCTTTATCAGATTACTGGAAATATTTCATAAAATGCTCTCTTGCTTAATTAGTACCAGTATTTTTCACATTTTCGGTGGCATTACGTATTCTATTCGCCTGTTGGCTGTTACCCGTATTTTCCTGTTTCCCCATTGGCTAATGAACTTCTCAGTTGAATCCGCCTTTCTTCTGTAAATCTGAGCATGTTTCCGTTATTCTTTGCACTGAGGACGGTACGCTAAATGCTACCGAAACTATTCTGCTCAAAGTTTGCATATTCTGGCATTTTTAACTTTGCTTTTAAATTTATATCATTCTGAGTCAAGTAGCATCTTAATAATTATTAAATATGTTGCTTTCATATGTCTAATAAATACTTAAAAATGGAACAAATATTTTTTCAAATGATTTTTAAGAGCAGTTGAAGATCACATACATACCACGTTAAATTAATATACCTTTTCTCAGAAATTACCAAAGGAAGTTTCCACTTAATTTTTTTTTTTTATATACAAAGTATCAATAATTCTTTTGATATACAAAATATGAATAACTCCTAATAAAGTGAAGTAAACTATTTAAACTGATATTTTTTAGTTATTTTTTTTCAATTTCGAATAAAAAACCCCTTTTAAATAAAACTAGTATGTTGTGGCCACCACAAAATTTTCTTCTATCTCATACATGTCAATACTTCAAAATTCACTGTCTCAGTGCCAAATTAAATGGCAATCTGTGTTCATCATGAGAATTCTAAAAATATGAAATTCCGTGCTTTAATTCTCTAGGTATGACCGTCACTGAAATCGTGTAAATCCAGCAAAATGCAGCATAGCAGCGCAACCTATTGGGTTATTTACACCAGAACCTAATTATCACCAACTTATGTCAACGTCTAACTGAATATGAAGTCTGATAAAAATTCGTGCATTAGTTCTTGAGATAGAGGTATTGCGCAAATCCTGACAAATGCAGCATAGAAGCGCCTCCTGTTGAGCGATTTGCAACAACACATAATCAGTAGCATTATTAATCAAGTTATACATGAATCTGAAGTTTAATGAAAATTCGTGCATTAGTTCTTGAGATAGAGCTATTGAGGGAATAGTTCAAAATGCAGCATAGCAGCGCCACCTATTAGGCGATTTACATCAACATGCAGTCAGCGTCATTTCATATGAAGGACTAACTAAATCCGAAGTTTGATGAAAATGTGTGCAATAGCTCTTGAGATAAAGCTACTGCGAAAATAGTGTAAATTCTACAAAATGCAGCATAGCAGCGCCACCTGTTGGGAAATTTACACCAAAATGTAAACAGCTTTCATTCATGTTAAAGACTAACGGAATCTGAAGTTTTATAAAAATGCGTGCATTAGTTTTTGAGATAGAACTTTTGCGGAAATCCTGCAAAATGATATATTGTAGCGCGACCTACAGGGCGATTTACACCAAAAACTAATCAGCACCAATCTATATCATTGACTACTTAAATATAAAGTTTTATTAAATTCCGTGTATTAGTTCTTGAGATAGAGCGCCTACAAAATTTGTGTCACATACAGACAGACGGACAGAGAGACAGACTCACAAACAGACATTTTGCAAAAACATGTTTTTTGGAATCTCTGACCCATAAAACGTGTAAATCCGTCGAAAACTGGAATTCGAAAATTTTCATGAAACCAATACTTTCTTCTTGTAAAGATAAAAGAAAGTAAAAAGAAAACATTTTTTATAAATATTTTGCACACATGTCTGTAACAAAATTTCCCTTCAGATTGATCAGGGATATGTGTAAAATATTCAGGTAAGATCCGGAACAATAATCTGTTGCAGTTTCCATAAAAAGGTACATCAAATTTCAAATACAAGGTTTTGTAAAAATTGAGCTTAAAATTTAAGAATGTAGAGTTTGTGTATGATGTACAAAAACAAAAATATTTAACTTCTGGTTGTCATAGAAACAAAAGTAATAGTTGTCGAAAGTGGAAAAATAAAGGAATAATATATATATATATGAGGGTTTTTACGAATTGGCTTTCCAACTGCCCTTTGGCATTATTTGCTAAGGAACGAATAACTAAAGAAACATAACAATATATTTAAATTATAATTATTATAATGCACATGCAAGTTTATTGGTCAGAAAAGCTTTGGTAATCGATAAACATATTTATTTTTTTTTAAAGATTTTCTTAAACCCGGATTCGGTAAATATTTGTTATATGTAAATATCATAAGTTATTTAATTTGTATTTGCAGTAAAAAGGAAATTTCTAGTAGGGTTAATATACGTTGCGGTAATAAATATAAAAAATCACGTAAGAATGCAAAATGTCCCTATGTTATAATGTGCTGCCGAAAAAAATGTACCGTGTGAAATCTGCAAAATAACCATTTTAAATAAAATAATGTTAAATAGAATAGAGTACATACCATACATGGTGAAAGCTAAAGTATTTCTTTTCGATTTATCCTGCAAACCGTTAATCCTTAATCTACAGACGGTACTTATAAGTACCATTAAAATAACTGTTATAAAATTCATTTAATACATCGATTAGTAGTAATACAGTTTAGAATAAGTTATAGATACATGACTTTATCTTGTTTCAAAAGCAATATTGGCTACACAAAACAAAAAATATTTTTCAAAGCATGATTTCATCTTTTCAGCTTTCTTGGCGTTGTGGGGTTCAATTCGTAAATATTTATGTATTTCTGTTGCAAGAGCATTATATTTGTACATATCCTAATTCTACAAAATACAAAGAAAAATACTTAAAATAAAAGATTTGAGTGGGGTT
Organism: Maratus speciosus; assembly: GCA_963932465.1. Classification (NCBI taxonomy): domain Eukaryota; kingdom Metazoa; phylum Arthropoda; class Arachnida; order Araneae; family Salticidae; genus Maratus; species Maratus speciosus. The sequence continues at coordinate 201,043,133 of OZ010790.1, read as the reverse complement.
ATAAATATTGCACTAAATCCCTATAAATTCAAATTCAATTAATCCTTCTAAATCCTTCAAACCTTCTAAAATACCTCTAAAATTTATTAAATGATTATGTAAATCTTCTAATTTAGTTTAAATAATTCACGTAAACTGCTTAAATCTTTCATGAAGTCATAATTCTGTACATAAAGGGCTAAAATAGCCATTGATCTTGAAAATCAGGTGCGTGCATATTATGCTGTTAGTAGACTTTTAATGGTAAGTAGCAACATATTTATTTTATATATTTGCAATTTGGCGATTTTATTTCATGTAAATTTAATGACCAATAAGGACAGATAAAAAAAAAATGTATATAGAGAAGACGTCCGGGTAATAATGAATACCATTTACATTTTTATTTGTAAGTCAACAGCAATAAATTGAACTACATTAAAACTTAGTAAAGAACAAACTTTGAGTACACTATATGGCCAAAGGTGACCGGCTGGTTGGTTGTATTTATGACGGACAATTATCTGCACGAGGGATATAGGCCCAGGGGGGGAGTGCCCTTCGTGGTTGGTCTTTCTAAGGGAACCTAACCCGTATTAACGCTTGGAAATGCAAGGTTCGAACAAAAACCACGAAATCTCCGAACGATTAGGTCGACGGGCGCGATTGGGATCGAACCCAGATCCTCCCGTCTACCAGCTTCGAGAGCAGAACCTCTCAGCCACTGGTGGGGCCAAAGGTGACCGGCAATGAAGCAAAAAGATGAGGGGTTGTATCCAAATACAGTAGTACGTGCAATATTGTGTATGCTAAATTGACACTAATCAATGGATATATGGATACAACCCCTCATGTTTTTGCTTCATTTTGGGAACAACGGATTTTGAGCTTATTCTATAAACGATTATTATCAGGCTTTTCAAACTATGTTTTTGACACTTTTACAAAAGTTGCTCTATACATTTAGCTAACACATTGTGCACATTATATCTTGATTGCATTCGCGCATGCGCAGTGAGACATTTTTTAGTAAACTTGCTCATTTTCATCCAATTTTTATTATTTTTTAATTCTGACTACAGAGTATTATGTACAATGTTGTTCCTCATATTTTTTGAAAAGAACTTTTTTTTTATTAAGAGCTTTGCAAATCATAAGCAAAAAACTTGGCGAAATTCCGGACTGTTTTTATAAAAACCTTAATTTCTCTACGAGTGTACATGCTATCGTAATACAAATGAACACAGTATATTACAATAAGCCACTTATTAATAATCTCGAGTTTAAACGCTTTTGCTGCATTAGTTTTTACAGGGTTGTCCAAAAGATATTCGTTTTTTATCAATTTTTCGAAGGTCCCGTATGAGGTTTCGGGAAAAGATTTTCGCGGAAATATATGACCTATAGCATACTCTTTACAAACCTACTGTATCAGGTTAATTCCTCATGTATTTTTCTAAATATTTAACAAAACGTCAAAAATCGTAAGTGACCGGTCACCTTTGGCCATATAGTGTATTTCTTAACACATTTTTTAATCTGCGTAAAGCGGCAGATAAAAATACATGCCAACGTTTAGCTTAAAAATAAACCAATTTTCAGGTATCAGCAGCCTGTCGGATAATATGGAATAGGGTTATAAGGAATATTAAAATTGAAAGAAAAACGACGAATTAAAACAATAACCAAATTTATTTAATGAGCATAAATTACTACAGCTTCTATAAATCATCAGATTCTTTAAAAAAATTTTAAATTTTTATACTTTTCTTAAAGCATTTGTCTAGATAAAATTCCATATTACCCGAAACACACCATCTTGAAAACATAACCCCTTCACAATTCTACAAATGAGCATAAATGAAAACTGACAAACACAGCAATAAATAAAACAGTTCAAATTTATACTGAACTTGGTTAATATCAGTAGAAATCAGATTTTATAATTAATACAAATTTTTGAGAAATTATCAGAAAAGAGCTGTTAAAATTGAAAATAAGATTGTATTTCACCGCGTCGCTGCAACAACAGGTATTATGAACATAAAAATAATTCAATTCGAAATGGACTTACATTACTTTCAAATTAAACGCATTTGAAATATAGTTGGCAAACTAAATTACTAGTAATAAATTTATAATGATATTAAAATACTTTATCGTGGATTGAATAAAAACATAAATTTTAAGTTAATTTGGAATAAAATTTAGTTTCATTAAACAATTTTTTTTTCAAAATGAACTAATTCCGCTTTCAAATAAGATTAAAAAAATAATTATTAAATTATCTACATAAAATTATTATCTATATTAAATTATCTTAAATTAACTACATTCTATAATACTCATAAGGAAAAAATATCGATTTTTTAGAGAGTATGTGACCTCCTCACTTCTGTTTTTATTACAGAGGAACCAGCGTAATTAAGTCCTGCAATCATTAATTTAAAATTCAATAAATAAAAAGAAAAGCCTTTTCATCTGTAATTTCAGAGTTCAATGAACGGCTTTTAACAGCTGGAATTCTAAAGTAGATAAATTGCATTCGTTTTACAATAAGTATTCTAAATAGTGGCAATGATTTTTACTAAAAGGAAATAATCCCTTTCATTTTCAAACATGTTATTATGCTAATTGTATTATAACGTATATATACGAGTATTTATATATATGATAAATGTTTTTTAAGGCAGTAAATTTTTTGTCTTATCAGGTATAAGTGTAAATTAAGTAATTATGTATAATTAATTGACTGATATTGTATCATTATGTGATCGACAATAATCTCTATAAAACTATGTCTGAACAAAACAAGGGTAATTTTGTACTGTTTAAAGCAACATTGCAATGTTGCTGTAGAAAATAAATTTGAATTTTCGGGTATTAGCTTAACATTCATGGTCTGATTACCCTTGTTATGGTTTAATATTCCTTGATATGAAGATGTGCTGCATATAAATTAAATTACATAAAGCGAAATATTACAAAAGTCTTTCCCATATTTTCTGTTAGTTGCTATGTTTATATGTTACGAGCGATGAATTGATTTTTGATTATATTTCTTCTTTAACGTAAAATATCCACTTTCTGTAGGTTTCGTATGATGCTTTAGCGTATGACGATAAATTTTAAATGGAACTACATTGTTCAAGAGATATGGGTTTCGTTTAATATATTAGGTAGCTTTCATTACAAAAAGATACCTATTGCAGCCGTTCGGAGGAAAGCGATTTCAAAAAATTTTGGTATATTTTCATCGATCATGACCCCCAGACCCCGAAACCACCCTCCGTTCAAAAGTTGATATATATATATATATATATATCCATATATGATCTTTGTCATACTGTAACTCTCGTATTTATGAACCGATTTGGATGAAACTCGGTGTGCACATAGTAGACACCAATGTCTCGACCGAGTTCGCTGGCCAGCTTCATCGGCCATTTTGTTTCAAAATGGCGGCCATTTAAATTTTTTTTAAAAATTTTAAATTTGAAATGTGGTACCAAAAAATTAAAAACTTAAAAATATTTTTTTTTTATGTATTTGACCTTGATACAAAGATTACGGAGCAGTTTTTGTTTTGTCTATATCTTAAAAAATGGCTGAGTTATAGCACTTTCAATTTCTAGCGTGGCTGACATTTTGGAACGACCTGATATTTGTCACGCGATAACAGGCGTATTTTTGAATCGATTTAGATGAAACTCGGTGTGTACATAGTACATACTAAAGTCTCGACCGAGTTCGTTGGCCAGCTTCATCCGCCTTCTTGTTTCAAAATGGCGGCCATTTAAATTTAAAAAAAAATTAAAATTTGAAATGTGATACCAAAAAATTGAAAATTGAAAAATATTATTTTCTTATGTATTTGACCTTGATACAAAGATTCCGGAGCAGTTTTTGTTTTGTGTATATCTTTAAAAAGGGCTGAGTTATAGCATTTTGAATTTCTATTGTGGCTGTCATTTTGAAACGACCTGATATTTGTCACGCGATAACAGGCGTATTTATGAACCGATTTATATGAAACTCGGTGTGTACATAATACATACTAATGTCTCGACCGAGTTTGTTGGTCAGCTTCATCCGCCATCTTGTTTCAAAATGGCGGCCATTTACATTTTTAAAAAAAATTTAAAATTTGAAATGTGATACCAAAAAATTTGAAGATTGAAAAATATTTTTTTCTTATGTGTTTGATCTTGATACAAAGATTTCGGAGCAGTTTTTGTTTCATCTATATCTTATAAAATGGCTGAATTATAGCACCTTTAATTTCTAGCGTGGCTGACATTTTGAAACGTCCTGATTTTTGTCACCCGATAACAGGCCTATTCATGAACCGATATGGATGTACCTTGGTGTGTACAAAGAACATACCAATGTCTCGACCGAGTTCGTTGGCCAACTTCATCTGCTATCTTTTTTCAAAATGGCGGTCATTTAAAAAAATTAAAAAATTTAAAATTTAAAATGGGGTATCAAAAAATTTAAAAAGATTTTTTAATTATGTGTTTGACCTTAATATAAAGATTCCGGAACAGTTTTTGTTTCATCTATATCTAGAAAAATGGCTGAGTTATAGCATTTTTAATTTCTATTGTGGCTGACATTTTGAAACGACCTGCTTTTTGTCACGCGATAACAGGCGTATTTATGAACCGATTTGGATGTAACTTGGTGTGTACATAGTGCATACCAATGTCTCGACCGAGTTCGTAGGCAACCTTCATTAGCCATTTTGATTCAAAAGGGAACATTTAAAAAAAAATATTTAAAATTTAAAATGAGGTATGAAAAAATTGGAAAATGAAAAATGTTTTTTTTTATGTGTTTGACCTTGATACAAAGATTTCAGGGCAGTTTTTGTTTCGTCTACATCTTAAAAAAAGTTTGAGTTATAGCACTTTGTAATTTCTAGCATGGCTGACATTTTGAAACGATCTGATAGTTGTCACGCGATAACACACGTATTTAATAACCTATTTGGATGTAAGAAGGCATTTGGATAGTATATAGCAATGTTTCGACTAAGTTCACTGGCCAGCTTCATCCGCCATCTTGAAACAAAATGGCGGCCATTAAATTAAAAAAAAATATATTTAAAGTGAAGTGCAAAAAATTTAGAAATCGAAAAAGGTTTCTTTCTTAAGTATTTGACTTTGATATAAGGATTCCGGAGCATTTTTTGTTTTGTCTTTATCTTAAAAAATGGCTCAGATACAGTAGTTTGAATTTCATTATGTGGGTGACATTTTGAAAAATCTGATTTTTGCCTGCGACAGCACTCATATATATCAACCGATTCCGATGTGAGCGAGCGTGTGCACAGGAATTACTAAGGTCTCGACCAAGTTCACTGGTTAGCCTCATCCACCATGTTCTCTTAAAATGGCAGGCACTTCACATATCGCCGAATTTGGAAACCAAATATAACTTTAAATAAAATCAGCTTGGATAAATCTGACTAATTTCGCGAAATTCTCATTCATAAGGATTTAGTATTGATAAAAATTAGTATTGAATCTTCTATAATCGGTTTCCACTAAATTGAGCTTCGTGTGTTTGAATAACATCAGCTAGCTTTTTAAAAATAAGTAATTTGAAAGCTACCTCTTCCTCAAGGCACTGGCCGGAAGGACTTTTTAGAACTTCATATGGTGGGTAGTAATTCCCTCCTACGCTATAGTTGCGCCACTTTTCAATAATTGTTAAAATAAAATAAAAAATTAAGTTATATTATTCTTTTATGGTAATAAACCGCTTTTAAATTACCTTAGAATATGACAGTATCAGTATTAAAAGTCATTTTAAAATTCTTTATGTGTTTCACTCGTTGTGTTTTTGTCTAAAATCCTCCTTATTCACTTACAGGGATCTCTATTCCTTTTCTCATAAAAACTAAAGTGTTTGATTTTTTTACAATTTGACTTTATTACTTAATAGGGAATGTTTTTTGTTTAAAAACAAACCAATAAATGGCAACATCTATGCTGATTTCCTCATAAAATAGATGTTATCTTCATCTGAGTTTGCAAAATGCCTTCAAGACAGTAAGAATTTTGCACCATTATTTAACTTGAATTCTTTAAAATTAAACTTTCTAAGTATTTGTAGATAATACATTTGTTTAAAGGCCTTAAATTTGTGATTGTGCGAATTTAGGTTACTGTTAATTATATTGGTATTTTAAGGGGGTTTGTAATTTTATATCCATATTTTTTAACCTAAATTACTAGTCCTCTAAAGGATCAATTTCAGAAAAGTTCTTTTTTCTATCACCTATGATGTCATTTTATTTGTGAGAAACCGATGAATGAGAACTTGTAGTATTATTTTAGCTTCAGGTCTGAAGAGGATAAAGCGGTACATAGTAGTATTACATTAAGTATACAGCGATAAATTTAATGTTATTTTTCTGTAATTGAAATTTGAAAAAAGTATATATTCAACTGTTATTCTCAATTAAGGAAAATTTCAAAAATGCTATGCTCTTCAAAATTTAAAATAATTTCATTTCACTTAGAAAAATTGTATTAAAAAGCATGAAATATATATAAGGAATTGAATTTTTTTTAAATTTGAATGCATATTATTCAAATTTTTATGATTTTCGCCTGTTTTAATGCATGTACTACATCAGATTAATATGTATCAATTACATTTCTTATACACCCCCCCCACACACACACAACACCCCCCCCCCCCAAAAAAAAAGAAAAAAAATTAATTACTGAAAAAACACTTACTTTTGTAAAAAAAACTTTATATATATATATAGTAACTTTTTTTTCATATTTAAAAGTATAAAAAAATTATGTTAGATAATTCTCATTTTTAAATATGTGTATTATTTCGGTATAAATAAACTATATATTTTTTTTTTTCATTTAAAATTTGTTTTTATTCACCCTTTCATTTTTCATTCTTTATATATTTTTAAACAAATTCTGAATGTTTCTCTTCCTTTAGTCTATTTAAGAAAACAAATGAATAAAAATAATTTAAACATTTTAAAAAATATATCACTATTATTAAAAAAACGTTTTTCAGTTAAACTTAAAAAGTATGCAAAAAGTAAGTACTTAAAAGATTTCATTCAAATATTTAAATCCTTTTTTAAACATTTTGCGATGTTTTTTCTGTCGGAATTTCTTTTTTATGTAATAGGAAAACAGTATATGAGGCAGGTGTTTATTTTTTGAGTCAGCTAAATTTTTTCATTAAATAATGGTTTTTTAAATTTATATGTTAAAAGTATGAAAAGAAAAAAAATACAAAGGCTATTCATATTATTTAATATGTAGTCTTCGTCTGATATAAATAATTGTTTTTCTTCTTTTACTTTCATTTTTCATGTATATTTTTTTACTAAATTTAGTAAAACTAGATTTTTTTTTATCTCCTCAGTAAACATTTTGAAGAACGGGTATTAATTTTTCCTTTGAATATCTTGTGGATTTTCCTCTTTCTTTTGCTTTTGTGTCTATAAGTAATTGTTGCTTTGATTTCAGAAATATGCGATATGATTGTGCTGTATGTATCATAATTGGTGAAAGAAATTACAATTTTCCATTTCTTCCCACATCCTTCTTCTATATCAACGAGATTCACATTTTAAATATTAATATCTCAAGAATGAATAGATGTAACAAAATATTTTTTTATATGTAACTGTAAAGAAAAACCAGTTTTTATAGTGTAGTATTGTTTACCAAAGTATATATATGTATATATATGTGTGTGTGCGTGTTTAGGATTTTATTAATGTATTACGTACACTTTTTGTGTATTGGCTATGAAAGATATATAAATATAGGGGGGAAGGGAGTACATGTGAACATGGGACGTATATACTATGAATACTAATATATTTTTATAAAGTTTTTTTCTTCTAAATTTGAGAAATGTGGATGATTTATCAATGTAATTCTAGTAACCATGTGGGACATTTGTGAACAGACTAGTTGGGGCAGATATGAACATCTCTTAAGTACCCCAACAATCATTCTATGATTCTATTCCTTTTAGTTAATTTCATGACAAATAATGTCCGCTACAATATCTATAATTTTCGTTGGATAGCAGACCTTCTGTCAAAGAAAGTTCATTTTGTATTGAAACTTCAACAAACACATCTGTCAGCGAGTACATAAAGAGCAACAAGCTAGTTTACGTTCAACCGTAATTTTATTAAATTTAATGTTCTAAAAAATGCAATACGTTTTATGTATTATTTTACGAAACGGTTTACAACAATATTTTTATGCTTTGTTAATACAAAAAGTATTACGTTAAACAACTTTGCAAATTTTTCTGTTTCATATGTTATAAACTTGCAATGATGTCTAACTTCGAGCTCTAAAACATCTATGTATATGATGTTTTGAATGGAGATAGGTTTATATATAGCAATATTTTAAGAACGTAAAATTGTTAAACTGACAACTACCGTAAAATCTCGATTGTGAGTACCCCCCCCCCTTTTCTTTCAATAGAAAAATAATTTAAAGTTGGGGCGTGGACTTATAATCGAGATTTAAAAAATAATCATTAAAAAACCCTTCTTTATCATTAATTTAGAAATAAATAAATCAAATATAGGGGTGAGCATCTTTCGTATTTCGGTATATTTCCAATAAATATTTTCTAAATGCCCCCTCCCTAAAATATCCCCAAACAAAATCCCTTAAGTAAAATTTAAAAGCTTTAATTTTTTTTTTAATTTACTTCTTTACTTTTAATTTTATTGTAACAATATTTAATCAATAATCTAAGCCTCACTCCACCCCCCACCCCCCCACCCCCCCCACCCCCCAAAAAAAATTACTTATTTTCATTTTATATTCTTTTTTCTTAAAGACATCAGTCAGAAATTAGAGAAATAGATTTTTTTTCTTTATGGTGAATTTAAAATGAATAATATAACTGATGATTATGATGAAAAATGAATAACAAAATAAAAAGCATGTGAAAGGATATTTTTTCCTAGTGTTCACATGTGCCCTACGTGTATTCACAACTACCTCGCCTCTGGGGCAAATGTGAACAATTTTTAAAAATTTATAAAACTGTTAAAAAAAAGTAAGAAGAACTAAAAAGGTGATTTAAAAAAAAATACCACGTGTAAAAGAAAGTTCTGTTTACTATATTGAGTAGTTTTTGTTTATAGAAATTAACCCAGTTGTGGAAAAAAGCTATATTTATGCGAACTGCTCACATGTGCCCCCATCTCCCTTTTATATATAGAGAGAAAGACTCTGACGAGACGTCTTCTAAGAAGTCTCCTCGGAAAAAATACAGTTTGCAGTATATATACAGGGTACAATATGTTATCTATCGCCGACCTTTAATTTCTCAACCGTTGGTCACAGACATATAGAACCAACTTTAGCCGGTATCGTAGGTACGTTTGAATGCTGTTCGACCCATAAAAGTAAGTTCAAATATTTAGATGAAATAACCCTATATGGTAATTCTGCGATTTAGCGATATCCGCTAAGGGTGGTTTTGCAGTAAAAAGGACATTGCAGCCTGATTTTGATCTCGAATTACTTTTATTCATCTTTTAATTGACCCCTCAATGAAAGACAAAATCATGTGCAAAATTCTCAAACTTTATAATTTAATAACTGTGTCAATTTTTGTAGTACAGATGTCAATCTTTTTGTGCTATATATGTTGTGATATGCGTAAACTTTTACTAAATATGACTATAGGGACTGGGGGACCGTATAAAAAGTTAGTTTTCGTAATTTTTATAAAATTGATTTTTTACTTTTAAAAATGTCCCAACATGAATATTTACTTCGTTTGAAACGTTTTTGCAATTGGTCTACGTCTATATAACTATATGTCTACGACCAACGGTTGAGAAATTAAAGGTCTGCCATAGATAACATATTGCGCCCTGTATATATAATTTCTTCAAACGAAACGAATGGAAAATTACTTTAAAACAGACGCACACTTTCATCGCATTTTACCACACATTCTTTAGTAAAAACTAAATAAATGTAATTCTTTTCCGCATTTAAGAGCTAACATCTAGATAAAAGTTATTTGATAGAAATTAGGTGTTAATTCTTTGTTCCTTCTTATTCCATTATTTGGGAATTTCTTTGTAAATTAGCGAGTAATTAGGTAATATCTTTAACAATATTAATTCGGTTAACGCAAAATCTAAACATTGGAATTGAAAAAAAATATATATATAAAAAATCTCATTTTTTAGGTGCGTTCGTAGTTATATAAATACGTAGCACCTATAGTCGTCGTTCAGTCCGTCCGACCGTCCGTCCGTCCGTCTGTCTGTCTGTCCGCATATAACAGAGCAAAAACTACCCGACCGAATGGTCTGAAATTTTAAATGTATGATTGTTGCAAAATTTTGTCGAGCCATTTCAAATTTTATGAAAATCGGATGTATAGTTTAATTACAGGGACAGTCAAAAGTTTTTCTTTAAATTACGGCCAATGGGAAAAATTATTGCAAGTGCATTTTCATGGTGTTACAGCCTTTCGAATGGTCTGAAATTTTAAATATATAATTGTTGCAAAATTTTGTCGAGCCATTTCAAATTTTAGGAAAATCGGATGTATAGTAATTACAGGGACAGTCAAAAGGGTTCCGTTACATTACGGGGAATGGGCAAAAAGTTATTGCAAGTGAATTTTAATGATGCTACAGACTATGCACTTTATGAAGTGCAAAAAAATTATACATTCAGTACATTATGGGGTGTAAAAAATAATTATAAAACTAGTTATAGTACGAACGCACTTCATTTGCCACGTTTGACGAGCAATTTTCAACTTCTTTTTTTTTTTTTTTTTTTTTTTTTTTTTTTAAGAAAGAACAAAATATTTTCATTGACTAATTTGTAGAAAGATAATGTCGTTTTATTCTTGTATAAACAATTAAAATGCTTAAGGGGGTCCGGGGCACAAAAATCTTCACATTTTGTAAAAAACATTTTATTTCGTTAAAAGTTTCTCGGATTTTTCCTGCTTAAAGTGACTTTTAAATCATGTTTCTATCTTAATTAGAACAAGAATTATTTATTATTATTTTTTTTGTTTTGGTTAGCTTTCAAAATCTAGTTTTCAAGCAATGGCTGAGATGGAAACGGCTTCTTGTAAAAATGAGTTTTTCTTCATGATGGGGTTTTTCAAAATTACTCGTATTTAAATTCTTATAATCAAGAACCGTACTTTCATCGATTCGTATATTTATTAAGATAAATAAATCAACGTTTGATATTATTCGAACATGAAATATAAGTTGAATCAATATAGATAGTGAATCCACAGGGCACAGAATATGCCTGGACACAACTAAAATTTGTTATTTTTTTGTTTTAATCATTGTGATAGGATGAGGTGATAAAATTTTAAGCAGCATCGGCATCCATTTTGTTTGTTTATACGTTACTACGCATGCGCTAACCCACGTTCACAAGCAATCCGAGAGTTAACTCGCCGATTTCGGAGGATTAAAAACATGGGGTTAAAACCAGTGTTAACTCGCGAATTTAGCTTGGTGAATACCGATTTTGAGATAACCCAGCATTTAACACTAACTCGGGAGTTAACCCGCGTTGGTGAATACGGGCGTGAGAGAGTTTGAACTTTCTTCGGGCTAGAGACAGTCACGACCATTCACTCTCGCTGGCTGTAAAGGTGCGTTTTCACTGGTCGTTCTAACGACCTAAAAAATCCCAGTGACCCAAAACCTTAACCTAAGAGCGTTTTCACTGGTTACATATAAAATCCTTACGCCAACCAATCAAAGGCAAGTTTTTGCTGCGCAAGCGTCTACTTTACGGTTTTATGGTTTACTTGGAAAATGTCCTTTTCAATTGTTTTACTTTAAGTTTGATTCAGTATATTTGAAAAAAAAAATTGCTTTTAAAAATATGATTTTTTTCCCTTAAAGTTACACCAATTTTTTTTTTAATTTTTTCGTTAAAAATTTTTAATTTTTTTTTAATTAATATTTTTTTAATTATTAATCCAAATTAAATCTTATATATTTCTGTTTATTTAAATGAAAAGAAAATGAAATTCTATGAATAATATTTCGAGTAATAACGATTTTAAATTCCCCACATTTTTTAATAAATTAGGTAGATTTCGCATGAAATACTACCTATTAAATTCTCCCTTATGTGCGAATTTCTGAAAATTCGCACATAAGGGATGGAAATAGGGAGGGATTTTTTGAAAACCGAAAAAAACCCCACAACTTCTCAATTTTTGAACGTATCAAATCAGTTTAAAGTTTTTATTACTTCTAAAAAGAGGGCCAAAAATTTATGTATCACAGATTTTTGCTAAAATCAAAAATGGGCTCAAGGGGAGCAAAAAACAGGGTTTTGGGAAGAAAAAAATTCATAACTTCGTCAATTCTCAAGATACAATATCCAATTAAATTTATTATAAATCTTCTTTGTGTTGTCTACAACATTTATAGTGGCAAGGTTTTGAATGGACCAATTCTTACAGCAAAAATAAATAAACAAATAAGTAAATAAATAATTAAAAAGACATAGAGGTTGAAGAAAAAAATCATCGTATTAAGAGTGTATTCAAATCCAAACTGCTTATTTTTTTACTCATTTTTAAATTCATTTTTGCTCTCAAACGCATCCAATTGTTAGATTCTCTTATTCAGAAATTATACAATGTACCGTTATAGTCGATATTTTGATAGAGACAGAATATAATTCAAAAAATTCTGTCAAAGTGCACATTTTGAACCGAATTTCCCGAAACGATTGTGTTAGAAACGAAAAATATTGTCCTACTGAGAAAATAATTGTTTATATACCACAGGTCGCTTATAAATCTCTTCTAAAAAATCACGTCAGCAATTTTCATATTTTACTTTTAAAACGAGTCTGAAAATGTGCCAGAAAATTTCGAGTTGTTGAGTGGGGGGAAAATATTTATTTTAACACCGTCTTAATATGATTCTGATAAAATGAGCTCTTGCAGGAAAATAAATTTAAAAATTCAACAAAAGCGGCCAGATAAAATTGTTGTACTGGGTTTATTTCTAATCTTTATTTAGTTTTTGTTGGGGAAATTAGTACTTAACATCAAACTCCGCCTGTAGGCCGACCCGTCAGGGATTTTTTTTTTTTTTTTAATTTTTAAAACAGAATATAAGTCTTATCAAGTGATTTTATTTACAAATGTTATATTTTACCGTCACAAAAAAATTCAGAATTTTATTTCAATAAATAAAAATTATTTGAAAATGTGTCCAGGACCCCCTTAAATATATAGCTTTGTTTTAGAAAACGAAATAAAATAACTTATGGAAAGCATAGTAATTTATGTATTCAATTGCGATGTCTTTTAATACATTCTCCACTCAGAGGAGTTGTTAGCAAGTTGGCCATAAGATATTTGGACGAGGTTGGGGATTCGAAACCAGCGCAGTCTAAGCGGGGTTACACAGTAGACTTTTTCTTGTAAAAGAACATTAATTGGGGTCACTTTCCCTTGGAAAGTACTGCATTGAGAGTGTGTCTTCAATACGGTTGCCAAACTACGATTTACAAGCGTAAACGTATCTCCAATGTTCTTCAAGCTCCCCAGCCTTAATTTCGACACTGCTTGAGAAAAAATAGTTTTTCTTTGACGCACATTAAACATTTATGTTTTAGGAACCAAAATTCAACATTCTTAAAAAAATAAATAATTTTTATTGATATTTTCTGAAAAGGACCACTATTAGAATTAGCACACGTTAATTTTTTTAAGCAACTGAGTTATTTTGTTGATTTTAAGAAATGAAATAAGTATTTCCCGCTAGGCATGACGTCATTTCCGACATTGGTAATTTTGCGGTGCATATTATTGATTCACTATGCATGTTTTTTTTTTTTTTTTTTACTTATGTTTAATCTGTTTCAACTATAAATTTAAAATTAAATCTCCATGTTAACCTTGGGCACACGATAAACCGTCAAGTAATGATGATAATTTTCTTTATATAAGGAGAATTGATATCATAACTCAAGACCATTTTATTTCAACATCAAAGCATATACATAATTTTTCCGATATATGATGCCCTATTCACATGTTTTTCATACTTACTCATTTTAATGCACCTTATATTATTAAGAAATATTTGAAAATTTCCATTTTATTTCCAATATGACGTCATATTCATATAAATTTTTTCTTCGTACTTTTTAGCATAATTTTCAAATTTCACGTCATGTTTTATTTGAAAATTAATCATTGAGGATAAATTATTATTCCTGGCTTTCATTTTTTTGGAAACGAGATAAAAAAGATGGTTAATTTTTATTGGAAAAATGGCAATTAATTCTTTGTGAAAAATAATGAAATTTTGTATTATTAAGCAAAATGTTTGAGTAAAATAAACCCAATTTGCATTTCCGGATCCGCATCCAACCAAATGCAAAGGTGAAAAAGCAGTAATTCATCCGTTTAGACGTTGATTTCACTCAAACATTCATAAAAAACTTTCGTATTTATAATATTACTAACTGTCACCCGTGACCACGTTCACGTAGCATTAAAAGAAAGATAAATGGTAGATTAATTAAGTAAAACATTTCTCTCCCGATAGTTAAAAACACATATAATTAACTAACCCTTCATCACATTTTATAGGAGGCATCATGGTATTTCTTATTTATACTGTCTTGACATAAATCAGTCATAAAAAGTTTAATTTTGTGTCAAACAATATAAACAATCTCGAAAATGAAACAGCAACCAAGGAAAAAAGGAAGGTCAATTAAAATCGTGGAAATCAACGAATATTTCATTGTAAAACGAAAAAACAACGCGGAAGAATTTAATACAACAGTGCATTTTATGTGGTATTTTGTGTTAAGTTTGTATGTGTATGCATTGCATACTACGAAGCATTACAAAAATCTATTTAAAATGAATAAAAATAAAAAAAAACTTTAAAAAACGAAAAAAAAATTAATCTTTAAAGGCAAAAAGAAATGTGGAATTAATATCCGATTGCCAAACTACAATTTATAAACGTGCCTCCAATATACTTTGAGTTCTCGACCCTTAATATCCATGCCGGCAAATGGAAAATGATTTTACTGTTACCATAGGTATAATACCATACTATAAAGATAAGGATGTTTCGTTATATAGAAAATAAGGTTTTACCTGATAAGAAAAATGAATCTGTTTGCTTTTCTTTTTTTTTCTGGTGGCGCTTTATTTGGGATAGTATTCTAAAAAATATTATTTCCTAAATTGCATTAAATTCTATACACTATTTCATTTAATGTTTCAATCATAATTTCTTATCCCTGTTAAAAGAAGACGATGACCATATATTTAAAACCAGGTCCGGAATGAGATTAATTTAAAAGTAAAAATATATTAATTTATACATTTTGGTTAAATTTAAATCCAAAAAGTTTTTTGGGGTGGATGGGGAGGGCAATACTAATAAAATGCATTAATAACATCTGATATAGTCCTCCGTCTTTCAGGGGAATAACTGAAGTGATTTTAGTATTTTATTTAAAATAATATTTGCAGTTGCTAAACAACAAATTAACTATTTTCTAACAAATGGACCAAATAAACAAACTAACAGTATTTAAATATATGACCAATTCTGTAAGCCTGAATAAACGTGTCGGTACAAACAAATGAGATAATGTTATATTTTATACATTTATTTAGATAACAAAGTGAAAGAACATATATATTTTTATTTAAAAAAAAAATCCCGGTGTAAGCGAATCTGTTTATATACATTTAAGAAAACAGTTTTATTTTTCCATTAAAAACTTTCAATGTATTCCATCTGATTGCTTTTCCCATAATACGCTTTGCTAATTGGAAGAGCGTTAAGGTAACACTGTTATTTACATGTGCAATTTACCTTCAAGTTAACGAACTGTTATCAAATTTTGGTTGTGTGTCCAAAGGATATTTCATTCAGGCGCAATTACAAGATTTTAAAATGTTTCGCTGTTTGTTATCTGATATAGTTTCTAATACAAAATTACATTTTAGCAAATGGTATTGTGTACGAAATCATTATATTTAAGTAGATGATAAAATTTTGACTTGCTGTTGACTTTGATTAACGTTTTAAGAAATACATTACTTACTAGACCATTAAAATAATTTTAAACAATTTAATTTTTTTTTCTAAGAGAGTTGATTATATTTAAAGATATTTCTCTGCTTTCTAATCAATTCTTATTAAAAATTTCCGCATAATTAGATTTAATTTTTTTTAGATTTTATTACGTTTAATGTTCTATAATTACAATAAGAATAAATGAAATAAAAGTATAAACTAATAAGTTAATTAATTAATTAATTAACAATTTTTTAAACAGCCAACTGACAGATTTTTAATGCATAGAAACGTAATCTAAGAGTAACAAATGTTATTAAATTAATTTTAAAATTGTTTAATAATTATTTTTAATTTACTTCTTTACTTAAATAATTTTTGGATACATACACATGATTCCATATTTGGTGCCTACTTACTTGCATTATTCACCACTATATTTAGTATCATAAATTTTATATAAATGCTCAATTTGTAGCAAAATTGTAATCTTGCATTTATATGAAAAATATTTCCGTATTAAAAATAATCACCATTTTTTCGAATATAAATATATTTAAAGAGTATATTAAAATTAGATATATTATTATTTAAGCAGTATATCATTTGAAATGCAATCCGTCTATCAGAATATTGCAGCATCTATACTATTAAATAATATTTTATAAATTGTTACTTTACAATATACAGATTTCTGGTACATAGAGAATTTTTATTAAGATCCAATTTTTATTAAGATATTGCTTGAAGAATACAATCGGAGATAAATTTTATATGCTTACATCACTTGTTTTGCACACTTTTCAGGGATAAAGCATTTAGGAAATTAATGGCATTCATCTTAAATCAGACATCTATTTTCTCTGCCAAATCCTACTATTTCTCGTTATCTCTTAGAATAAAAAACTATTACTAATAAAAATCAGGAAATTAGTTTTGTTTGAATTACAAAAAAAAAAAAAAAGGATAATTAACGTTTTTTTTTTTTTTTTTTCATACAGAAGACAATCTCTGCCTAAAAGCTTAGCAATATTTATCAAATGCAGTAAATACGTATAACAAAGGCAATAGATCAAACATTGATGAATTATTCACAAAGCACACGATGTACTTTACATAACAGTGTAATATGCCCTGAACTCGAATGTTATAAAATGATCTATTTCTTTTAAATATAAACAAATTTAATAACAGCTAATAGAGTAATTCCGGGATTTAGGCCGAATATTATTTTGAATTTGTGTATAAAGTCCCTTGACGGACATAAAAAATAATCATACTGTGCTATTTAATGTTAAATATACAACGCGTGTACTGCGACAAAAAATTCAAAACAAATAATTAATATTTTGTAACAATTTTTTTCAAAAACATTACACTGCGGCGCGTCACCCATACACTCAGGCTGAGACTCCGCACTTGTGCGGTAGTTATGCCGCGCTTGTAATAATATCAGAATGAAATTATAAGTAAAATTGATAAAAAAATATATATATTCATATCTGGACTATAATTAACGATGTAACAACAAAATTAAACTAAATGAGTACAATGAAACGTATTAGTAGACTCAAATTTATATTTGTTTGCCTACTTCCGCTATTAAAATTACCTACTTATTTTTTTACATTATATTTTAATTGTTATTTCAGCAACAACGTAACATAAATGTATTAGAGAGGGAAAATAAAAAAATGTAAAATTGTGCTTACATAAATTATTTGTTAACCCTTTCGTGACCATTGGTATTTACACTAATTTTATTCGGTTGGCACCACTTTTTTAAAAGAAGTTAATTTTACTTAAATAATCATGAAAATGCTCTAATTAAAGAAGGCAGATATTACTTTTCTTTTTTACTGGTGCCAGAAATAAATTTTGTATGCTCTTTATGAAGATGTTTATATGCACCTATGGTCCCGCATGTGTTAATAGACCTGTTTCTTCGGCTACAATCTACACAAAATGTGTCGTAAAAGTACAGTCTTTTTGTAACTACATTTAACACCATGCAACGAGGCCAATTACACTTCCTCTTTTATGAGTAGTTTTCTGAACATTTCTTGTAAAGAACGTCTGCGCTACGCGTAATCTAATTGTTCATTATTATCATCTTGACTTGCATCTTTCTTGCCCTTCTTATTTTTTATTCTTCCCTTTTTCTCTTTTGGCTTTAGTAAACTTGAGAGCATGACTAACATGGTTAGTCTGTGCAAAAAAGAAAAGGGAAAGTTAATAACACTAAATCATCCCGTACAACGGAAACTGTGGCATGTATACCGGAATTGCAATGCAGCATGCATCGCATTTTCCATGGTACAGACGTTCACCATCACAGTTACCTGCTATTGCTAAGGGGAATGGCGTAACCATTCACACAGTATTCTATACAAACGCTACACTTAGTTTTGACTTTGAAATCATGCATGCATTTAGTAATTAGTGTATGAAAAGTATTTAAGCATTACGTGTTTAAAAGTTTGGACAGTGAAATCATGCACTTACGTCAAAATAAATATTCTACTTCTACAAGTAAACATCGAAATGAGATTCACGCTATACACTGGTTAAAATAATCTCACTGCGTACCTGTACTGCACGTTTGAGGACTATCTATCGATAATTACAAGAAATACCAGGGGTGCGGCATCTATCCCGGATGCGGCAACTATCCCGGAGTTACCGTATATTATGAGAGGATAACACACCTATATACTTGTATATATCTGTATATATATATGCGTTTACAAATTTTTTTCAATTTTCTTTGAAATTTATTATTTTATTATTTGTATATATTTGATCAATCCTTCGTATATGTATTTCCTAATCTAGACACTTCTAATTAAACACCTATTATTTAATAAATAAAATATTATATATAATACATTAAAATATAGATAAAAAAATTTAAATATATAAAATTACAAAATTTTAAGCGTGAAAATGAGTCTCAACACCAAAGTATTTCAGAAATACATGACATTGAGTTGGAATAAAATTAATGTAACACTTGTACGCAAACTGTGTGTTGCATAATTCGACCGACAAATTCAGAGTGGTCATAGTAGGCATCAACAGTATGAAAAACTATCATAGAACATGGGGTCGCAAATAACCCATTTAATGAAAATCACAGTGCGTTCTACACTTACCCTGCTTTGTTTGACGGTAATAAATTTCAGAAAACTGAAGTACATTATACGAAGCTTTTAATAGACATACTCACCTTTGTTGTAAATAGGATAACACACTCACACACATAAAAAAAGAAGTTGGAAATTGCACGTCAAACATGGCAAATGAGTTGCTTTCGTACTATAACTAGTTTTATAAACATTTTTTGCACTGCATATTGTACTGAATGTATATTTTAGTGCACTTCATAAGTGCATCTCAATTTCATTCTGTTCGAAAGGCTATAACATCATTAAAATGCACTTGAAAAAAAATTTTTCCCATTGGCCGTAAGGTAAAGGAAAATTTTTGAAAGTCCCTGTAATTAAACTATACATCCGATTATCAAAAAAATTTTAAATGACTCGACAAAATTTTGCAACAATTATATATTTAAAATTTCAGACCATTCGGTTGGATAGTTTTTGCTCTGTTATATGCGGACGGATAGACAGATAGACGGACAGACAGACGGAACGACCGATGACTGTAGGTGCTACGCATTTATATAATTACGAATGCACCTAAAAAGGATAAAAGTTTCAGTAATTTGTGCCTGCAGTATGCACTTGACACTCCCCATTTTAGACTGTTATTGTCAGTTCATTCGGTATCATCGATTGTGTGAATACCCTGATTTTCCAGAATTTTTTGTGATATTATCGCATCTCATACAAAACAAGTTACATGCTGTTGCATTTTTATTCCAGTATTTTTATTTTTCGCAAAAATATTACGACATGCCGACTTCAGTTAGTGTAAAATATTCTGTATTTGTGACTAAATAAGTGTTTACCACCCTATATTCTATGGCAATTTTTCATGTTCTTGGTACCTATTATCACTTCACTGAATATCTCGGCCGAATTCGACAACACCATGCGTATGTGTATTTTACTGATATTAAACGTCTCTCGGAAATAGAAAGGCAATAAAAACGTCTGTACAGCTACTCATGTATAATGATTTATTTCTTCTTTCAATAACATCTTTGGAAATACATATGCACATTCTGAACCGAGGGTATAATATTTTTATGAATGCATGATTTCAGAGACAGATTTAAGAAAACACGGGAAGTATCATTATATTTTTTATCCTTGTAAACATTTTATCGAATTTCGGGACAATATATTATTCGTATTTTTTTTAATCCTAAAAGGACATTTTGGCTCGGAGGTTTCGAAAATAACTTCATTAATTACTGACAATATCAAAAACTGGTAATATTTTATTCATAACTAGCAAATCCGCGCAGAGTTGTTCCGACTCGGAATAATAACTTTAAATATATGGATAAAATCAGTGATGAATCCCGACAATTTTCATCCGGGAGAGATTCTGCTCTATCCGGGTGAATATTATGACGTTCTGTAGAGATTGGGGAGATATTGCACTTCTGCACAATGATTAAGCGTAAAATACAAAACCTTCCAGAGGAGGGAGTATTTCGATGCTCCAAGGGAAAGTAACCCACGGCTCACATCCTCTTCAACGCTGACTAAAATAACCGTACCGTTTCCTGCAATTACTTTAAATATAACTTATATCGTTACATCAGTCGATCTTTCCGAACAAACATAGCATGTTTTACTCTTTCAAAAAAAAAAAAAAAAAAAAAAAAAAAAAAAAGTTCCCCACAGCGTGGTTTAAATGTGTCGTCATAGCAACGTGTTTTGTCAATTAAACTCTATGGCATTGCCGCAAGGGATTGCACAACTAAATCATTAACACACATATTTTTAGAACTCATATCTTTCCATGCCCGAATTAAAAAAAAAAAAAAATTCCCGTCCGTGAGCCCATATATGCCTAATGATAACAGTTTTCAGCAATAAGGAGATTTGCTTAGGAAATCAACGAAGGATTTTCACCCATGTCTTTCTTTCCAGGTTTCACAGAACCAATATATGGACAATTTCTTTAATAATTAAATAAAAAAAGCTATTTCACATATTTCGACTTATTAAATTTATTGCTGCAAGTCTGCCGTATACAGAGGTAAATATATAAGATTAGATGGATAAATTATCAATTAGAGATTGGTTGGCAAAAACATATTTCCCATTTTCAACAAAATCAATAATATGTATAATTTTTTCTTTTATCACGAAAAATTTAAAAATCGCTGTACGAATTCAGAATAAACATTATGAAACGTGGGCAAACTATGCTATCTATAGCAGAAAAATTTGGATTATGAATGAATCAAAATAATTGACGTACTTAATAAGTCTGTGAAACACGCAAATCTTTCTGTTCAATGCAAAAATAAAACTTTAAATCAAAAATCTGAGCATCTGATGGTTTCGGACCTCTATCTCAAAATAAATTTGAAGACCTCTACGTATGATAGATATCCCTAGAAATCGTGCACAGATATGCACAAAAACACATTTTTCATTAGTGTAGAATATTATTATTATTAGTAGTAGCAGTACAGTTTTAAAATTATCATAATTTCTGGGATTGAATGAGATCGTCGGTACCATGTTAAACTATCCAATATGAAAACAGTGGGCGACTTTTTTAATTTCAGATTTCCTGATTGGCACCACTTTTCTGAAATGGTAAAATTCCCCTTATTTTCGCTTTAACTAATAGTCATTAAATAAGGTTATTAAGGCAACTTTTAAAATTTCAAAAAATAGGTGCCGATCAAGAAATCTGTATTTTAAAAAAAGTAGTCCGCTGTTTTCATATTGGATAGTTTTACATGGGACCGACAATATATCCGATGTAAAAGAATCTGGTTTCGGTAACTTATTTTAATATATTCCAATAATTGTATTAATTTAAATATAAATAAAAAATCACTACTCAGTATCACAAGTTGAATTAAATAAGATACTTTCTTTTTTTAATTTTTGAAGAGCTCATATGAAAATTCCATACAAAAAATATTTTAAAAGGTGTAAAACCTGGAAGATTTGAAGTGTAAAAATAAAATACAACACAAACGGTTTACAAAAATACCTGTCTTTGATCTTGCGTGAAAGATATGAAAAAAAAATAATGTTTAAGTGTAGAATAATGCCGATTTAAAAATGCATGCATTTTTTGCAAAAATTTTTAGGTTAGGCCTAATTTTACTCACCTTTGAATACACCAGGCACGTAAGACAATGATTTTCATACGGGCTGGGTCAAAACTAGGACTGAAAATTTTTAGCCGTGAAGACTAGGAATGAAACCAACCCGGGCTTCGTACAGAAAAAATAAGTTAGGCCTGAGCCTTCAGAAAAATTATGTCCCGGCCCGAGTACCGTGAATGAAAATCGGCCGCCGGGCTCGGGTCACGGGCCGTCCCGCGCAGATCTTTAAGTCACGCATTCGGTGCCTGGGGACAGATTTTGAAAAATGGCCGGCAGCCAAAGTGTTAAGGTAAATTTTTGATGAAAATCCCCAACTGAAGAATTTCTCTATTTTTTTCAACAATCAACTGGCAAATTTCATGAATTTTTCTGACGACTGAATGACAATTTTCACAGTTTTTTTTCATGCAACTGATTGACAAATTTTGCAATATTGTATTTCTACCCACAGGTGAAATTTAGATTTTTCTTGATACTGATTTGTGAAACTCGTGAAATTTTTTTTTATATGGTCGATAGATGAATTTCGACTTTCAGAGCAATTTTCCCTGCAATCGATCGAAGAATTTTATTACTTTCTCCTGTGAACTTTTGGTGAATTTCCTGATTTATCCCCACGACTTACTGACAAAACTTACAAGGATTGTTTTTATGCAATTGGTAGAAGAATTAAGCGATTTTTTTTCTACCACAGCTGACTCATTTTTTTTCCACACGACACAGAGTTTTCATATGCATTTCAATTTTTTAAATGATTTTTTTCATTTATTGCGTAGGATATTGAATGAGCTTAGTACACTGTTATGTTGCAATACTCACAAGCTAATGTTAAACCAATGACAATATCCTTATTTTTTCTTTTAAATGTTTTTTTTTTTTTTTTTTTTTTTTTTTTTTTGCATAGGTTATTTGACATCATTGAACATATTTGAATATTTGAATTTTGTGGTTTTACTATTTTGGTTGCTTAAAAAAAAATAAATAAATAAATAAAAAATAATAATAATAATAATAAAATGTTTTCACTGAAAAAAAAATGTAAATATGTCAAATAAACAAAAAAGAGTACACTGAAATACAAGTGTGAAATTTATAAGAATGTTGCCATTGGTTTAACTTTAGCTTGTGAGTGTCATATAAGGAAGCACATAAACTAGTTAAAGAGGACTGCCGGACACTGAGCACTGCCAAATTTGCCTAGAGTCCGTATTTTCCGCCACAACTTACTTGCGAGTTTTTTTTTCTTTTTTCATCATGTGATCAGTGGATGAATTACGCAATTTTTTCTCTGTGATGGGAAGTGCTATAAGATTTTTTTACCATAATCGAGTGGTGGATTCCTAGTTTTTTTCTCGCACGAACAATTGAAAAATTTCAATGCTTCCCGCGACCTAATGATGAAATTTACATTTAAAAAAATAGCGAAATTCTCCATTTGGTCACAGCAGGAAATTATCAAGAAATTCGGCAGTTGATTGGGAGGAAAATCTCCAAAGTTTAATTAGTCATGAGGAAGTATCGCAAAATTCTGTTGAGAAAAGGGTACTCTAAGAAGAAAATTAAAAAAATATATATTTTTTTAACAAGGTACAACTGTGCCGTTTTTTAAAAATTTCTGCCCAGTGGCCCTTTTTATCTAGAATCAACACTAGGATAGTGTTGATTCTAGAAAAAAGGACTGCTCGGTGCGAATTTTTAAAAAAGAGCACTCGCAGAACCAAAAAAAAAAAAAATCTAGGCGCCAGCGGGCAGTCTCTCACCACGAAATTTTATTAGTTCCCGTCACTTAAATTCTTACAAAAAAATTAGGTGAAAAATTAGGCGAAAAATCACAAATAAAATTTAGTGGTGAGAGATTGCCCATTAGCGCCTAAATTTTTTTCCTGCTCTCATGTACCTTGTCCACAAAAAAATAATCTGAATTGGTTTTCTTAGACTCCTTTTTTATGAATAGAATTTTGCAGTGTTTTCCTGTGACAGATTGATTTGATCGATTTTCTCCCATTTAATGATGTTATGCATTTTTTTTTCAAATATTAATATTCAATAACTATTTTTCAAAGGTAATATTCAATTATCAGTTAATGTGACATATTTAGCCATTTTTCAGCTACAATTGTTCGACAAATTTCACATTTTTTCCAGCCATCGACTGAAGAATCTTGTGATTTTTGTCTCACAATTGATTGATGAATTTTACGATTTATTTCTGCAACAGATTGACAAATTTCACAATATTTTAAAGCAGTCGACTGAAGAAATCTTCTGCTTTTTTTTTTTTTTTTTCAATAATTGACTGGGGAATTTCATAAATCTTTTCGATGAGTAAGTAATGATTTTTGCAATTTTTTTTCACTCTACCAATTCACGAGTTTTGCAATATTTTATTTCTACTGATTGGGGAAATGTGCGGGAGTTTCCTTACGATCGATTTACAAAACTTGTGGGATTTTTTTCATATTTTCGATGGATGAATTTCGCAGATTTTCACCGCGGCCGATCGAAGAATTTCATTATTTCTCTTACTTTTTGAACTTTTTTAAAATTTTAATATTTTTATCATTTTAGATTGGATTTTTTTACAGAGCCATCCGATAAATGTCATTTATAATATATAAAAATTTCATAGAGGGTGGAGGGTGTATTCCGAGTGGTGCAACACCCACTTTTATAAATTCTGCTGATATCCCTCACGTGGCTATTGTTAGTAAGGACCCGTGACCACTTATTTATGTTATGCACATCTGGCTTTACTCACCTACATTGCCACCCCAAGGGGGCAATTTTCTAAATTTTGCCATCATGCTTCATGTGACATATTGTTGGAAAGACCTGCGAGCAATTATTCATGTTATGCTCATCCGGTTTTTCTCTCCCACTTTGCTGCCCCTAAGGCGGCACTTTTCTAAATTTTGCCGCCACCCTTCATGTTACCCATCGCGAGAAAGGCCTGTGACGACTTATTTATGTTATGCATATCCGGCTTTCCCCTCCCCCCATTTTGCCCCCCTCTCAAGGAGGGCACTTTTCTAAATTTCCCCGTAATGCCTCATGTGACATATTGTTGGAAAGGCCTGTGCGCACTTATTTATGTTATGCACATCCCGTTTCACTTCCCCCAGAGGGGGCACCTCTCTAAATTTTGCCAACACCCCTCGTGTGACCCATCACTGGAAAGGCCTGTGACCACTTATTCATGTTATGCACATCCGGCATTCCTCCCCCTTTCCCCCCAAGCGGGGGGGGCTCTTTTCTAAATTTTACCGGCTTGCCTCATGTGACATATTGTTGGAAAGGCCTGAGGGCACCAATTCATGTTATGCACATCTTGTTTCTCTTCCCCTACTTTGTCTCTCCTAAGGAGGGCACTTTTCTAAATTTTGCTGTCATGCCTCATGTGACATATTGTTGGAAAGGCCTGTGACCACTTATTCATGTTATGCGCATCTGGTTTTTCTCCGCCCACTTTGCCCCTCAAGGGGGGTACTTTTCTAAATTTTGCAGTAAAAGTTTCTCTGCAGTTCATTTTTATCTGGGTATTTAATGCTGCCATCTACCGAAACTTCAAAAAATTAAAAAAAGTCCATCCGTTTTCACAATATCAAATAATAGATGTATAAATAATTAGTTGTGCTACCATCTATCGGAGATTACCAAATATAACTATGTAGAAAAATTGCATATTGCATATATTAGATCCACATTAATTCATATTAAACCAACGCAACAATAATAATTCTAAATCAGCTCAACAGAATATCGCTATTAATCATTTAGCATATTTAATGCAATATTTATAATTATTTATAATTACATTTCAGTTAAAATTAAGTAAATTAATGATAATTTTAAATAAATTATAAATATAATATTATAAAATTGTGATTCTATTAATCTCTTCATAAATTTAATTTTGTAAACTTTACAGATGGGAGGGGGGGGAGGCTTATAAACAACCAAAATGCAACAATTCTACATGATGCTAAATACATGTATCATATACAGTATTAGAGTCCACTATTTATAAATTATAATATTTTGAAGTAAATTAATAAAACTGATGTAAATTAATATAATATAAATACTTTTATTCAGTACTAAGGGCAGCAAATTCATAAGGACCAAAATAAACACAGTAATTCATAAATACAACGTACCATTCCATTTTTTTTAAATATTTTTATTAAATCAATATTTGCGTATAAATTATCCAGATATATATATATATATATATACTATTTGTATTTTTTAGGATTTTCTTCTATTCCATATTTCTTCTTCTATAAAAACGTTTTACGATTAGAAAAAAAAATATTTCGCTTTTTTCGTGGCAATAGTATTGATATAAAATTTGGCTGATTATAATGGTCGGCAAAAAAGCTAACGATTCTTTTGTAACCATGTTAAAAAACGAAATCAATATGTAAATACATAGTTTAATAAATTGAAATTCCAAAATTTTTAATATTGCATCCAAACTGTAACAAAAAGAAACATAAAAAAGTATTTTTTAATTATAAAAATGATAATAACGGAGAATTTTTATACTCATTTAGATACATAAGTTTGAAAACATGAAAAAGGTATTCTTATCTATTTTTATATTATTTCGTTGATATTTGTTTTGGGTATTGTTCATTTTCTATCTTTGTTACGTCTTGGCTAATGATAAGAAAATGTAAATAGTTCAAACAGAAATTCACATATTTAAAAGATATTTTAAATATTGTTTTCATACTGAAATGAATAATTTTAAAGCACTTCCAATGATATCGTAAAACTTTGTAGTTTAAGCTAATTATGCACTGTCATTTAGAAAATGAAAATATGTAGAAAATCACCGCTGAATTATTTTTAAGTATAAAGAATAACTAAAATACATTAAAAGTTTTTAACCAAACATGTTTGTCATTGTAGTTGAATAACTATGAAGTTTGATGGTACGAGAGAAATAATATCTTAAATAATTAGTTTTCTTTTTTGCCATAAGATGTTATTTAATGTTCATATAGATTATTTTTACCGTATAATTATTTTTTAAGCACGTTCATCTAAAATGTGTTTATTTTCAAATAGTTACAGAATGTTACACAAGCATTAAAATTTATCTTTAAAAATAATTTTTATCCATCTAAAAATAACATTGAGCTATCCAAATATTTATATAGATAAACTTATGTATATTTTTTAAGAGTATATGTAACTTTAAAGTACTTCTGATGCTTTTCAGTCTTTATGTACCCATGTAAAAAAATTCTATAAGACATGAATATAAATCTCGCTTTCATTTTTACGTATAAACGTCAAATTTTAGTAATAGTAAATACGTGCATTTTCAAAAGAACTTTCTACGTATTAAAACTTCTTTCTTTTTAACTGAAATTCAAAACCTTGCGTTTAAATTCGTATTTCCTTCTGAAGATCTAAAAATGTTAGACATAAGTAGAATAATTATTTTAAATGTGTTTTAAATATCGCGACATTTGATTTTATAGATTGGTGTTTTTTGGATAAATAAAAATATCGCCATTTAAAAACTATAAAATTATATGTTTAGAATTATAAAATCATAGAAAGTTTCAAAATTTAATTAATGCATTTTTTTGTTTATTAAACATACTCCTCCTCACTGTCTTTTATTGGACATTCGATATTTAATATTATGTGAAAAACAAGTAATTGGGTACAAAAAAAAAAAAAAAAAAAAAAAAAAAATTAAACGGCAAATTAACCCTTTGCACTCGAGAGGTAACTCTCACTCACAACTATTGTTGCCAGTTTTCCCTCGTAAATCGTTTCTCCAAATATTCTAAACACCAGGGTTTTAAAGCAATTTTCTTAGCCTTGCCTAATGGCAGAATTATCTGCGATTAAAAATGGCAAAATAAACTGTAAAACATTAGTGGTGTCCAGAGCATTTGCACCTCTGATTTATGCGGGATACCTAACTGCACTAGTGGTGAGTGGGAATCACCTCTCGATTACAAAGGGTTAATCCATTCTTCCAGTTCCAAGTGTTGCAGGACG
This sequence comes from Maratus speciosus, assembly GCA_963932465.1. Taxonomy (NCBI): domain Eukaryota; kingdom Metazoa; phylum Arthropoda; class Arachnida; order Araneae; family Salticidae; genus Maratus; species Maratus speciosus. Next base: position 201,014,736 of record OZ010790.1, on the reverse strand, counting down.
GATAAACAGTACAGACGACATTCTTTTGGTGCGAGTTGGGTTCTTGTCGGGATTGCTTTACGCGTTTTTAGGTTGAGGTTCAGTTTTGTTTCTTTCGCGCTGACCCGACATGTTAAAAGAAAACCTTAAATATTTTTTTACGAAAAAAAGGTTATGAGTGTATATATGTTTATTTTTATACGAAAAAGATAAAATGGATATCAGAGATATAATTGTAGACTAATTGTCCATAACAGCACTGGAATAAGAATTATCATCTTTTAATTCGGGTTCGAAATTGAATTTTTTCCGTTTGAGGCCGTTTCGGGTTCCATTAAAAATAACATTTGGATTTAAATCGGGTACAGCCCGGTCCGTGGATTACTCTTATGTAGTCAAGCAAACTAACTCATCCAATTCTATAACTATACAAAGGTAAATCAATGCATACATCAGATTTCAAAACTTGTTACACTGTAAAAAATAATCTGTAATTATACTAAGAATTTTCTGGAAAATTGGGATGCCTAGAACTTTTTATATAACGGCAACAGCAAAAATTCATGTAAAAGATACACTTTTGCAGTGTAACTCAAAATACATGTAAGGTTACTAAGAATTTTTTAGGAAACTGGGATGCCTAGAACTTTTTATGTAATTGGAATCCGTGTTACAGATAAAATTTTACTAAGATTACTGAGTAGATTGTTTTGTAAAGCTTTAGATTTCTGTAGCTTTAAAAACTAGATTTTTAGATTTACATATCTTTTTGTACAGTGTACAGATAAAATTTTATTAAGTATACAGATTTTGGCAACATTATGTCTGCAGAATTAGATCTTTTTTTTTTTTTTTTTTTTTTTTTTTTTTTTACAGTGTACTTTTAAAACTCTTAATATTTGTTTTAGTTTATTAAACGTACGCCTGCGCACTTGCTATTACAGAACATTGAATGTTATTTTTAAGTGAAAACCAAACGGTTTGTGTACAAAAAAGGAAAAAAAAAAAGAAAGAAAATAAGAAAAGTAATAAAATAGAAAACAAGAAACAAAGAAAAAATTAAATTAAATTAATCTGAAAAAAATTAACCAGCAAATTAATGCATTCTTCCAGTTCCAAGTTTTGTAGAAGGGTTCACACGATGGAGCACATAAAATATATCAGGGTTTCCAAAGATGGTCAAGTTATTGCGGGACCAATCTCTGTTCATCAGCAATGTACGACAGGACAAAGTCTTTCTAAAAACGTCTTTCATGACACTTTTAAAAACAAAATATAACAACATATTAGCTGTTCAAAATGACTTTTAACTGTAACTTAGAGCACTGCATCACTTCGGGTTTCTCGGTTCTACCGGGACCCAATCAGACCCGCGTCTCTGGTGGGGTAGGGTTGACGTTCATTTTTTAGGTGCGGTTTGGGTTCTTCTCGACTGTACGATAAGCATTTTGGGTTCCGGTTCAGTTTTCATTCTTTCGGGTCGAGTTCGGATTGACACGATATGTTAAAAAAAAAATTGGAAAAAAAAATTATGTTTGAATATTAGTGAGTCCATATATGTTCATTTCTATACAAGAAAAAAAAAATTATATTAGAGTTATAATTGTAGATTTATTTTCCATAACTGCATTAAATTATGGATTAACTATTTTTCTATTCCGGTTCGGATTGAATATTTTATTTTTAGGTCAGTTTCGGGTTGAAGTGTTTTGGTTTCTAGGACAACATTAAGCAGGAACTCTTGTGTTCGAGTCGAGTAAAATACGACACGTGCAGTACTCATCTGTAATCCAGAATAACACCGGCATTTCAATAACTATAAAAAGGTAGCCACGTCACATTACAAAACCTGCTACCTTTAAAATCCATATTAACTTGAAAATAACAGTAAGTTTATTTATATCTATTTTTTACATCTTTCTATTTTTTCAGGTCTCTCACAGGTATAAAACAGTGCGTACAGCAGATACAAGTAAGACTTCAAGTGCTGCTCAAGACTCCAAATATGGAATCCACTGAAATAGAGGAACAATATATACATACATTTTCCTTCTACGCTGATGGCCAGTAAATCGCTCGCAAAGAAAACATAGGGATGTGTGAATTTTACTTTAATTTTACCTTCCCTTCATAGGATAAAAAATATGAAAACTACCTTCTAAAGTCTCGAATGATTTCTCATGTCACGTTTGTTGACAACTAAAGGAACATACATGAAGTTTTAATTCCACTTCACCGTCAGTAGGTATAAAGGAACAGCGCTATTACCCCCAAATTATCTCTGGGCAAACGTTGAAATAGTTAACTCTTAACCATGAATGGTAGCCTTTGAGGCAACCGTAATGTTTGATATTGTTATTTTAAAGTCTAGTTCAATGTTAGTACATTAAAAGTATGTTTCTGTTATAAAGAATCATGATTAAAGAATAACGTTATAGTTAATTTATGTCTATTTATTAAGATAAGAGAGGGGTTTTTTATTTCTTTTATATAGCTATTTCCAAAAATGCAGCCTCTCATCGACACATTACTGTTTGTACGTTAGTGTAATTTACGCTTCCGCTTAAGGTTGAATAATGTGTTATCGAATATGCCTTTCGAATGATTTGAATTATGTTATACACTGTAAAAAAAGTATATGATTTTACTAAAAAAATACTTACCAGGAAGGTTTCCATACGGGCATACTCAGAAAAATCTGAAAAAAATTACAGAATATTCTTCTCATATGGATATATATGCTTATTAAAAATTTTTTGGCGGAACCCCAATACAGCGGCCGAAAAAAAAAAAACGACATTTTCGTTTATTTGGCGCTTTATCACCGGCTGGCGATGAAAAAAAAAGCTTTTATGTAGGAAAAACCTTTTAGGTAGCTTTCATTACAAAAAGTTACCTACTGCAGCCGTTCGGAGGAAAGCAATTTCAAAAAGATTTGGTATATTTTCATCGATCATGACCCCCAGACCCCGAATCCACCCTCCGTTCAAAAGTTGATATATATATATATATATATATATATATATTGTATATATATATATATATATATATATATATATATATATATATATATATATATATATATATATATCTGATTTTTGTCATACTGTGACTCTCGTATTTATGAACCGATTTGGATGAAACTCGATGTGTACATAGTACATACCAATGTCTCGACCGAGTTCGTTGGCCAGATTCATACGCCATCATGTTTCAAAATGGCGACCATTTAAATATTTTAAAAATTTAAAAATTTGAAATGTCGTACCATAAAATTAAAAATTGAAAAATATTTTTTCTTATGTATTTGACCTTGATACAAAGATTACGAAGCAGTTTTTGTTTTGTCTATATCTTAAAAAATGGCTGAGTTATAGCACTTTCAATTTCTAGCGTGGCTGACATTTTGAAACGACCTGATATTTGTCACGCGATAACAGGCGTATTTATGAACCGATTTAGATGAAACTCGGTGTGTACATAGTACATACCAAAGTCTCGACCGAGTTTGTTGGCCAGCTTTATCCGCGATCTTGTTTCAAAATGGCGTCATTTACATTTTTTTTATTTAAATTTTGAAATGTGATACCAAAAAATTGAAAATTGAAAAATATTTTTTCTTATGTGTTTGACCTTGATACAAAGATTCCGGAGCAGGTTTTGTTTCGCCTATATCTTAAAAAATGGCTGAATTATAGCACTTTGAATTTCTAGCGTGGCTGACATTTTGAAAAGTCCTGATTTTTATCACCCGATAACAGGCCTATTAATGAACCGATTTGGATATACCTTGGTGTGTACAAAGTACACACCAATGTCCGGACCGAGTTCGTTGGCCAGCTTCATCCGCCATCTTGTTTAAAAATGGCGGCCATTTAAAAAAAATTAATTGTAATTTAAAATGAGGTATCAAAAAATTGAGAAGATTTATTCCTTATGTGTTTGACCTTAATATAAAGATTCCGGAACAGTTTTTGTTTCGTCTATATCTAGAAAAATGGCTGAGTTATAGCATTTTTAATTTCTATTGGGGCTGACATTTTGAAACGACCTGATTTTTGTCACGCGAAAACAGGCGCATTTATGAACCGATTTGGATGTAACTTGGTGTGTACATAGTGCATACCAATGTCTCGACTGAGTTCGTAGGCAACCTTCATTCGCCATTTTGTTTCAAAAGGGAACATTTAAAAAAAAAATTATTTAAAATTTAAAATGAGGTATGAAAAAATTGGAAAATGAAAAAGGCTTTTTTTTTATGTGTTTGACCTTGATACAAAGATTTCAGGGCAGTTCTTTTTTTTTTTTTTTTTTTTTTTTTTTTTTTTTTGTCTACATCTTAAAAAAAGTCCTTCCGGCCAGTGCCGGGAGGAAGAGGTAGCTTTCATAATCCTTATTTTAAAAAATCCAACTTATATCATGCAAACACACGAAGCTCAATTTAGTAGAAACCGAATATAGGAGATTCAATACTAATTTTTATCAATATAATGAATGAGAATTTCGCGAAATTAGTCAGCTTTATCCAAGCTGCTTTTCTTTAAAGTAACTTATATTTGACTGCCAAATTCGGCAATTTCTTAAAGTGCCTGTCATTTTAAGACAACATGGTGGATGAGGCTAAGCAGTGAACTTGGTCGAGACCTTAGTAATTGCTGTGCACATGCTCACTCACATCGGAATCGGTTAATATATAGGAGTGCTGTCGCATGCAAAAAATCAGATTTTTCAAAATGTCACCCACAATAGAAATTGAAACTGCTATATCTGAGCCATTTTTTAAGGTAAAGACAAACAAAAAATGCTCCTGAATCCTTATATCAAGATCAAATACTTAAGAAAGAAACCTTTTTCAATTTCTAGTTTTTTTGCACCTCAATTTAAATATATATATATTTTTTAATTTAATGGCCGCCATTTTGAAACAAGATGGCTGATGAATCTGGCCAGCGAACTTGGTCGAGGTGTTGATGTATACTATCCACATGCCTTCTTACACCGAAATAGGCGAATACGTGTGTTATCGCGTGACAAATACAAGATCGTTTCAAAATGTTAGCCATTCTAGAAATTCAAAGTGCTATAAATCAACCATTTTTTAAGATATCAACAAAAGAACAAATTTTCAGGAAAAAAAACTGCTCCGGAATCTTTGTATCAAGGCCAAACACATAAAAAAATCTTTTTAATTTTCCAATTTTTTAATACCTCATTTTGAATTTTAAATTTAATTTTTTTTAAATGGCAACCCTTTTGAAACAAGATGGCGAATGAAGCTGGCCAACGAACTTGGTCGAGACATTGGTATGTACTATGTACAGACCAAGTTACATCCAAGTAGGTTCATAAATACGCCTGTTAGCGCGTGACAAAAATCAGGTCGTTTTAAAATGTCATCCACAAGAGAAATTCAAAATGCTATTACTCAGCCATTTTTTTTTAGATATAGGCGAAAGAAAAACTGTTCCGGAATCTTTGTATTAAGGTCAAACACATACAAAAAAAATCTTTTTCATTTTCCAATTTTTTGGTATCTCATTTAAATTTTTTTATTTTTTAATTTTTTTAAATGGCCGCCATTTTGAAACAAGATGGCGGATGAAGCTGGCCAACGAACTCGGTCGAGATATTTGTATGTACTATGTACACACCAAGGTACATCCAAGTCGGTTCATAAATACGCCTGTTATTACGTGAGAAAAATCAGGACGTTTCAAAATGTCAGCCACGCTAGAAATTCAAAATGCTATAACTCAGCCATTTCTTAAGATATAGACGAAACAAAAACTGCTCCCGAATCTTTTTATCAAGGTCAAACACATAAGAAGAAAATATTTTTTCAATTTTCAATTTTTGGTACCACATTTCAAATTTAAATTTTTCTTAAAAATTTAAATGGCCGCCATTTTTAAACAAGATGGCGGGTGAAGCTGGCCAACGAACCCGGTCGAGACATTGGTATGTACTATGTATAAACGAAGTTACATACAAATCGGTTCATAAATACGCCTTTTATCGCGTGACAAAATTCAGGACGTTTCAAAATGTCAGCCACGCTAGAAATTCAAAATGCTATAACTCAGCCATTTTTTAAGATATAGACGAAACAAAAACTGCTTTGAAATCTTTGTATAAAGGTCAAATACATAAGAAAAAAATATTTTTCCATTTTTAATTTTTTGGTACCAAATTTCAAATTTTAAATTTTTAAAAAAATTTTAAATGGCCGCCATTCTGAAACAAAATGGCGGATGAAGCTGGCCAACAAACTCGGTCGAGAGATTGGTATGTACAATGTACACACCGAATTACATCCAAATCGGTTCATAAATACGCCTTTTATCGCGTGACAAAATTCAGGACGTTTCAAAATGTCAGCCACGCTAGAAATTCAAAATGCTATAACTCAGCCATTTTTTAAGATATAGACGAAACAAAAACTGCTCCGGAATCTTTGTATAAACGTCAAATACATAAGAAAAAAATATTTTTCCATTTTTAATTTTTTGGTACCACATTTCAAGTTTTAAATTTTTTTAAAAATTTTAAATGGCCTCCATTTTGAAACAAAACGGCGGATGAAGCTGACCAACGAACTCGGTCGAGACATTGGTATGTACTATGTACACACCGAATTACATCGAAATCGGTTCATAATTACGGGAGTTACAGTGTGACATAGGTCAGATATATATATATATATATATATATATATATATATATATATATATATATATATATATATCAATTTTGAACGAAGGGTGGTTTCGGGGTCTGGGGGTCATGATCGATGAAAATATACCAAAATTTTTTGAAATCGCTTTCCCCCGAACGGCTGCAATAGGTAGCTTTTTTGTAAAGAAAGCTACCTAAAATGCTCCTGAATCCTTATATCAAGATCAAATACTTAAGAAAGAAACCTTTTTCAATTTCTAATTTTTTTGCACCTCACTTTAAATATATATATATTTTTTTAATTTAATGGCCGCCATTTTGAAACAAGATGGCTGATGAATCTGGCCAGCGAACTTGGTCGAGGTGTTGATGTATACTATCCACATGCCTTCTTACATCGAAATAGGCGAATACGTGTGTTATCGCGTGACAAATACAAGATCGTTTCAAAATGTTAGCCGTGCTAGAAATTCAAAGTGCTATAAATCAACCATTTTTAAGATATCAACAAAAGAACAAATTTTCAGAAACAAAAACTGCTCTGGAATCTTTGTATCAAGGCCAAACACATAAAAAAAATCTTTTTCATTTTCCAATTTTTTAATACCTCATTTTGAATTTTAAATTTAATTTTTTTTAAATGGCAACCCTTTTGAAACAAGATGGCGAATGAAGCTGGCCAACGAACTCGGTCGAGACATTGGTATGTACTATGTACAGACCAAGTTACATCCAAATAGGTTCATAAATACGCCTGTTATCGCGTGACCAAAATCAGGTCGTTTTAAAATGTCAGCCACAAGAGAAATTCAAAATGCTATTACACAGCCATTTTTTTTTAGATATAGACGAAAGAAAAACTGTTCCGGAATCTTTGTATTAAGGTCAAACACATACAAAAAAAAATCTTTTTCATTTTCCAATTTTTTGGTATCTCATTTAAATTTTTTTATTTTTTAATTTTTTTAAATGGGCGCCATTTTGAAACAAGATGGCGGATGAAGCTGGCCAACGAACTCGGTCGAGATATTTGTATGTACTATGTACACACCAAGGTACATCCAAGTCGGTTCATAAATACGCCTGTTATTACGTGAGAAAAATCAGGACGTTTCAAAATGTCAGCCACGCTAGAAATTCAAAATGCTATAACTCAGCCATTTCTTAAGATATAGACGAAACAAAAACTGCTCCCGAATCTTTTTATCAAGGTCAAACACATAAGAAGAAAATTTTTTTTTCAATTTTCAATTTTTGGTACCACATTTCAAATTTAAATTTTTCTTCAAACTTTAAATGGACGCTATTTTTAAACAAGATGGCGGGTGAAGCTGGCCAACGAACCCGGTCGAGACATTGGTATGTACTATGTAGAAACGAAGTTACATCCAAATCGGTTCATAAATACGTCTTTCATCGCGTGACAAAATTCAGGACGTTTCAAAATGTCAGCCACGCTAGAAATTCAAAATGCTATAACTCAGCCATTTTTTAAGATATAGACGAAACAAAAACTGCTCCGAAATCTTTGTATAAAGGTCAAATACATAAGAAAAAAATATTTTCAGATTTTCAATTTTTTGGTACCACATTTCAAATTTAAAATTTTTAAAAAAATTTTAAATGGCCGCCATTTTGAAACAAAATGGCGGATGAAGCTGGCCAACGAACTCGGTCGAGAGATTGGTATGTACTATGTACACACCGAATTACATCCAAATCGGTTCATAAATACGCCTTTTATCGCGTGACAAAATTCAGGACGTTTCAAAATGTCAGCCACGCTAGAAATTCAAAATGCTATAACTCAGCCATTTTTTAAGATATAGACGAAACAAAAACTGCTCCGGAATCTCAGTATAAAGGTCAAATACATAAGAAAAAAATATTTTTCCATTTTTAATTTTTTGGTACCACATTTCAAGTTTTAAATTTTTTTAAAATTTTTAAATGGCCGCCATTTTGAAACAAAACGGCGGATGAAGCTGGCCAACGAACTCGGTCGAGACATTGGTATGTACTATGTACACATCAAATTACATCGAAATCGGTTCATAATTACGGGAGTTACAGTGTGACATATGTCAGATATATATATATATATATATATATATATAGATATATATATATATATATATATATATATATATATATATATATATATCAATTTTGAACGGAGGGTGGTTTCGGGGTCTGGGGGTCATGATCGATGAAAATATACCAAAATTTTTTGAAATCGCTTTCCTCCGAACGGCTGCAATAGGTAGCTTTTTTGTAAAGAAAGCTACCTAAAAGGTTGAGTTATAGCACTTTGAAATTTCTAGCATGGCTGACATTTTGAAATGATCTGATATTTGTCACGCGATAACACACGTATATATTAACCTATTTGGATGTAAGAAGGCATTTGTATAGTATACAGCAATGTCTGGACTAAGTTCACTGGCCAGCTTCATCCGCCACCTTGAATCAAAAATGCGGCCATTAAATTAAAAAAAAAATTATATTTAAAGTGAGGTGCAAAAAATTTAGAAATTGAAAAGGGTTTCTTTCTTAAGTGTTTGACTTTGATATACGTATTCCGGGGCATTTTTTTTTTGTCTTTATCTTAAAAAATTGCTCAGATACAGCAGTTTGAATTTCATTATATGGGTGACATTTTGAAAAATCGGATTTTTTGCCTGCGACAGCACTTATATATATCAACCGATTCCGATGAAAGTGAGCGTGTACACAGGAATTAATAAGGTCTCGACCAAGTTCATTGGTTAGCCTCATCCACCATGTTGTCTTAAAAGGGCAGGCACTTCAAGATATCGCCGAATTCGGAAACCAAATATAACTTTAAATAAAATCAGCTTGGATAAAACTGACTAATTTCGCGAAATTCTCATTCATAAGGATTTAGTATTGATAAAAATTAGTATGGAATCTTCTATAATCGGTTTCAACTAAATTGAGCTCCGTGTGTTTGAATAACATAAGCTAGCTTTTTAAAAATAAGGAATTTGAAAGCTACCTCTTCCTCCCGGCACTGGCCGGAAGGACTTTTTATGTTGAATTCGTTTATGCAAGTTTAATTTAAATAACTTTAGTTTTGTCATTTTTAATTTGTTTTAACTATAGTTTGTCATATATATTTATATGTATTTATAATAAAATTTAAATATCATATTTTACGATTTAAAACAAAATTTAAATTGATTTAAATTGTTTCAAGCTCAAAAATAAGGCAAATAGAACACTGTCGATTTGATTTTTTTGCTGTGTAAACGACTTCGTATTCGATATAGAAATGTATTATGGCAATCAAATGTCTGCTGATTATAGATTAAAATAGATATTTGCAACTTGCAAAGCATGGAAAATATTTTTACAGTGATAAATCAAATAACTACAGCAACAAGCAACATATATATGCAATATAAAAAATATATAATAACCTCTTTCATTGATTAAGTTTAAGTTCATTAAAAACAGTACATTCTAAAAAAAACAATAAACAAATTTCAAATTTCAGATGCATTAACATCTTTTGCTTTTGGCAAGGAAAAATCCTGCTCGCCAAATCGCGTATCACTTTCGTATTTTCGCGCCAAATATTCGAAAGTATTTTATTTTTTTACAGACTTTCTACTGAAATTCCGCCATTAAATTTGACAATTCCCTTATTACATATACGAGGGTCACTCTGAAATTTTTGAGATACAACTAGGTTTTTAAAGTTATACTTAGAAAAATTTTAGGTGTGTTCAAAGTAGTCTCCTCCAGCATCAATGCACTTTTGTAGACGAATTTTCCACAGATTAAATGCCTCAAGCCATTCATTTCTTGGAATAGATGAAAAAATGCATTTATAGCCACATCAATCTCTTCTTCTGAATGAAAACGACGACCACGTAAGTTCTTTTTTAGATTAAAGAATAACCAAAAGTCACACATAGCTAGATCAGGTGAATACGGCGGATGTTCTATCACTTTAATTCGTTTTTGTTTAAGAAACTCAACTGTTAATCCGGCTGTATGTGCAGATGCATTGTCATGGTGAAGCATTAGTCCTCTAACATTCAATTCTTGTAGAATTTCTGGAGGACATTTAGTGGTATGCCAGTTTGCTGTTACTGTCTTCTGTCCTTCTAACTTGATGGCTTTGACCAATCCCGTACTTCTGAAGAAAACGGCATACATCACTTTTTTCATTGCGCGTTGTCTTTTCACCATTGTCGGCGTGGGATCATCTTCAAAGACCCATACTTTGCTTTCTTGACGTGTTGGAACGTCAAAAAACGGTATGTACTTTTCATCACCCGTTACAATTTTAGAAATGATGCGGTGGCCATCATCATTTAGCAATTTAAGAGTTTCTTTACTGATTCTGACACGCTCCTCTTTTTGGTGCTCAGTTAGATTATGGGGAACCCAACGGCAAACTACTTTTTTCATATGCAATTCTTCATGAATAATTTTGTTTATGGCTGCGGATCCAATGTTAAGTTCCTTCTGTATCATTTGATAGGTACACCGATTATCATTCATTAATATTTTTCGTATGGAAGACACATTATCTGGGATTACTGCCAACGGCAGCCTTCCTGTGTGTTCTTCATCCTGAAGAAAATTGCGACCTCTGCTAAATTCTTTAAACCATCTGAATACAGTAGCACGAGCTGGAGATTCATCACCAAATGCTAATTTCAACCGTTGAACGCATTTTTCTTGATTTAATCCTGCTTTAAATTCGTAGAAAATCATAGCGCGAAAATGTTCTCGCGTCAGCTCCATTTTCTCTTCTGTTTAAAATTTATTCTACGCTAAACAAGTTGAAGTAAGTCAGTAAAAAATCGTCTGCTGTGTTAAAATACTTTGCATTTTAAAATTAAACCGTTATTTTTATTTTGTAAATTTTCGTCTGCGCGTACCTCAATAATTTCAGAGTAACCCTCGCATGAGTAGTTTCACTAGCATTTTTTTCAACATATTCTGAGTATGCCCTGTAAGGAGACCTTCCTTGTTAGTATCATTACAGATATTATAGCAGTTACTAGAAAATCACCTGTAACCAATCACTGCTAGTAATATTACAAAGAAATTAGCTGTAACTGAAGGCTTATTACGCATGCGTCCTTCTCTGCCCTTAAAATCTGTCATAAAATCTTAAACCCCACCTGAAATTAAATTTAGCTGAAATTTATATTAACCAAAATACACTTCGAAAATGTTTATTTTTCTGCCACAAATAATTCTGAACATATTCAAACCATTCATTAAGCCAAGAAAATTCCAGTACAGAATTATATTATAATCCAGCCATATTGTAATTATCCATTAACCACAGAAAAATCCTAATACAAAATTAAGCTTGTTAATTGAAACTTGGAGGAATTATAATAGCATCGTTTAATTTACGCTGTCCTATAACAATATCAACACACAGCAGAATCAGCTTCATTACCCATTACTCGCATTTAAAATCGTTTACAAACACGGTCCCAGTCAGCAAGGTATGTAGAACGCTTGGTTCCCAAACCCCAGACAGAGAGTTCTGTCCTCCACAGAGGAAAAAACTCGACATAAATCTCCCCCACTAATAAATATAGCTGCTTCCAAAATTCTCCAAAGATCTTAGAGAATTCGATGGATCAAACACTAGCGTCTTTTTCCCATTTTATACAGAATTCAGTTCACACATTTTCTTAGTGAAGATACAATAGAAATATCAGTATTACTACCAACGATTTCTTAATATACATACTAAAAAAACACCTGCAATATGGCTATTAAAGATAATAGTACTTAGTATGCACACTAAGAAAGTCTATGTAAAGTTAAATGTGGATCATTCCACGTAAAATGAGCAATAATTAAAAGGAAGTCGTGGCCACATAGTAACCAATTTTAATAAAATTTGATACACTGGTTAAATTTATATTCAAATAGAGTTCTGCAAAATATCTTCACAAAAAATAAATTATTTTATAAGTTTTGAACATTTAAAAAACTTGTGATAAAGACTATCATGTGCGCAATTGTTTAAAGTTCCAAGTTTGAAGTTCTGTATCTTGAAAACTGTCTAACTCAAATGAATTTTTTTTTATAAAAATGTAACCTCTGAAAAATCATCTTATTTATTGAGTAATAATAATCTAATAACACCATGATTATTGTTTAATTTGTTGTAAAAAGTGAAAATTCGTGAATTTTGAGAAAATTAGAAACGTCACAAAAATCAAAGAAATTAACAAGAATCTGTGAAATTGATGCCTTATGCAGTATTACATATGAAGGTCAAATTCCCAAGTTTGAGAGCTGCCATTTATTTTCTTCCTCTTCAAAAAAACTACAAAATCATAATTTTTCCTCTTATGTATGAGTAAAAATATAAATAAAGGAAAGATCCGACATTAACAATATTGCACAGACATTTAAGAACAACAAGTCCATAATATGTTCAAAAAACACCAAGATTGCCTTTTGATTCCTAACATAGCAAAAATGGGTTCAAAAAGGTAATATCTGTTACATTCCGTGAGATATTTCTCACTGAAATCGCGCGCCTTTCTTAAAATATTGCACATTTTCAAGGTGAAAAAGTTTAGTGCTGCCATGTATTTTCTGTATCTGGATTTAGGATTAATATACAGTAGAACCTCGATTATCCGAAGTACTTGTACCCTCTTTCGGATAATCGAAATTTTCGGATAATCGAGAATGCTTTAATTTTAAAATTAAGGAGAAATGTAATAAGCGCTTAATAAAAATAAAGCAATAGCAAAATAGAAACCAGAATAAATTACCAAAATTTTAATTTTGAAATTAAGTACCCTTTTACATATATCATAAGGGTTTGAAAAAATGCTTTGTTTGTCGCAATTTCTATTTCCTTTGCTTTGAAGTTCTATCACAAAGTATTTTGATTTTATTAGTTCACCAGTATCACAGTCATTCTGTTACTCCAGCCATGCCAAACCTTTTGCAAAACATTCAAAAACTTCAGAATTGCTATTTTGTTCGTTTTCTTTTTTCCATCTTCAACTTACGAGAGCTCAAGTAAAATTCAAAGGAACTCTAAGAACGGGGATCGAAAATATTTATATGTACTCGTAGTTCGGAAAGGACCTCTTGCAGACAAGGAATATGATAGTTTTTTTAAAAAAGGTTTAGAAATAGATTTTGTACACAAGAAATGCGATAGAGAAAAAAGCAACTTTAAAAATGGATTTCGGTTAACCGAGAGTTTCGGTTAAAAGAGTTTCGGATAAAGTTTGTTCTACTGTATATAATTTTTTGGTCAAATATGTCATTTTTTTCTACTTTAATTAAAACATATTCTTGGGCAAAAATAAACTGAAAGCAAGAATAAAAGTTTCTGTATTTAAAATATATACTTTTATCTATAATATTAAAAAAATTAAATGTTTAAAAAAGCTTTCCTTTACGTCCAAACAAGTGACAAAAATATTGTATTTTACTCTCAACATTTTTTACTATTGATTTTTTTTTCTCATTAAATAATAAAAAGGCAAGAATGAAAGTTTCGATATTTAATGTATATACCTTTAGCTATAATTTCAAGTAATTTTAATATTGCCAGTGCTATCTTTGAATGAGCAACAGAAATATTGAATTTTATCCCTCAAAATTTTTCAAAAATATATTTTTTTTCTCATTACGGAATAAAAATACAATTACTGACTTACGCCAATCGGTTACTTATTATTCATTCCTAATTACAAATAATTCTTAATATAGTCTTCATTCCTAAGGCTAATAATCACAATTGAAATTTCAAGCATGTAGACAAAACCTCGATTTTGCATCCATTTTTAATGTAAATTTTAATACTTAAATAAACAATACTGAAATATATTATTTTACATTTACTCATAAATAGATATGATCTACTTACAAACTTATTTTAATTAAAATCTGTGACACGTCTGCCACAGCTGATTTGCTCGTTTTCTATGGAATGACACTTGTAGTATTGCTACTTAAGAAAAAGCTGTATTGGTTACTAGAAAAGTTGCATAGAGATTTTCTAGTAGTAACTACTGGTTTTTTTACAGTGAGTAGTTTTTGAGCAGTCTTAAGCGTGGGAAAATTTTAATAAATTATTTTTTTTAATTATTTTTCGTTAAAATATCTAAACGATATTTTATTAAAAACCAAACTAATACCCCACTATTTTTGTTTCATAGCTAGTTAAAAGATAATTTTATGTACAGATAAAAAGATAGATTCGAAATCCCTTCACAGACGTCTTTCGATGTAAATACATTCTTAAGTAATTCATTATTTTCACTAAAAAAATTTTAAATTTATTTTTTTAAGTACTTATTTTTTTTTAATCAAGCATCTCTAGTTTTCCTCTAAATCATTTAGTTTATTTGTCATGTATAAATTATTTCAAACTTATGCGCTAATTACATATTGAAATATGGCTTCGTTTATTGCACACTGTCGTTAAACATCCATCAGTCAACAATGCCAACCCATAAAAATTTTTAAGCACATTCATAATTTTATTCCGGAAAACTGCACCGTTTAGGCGAAAAAATTAATGTGATATATTATTAGTAAAACCAAACACACCAAGTTTTTTTGGAGTCTGCAATGGTGAGTGAAATGACCTGTGCGAATTGACATGGAATCTTTTGAAATTTAGACGGCGACACGACGCCAGCATTAGTGATGCGCACGTTTCTGCTTTATAATAAAAGCTGTTGAAGTTTAGAAGTTGACTTAGTAATGGGAAAAAATATCAAAAATGATATCTTAAATCTCTATGTAATACATATTGTTGGCTTAATTTCCTATGGCACAATGCTCTAAAGCAAGACTTTAAAGAAACTTCTTGAATTCCTGTTCTTGCGCAAGGCGAACCACCAAAACATTCAACAGACAAACAGTGTGGTTCTCAAGAATCCCGAAAACTGCATATTCACGAAAACCTAAAAATCCGTTTTGCCTTAGTGAATGTTCTAACCCATTTTTTAAAAAGTAATTTCTAGTATGTATCATTTTCTTAAAACTCTGTATGTGTTCGCCAATTAAAACATTTAGTGAGAATGTGTCATGTTTGTCTCATAATTAACGTAAACCTTACATCTAAATCTCCAACATTTGTCATTCTAAAACAGTATTAGCAATATGGACAAAATATATTTTTCAACATTGTAACGTTCACATTTTGATATTTTTTTAACAAAATTGTCAATACATATATATAATGCATCTCCAATACCTATATTTACAATGTAATATGATATATTGCTGCAATATTGATTTTCTTCTTTCGTAGGTACAATGTAAATAAATACATTGCCAATATATTTATTTCACTGAAGGTATCGTTAGATAATTCAAAATTGACGGTGAATTGGGCCCAATGTAACAAATAATGTTATTCTGCTAAAGTATTTTATAGCTTTTCTCAATACCGTTGCATTAAATCAAAATAGTTATTTTTTTAAATAATTCCTAATCACTTCAACACTTTATGTATTGAATTATGAATTGATGAAAATTGTATCTTCTAAAACATTTTTCGTGGATTGTTTAAACTATATTATAAGATTTACATAATCATTTAATAAATTTTAGAAGGATTTTGGAAAGATTGAAGGATATAGAAGGATTAATCAAATTTGAATTTATAGGGATATTTAAAAATATTTTAACCCCACTCAAATCTGTTATTTTAAATATTTTTCTTGGTACTTTGTAGAATTAGGAAATGCACAAATATAATGCTCTTACAACAGAAAAATTGAGATATGTCCGAATTGAGCCCCCCTACCCCAATCCAACACCAAGAAAACTGAAAAGATGCAAAGATAACAGAAATCATCCTTTTACAAACATTTTTGTTTTATGTAACCAATAATGATTTTGAAACAAAATAAAGTCATGTTTCTATAACTCATTCTAAACTGTATTACCATTAATCGATGTATTTAATGAATTTTATAATAAGTTATTTTAATGGCACTTGTAAGTACCATCAGTAGATAAAGGGTTAAATGTTCTATATTTCTTAGAAATATCTGCAGGAGCAAATGCTCCACTTTCGAGGAAAAAGAAAAGTTATTATTGCAGTTAATTAAAAAATTTTGGATTTTCAGTGTTTTCTGTAAAATAATTAAATTTTGCCATGAAATAGAGTTTTTAAAGGTGACACTTAATCTTTCTTGGAAGTTTAATTACATATTCCGGATAAAATTCTTTCATTTATCGTTCCTGTGAACTTTGTAAAGGTATTCTTTGATGCTGATATAAAATATATTTTTTGCTTCGATACACTTGATTCTACTATAACGACAGCTATGGAAAATTTTCCTGCTGCCAATCATTAATCTTAAATTCGTTAGCTAAATGGAAAATCGATTTCGGATGTTTACTCCAAGTTTAAAGTACGATTTTTAGTTTGTGGAATACATTATTAAATAAACAGATAGTCTGTAATTAAAAATTTGAAACCGGTTATCAATGAAAGTGCGTTCATTTAGTCTTGAGTTTCAACGTATAAAAATATGATTTTCTAACGGTACGTTTGACGTTTATTTAACGTATACTCAAATGCATCGAATGTTAAAAAACAGATGCGATATTGACTATCGTTCACTTTTCAGTTTTGGCGCAAATGAAAATGGAATCTCCAATATCTTGAAAAGTCTGAAAAAAATTATGTTTTTCTTCATATAATTAATAAAGCATATGTAACACAATTTGTTGGTCCGTATTTTATAAGGAATCATTATGATAAAAAAAAAATAAATAAATAAAACACACATATGAGAATAATTTTGTTTTCTGAAAAATTTCCCGAATTGTAAGCACACTCTTCCGTTAAGGGAAAAAAAATATGGATTTTTTACTTTACCGTAAAATGCTTTCTGCTAATATAAAGATTTTGAGTTTAACGTTAATGCATTTTTTCAAATTTTAATTACATATTTGAGATATAATAACTTTTTTGGTAGTACTTGGTTATTCTTTCGACCAAAAATCTGTAGCCAAACTATAAGATTAGCTGCCAATAATGGTTGTTCGTAAATGTCACATCCACTTGACTTTAAGCGAGTTACACGTGTTTACGCCATAAAGTGATTTTTATTTCGGCGTTTTATTTGTATTTATATTAATGTTATGCTAATTTATTTGTTCTTTCGTTATTTAAAATAAAAATTATGTCAACTTGCGTAATTTGATGAGTGGTTTGGCGATTAATATAATTTGGCGAAATTGGTCGACGTGATAAGTAGTATCCTTTTTCGTATGTGGTTTGACTCCTGTAAAAGCATTCATTTCGCCAAAACCTAACCAATATCATATTTATGTATACACTAGTGTTTCTTCTAGAAATACTGCGTAAATTTATCCTCCCTATCATCAATCTGAAATTTATTTTAGGAGCTTATTCAAAGTTCGGTGTACAATTTTTAATTAATGGTATTCAATTAGTAAAGAAATGATTTATACATCGAAATCATAAATAGATATAAAATATTTTGTATTTGAATGGGTAATTTTTTTAAAACCATTTCATTTATAAATAGTCAATATTCAATCTTCTCTAAGTTTCAAAGTGTCTGTAAAAAATATTAGTTTTTGATGAAAAGTTTTTAATTATGTTTAACAGTTGCACGAGTATACTAAATGTGAAGGGGGAAAAAAGATGAGTTACAGATAATTTTATATTTTTAATTTCTTCTACTCATCAAAATGTATGACCATTAGTCTGAAATATTTGGTGAAATTTAAGTTTTTTAGAAAGCTTGTTGGATCTAATCTTTGTGCTCGATTTTTTTAAAAACGAAGTATTAAAAACAATAAAACAGATAGCTGACGATCCTCTCGTTCCTTTAAAATACAATAAACATCGTATGTGTCATTTATTTTTCAAAGGTTATAGTAGTTAATTATATATACATCGATCTATTATTATATGTCGTTAATTATATATATATATATTATAGAATTGGTTTTTCTGTAAAATTACTAAATTTTCTGATGCAATAAAGTTTCTGCATTTTAGCGTTAATATTTAATGAAAGTTTTAATTAAATGTAACATAACTTCGTTTTAGTATGCCTCCGAGATTTGTAAAGGAATATAATATCTGTTATTTGGCTACATTTATTTTTTCTAAAAAAGAGAACTATGAAAAATTTCCCTACAGCCAATTATTAATTTTAAATTCATAAGCTAATTGTAAAATTCATTTCCAAAAATTGTCTTTCGTTGAATGCACGATTTTTAATTAGTGGAAATGAAGTCATAATTAAATGATTTTGAGATTTAAAATTCAAAGTAAATATCAAATGGTTTTAATTGGTAAGGGAAAAATTAAAAATACTGTCAGTTTTGAAATCATGTTTATTTATTCCTCTTTTAAGCTTCTACTTTTAAGAAAGAAAACATTACGTTTTTCGTATGTTTAACATTTTACAAAGTCTACAACATGTGAAAAGAAAACGGATAAGGAAAAGATTAATTTTAACATTTTATTCTTTCTTCCTATCAAATTTTACAAGCAATAGAATGAATTACCCAATGAAATTTTAAGGAAGAATATTACTTTTATATTGCGGGATGCAGATAGTAAATAAATGGTTTTGAAATTACAAAGCAGTCCAATATTTTCGGATTTTAAAAGAAAAGTTTTAAAATATTTTGTTTTAAAGTGGTATTTAATTATTCCTCATTTATGGTTTAACATGAAAATTGGAATTTGAGCAGTAAGTTTTTATTATTTTTAGACTTTAACCGAGTTTGTTAAAGGCGAAAGGAATACATGACATGAAGAATTATTTTTGCTTTTCAGTTTTTGTGTCTCTGAAAGTTCGTGTGTGATATTTTGAAATATCTAATGGAATTCTAATTTTCTATTTTTTAGAAATCATATCGCATATAAATTTGCAATTTGTATTTTATAATGAGACATGAGAAACGAAAACAAATAAAAGCAGAATAACGAGATTTTCTTTGAAAAGACATTTAGAATCGTATGTGCCTTCTATCAAAACATTTTGTTACTTAAAAAACCTAATTAAAAATCTGAATTCTTTTTAAAATGCTTTAAATGATTGAGTTTTGTGGTGAAAAAAAGTTATTGAAGTTCACCTTCTCCATTTGAATTAAACATTGGAGATAAAATAACGTTACAGATATTTTATGTAGTCCCAAGTTCTGCAAAAGTATTTATTCCCCGCCAACTCTTATTTAATTACATATTTACATTTTTTTTTTTTCTCTGGCATTTCAGCTAAAATAAAATAACCTAATTCTTTTTGCCAGTAAATAATTTTTATTTCATTAGCGAAATGAAAAATCCATTTCAGCAGTTTATTTAAGCTATTTATTTTTTTTGGCTAGTGCTGTGTATACGGTCGATATAGTTTTAAAGGTGAATTACACCTTCGCTTCCACCGACCATATTTTATAGACATTCCTGCATATTTTATTTATTTTTTATCTACTACAACGTTCTACAATTTCTTTAAACTACACTTTGCAGAACATAATTACTGCAACGTATAATTTTACTTTTATATTGCGGTATGCAGTTAGTAAATAAATCATTTTGAAATTCCAAAGCAATTGAATATTTTCGGATTTTAAAAGAAAAATTTCAAAAAACATTTTGTTTTAAAGTGGTATTTAATTACTCTTCATTTAAGTTTTAACATAAAAATTGGAATTTGAACAGTCGGTGTTTATCACTTTTAGATTTTAAACGAGTTTGATAAATGCGAAAGGAATACATGACATACAGAATTTTTTTGCTTTTCAGTTTTTGCGTCTCTACAAGTGCGTGTCTGATATTTTGAAATACCTAATGGGATTCTAATTTTTTAGAAATCATATCGCATATAATTTTGCAATTTTTATTTTATAATGAGACATTAGAAACGAAAAATAAAAATAAAAGCAGAATAAAGAGATTTTCTTTCAAAATACCTTTAGAATCCTTTGATGTCTTCTATCGGAAAATTTTGATATTTTAAAATACCTTATTAAAAAACTCAATGCTTTTTAAAATGTTCTAAATGATTAAGTTTTGTGGGGAAAAAAGTTATTGAAATTCACCTCCTCCATTTTAATTAAACATTGGAGATAAAATAAAATAACATAATAGTAAATAAAAACTTGTGTGGAAATTTAAACTACAATAAATAGTATTAAATTAAAAAAAAAAATCAAACAACCCGACTGCGTAAAAAGCGAACTAATTAATTATTTCTCATCAATGTGAAACTATTTTTTATATGACTTACCTATTTTTTTTATTTACTTGCGTTGATGACTTTTAAGCTGTATTTAATGGTTAGTTACTATGTATAAACACTGTTTTGATGGGGCCTATAGATGTCTATGATGGTTAGAGTTGCAGCAAAGATAGAAATCCTACTTACACAACTTCCAGGTTGTGTAATATTTAAACGGAGCTTCTGACTGCAAAATAGTCAATGAAACATCGTCTTCATTTTGAAAGACCTATCCAATGATGTGCCGCACAATATGATGCGTTAAAAAAAAAAAAAAAAAAAAAAAAAAAAAAAAAAAGTCTATACCGCCATTTTGTATTTTTTTTTTTTTTTTTTTTTTTTTTTTTTTTTTTTTGTAGACTTTCTTGCATAATTTCTTTTCAAATGCCTACTATAACATTCTACAATTTCTTTGAACAACATTTTCCAGAATATATATACTGCAACTTCAAAATTTTATTTCTCAAATGATGTTACACACTATCCTTTCCTGGAAGGAGTAATTATTCGTTGGAAAGTCATGGGAACAAAATTAATAATTACATGGTAATTTTCCACATAAAAATACACTTCTGAGTGCAATACTTTTTCATTAATTAAGTTTCCTTTTCTAATCATTGTTTTTAACTTCTACCCTTTTTTTATTCAGTTTTAGACTGTTTTTAGCAATGATTGGAAGCTAAACAAGCAATATAAAGATGGGTATATTCCAGGCAAAGGGCCGAAACATTCTTTTCGGTGCTAGACTAAACAAACAAAAATAAAAGTATCGAGTTAAACTGATGACATTGAGCTCACAGCCTATTCACATTAATTATATATTATACTCTTATTTCAAAGAACAATACCCCTCAAGAAATAAATGAAGGGGAATTAGTCGCCGTTTTCTCCCTTTATACTTAAACAATGAACCTCCAAATCTAATCAGGGATGCTCCTTAACATAATAAACCGGTATACCAAATTTGATGCAAATCAGATAATTCTGCATGAAAAAATCATATCTCTAAACTAAGGGGGGGGGGGGGGGTCTAATCCCGATTTCCCCCCCTTTATACTTCACTAATGAACCTCCAAATCTAACCAGAAAAGCTCCTTATCAGAATGAACATAGAAAAAAAATTAAAGTATTTTGGATAATTCTGCATAAAAATCCATTTTTTCTAAATTAAGGGGAGGATACTTGCCCCCTTTCTTCCTTTTATACTTAACCAATGAACCTCCAAATCTAATGAAGGAAGAGCCATATTCGGAATAAACCGGTACATCAAATGTGAAGCAAATCGAATAATTCTGCATGAAAAACCCATTTATCTAATTTAAGGATGGGACAACCTTCCCTTATACTTAACCAATAAACCCAAAATTTAATCAAGGAAGCTCCTTAACATAATAAGCCGGCATACCAAATTTGGAGCAAATCGAATGATTCTGCATGAAAAACCCAAATATCTAAATTATAGGGGCGGGTCTAGTCTCCCTTTCCCCCCATTTATACTTAACTGATGAACCTCCAAATCTAATCAAAGCAGCTTCTTAAAATAATAAACCGGTATACCAAATTTGGAGCAAATAGATTAATTCTGCATGAAAAACCCATTTATCTAAATTAAGGGGGGCTGGCCCCTTTCACCCCTTTATACTTAACCAACGAACCTCCAAAACTAATGAGCGCCTTATCAGAATGAATTTAGAAAAAAAAAATTGAAGCAAATCGGAATTTCTATCAAGAGTTAGCGTGTTACGTACATACATACATACGTAGGTACATACACACATGCGTGCGTACATACATACATACATACAGAACCGACGGGCACATTAGCTCTCAGGCTTTGATAGCCTGTGGGCTAAAAAGGTCTTGATTTAATTCCGAAAAGGCTACTCTAACAATACTGCTTCTAGCATGGCTCACTTCATGCTAAAACACCTCTTTAATATTTTAATACTAGTACTATTTTATTGAAAATAAAAAGTTTTTTTTTCTTTTTTTTAAAACTTAAATTTAATAATGTTTTAGTTGCAACTATTAAAGTAAAAAAAAAAAAAAAAAAAAAAAAAACGATTAAAGCTCTAAATAATATATATATATATTTTTTTTTACTTAATCTCTTTTAACATAAATAAATATTTATATATATATACTATTATTTTTTCTGAAGATATTAAGCATATCATGCAATCTCTTCAAAAACATTGTCTTTTAACTGTCTTTTAACAGCCAAACTATTTTGAAATCAATGTTATTTTTTTGGCGTTTCAAAGAACACTGCAGTAAAGATATTATAGATAAAAAAAAGTAATATAGTAATAATTTATCTATATATATAATGATATTTTAGATTTAAAAAAAATAATAAATGGATCGCAAAAAATAGTTTATTTTGATTTTGAATCTGAAAACTTCGAAGAAGAAAAAAAAAAGTTTTTATGAAACATGCCTAGGTTTTCGAAATATGTACCTTTATCATCTACACATCTATTTTTTTTTTTTTTTTTTTGTACTTTATTTAGAAATTCAGCGTTTATGTTTTTAAGATAAGTATTAAGTATATAAAGGACTTTTTTTAAGTAAGCGTGAATGCTTCTATAATGCAAATGTTTCTATTCCACAGCGTTCTCACAGACAATATGTTGGGGCCCATTTTTATATTTTTCCCATATTTTAAAGGCGGAAACCTATAAAAGAAAAAAGAATAAATTCTATATCTAAAAATCTGAAATAATATTTTGATTAGGGAAGATGATTTTGCACATTTTTACAAAACTCAAATTTTTATATAATCTTGCATAATTCTTTTAACAAACAGTGGTAAATTTAAAATTTAAAACGATACGAATTTCTGTAGAATTTTGTGAATCAGTTCCTTTCAAAATCTCTCTCTCAAATCATAAAAATGTTGTGCATTTAACTATGTATGTTAAAATATTTGTGTACGTTAAAAACTACTGAAATTTTTGCCAAAATGTCAGTTTTTAAAATATTACATCTCATTAACCGAATGAAATAACAAAAGGGTTGTTTTTTCTATCTGTGTTATTATTACTCCCAAACATCACCATAAAAATAAATAAACTGTTAACCTTTTTCCCTTTAAGCTGTCAAAAATAACATTTTTGACAGCTTGTTTTTAAACAGACAGAAGTGGTATTTGTAATCGAGTCGGCATGCAAAAATATTTTCTATAATTAAATATTCTATAATTAATTGAACAATGCTAGTCTTGCTATCCAACTGGTCTGTGAAATATAGAGTCTTGAAATTAAAGAATTAAAAATCAATCACGAAGGAAAAACAACATTTATAAACAAGAATCCTTTTATTTAATAAATTTTCTAGTTTTATTTAAAGAAATATTTCTGGAGTCAAGGGATTTTTCTTTTCTGAGCAATTTATCGCCACAAAAATTATTAACGAATCTTATATAACAAAGTATTTAATTTCATGTAATCTTGGGGATTTAATTATGATAAGTTCATGCGTTGGTATTCGAATACAGGAATCAAAAATGTTCTTCAAGAAACATTTATGTACCTTGAACATTTAACTGTAATTTAAAGGCACTTTCAATTGTAAAGGAAAATTGTAAAAATTTCAAATAAATCATAATAGAAATTGTTGTTCAAATTTTAATACAAATTGTAGCACAAATTGTAATGCAAATTGTAGTGTAAATTTTAATACAAAAAATACACACTTAATTGTAATAGACATAGGTATTTTGATACAAAAGTACATAGAATTTGCAATTCAAAATTATGTACAAATTTCAAGACAATAGTACTTTTAATTGTAATACAAAAGTATTCTATGAATATCTCTGTAATAAACTCAGAAATTATTTTTTTATAAAATGTGGTTTGCTTCTGTTTTTTTTTTTTTTTTTTTTTTTTTTTTTTTTTTTTTTTTTTTCGTTCGTGGCTCACTGTTATTTTTACATTTTCAGGACACTACATCTCACAGACGAGTTAGAAGAGAAGAATAATACCTACAGATTATAGACATTATGTAGGGAGGTCGTTCCTTACCAAATCGTTTATGTTCCGCTAATCACTTTGACTAACAAGTTGTCAAAAATAAAATAAAATAAAATAAAATAAAATAAATTGCTACATTTCACAAGGGAAAAGCGTCATTATTTTTTCTCGAGCTATTTGGCAGTACATAATAACAATACACATAAAAAGTCTAATATGTTATTATTTTCCCCTCCTGAGATATATGCTTAAAAATACTAGCATTTTGACGAATATTTAAGTACATTTTATTGTACTCAATTTTTTTAAGAAAGGAGGTAAATTCACTGTTTTTATGGCATTTTTGTTTATCTTTATATGTTTAAATGTATGCACGTTTTTAAAAAAGATATGAATTTTTTGTAAAGTACAAATTTAAGCCCTTTGGCCCTCTCTAACCAAAACGGGGTACGCTATAATTAGTTACCTAATGAAGATACGTACATTTTTGCAATAAAATTTCAAAAGTGTTTAAAATAATGTATGATTTAAGATTATGTTGACGAAATTGTGCTTCTATTTATTTTCAGAAAATTACACTTTTTTAAATTGTTGTATGATCAATAGTTTCTAAAGATTACATTAAAACAAATTGGACTCTGCCAAGTGCAAATGTAAAACTTGCATTCTTTTTTGACTAAAATGTATCTATTTATGATACTTTGAAGTCTATGAATATTTGGAACAGCTCTTTGGCACTAAAAAAATCGCCTGTTTGTTCTTAATTATGTAAAATACAGAAATTTCATAAGCTTCAATAACATCCCAGTTTAAACCAAAAAAGAGGCCATTCAGGTAATTTTTAATGAAAACAGTATAATATTTCTATCTAATTTGTACTATCCATGTACAGAATGTTCGAAAATTCCTGAGCACAATTTAAAATCCAATATTAAATCATGTAATTATCCTAAAAGAGTGTGGTTTATATTAAAATGCTTCTCAGGATGTTAAATTTTCCTCAAGCATATGAAAATAATTTGTTTCAAATTTCAAATACAGATGGCGACAGCTGTCCGTATGTTTTCTTTCAAAGATTGATTTTTTTTCTTATTTTCAGAATAATTTTGACGTAGTGACTCAGAAATAACAGCTCCCAACTATGAGAATCCTCATTTCTGTGTCACAGCGTCAAAATTAATCTAAAAAAAAAAAAAAAAAAAACCGCATGTTTGACAGCAAACATACGGACGAGTGGCGCCGTCTATAATCAAAATTTCGAACTAATTATTTTCATTCGCTTGAAGAAAACTTTTCAAAGCATTTTAGTCCAAACAGCACACCTGTCAACAGTTACTTGATTTTATATTGAATTTAAGAATTATTCCAGGAATTTTCGGACATTCTGTATTATAAACAAATCTATTGAAATCGTTACACATAAAGACACAATAGGTAATCACTCGACATCTTTTAACTTACAAAAAATATGGTTAGAACTGCTTCAAGAACAAGATAGTTAAAATAAAATCAGAAAATAAAAATGTAATAAGAGCGTTCTAGAGATACTGCTGAAGAAGAATAGACAATGATTTATACAGCAATAAGGAGCTGTAGACAGTTGGCATAGATGCCGTATCTTCCCTCAGCCGTTGTTGTTTTGAATTGTATGGCGATTTTTTGTTGGCGTGTTGGTGGTGTTTACGGATATGTCAAACTCGATATGTAAACCCCGTGTGACGTGTGTGTTGTGACGTGTCGTGTTCTGGCAACCCCTGAGAAGCTTAGAATTTTGTGGCTGTATTTTGATATCGTGTTCTATCGTTGTCTTTTTATTTTTATGTTAAATTTATTGGATGTATTTCATTGACTATAGTTTCTGTAGTCCGTTTAAACGCTGTTGCTGAAGTAATTAAGAAATATGAGGAAATTTTGACAAGAAAGGGAGGTTTGTTTATAGCGTGCCAATGCGTATTAAGCCTATTTTGGAAAATGACGGCGGTGTTATGAAAGATATTTCGTGCTGGAGGTTTCAAGAAAGCAGATGTCTGTTAAGGTATGTTGATAATTTTATGTATACTTTGCTGCTTTAAGAGTTTTTTACATTTTGAGATTGCTACAAAACGAGAACTGTTGAATTTTGAGAATGCTATACCGCGAGAAGTGCTGAATTCGGCGATGTTTTTTTCGGTAAATGTGCGCGAAGCGCACATACAACGATTACTGATTGCCAGTTTAGCGAATTTTGTTTATTATTTACATTTTATTTTCGTTAAGCCAAACATGCGTATAAACCAGTGCTTGGCGACATTTACTACTTGGCGGAAAAGGAGTTTTCAAGCCAAGAAGAATTCCAAGATGGCGGCCGCAGGAACTTATGACATCTATTCCCAACATTTTTATAAAAGGTTTTAGCATATAATTTCATGGAGCTCTATATTTACATCACATTTGTATAAACCTTGCAGAAATTGACAAAGAAATAATAGTTCCTTGTGCTTCATTATCTTATTTACGTTACTAATTTATAAATTTTATGTTAATTTTTTTTTTTTCGCCATAGTAATAGATATGCTGTTATATGTTTATAAAATACAATTAAGATATGTATGCTGCAACCATGTTATATTAAAATTACGTTATTGTTTTCATAATTTTCCAGTATTGCAGAGGGTGTCCATAAAAAGAATGTCCCAGTTGTAAATTTTAATGGTTTGAACTGCAACAGTTGTAGAGTGTTGGTTCAAGGTCACAAACAAAGAGTAGCACTAACAGTTTTAGACAAAAAAATGTAATTTAATAGATTAAAACGACCATTTGGAATCTAAATTTCGTCCACCAAATTCCGTCGCATCCTCTTCAACAACAGATCTCAAAGATCAAATTTCAGACGACCAAAACCTTCATCGACAACTCTCCGAGTCCCGTTTCGAGAAGAAAAACAGTTTACAAGTCGAAAGCAGTTCCACCGAATCATCCACAGATTGCGACAAATTACCTACGTTGAGCTCAATTTTTCCCGGTTAGAAGCGACCGATTGTAAAACGCCGTGGCTAGTGGATTGGAGCCCCTCGAGACATGGTCTTTTACTATCAATCGATCAAACATTAGGCTGTTTCCTTTTTCGCGTTCGTCTTTTATTCTGTAATCGATTTTCATGGGCTACATAATCAGTTGAAGACCTCGATTTTCATGGGCTACATAATCAGTTTAAGACCTCGATTTTTGCTTTGCAAGACGATTTTCATTCCGGCGTCGCTCTTTTGCTTTGAATTTTTCCATATCTAATAATTTGCGCCTTCCCATTTTGTAACTTTTTCAATCTTTAAAGATTTTATGCCCTTTCGATTACCTATTCAAACAATTTTTAACGATTTTATGCTTTTCTATTACCTATTCAAATAAAAATTCCTCTAAAAATAAAGAACATCGTTGAATTTCGTTAAAAAAAATGAAATGCGAGTATCATTTGGCCCCATCCTCAACCGAAAACAACAACCTTTTCCAAATTGTTAAAAAAAGCAGTAGCGCTTACTGCTTTGTTATTTTTTCGCTTGCATTACCACACACGCAAAAGGGCAAGTTCTGAACGTACAGTTTTCACGTAAGTAATTTCATAGCCGTTAGACCCACGCGATTTTTTCCTTTGGGACTTTATAAAAGATCGTGTCTACGTCCCACCGCTACGTAATGATTTCTCAGATTTGAGACACCTAATTGAAGAGACTATTGCTTCCATTACTCCAGACATGTTAACCGAATTGGAGATAAAATTGAACTTTAGGTTGGACGTGTGCAGTGTAACTAAAGGTGCACATATTTAACATTTGTAAAAGAAGCCATTTTGGGTTACCTTCAGTTTAGTGTATGAGTTGTCGTAAATAGTCTAAATTAAACTGTTATAATGTACCATTGAAAGTGTGACATTCTTTTATTGTCACCCTGTAATATACGAGTACAGTAAACAAGTATACGCATAAAATGATAATACAGTAGAACGTCTTTTATCCGAAGCTCTTTTAACCGAAACTCATTTTTAAAGCGTTTTTTACTATTACATTTCTTGTGTGCGAAATCCATTTTGAAAGCTGTTTTTTTTTTTTTTTTTTTTTTTTTTTTTTTTTTTTTTTTATAACTATCATATTTCTTGTGTGCAAGAGGTCCATTCCGAACTACGAGTGCATATAAATATTTTCGATACCCTTTCTTAGAGTTCCTTTGAATTTAACTTGAGCTCCCGTTAGCTGCGGGGTGGAACAAAAAAAAAACGAATAAATTAGCAATTCTGAAGTTTTTGATTGTTTTGCAAAAGGTTTGGCATGGCTGGAGCTGCAGAAAGACTGTGATACTGGGGAACTGCACAAAACATTTTTTTCAAAATTAAATTTCAGGTAATTTATTCTTGTTTCTATTTATCTATTGCTTTATTTTTATTAAGCACTTGTTACCATAATAAGAAGTATTGCATATACTCCTCCTTAATTTTAAAATTGAAGCATTCTCAATTATCCGAAAATTTCGATTTTCCGAAAGAGAGTCGGTCCCAATTACTTCGGATAATCGAGGTTCTACTGTACTTGGAATAGCTTTATAGACATATATTGTTAAAAGGAATTATAGAAAAGATCTGCTAATAGCTGGATTATAGCAAGATTTATATTAATACTTTCAATATATATTAAAATAGTAAAGCTTTCCAAGAAATAAATTCAATGAACGCTGTTTCATCTAGATGGCGACAGATGGAATAGTGGAATTCGCAATTAAAATAAATTTTATCCGTTATATTATGTCCAAAATTTCCTGGCTGGAAATAAAGCATTTCAATAAAAAGGGTATAAAAGTCTAGCAAAGTGTTTTTTATCTCTCATTTTACTCATTGCTTAAATAAATAGTTAAGATGCGCATTATTCTCTGTTAAACATTACTGGTTAGAAGATGAGTGGAAACAAATAACTAAACGTATTACAATTATACATAGATTAAACAAGATTGCAAGACACATTTTTTACTTAAAAATTCTACATTCCAAAGAATTTAAACCTGTCTTTTTACAACTCAATCTTGACTTATTATAGTCTGAAACCAATTCGAGATTTATAACCTAAAATATGTGGGTTATAACCTAAAATATGTGGTTTATACCAGTGAATAGACTAATATTTAAATCTGTCCAAGTGGATTGCTTCTGGTTAAACTAAAACAGCCAGTAAAGCTTTACTTATGTTTCAATATGTTTGCCAATCTCTAGTGCTTAGAGTGCAATAAAAATTATCTTTGAAGTTTTATAAAATAACATTTCGAAACATTTCCGGTTTTAGAGTACGTTATATATGTATATTAATTTTAAATGAATATATTCTATGCTGTTTTTTTTTCAATCAAAATTTTCATATCTATAATGGAAGTTTTTGGAATATTGGTCATATCTCTAGAATGCTTTTTATCCGCGATTTTTTTAAATCATTCATTTAACCATAAAAAAAAAGAAAAAAAAACTGTAATCAGATTTGTGTCTACTTTACTCGTTTTAAAGTTTAGAAATTATTTTTTTTCTATTTTTTACATATGGGTTGTTTCCATGTCATCAATCTTTTCTGTTGTGTCTGTTGCAGTTGCTACTTCCATGAAGGATTTTCCCAACTTTTACATTTATGTTCAAGTTTCAAAACAACAAGGTGCAATTAAGCTACTTATTCGAATGCAGCAGAATTAATTTACTGAATGTTTTCGAAACAAACTCATTATCTTAAAATATATACATTGAGGAGAATATAAGAATTCATTAAGGCTGTGTCTGATAGAAATTTAAATTTCCACATTTAAATAACAATTTCGGTATAAGATTAGAAAATACGAAAGATAAATAAGAGTATATTAATTAAAGCTACGTTAATCTTTGAGATCTTATGTTTTATTCCTTCATTCATATTGTGTCTGGAATAAAAAAATTATTCAAATACATAAAAAACTGATAATTCCATAATTTGATAAAACGTCTAAATTGTTTAAAAACGAGTAGACTAACGAAATGAATATTTTACGATCGCAGTTACATAATAAGTCAATTTTCGATAATTTATAAGAATATTTTTTTATGTGTCTGTGTAACTCTGTTACAAATTACAAAAAACCGAAGGTCTTAACAATAATCGAACATATCAAAACAAAACACTTACAATTTAAAGACATTTTCATTAAAATACTGTATCTATCAATACTAATATCATAAAGAAGTCAAGATTGTTCATTTGTTTATTTGTAGGAGTAATATCTGGAACTACCGAACCGATTTCAAAAGTAATAGTATCAAAATGATGGTGTTAGTCCCTGTTCCAACATAGGCTATATCTTATGTCGATGCAGCTACCCCAAAGGGGCTGCAAGAGCAAAAAAAGTTCTACAAATGCAATTTTTGTGTTACGGAAGGCCCTAGAAACATAAAATTTGTTACATATAAATAGACAGTTATATGTAAGACAGTTACATATAAATAATAAAGGCCTCTAAGAACATTTCTTGAAAATTCGAAATTTAAAAGGGGTGAAAATGAGAGAAAAGCATTTTAAAAACGTTCTAAATGAAAAAAATCTCAGGAAGTATCAAACAGATTTCAAAAGTAATTACTTGAAATTGATGCATACACCCCTTGCTCTAACATAGATTTTATTTCATGTCGGTATCACTACCACCTGGGGATTACAGTAGCAAAAAACATTCTATTTTGCGATTTTTGTAATACTGCAGAAGCTAGCAACTTGAAATTAGGCATGGTAGTTACTTATAGGATGTAGGATCCTTATAGGATCTCAAAAAACATTTACTGAAAAATTCGAAATTTAAAAGCGGTGAAATTGTGCTAAAAACGTTCTAAAAACAGTCGCAATTGTGTTTTCTACGCAATCTCAGGAAATATCAAACCTATTTCAAAAGTAATGTTTGAAAATTGAGGATGACAGTCCTTGCTCCATCATAGGCTATTATTATGTTATTCTTAATACCATCTGCAAGTTGCAGTAGCAAAAAACGTTCCTTTTTTTTTTTTTTTTTTTTTTTTTTTTGATACTGAGGGGTCTAATATTTTGAAATTTGGCATGGTAATTAATTAAATGACGCAAATGATTTCTAAGATCCTTCGAAATAAAATTACAAATTTAAAAGGATGAAATGAGCTAAAAGCGTTCTAAAAACATTCTAAGTTTCGATTTTTAATCAATCTTATGAAATACCAAACCAATTTTAAAAATAATGGTTGCAAATTTGTGGTGATAGAACCTGCTCTGACAAAAGCAATATTTTATGTCGGTGCTACTATCACTAGAGTGTTGCAGGAGCAAATAACGTTCTAAATTGCGTTTTCTGTGACACTGGTAGACACTGTGAGAGGGTAGAAACCTGAAATAAGGCATTGTAGTTACTTCTAAACTAGAAATGCCCTCTAAGAACGGTCGAAAACAAACTCGAAATTTAAAAGAGGTAAAGGACGGGACGGAGAGGAAAGTGTTCTAAAAATGCTCTAAATTGCGATTTCTATGCAATCTCAAAAAATAATGAACCGATTACAAAAATAATGGTTGCGAATCAATGGTGACAGTCTCTGATGTTACACAGACTATATTTTATGCGGGTGCCACTACCACCTGGGATTGGAAGGAACCAACGTACTAAAAAGCCTTTAAAACTTTCTAAATTACGTTTTCTATGGAGTATGATGAAATACTAAAACGATTTCAAAGATAATGTTGGAAAATTAATGGTAACAGTCCCTGTTTCAACATAGGCATTTTATTTTGGTGCCACTACGAATAGAGAAGTGGTAGGCCGTTAGAGAAGAAGCCTGAAATTTGACATGATGGTTAATTTTAACATGTAAATTCTTACTAAGAAGATGATACCTAAAAAGTTCAAAAATTCAAATTGATGCTGAAATGAGTGTAGGAAATGAGCATAAAAGTTTCAAAATACTTTCTAAATTCTCATTTATTTAGAATTAGTTTTAGTTCTTCTTAATAATATGAGTCTCATTTCTGCCTGATGCAGTGTAATAATAAAGTTTTGGCAAACTGTGGCTTAATTAGTAATTTTTTTAATTATTCCTGAAAGCAAATTTTTTTCTAATTAAAATTAGACATACAAAAATCACGTGACATATTTCAATTATTACGTGAAAAAGGCCACGGAGTTTTCTAGTGTAAATATAAATCACAATCTTTCACTAAAAAATTAACTTTATTATTCGAGACACGTTTAATGCCGTTTAATTTATGTATTAGTGGGTTAATGTATAAATGGACTCATTTAATTTTCAATTGAGGACCCCCAGAAGTGTAAGCGACAAAATTGAAAAAAAAAAAATAGTTAAATGCACAGGCTATCTAGAAATAAGTCTATTTGTTTGTAGGTAAAGAGATATAAGTGATTTTTTAATCATGCGTTGCGTTCTAGGGGTCAATTACTTAACCTCTTTCCCGAAACCACGAAACGCATGGAGCCCAAGGGGTATAAGTGCACTTGTTTCCGGTGACGCGCATGTAGCTGAACCACGACCAAAGACATACAAGGCCAGATCATGCCTTTTAAAATGCCACACGGATTTGATCATCTTTAAACGGCGATTAGCTCAAAAAGACGAAGATATTTATAACAAGCGGTTGCAAAACATAGTAAAAAAAGGAAGAAATCGTTTTTGACGTACCTTCTCGCGATGAAAGAGGAAGAAAAGAACAGTCGAATAAAATTCCACAAGACCGTATTTATATCATTAAATAACACATAAACATGTTACAAGGATACACAAGCCATTATACTAGAGAAAAGACCCACAACCGTAAATACCTGAATCCAGAACTCAATTTAAAGGAGATGTACAATCTCTATGTTCACTTTTGCCTTGAAGAAAAGCGCGTACTGCCGGTCAAGGAAAGTTCCTAAAGACACATTTTTAATACTCATTTTAATCTCAGTTTTCCCCGAAGGGGACTGATACATGTGTAATGTGTGTCAAGCTACAATTGAAAATCGACCATGGAAATGCAGATGAGAAACAACAAGCAGAAACTCTAAAGGAACTACATCTCCGCAAAGCAGGAGCTGTCAGATTATTTTTATTATACAGAAAAATTATAGGATCATTCAAAGGTTGCGATATCCTTTGACTTTCAAAAAATCGTGACAACTGCACATGTAATAAATTCTAAGACTTATTACCTACGTCAAATTTGGACGTACTACTTGAAAATTCATAACCTTGAAACCGGAACTGCTCATATGTACATGTGGCATGAAGGCCAGGCTTTATGTGTTTGCCAAGCGATCGCATTCTGTCTTTCGAAGTTCAAAAGGAATCTTCCTTCTCAAGTCAGGGATATTACAGCTTGTGGGGGACAGAATAAAAGCCACTTGATTGTAAAGTTCTGGCTGTAAGTCGTGAAAGATACGCACTAGAAACAGTTGATCATCGCTTTATGATTTCAGGACACTCCTACAATGAACATGACCAAGACTTTGGGCTCATAGAAATAACACTGTTAAAAATATCGTGAAACGTTACCTCTGTTTTTAGGGGCTATCTATTATCTGACCAATGAGGACGTTATATAAACATCTATGGAGCGTTCTCATTGGTTAGAAAATAGATAGCCTTTAAAAAGAGATGCAATTTTTTACGATATTTTTAACAGTGCAGAAAAAAGAAGAATAAAAGGGAACTGTATTTTCCAGAGCACTGATCTTAACTTTTAAATGATTCCAGCAAAAAATTAACAGTAGAGGTGCTAAAAGATAAAGATTTTATTAATCGAGTCACTTGCACCATTCTTTATAAAGTCGGTGAAAGGTATCCGAAATATGCAGTGGCTGAATTTGAGAAAAAAATCCTTCACATATTTTACAAAGAAACTGCTGGTGGTGAATTCGTCCATTTCCACGAGCTAAATGCGGAATGCAGCCATGCCAGAATACGCCCTGAGCTTTCCATAGCACAAGAAAATCCAAAACTCGAGTACCTTAAGTCTAAAAATCTGATTGAACTATTGAAGTTTGTACCTTCAGTATACCACTTTTTCTACCGAGATCTTCCTCACCTACTGGCATCAGGACAGACTGAAGCCCCGAACGGTTCTCAAGATCAGGCTGATGAGCCTAATCGTGCTTATGAAACTAATCAGGATGAGATAATGTAGATGTGTTGTTCAAATGTTATCACTAGAAGAATATTGTTCCCTATTTTCCAAACTGTTTTGCGTCATTTTTCTTCCTTTTGGAATTTAATTTCTTATACGTTAAATAAATGCATTTTAACGATTAAAAAATTATAAAATTTCATTGTTTGGAAACTTACAATAAAATGTTAAAACTTATATTAGAACAAAATTTTGTCCTTTCATTCATTTGTAGAAACATTGTTCTTAAATTTTTCATCAATTTGTTTTCAGAAGGAGTTTTTTAAAACTTATATAAAAACAAAATTTTGTCCTTTCATTAATTCGTATCAACATTGTTCTTAAATTTTTAATAAATTAATTTTTATATTTTATAATTTTTCCTTTCTTGTGTACTGCATGGAAGCCAAAGTGTACAAGTGCCGAATGGTGATCAATATTGCTTCATTATAAATTAAAATAAAATTGTTCTCCACTTTGTTTTACTCAGTTATTGAAATAAGAGTTCAAAGACCACTAAGAAATAAGACAAAGTTTGATATTCCAATTCAGTCGATTACAATTGATGTTTAACTTCGAACTCAATTTACTCCAAATCTAAATTTTGGCGCTTGTATCCCTTGGCATCTGGGGTCCTCAATTATAAAGTATATATCTGTAGTGATTTTAGATGAAATTTTTAGGGAATGTTAAATATTATTTACTAAATCAAGGATTGAAATCTGTAGAGCCTCATATTAGATATTGTATGATATTTCGGCTTAATTTCGGTGATAAATGCACAGGATCTTTTAAAATATTAAAGGGTTTTACGCAGTTATTTTATATTTTTCAAGTACTAAAAATAATTCAATAAATTACATTAACCATTTCACTGATTACCCCAAGTTATCTCAGGTTCATATTGTTGGGCAGATCCAGGTCCATATACCAGCACCAACTTAACTACCCAAACATACATTGGATTGGGGATAGGGCAAACCCCAATCTTGAAGGTGGGGGGAAAATAATTGGTAATAAAAGTAATTACCTTAAGTAATTGCAGGTTAACTACTCCTCAATTACTGTACCTGAATTATTATAGTGGGTATTTAAAAACATTATAATTTATAAACAAACATTTGTGATCGTAATATTATAATAAAGGACCTGGCTATTCCTGATAATTAAACTAACCTTAATTATCTTAAATTGAGGCGGGAGGAAACACATCTCAGAAAATGCCCCAAGCTGCGTTGTGTAATTTTAGTGAAGAAATAGCGTATAGACCGCGTAGTTATATCTAAATAAAACCTATCGAAACTACGCATAAATAACATGCTAAAGAAGACTGTCGTCTGAAATAAAACTTACATTAAAGAAAAACAGTGGACTCATGTTGTATTAAAAACATAGCCAAAATTTAACAATAAACAAAAAGTTTATTTACAGTTAATTTACATATTTACAAAAATAATATAAACAAAATAGAATTGTGTCACAAGACACCAGCGTTCCAAAGAAGGAAATTGAATTAGTAATTGCATTAAATTTACCTTTTAAATTATCATTACAAATATTAATTAATTGCTTGGATACCATAAATTGTACATCCCTAACACAACATAGATTATTACAACAATGGGAATACAAATATATTGAATAGCACATACCTTCTTTAGAGGAGGATTACTCGTAGTTAAGGTTGCACTTAAATCCTTGGCACATTGAGTGTTTTTTCGCACTCTAGGAAAAAGTTCACTAATTTAAATACTTTGATGATGTAACAATGCCCGAAGACTGTCGATCTTAGGGCCATCCCTTAGCGGGAAAACACGACCCGAATAACACGCATTCATCGTAAAATTTCCTATAGAGCAAACCAATGTCTGCTAAGTACCTCATTATTGAGAGAGAGCAAAACAGTCTCTATTAAGTTATCATATATTGGGGACTGGAATGCATCTTTTTTTTAAGTCATCATAAATTGGGAGCTAGCATCAATCTGCTATAACCATCCTGGTTGGAAAATAAAACTAATCTAAGTTAACTCATCATAGTTTCGGATCTAGCATCCATCTAGGATAAGACATCATAGTTTGGGAGTTTTCATCAATCTCACTATAACTTCATTCTTCAGTTACGAAATCACCTCGTGGTGACAGTATGGAGGAGGGTCCTCTGCCCCCTTCGTCAAATGGTCGGTCAGATTTGCTGACCCCCTCTTCTTCCTTCAACTTGCAGACCTCTGATTCGGTATTACACCTTTTTCGGGGTATACCGTACTCCGCCCCCTGAGCGTCCTTGATCTTGGGCTCTGGACCCCGGGCCTTGGTATCTCGCCTGTGTGGTCCATCTTATACGACTTCTTTATTAGGCCCCATAAATAAAGTAACATCCAATCATAAATTCAACTTGGCATTTTATGTCAAGCTTTTGTTAGGCTTGGAGACTTCGTGTCTATCTAAAAAGATCCCCTCTACAGATAAGATCCAACTGTGCAGTCCCTCTCTTATTAAGGCTTTACAGCGTAAATACATATATGAGTATATTTATATTAAATAATAACAATAATAATCAAAATAAATACATGTAAGAACACACTCTAAATATATATACACATTTTATAAAATAATAATTATAATGAAAATATGTAAATAATAGTATTATTTTTATGGCATTAAAATAAAATAACAACCTGCTGAAGTGGTATCAAAGGTGTTTATGCCAGTTATATGATACACTTCCAGCACATATATATTGCAATTAATTTTATCCCGAGAAAAATCAAGCGCACACGGATGGTACTAGCAATTATTTTTATATTGTTTTCATACCGCAATTTCTAAAAAATGCATTTTGTAGAATATTTCTATTACGCATGTTGTCTCGGCATATGTGAAAGATTTTTGATTTGAGAAAGTGGTGCGAGTAAGAATTAAAAAATATCGCCAGTCGGTATGGTAAACTTATGATAAAACTAAATGCTTAAAACAAATTAAAAAAAAATGCATTAAAAAACACATGTAAAAAATAAAAATTCAGCTTAAAACCTGTATATTATGTTTTGTTTCATTTCCTTACATTTAAAAATGGAATTAAAAAATTTGATAAATTTTTGTAGTATTTTTTTCTAAAAAAATTGGTAAGAGAAGCTTGTTGGGTTTGGTTAAGGAATTTTTCACATTTTGATCAAAATCCTTCAAAAAATGAGGTTTCAAAATTATTCGATATGTTTATTTTGCAGGTGGCCGGCAATCATCACGAAAAAACTGAAACAATTAATCGAAAGTATGAACGCGATATTATTTGTAAACAAATTTGCTCTAAACTATTCCACACTTAATCTGGAAGTTTTAAAAATCCGATAAATCCGGTAACTCATGTTTGAAGCGAGGATAAGAAATTTTGAATGCGAATTTCAAGATTTCAAATGCGACTTTCAAAATTTGGAACATGCAGCTAAATGGAATTCATCCAACAGAAAAATAATAGAAGGAGACTAAATAACTTTCTATGATTAAACCGAAATGAAAATACAATGTCATTCCACTGTAAAACAATGCAAAAACCTATTGTTCGAAGTAACAATGCACTTTTATGTGTATGATGCAACATGGTTTAGTTTAAAATGCTGCCATTTGAACGCAGTCTCTTTTCCTAATGTCAGAGAAAAGACCACAATTGTGTCATTTGCTATTCACGATATTGAATTAAAATAGCCCTTTTTAAGAACACCCCAATTTCCTTAAACCCTTGACACCAAGACCGCTTTTCAAGTACGGACGTATACACGAGATCTTAGTGTAAATTTGTATTTTCATAACCCAGACGGACGTACGCATTGTATGTCTGGTAGTCGTTTACGATAAAATCAGGACGT
Source organism: Maratus speciosus (assembly GCA_963932465.1). Taxonomy (NCBI): domain Eukaryota; kingdom Metazoa; phylum Arthropoda; class Arachnida; order Araneae; family Salticidae; genus Maratus; species Maratus speciosus. The sequence continues at coordinate 200,975,834 of OZ010790.1, read as the reverse complement.
CCTGGATGCCAAGTGAATGTCAAGGATAATTTATTTTCTTCTAAAGTGCTAATAATGCACGTGTTCCAAACGTTACATGAATATAAAAATTGTAAACATGGCCGAGAAGTTCGCCCAATCGAGAGCCTACTCCAACTCCTAAAAGCTCAGATTACAATTATTGTAAAATTTGTTGCTGAATTTTCATGCTGTAAATAATTCGCTTCTGCTAACGAGGTAAAAAATCAACATTATTATTTTTTTATCATTTCAAAGTTTCATTTTTAAATGGTATTACATCCTACATTTGACTTATTCGAACTGTCCATTTGTTCTAAGAAAAAATGAAATTTAATCTAGTCTCGAAGTGTCCTAATTGAAGCCTCTGTAAATCGAAGATAAAAATATGTTGTAATACAATGCACACTATATACAAAAGAGAGAAAACTTTATAACATTTAATTATTGAATTGTTGTTATTATTATAAAAATTATGTTTTTCTGCAAAATTACTTTTATTAATATTTATGTATGTGTAAGTATCGCAGGCTGGTAACAGGAGACGATCTCAGCACTTTCCCACGAACCTAACCTTGTGACGTACATAATCTTACCACAAAGAAAGAAAAACCTCAGCAACATGACTCTTCACTATATACGAAGTATTGCCTCTGTATTTCCTATATGTATATATATATTGAAACAAACAAATATTTAATAGGGAAAAGTATTTTTTACTTAATGTTAACTGTGCAGTTTCATTTACAAGGTTTATAGAAATATAACTGAAAACTGTAACGGGAGAAAAATAAACCAGAAAGATATTAATTATTTTTATTTTGTAATGGTTTTAGATAAAGTTTAAAAAAAAAATTATATGTTTTTTATTTAAAAAAAAATCTATGTGCTCTAATGATAATTTTGGAGTAACAGATATTGTTTTGATTCCATAAAAAACATGTTTTTTTTTTTTTTTTTTTTTTTTTATTCTTCATGAAAATGGTATTACGGCAGAAAATAGGAAGAAACGCTTTTGCGTACACACTTTTACTACTTTTCTACATGTGTTTCGATAGTGGAAACACTGAACGCACATAAAGTTGTTTTTTTATTCAAATAATGTTTACCTTGCTTATGCGTCTGAGTTTTATATCTATGTGTGCATCGCTTAGTAATTTTACATTTCTGTATGCAATTAAGCTGGTTTATGCACTTAGGTGCATTTAAGCTGATAACTATATGTAAAAATTTATATTTTAGTGTTTATGAAAAAGTTATTATTACACGAAAAATATAATTTCATACTAAAGCGTGAACGCTCCACAATTTTCAGAGTGATTTTTTTTTTTTTTTTTAACATCAATCTACTTTTAAAATACGACATCTAAAACAGGGATTTATTGCTTTATGAGATTTTTAGGTACATACTTAGCGCTTACTTATCACCTCAGATTGACCGTAGATATTAGGCTGAATGCTGTACCGAACTCCGTTGTTCAGTTACTTCATGTGAAACATAATGAAGAAAACATCTTGTGTGTACATGTACATTAGGATGTCCCAGGATATAACGTAAAAATATTTTTTTTGCAAAATCAAATACGCATACCCTCTATTTTTTTTTTCTATTTCACCTGAGAAATATAAATAAAAAGTATTATTACAATACAATCAGATAAAGGTAACCCGTGCCGACTGTAGGTCAAACTTGAACATGAAATCTTGTATGGGGAATGCTATGGAAAAATTGTAAAATGTATGTTTCTTTGGTATATAAGACACCATTTTATTCAAAGCAGATATTTATTAACATATTACAGTACAAGAAAGATTACGGAACTTATTTTCACTTCAATGTTTATTTTTTACAGTCAGGTTAGACCTTTGTGTGTTCTTGTACGCAACATAACAAAAATTGTTTTTGTTCTCGGCCACCGTTATTAAGTCATAAAAGTCCTCCATCAATTTTACCGCTCTTTCAGCTGTATTGTTCATTGCTCTGATCATTGAGATCGTCTTTTTTACGTAGGGAAAAGAAGCCTTATTCTCCCATGAAGAGGGACTTTTAAAAAATATCATCAATTTTAAGTCTACAAAACAATGATAGGCTTTTGACAGATATGAGATGATCGATGCTTTTTTCTTAGAAAAAATAATAACAGGTAACAATCGCGTGATATAAATGAATAACTAAATAAACAACTACAAAATCAAAATATGAAACTCGCCATACAATGAACCACTTTCTGCCTTCGATGTAATGTATGTTTTCTCATGGGTTGAGAAATATTCTCTATGGAAATTTGCCAGCATTTTTAATTTTGCTTTTTCGTCCGCATCATCATCAAAAAGTGGTAATACTGGTATTTCAAATACCATAAATACTTAAGAAATTTCTGTAAAGCAGCTTTCGAGATACTTTCATTCACATTTTCGTAGCTTTTCAAAGATTTAAAAAAGTACAAATCTTTGTAGGGTGCTTTAGCTGTCAAAATGTATTGAAGCCATGTTTAAACTAGATATTTACGATAAACAAGCAGACGTTCCGCAGTGCTTTCTTATCCTTGGTGTTTAATTTCTGATGAGAACTAAATAACGAGAGTTTTAGGGAGTAAATCGCTCGGGTCATCCAGCTGGCTTGGTACATAGCTCCCAGAGGTCTGATTTAATATTTTTCCTTCATCCCCGCCTAAAAATATATGATGGAAAGTTCGATCAACTCTCGACAGTTATCTCTGATCATAACATTTTAAAGTTCAGAATGGTAAAAATCAAGCAAATTGACAAGTTCAGTTACGATTCGGAACAATTCCTCTGTTTCTCTATAGCACTGTATTTCAGTGGGATAGATGTTCTTCCAATTCTCTTTGTGCTTTTTAAAGAGGACAAAGATGTGGTAGAATATCGGGGCTTGTTGTCGCTTGTTTAATTTTCATTTCGAATGCAGCCTTTAATACCAGTTCGTACACATGATGGTAGCAAGCAGAAAAAAAAAAGAATTTCCCTATCAAATTTTTGTTCGAGGAGCTTACAAGCACCATTAAAACGACCAGTTCGAAGCTATAGTATCACAACCGAGAATTTGGTCTTTGTTATCGAGATTACAATCTAAGATAGACTTACAAATCACCTACGCCTGCTTTTTGCCTGCATAATTATACAGTCTCGACGCAGAAATGAGGTGTTCTTTAAGTCCAAGCGAAATAACTATAAGTAAGCATTTTTCTTTCAAGCACTCAATGTAGGCAACAATTTACCATGTCAATGTAAGGTCACTACATCTGGTACCTCGTTTTGGCACTCATTTTTTTATGTTTTCCGCGCGTTCCTTCCGTTTTTCTGTTCGGATTCTTTGAACTGAAGACCTACTTAACGAAAATTTGTCAATGTTAAATCCAAGTGCCCCCTCCACCGCCCAATTGTAGCTCCAAGAATAAACACAGAATCTCGCATTCTTAACTGACACCTGTCTAATGCAGCAACTAAATTTGGAATAATAAAATCTTTCCTGATTATTGATTTACTTGTCCCAGGTTCTGAGCTTTCGATTAGTGTTGGGAAATCTTCTTTATGCATATTTTCATCAAAATTCGAAAAGGAATATTGTTGCAATGGTTCGTATGTTGACGATTGATGTTGAAGCGGAACCATATTTGATTCGCCAATTTTCTTCTTTGACAACTCGAAGTCGGGCCCTTTCCTCTTTTTTTGACAGTTTTTTATCCACTCCACCTAAGTGGCCGGCACGGCTCGGCAATTTTTTAGCTCTGCAAGAACATCCTATCTTCCTCTATTTTCATTATTTGAAATGCATCAGCGTGTACAAATTGTCTAAATTAGTTGCACATTATTGTTGTCGCCGATTCAATACGTCTTGTAATTTCTTTGAAATTTTTTTTGTAAGTCTCTACAAACTTGATACTTATTAACAAGCTTCATCACACAATTTGGCAACGATTTCGTAGGCATGTGTGCCTTTTCTCAAACGATAATACTTTCACGAATAGCGAGATTTACATTTTCATTAACACTTAATTTCACTTCTCGAATATTTTAAAACAAAACTGGGAGAACTTGTCCATTAGATGGAAGTTTTGACCCGTTGAAAATTTGAGGTTTGAAACCCGTTAATAGATTTTTAATTTTCCTTATTAAAAATATCACTTTTTTAGAACTGCACAATTCCACTGCCATGTACTGGTTAAAAACTACACAGACATTTAATAACAAAAGAACTTGTAGTTTATAGCACATTGACATGACACATACACGAGCGCAGTTCAGAGTAAACTGGTTCTGACACTTTTCACAGGTTGCGCATTGTCACTGTTTCGTCACGGGTTGCGCATTGTCACTGTTTCGTCACGGGTTGCGCATTGTCACAAGAATTCCAAAAACCTTTTTTTTTGTTTTTGTTTTATCTTTTTCATTTGCAGCTGTTGGGTGATGCGCTATAGATAAGTGTCAGTGTTCGTTCGCTAAGTACTCAAGAACAGACTGAGAAATTTAGATGCAAGTCGGCACGGGTTGCCGTGGTTGAAATTACATGAAAATTTATTTACAATTGTTTTGACATAAAAGGGAAAAAATGACAGTGTATGCGAAAAAATAAAACGACATTCATTTTTTGGGACACCCTAATGTACATGTATAAATATATACGTAAGATGATGAAACAAATATCACGAGATAGCAGATATGACGTGATAGCTCGAGATACTTATTTATCAAATGCATAGTCCACATTTGATGCAAAATAGTTTATTTGTCATGACACATTTTGCGAATGTCACCTTTCTTTACAGTACAAAACTAGTTCAATTGTTTATTAAAATTCTTCTTAAACTTTTATGTGTACTGTAATAAATTATATTACTATAATGCGTATTTTATTTTAATTATAACAATTTGCTCCTGTCACAATACTTTTTGCTATTTAAAAATCTCTTTACATTAAGTAACAAGATTTATAAATTTAAATACTTTCCATTCTCCATACTAAATATATTTCTTTAAGCGTATTTCGAAATCAAATGTTACCAGTGATGTGGAAAAAAAGTTTAATTTAACACTAGAACGCCCGCTACCATTTCCCCCCTAGAACGCCCGCGGGAGTCGCTTCGACTCCTGTTTGTTTCAAAAGAGAAAAAATAAACGAAACGCATAGAAATGAATAGAAGAGTGTAAATATAATATTTATATTTGAATTTAAGATTCATATATATATTTTACAATTGAAAGAACAATATTTATACACGCATTTTTAGGAAATTGGAAAATATTTTCAAAGGAAATACTCACAGAATCGTTTCAAATTTTCAATCTGAAATACAGTTTTTGCAGGTATAGTCAGTTTTGGCCAAGCATTTTCCACAAACGATTTTCTTGCATGTTATGCAAGCATTGAAAGTCATGTTGCCTTTACATAGTTTTACTTCGCATTTTCTTCTCTTTAGGGATTTTGTTTCAGATGATGTATCAGGGAGTCTTTTTCTTGTCGGTTTATTTTTAGCAGATGTATAATTTTGACGTAAATCATTTGCTAATAACTGAATAAATGCCTGTCTGCTTATTTTTGTTTCTCCGGTAACTTCTTTATAAATAATCCAGGCATTTATTGCTGCTAAATCTAAGAGATTGTAAAAAGTATGCACAGGCCATCTTCCGGAGGGCGCCTTCACTGTATATTTCCTAGCCATTTGATCAATAAAGTCAACACCACACTTAGTTTCATTATAAAATCTAACAGTTTCTGGGGTTTTCTTTTCGTTGTTTTCAATATCAATGAATGGGTGGAGAGTGCTAAGAGTAATAACTTTTTTCTTTCTCTTTCCTTGATACACGGTTAGAGTAGTACCGGTTTCTTCGTGTTTTAGAAATTTTGTTTCGTATAATTTATGTTTCAAATCTTTCAAAGATTTTGGAATTTCTCTCCTAGTTTTTCTCATAGTGCCTACTAAACTAGTACCTTTCTTTTTCAGTAGTTCAGTCAAACGCAGTGACGTGAAATAATTATCAACCGTGACGTTAAGGCCTTTGTTTAGAAATGGCTGCATCAATCGCATAACTACACATTCTGATAAAGTTTGATCTGAAGGCCGTTCTTCAAATTTGCCTAAATAAGGGAACGCATTCAGTAAGTACTTTGTTCGAAGGTCTACTGCAAGCCAAAACTTTTGTCCGTATTTATCCGGTTTTGAAGGTATGAATTGCGTGAAAGGACAACGCGTTTTGCTTGGAAATAACTGTTCATCTATTGTTATATTTTCACCAGGCTTGAAACAGGCAATACAGTTTTCAGTGAATCTATTCCATATATCAGATATCATTCCAAATTTATCTGTTTTTAAACGTATAGATCTGGTAGATTTCAAATCGAATCTCAAAAAGCGTAAAATTTCACAAAACCTATTTCTTCCCATAGTTTCAGTGCAAAAATTAAAACCCCATGAGTTTGACAACAAGGAATGAATATCAATTCCATTTGCACCACATGCACGTCGGGCATACAAAATTCCAATAAAGGCATTCAGCTCGTCTAACGTAACTGTCCAGTTATCGGTATCAAGAACACGTTTTGCCTCTGTTTCTGTGCATCTTTGTATTTGTTCTAGTATTTTGTTTTATCTACAAATAACAGCCATGCACTCAAAACGCTTTCAGATTTCATGAATTTCTTGTCATAAATAGTTGGCCCAGTAGACTGACACATGATATTTGGCTTCGGATATCTTCCAGAAATTTTCTTATTTGCACAAATTTTCCATTGTGTGCCATCTGGAGCGACATGAATTCCATCTCTTTCAGATGCAATAATTAGCGCATCTTCATTTGTATCGGAATCCGATGAAGAATTATTTCCAATACTAATTTCTTGAATTTCGTTTTCATTTTCTGATAACTCACCACCTTCAGATTCATTATCTGAAAGATCTCGTAATAGAGCAGTTATTTCGTCCGGTGTTAGAAATTTTTTCCGTGACATTATGTTTTATTTCTATTAAAAAGGGAGAACGGATTTGCTTAGCTATGATGAAACACAAGACAGATAAAAATTAAAACAAAAATTCAATTCGAATGATACAAAGAATTTTGCAAGCAGTACGCAATCCTTTCAGCAGGTGCATGGAACTAACCATTTTTCTCAACAAAAGGGGTGCAGAGAAAAGAGGAGCAAAATCATTTACTTTCCTGATAACAGATAAAAATATTATGAATCCCAAGGTCATGTTACGCAAAAATAATGAAAGCATTTTACAAATTTTACTTTGGAGTCGATTCGACTCCGTTGGGCGTTCTAGGGGTAATGCCTCATTATCAATTTATTAAATGTGCAGATAATTTATAAATTTCAGAATAAATAGAGATTATAAAAATAATAAAAGTCAGGGAAGCGGGTGGAAAAAAATCAAAATTTCTCAGAGATATGGGTGTTTTAGGGGCATTTGGAGTCGAAACGACTCCATCGGGCGTTCTAGTGTTAAAAAGTTATATATTTACTGTGAATATTAAGCCTTGGTTTTCATTACTGATCTTCGAAATGATTAAATTTCGCAATGAAATGCAGTTCTTGAAATGAAACGGTAGTTTTTCTTGAAAATTTTAATTACGTATTCGAAATCAAATAACTCTTATTTAATTACCTTTTAGTTTTGTAAAAGCATTTATTGAGAGTCTGAATTTATTAAATACTGCATTTACTTTGATGCTTGTGTTTCTACCGAAAAGAAAATGGCGTGAATACGTACTGCCAATCATTAATCTTAAATTCATTAGCTAAATGTAAAATCCATTTTCTGTGGCTCAGTTTATGTTCAATAAAAATCTCTTAAGTTGTGGGGTTTATTTGGTAGATAAATTGTTTTAAATTTAGAAATAAAAATTAAATAGCAGGTGGTTTGGATTTCCATAGGGGAAATTCATAAGTTATTTACCTTTAGAACTTCACATACATTATATTTTTTTAAATGGAAAATTAGACTCGCTCTCTTTCAACATTTTTCTTCATTTCATTTTTTAAATCATTTAATTGAATTTCATTTTAATTTAGAATGGCTTTTATCAATAATCTGTATGAAGGAAAGTTATTTCGAAAAACAACTTTAAACTGTATTCGTATAGGTAAAAAATAACATGTTGTTCCTACTACAGTAAAACATCTGAATATTGGACAGTTCGGGACCACGGAATTTGTCCGGTATATAGAGGCCTCCTCTTTTCACAAGTAAAAACAAATAAATATACAGCTTTAGCGTTTGAAAATAAGTTCGCTATTCGAATGTGGTGCACAGTTAAAGAAACTTTAAATCCTTTCTTCTACTACAAATGTAATCAAACAAGTAAATCAGTGTATCCTAATTTAAAACATTCGACTGACAAGGGGAAATTTGGTATTTGAGGGTGGCCAATTCTAGAATTGATTTTAGCATTTCTATGTCATTTATTCCTGTAGTATATTGTTGTTAGCACCTGGACAACTTCGGCAGGTAACTGTCACTCAAAATTAGGGAACTATGTGACTCCCTATTTTTACTAATAAGCTCTCAATTTAGTGATAGTTGGGCTTCTGGTTACCTTATTCTACTTATTTTCTGTGCTCGTTGATAACGGCCTTTACATTCTTCTTGTTTCACCTACGCCAGTCGTTGAAATAATATCGAAGTTTATGTTAACCAAATTTATTTGGATGCTATATGTGCCCTTTTTCTGGGGGTTGTCTTTAACCTCGTGCTTTCAAATGTGAATGACTCTCGGGCTCCACCAGAGCTCTCAAAATTATACATTTCAGACCTTGCTTTGCTTCGAAATTCACCTTTATGTTTCCATTCAAGTTCATTGGTGGTTCCGCGCGGCAGTTTCACGACTGCATTTTTACTCCGTAAGCACCGCGCTTCCATGTCATTTTTAGCTACACTGGTGTGCAAAAATTAAGGAAAAGTCTCAATATGCTAATTTTCAAATACGCGAACACGCAAAAGGAAATAATATAATTCTAGTAATTACTATCTCTACAACACAGCTAGTCCATATAACATCTCTTTCATGTCACACATGGTCACAAGTATTAGAAAGTGAATAGTAGTTAGGATAGCAAAAAAGAATGATAAATATAGAAGAAACTCAGAGGACTGCATGCAGCTAATCTGAAATAAAACTGGCGCGACGGGACTTCACAGAATTTTGAAGTTCGCAGTAGAAAATCGTGGGATAGTATAGAAAAGATTGTTTTCAAGTTCTAAACTGCCGATAAAGTTAAGCAAAGCCTATTTCCTTAAAAAATAAAAAAATAAACTTTTCAGTGACCATACATTTTAAAATTACAAGAATATAATTTTGAATAAAGGGTAGGAGCCATAAGCAAACTTATGACTCGCTACTAGAAAAAAGTTTAGTGTTACCAGCCAACATTCCACTGAAGGCGAGAAGTTTAGATAAAAGATATTTTTTGCTTTGGATGTGTTCGAGGACGCTGTTGAGTTTGTTGGGAATTATACTACATCAATATATTACATCTTGTTTGGATTTAAGTAAAATCATAGCTATCGAAAGGGAATAGAATCTGAGAATTTGTGCAATTCATAAAGCTGCTCAGTAGGAGGCGGGTTATGAATTTGATTGGGTGGATGGTGTGATGGTTTTAGAGTCTGTTTTTTTTCTGAGATTTCTTAAGGGATGTGCCTACCTTCGGGGCCTTTAAAAAAAAATGAAATTTTTGTTAAAAACATGTGTTTTTAGTTAAAACAGTGAATAAAACTATGAATTTAAATAATATTTTAATGGGATTTTAATTAATTCAAATTTAGGCAAAATTTAGTCACATTTTAGAATTGCGTTTGCCAAACCTTCAATAACAAAATCTATTCAATATATTTCACTTTTTTTCAACAACATATTAGCAAACCACTTACCTGTGTTATGAAGTAAAAGATTTACAAGGCCTCTTAAATTTACTAACACATACAAATTTTGTGTACTAAACAAGATATTTAAAAAAAATGTGTATTTTTCAATGAAAACAGCTTTTAAATTAATATATACATACATAAAATCCGTATTTTGCTTCATAACATACAATTAAAAGTGCTGAACCTTGTGAACAACTTTTATTTCAATATCTTAAAAACTATTTAAGAAATGACGTTTCTTGTAAACATAAGCAATGAAAAACCCAGTTTTCTTGAAAAAGCAAGTGAAGATTTTAACATAGCACAAAAACTTTTGTATAAAGGTTTATATTTTGAACTATAACTTTGCTTTATCGCTAAACTAAAAGTAAGGCATTTTTGGAATCCTAAATGGTTGAACTTTAATTTAAAATATTGAAAACAAAAATGAAGTTTTTCGCTAAAACGGTGGTTTGAGGGTAGGCCTTAAGAGAGATAGTAGTACCTTAATACCTATATAGCTATATAGCCTTAAGTAGTACCTTAAGAGAATTTTCATTTTTTCAAATAGCAGCGAGTTTAGCATAGGATTTTTGAAATTACGGTTTAAGAGGAAATTACGAGCAACCCTAGTAAGACGAAGGGTGTTCTAAAGATCTGTTAACACCCTTAGGAGGGGTTTAGGTGGCTCACTAAAGGCAGCTGTTTTCACATGACATTCTGGGGATAGGCGTGACCCACCACATCCCACACATTTAGGATTTAAATGACAGTAAGCACCTACATGAAAAAACTTCTGAAAACGATATGACTTGCGCAGTTTTCTTTGCCGGACGGAATTTCTCAATTTCAACCTGTAACTTAGAGATATTTCGTATGACGTCACATTTTTGGGAAGTTCCATAAGATAGATAAGGAGGGGCTTTTCGTCTCTAAGACTTTTCATTTGACTGATTTTAAGAATAGAGAAAACTCTGCATGAGAGAGTTTCTTTGACTGCATCAATATCGGTAGTCCTAGTAAGACGTCTAATTGCCACTTTTAGTGGTATTTCACGGTCAGTAATGATATAATGTTGCACGTTGTTCTGCTTAAAATGTCCATGAAGCGACATTTTGCCGCTGTGAGTTCCATGGGAGTTATTCTGATGAATTCTCCGGCTAATTTAGCTTCAAATCAGAATTTATTACTAGATGAAAGTTCATTAAATAATTCGATGATATTAGGGATTTCAGTTACCATGATTGGTTTGGTTTTTTCTTAGTAACATTCTCAGTTGAGGTTTCATCGTCAGTAGCAATATCTCAATTTCAAAATCGGCAATGGTAACGTTATTATTTACGTTAGGGGCTTTTTTACCAGCAGCTTCACGTTGCGATTTACCTTTATGCTTTTTACTTTTAAAAAAGATGAATTTCTCATCACTGTCCATAAACTTAACACTAACATCCTGCATTTTAGAATCAGTGACGAGTTGGATAGCATCCAACATCTTTCAAGCTTTGCCTTCCACTAAATTTGAAATTATATAAAATTTATTCATTAGGTTAAGAGAATAAGGAGTATCGTTAACAAGAATTTCGTTAGGACAATTAAATTCATTAAAAAATTGTTAGTATTCTCAGAATTAAAAGATTTTACATTATAAGTGGAAGCCCAGTAGCGTAGTCGTCAGGACGCCTGTCTGCCACGCTACAGGTCGCGAGTTCTGGTCCCGGCTGGGCAATGTTCACTCAACCTTTCATCCCTTCGCGGTCGATAAAATGAGTTCCAAGCTTGATTGGGAACTAATCACCGAGGGTCTCGCGTTGAGTTGACCTCCTGGTCGGAGCACATGTTGCTTAGTACCTCGGGGTCAAGTAAACAGAGTTGGGCACTGCAAGCCTTGATCCTTCATGAATCGTACAACCACAGTTGCAGTTAGTTTTTTTTTTTTTTTTACTCTATAAGTGGAAGAAAGAGGAAACGCGCGACTCATCAGTCCATAAACCAGATGCGATAGAGCCACACCCGGAGGTTTGAGAAGTCATCATGCGCAGAACAGAGAAATTAAGCATGTGTTTACATACTCACTCGCGTTTTTCTCTGTTTGTAACTTTTTTTTATTTTATAATTTTTCAGGTGAGCATTGCATTTCAGTGTTTTATGCAACCTTAGGAATAAGGTTTTTGTTTCTGTTCACTGCACAACATGTAATTTACAGAAGATTTTACACGTGAAACTACTGATGCGTATATCAAGACCGGATTATCTTAAACATATGAAATCTCAAGTACATTTTAAACATCTATACTAAGTACTACAAATATAAAAAATAATAATAAATCTCCAATGTAGAATGAAATTGGTGAATCACGCACGAAAACATCAATAACGGTGTAAATTTTGTTTCGTACATGGTGTCTTCACAAAGTTTCAAAACTGTTCTGATAATACAAAATTTATTAAACATTTTTGTACAGCGAACTAAAAGTCTTCGAAATATGATCCTTGGACATCAACACACCGCTGCCACTGTTTTTTCCATTATTCGTAGGCTCACCGGAAGTATTCGCACTCAAGGCTGTTAAGGGACCTCGTCGAGGTTGGAAACGTGGATAGCTGAAATCGTGTCGAATCGCTTTCCATTCAGGTCTTTCTTGATCCGTAGGAATAAATAAAAAGTCATTGGGAGTAAGGTTGGTGTTCGAGGGAGCTTGTGGCAGTATTGCCACGTTAAACTTAGCCAAAACTTTGGCGGCTGCGAGCGACGTGTGAGAGAGCGCTTTGTCGTGGTAAACAATCCAATCGTCTCGTATATCTGGACAGACGCTCCGGGTCAGGTCACTTTTACGCTGGAATGCACCATCATTTGAAGGATCGAGTCCAACGCGTCCTCCCAGACATCAGAGACGATTGGATTGTTTACCACGTCAACGCGCCCTCTCACACTCTGCTCGTAGCTGCTGACGCGTTTTGGCTAAGTTTAGTGCGGCAATACTGCCGCAAGAACCCTACAGTCCCGATCTTGCTCCCAGAAACTTTTTTGTTCCCACAGATAGAGGAAGACCTGGAAGGGAAGCGATTCCAACGATCCAGGTAGCTTCGACGAGGTCCTTTCACCGCCATTCGCGCGAAGGTTTCCAGGGAGCCTATGAACAATGGAAAAAAAAAAGCTGGTAGCGGTGTGTTGATGCCCGAGGGTCATATTTCGAAGCAGATTACTTCGATGTACAAAAATGTTTAATAAATTTTGCGTTCTCAGACTAATCTTGAAAGTTTGTGAACGCATCCCGTATATTTCAAAATTTAGCTAGTAAACAAGAAAATAAATGAATATTTTATATAATTAAATTTAAGCCGAATACAATTCTTATGTAGTGTAACATTATTAAAAATCAATAACATAGATATAGGTGATAAGTTTTTTGAGCAAAGAGCATTTGCAATATGCATATTTAACCCCTTCAAGGGCGGTGGTTTATTTTTGGACCATTTAATTTCAATTCCTAAATGCCACATTGTCACCAGAATATTGGAATGAAAATTTCCTTTTTATTAAGTACGTGAACAAAAGCTTTTGCTTATTTCGAAATAAATTTCTTTGTAAATTCCGGTGTCATTCACCCATTTCAGCATTTTACGGATATAAGTACCTTGCTAATGAAAGGAGTAAGTTGCTAACATCCAAATGTGTAGAAAATAGACAAGGGTGAGAAATTAAGTTTTGACATTAAGTGCGTTGGTCCAAATATTACCCGAATTTTGGATATCATTATTTTTCAAAAGTAATACTAAAATTTTTAAATAATACATTTCTGTGAGTTAAAGAAGCAAAGGTTTCTATGCGGAAATAGAAGTATTTAATATTTGTAATAACTAATACCTGTTCGTGAAGGTACGTAGTTTTATTCTTTAATGTGTTCGATCAAAATACATGTTGGCCTACCGTCAATTATGGAGTTTTTGATATCACATTTTCAATTAAGAAATAAAATCTGTGTTTCAATATGTTTATTTGACTTAAATAAAGCCGGAAGGTTAGCGTCTGTGAGGTCGAATTTCTTATGGTGATTTTAGCCCGCACCCTACACGAATACAGGACAAACTGTAAGTAATGGTAAAGTACTCACATAGAAGCAATTTTGGTATAGCAATGTGGGTGTCCAAAATGCTAAAGGCGCGAATGTCGATATTTGCGAAAAACAAGAAATGCAGAAATAAAACAGGAAAAAATAAAAACAGGTACTTTATTGCCATAACAATGGCAGTAAGTGTTCAAATCTTCCACTACCAACAATGAAATAGCCCTGGTGGAGTTTAGGAAGTAATTGTCCTACCCTTTCGAAGATTACATGTGTTTTTCGAACAGTTGCAGAGTCAGTTAGGTGGGGAGGCCTACCATAAGGCTTAAGCACATACTTGCCCCAACCAAGGAGCAGTTGCAGCAGCGACTAAATCTCTTGCTTTGATGCCCGGCAGAGTCAGTTTGTGTCACGTAGTTGATACACCTGGAATCATGGAAAGGGTTCGCCAATTAAATCTTAGACGCTGTAATGCCTGAATGGTGTTGGTGGCGGCACATTTGTACACTAACTGCAATTGTTATGTCAATAAAACTCTTTTTTACATTTCTTGTTTTTCGTTGACACTTTTCATTTCCGACCTCACATTGCTATAGTAAAATTTCTTATTTATGAGTAGTTTACCTCTCCTTACAGTTTTGCCTTCTTCAGATTCGCTATTAGATGAATTTGAATTTTGATTTTGATTAGCAACAATTTTTTCGTTTGTCTAATCTTCAAATTTTAAAACACTTTTGTTTATATTAATGTACTAAACTGCAGATAGAGGATGCTCAATATCTGTTAATTTGTGTATTTCGTCTTGTAGTTATTGAAAGGCTGTACTGTTTTGTTTTTTAATAGATCCTTCAGATTCCATCAATCCAGCATGTTTCCGGCAGTTACAATTAGTTCTGGCAGTTACAGCATGTAACAATAGTTTCTGGTGAAATTTCATTCCATGCATTTTTTAATCATGCAAATAGCATTATGTAAAAGGATTGGAGAAAAATCATCTAAGCGATTTTTTTCCAATTGTATGGTACACTTGATACTTTCGATAATGAACTTTGAATGAGTTTATTATACCCGCATCGAAAGGTTGTAAAAATCCAGTACAGTCAGGAGGTAAAAATTCAATTCGGATAGTGCTCATTGGGTATGCTATGTGACAAGGAGTATTATCCAAAATCATTAAAATGTGGCGTTTGCTTCTTTTCATTTTTAAGTTGAAATTCTCAAACCATATTTGAAATAATGCTACAGTCATCTAAGCTTTCTTGTTATTCTGATAATCTACATAAAAATTATGATTAAAATTTTTAAAACATCTTGGCTTAGCTGATTATCTAATCACTGTCTTAGTTCTTTTATCAGATCCATCACTATTCATGCAAAACACAAGAGGCACACTAACTTTTTTTCATCCTATAGCAGGCTCACTCGAAATTGTTTTATCTGGCTGCAAGCGGTAAAAAAGGCCACTTTCATCCATATTCTAAACATCCTCTTGTTTATATTCCAGAATCAGCGCACTAAGTTTTTACGACCATTAAACACAATATCTTCATCAGCACCTCCAGTCTCATAGCATCTTATATACTGAGAGAATCCTTGTTGCGTTTTAAATCTCTTGGACCAGCCACTACTGAATTCGAAATCTGTGATATTCATTTGCTGGCCAAGGACTTTTGCCTTCTCTCTAATGATGTCTCCGTTTATGGCAGCGTTTTTAGCACACATTTGTTGTATCCACGTGTAAAGGTCATCCTCAAAGTCTTCATGTTTCGTTGTTTTCAGTGTTTTAACATTTGACTGAAGATTGTTGGTGTTAATCCATTTTTCTGTATTCATCAAAATGCCTCCTCTGCAGCCCTCTTTTATTGATTTTAACCCTCTCGCTGCACAACCCGAAATTTCCTCGGGGATGCATTTTTTCCTTCTGATTAACCCTCATGATTATTCCAACCAGTTATTTTATTATTGTAAATTTTGCCATTTTTAATCGGAGCATTTTCCGCATTAAATTAGACAACAATTTTTGATTTGAAAATCCGGTGACAAAAGAATGAAAATTCTTAAATGACGCTCGTCGCGAAGGTGATTTTGATAAAACAATTACGCAGCGAGTGGGTTAATGTTTGAATTTTTCTTTATAAGAAAACTGCCTTTTCATTAATATGCCGCATGGATCTAATTTTTTTTAATGTGAAAAGAAAAAAGATTTAAAATAATTACTGAAAATATTCGCCATAAATACGTTAATTGTTGTTATTATGTTTGTAATCATTCCCGAGAAATACTTTAAAAAGAAGATTGAATCATTTCAATTAAAAAAATATATGAATTTCATTAAAAACATTTTTATATTTCGAATTTCTATATTAAAAAAAGAAAAAAAAACTTATCTAAAATGATAAAATTTAAAAATATGCCTTTTTCCCTCTGATGGCTTTTTTTTACTGTACTCTTATTTCAATGTTTCCATTTTCATGAAAGATTCCGAGTATTTAAAAATCTTATTTTTTAAGCATAAAAAAAGCGGTTTTCGTAAACCAAACACGTGCAATAGAATTATTGTAAATGAAAAAATAAATTAACCGTAAAATATTTCAAGAAAAAAGAAGAATACGAAAGAAAAAAAGAAAGACGAAAAGAAAGAAAAAAATGAAGAGAAAGTTCATCCGTATTGATGTGGAATGAAAATTTAATGGATTTTAATATTTTTGTTCATGTATAATTCTTGAAATTCGATAGTCTGCAGAATTAGAGGTATGAAATAATGTTAGATTGGAATTATGTGCTAATAGAAGGTAAAAAATTTAATATTGTTGAATGTGTTCTTAAATATATATATATATATATTTGGAAAAGAGCTTAATATTACAACGAAGAAATATGTGTCGTTAAGAAGCACTTTTAATAACAATTCGCACACACAATGAAAATTTCGGGCAAATACCTCCTTAAATATCGCATGGAAAAAACTCATCATATGACTTAAGGGGCATTGTCAGTTTGATCTCAAATTCCACTCGCTATTGCTAAACCTATGGCAGTGGCATTCTTTCGGATTTTTAAAAAAACTCCACGGGAAACTAACATATTTCTTTGTACTATTTTTAAGGGATATGTCTTTTTTTCTTAGTTCTGAAACTATTTCGATAATGTATGCTTAATTTAATATGTTATGTACTAAAATTGTACTAGCTGTGAGTAATATTTAAACACTTCGTTAAAATTAAGCATATATTTTATAAATATTTCTACATCTAAACACATGCACCTTTATGAAGAGCACAATGGAAAAAAACTGTCAAAAATATTAATTTCTTGTTCAGATATGTTAAAAATTTAAATGTATTCTACCCCCACGAATGTATTCTACTCCCATAAGTTTAACATTTCCGAAGGGAATTTGAGATCGAACTGACCAACTCCCTAAAGCACAGCTACATTCGGCTGTTGTCGGTATTCTGTTCATGGCCTGTGAAAATGTTGAAGCAATTCTTCATCCTCCGAACTCACCGTACCATGATCTAACAAATTTCTCTCTATTATCGCAAATGAAATGACTCCTCAAATGAGAGCGATTATTGGATTCATATATTGAAAGCCATGGGATGCGGATTTTCCATGAAATACAGTTAAATGCGATTGTCTACAGTTTTCAGGAACTGTGGAGAGCTTATCAAAAGGGCATTGGAAACAATAGATTCACTTCACTGAGGTTTTTTTTTCCCGTTTTAGTTAAGAATCTTCTGTTTTTGAGTATATTCATCAAAACATAATATCATATAATTTAATCCCTATGCAATATTGCATGTAAAAAAAAAAAAAAAACCACTAAAATTCGTTATTTTTTTCAGCTTCTTGTGTTCATAAAAAAATGTAGTTATAAAAAACAACAAACGAGGAAAATGGTTTAGTCTACCAGTACTTAATCCCAAGGTCATTTTTTATGTACATTAGAAATTTAAATTCCAGGGAGATATTTTTAGTCGAAAGATTGTATATCCAGTGTGCGCTCTCGTATTTATATTTTTATCGAAACGTGTTGTTGTAAAAAATTCAAAATGTATCGTTATTTGAGTTTTAAAGATGAAATGAAACGCTTGGAAAAATTACATGAAGAATTGATAAATGAAAATAATATTGAAGATATAACTGATTAGCAAACCCCGCGGCTTTGCTCGCGTAATAGTGGAAATATGCCAAGTGATATTCATATGTCTAAATAAAAGAAATTATACTTTTAGGAATAATCCAAAAATTATTATTTAAAACACAGTTTGACTAAACATCATTATTACACTGAATTTCCAGAAATAAGACTTAAATCAATAAAAAGAACTTCAACTAAATAAATGGTAATTTAAAAAATAATTTGAAGCTTTTATGCTCATTTCAGTATTCATTTGAAGTTTTCAATAAACCGTTCTTAGTACGCATTTACATCAAAAAATTAACCATCATATCAAATTTCAAGCATCTTGTCTATCGGTGTATCAACTCTCTGGTGGCAGTGGCACTAACATAAGATGTCACCATTAATTTGCCAACGTTAATTTTGAAATCGGTTTTTTACTTCCTAATATTCCAAAGAAATGTTAATTCGGAAAGTTTTTAAGGGCTTTTTTTAGAACATATGTTGTTCCTCCTGCCAACCCGATGTGGTAGTGGCACTGGCATAAAATATAATCTCTGTGGTATCAGAGACTGTCACCATTGATGCGCAACCATTATGTTTGTAATCGGTTTACTATTTCCTGAAGCTGCATAGAAATCGTAATTTAGGACTTTTTTTAGTACGCTTTTCGCCCCTTCCCTTCCCTTCACCTCCTTTAAATTTCGAATTTATTTTTGACAGTTATTAGAGGGCATTTATATTTTATAAGTAACAACCATGCCATGTTTAAAGTTTCTAACCTTTTCAGTACCACAGAAATCGCAAATTAGAATGTTTTTTCCACCTGCAACCGCCCAGGTGGTAGTGACACCTACACGAATTAGAACCTATGTCGAAGCAAAGGTTGTCACCATCAATTTCCAACCACTACTTTTGAAATCGATTTGATACTTTCTGAATTTGCGCAGAAATCGCCATTTAGAACGTTTTTAGAATGCGTTTCGCTCATAATCACCCTTCGTAAATTTCGATTTTTTTAAGAAATGTTCTTAAAGGTCATTTATGTCTTATAACTACCATTCCAAATTTCATGTTTCTAGGCCCTTCAGTAGCACAAAAATTGCATTTTTAGAACGTTCTTTGCTCCTGCACCTCCTTTGGGGTAAAGGCACCAATGTAAAATATAGCCTATTTTGGATCAAGGTCTATCACCGTCATTTTGACACCATTATTTATTAAATTGATTCGTTGTTTCCTCAGATTGCGTAGAAATCGCCATTTAGAAAGTTTTTTAGAACATTTTTAGCGCCTTTTCGCCTTCTTTAAATTGCCAATGTTTTAATAAATGTTCTTAGAGATCATTCATATTTTATAAGTAACTACCATTCAAAATTTCATGCTTCACTACACTTCAGTAACACAAAAATCGCATTTTTAGAACGTTTTTTGCTCCTGCATCCCCTTTGGATTAGTGGCATGGACATACGATATAGCCTATGTTCGAATGGGGGTCCACACAATCATTTTGATACCATTACTTTTGAAATCGATTCGGTAGTTCCAGAGATTACCTCTAACAAACACACAAACTTTACTTCTTTGTAATATAAGTATAGATGAGGAGCTGCTTCAAGCTCATGAAACCTCTTTAGAAGGAGAACTTGATTTAGATGATGAATTAGATTACTGTTTTAAATTAAGAGCTCCACTATAAAAAATGTATCACATATACCCTGTATTAAAGTATAGAAAACCCAAAATAACACGTAAAATATGAGAAAAAATATATGCTGTGTACACGGCTCCATTATATGCAATTTGTGTCAATAACCTTTACATTTTTAATAATACTTTTGAACTTTATATGCAAATATTTCATAAATATCAATAATATAACATTATTATAATTAATGTAACAAACTAAAACTATTTTTATATAATCTTCCATTATTCATGTTTAACTGTATTATAAATATGTACATTAAGTTATTTAAAAAAAAAAACATATTTTTCTAATTTTTACATACTCTTTTATCATGCATGTTTTCTTTATATTCCTACTTATATTTTATAAAATGTGGCAGTAAAAACTATATGTTAATCAAGAGTAATTAAATGCTTTTTAAAAGAAAAGTGTTTACAGGCCTATGAGACCCACCGCGCCGACACGTGTCACTATTAAGGTTGTGCGTTCTCCCGGGTTAATAATAAATATAAAGAAAAGTTTTTTATTATTTCATTCTGCATTTATAAGTTGTAATCCATATTTTACTAAGCAGAAGTTTTGTAAAATAGCAAAGAAACGAATTGAAAACGAAATTAAATGCAGAAAATGTTTAAAAATAATAGATAATTAACTCATTGTCACGTGCAGCATACCACAAAAAGGTTATGATATAAAAACTAATTTGCAGTTTTATTTTTATTATATTTAATATGACTTTTTAAGTTATTGTTACTGTGGCACTATTACTAAGTATATTTCATTCAGTTTCTTTTAATTGTGTAAAGTAATCTACAGTTTTTTAAATATTCGTGATTTAATTTTCCAAGAAAATGATTGAAGCTCTGTACTAGGTGGAAATATTAACATGATGGAAAATATATAACTATTATAACCAGAAAATAGGAATTCTGCTTTTTCAGAATTTATTGTCACCCCGATGAAAAAAAAATATATATATATGTATATAAATACAGATAGTACAAAATATATTTCTGTTTCAAGACTGAAAACACAAGCTTTTATTTTATATAAAATGACGTCATTCGCATCAGATTAAGAATGCCACATTTATATCCAGTCTTACGACAGTATTTACTAAAAAGTATGCATATGACGTAACTAAATTCGGCACAAAAAATCGGCTACCTAATGATTAATATGCGTTCATTTATTTTTACCATTAATATAACACTTAAAATGAAATATAGTTTATAATCACTCCTTGTTTTATTAGAAATCATTAATTCATATATTTTTTAAATAGCATGTATTTTAATTACATTTTTTTCAGTTGTTATGGGGAAATGGTAACAAAAAAGATATAAATACTATTTTACAACTATTTTTCCCTTACTTTCTCAGAAATGGAGGTTGCCAAAATTAAAGAAATGGCGCTAAAAACTACAAAAAAATTAATACCTCAAAAATAAATTGAGATAAAAATTTCAAACAAATTGCATTTAAAAGTACTTTTTTCCCTGCACGACGGTATAAAAATGGCAATGTGGAATGCTTAGAAGTTGAAAAAAATTGCAATAGAGATTATCAGTTTGTAACTGTGCAATAATACATCTGCTTCATTTTACGGCTGGCTTCTGTAACAGAACGTTATTTTTTATAGACGACACTTTAATTTGTCGCCGAAAGAAATAGCATAACGGGAACTAAAAAATAATAATGACAAATATATACATGAAATTATTAGCAATTGTTTAACATATAAGTTTTTGAAATTTAATAAACCATATTTTCAAAGCATTTACTTTTCTCACACTGTAAAAAAAAAGAGACTGTTTTTTGTAAAATTTCGAAAAGTAAATTTTTATCTTTTGAAACGCCAGACAATAACATAATTTCCAGATTTAAAGAAGATTTTTAAAAACAAAATTTCTTTTTTATCACTAAATTTCAGAAACGTTTTTGACTCCTTTTTTAAATGGATTAAGTTTTCTAAACCGGAATATGGATTTTTAGAATGCTACCAAGTCTTAATTAAACATTTTCATTTACATAATTGAATTTATACATGCCAGAGTAACACAATGATATTAAATTTAATGCTAAGGATAATGCTTAAGGATATGTCTTATAACGTTTGTCTATGAAACATGTTTATTTTAGCATGGAAATGTTTATTTGAGAATTGGTAGCATTAGAAAATTCTACATCACGGTTTGAAAAAAGAATAATACACTATAAAAACTACTAACGAAGGTTTCTAAAAATTAATGTCAGCAAAAGAAAATTTGCTTCGTTAAATCTAGAAAATATATTTGTTTCTATAAAGTTTCTAAATATAAAGAACGCTTTTCTAATTCGTGGGTGACTGAGAAGAGTTATTTTGTATCTTAGATCTTAGTTATATTATAATTTTTATAGGTTAAGAAACATTTGTCTTTTCCACAGTGCGTGATATACAATAATCTGCTGTTCATTTTAAATCTATGTTCACTACTGATAGAAGGAATGTCGGAATCAAGTGCGTTAACATTTATTAAATGTAAGTAATAATGTTTGTCATATTATGGCTATCGAGTTATGTAACTTCTTTTACTCCGCTCTTTATTTTGTAATTCATTTTGTTTATTTCCACTTTTACCGCAGTTTAATTATATTTAGTTCAATACTCAAATGGGACGGGTCTGCATCCCACTAACGTGAGTACGATTCATTTTCCACATGACCTGCAAGTAATGATGACAACAAATGTTAAATTTTGTTCTTGGTGCAGGCACAATTTAGAAAATATGATTTGAATGAAGGTTCTATTAAGGAAATTGCTATTTAAATTTTAAATAATATAGCTCAGGAGTTACGTTATCTTTTTTTGCCATTTGAGGCTTTCTATTAGTCGTTTGGTGAACGATTATAAGTTACATGTGATACCGTGTATTAAAAGTCGTGAGGTATGTTTTTGTTCTGATTGATATCACGGGAAGGTTATAACATCTTTTGTTGATACTACTTGCAATGTGCTCGACTAGAGTTTTTTTCTCTATCTTTATAAGATAATAACTATTAATTCTTCTAACTATTAAATTATTTACATGCATTATAAAAATTATTATATCGTTGAAAAGTTGTTATTGAGTGTAAACAGTTTAAAGTAAGTATGTAATTTAAATTGAGCATTTTTTGTTATGTAACTCAGGGGTGACATTATGACGTTATGTACAACAGAAAAATTCTTTTCACTATTTACCAAATGGATAATTAACAAAAATAGACTGAAATATATTTTTTGGAACAAAGTAAGAAATCCTGCATTAAAGAGTTAATGATGTTTGTAATAGACTCTACTCCTTTGTTGCAAGTCAGAATTTATCAGTAGTGGAGGGTATTTAACAAAAACAGACAGAAATATATTTTTTCCGAACAATATATAAAAATCATGCATTAAGGGGTTAATGATTTTTATAATGGATCGTATTACTTTTTTACAAGCCAGAATTCATCAGTAATGGAAGATAAATAACAAAAATAGACTGGAATACATTTTTCTGAACAAAATACAAAATCATGCATTAAACGTTAATGTTCTTTGTAATGGACCCTATGCCTTTGTTACAAGTCAGAATTCATCAGTAACGGATGATAAATAAAAAAATACACTGAAATATATTTTTCCGAACAAAATATAAAATCATGCATTAAAGTGTTAATGATTTTTGTAATGGACCCTATTGCTTTTTTTACAAGCTAGAATTCATGAGTAATGGAAGATAAACAACAAAAATAGACTTGAATTTTTTTTTTCCGAACAAAATAAAAAATCATGCATTAAGCGTTAATGTTCTTTGTAATGGACCCTATTCCTTTTTTACAAGTCAAAATTCATCAGTAATGGATGATAAATAACAAAAATAGACTGAAATATATTTTTCCCTAACAAACTAAAAAATCATGCATTAAAGTGTTAATGATTTTTGTAATGGACCCTATTTCCTTTTTGCAAGCTAGAATTATCAGTAACGGAAGATAAATAACAAAAATAGACTGAAATATATATTTTTCCGAACAAAATAAAAAATCATGCATTAAACGTTAATGTTCTTTGTAATGGACCCTATTCTTTTGTTACAAGTCAGAATTCGTCAGTAATGGGTGATAAATAACAAAAATAGACTGAAATATATTTTTTCTGAACAAAATACAAAATCATGCATTAAAGGTTAATGATCTTTGTAATGGACCCTATTTCTTTGTTACAAGTCAGAATTCATCAGTAATAGAAAATTTCCAACAAGGCATCGGGAATTCTCCCATTAATAAGTATGTAAAATACAACAGTTAAATAGCATTAGAATTTTGATATGGAGATTGGTAGGGTTTTCCTTTATATTTAATGTTTACATTTACTTCGAGTACAAAAATAAGAAAACTATAATGAAATACATAAATTTGTACATGATTTTAAAGCATACAAATAAATGAAGTATTTGTTTAAAAATAAATGCGACGTTAATGAAACGAGAAGTACTAAATAAATGTTCAAGATATTAATTTAAAAATATTTAAAACGTAACTCAGGTTAATTAAAAATATGTTGTTACAGAAAAGAGAAGTTTTCATTTAAGAAATAAAACGCATTGTAAACATAATACCTCTAAATGAAACTAATTAAAATTTAATTAAACTAGATACAACAGCCATGAGAAATGTTAATAAATAACGCATAGAATATACCGAATTTCGACAATAAGAATAAATATAATAGTAACATAATGAAATACACCTCACCATCCCCGATAAATATTTATTAATAAATAAATACAGTAAACAATACTATAAAATAAGGAAATTTATTTTCCCAAATTCAACATAATATAATTATTATCATCAACGCGTACATAGCATAAATATTAACTTAGATAAATATTAGCTTGATTCATACTCCCATATATAACAGATTTGCAAGTTGTATCGCTATTAATCTTAACCTTTCACTGCACGAATTTTTCTATTTTTATGAAATGTTTTTCTTGAAATCTATATATCGGTCTAAAAATGGGACAAATAGTAAAAAAAAAAATTAATTTTCAAAATTTCAGCTAAAATTTGATATTTTATGGTGTGTGCAATATGTACACATTTACGGCTTTAAAATATTGTATTGCTATACTTTGCAACTAAATGATCTTAAATTAATAAATTTTATCTGCTAAACACTCTGCAACTTTTATTATTTTATTATTTTTAAGTATTCAGTAAAAATAATGAAAGTAAATCTTACATTAAGAGCTTGATAGAATTTTTTGTTGTTGTTTGTTTCCAAAGAACAAATTCTAATTTTTTTGTATAAAGCAGCCATCTGACATGGACAAAATAAGCGTTATGCTATTCTTTGGATTGTTCTTGATCAGTTACAATGATTATATAAGCCAAATTCATGGCAGATAATGAAAATTATAATGTTTTTAGGTATATGCCAGATTTGGCAAGTCGTGCAGTGAAGGGTTAAGGAAAAAGGGGACAGTATGTTAAGAAAAGATTTCTTTGTAAAGAAATTATGTGAGTTATGTACACAAAAAAAAAATAAAAAGGTTTGCTTTCAGAAATATTATTTAAAGATATTATGTTTATAAAATCGAATACGACATTAATTGAATTGAAATTGAATCGGTAAAAGATAAAATGACTTGAATCCATATTTTAACATTTTCACTGTTTAAGATATCGATTAAATTACGCTAAAAAATGGAGACAGCAAGGCTACCACCAATTTTGTGGAGTAACGTTACACACACACACACACACCAACACACACCAACACACACACACACATATATATATATATATATATATATATATATATATATTACAGTATAGTGTCCAGAGTCTTTCTTTTCTGCATGAATTGTTTTAGAGATTTTCCAAAATCACATGTTGCCAGATCTTCTTTTGTTGGAAATTAAATCTCTGAAATTTATAATAATTTATAATAATTTAACTTTCATTTTATAATAATTTGAAATAAATACGTGTCTCAATCATTGAGACATCATAAACAATATTTGATAATTTAAATGCAAGTTTGTGGCTTCATTTATACTAAATTAATACTTAATACGTTTGAACAAAAATCGCGACTTTTTTGGTGGATTTGATACTAAATGGGAGGGCTAATTCGGATATTTGAATCCTTTATTCTCCTTGATAAGTAAACAAGTATAATAAATATTACAGTAAAAGAATGACAGTTACTTTCCTAAATTTAACGCAATATAATTTATATATTATCACTAATAAGCACAGAACATTATTATTAACTTAGGTAAATATTAAAAAGTGTTTTAAATTACTCACTTTACGTAAATGTGAAAATCGCAGAGTATACAAATATGTCAGATTAAAGTTAGATAAACTGAACTTAGAATACGCCTAATACTCTGTGTTCATGTAAAAATGATTAAAAATATAATCGGAATGGATGTTTTACCGTAACAGTTAAACAGACATCTTAACAACAATAGAAGATCTGTCAATTTTTATGTGTTAGAACTTATTAAATATACACATGTCAACATTACTTTCGAATGAATGCAAAATTAAATAATGTAATATAAAATGTATGTTTTTTATATATCCCAGAAAATTTATAAAGGAAAAACGTATAAGAAAAAATTACATACAGTTGTTCAGTGTCGTGTTTACTAACAAATTTCAGATCATGAAATGAAGCCGGCGGAGTTTTGAGTCGAAGAGCTGCACGGTTGACGGTCTCTGCGGGAAAACGTGGGGGTCGTGTACTGAATAGTAGCTAGGTGTGTTTGTGTTTTCCCGGGTTTTGAAGTTTGCGTTTTCTTGTCTTGTAGTAATTTCTAGTCACCAACGGGGTAAGTCTGCTGAATTGTTTCTTGATAAGTGGGGCTTTTCTTTCCTGGAGTTGTGTTATATTGTTGAGCCATAGTTGTATGGTATTTTGTGTTGGTAAATAGCGTATCTCGCCGGTATGGCGGGCTCAATTGTAAATATAGTAGAAGACAGTACTCCGGAAGTAGAGTCACAAAATATTGAAATGGTGGAAACACATGAAAATAATGTGCAATTTACTGATATCAACCCAAACGTGTCTCGTAATTCAGCTTCGGCTGAAACATTAATACTGATGGTTGCAGAAAATGGTGCAAGGAATTTTAATATTTTCATAAAACGTGATGAGTCTAAGAACGTTCCCAGAATTAAGAACGTTCCTAAAAGGGACCCACGCGCTGTTCAAATAGAATTACAAGCAAAAACTGTTCAATTCAAAAAGATTGAAAATGTGAAATTTACTCGTACGGGTACATTTATAGTAAGCACGAAAAACCCAGAGTGTGCAATTGATATAGCTAAAATAACCACCTTTCTCGGAGTTAAAGTCTCGACTAGAGTAAGTTGGGAGAATATTTGTAATAGATTTTTGCTATTTAACATGCCGGTAAATATTTCTCTGGCTGACATTGGGCAAGAACTGTCTATGGAAAATAATCTTCAAATTTTGGAACTAAGAAGATTTATAAGGCGTGAGAGCACAAATGACGTTTCTCCCGTGTTAGTCACGGTTCTTGGCACCTCTATCCCCCCTGAAGTTAGGATTTGGCTCTCAATACAGAGAGTGCGACAATTTATTGACAAGCCCAGGCAGTGTAAGAAATGCTTTAAATACAACAACTCCCAACTAAAATGCAGTTCTGATCAGTTATGTGCGAATTGCAGTCTCCAACACACTGGTCCCTGTACAAACCCAGTTAAATGTGCTAATTGCGGGTCTGAACACAGATCAGACTATAATCAATGTTCGGCTCGGCTTAAAGAGGCTGAACTGTTAGAATTTAAATCTAGAAACTTGTTAACTTTTGTTGAAGCACGTCGGAAGTTTACGTATAAACCTTAACAAAAATCCTGCGCGACTATTACAAGTAAACAGACATCTGATCTTGGATCAGTTACAAAAAGCATTTGAAGCTCGTACAAACAAGATGTTAAAAATTATCATCGACCATATCTCCAGTGACTCGGAGAAAATTGTTGAAGCAATAGCTTCTCTAAGCAGCACCATTATGAACTGTTTTGCAAAAATGAGCGACAAGTTGCCGGAAAGGCGTAATGGGCCTAACAAGCATGCGAAGACTCAAGGACATATGACTTAAAGGAGGAAAAAAAATTGTTTTTACTGTTTGGTTTGCTTTTTGATTGTTCTCTGCTAGGGGTAGTTTGTTTTTGTCATCTGGTTCTTGCTATTTTTGTCTCACCTGTTGCGCCTGTTTTGTCATTGTTTCTTTTTTGCTGTTTTTGATGGGGATAATTATTTTACAATGGAATTGCCGCAGTCTGTTAAACAAGCTCCCCTGGTTTTATCTCCCCCCCTTCTCTACTGCTGATATCCTGGTCCTTCAGGAGACCTTCCTTACCCCTGAAAAGTCTGTTGATATTCCTGGGAAAATTATTTATCGTTTGGACAGAATGGGTCGCCCGGGGGGTGGCCTGATGATTGCGATTAAGGCTACTTGGTCTTCTACTCTTCTTGACTTTCATTCCCTCAACTTCTCTAATGAGGTCTTGGGCATTCAGGTGTTTTTTGGTAACATGTCTCTTTATATCATCAATCTTTACTCCTCTTCGGGCTCAGTGGTCGAGGATTTAACCAAAGTGACGCAGTACATCTCTGGGCCTTCTCTCATACTTGGAGACTTTAATCTTCATTATCGCCTGTGGTGTTCCCTGGTGTCCTCGCGCGTCGGTGAAGCGTTCATTGACTGGATGGCAAACAATTCGTTCTGTATGATGAATATAGATACTCCTACCCATGTCGCCCCAAGTGGCTCTTGTTCCTTGATAGATATGTCTATTTGCTCTTTAGATATTTACTCGAAGACCGCCATACAGGTGGATGAGGACCTCTTTGACAGTGACCACTTCCCAATCATCATATCTGCGGATATTAGTACAGGCTCCCATAATAGGCCCGTTCTTTATAAATGGCCAAATATCTGTCGGGAGATTGATAAAAAGCTTCCTTCAGCTGCTAATGTTAACTATGACTCATTTCGTCAGATGGTTCAGAGAGCGATGGAGAAGCATAGCACTGCCCATAACAAGTCACAGAAGCCCCTCCCGGCCTGGTGGAACTCTCGTTTCAGTAATCTACAAAAGCAAAAGTTATTTTTTCTGAGGAAAGCTCGTACCCTGGCCTCCAGTGAGTATTGGGTTAAATTCAAAAGGACCTCTGCTAAGCTCCGTCAAGTGATTAAGGAGTCTAAATATCACTTTTGGGATTCCGTCTGTAGAGACGCAAAAGACACCAGATTATTGCACAAAGTCTTCCGGAAAATTTCAAGTATGTCCAGCTCCCTGATTGATACTCACCTTACCATTCAAGGTGATGGTATGTCCAGCTCTGATGCGGCATCTCAAGCAGAACTTTTTGCTGACCATTTTGGCGAGGAGTGTGTCCATGAACCAATCCCTTTAACTTATGGCTCTGATAGTGAGTCCAACCTTAATAGCCCGTTCTCTCTTGCTGAGCTCAAAGACGCCATTCGCCGTACCAAAACCACCTCCCCGGGAGAGGATAAGATCAGCGCTGCCCTGTTCAAAGGCTTGGGTGACCGGTCCTTGAACAGCTTGCTTGGCATGTATAATGATATTTGGCTTACGGGCGACCCTGAACTGGGTCTCTGCTGTTATCCTGTCCATCCTTAAGCCAGGCAAATCAAAGAAACTGGTTGCTTCCTACCGACCGATTGCACTGACTGCAGTTGCGTGCAAGATTTACGAGAGGATGATCGCCAACAGGATTAATCATTACTTGTTAGAAAATAAAATTCTTGACAGCCGGCATTTTGGGTTCCAGCCGTTTCTGGATAGTCATGCTATCTTAATCAGCCTTCACCAAGACATTACCAATGCCCGGAGAGAGAAGAAGTACATTCTTGGCATCTCCCTTGATATCCAGGCCGCCTACGACTCAGTGTACATTGACGGTTTAATATACAAATGTTCTCAAATCGGCATTAGTGGGAGAACTCTTCGTTGGCTCCACAATTTCCTCTCAGAGAGGTCCATAAAGGTCCGATGGAGGAACGTTACGTCGACTTCAAGAGGTACTGGTAAAGGCGTCCCGCAAGGGGCGGTCCTTAGCCCGACCCTTTTTACCATTTATATGTCTGATTTCTTTGAGGTCCTAGAGTTCCTCGGTGTAAAGTTTTTAATCTACGCGGATGATATATTTATCTACTGTGAGGATAGCTCCCTGGACAGCTGCAGAGATAAGTTACATGAAGCGCTCCGACTTATTTCCCAATGGTGCTCTTATTGGAAGTTATCTATCAGACCGGACAAGTGCCATGCAATCAACCTGTCGAGACGTCTCTCAGAGTGCGAGTTTGAATTCAGCATTAATGGTGGATTAATAGAGTGGTGCTCAGAGCTTAAATTCTTGGGCTTCTACTTTGCTCGCCGTGGTGGCTTTCGGAGACACATAGAGTAACTTAGGAAGAAGGCGTTCAGCAAACTTAACATCCTCAAGGCTTTGGCCCACAAACGGTATGGGGCAAGGTCCCACCATCTGCTCACTCTGGCCTTCTCATCGATTCGAAGCGGTATTGAGTACGGGGCAGCGATACTCAAATCGGCATGCTTTTCAAAAGTTGGAGGTCATTCAAACCATTGCCATCAGAATTGCTTTGGTTCTCCCGAAGTGGACACCGAACATCATCGTATGGAAACACGCGGGCGCTATCCCCATGGCTGATAGAATTGGCTGTCTAGCGGTCAGTTTCTGGCTAAAGCACCTGTCACTGGGAAGTTGGTCTCCGCTCTGGGACATCCGGGGAGACGGACTGGAACCGTTGGTTACAGATATTCATTGTGTTTCAGATTGGCTCGAAAAGCTTGGCAGTACACCAGACCACCTTCTTCGGTTTGAAATTCCTCTTCCCACGAACATGGAGGATGTCAGGTTCTTCACTGGGGGTCTCCCTTTCCAAAGCACTGACCTGGATGCTAGCGTGGTCCCGCAGTATTTTGCTGATTTTATTCAGGATTACTCTAACTCTTGGAACATCATTGGCACGGATGCATCGAAAACGGATTCCTTTACCTCAATAGCAGGTTGCTCCTCAACGAACCATTTTGTTTACAGAGTCCACTCAGTCAACTCAATTTTTACAGCAGAAGCTTTGGCGATCGGCACAGCGCTGGACGAGCTGGCCCACCAGCGGATGCATAGCGTCGTTCTTACCGACAGCCTGTCAGTTCTATCTGCTTTACAGTCTGTTAACTCAAAGTCTCCCACTGTCATTATCTGGCTCCATAATAAGATCAGTAGAGCTGCAGGGTTTGCCTCGAACATTCACCTTTATTGGGTTCCGGGGCACCGGGGAATCCCTTTAAATGAGAAAGCTGACAGCCTTGCTAAAGGCGCGACCTTTTCTGATGTTTTGATAGATTGGATCTCTCCTGAAGACATCAGCCATGCTTACAAGCAGGATGTGTGGGGATGTTTTAATCAGTCATATAGGAATAGTAAATACAGTACCTCACATGGTGACATTCCTTCTATTAAGAATTCTTCTGTATGGGCTCGGAACAGAAGGGAAGACGTCTTGATTACTCGACTTCTTTGTCGGATGTTGATTACTCCTGGTTTACTGGCGAGATTCAACTTTCTTGATGATGGTAGGTGTAGTACATGTGGTGTCACGGACTCCCTGATCACATTCTGTTCACATGCTCCAAGTATCACTCTCATCGCAGGCGTTGCTGGGATAACAGTGTTTTGAATAGTGGGTATTTTGGTTCTTTTGGATGGTTCGAGAGCAAGTTTGCTTCATCCAATAAGTTTCGCATGGCTACGATGAAGTACCTGTTTAGTATCGAACGTTTTTAGTTTGTCTGCATCCTCCCCAAGTGGGGTTTTCTTGTTTTGGTTTGGTTGTTCTTTTGTGGATCATTCGAGGCTACAGCCGTGCAGCTTTAGGCCTCAACCCCCTCCCCCCTTCAAGTTCAAGTTCAAGCTGGCGGAAAAGGCAGCTTGAAAAATAATGAAGGGAAAATGGTGATAGATTATCAAAAGAAAATAATGCAGATCACGAGTACTATAAATAAATCTGTTATTCACACTTTACGTGATTTGTCTGTGTGCACAAGGGAAAGAAATCTAAAAGTTATTTTTTTTTTAAATAGCCGTGCAATTTTCTGAATTAAATATTTATTTATTGTGTTTTTACAATTTAAATCGTCTAAGATATCGCTCTATTTAATACTTATTAGGAAATACTAGTCTCCAAGACTTCTAAAACCTAGCAAATAATCTATGATCGCGGAAAAAAAGTAAACCACCCCTACTAACTCTACAGCAAATTATTGTAAAAGAAGGTTACTGGTACCAAACGATTGGAAATAAAGTCTACTTTTGAATGATGTATATCAAATTTGCTTAGGGAGCCATCTGCATATAAAAACGAACCCAAACTCTACATTTTTCAATACCAAAATTTGACATCATAAATAAATTCTACCCCCTTCAATTAGCCTAAGAACAAATTTTCATGAAATTTGTATAATTAGTTTCAGAGAAAATAATTATTTAAAAATTAGCTTAATTTAGGGGCTGTACCCAAATTGAAGTTGTTCTCTTTTTTTTGAAATGCTACAGAATGACTTCTTCTTTTCTATTAATGTACTATTATTTCCAGCCAATATGACCATTTTAATGGATTAATATGTTTCAAAGATTGCCAGCGCAAATGTCTTAATAAAATGAATAAATATATAGTTTCAAATTTTGCTTTTTTGCATGCGGCACTTTCCACCATCATTTTGACGTTTTTTAAACGTAATTCGAAAACTACTTGGAAGAAAATTTTGAATTGAGAATTCGCGTACAGCAGGGCATAATAAATATAAATCTATAACAAGTAAAAATTAAATTTAAAAAATCAAAAACCCGACTGCGTAAAAACGAATTAATTAATTATTTCTCAGAAATGTGAAACTATTTTTTAATTAATTACCTATTTTTCTTATTCACTTGTATTGATGACTTTTAAGTTGTATTTAATTTTTAGTTCCTATCTATAAACACTGTTTTGATGTGGCCTATAGATGTCTATGAAGGTTAGAGTTGCAGTAAAGCTAGCGATCCTACCTACACAGCTTCCAGTTTATGTAATATTTAAACGAAGCTTCTGCTGTAAATTAGTCAATGAAACATCGCCTTTGTTTTTAAAGACCTATCCAATGATATGCCACTTAATATGATGCGTAAGCATTTTTTCATCTCTACCGCTATTTTTATTTTACTGCCGCCATTTGAAATTTATGAAAACAAAATCTAGCTTATAACCATTGTACGGTTAAGACGAATCGATAGATACCTCATTCATTAAAATCCATCCAGCCGTTGTGATGTTTCGAGGGTATAAAGAAATCCACATACCCAAATACGCGTCAAACACATGACCTTTGTTGGCAGTCGGGTAAAAATATTATAGGTTGCGATTCATATTTTTTCGATAATTAATTTCATAACACATAATTCATATTATAAATATTTTTAAATTACAAATTCAGTGCATTTAGTTTTTTTTTTTTTTTTTTTTTTTTTTTTTTTGTATTATAAGCTCATATAAAAATATCGCTTTAGGATTATAATTTTAGGAGATATTAATAAAAATATGAAAATATATTTTAACATTAGAAGCTGCAAATTTTGACTGTTTATAAATCAAAATATTATGATACAAAATGACTCGAAATTCATTTTTAGCCATTGTTTCAACCGAAGATTAAAAATATATTATCAAAAGTAGGGGTTGTCATTGTAAAAAACAAAGTTTGGTCTGGTTTTGATTTGTAGATGCCCCACTAAGCAAATTGTATATACATCATTTAAAAGTAGGCTTTATATCCAATCTTTTGGTACCAGATAACTTTTTTTTTTCTATTATAATTAGTTGCATTGTTAGTAGAAGTTGTGTACTTATTTTTCTCACGATAGTATGTTATATGAATCTACAGTGTTGTTTCCTATTTTCAAAGTCAGTAATGTCATTAAAATTTCGCTCTTGTAATACATCACTGTTGATAAATAAAAAAATACGATTCAGTTTATGATAAGTTATTAAAAAAATTTTTCTTTTTTCACAGCAGTTTCTACAAATTTACTATGTCACATATAACACATAATCTTTTGTCTACTTGCATTACACGTTTTCGTTTAGGGTTAAATAAGAATCCCCCAAAATTAATTAGAACGTTTAAATATTTATAATATTTAAGAAAGCATTTATATTTCGACAACCACAATGAAATATTAAATTTTGTAGTTAGATGTCCCTGATGGAAAATTAAGCGAAAAAACTATATATATGAGGCGTTCAGAATTATATTTAATGGAATTTATAAAATATCATCCAGACATATTTGAGGGTTTGGGAGAAGTTAATGAAATCTCATGTATTTCATTTGTTCAAATCGTTAGAAAATACCGCTAAAAATCGTTCACATTTTCAACCTAGGAAAGGGTTTGTTGCAAAACTTAACAAAATACTCTTTAAAAATAGCAGTCATCTGAAACCTGATTCAACAAGAACAAGATAAAATGGATTTTATCAAGTTTATTTGTAAACTCCCTCATATAAGAGATGTTCAGAAGCAAAATGGATCAATTATTAACGATTCCCATTTTTTTAAGGTGAAAGGTATAATGTGGAAAGCTTCAAGTTTGAATAAGTTCTATACGTATTTTTACTGGCAAAATTGTTATAGTTGTTATGGTTTACGGCTAAACAACAGTTTGTCACTAATCGGAAATGTAAAATTCTATGATATTAAACACACAAGAATTTTAAGAACTATAATAAGAAATAAATTTTCTTGCTCACTGCAGAACAAAATAGGGTATTTTTCAAGCTTCCAACCAAAACGAAAAGAACAAGTAGCAACAATTGAAAAAATAAATCTATCTTTATTCTTGAACAGCACAGGTTTTGCCATCTACATGTTGAAATCCCAGTTAATAATATTTTCAGAATGTATTTTATTGGCAACATTAGGCATTATAGCTTCAATATTATTCTAATAGTATTTTAGAGCCTAAATTGTGTATGTTGCCGAAAAGCAACATCCGGCATTTAAGGATTAAAACAAAACGCAAACTACAAAAACAATTAAAAGTACGTTTTATTATTATCAAAACAAAACTCAACTTTATAATCAGTGAAATTTCTGACGCTGGTGTTTACCGATAAGTACAAAAAATGCAATGGAACATGGGGTCGCAAATGTCGTTTAAAGGATGAAAATCGCAAAACTAATAAAAATATGGAAATCTCGCATGCTGCATTTCTGCAGAACTGGCTCGTAGCGCGAATCTCGTTTTCCTTTCACTTTGTGCATATCCGGTTGGAAAGAGATAACAAAAACTTCGGAGAAAGCCAAACAAACCTTGAGCAGGAATCCACATATGCAAAGCTACGAAGTCTTCGACCGTGTCCGCAAATCGTTCCTCCGTAGATGTACTCTGTGTAATAATGTCCGTGGTCGACACTTTGAACTATTGTTGTAAAATATTTGTTTTCTCTGGACATCACGAGCTGTGTTGTACATATTCTGTGCAATAAATAATTTTCTGGCGTGTTTTTTTTTTTTTTTTTTTTTTTTTTTTTTTTTTTGTCTCAGTTTGTCCATTTCCAGGCGCATTTTCTTGATTTTCATCCATTAAACATCATTTGAAACCTCTCGTTCCATTGCATTTTTGTTAGTCTTCATGAGTACTATCATCCCTTTAAGTTTGTTGAAGCATTTCAGATACACCCTGTATATCAGTGTTACAACTGGTTTATCGACTGATTTATGAATTCGTGAAAATTTTATCTTCTAAAGCATTTTTCTAATGCATTTCTAAAGCCTTTTTTAAAGTATTACATAATCATTTAATTAACTTAAGAAGGACTTTAGACGGATTGAAGGATTTAGAAGGATTCATTAAATTTGAAGTTATAGGGATTTTGTGCAATATTTATAACTCCACTTAAATCTATTTCCTAAATCCTAAAATATATTTTTTAGTACTTGTAGAATTAGAAAATGTACAAACATAATATTCTTTCAATAGAAATATATAAATATTTTCGAACTGAATCTACCCCCTTCCCCCCTCCGTCTGTCAATGCCAGTCTATCAACGTCAAGAATGCATAAATATGCAAAGACATAAGAAATCATCCCTTCAAAAATATATCTGTTTTGTGTAACCAATAATGCTTTTGGAACAAGATAAAATAATGTATCTTTAATTCATTCTAAACTGTATTACAACTAATCGATTAGTTAAATGAATTTTATAACAAGTTATTTTAATGGTACTTGTAAGTACCGTAAGTAGATAAAGGTTTAAATATAACTTTAACTCTAATTTTAAAATAAATAATCAATGTTTAATGCCTGATATACGAGTTAAAATATATATATATATTACAATTCATCAGACATACAAGTAAAATTACATAAATACATTTAATAAAATTAAAAAGCAAACGTTTAGAGCTAAATTTTAGCCCCCCCCCCCAGACTTCGCAAATATGAAAGTTATCAGATCTGGTTGCAATAATATTAAAAGTAGAGTTTTTCTGGAAGGTGTGTTCACTCGTAAGCAAACGTCGCCCATAAATGAATCATGTGCACTTCCTCCTGAATACTCAGCATTGTTTTAAAAATATATATACTTTATTTAATTTTAACTGCTAATAATTTTTAAATGTAAACATGATATATAGTTTTCTGTCATTTGAATGTTTTGTTGCACTGATGAGGGGCTAAAATTTAGCTCGAAACGTTTGCTTTTTAATTTTATTAGATGTATTTATGAAATTTTACTTGTATCTCTGATGAATTGTAATATATATTTTTTTTATTTAAAACTTTAACTCATTTCTACATGCAGTTTGTTTCTTTTAAACAGCAAAGTAGAAAAATCATATTCACACAAGTATGTCATTTTGAACCCCATAAATGAATTCCCATCTGATTTAGATATTTCTGGATATTCTGCTCTTATATTCATCCAGAAGGATATTAAGGATTCTCACTTGAAACATTATTTGCTGTTGAATTTGTTATATTTTTTAAACAGATGAAATAAAAGATATATTTTGTGACAAACCTCGGTTTTTCCGCGACCCATATGTTTGGAACCGCTGTACTAAATGATTGGTTGATTCATTCTCTCTCTTTCACAAAAATTATTTTTGATATGGATGAACAGCAAACTGAATGTTTTAGCCATAAATATTCTGCCCCTGATAAGTTTAGTGTTACTTTTACGACCGTTTCTGAGCCTATTTCGTACCGACATAGATTTTTTTAATGTTATATTTGACTGTCGTTTTAACAAAAGATTGAACTTAGAAATGTGTGTCTGCTAAAAATATCAAAGATTTACTATAATTGTAAATATTAATATATATTAGACAAATCTTCTAAAATACTTTGGAGAATTCGGGAAAAATGCTTGGAAATGTAAAGATTTTCATTAATTTTTGATTTGAGACACAGAAGTTTTGAATAGGGGAGATTAGGAAGGGTTGACCCACATTTTTAAAAATGTTTTTTTTATTTTTTAAAATATTGAACGTAGAATAAAGTTTTATATATCCTTTTATTCGTTATACAATCAGTTATCAAAATAAAATTGCTACATAAGTGTAATATATAAGAAATTTGAAAAATGATTGATTTTAATAATGAGAAAATAACGGGTCAAGGCTCCCCACATAATGGAGTTTCAACCCACTATATGGGAGACTTGACCCGCTTTGTTTTATATTGAAATATTTGTGAAAAGAAATAAAATGAGTTTAAAAGAAGCAAAATAACTTTATGCTACATTCTTTAATTATTTTTGAAAATATAATTTTGAAAATATGATGCTTCGGCAAACTTGTTTCGGCGCAATTGCATGTCAGAGGAGAAAAAAAAATTGTTTTAAACAGGATTTTGCCTGTGCAGGTATGATTCTACAACAGGGAAATGAAATTTCAACGTTTAAGACAGTATTCTGCTAGACACAGCTTCCGTTTCCCATAGGGTTTCATGCATTAAAATGTCCGGGTTTAGTAGCCACAGTCCCGCTTCTTTTTTTTTTTGTCTCCTTGTCCTACTTTTTGTGACATTCGACCTGGCAACTCTAGTTGTCGCATATTTGGCTTCCTCTCACTCTATTCATTATGTTAAAATTTGTTTACATATCTTCCTAAAAATTTTCGATCCATACTATATTCTTTTGCAGCCGCATGAGTACTTAACTTATCATTAACATATTTTAACCCTTTCAGAGGCAAAGTACTTTCAGTACTAAAATGTTGAAATAAATGATTAACACTGGAATATACGAACAAATTTATTTGGGAATATAAAAATGGCTATATTTCACATACATATAATTGAAAATATTTTAGCAAACTTCTGGTGCCAGTGTTAAGTTTGGGAATTAAAAAATAGTGGCTTCATAAACATATCATTGCCCCCGAAACTGTTAAGACTGCTGCTTTCGTACTTTCTAGTCTTTTCCACTGTTTCTGTTTACCTATTGTAAGAAATATTTAAATGGAAAAAAGTTCCTATCAACTTTCGCATTTAGATTTCACTACTTTTTTCGGGCTGTGCAAATAGCAATTTTTTACATCTTTCTTTAATCACTGTAAAAACGTTGTATTTTCCATCACCCCATTTTACTGTACCTTTGCAGAATAAATTTACATTCATTTTTATATATAACCATTAAACTTTCATTATGCACAGTGTGTGATAAAAAAATTTCCTAAACTCCTTCATTAACATATTGCCGACGGATAATTTTTATCAAATCTGAATTTTAAAACAGTAGAAGCTCCTCCTTGTTCTGAAAGTCTTTTGTAAATTGGTGTTCTAGATAGGTTTCCCAAGTTTATGTATCGGTAAATATCTTTCAATGAACAGATTTAATATAAAGTGTCTTACAATCTAAAAAAATATGGACAACATGATATAAATGCATTTTCTGTAAGGTAGAAGCCACGCCCTTAGTCAATGATGTATTTTGAAGGAAAGCGGGAATTCTCGTTTCCCGTCGTGAATGTCTGGTCAGCCTTGAGCATCTGGTCAACCCTCCCTCACATTGTCTGGGTCAAGCCTCCCCACATAGCCTTTTTCTAAAGAATAGCACATTGTTATGTTAAGCCTAACTTACTGTCTAATGTTTAGGCCTGGAATGAAAGCTCGATATTTCTGCATTACTCAAAACCTACTTACTTAAATTTCTGTGATATATTTTATCTGAAGAAAGCTTACAAAATATTTCTAAAAAACACAACTGTTAAGTTGAAAACGCCTCACAATTGATATTTTACACACCTATTTCGATTGTCTGAATAAAAGAGAGACTGTTGTTTGAGCATTCAAGTAGCTTTGGTTGACACCTATTGACAAAATTCTGAAATTCTTTTAAATATGAAATCTGACAGGTGGGTCAAGCCTCCCGTATGGTCAACCCACCCTAGAGTCCCCTATAGTATATGGTCGACTAGCTGAACCAAAAATTGTAATTAAAGAAAAATATAATGACAAAAAAATTATAGATTAATTCGTATTCATGCCGCATAAGGTTCTCATAATCCTTGGTTACTCCCACCAATTATGTTTTATTGTAAATTTTGCCTTACTGAAACTAGATATTTTCCCGATTACATTAGGCAAAAAAAAAAAAAAAAAAAAAAAAAAAAAAAGTTTTGAAAAACCGGTAACAAAAGATACACGTTGCGAAGGGGTTAAAAAGAAATTAAAAAATATTGTTAATGTTTTAAACATATTATGAAACATGCTTTGTTAATCTATTAAAATTATTACCACTTTAATTTACACTACTTAAACAAAAAGAATTCCAGCATTAAAGTGGGTGTGTCATCTAGTAACTTGAAATCACGATGAAAAAAATAATCGAATTATGTAATATAATTCAAATAAAAACATTTAAATTTAAAATATAATTAAAAATTTAGAAAAAATGCTGTTTTGTACAGTTTATTAGTATTCACTATTAATTAAGAATATTTATTATTTCAAGAAAATTATATTAATAAATAAATTATTTCCGAATTAGTCATTACAGATTAATTTTATTTTAGTAGCTCACATGTGTGTGTTGAAATTTACTTTTGTCACACAAATAACTCAATTTCTATATTTTTAATATTGAAATTACTTAAAAGTATCAATTATTAATATAAAATATCATTATGTATTTGCTCTACTAAAAAAACTCAAAAGTAGAAATTTTAAGTGTGTTTTATTTCTCTTTAGTGCATTTTAAAACATTTTAAGCGCTTTAATGTTCATTACAAAAAGCTTTCTCGAAATAAATTCATTAGTAATACAAATAAAAAAGAAATATTTACATTAATGATCTTCTTCAAGCATAACAAGCTTCATTTTTAGAAGGACTTGAATAGAGTTAAAATGTATAAATTTGAAGTGCTTTTCGTCTATCCATATAAAAATCAAATAATTAGGCTGAAGAGTTTGGAAAATTCTATAGATTGCAGGACGTAGATAGTGCTTTTTTACCCTTTTTGTTTTCTATAGATATGGCATTAGTATGTTTGCTGTATATTCGATTCCTTGTGCGATTATGAACATATGATTGATACTCTATAATTATCAGATAGAGAAAACTTTTTTTTTAAATAAAATTTTGTTTACTCAAAATAATAAGAAGGAAATAAATTAGATAAATAAATACAGTGGATATACATGAATGCTAAAACTCAGATATTATGTTCCACTGTTATATGAGCATAAATTTCGCACTCATTACAAACAGTGCTTTTTTAATAATTGTGTTTTTCATAGATATTAGCATTAGCGCCAACTTTTGAAAAGTATTGATGGGCTCAAAAATTTTTCTCCCTTAGTGTGTTTGTGGGTAGAATGGCAGAAGATGAACGAATAACTATAGAGTATAATTCGAAGTCAAATTATGGATTTTATAAGTAAAACATAAAATTGTTATAATTTAATTATAATTTCATTATATTATATTCTCACAAATTCTTCCTTATGAACACATTCATATTTATTACAAATGGCATAAAAATTGTTAACTACTGAAAGACAGTGAAACTAAATATCAAGGGAAAAAACACATTTTAGTCACACTAGTGCAGCGTCGGCGAACCTTTTCGCATCCGCGTGCCAATTATTTCCCAAAAACATTTGAAATGATCACGGCGTGCCAAAAAATTTTGTAGATCGAAGCAGCAAAATTAATTCAAATACTGATTTTAGGATTTAAAATATATAAGTAACATACTTAAG
Organism: Maratus speciosus; assembly: GCA_963932465.1. Lineage (NCBI taxonomy): Eukaryota > Metazoa > Arthropoda > Arachnida > Araneae > Salticidae > Maratus > Maratus speciosus. The sequence continues at coordinate 200,934,738 of OZ010790.1, read as the reverse complement.
TATTTTACAAAATCCTATAGGGGAGATGGCGGCACATGTGAACATGGGGCAGATGTGAACACCGCAAAATTTTCAATAGTTATTATAAGTTTTTTTATTTGAAAAAAAATTACTAAAGATAATAGCACCTGTAGACATATGGTAAAATTTTTTTGAAGCTATTTGACATTTTATTTGTCCTCTGTAGCCAAAACACTGTTTTTAGATCTCAAAAGTAAAATCTTTGTTCCAAGCTGGTAAGCGAATAACTTTTTTATTTATTCATTTATTTGAATTTGAGTGTTTTAACATATACTATGAATACTGATAAATGTTTTTGATAAAGTTGTTTTTCTTCTAAAATTGAAAACTGTTAATTATTTATCAATTTAACAGAAGCAGCAATTTGGGGCACTTGTGAACAGACTTGTTGGGGCAGATATGAACATTTCATAAGCGCCCAATAATCGTTCTGTGATTCTGTTCCTTTCAGTTAACTTAATGAAAAATAATATAACTTCCATTATCTATAATTTTCCTGAAATAGAAGATATTTCCTTCACACAAAGTTGATTTTGTATTGAAACTTCCACAAACACATCTTTCAGCAAATACATTAAGAGCAACAATTTCGTTTACGTTCAATTGTACTTTAAATAAATTTAATATTTTCTAAAATGTAATAAGTGTTATCTATTTATTTTACTAAACGGTTTACAACAATATTTTTTATGCATTGTTGATACAAAAGAACATCTTGAACATTGCATCTTACAACCTTGAACAATTTTGAAAATTTTTCTATTACATTTGGTCTAAATTTGCAATGATGGCTTACTTCCATCTCTAAAACAGTTTTGTATATGATGCTTTAAATGGAGATAGATATCAGTAATATTTTAAGAAAGTAAAAATTTTAAGCTGATAACTACCGTAAAATCCCGATTGTAACCCCCCCCCCTTTTCTTTCAGAAGCAAAAGCAGTTAAGTGGGGGGGGGGTGTATATTCGAGAGTTTTTTAATCATTAAAAAGCCCTTTTTTATCTATAATTTACAAGTAAATAAGGCAAATACAGGGGTGAAAATCTTTCGTATTGCGGCAGGTTTCCGATAAATAGCATGTAAATCCCCCCCCCCCCCATAAAATTTCTCCTAAGCAAAATTTAAAAGTTTTAATTTATTTTTTATAATTGCTTATTTTTTATTGCAACAATACTTAATGAATCATCTAAGTCTCCCCCGTCAAATTTACTTATTAGGTAGATTTCGTTGCAGTCGTTACCATGATGCGACTTTTGAAAAATTCCTTCATAACTTTTCATTATATGACCCCAGGAACCCCAAACCACCCCCACCTAAAATGTTTATATATATATATATATATATATATATATATATATATGTATGTATGTATGCACTAAATTTTGTCCGCACGATAAAAGTCGCAATTATGCACGGATCTTCTTCAAACTCGCCAACAACTTTGATATGGTTAATATCTCGACGGGGATTGAAAATGGGCAAAATCGGCCCAAGAGAATGGAAATGGGGAGGGCTCAAAATTTTGAATACCGTCTTAACATAATTCTGATAAAACCAGCTCTTACACAACAATGACAGGAAAAAATAAATAATTTTCGTTATAGCAGTTGCCAACAATTAAAAAAAAAAAGCAATAAAATTCTCACCACAACAATTGCTTTTATATTGCAAGATTTAACGTGAAAAATTTAATTAAATAAATAGTTTGACGAATTGAAAACAAATTGAATATTACATCATAAGTTTTCTAGAGCAAGATTTCTGCACGAAAACTCAAAATGAAATAAATAGTTTGACGAATTAAATATATATATATATATTGCGTCATATTGGAAATATAATGGACCTCAGCAGGTGAATATGTAACGCCATGGGAGTTTGAAGAAACTTATTAAAACATAATAAAAACCCGACTATGGAAATATTAACATATTTTAACACTTTGAGGTTCTCTGAATTTGCTTTAGCCATTTTAAAACCTATTCCATATATATGCGTGTGTGTATTCGTCTATATTAGAATTTTCACAAAATGTTTAGCTCCCTTAGAGCTCATTCTTAGTGAAGAAACTGGGTTTATCGCTAATCTTGATTTAAGTTTTGTAGGTGAATTTAGTACTTAACTTTGAAATCTACCTCCGCCTGTAGGCCCGAGCCGGCAGGGATTTTTTTTTTTTTTTTTTTTTATAATCTTTTGCTTAAACATATCCCAGGAAACTAGAGAAATACATATATAAATTTTCCTTTATGGTGAATTTAACAGGTAATATAACTAATGATTACGACGACAAATGAATAACAAAATAAAAAGCTTGTCAAAGGATATTTTTTCCTTGTGTTCACATGTGCCCCACGTGTGTTCACAACTACCCAGCAGATGGGGCACGTGTGAACAATTTTTTGAATTTATAAAACTATTAAAAAATGTAAGAAGAACTATACAGATTATTTAAAAAAAAAATACCATGTGTAAAAGAAAGTTCTGCTTACTATATGGAGTAGTTTTTGTTTATAGAAATTAAACCAGTTATGAAAAAGCTATATTTATGTGAACTGTTCACATGTGCCCCCATCGCCCCTACTTCTCTTGTTACGTCTTAGATTTTATAATTCAGATCAGCTTCGTATGCCAGTTTTTCCTTATAAGAATGCCAGCTGGATTGGAGACATATGACAACAGGTTTCTACTTGAGTTTTTCATACTTTTCATGCCTACCCCCCCCCCCCCCAAAAAAAAAAAAAAAAAATAAAATAAATAAATAAAATAAAAATAACTATCAGAAAAAAAATATCAAAATGGTTTCTTAAAAAAAACTTTTTACTATGGAATTGAATTCGAAATTCCAACTTCCATTTCACCATCGGAATTTTCGCTTATGGTCGTTATTTCCCGATAATCTCCTAATTCTCTCAATATAATTTTTTGATTCAATATTGAGATAGATTGGGATTTATAAAGTTGCATTTTAGTTTATTCAGTCTGTATGACAACGACAAGCAACCTAATCTAGAAAAACTCAGCAAGTCTAAATTCAAAATAGTGCATTTTCATTATATGAAACGCTGGGGTGAAAAGCGTGGCAACTGGCATTTAAAAAAATTATGATTTTTTTTTTTTTTGTAAAGTTATTTAACTGCATCGTAACAACTTTCTAGAAGTACAGAGATTTTACACAATATATATTAATTTAATAATTTGCATATCTGAATTTACAAAATGAAAACTATTTGCACATAAGTCCTAAAATAAAGTATATCAGGGGAAAATATTGCACATAAGTTAGCAGAAGTTCCATTCTTAACAAATCAGCTGTTCAGCGGGAAACAATTATAATAGTTTTGAGTGTATTTTCTTTAAAAAAATTTGAAAATTGACTGTATCAAAAGTTCCATTTTGTTAATTATCTCGCTTTACACGGGAGCTCTGCAATATCTTAATTTAGAACATGAGTCTATTCCGTGCCGAAAATAATCTCCCGCGTGCCACGTATGGCACGCGTGCCATAGGTTCGCCGTCCCTGCACTAGTGATTCATCGTTTCAAGATAATGAAACAAATGCAAAATATAAAGGAAATTTATTTCTGAGACAAAATACATCCGCTTAAGGGCCTTTCAATGCTTAGTAAGCAAAATTGATGTCCGTACGATTTTGAGAACATCAGTAAAACCAAATTTTATTTCGGTGATTAAATAAATGAATTAATTAATATCTAAATAAACCAACGGAAAATTGTGTTGGCGGAGAGATACAATTATTGTGCATATTAGCTAATATTTAAAAAACACACATTCTATTCCTTTTGTGATTTTGAGCCTTTGATTGATATTCATTTAATTTATCTAATAGACAAAATTTTGACTTTCGAAAAAAACTATTATTCGAAAATTTGTTAATTAAAAAAAATAAAAAGGAAACTGGCTGGATAAATACAATGTATATTAGCAAATTTGAAAACTCATATAGAGAAGAGAGGTTATGTCATTTTACGAATTATGTTCAAATTTAACTTTTCCTAGTTCAAAATATTAAGAAGAAATTAGATAGAATCGAAATTTATTTAACACATGTGTGTGAACAGAAAGATCAGCTCTTATAGTTCAGCTTAATTAAAAAATTATTGTCAACCCCATCTTTTATTATCTATAAACAAAGCGTGAATTTAAACATCAACAAACAGTTTCAATACAATTCTTAAAAATCTGTAAAATAAATGCGAATAATTCTACGAAATAATGGTTACACATGGGATATACACTAGCCTCCAAAAGTTAAGGTGACTGGATGCTTTCGATTGCACACGTTTTGTCGAATATCTACAAAAATTATTGGCGAATTGTTCTTGAACTTCTGGGATGAAAGGAACATGTTTGATTTTATATTTATCGGTGAAGATTTAGTCGGGTGTACAATTAGGGGGCTAATAATAAATTTAATAATAAACTAATATTTGCGATCACCTATGTAACAGGAAAGGCTGGAAATGGTTTGTCACTGTGGTAAATGACTAATTGGGTACTGTTCAATGTTTATATGCATTTGTGTAAGCATAGCACTCATATTCGTGAAGTTGTTAACGTTTTGGTGAAAAATTCAAAAGGTTTTTTGTTTATAGCATACAGAGTTTTCAACTAAATTTAACGCAACTTTCCAAGAAACCTGACAAAGAGTAGTAAAAACATTATACTGCAATTAAAACATGAATATATTGAATATTTGATTAGATATGGGCCTTTTTATGAGATAATTTTAAACTGCGCATGCGCGGAAGATTTCAAAATTTTTATTTCAAAATTTGGTAGTAAGCTATTTAGGTCAACTTATATAAAAAGTCCAGTCAAATATCGCGAAAATTCTCAAAGATAATGTCGATATAGTGTGTTGCTTCCTAAAAATAGCTTTATTATAAGGGATTTTCCACAACTTTTCAATCAGCTCGCTATATCTTTCTAGGTTTTCACAATATTTGATTGAATTTTATTTTGAAGTTGCAGCAAAATATTGACTACCAAATTATGAAATAAAAATTTTGAAATATTCCGCGCATGCGCAGTTAAAAATTATCTCATAAAAATGCTCATATCTCATCAAATATTCAATATATTCATGTTTTAATTGCAGTATAATGTTTCTACTACTCTTTCTCAGGTTTTTGGAAAGTTGCGTTAAATTTGGTTGAAAACTCTGTATGCTATAAAGAAAAAACCTTTTGAATTTTCCTTTGAACCTTTTGACTTCATACTGAATTAATCAGTCTTCTCAAACCAGAATATGGGTTTTTAGGTTGCTATATAATTTTAATTAAATATTTTCAGCTGCATAAATAAATTTAAACAAAACGGAGTTATAAAACAATACAAATTTTACATTTAATGTTAATGCTGTTAACTTTTCATGTTTCTCTGTAAAAGATGGAAATGTTTACTGCGGGATTGATAGCACGCGGAACCTGTATTGGTATTACGGGTTGCGAAAACTTATTAATAAAGTACAAAAACTTCTCGAAAACTATTCCGAAATTTAAGAGCAGCAAACGAAATTTTTAATTCTTTAAATGTCGAAAATAGATAGTTTTCTCAAGTTTTTGAATATACGCATTTCAGAATCGTGGTTAATTAGAAAGAGGTTATGACATATTTTCATTGAAAGAGGTTATGACATATTTTCGTTCGTGATTATACACTGCTCGAAACAATTAAACAGTAAGTATTATATAAAATAAAGGTATAAGCAATTTTTTTTTTTACAGAAAAAGAAAGTGCCTCACAAATTTAAATCTTTTTCATTTTCAAACTTCGCAATATGGAAATTTTCAGTTTGACATAAAAAATGACGCTTTAGCGGCAGCGAATGAAATTTGACTTTCAATTTTCTGAAAAATAAAGTGGAAACTCAGTAATCGACATTCAATAGGGGGTTTGTTTCGATGGGTATTTATGTCTCAACGAAATCATTTAACTAATCAGACCCGTAAGGCATGGTGACGTCACGGCGACGTCGTTGTGAAGTCACACTGTGATTTTGTGACCGTCGATGTGACGTCACGTGACGTCGATGTGACGTCATAGTGACTAGAATGCGAGGTCGTTATGGCCGTTTTAGAGGTCGTTTGTGACGTCACATTGTGACCACTCTGTGAAGTCACGGTGTGACAAATTTGTGAAAAGTGTGTCATTTGTGACTATTTTGGCATTAACTTTGTGACGAATCTGTGACGAAAGTGACAATGCTTTGAAGTCACACTGTGACCAATTTGAGAAATATGTGTCATTTGTGACGAACTTGTCATAAACACTGTGATTACAAATGAAAGTCAAATTTCAAATTAATTGATTAAAAGACGCAAATAGTGAAAAAGATTCCATTTTGGGACTCGAACCTGGGCCATCAGTACAGCGCACTGACATTCTACCGACTAAACCACATGGAACGGTACCCAGCCCAGAAAATTTCTCACTATTACATGTTGGCAGGGCTACAAACGCAGCACAAGATGGAATATTTATCGTGAACCACCGACATGGGGCAAACACGAAACTTAATTGAATCCAGCATCGATTGAAACTATATTAATACTTGGAAATTTTTCCAGAGAGAACCATTCGCCTTGCATACAATATTTCAAATGAAAATCAAATTTCAAATTAATTGCTTGAAAGGCAATTTTAATTTGAAATATTGTATGCAAAGCGAAGGTTTGTCACTGGAAAAATTTCCAAGTATTAATATAGTTTCAATCGATGCTGGATTTAATTAAGTTTCGTGTTTACCCCATGTCGGTGGCTCACGATAAATATTCATCTTGTGCTGCGTTTGTAGCCTTGCCAACATGTAATAGTGAGAAATTTTACAGGCTGGGTGTCGTTCCATGTGGTTTAGTCGGTAGAATGTCAGTGTGCTATACTGACGGCCCGGGTTCGAGTCTCGGCAGGGAATCTTTTTCACTATGTTGGCCTTTGCGCCTTTTAAGCAATTAATTTGAAATTTGATTTTCATTTGAAATATTGTATATAAGTCGAATGTTTCTCTCTGGTAAAACGTCTAAGTATTAATACTGCGATGAATTTTAAAGTAAACTTTGGTTGTAAATAAAAAATCTTATCTTTTTACCGTACTTTTTAGCAAAATATCGCTATTTTGGAGCCCTATTCTTCTAAAACATTTTTAATTTCTCCACTTAAAAAACAATGCTTATCAACTGACATATTGTTTTATTAAGTTCTAAACTTGATATTGAGTTCAAGCTTGATATTTTGAATGTGTAAGTTTTTTTATGTGTTGTGATTTTTTATTGCTTTATTAAATACGAACATGGAGTCTAACGGATATTAATACAACTATTGTATATAGAACGGTATGGTAAGCAATATTTATTTAAATGTTTTATTCCCGTGTATATTGTATTTTGTGAATATGAGCTAAATAGATTTGGTTTGTTTCATAGGAAAAGACTGATCTGGGAAATAGAAAAAACAAGTAAGAAAAATCATGTGTTAAGCATAGATTATAAAATACTTTCCAACACTTCCTGTCCTATTCTTCTAAAATACTTTTAATTTTTACACTGAAAAAAACAATGCTTATCAACTGGCATCCTATTTTTTAAGTTCTAAGCTTGATCTTGAGTTCAAGCTTTACATTAAGAATGTTTTGTGTGTTGTGATTTGTTATTATTTTATTAAATACGAACATGGAGTCTAACGGATATTAATACATTTCCTATTTAAGGAAGAATAAGATAAGCCATATTTATTTAAATTTTTTTATTCCCGTGTATATTGTATTTTGTTAATATGAGCTAAATAGATTTGGTATGATTTATAGGAAATGACTGATCTGGGACATAGAAAAAACAAGTAAGAAAAATCAAGCGTTAAGCATAGATTATAATGCACTTTCCAACGCTTCCTGAATGCTTTAACTAGACATCGTAATTTAGGAAATAACGTAAATAAGATAACTAAGCAAATATTTTAGAAAACGCATAAAACATTTGAAAAACTGATTTCAGCAGTTACCGTTCATAGCCAAATATGTTTTCCAATTCTTTTGAATAGCCCTGTATTTAATATGTTGGTTGATATATACTAGTATATAATGTGAAAATTTAGTTTAGCAAGAAAATGCATAACAGGTTGAAATTCTCATTCAAAAATTTATACTAATATATAAAAAACATACTTGAATACTTTTGTACAACCCTGTAGTTTACATAGAATCTTTATTACACGCCACTATTTAGTTAAAATTTAATTCAAATTAAAACACTCTTAAAACTGCTGAAAGCACATTTCCAGAAGTTATAATTTATAGACGGCCATATATCCATTTCCTTGCGTGACCCTGTGTATCATTTTATCATATTCTACAAACATTTCTTAGTAAATTAAATGCAGTTCAACATAAAAATCCATAACTCATCTAAAAAACACCTTTAAGGAATTTGCGCCCATACCCCTTAACTTTTACGTATACTTCTGTGTAGCCTTGTATATGAATTATAGCTTTTATATACACCATATACTATGCATAAATATAGTGGATCATAAAAGCGCATATTATAATTAAAAATGCATTTCCAGCAATTATCGCTAATGAACAGTACAATATCAACTTTTATAAATATCATAAATTATAAATATTTTTTTATAAATATTATAAATATCAAATTTTAAAAAGTATAGTAAAGCAGTTTAATCTATAAACTTGTTATCAGGCATGAAAAACACTTTATTTCAATGCTTAATTGTCATATTTTATTTTTTAATGCGAAGTATCGAACGTGTATCGAAAACGTAGAAAATGAGTTTACAATCGAAGAAAATTTAATAACTGACTCTGAATGTCTACAATTAAATGTTTGATTAAAATCTCGAACAGCAAAAACGTGCTTACATACAATTTAAAAAAATAAATATACCAATTCGAAAAACACTATATAATTAGTATTTATAATTGTACTATTAAACAACAACAAAGTACGATAGATGAATTAAATGTATTATTAGATTTAATAATTTCTCAAAAATCTCTCCATATGTTACAAGGAATTGCTATTATTTTATAATTTTGGCAAATGTTAAATCTGAAAACATTGATATGAAGATTTGGGATTTTAAATAATAATTTAAAATATTATTAGCAATGAAAAAAAGTCTTTCAAAAGTTTCACTACTATAGTATGTAAAACGGCATTTCCCATTCAGTATAATGTTAATTTCTAATCCCGAAAAACAATCCCAGAACAGTCTCTTTCTATAGGTATAATATAAAACTATTTAACTCATCTCACCAAATATACAAAACAGGAACAAACAATTTAAATTAAATAAGACTTACTTTTTGAGCTCCATAAATTAATTATTAATATCCGTGTGTATCCGAAAATGGCGACGTCTTTTTCTTCCATTAAAAAAAGCACACGCAAAAGCTTACATTTTAGACTAGTAACTTACCGCATCTGTTAGAACAAAAAGTTCTCTGTTTACCCTGCGGTATCGTGGCAGACGATTTGGGGCAGGTGTGAGTTTATTTCCTTTTATATAAACAGATATGGAACTTATATGTGCAATCATTTTATGAGACTGTCTGTATTTAAATTTTTGTATTTGAAGAATTTTCCAATGTATTTTACCCTTTCTTTTTATCAGTTTTAACCCCCCCCCCCCTGTCTTTTTCTATGTAAAGATTGTTTCACACAAATACAAAATAGCTTCCTAAAAAATAAAAAGATATAAATAAATATCGAGGATAAAAATAATTTCTTTGTCAATCGTCATTCTTTTCATGTTAATTTCCTGTAAAATAAAACAATTCGTAAAATAACTTTTTTTTAGAGTCATATCTCTAAAACACAAATTTGAAATACGAATAATAAATTATATCATGGGTTTTGCATAAATTTTGTATTATTTTTATTTATTCGGAAAATGCTAATTTTATTTTAAAAGTCTGAAAGAAGTAGAATTTTTTTAAAAAAAATAGTTACTTAAAATAGGTACACTAACAGGAAAAAATATGACTTGAATGCAAATTATAAAGCAAGAAATGTATGTATGACTAAACTCTGAAGACTCTTTCTACGTGCTCATTAAAAGCTGCAGACTTAACTATAATAGAAATTTTTTAGTTTGAAGCCACAAAAGTGTTTCGAATACCAGTGGTCGGTAAAAATAAATTAAAAATTTTCCTTCCTGCAAACTAAATATGTAAAGTGTATATATTTAATATTCCTAATTCTAAATATGTTATCCAAATTGCTCCAGCACGTACCATTTTTCCGAGAAACACTTTTATAATAATAAGAATAAGAGTGACGTCACAAGTGTATTATTTTTACGAGTGACGTCACAGTGACGTCACAACGACGTCACTGTGACCATGCATGCTATGAGGGAAGTTTGGAGAGTTTTGGTCGATTAGAGGGACGCCAAACACATGCCGATCCAGCAGAAGCCACTGGAGTTTTACAAAGTGTGATTTCCGGGAACTGGAACCGTTTTTTAGAGACTCAAACGCATGCCGAATACCAGGTCAAAGACGCTGGCGTATAGCAACGCCAAATGCAGATCAATATTTAACGCTAACGGTTCGGAGGCACCGAAATATGAATGCCGCTCTTCTTCAACAACACCATCGCTCGGCTATGGCACCACAGTTTCAACTCAAACTGTCTGAAACCGGATCCAAGCTGCAGGTCTGTGTGTTCACAGAGCAATTTTACGTTAATAGCAAGGCACTGTAGTGCCCACAGGGAGTGAGTGACAGAGCATGTGAACTGGAGGAGAAATGAAAGGCGTAATATTCTTTTCTATGACGAGTCCCGTTTTTTTGTTCATCCTGATAGTAGGCGTATTTCCATCTGAAGGGAACGTGACACTAGAAACAATCCGGCTTTAGTGCAAGGAAGTGTCAGATTTCGAGGTTGTGGAGTAATGGTCTATGCTGGGTTCTCCATTGATTGGCGCACCGACGTCCACATCATTCGAAATGGAGCTCTGACCACTCAGCGATATAGGAATGAGGTCCTCGGATCTATTGTAGTCATTTATGCTGCAGCAGTTGGAGATGACTTCATGTTAATGGAAGATAACTGTTAGCTACATCGTGCTCACTTCCTACATAGTTTCCTTTTCCAGGAAGGAGTCAAACGATTGGAATGGGCATCGTGTTCTCCGCACATGAACCCAATTTAGCATCTTTAGGACATTCTAGGCTTAAGAGTTGCTGGCCGTCTACCACCCCCACAAACTGTACAAGAACTAGAAAGAGCTCTCCTGGAGGAGTGGAAGAGAATACACTAGTTCCTCATTGACACCATGACTCAAATATGTTCATCTTTGCTGGCCTCCCAGAGAAACCATACACCCTGCTAAAAACGATTTTCTTTGAAGGAAACACCTTTTTTATTCGTTTTTCTCATGTGCACAAATTGTGTTTTTTTTTCCTTTTGTACCCAAATGCTCAATACAATGCATTTTGTCTGCCAAACATGTGTTATTTTTTGTCGTATAGCGAACCACGACTATCGATCTTGTATCATCTAAACAATTCCCCAGCTGCAAGATCTATCCACAAACTCAATATCCTTTAATTGTTTTGAGCTGTGTATTTTCCGAAATTGAGAAACATTTGTCTTCATTTTTAGAATATTTATTATACATTATGTATGATATTTTTCATTTGTGTTTTTATAAATATTCATTAAAAAGTATGTTAACAACATTTATATAAATATAGCTCTATCCATATTCGCACTCGTTTTAGAAAGTATGCTAGCCTATATCCTTCAGTCTATAATTTTCAGTATCACTTTGCACTTCTATCAGCCTGTACATATTTGCCAACTTTCAACAAAAATTCTATAAAATGTGAGTTGAATTGACCAAGGCTTACCACATTCCGAACCAGAAAATTTATTTGATTTATACACCCAATATCATGTTTCTTCATGAAATCTATCTGAATTCCTTTCTTAAAAAAGGTTTCTGTTTCGAAACGTGTTTAAACTGACTCAATTTAAATCCCGTTTTACAGAAATTTAGTTAGAAGTTGGCATATATGTATCTGACATATGTGAAATATGGCTGGTAAATATGATGAGTAGTGTCATATAAGTTAGACTTATTCACATGATTTGTTTCATTAAATTAATCTAATTTTCATTTTTTTTTCTTTTTAACTAATAATGTAGAAAATATCATCCATTTAAAATTTTTTCAAGAATATTGCCCATATAATTTATCATGGTCAATAAAATTAGGCTAATGTAGTCAAATCATGTTCTTTTTTTAATTATTCTTACATTACATAAAACACACCCTTTAATTATACGATATTTTCCGTATATTTATGCACATAAATTACATTAATCATTATATGAATTCCGTAAAATGTTGCAGTATAATTTCAGTAAATATTGTCTGTTCTCTATTTTCAATTTCTACAGTCATATTTATTGCTACATTTGACAACATGTAAATAATAAACATGTGAAAAACCGTACATTAAATTCGAGTATATATGAAGTTTTCTTTTTTTATTAAAGCTCATTTGCGATAAAAATAAAATAAATAAACAAAGATTGCACATTGTTTTAAGTAAACATAATTTGCCTATCATATGTTATGTTAGTTACGTATATTAATGGAATTTTTCATTCTTTACTATTTAAATATATTTTTAAAAAATAGTTAAACCCACGTATTGGAGGAATATACACACTTTGTCTTGTTTTAAATTTATTTTGTTAAAATACAAAATTAGTTCAAACTGGTAAAATAAATAATTATACATTTATATCATAAACAGATAGAAATAATTGGTTATGATTCTATCAAAAGAACTTTTACCACATCTTTAGCTTTAAAAAAGGTTACAATATTTTTTTGTTCTTTGCAATTAAAAAGAATCAGGTTCATTAGCAATCAGGTTTTTTTTTTTTTTTTTTTTTTTTTTTTTTTTTTTTTTTTTATAGCCAAGACTATTTATGCAAAAAAAAATAAAAATAAAAATAAAAAAATAAATAATAATGAAAATAAAATAAATAAATAAATAAATAAATAAATATTTTAAATGTAAATTTGTTTGTTTTTTCTCTCTTCCTGCTATATTAACATTAAATAATAGTTATCAGTAAAAGAAATTATATGGAATTTTAAACTTATATTTGATTTCAATATTTTTATTCTACTAACATTTTTCATCTGATTTTTTTCATTGCCCAAGAAGAAAAATAATCAAAATGTATTATAAATGTACTAGTAAAAATTAAATAACTCAAGAAGTTCAATATTATTCAAAATAAATTGATTGATATAACCCGTAAGGCATGGTGACGTCACGGCGACGTCGTTGTGAAGTCACACTGTGATTTTGTGACCGTCGATGTGACGTCATAGTGACTAGAATGCGAGGTCGTTATGGCCGTTTTAGAGGTCGTTTGTGACGTCACATTGTGACCACTCTGTGAAGTCACGGTGTGACAAATTTGTGAAAAGTGTGTCATTTGTGACTATTTTGGCATTAACTTTGTGACGAATCTGTGACGAAAGTGACAATGCTTTGAAGTCACACTGTGACCAATTTGAGAAATATGCGTCATTTGTGACGAACTTGTCATAAACACTGTGATTACAAATGAAAGTCAAATTTCAAATTAATTGATTAAAAGACGCAAATAGTGAAAAAGATTCCATTTTGGGACTCGAACCTGGGCCATCAGTACAGCGCACTGACATTCTACCGACTAAACCACATGGAACGGTACCCAGCCCAGAAAATTTCTCACTATTACATGTTGGCAGGGCTACAAACGCAGCACAAGATGGAATATTTATCGTGAACCACCGACATGGGGCAAACACGAAACTTAATTGAATCCAGCATCGATTGAAACTATATTAATACTTGGAAATTTTTCCAGAGAGAACCATTCGCCTTGCATACAATATTTCAAATGAAAATCAAATTTCAAATTAATTGCTTGAAAGGCAATTTTAATTTGAAATATTGTATGCAAAGCGAAGGTTTGTCACTGGAAAAATTTCCAAGTATTAATATAGTTTCAATCGATGCTGGATTTAATTAAGTTTCGTGTTTACCCCATGTCGGTGGCTCACGATAAATATTCATCTTGTGCTGCGTTTGTAGCCTTGCCAACATGTAATAGTGAGAAATTTTACAGGCTGGGTGTCGTTCCATGTGGTTTAGTCGGTAGAATGTCAGTGTGCTATACTGACGGCCCGGGTTCGAGTCTCGGCAGGGAATCTTTTTCACTATGTTGGCCTTTGCGCCTTTTAAGCAATTAATTTGAAATTTGATTTTCATTTGAAATATTGTATATAAGTCGAATGTTTCTCTCTGGTAAAACGTCTAAGTATTAATACTGCGATGAATTTTAAAGTAAACTTTGGTTGTAAATAAAAAATCTTATCTTTTTACCGTACTTTTTAGCAAAATATCGCTATTTTGGAGCCCTATTCTTCTAAAACATTTTTAATTTCTCCACTTAAAAAACAATGCTTATCAACTGACATATTGTTTTATTAAGTTCTAAACTTGATATTGAGTTCAAGCTTGATATTTTGAATGTGTAAGTTTTTTTATGTGTTGTGATTTTTTATTGCTTTATTAAATACGAACATGGAGTCTAACGGATATTAATACAACTATTGTATATAGAACGGTATGGTAAGCAATATTTATTTAAATGTTTTATTCCCGTGTATATTGTATTTTGTGAATATGAGCTAAATAGATTTGGTTTGTTTCATAGGAAAAGACTGATCTGGGAAATAGAAAAAACAAGTAAGAAAAATCATGTGTTAAGCATAGATTATAAAATACTTTCCAACACTTCCTGAATGCTTTAACAAAATATCGTAATTTAGGGAAATAACGTAAATAAGATAACTAAGTAAACATTTTAGAAAACGCATAAAACATTTGAAAAACTGATTTCAGCAGTTACCGTCCATAGCCAAAAATGTTTTCCTATTCTTTTGAACAGCCCTGTATTTGATCTGTAGGTTGATACACTGAAAAAAATAAAGTACTCAAAAATGAGTAAACCGATGTACTCATATCGAATTGAATATTTTTGGATCAAAAATGAACCTATGCTTTCTTTATTTTGAAACATCACATGTTATCAAACCCAAACAAACGAATAATTTTGTACCCTGTAATGGTTCATTTCATTTTGGCGGCATAAATGATGTTCATTACTGTAAATATTGAATTATGCACACTATTTTAAAATGATTTAAAGTGCTTGGAAATATTGCTCTTGTCATATAAATATTCGATTTGAGTAATTTGTTAAGAATTTTGCTATTTTTCTTAATAAATAATCAATTAAACGTTTCTTGTTAATAACTTTGAACGGGAAATAAATGTGAGTACATTTTTACTTTAATTTTTGGGGGTTTTTTTTTTGGGGGGGGGGAGGGGGCAGTACATAACAATTCATATTTGATTACAACCATGGAATAAAAAATTAGTGCATGTGTTTCTCAACTTTGAGTACATTTGTATCGGAGTAGTTTTGAGTATGTGACGCATTTAAAATTGTGTACTTTTTACTCAATTTTGAGTACCTATTTTTTTCAGTGTATATATACTATATAATAGGTAAATTTAGTTTAGCAAGAAAACGCCTAACAGGTTGAAATTCTCTTTCAGCAATTTATATTATTACATGGAAACATACTTGAATACTTTTGTACAACCCTGTAGTTTACCTAGAATCTTTATTACACGCCACTATTTAGTTAAAATTTAATTCAAACTAAGACATTCTTAAAACTGCTGAAATTACATTGCCAGAAATTATAATTTATAGACGGCCATGTATCCAATTCTTTACGTGACCCTGTATGTCATTTTATCTATATTCTACAAACATTTCTTAGTAAATTAAATGCAGTTCAGCGAAAACAAGCATAACTCATTTAAAAAAAACCCTTTAAGCAATATGCGCCCATACCCAGTAACCCTTACGAATACTTTTGTGTACCCCTGTATAGGAATTATAGCATTTATATACACCATATACTATGCATAAATATAGCGAATCATAAAAGCGCATATGATATTTAAAAATGCATTTCCAGCCGTCATCGCTAATGTACAGTACTTCGGATACAATATAGTATCTGAAATCTATTTATATAAAATCCAAGTCTCTGTATGTCCCTCACGATTCCGGTAGGACCGCCTCATTGAGATGAGTAATTGTGAAAATATACTAATGCAGGGTTACCACAGTAGCGCCAAATGTTAGCCAACTTTGTGACAGCTGGCTAATTTGGCGAAATT
The DNA here is from genome assembly GCA_963932465.1 of Maratus speciosus. Classification (NCBI taxonomy): domain Eukaryota; kingdom Metazoa; phylum Arthropoda; class Arachnida; order Araneae; family Salticidae; genus Maratus; species Maratus speciosus. Next base: position 200,918,399 of record OZ010790.1, on the reverse strand, counting down.
CCCATTAAAACCATTAATCTTTCATAAAGGAGGTCTCCGAAATTTAATTTAAACTCCGCTCTTTTGAGATATTTTTTCAAAATCTATGAGTGAGAATTTAAAGTACATCTTTACATCTTCCTCCCGATGCTACTAATAAAATAACCGCCAATAGCCGACGCTGTACTGTGTGAGCTCCTAACTGTGCGATTTTAATGTGCTTTAGGTACTTTTCCAGTATAGGTGCCTTGGCGAAAAAGGAAATTCGGCAAATTATTTTCCGGGGACCTATCCACTGTTTCATTTTATATACACACGCATTTTTTTCGATATTTATGCGATTTATTTAACACAAAAAAGCAGTTTCTCTAATTTTATACAGAAACAGATGTAATTTGTACATAAAAACATGAATAATATACACATAAAATAAACATATAAAACAAACAAAAACGCTCATCAAGTTTGTTTTCATAGCTGTTTATATGATTTGACAACAAATCTCGATATTTTCCCGTTATACGACCATGCCAAAATGTATGCTAAAGGGCCAATTATTTCAAAATGCTAAAAGATATTTGTAATTTTATGCTAGCAGTTTAATATGAGTTTTATTTTATTGCTTTATTTTATAACACTTATTTGTTCACTTATTTTAAGTATATATTTGTGATTTAATGAAATAGTTCGTAAAAGTCTGGAATTTTCAAATGTTATATTTTTTAAATGCTCACTTTAGTATCGACATGTTTTTTCTTTTATTTTTCAAATGCTTCAATTCACGTGATTTTCATTTTGCCCCCACTATTATGCTTGGCGACAATGATATTCGTATAACGGAAAAGTACCCAAATCTCACTTTCTGATGCCCAAATTACACCAAGCTTTAAAAAAAAAACGCCAAAGCCCCTACAGTGGAAAAGTACTAAACTGTCTATTATTTTGCGCTAGCTGTGTTATAGTTTGTACTATATGCAAGTGGGTTGGAGCGAAGAGTTTAAACATTAAATATTAAAGTTTCGACACAGATGTCATATACGCCCCATATTGGCGCGATGTTTTTCTGTCGCCAATACCATATACACAACGGGTACTTAACTGGCGCCAAAGTGTCGTTATTTTGCTTGATATGGTAACCCGGATGTTGTTGTTTATGCTGTTGATGTTTTCGCCAAATTGGCGTATATGACAACTGTGCCAAAGTTTCTATAAAGCAGTATAAGACTAAAAAAATTTAAGAATAAAATAAATTCAAAATAAGACTAAAGATGAAAGATAAATCATGCGTTAAGCATAGAATATGAAACACTTTCCAACACATCCTGAATGCTTTAACAAAACTTCGTTATTTGAGGAAATCAGGTAAATAAGATAACTAAGTAAACATTTTAGAAGACGCATAAAATATTTTAAAAATTGATTTCAGCAGTTACCGTCCATATCCAATAGTATCGTTATTACATGCCACTATTTAGTCAAAATTTAATTTAAACTACTCTTAAAACTACTGAAATCACATTTCCGGATATTATCATCCATAGACGGTTATGTATCCAATTCTTTGCGTGACCCTGCATATCATTTTATCTATATTCTACAAACATTTCTTAGTAAACTAAATGCAGTTCAGCGTAAAAATGCATAACTCCTTTAAAAACCACCTTTAAGCAATTTACTCTCATACTCAGTAACCCTTACGAATTCTTTTTTGTAGCCCTGCATATGAACTGTAGCATTTATACATACAGTATAGTATGCATAAATTTAGTGAAACATAAAAGCGCATATGATAATTAAAAATGCATTTCTAGCAATCATTGCTTATGTACAATACTTCGGAGAAAAGTTTCTTGGCGAGAAAGAAGTTTGCCAACGTATTTTCTGACAACCTATTTACTGCTTCATACTCACAAGCAATTTTTCCATATGTATGCAATTTATTTAATATAAAAAAAGCTATTTACCCATTTTTATAAAGAAACATTCGTAATTTTTGAAAATGTCATATACGCATCGGGGTTGGCATGTTTTTTCTCTGACGCCAATTTGGCAGAAATCTCGCTTTCGAATACCAGTTACTTATATATTTTTAAATTATTTGCTATCATTTTGAAAAGGAAATAACTATAAATAAATAAAAGTTTGATTAATAATTATAGAACAAAACAGTTTATATAATTAAAAACAGAAAATAAAAGTAAATAAACAATTTATTAATAAATAAAAAACAATAGCCGGGTTACCATAGCAAGCAAAATAACACCATATTGGTGGCAGTTAGGTATCCCGGTTCATATCTGAAATCTGTGTGTAATTTGTATATAAAAAAATATTATATATATTTAGAAACTATTTTTTCTATGTATATAAGTGCATATATAAACAAAAATAAAAGTTCATCACATTTGTTTTCATAGTTGTTTATATATTTTGGCAACATATCTCACTTTCTGATGCCCGAATTGCGTCAAGCTTTTTTTAAAAATGCTCTGTAATGGGAAAGTACCTAAATAAATAATTAACAGAAATAACCAATTATACAAACTAAAACTTTTTATTTCGAGATCAAAGCATGGTTTTTAATTTCAATTAAAAATACATATATCCTTGGATAATTTCAGTTGAAATTAGGTTCACAGCTTAATATCTCATTCCATAAACCTATACAAACACGAGTGATTCATTCATCGTGAAACGTAAAAAATATTAAATCATTCAGGTAATCATACACAAAGTAAGTTCTCCAACAATCAATGGACAATATTCTAATGACGTCATAGTAGGTAAAATGGTGACGGTATCGTTTGTTTATGGTTTGAAATCACAAAGATTTAATTTTGCAATGTCTCTTAGTTACGTTATTTTATTGTCATATTTATGAGCTCAGAACAAAAGCATATTTTTTCCTTTTTTAGTTATTAAAGACGGAAAAAAATTATAAATGCATGATTTGAAAAATTTGAATAATTTTCGGTACTTCTTATTTATCCCGTCGACCAAATTACTGTCGCCAAATTGCAAGATTAATTGCCAATAATGGTTGCCATTAATTAATTAATTGTAAGATTAAATGCCAATAATGGCCAATAAAACCATTAATTCGACGTTTTATTTGTATTTTTATTAATGTTTTGCTAATTTATTTTTTATTTCGTTATTTAAAATTAAAAAAATATGTCAATGTGTATCATTTGGCGAGTGGTTTGGCGATTTATATAATTTGGCGAAATTGGTCGACGGGATAACTAAGAAGTACCTAATTTTCTTTCTTAAGAGTAAAAAACAACATCGGGAAGTAACAGCGAGTTTAGTTAAATAAGTTTTTCCTGTTTAATTCTGTTGTAATATTCAAAATAACTGTATTTATTAGATTTCAGTAAACAACATCAGGGCCCGATTAAACTTTGAAATTAGAGAAATTACAATGTCATTTCAGGACCTTTCTTTTGGAGAAGCTTTTCGAAATTCCACATATACATGGAAACTCTTCAGTGTTAGAAATATTATTCTTAGGACTGACATAACATGAGAACGGCCTGCAATTTTACACAAGTTTTTGAAAACTACTTTATATCAGAAATTTTACTAAAAACTGGTTACTTTTTTGTTATAGCGGCCCACACTATTAAGATTATGACAAGTTGCAGCCAATTTCGCCAACGTCGTAACCAAGATCGTGAAGCACACACATGTAATATCATTTCATGAAATCGTATACGATAATTTAATATTTTTTACCTTACTTCAAGTGTGTAATTTATTTATTTTTAAGGCTTAACAATCTAAATTGTCCAATATATAAATTTAAAAAAATGTAAACAAAGATTGAATTGACATGACCGCAAAAAGCCTCAAATCTGCATAACACTTGGAACCAAACTGTGCAGATTAGTGGTCTTATACTGTACACAATTTTTCATAAATGTGTTTCGTTCTTAAAATGTGTTATTTTCATCTATCACTGCGGAACAATCGAGAAAACTCATATTCTTGCACATGAGTTGTATATATCTTTATATCTAAATTTCCGTCATTTTTGACGGGCTACCTTTCTAGTGTATATATAATGATGCACTTCTTCAAAAAAGACTGACGTACATAGGAAGATTTTTAAATGTTAAAAATGGGGGAAAAACTAGAAAGGAGATGATTTCTTTTTAATATAATATCACAAACCATGGGCAATTAATGCAACTCTGTCAGTTTCTGCATAGTTACTTTTGTATTATTGCAGCAAACAAGTGTTTGTTATTGAGATAGATTTAAATAAAAAAGAAAAGTGCCCAGTTAAACTGATAGCATTGAGCTCACAGGCTATTCACGCTAATTGTATATTATACTCTTATTTCAAAGAATAATGCACCTCGAAAAATAAGTTAAGGGGGGATTAGTCCCCCGTCCCGTTTCTCCTATTTATACTTAACCAATGAGTCTCCAAATGTCATCAGGAAGCACCATCAGAATAAACTGGTATACCAAATTTGAAGGAAATCGGACAGAAAAACCCATTTATCTAAATTAAGCGGGGTATTGGCCCCCCGTCCCCCCTTTAGACTTAAACAATAAACTTTCAGATCTAATCAGGGAAGCGTCTTATCAGAATTAACCGGTATACCAAATTTGAAAAAAAAAACCTGACAATTCTGCATAAAAACACCATTTATCTAAGTAAATGGGGGGGGGTTAGCCCTGTTCCTCCCCCTATACTATGAACCCCAAACCTAATCAGGAAAGCGCCTTATAAGAATGAATCTGGAAAAAAAAATTGAAGCAAATTGGATGGTTCTACCAAGAGTTATCGCGCTACGTACAGTCGTGAAAAAAAAAAAGTAAACACCCCTTAATAACTCTGCAAAAAATTTTCGTAGAAGAAAGTTACTGGTACCACACGATTGGTAATAAAGCCTACTTTTAAATGTTGTATATACAATTTGCTTAGAAGGCCATCTACATATTAAAACGAACCACAACTTCGTTTTTTTTCAATAGCAGTGCACAATTCTGACAGCATAAATGAACTCTACACCCTTCAGTTAGTCTAAACATAAATTTGTATGCAATCCTTACGATAAGTTTCCGAGAAATTCCTTATATTAAAAAGTTCGTATTTTAGGGGCTGTATCCAAATTGAAGTTCCGTACTCGATTGTTGACCGGGAGAGCCCCCTTCTTGATCAAGGCATCTTAAGCTCTACTCAAGCAGTCATTGAAGACTACAGGCTAGCATAAGAAATGTCAAAATATCTAGTATTTTATATAATGTGTCCCTGTAAATGCTATATACGTATTATTCGTATTATACATGAAATAATTTATAGTATGTAAACCTCAGCGACGTATATAAGTTTCATTATATATGAAACAGATTAACATAATCAAAGTATGCAGCAAACAATTCCCTCCACCCTTATATCATTATGTATTGGAATTCCTTTTTTAGCCCTGTAAATGAATAATAAATATTCTTTGCATCGCATAGTTAACAGAATGCATATTTTAGTGCGCTTCATAAATGCATATTAATTTTGTTCTGTTTGGAAGCGTGCGTAAAATCATTAAAAATCATTTGAAACGATTTTTTCCCATAGGCCGTAATGTAACGGAATACTTTTGGCTGTCTTGTAAATGAAATAAACAATCTACAAACTTCATTACAAATAGGGACCGTGCTATGGTAAACGTCAATAACATCCAAAAATTTCAGGGCAATCCGAGTATATTTACGAGAGTTAGAGCGCGGACAGACAGACGGGGAGACAAACCGAAGTCATAAGCACATTTCAACTTTGTGTCCTGTATTATGTATCCTGTATTATATGAACTTAAAAAATATATATACTAAAGCAGTTTAATCTATAACTTCCTATCAGGCACGAAAAACACTTTATTTTAATGCTTAAATATCATATTTTACTTTTTAGTGCCAATAATTACGTGTACCATAAACGTAGAAAATGAGTTTATAATAGAAGAAAATTTAATAATCGATTTAAAATGTCTATAATTAAATGTTTGATTAAAATCACAAACAGAAAAAAAAATTCTTACATACAATTTAAAAAAAAATAAATATACGAATTTGAACAACACTAAAAATAATAATTAGTATTTATAGTTGTACTATTAAACAACAACAAACTACTATAGATGAATTAAATGCATTAATAGATTTAACAATATCTCAAAAATCTTTCCATATGTTATAAGGAATTCCTATTATTTTATAATTTTGACAAATGTTAAATCTGAAAACATTGGTATGAAGGTTTAGTATTTAAAAAAATAATTTAAAATACTATTAGCATCAAAAGAAAACTCTTTCAAAAGTATCACTACTGTAATATGCAAAAGTACATTTTCCCAGTGTAATGCTAATTTCTAATCTTAAACAATTTCGTAATATCATAATAATCGAATATCTATATAATCTATAAGTATTAGTATTGAGTAAACAATAAGATGCCGAAAAAAAACCTCCAAATCATTGTTTCAACACATTTTCAATCTCAAGTAACTGAAGATTAATGTTTTCATTAATTTCCCTATGAATGTAATCATAAACCATTCTCTGCGGAGCTTTTTTTTTTTTTCAAGTGATGACAGATTAAGATATTTTCCTTTAACTTATCGAATAGGAAATTTTGCTTCTGAAAACAAGATCAGTCTCTTATTAATATAACATAAAACTATTTAACTCATAACACATTAGGAATAAAAGATTTAAATTAAATAAGACTTACGTTTATGTTTCTATAATAATATCCGTGTGTCCTAAAATGGTGACCTTCATTCTCTTATCTTAAAAAAAAACTGTTGTAGTAGTGGCGAAGTGGCCATGCGATGTTCTAAACAGTCAAGTAACTTTCCGGCTTCCCGCGTCTCCCGTATTTATTTTTATGTGGTTATATCTCACGCAGACGATTACGGAGCAGATGGTTCTTTACTTCTTATTTGTTTTTGTATAGATTTGGAACTTAAATACGCAATGAGGGTGTCTTTATTTAAAATTTTCTATTTGAAGAATTTTCCAATTTATTTTACCTTTTCTTTTTATCAGTACCAAATATTTATGTTAAATTGTATTGTAAAGTTTCTTTTTTGTAAATAATAATAATAATAATAATATTCATAATTAGAGTTTATTAGATAAAACATTGTTTAAATTTTTAAAATGTGTAAAAATCAATTTAATGGTAATAATGAACCCCCAGCCCCCTTTTTTTAAAGTAAAGTTTGTTTCACACGTTTTCTGTAAAATAAAACAATTTGTAAAATAACTTTTTTTTTTTTTAAGTCATATCTCTAAAATACAAATTTGAAATACGAATAATTAATTATATCATAGGTTTTGCATAAATTTTGTGTATTTCTTTTATTTTCGGAAAATGTTAATTTTATTTAAAAAGTCTGAAAGAAGTAGAATTTTTGAAAAAAATAGTTACTTAAAATAGTTAAACAGATAAATAGCTAAACGGAAAAAATATGACTTGAATGCAAATTATAAAGCAAGAAATGCATATATGACTAAACTCTGAAGACTCTTTCTACGTGCTCATTAAAAGCTGCAGACCTAACTGTAATAGAAAATTTTTAGTTTGAAAACACAGAAGTGTTTCGAATACCACTGGTTGGCAAAAAAAAGAAAAAAAAATTCCTCCCTGCAAACTAAATATGTGAAGTGCACAGATTTAATTCTCCTAATTCTAAATATGTTATCCAAATTACTCTAGCACGTACCATTTTTCCGAGAAACACTTTTATAATAATAACAATCAGTGAAGGATTATTATATTAAATTGGAATGCTAGATAAAATTGAAATCATGAAAAAAGTATACTTTCACTGTCTCAGATATCAAATTGATAAAATATAACATGAAAATTTAGTTTATTAATGCTTGTATCGTGCACTTTATATATTATGTCCCCCCCACCGCCCCCTTTCGTGACAGAATTTACCATTTGCTTTGCACTAATATATTTTCATTCCTTATGCCGCTGTAACTCGGAACTGTTTAAAATACTGTTTAAAATATTTCTCTTCATTTTCAAGGATTTTAAAAGTTCACATTTTTGTCGTTTTTTTTGTCACATATGTGACGTGACGTACGTTACATGCAATGACATAACAATGACGTCACATTTTTTTCAATTGCTAGAAAAATATAATTTTACAGTAAATAATATGTTTTGAAAAATTTTCGTATTTTTTTAAAGTTTTCTAAGAAGTTCACATCTCAGTCACAATGTGACATCACTGAGTGGTGGCATTTTGGTCACAGATCTGACGTGACCACAGTGACTTACAGTGACGTCACAACAACGTCACCGTGACCATGTATGCTATGAGGGAAATAAATATTTTTATTAAAAAAAAAATAAAAATATACTGCCATGACCAATATCTCCTCATCGTCCTAAAAATAGGAAAAACGCACATAAGCGGAATATTTTAATTCACAATTACAATAATAAATTTTTGTTAATATCACCATAAAATAAATGCTAGTTATGCATTTAATAAAAAGTTACGCATTTGTTCTAACTCTTCTGCTCTGAATAATGAAATTAATTATCTCAAATCTCTCGCCCTTGCTCGTGGTTATAATTCCTCTTTGATTGATAAAGATCTGTATAAATTTAATAAGCCTAAGCGTCCTTTTTCTGATTCAAATAATCATCTTAATTTTAACTCTACAGTTCAGCCCTTTTATTCTCTTCTCTCTTTTAAAATTGCTAAAATCCTTTCTCGTTTTAATTTTAAAGTTATCTTCAAACCTATGAATAAAATTAAATTATTTTTTCTAAAAGATACTATCCCTACTGAGAACCGGTGGGGTGTTTATTTTACTCTTTGCTCTTGCAATTTAGGTTATATTGATCAAATAAAGAGAGCTTTAAAATTCAGATTAGGCGAGCACCAGGGGTATATTGCAAATCAAGAAATCTCTAAATCTTCGATTGCTTCTCACTGTTGGTCTTCCAGTCATTGTTTCAATTTCTCCATGGCCAACATTATTTCTTCCCCTGCCTCTTCCTCTCACTTGGATTTTCATGAAGCATATTTTATTTCAAAAAATTCTGATAATCTTGTCAATGATCTCTCATCATCTCTTTTCCTCTCTCCAGCGTGGAAATTACTTTTGTCATTCTTTCCTCTCTTCTCTAGATTCTTTTCTTTTTATTTTGTTTTAAAAAAAGGATCTTTTGTTTTTTATTGTTTTCTTGTTTTATATTTATTTATTTATTTTTATTATTTATATTTATATTTTTTAATTTACTTCTTTTATTTTATTTTAATTTTATTTATTTCTTTTACTTCCATTTTACCCTATCAACTTCTCTTATATTATTTTAACAACACATTTGTCTTCTGCATGTGCTCCTTTCAGCTAGCACCATCTGTCGCATTTTTTGCAAGCTCTACCTTTCATTTCATTTTTGACCTTGTCCTATTACGGGCACGTGTTTACTGTTGCTGATGGCGAGTTGTAAATATTTTTAGCTCGAAACGCGTCCTATGTATTGTTTTTATTTTATGGCGATTTTTTACAAAGATTTATTATTGTAATTGTTTCATATCGCTAGTTTTTGGTGCTGTTTCGCTCTATTTTAATTCACATTAAACACAATTTAATAAACGATATATATATATATATATATATATATATATTATCGCAAGTTTAAATCAATGTTGGATATTTTTTATTAATTTTTTAAATTGGCGTTTCATACAGATTTTTTTTTTTTTTTTTTTTTTTTTTTTTTTTTTTACTTTTCAACATACAAGATCTTTAATATTTTGAGCTCGAAGAAAAACACACATATGAATTTATTCAGATATTTTTCCATACTTTTATGCTAGTAGAAGAACGTCATAAAAAATTATCTAGGAGAAAAATTTTCTTCGCATTATCGACTGTCCTGAAAATAGAACGATGGTACCTACTATCTATCCCCATAAGTTCGTAATTGAGATGGTCATTTCTTCGGTCGGTTACATTCCAAACATTGCTACGCTACAACTACTGCAGGAGCCTAATAGTCTGTCTGACAGATGAGTGTGTGTGGGAGGGAGTAACGTGTTCCCAAACAACAGTTCATGAAGGCAAGGCAGTTTGTATTTTGAAATTCATCGAAGCAAACCAACTTTCTCTCGTTTTTGTATGCTTGAATTTTGTTTTCTTTTAAAATGTCACGTAAATCTTAACTGCGCGGGAAGCCTTGGATTTTTGTGGACTTTAGATGACAATGATGGCAGTGATTTAGTCGACATAAACAATGAATTAATAATTTTACCTCCAGGTCCCCATGTCCTGAGCCACACTGAGGAGATTGAGGAAGATAGGAGAAGAAATGTGTGATGAAGTACGTACAAAAGAGGTTGCGGGCTTGATTGAAATTTCAGTTTCTAATAACAATGATGAACATGATGCAAATCCCAAATTGGGAAAATACGAATCAGCAGCAGCTTATTTTACTTCAATTCAAGGACAAAAAATATACTGGCCTTTATTTGTTAATACATTTAACACAGCATTAGTTACTTAATGGAAGCTCAATCAGCTATTTAGTGATGATAGTCTCAACCTGTTTATTTTTGAAGACAAATAACAGCTACGTATTTGGGACTTTCTATTCCAATGAAAACATCTCGCAGACAATTGGATGTTGAACAGGTTAATGAAGACATTTCAAAGATTAAAAATGAACATGTTATTGTAAATAAACGAGAAAACCGACAAAGAAGACACCAGCTAATATCCTGTGCACCAAAACCAACAACTATCTATGAAAAAAAAAAGGTTGGACTATGCTTCAGACGTTTTCTTTCATTTCACCCTAGTAACAACGAATATCAGTGGATTATATCATTGTCCTGGTTTAAGACAAGGTGTACCGATCAGACTAATAAAAGTTTGGTAAGTTTTTTTTTGTTGTTGTTTGTTTATTCATAGGCTTAGAGAAACACATATTTAAGATTTTATTAAAAAATACATAATTTTTTTAGTGATTGGTACAATATGTGTTAAAACTTGTTTGATTGATGCAAATACAGTCGAACCAGGTTAAGACTCTCACGGACGGTTAATACCCGCGATCACGCTTAATACGCAGATTTTTTCCGCTCTTTTGAACATCGCCCATAAGGCTAATACAAAAATATCCCGTTTAATACACTATCCCTCTTAATAAGCGATAGATTTTCGGTCCTTTGAGGAAAAACATCACGCTCTTAGACGTGAACTCATAAATCAAGATGCGAATCCTTTCTCTTTTCTCCAGTAATGCAAATTTAGTGGGGTTTTAAAATCGATATTTCTGTATAGCAATGTTTGATTCATTTAATAACAAATTAATTAAAGCGAACATTACTAATCTGAAATAGAAGTAGATAAGTAACACCCCCTCCCCCCAAATTGGCAACACTGAAATTCTTCTTTGATTCCGCGGACTAACATCCTTTGTCTCATGTTACGTGCATGTTTTTGGTCTAGTAGAGAAAGATAGATGAATTCATGATGATCAGGTACGTCATAAAAATTATTACAATTAGAGATGATTATACCTGTTTGTGAGTGACGTTTGAAATGTGCTTTATATCATTATACGTTTTAAATGCATGTTTAGGCCAAAAAATAAAAATGAAACTCGTGAAGGTTGAGCAAATGCGATAGCTGTAGCATAATTCGTTTATATTTTCTTTTTAGCCCCAGGTATGCTATTTCTTTCTCCCAGCTTATTTTTTCTCCAATAAATAACGTTACCTTGTACAAGGCAGCCGTAAAACAAAAGCCGATGTTTCATTATGCGATTAAATGCTCTTACAGTATTTTTTAAATCTTCTAAGCATCGCAATTTTCAATGTTTATACCATCGTATTGGGGAAAAAAAGTACGTTTTAATGCAATTTGTTTGAAAATTGCATCTCCATTTGTTTTTGAAATATTATTTTTTTGTAGTTTTTAGCGACATTTGTTTCATTTAGGCAACTCAAGTACTCCATTTCTGTAGAAAGTAAAAAAAAATTGTTGAAAAATAGCAATTATATCTTCATTTTGCCATTTTCTCCTAAAAAATGAAAGAAAAAATTAATCAAAATGCGTGCTATTTTGTGAAAAATATAAATGAATATTTATGATAAAACATGAAGCTATTATAAACTATATTTATTTATATCTATATTAATAAAAAAGACGTCATTTTACATAAAATAAAAGCGTGTGCTTTAAGTCTTAAAATTGAAATATGTTTTGCAGTACAGTGCCGATCATCCGAGTATCGCTTAACCGAGTTATTTTTTTCTGGTGGACTAGTGGTTTCTATTATTATGAAACAGCCATTATAAATGAAGCGTTAGGTGAAGATGAAAAAGCAGCCGTAAAAAGTTAGAACTCTGATTTTCTGGTCAGAATGGAAAAAATGGCCATATTTTTTTTTAGAAAAAAAAATTCCCATAATTTTTTTTTTATTATTTATTTATTTTATTTTTTTTTTAAAATTATGGCCATTTTTTTCCATTCTGACAAGAAAATCAGAGTTCTAACTTTTTACGGCTGCCCTTTCATCTTCACCTAACGCTTCACTTATAATGGCCGTTTCATAATAATAGAAACCACCAGTCCACCAGAAGTAAATGAAGTAATGGAAATGCCGGGGAAGAGACTAAATTCTGAAAAAGCAGAATTCCCGTTCTCTAGTGTTTCTTTTACTGTTTGCTATGCTATGAAAATTTTATCCACGAATATTAATAAAGATAGTTATTTTATCATTATACTAAAATGTAATGACAAATTATAATGGTATGCATTATCACAAGTACTGAACATGATTTAAATAACTGGGTTGTGCTTCATATGGATTAAATCTATTTTTTCTTGTGAAAAAATAAATAGTCTTCAGAAAAAAAAAATTGTTGTTTTATTTTTGGTTGTAACGTATTAATCGTCTATAAGGCCATTTTTAAATCCACATTTATTTTCACTGATTTCAGTTGGTCCTATAAAAAGAATCAAAGAGTTAAATTCGAATATAGTTAAATTTTTATCTGAGTATGTTTAAAAGACAAAATTTTCGACTGTAAACATATAAAGGAAAGCTCTAAAGTTAATTTAAACGAATAAATATATAAATATGCCCAGTATCTGCAATCAAAATACAAATCACGTTTAATACGTGATTCTGTTTAATATGCGACCCTTGAAAACGCGTCTTAACCGGATTTGACTATATTTGTCAACTACTATCAAAAGAAATTATAAATAATTATACAATTGATTCCCATTTATAAGCAGAATAGCACTAAGAACTTTTGCAATTATATTCTTTACACTGTATACACTACCTATATATATAAAATAAGAGATGTCTGTCTGCCTGCCTGCCATACCGAGGAAAGCGCCGAAATTATAACACATAGGCCTCTGAAAGTTTTGTCATGTGTAGATTCTATTACCGGAAAGTGCACTTCAACGCCGGATTTTTAAATTTCAATTTAGATTTTTTTTTTATTTTTAAAAATTAAAACATTATGGGTTAGAGGCTATTTACATCTCTCCGCCAATCCGCTGCAACGAACCAGCCAGCCAATGAGATGAGCCATTAAATATGAGATCCAGCGAAGCTACCGCATTTCCGTTTCCCGATCTTAAAGCTAGCGACTGCAACTCGAGAAATTCTACTGTTTATTTCTCTTCATCTTCATTTTAAAGAAAAACACGCCTTTGCGCGTTTCTTAATTTAATACTATATTCATTTTTTTTTTTAATTATACAATTCAAGTAAGTAACACTTTCAATTGCGTGTTATTTACATACGCGTATTCGCCCAAGAATGCAATATCTTTCTTGAACTTTATTTTCTGGGAACTTTCTTAAATTTCACTTCCTATGAAGTAAATAATTTCCGTTCTTGGCCGAAATGCTAATGAAAACATACATATTTCACTTTACTGAATGATTTCATAGCGCCATTCATATCAGCTCAAAGCTTAGGCCTAATTCAGTGAAGCGAAAATGTTGAGTTTTTGTTATTTACAATCGTTCTTCCTGTTAAGTGTTTTGCCTACATTTTTTGTTCCCAAGAACGTTTAACTAATAACATGCGATACATTTTAGAACTGTACATTTTACAGTAAAGTATAAGATGTATGCTAGCTTTTAAGATTTGTTATTGAACTTTGTTTCATTTAAGGAGGTCCGGGACATACCTATTTTAAAATAATTTTTATTTATTGAGTTAATATTTTGAAATTTTTTGTGATGCTTAACCATAACATGATAAAACTTATTAATCGGTATAACTCGAAATGTTATATGTAGAATTTAATTTTTTTTTTCATTTAAATAAACAGAAATATGAGTTTTAATATTGATTCTGCCTTTTTAAAATTGTTATTGAACTCAGTTTGCTTCATATACAGATCTTCAATGTTTTGATTTATTATTTTTGACATTATTGGGCGATGACAACGTACATTTTATACCTGACAGCATGTCCATTCTTGGACGATCATTCTGAAACTCCAAATTTGTCAAAAATTGGTGATTTTATTGACTTCATGCTTACAAATTGAAATGGTTTCATGACAATATACATGTTTGTCACCCACGAAGGGAAAAAAAAGCAAACAATTTTTGGCTTCAAGGGAAATAAATGAGGTTATTTGTTTTTTCTTTTGCTAATCTTTTTTAGCCACTTTTCCCCATATATTATGAGTTTCATAAGAAATCACAATAAAAACATATATTTTACAACATGCTGAGATAAACTGTAGAGCTGTACATTTTATAGTAAAGTGTAAGATGTATGTTTTCATCAAGATTTGTTATTGAACTCTATTGATTTCATTTAGGAACATTTTTAATCGCCCCAAGACTCGAATGTTTTTTTTTTTTTTTTTTTTTTACTTTCAGTAAATAATTTCTGTTCTTGGGCGATTAAGAGTTCATTCATGTGAGATACTTATGAAACTCCATGTCACAAAATCCACATCATAAGTATTTTACGCACGCTGGATTTTCCATTTTCAGTTCTTTTCCTTTTGTTAATATTTTCTCTCCACTTTCCCACTGATAAGAAATCGCAATGAAAACATATCTTGCACTTTACTGAATGTTTTCATTGTGCCAGGCCCAGTAGCAGAAAATTCAAGATGGGAGACAGGCGTCACAGATTTTCTTTCCTCTTTTGCAGATTATTTTTCAATCAAAGCTTTTATTATTTCGCTTTACAATTATGTTTAGCTCTTTGTTACTTAATACAAAACTAAGATTATTATTTATAAAAATGAATAAAATGCATAAAGCCATTGCAGGTAAGTGATTGTTTGATTAATTAATGCTTCAATTGTAAAATATTTTACCAGCAGATTATTTTCTGCCATTGAAGTATCTGGCTCAGACACTTGAAGAATTTTCTGCAACTGTGGTGCCAGGCATAGCAGTTTAAAGTTTATGCGTAATTCAATGAAGAGAAATTGTGATTTTTTTTGTGGCCATTTGTTAAAGTTCCCGATATTTCTCAGCGACAGATTGGCAAAATTCAGCGCGTGCTTCTGCACTCTTTTGTCAAAATTTGCTATAGATTTCTGCGATCTTTTGATGAAATTTGCAATTTATTCCCTTGACTGTTTATCGAAATTTGTGTTTTATTTTTATAGTGATTGTTTTTACAAGAACGTTTCATGAAATTCGCGTTTTTTTTTTCTTTTTCAATGATGTGTGACAAAATTTGTGATTTTTTTTTCTTTTTTTTTTTTTTTTTTTTTTTTTTTTGCGACCAATAGCCAAAGATTAGACAAACTTTGTTATGCGTTTCTGCGATCTTTTGATGAAATGTACAATATTTTCTTCGTTTACTGAAATTTACGTTTTTTTCAGCGATCGTTTCACAAAATGCGCGATCTCCCGTTCCCCCCCCCCCCAATCGTTTCACGAAATTTGCAGTTTTTTTCGCGATTTTTTTTAAACAATCAATGACAAAATTTGTTTTTCTTTACCGTGGCCATTTGTCAAAGTTCCCGATATTTCTCAGCGACATATTGGCAAAATTCGTAATGTGCACTCTTTAGACAAACTTTGCTATGCGTTTCTGCGATCTTTTGGTGAAATTTGCAATATTTTTCTTCGTTTACTGAAATTCACGCTTTCTTTTCTGCGATCGTTTCACAAAATGCGCGATCCCCCCACACCCCACCCCAAATCGCTTCATGAAATTTGCATTTTCTTTTCTTAACGATCAGTGACAAAATTTGTGTTTATCTTTTCCGCGGCCATTTGTCGAAGTTCAGGATATTTCTCAGCGACAGATTGGCAAATTCTGCATATGCTTCTGCACTTTTTTGACGAAATTTGCTATGCATTTCCGCGATCTTTTGATGAAATTTGCAATATTTTTCTTAGATTGTTTACTGAAATTCGCGGGGTTTTTTTTCAACAATCGTTTCATAAAATGCCCTTTTTTTTTCTAAGATCGTTTGACGAAATTTATGATTTTATTTATTTATTTTTTTGGTGACCATTTGCCGAAGTTCCCGATATTTCTCAGCGACAGATTGGCAAAATTCAGCGTGTGCTTCTGCACTCTTTTGTCAAAATTTGCTATAGATTTCTGCGATCTTTTGATGAAATTTGCAATTTATTCCCTCGACTGTTTATCGAAATTTGTGTTTTATTTTTATAGTGATTGTTTTTAGAAGATCGTTTCATGAAATTCGCATTTTTTTCTTATTCAACGATCTGTGACACAATTTGTGATTATTATTATTTTTTTTTTTTTATGCGCCCATTTGACGAAGTTCCCAAAATTTCTCAGCGACAGATTGGCAAAATTCGGCGTATGCATCTGCACTCTTTGGACAAACTTTGCTGTGCATTACCACAATCTTTTGATGAAATTTCCAATATTTTTCTTCAATTGTTTACCGAATTTTTTTTCTTTTTATAGTGATTCTTAGTTTCAAGATCGTTTGACGAAATTCGCATTTTTTTTTCCAACGATCTGTGACGAAGTTTGTGATTTTTTTTCGCGACTATTTGTCGAAGTTCCCGATATTTCTTAGCGATATATTGGCAAAATTTGTAATGTGCACTCTTTAGACAAACTTTGCTATGCGTTTCTGCGATCTTTTGATGAAATTTGCAACTTTTTTTCTTTGTTTACTGAAATTCACGTTTTTTTTCAGCGATCATTTCACAAAAGGCACGATCCCCCTCCCCCCCCAAATCGTTTCACGAAATTAGCATTTTTTTTTCAACGATCAGTGACAAAATCTGTGTTTTTCTTTTCCACGTCCACTTTTTTCAACGATCTATGACGAAATTTGTGATTCTATTTTTTTTTCGACTATTTGCCAAAGTTCCCGATATTTTTCAGCGACAGATTGGCAAATTCGGCATATGCCTCTGGATTTTTTTGACAAAATTTGCTATGCATTTCCGCTATCTTGTGCTGAAATTTGCAATATTTTTCTTCAATTGTTTACTGAAATTCGAGGGCTTTTTTCAGCGATTCTTTCACAAAATGCACGATTTTTTCCCAAGATTGTTTGCCGAAATTTGCCTTTTTTTCAATTATCTGTGACGAATTTGATTTATTTTCCCGTGACTATTTGTCGAAGTTCCCGATATACCTCAGTGACAGATTGGCAAATTCAGCATGTGCTTCTGCGATTTTTGATGAAATTTGCAATATTTTTCGTCGATTGTTTCACAAAATTCATGATATTTTTTCAAAGATCGTTTGATGAAATTCTTTTTTTTTTTTTTCATGATCATTCCACAATTTTTTCCAACGATCTATGACAAAATTTGGGATTTTTTTTTAAATTTGTGACAATTTATCACATGTTATGTGTTCACCGCCCATGGGTGTCTAAAAATGTCGTCAACAACATTAACAGGAAGATAGATTATAAATAATAAACACTCAAAATTTTAGCTTTATTGAATTAGGCCTAAACTTTACACAGCCCTTTTAATGTGAAAACATTCAATAAAGTATAACAAATGTTTTCATTAGGATGAGAGAATATTAACAAAAGAATAAGAACTGAGTGAAAAATCCTTGAGTGCATGAAATGCTTAATACCGTGTGCATTTTGTGATATATTATGAGTTTTAAAAGAATCGGACGTGAATGGACTCTTAATCGCTCAAGAAAGGAAATTATGTACTTCATAGAAAGTTCAAGAAACACATTCCATGCTTGGGCGACTATGCATATGTAAATTGCCATTAACACAAAGAAAGAATACAATTGAAATTAACTTAAGTGAATGAGATTCTTGATAACACTTTAAAATTTTAAAGAAGGTGGGAGAGTTGAATTTCGAGTTTGGAAGGCGGGCGACGATAATTGTCCTTACAACTGTAGCGTTTTCTACGATGAGTATCCTTTATATGTTGTTTTCTGACAGAGGTCGTTTTAACACTTTTGGCCTGTACATTACTGAGAACTCATTCCTCTTCTCTTAACTAATTTTTCATCATTACAGGTTGTTTTAAAATTTTAATTTGTTCATTACTATGGCATACAATTTAAAAAAAATTATGAATAAAATTTGCATAACATCTCAACAATTTGCAACTGCTTCTCCCCCATTTTCAAACTGTGAGTGGGTACGTATTTCAGACAAAATCGAGTTGCATATAAAATCATATAAATTAAAGGTTTCTTTATAAATATTACCATGGACCCGGGCAACGTCGGGCGGGTCAGCTAGTACTTAATAAATGATGTACATTATATTTTAAATTGTTTATGATCTACCGAAAACTTTATAAATCACAAAAAGTTGTTATCAGTAACGCCATATGGTAATGTAAAATTACCTTATACCTTTTAGTAATAAATTGACCCATTCTTGAGTGAAAACACCACCTGCCTGGCAGTTTCCTAAAACTTCACATCTGTAGATAAAACATGTCACATTACACTCGATGCTTTCCATATTGTAAATCCAAAACTGATTTTAAATTTCATAAATGAGATGCATAAACTAGGCTTAATAGATGATGAATATACTCTTGAAATATCGTTTCGTTTTTGAATAAAAATAAGCTTTTTTTTTATAATTACTCATTAAAATACTATACATATTTGAAAGAATTATGCATTGAATATATTAAAGATTAAGTAAAGCGGAAATTCGTTATACATCAGCTATTATGAAAGCAAGATTACCTTACCTCTAAAATTTGTCTCAATTTTATACATTTATCCATTTTGATAATCTAAGTACGATTCTGCTCAAGAAATTGTCTTCAGATAAATTTAGAAATTATACAAAAAAAAAGTGCAAATGCAATTAAAATGCAAGCATCTCAAGTTATTTTCAGGGCCTTCTGTAAAGATATGACGAACGAATTCATTTTAGTGTACAAAAAAGGAGTAAAATATACAATAACACCTTTCGACTTATTCACGATTGCTAAAAATGTTCTTTATATTTAGAAACATCAGAAATCAATATATTAGGGATATTTAAAGTACCATTTATAAAAATAATCTTTCTTTTATGGCCACTCGAATACGTTTACGAGAAGTTTTTATCAATCTTTGTTACAATATTTCTTGTCTTTGCAAATAAAATCGGTCGCGCTGTTTTGCATCGCAATGTTTTATAATGAATGAAATGAAAGACTATTTATGGAAAAATACTAACTATTTTAAATGGGAAATTGTTGAAGATTTTTTTTCTCTTTCCAATATATTAACTGAAAACGATGGTTATCACAAAAATAAATTAAATTGAATTTTATAAACTTATTTTTGATTTCAATATTATTTTTTTACTAACATTTTTTATCATTTTTTTTCAATGTGCAAGTCGTAAAATAATTAAAATATATTTCAAATAAGAATTCAATAACACAAGAAATTTTGGATTAATATAAATAAATATTCTTCTTGAAAAAATTGAAAATACAAGTATACTGCTTTAAAACATATTTGATTCATGCCATGATATTTCAATACGATCAAAATAAATGATAAAAAATTATACAATTGATTCTCATTTACAATCAGAATAGTAAAGAGAACTTTTGTTATTATATATATATATATATATATATATATATATATATATATATATATATATATATATATATATATTTACACTGTATGCATTAAACTTAATAAATGATATACAATTTATTAAAAATGGTTTATGATCTAACGAAAACTTTATTAATCACAAAAAGCTGTTATCGATGACGTCATACGGTAATGTAACAATATTCCATACCTTTAGTAATAAACTGGCCAAAAGAGTCTTGAGTGAAAACACCACCTGCCTGGCAGTTTCCGAAAACTTTACATCTGTTGATAAAACAGGTTAAATCAGATTGGATACTTTCCATATTCACAACTGATTTTAAATTTCATAAACTGGGATGCATAAACTAGGCTTAATATATGTTGATTATACTGTTGAAATATCGTTTCACTTTCTTAATAATAAATGCAATGATTTCATTTAAGATTTTTTTTTCGCATTAAAATACTAAATATAATTGAAAAAATAATACATTGAATATATTAAAGATTAAGTAAAGCGGAAAATCGTTATACATGAGATATTATGAAAGCAAGATTCCTTTACCTCTAAAATCTGCTTCAGTTTTATACATTTATCCATTTTCATAGTCTAAGTATGATTCTGCTCAGCAAATTGTCTTCAGATCAATTTCGAAATTTTACAAATAATAATAATAACAAAAAAACATTGCAAAAGCAATTAAAATGCAGACATATTTTCAGCGCCTTTTGAAAACATATGACGAACAAATTCATTTTAGTGTTAAAAAAAAAAAAAAAATGAAAATGAAAATATACAATAACACATTTAGACTTATTCACGATTACGAAAAATGTTCTTTATATTAAAAAACATCCGAAATCAATATATTTTGGAGATTTAAAGTAGAATTTATAAAAATAATCTTTCTTTTACGAACACTCGAATACGTTTAGGGGTAGTTTTTATTAATCTTCAGTAGTTTGTTACAATGTTTCTTGTTTTGTAAATAAAATGAGTCATGTTGTTTTGCATCGCCATGATTTATAATGGCTGAAGTGAAAGACTTTGGAAAAATACTAAATATTTTAAACGGGAAATTGTACAAGATTTTTTTTCTCTTTCCAATATATTAACAGAAAAGCGATATTTATTACAAAAATAAATTAAATTGAATTTTATAAACTTATTTTTTATTTCAATGTTTGTTTTCTACTAACAATTTTTATCCTTTTTTTTTTCCAATGTGCAAGACGTAAAATAATTAAAATATAATTTAGTTGCACAAGTAAAAATTAAATATCCCAGAATAAATATATATTCTTTAAAAAAAATGAAAATACAAGTATAGTTGTTTAAAATCTATTTGATTGACGTCATGGAATTTCAACCACAATCAAAATAAATCACAAAAAATTTTACAATTGATTCTCATTTATAATAAAAATAGCTCTAAGAACTTTTGTAATTAACTATCTTTTTACACTGTATACACTAAAAAATGATGTATTATAAATGGTTTATGATCTACCGAAAACTTTAATTATTACGAAAAGCTGTTTTCGATGACGTCATATGGTAATGTATCAATACCTCATATATTTTAGTAGTAAACTGACCCAAACAGTCTTGAGTGAAAACAACACATGCCTGGCAGTTTCCTTAATTTTTACATTTGTAGATAAAAGAGGTTACATTAGATTGGATGCTTTCCATCGTGTAAATTTAAAGTTCATTTTAAATTTCAAAAACTTAAATGCATAAAATGGGCTTAATATATGTAGATTATACACTTTGAAATATAGTTTCGCTTTCTTAATAATAAATTCAATAATTGCTTTTAAGATTTTTTTTTTATTTGTAATGAAATTGCTACACAGATTTGTAAAAATAATACATTGAATATACAGGGTGGTGATATAAAAACTTCCCTGATATATGAACCCTAGCGAGCTAACCACACAACCAATTGAAAGGAAATTTCAGATTTAGTTATTTAAAGGTATGCGCTCGAGATCATGATGACATTAAACACTAGAGCTCTCACGGTTACGGTTACAGAAAAAAATCGAAATTTTCGAATGGCAACACACTTTTTTATCCTGCGCTAATTCATCAGTGCATTGAAAAACTATAAATGTCAATAGAACGACACACGTATGACTAAAATTGTAGGTGTAATATCGTGGCACTCCTAATCCTAATCAGTTGCTATGCAATGTAATATTCAGCACTGTAAAACAAATGATTATATTTTTATTTTCACTATGTGTAAACAAACACACTCAAAAACACATTTTGAAACAAATCTTACAACATTACTCAGTTCACGAGTAAAAAAAAAAAAAAAAAAAAAAAAAAAAAAAAAAAAAAAAAAAAATCGGCTGCTGAAAAACATGTAGCCACTCCATCGTTCCTCGCAATGGTCTTTTTACCCGACTGCCAAGCAGGGTTATCTGTTTCACGCGTATCTGGGTATGTGGATTTTTCTATACTCTCGAAACATCCCAACGGCTGGATGGATTTTAATGAATGATGTTTCTATCTATTCATCTTAACCGTCCGATGGTTATAGTCTAGATTTTGTTTCTATAAATTCAAAATGGCAGCCGTAAAATACAAAAATGACGGTAGATAGGGGAAAAAATTACGCACCATGGTGGCATGTCATTGGATAAGTCTTTCAAAATGAAGACGATGTTTCATTGGCTATTTTACAGGCAGAAGGTCCATTTAAATATTATGCAACTTGAAAGTTGTGTAGGTAGGATATCTAGGTTTACTGCAACTCTAACCATCATAGACATCTATAGGCGTCATCAAAACCGTGTTTATAGATAGAAAGAAACAATTAAACACAACTTAAATCATCAATACAAGTAAATAAAAAAAAATAGGTAAGTAATATAAAAATAGTTTAACATTGATGAGAAATAATTAATTAGTTCGATTTTTACGCAGTCTGGTTTTTGGATTATTTAAATTTGATTTTTACTTGTTTGTAACTGTTTTACGCGTGCAATTTTCATCGTATGTGTATATGCTAAATGTTAATAAATAATACTAAAATGCTAATGCCATTTATGGTTTTTCAATGGGCTGACGAATTTGCGCATGAAAAAAAAAAAAAAAAAAAAAAAAAAAATGGGTGTTGCGTTCAAAATTTTCTAAATTTTTTCACTGTAACCCTAACCGCGAGAGCTCTAAATAATCACGATCTCGAGTGCATACCTTCAAATAAGTATATGTAAAAATTCTTTTCCATCTGTTGAACGATTAGGCCGATAGGGGTTAATCGATATTGCAAATGCCTATTTGGCAAACTTACAACAAAGTTATTTTACAAATAAGTAATCCCCATGTATTTCATCTTAGAAATTTCTAATCCTTTATGAGTAAGACATTTGTTTAGAAATTAAATATAAACAATTTATTTAAAGCATCTTAATTGTTAAATAAATTTTAATCTTTTTGGTGTCACACATAGCTGAAAAAAGTTACACAGCACTATATTATTTTGTTATGAGATTTGAAAAGTAAGAAAGAATTGTAGAATGTCAACCATTCATTACTTAAATGTTATACACTGCAATGCAAAAATATACATAGCCTTTAGAATTTGACAATTCTTAAAAATATGTTCACTTTTGTGCAAAGGGACATTAGATGAGAAGACATTAGATGAATGTAAGTGGCAATTGAAGCAATACAAAAGGGAAGGGAAATGCATATTTAATTAATAGCATAAGAAAAAATAAAGAAAATGTGGTTTCTCGCCAAAGCAAAAGTCTACAACCTCGGATGATATCATAAATCGATGGCATGATTTCAATAAGATTTATCAACTCAGGTTTGTTATTTTCATCTAAAGCTTTTAATAATGATTCACGGAGTTTTCTTTGCTTTAATATTGTTTGTTTTGGGCATAGATTTTGCGAATTAAAATTCCACACAGGTTCTCTACAGGTTCTCTGTTATTTATGGATGGACATACTTCTCACATATCTTTGAAACTAAGAATTTCCTGTTCGGCTCATGGAATTGAAATGGTAGCTTTTCCCCCAAATTCCACACATATAATGCAACCAATGAACGTTGCTGTTTTCCTTATTCTTAAAAGTGCTTGGCGACTGGAAGTAGTGATCTTCAAAATAACCCATGAAGGAAAACAGATGCAGAAACATGACTTTCCATCAGCTCTAAAATCAGCACTAGATAGTTTAACTCCTGCATCAATTGTGAATGGATTCAAAGCAAGTGGACTAGTTCCATGGGATCCAAAGAAAGTAAATGCTGAATATACACTAACATCAAAGAAAGCGATTATATCACCAATAAAGGAGAGAGAAATGGCTTCTTTCTTGAAAGTTCTTGAAGATAAAATTGGAGAAGACAAAATAAAGTCTTTCTCATCAAATTAAGACAAATAAGGCCCTGTGGAGCAAACAGATCTTTACTGTTGATACATTGAACATGGAACCAATTTCTAAGGTAATCTATCGCAAAAGAATTTGTGCACAAAACACTTGAATACATTTTTTTACTATTATTTATTCAATTTTACATTTTACTTGTTATAGGGTACACCAGTCATATCTGTTGAGGCGGCATACACTGAAAGTCTGTGGATACTGTTGATACTGAGACTATTGATCAGGAGCAAAGAGCAATTGTTGAGTATGCTGAGGTGGGACTTTACATTAAAGAAGGATCAATGAGACTGGCAGACATTCAGTGCTTTCAAAGGGTGGACCATCTAGAAATGTACCATCTCCCTTCAAAAGAGTTCTTTTTTGGTCAGAAGGGGGATTTAACACAAAGAAAAAGAGAAAAAGAGAGAAACTACCTCCAGTTGTGGCTTCTCCCAAAATGCTTCAATATTATGAGAAAAGAGAAGGTCTTATTAATCCTAAAAATGCAGACAAAAAAACCCCAAAAAACTAAAAGAGAAAAAAGAAAAATTCAAAAGGAAGAGTTAAATAAACAGCCGATGGGAAAAAATGGAGTATCAGGAAATTATCGCCCGAGTCTGATGCCTCTCTTTCTTTGGAAGTTTCAACCTAAAGTACTCTTTGTAATAAATTGATTGTAAACCCCTCTCATATTTTGAGATTTTTTTCGTTTATGGATGAATCATTTTGTTTTACAGTCATTTCAGCTTTTAATTATCCTGTTAAATATATTTGTCTTACTGTTTATCACCATTGCGAAATAAAATATAGGCAGTTTTTTTTAAGTTACGAAATATAACAGACTGTTACTTAGAGAAAACAAAAACTATGCATTTCGATAAATAAAAAAGGTTGCTAAGTTGTCTATTATTATTGTGGATAAAAACTGATGATTTTTTTCTACCATTTGTATCATTCTGGTACATAACACAAAAAATGCATTTTTAATGTCAGAAATTGCTGAAAATTCATTAAATTCATTGTAGCACAATTCAAAAAGTTTTGATAACAGAATATGGGAATATTTACTGTTTAACAAGTGAAAGCGTTTAACCAGATTTTCTAAATATAACTTATATATACACAAAAACTGTACAAAAATTAAGTTTCGTAACATTAAGAAAATGCAGCTATTTTGATGGAAATGGATTTTCACATGATTACAAACATGTGAAATAGTTCAGCAATTAAAATTATACCTCTAAAACTAGCTTCTTGGGAAACAGCTATTTTTAAACGATAAGAAAGCCCTGTTCGACTATGTCCTATATATAATCTAAAAAGAATTGCTTTGCAGCATATAGAACATTAGCTTTTATGCAAAGTGAGATAAAATTAAAATTGATGTTCAGATCTGAGGTTGAGGTCCCTGATCTGCTGATTTACTAGTGAGATTATTTTACGTAATCATCTAAACTTCTATGTATGTTTTCATTATTGTCTATACTAGAAAGGTAGCCCGTCAAAAATGACGGAAATTTAGATATAAAGATATGTACAACTCATGTGCAAGAATATGAGTTTTCTCGCTGGTTCCGCAGTGATAGATGAAAATAACACATTTTAAGAACGAAAATCATTTATGAAAAATTGCGTACAGTAGAAGACCACTAATCTGCACAGTTTGGTTCCAAGTTTTATGCAGATTTGAGGCTTTTTGCGGTCATGTCTATTCAATCTTTGTTTACATTTTTTTTTAATTCATATGTTGGACAATTTAGATTGTTGAGCCTTAAAAATAAATAAATAACACACTTGAAGTAAGGTTAAAAACTATTAAATTGTCTATACGATTTCATGAAATGGTATTATATGTGTGTGCTTCACGATCTTGGTTACGACGTTGGCGAAATTGGCTGCAACTTGTCATAATCCTAATAGTGTGGGCCGCTATAACAAAAAAGTAACCAGTTTTTAGTACAATTTCTGATATAAAGTAGCTTCCAAAAACTTGTGTAAAATTGCAGGCCGTTCTCGTGTTATGTCAGTCTTAGGAATAATATTTCTAACACTGAAGATTTTCCATGTATATATATGGGGGCGAGACTCCATACTTAACTCACAACTCACTTTTAGGACGAACACTGACATTTATTGAGACGAATACATACACAAAAAATACAGATATAAACGCTCTTCTTGTTCTTTAATTACTTAAAGGCATAAACGTCGTTGAATACTTCTATGATTTTCTTACGTCGTGTAAATATTCAATCTTATTTCATCGAAATATCTTCTGTTCTTTAATAAAAAAAACCTTCCGTCGTAGAACTCATTTCGTTCTCTTTACCTCTTCTGTATCTTCACTTCACACAACTTCGTAAAAGCTCGTTTCCTTTTTAATCTCGAAGCGGAAAATACGGGAGACACTCAGTCTAATGCAGGCGCTGCTTGCGAAATCTCTACAAGCGGCCGTCCTGACATCTGGAGCTGCCGCAGCGACATGTGGTAAAATAGAATCTGAAAAACAAAAACCAAAAACCAGTAACTGTTCTTAGGGGAAAAGAAGAAAAAAAAATTAATCTGCACATCATAGTTGAAGTAGCGTAACATCTTATAGAGATTTCTTTGAAAGCAGTGATTTGTAAAATGTTTATAGGACACAGAAAGAAAAGATTAAAAAAAAAATTTTTTTTTGAAGTTTCAGTTATCGTCAGGCCAAGGTTTCATGTATTCAGCACAGGAGCTAGTATTTATCGGTCCTTCAGTTGATGAGATTTTCGTTACGTCGTAGGTGTCGTTAGACTTCACTTTGATTACTTTATACGGACCTAAGAATTTAGATTTCAACTTTAAACCTGGTCCTTGCTGGGTTCTCTTAATTGCTACAAGGTCACCAAGCTTGTACTTACGGGGCTTCTTACGTCGTAAATTATAGTGCTTGCGGTTTTCTTGTTGAATTTCCAGAATATTCTTCTTGGCTTCTTTACGGAGATCTTCTCTGTCTTTCATAAATTCTTCTTCGACTGCACTTTTTAAGAGGTCAATAATTTGTACATCTTCTTTCTGTTTCATTTTTGTACCAAATAATATTTCAAACGGTGTTCTCTTAATGCTTCTTTGGTAAGTTGAATTAATGACTTGCTGAACTTTAGGAACATGTTTAAACCATTTGGTCGGTTCGTCTTTGGACATTTTAGAGATTACAGAAATTATGGTGGAATTAAGTCGCTCTACTTGACCATTGGCACGGGGAAGGCCAGTTGTAACTGTCTCGTGCTTTATATTTTCATCTTGACAATAATCAGCAAATTCTTTGCTTGTAAATGCAGGACCTTTATCGCTAATGATAATGGAAGGATTGCCAAAAGTATGACTTTGTTGTCGTAGTTTTGATATAACTTCGGTAGCAGAAGTACTTTTACATGGATACAACCAGACGAATTTAGTAAATGCGTCTATTAAAGACAAAATATGTTTATAATTTTTGTTGGTTGTTTCAAGTGGGCCTAAATGATCAATGTGGTAGGTTTGGAGAGGAGTCTCTTCTTTAGGTAAGGGATGTAATTCACCTTCTTGTTTGCCACGTTTGCGATTATACAAAAGGCATGTTACACAATTCGCTATAATTTTATCAATTTTATTTGACATATTAGGGATGAGAAATTCTTCGTTAAGGAGTTCTTCACAGCGTTTACGGCCAAAATGTCCTTTGTCATGTACGTGTTTAATGACATTTAGCTGCATTTCATCCGGCACAACTATCAGATCGATACCTTTATGATTTTTATAGAGAACGTTATTTTTAAGGAAATAGTTGTCATATGGCTTTGTTTTCAAAATTTCTTTGATGGCCTGTATATGTTCGTCAGTGTTCTGTGATTGTATGATTTTGGTAGTAAAACTATCTTGAATGATCATACATATTGGATTTCTACTTAAAGCGTCGACATGGCGCATGCGTGTACCTTGTCTGTGTTCGATTGTATAGTTATAGTCAGCTAACATTAAAGCCCATCGAGCAATCTTGGTGCAAAGATCTTTTTTATTCATAGTAAGGGCGAATGCGTTGCAATCTGTGACTATCTTGAAAGGAATACCTAGAATGTAAACGCGAAATTTTTTAAGGGCTTCTATGACAGCTAAAACTTCTAATTCATAACTCGAATATTTACGTTCGGCATCTGTGGTTTTTTTGCTCATAAAATAGACAGGGTGAAATTGATTGTCAATAGAAGACTTTTGAAGGAGGACTGCTCCGTAACCGTCAATAGATGCATCACAGTGAACTTCTGTTTCGTTACTAGGGTTATAAATGCTTAAAACAGGACCTGAAGAAAGGATGTGTTTCAGCTGATTAAATGCATTTCGTTGCTGGTCGCCAAAGTGAAATTTAGTATCCTTTCTAAGAAGATCTGTTAAAGGCTTAGCTATTAAAGAGTAATCTTGAATGAATTTACGAAAATATGAAGTTAATCCGACAAATGAATGTACATCTTTTATACTTTTAGGTTCTGGGAAATTAAGGACAGCTTTAGTTTTTAAGGGGGATGGGTGCAGTTGACCATTTTTAATGTGGTAACCCAAAAAATCAATTTCTCGTTGTAGAAAGTGGCATTTTTTGAGATTCAATTCTAAACCATATTCGGATGCAGTTGTAAGGACGCGTTGTAATTTCTGGAGTCCTTCGACTTCGTTTTCAGCTGGTATTATGAAGTCATCCATATAGACAATAAGTACTTTTTCGTTAATGAGGTCTCGAAAAACGTTATAAATATATCTTTGAAACACTAACATTGCATCTCTAAGGCCATAATTCATATATAAGAATTCAAATTGACCAGAATGTGTTACGAAAGAAGTATATTTTCTACTATTTTCTTCTACTTCGACATGAAAAAAAGCATTTTTAAGGTCAAGAGTAGTAAATACTTTTGCAGAATGCAACTGATCAATAATGTCATCAATTACTGGGAGGGGAAAACGTTGTTTATGTGTTTTAGAATTTAACTTCCTATAGTCAATACACAATCTATATGAACCATCTTTCTTTTTTACTAGGACAATAGGTGATGAAAAATTACTAGTGCTTTTACGAATAATTCCTTTTTCGAGCCACTCAGAAATTTGTTTTTCGACGAAGTTTTTCTCTATTTGCGCCAAGCGCCTGGGAGGACAAGTAACAGGTTCTTCGTTTTCCAGATGAATTGATAATTTAACATCAGTTGTCTTTATTTTTTTAGGAGAATAATTTTGAATAAGTTCTGAAATTTTTGAACGTATTGTTTCATCGGTAATATGAGATAAATCAAGATTAAGATCGTCTAACACATGAGCAATATTAATCAAAAAATTATTGGACGTGTCGTCATTTTTCTCGATTTTTTGCATCGAAATATTATTTCCAGAAATTGTTAAAATACTTTGTTGAATGATATCTGTACCAATAATAAGATCAAAAGATATGGAATAATCTGGGACTACATAAATATTAGTTGTATAATTAAAATCATCTATCATAATGTTCGTAGAGAAAAAACCTAGGTGTTTGATTATAGTATTTCCTAATCCAGTTAATGTGATAGTTGAATGTTCAAGGTTCGAAATTGTAGGGAGTTTGCGATAAATACTTTCCTTTAGTAAACTTCTTTCACTACCTGTGTCTACCAATGATGTAACATTTACAGACGAAATAATGACTTGTTTGGTCATGAAAGTGTTCGACGTGACAGTGGAAACATTGGAGGGTTCTGACTTAACTCTAGGCCTCCTTGGTTGATCACATTGAGCCGATTTATGTCCAAAATTCGAACAATTAAAACAACGAGGGCCTTTATCTTTATGTCTGCATTGGCTACTTTTATGATTCGACAAACCACAATTAAAGCAAAAAAGATCAGATTTTGGTCGAAAGGATTTCTCTTTCATTGGCATTTCAGGTTTGACTTTACGAAATTTAGTGTTCTCATAGTCATGTCGAATTTTGTCATAAATTTTGAGCTTTTGCTTGAATTCTACAATGGATTGGCATCCATATAACATTGATTTTCTGAAAACCGGGTCGGGTATACCATTTATGATGTATTGCATTAATGCGGAATCCTCGATTTTCCACGCGAGCATATTTGTTTCATGATAAGAAAATATTCTTCTATTGATTCATTTTCTTGCAATTTTCGTTTATTTAATATATCATGTAACTCGGCAGAATTATAAGTGGTGCTAAATTCTGATATTAAGAGTTGTTTAAGTTTGTCATATGAATTAATATGAAATTCTGTTTGTGCCAATAACTGGGCTTTTCCTCGTAATGATCTTTTACAAAATATGAATTTATGAAAGTCAGAAAAATTAAACATATTAGTAACATCCTCAAAATTATTAAACCATACCTGTATATCACTAAAAGAACTACCATCGAAAGGAGGTATTACACTTTCAATATCAGTAAAATTAATAGACGATTGCATAAAACTTTGAACTGGAATTTGCTGTTGTTTGTCAAAATTTGATAATTCAGTGTTATTACTTGAAGCCATATTATTTGAAGGCAGTTCGGGTTCCGAGTCGGTGTCACTTTCACTTTGTATAATATTACTTTGTAGTAAGGTCAAGTCTGAAAGGTATGTCACTAATCGGGTTGCGAGATCGTTTAAAGATCCCTCATTATCAATACAAAGTAGATTGCACACTGTAATCAGATCATTTAATGAAAAATCAGTTTGAACTTTAGTTATTTTATTTTTGAATTCGGTGCTGTCGGTTTGAAAACCGAAACCAGTAAAATCACGTATTCTCTTTCTATTAGAGCGATCACCGTCAGCATCAAATAGGAATTTATGCAGCAATTTAATTTTATGCGTTCGTTCGTTTTTAAACGCAACTTCCAGTTCTGGTATTTCAACTAACTTCATAATAAAATAATAGCAATGAACTCACCGTTAGAAGAATATCCGGCTTGAATATGTAGGATGAATAACTCTAATTAATCATATTGGTGGGTTAACTGTCACTTCTGACTCCAATTTATGGGGGCGAGACTCCATACTTAACTCACAACTCACTTTTAGGACGAACACTGACATTTATTGAGACGAATACATACACAAAAAATACAGATATAAACGCTCTTCTCGTTCTTTAATTACTTAAAGGCATAAACGTCGTTGAATACTTCTATGATTTTCTTACGTCGTGTAAATATTCAATCTTATTTCATCGAAATATCTTCTGTTCTTTAATAAAAAAACCTTCTGTCGTAGAACTCATTTCGTTCTCTTTACCTCTTCTGTATCTTCACTTCACACAGCTTCGTAAAAGCTCGTTTCCTTTTTAATCTCGAAGCGGAAAATACGGGAGACACTCAGTCTAATGCAGGCGCTGCTTGCGAAATCTCCACATATATGGAATTTAGAAAAGCTTCTCCAAAAGAAAGGTCCTGAAATGTCATTGTAATTCCTCTAACTTCAAAGTTTAATCGGGCCCTGATGTTGAGTACTGAAATCTAATAAATACAGTTATTTTGAATATTACAACATAATTAAACAGTGAAACTTATTTAACTTAAACCCGCTGTTACTTCCCGATGTTATATTTAATATTAAGAAAGAAACTTATTTAAAATTTTCAAATCATGCATTTATGATTTTTTTCCGTCTTTAATAACTAAATAAGGGGAAAATAGGCTTTCGTTCTGAGCTCATAAATATGACAATAAAATAACGTAACTAAGAGACATTGCAAAATTCAATCTTTGTGATTACAAACCATAAACAAACGATACCGCCACCCTTTTACCTACAATGACGTCATTAGAATATTGCCCATTGATTGTTGGAGAACTTACTTTGTGAACCTCAATGATTTAATATTTTTGACGTTTTACGATGAATGAATCACTTGTGTTTGTCTAGGTTTATAGAATGAGATATTAAGCTGTGAACCTAATTTCAATTGAAATTGAAGTTATCCAAGAATAATGCTTTGATCTCGAAATAAAAAGTTTTAGTTTGTATAATTTGTTATTTCTGTTAATTATTTATTCAAGTACTTTTCCATTATAGCGCATTTTTTTTAAAAACTTGGCGCGATTCGGGCATCAGAAGGCGAGATATGTTGCGAAAATATATAAACAGCTATGAAAACAAATCTAATGAACTTTTATCTTTGTTTATATATGCACTTATATACATAAAAAATCGTTTCTAAATATATATAATTTTTTTTATATACAAATTACGGCACAGATTTCAGATATGAACCGGGATACCTAACTGGCGCCAAAATGGTGTTATTTTGCCTGCTATGGTAACCCGGCTATTGTTTTTTATTTATTAATAAATTGTTTATTTACTTTTATTTTCTGTTTTTTAATTATATAAACTGCTTTGTTCTATAGTTATTATTCAAACTTTTATTTATTTATAGTTATTTCCTTTTCAAAATGATAGCAAATAATTGAAAAATATATAAGTAACTGATATTCGAAAGCGAGATTTCTGCCAAATTGGCGTCATAGAAAAATAACGCCAACCCCCATGCGTATATGACATCTGTGCAAAAATTACTTCTGTTTCTTTATAAAAATGGGTAAATAGCTTTTTTTATATTAAATTGTCGGCACAGATGTCATATACGCCCATATTGGCGCGATTTTTTTTGACGCCGATGCCATATACGCACCGGGTACTTAACTGGGGCCAAAGTGTCATTATTTTGCTTGTAATGGTAACCCGAATGTTGTTTATGCTGTTGATGTTTTCGCCAAATTGGCGTCGGAAAAAAATCGCGCCATTTTTGGCGCGATTTTTTCCGACGCCAATTTGGCGAAAACATCAACAGCATAAACAACAACATCCGGATTACCATATCAAGCAAAATTGCCACACTTTGGCGCCAGTTAAGTACCCGTTGTGTATATGACATTGGCGTCAGAAAAAAATCGCGCCAATATATGACATCTGTGCCGAAACTTTAATATTTAATGTTTAAACTCTTCGCTCCACTCCCTTTGCATATAGTACAAACTATAACACGGATAGCGCAAAATAATAGGCAGTTTGGTACTTTTCCACTGTAGGGGCTTTGGCATTTGTTAAAAAAAACTTGGTGTAATTTGGGCATCAGAAAGTGAGATTTGGGTACTTTTCCGTTATGCGGACAGCATCGTCGCCAAGCGTAATAGTTGGCGCAAAATCGTGAACTGAAGCATTTGAAAAATAAAAGAAAAACCATTGTCGATACTAAAGTGAGCATTTAAAAAATATAACATTTAAAAATTCCAGATTTTTACGAACTATTTCATCAAATCACAAATATATACTTAAAATAAGTGAACAAATAACTGCTATAAAATACAGCAATAAAATAAAACTCATATTAAACTGCTGGCATAAAATTACAAATATCTTTTAGCATTTTGAAATAATTGGCGCATTAGCATACATTTTGGCATGGTGTCCGTATAACGGAAAAATATCGAGATTTGTTGTCAAATCATATAAACAGCTATGAAAACAAATTTGATGGGCGTTTTTGTTTGTTTTATATGTATATTATTGATGTTTTTATGTACAAATTACATCTGTTTCTGTATAAAATTAGAGAAACTGCTTTTTTATGTTAAATAAATCGTATAAATATCGAAAAAATGTGTGTGTATATAAAATGAAACAGTGAATAGGTTCCCGGAAAATATGTTACCAAATTTCCTTTTTCGCCAAGGCACCTATACTGGAAAAGTACCTAAAGCACATTAAAATCGCGCAATTAGGAGCTCACACAGTACACCGTTGTCTATTGGCGGTTATTTTATTAGTAGCATCATGAGGAAGACGTAAAGATGTACTTTAAATTCTCACCCATAGATTTCGAAAAAATATCTTAAAAGAGTGGAGTTTAAATTAAATTTCGGTGACCTCCATTATGAAAGATTAATGGTTTTAAATTGGAATTTCGCCAAATAAGCCAGCTATCGCCAAGTTGGCTAACATTTGGCGCTACTGTGGTAACCCTGCATTAATATTTTTCAACAATTACTCATTTCAATGAGGCGGTCCTACCGGAATAGTGAGGGACACACAGAGACTTGGATTTTATATAAATAGATTCAATTCTAGATCTGTACAAAAAAGTATAAGTTAGGTACTTTCACACTAAACTCAAAATTTGAGTGGCCCACTACTGGAGGGCCCACTACTGGTGCATCAAAAATTTACTATGCCCACTACTGGAGCATCGAGGAAGTCAACTTTTTTATTTTTTATTTTTTCCAAATAATATGTTTTGAAACTGTGAATGTTTATTCAGATACATGAAGATTAGGACCAGGTTAAAAAATATATGCCATTTAGAATTCACTAATACTTTAATAATTATAAGATAAATGTCTTTAAGTGCCGGTGCGTTTACCTTATATGAATAATTTCATCTTTAAATCCTGGAGATACGAAAGAATTACTAAAAGGATGCCCGTGGTAACTATGAAATTAACACGACAAGCGCTGGAAATTTTACTCAAATTAAAAATAATAATTACACCAGAATTTTTATTAAAAGTTTTTTTTAACTTATCTAAGTTATTTTTGTGTGAATTATGTATTTGACATTCTTTTAAAGCAATTTCTTTTTCAAATCGAATTATTCAAATATTGTAGCAGACAAATTGACTGCTATTGGCCCTTCTAGTCAGTGTTGCTAGATTGGGGAATTTTTTTGTCCCATGATTGTTGATTGTCACCGCTTTTTTGAAATAGAAATATTCGGTATACTTAAAAATAGATTAAAAATTCTGAAAAATAAGGTGAATTATACAATTTTTTAATAAGTGGTGACAGTGAAATAATCTGAATTAAAAAGATCCCCGATCTGGCAATACTGCTTCTAGTGTTAAGAACCGCTGCTGCTGTAAATGTAACCATTACTCGTGGGACAAAAATATTTCAGTTGTGTTGCCAATAAATGCATAATTTTTCATTGATATAGTGGCCGTGACACAGAGATGCTATCGTATTTTATATGCGGTAATTATTTGGATAATATTTAATTGTTTTTGCAAAAAGAATATGAAATTCATTTTTACCTAGTGTTTTATTCTAATCAAATAACAAAGCGAAAATATACACAGCCCTTAGAATTTGACAATTCTGCAAATTATGCTGGCTTTTGATGGAATAGTAAGACGTTAGAGGAATGTTAGTATTTTATTGAAACAATACAAAAGGGAAATATATATATATTATATATATAATTAGTAGCATAGGAGAAAATACAGAAAATGTGCTTCCTTGCCAATACAAAATTATACGATATTTAAAAAAAGATTACTAATTAATGCCAATATAGCATACACAATGTTGCATTTACTACTGTATTTGGATAGAGCCCCTCATCTTTTTGCATCATTTTGAGAACAACGGATTTCGAGCTTATTCTATCAACGAATATTTTCAGAATTTTCAAGCTATGTTTTTGAGACTTTCACAAAAGTTGCTCTATACACATAGATGATACCTTGTGTATATTATATTTTGATTGCATTCACGCATGCGCAGTGAAACGTTTTTTAGTAAACCTGCTCATTTTTCATCCAATTTTCTTAATTTTTTTATTATGATTGCAGGGTGTGGTGTACAATGTTGTTTGTCATATTTTCTGAACAGAACTTTTTTTATAAGAACTCTACAAATTATAAGCAAAAAAACTTGGGAAAATTTTGGACTCTTTTTATAAAAACTTTAATTTCTCTACGAATATACATGCTATTCTCATAAAAATGAACACAGTTTATTGCAATAAGACACTTAATCATAATCTACTGTGTTATTGTACTTAATTTTTTTATTCTGATTGCAGGGTGTGGTGTACAATGTTGTTTGTCATATTTTCTGAACAGAACTTTTTTTATATTAAGAACTCTACAAATTATAAGCAAAAAAACTTGGGAAAATTTTGGACTCTTTTTATAAAAACTTTAATTTCTCTACGAATATACATGCTATTCTCATAAAAATGAACACAGTTTATTGCAATAAGACACTTAATCATAATATACAGTTTGAACGCCTTTTCTGCGTTAGTTTTTACAGGGTTATCCAAAAGATATTCGTTATTTTTAATTTCTTGATGGTCCCCAATGGGGTTTTGGGAAAAAATCTTCACGGAAATGTATGACCTGCACTATTCTGATTACACACCTGGAGTTTCAAGACAATTCTTCATGTGTTTTTCTAGATATTTAAGAAAACGTCTAAAATCGCAAGTGACCGGTCACCTTTGGCCATATAGTGTATATGCACCCACGGTTTCGAACGGGTTAAACATCACCTTTCGCATTATTAAATATAATATATCGTTTTTTTACATCATTGAATGTGTTGGAAACTGTTTTATAATCCCTGCTTAACGCTCTATTTTACATTCTTGTTTAGTGTATGAAAGTTCTATTAATTTGATAAACTTTAATATTCTTCAGAAAAGTAAATGAAAATTATACATATGTATAAAAATACAGAAGCTTCCAAAACCAAAAAATAATAAATGCGTCTGAATACATCTCAAAGCGAATAACTTTATTCTTAATTAATTTATTATTAGAAAATTTACTAACGGGAAAATTTTTTTGTTAATTTATTTAAAATATAAACTAATTTAATAAAAAACAGGATATATTGAAAGGCTTTTTTCATACACATAATTGAGAACAGCGTTTAAATTAATGACTATTTAACTACATAAATTTCATTCTCTTCTCATAAAGACGTTCATTACCCAAAAACATTATCTTAATATAACACCAGAGGGTCATTAATTATTCATCAATGCTTCCACCAAAACGAAAAATAATCCATTTTCGCACATGTTAAATTTCGCAAAGAAATATTATATTATAATAAAGATTATTTATGTAAATATATTACTTAGCAGTATATTGGATTAAATTTAAATAAATTTCAGAATCTAAAATTTGGATATTTATTGTATGAATGAAAACGAAGTTTTTTTTAAATATATAAGCAAACAAAACATTATTTGAAAGACAATATAACCTTCTGTAGAGGGTTAATTATTAAATGAAACATGATATTTGGTTTATAAAAACAGGAATTGAAAAAAGAAATACGAGCACATTAAAAATGTAGTTTACTAGTACAGAAATAAACATAGTGGAGATTTTTTTTTTCAAATACACATTTAAATATAAACCTGAAAAGATTTTATGTAATAAGAAACACTATTTTAATTTAGTTCAGCCTTTCTCAATCTTTTTTTTTCTCTTCTGTATAGCATAATTAGGCTATTGGTATATAAGCGCCCATTCTTTCATATAAATTTTGCTCATCAATACCTCGAAGAACAAATATTATTTTTGCTATTTACTAATGTGCTTTTGTTATCTATATAAAATCAAACATGAGCTAAATTTCAAATTACATTAGCTATATTTAAAGGCAATATAACATTCTCTAGAGGGTTAATTATTTAATGACTCTTGATATGGTTAATTTAAACAACAATTGAAAAATGAAAGCAGAACACATTTAAAACACAGTTTACTAGTTAATTAAATTCATAGTGGAGAACATTAAGAAACACTGAGATTTAAATATAAACCAGGCAATATTTTGATAAGATAAGAAACACTATTTTAATTTACTAGTTCACACGTTGTCAATCTTATTTCTATTCTGTATTGCTTGGTTAGACTATTGCTATATGAGCGCCCATTCATCCAAATAAATTTTGCGCATCAACTCTTCGAGGAATAAATTTTATTTTCGCTATTTACTAAACTTTTTTTATCTATATAAAATCAATAGAGAGAGTAACAATAGAGATAAATTATGTTTGTGAAACTTTTTTTCATTTTCTATTCTTCGCCTTTTAATGGCTGGATAACTGAATGTTTGTTGCAGATTTTTTTGCATTAGTAAATTTTCGAAAAGTATGAAAATGTTTAAATTTAAATATTAAATTGATTACTATGTTACTCAAATTATCACTGCTAAATATCTGCAGTACATATTCCAGTCATTCAACCGTTTTTATAGATAACGGTTACTTGGCCATACCATTAAGATTTCACGCCACTGTACAAATTCATTGTTAAAAATCCATAGCAAACTATTCTGTAATTCAACAATATTCAAAGAAAACAGTTACATTACCGTAATTTATCTGTTTTTTGATCATTGACAACATTCCAAGTTGTAGTACTGTCATCTATAAAACAGTATAATTAACTCTGCGGTTTGCTGCATATTTTTAACGGATTGCAAGTTTAAAAACATGAATGTTGTTTAAAATAGCTTTAATCTAAATGTGCTTAAATAAAAAGTTTATAAGGGGAAAGATAATTGAACGAGATTTTGACAGTTTTCTTTAACAATCTGTCATATACAAGAACAACAAAAATATATTCTTTTCTTAATTGTTTCACGACACAAGTATTGAAATTCAGGAAAATTCTACACAAAAGAATTCGTATATTTCTCTAGAGATATGAATAACTCTGCGAAATTAACTTGTAAACATTACAAAAATTATTTTTTATAGAAAAAGTGTTTCTTTTAATAGCTTTTAGTTGTCAAAAATACAACAATCAGGAATAATTGTAATGAATGTAAATATCAGGAAAATGATTTTTCTTCACATTACGCATCCTATTCAAATCAGTTTGGGCATGAAAATGATTTTAAATTGTTTAAAATGCATGAAATATCTCCGATACATTTTATTTGAAGAATTTTGCAGTGTTTCAGAATCAATTTCCGAACAACTTTCTTTTACGCAGAATTATAATATTCTTATAAATATTTTCCGTTAGTACAGTTTTTTAAATGGTTTTATTAAAAAAATATCTGCATCTAATTCCAGTTTTGTGAAGTTGTAATTTATATATATTTTTTACTTTATTGTGAAGAAGGGAAAGTATTAAAAATACATATTTCTACAAAAGAATAATTTTACATAAATACTACGATATATTTCCAAGACATTCCTTGATAAAACCTTCAACCAAATGATAAAAATAAAAGTGTCTTGTTTTAAATGAAAGATTTAAACACATACCATATAAATTATATTGAAAATGTTATGTTAACTTACATGTTTTAGAATAAATCATTACGTAATATAATTATGTAATGTACTTTTGTGGAACATCTGACGAGTAAAGGTATTATAGACTGGGGTGGTGAATTTCGATTTTTATAGCTTATTCGATTCGTCTTATGGAGCTAAGTACTTTGCTACCACGCATATCGGCTATTGAGTTTTAATAATGACACAGGACCGGTTAAAAATTAAAAAATTTGAATAATGCGAGCTACCGGAAATAAAATAGTAGTAGAAAATTCCTTCGAATGCAACCGTACGCAGACGTTCTGCAAGTTATGAAGTGACTGAAAAACTAATAAAAGAACCAACAATGAGTGGTTACAAAGAATTTTGCTCGTAAAAATTGATTTTAGCTTCGGGAAAAAGTATTAACAGGATGAACAAACCAGTGTTGCCACTGGGCAACTTTTCTTAAAATTCAGATTTCTTAATTTGCACCACTTTTTTGAAATATTAAAATTCGACTTATTTAATGATAAAATAGTTAAGGAGAAAACGAATGGAATTTTAAAATTTGAGAAAAGTGGTGCCAATTAAAAAATCTAAATTTAAAAAAAAAAGTAGCGCATTGCAACACTTAACTAGACAAGTGCACCATAACTTGCGAAAACCTGCCTGTCAAGTAGAATATGAATATTTTATCTGCAATTACAAATCCTTATAATAACAGCAATAATATAACTTTATAGTGGTTGTTGGCAATATATGGCACCGTTAAAACAATTAGTAAAATTAAACCGCACTTATTTCTCTGAAGTCATCTGTTATTCAATGAATGAAATTTTGAACTTTGACCCGGCCCCCTTTCATTATAAAAACTCAATAGCCGATATGCGAGGTATAAAATTACTAAGCTCAATAAGACGAACCGAATGAGCTGTAAAAATTGAAATATGCCGCCACAGACTAAAGTACCTTTACTTGTGAGTTTATTTTTCGATGGATGGTGAATAATATATTAGTAAAATATGTTTACTAATAAAATAAATGCTCTAATTTTACGCATATTTTATAAAGAAATATATTATTATAATTTATTATATTTAAATATTTTTTAAAACTTTTTAATAACATATTTAATTTCTACCATTCGAGTATACGTTTGACTACTCCCATGTGTATGTGAATTATCGACTATGATTCTACTATGTTTATGCTGCTATTTATTGGGCAGAATGCATCTGAAACAGACTAACACAAAATTATTTACTGTGAGCCAAAGCATAAAAAC
The DNA here is from genome assembly GCA_963932465.1 of Maratus speciosus. Classification (NCBI taxonomy): domain Eukaryota; kingdom Metazoa; phylum Arthropoda; class Arachnida; order Araneae; family Salticidae; genus Maratus; species Maratus speciosus. The sequence continues at coordinate 200,877,660 of OZ010790.1, read as the reverse complement.
AAGAAACTCACATTTTAGACTGGACAGATATTTGTATCATACAAATCATGGCAAATTTGCTTAGAGTTTGGAATATTAAGAATCTGATACTGCATTATATGCCTATCAAGAAAGAATCTGCATACATTTTCGGGCTGAAAATGTTAATGTCCATCATTCGAGTATACATTTGCCTATCTCCATGTATTTGTGGCTAATCTACTGTGCCCACTGCTCATCCTGGTTGTGAGGAATCTACCCCTTGAGTGTGGCAGAAAACCTGGAGCGCCGCAGTGTAGGTAATAGCGTCTAACGCGATGGTGGCCGGATACGGAGAAAGCTCAGCCTCCTAGTATGTACTTTTTTGAGTACGACGGCCGGCTATTAACGGACGTTATGTATGGTTGTCAAGGGGGCCTACGACATCGTTCACCACGATCACACTGGTTTTATGGGCACAGCGGATGGCGATGTACATATGTCAATGCCTATGTACAGCTCTGGTCGGATGGATCCCATGCAACAACTAGTAAATAAGATGGGACCGTATCCAGAAAAATTATCTTGAGCGAAAGACAAAGATAAGAATGAACTCCGTATAGCAAGGCTTAGTGACTTCTTAGTGCTGACAAGTTACGCTGGAACGCAATGCAGGACGTCTCGGTGCCAGTGTAGGGAAAATTTCAGACAGCTTCGTGGTGAGGCAGATCAACATCTATTTACCAAAAACCGGCCAGAAAAGGAAGACGCCCTCCATTGATGAAATGGTGGCCTTGCGAGATGCCAGTGTGATACTGGTGTTTTTAGCCACAATAATTTTGGTAGAAAAGGTGGCCCGTCAATCCTCTTGGTAGGCTGGAAGGAACCGGTTGAAGATCGCCAATTAATGTGGCGACATTCGAACCAAAGTCAAGACCTTCGGTCGATAACCAACCCGGCGTGTCTATGTGTAGTTGGAGCTTTCTGCGCCCGGCTGTCGATGACCAGGAAACTAAATACGTAAGTATCCGCCTACTAATCCCCGGGCGGCAGCTCCCTACGTGGTTTGGGAAAGGAGAGTTCCACGGCCTTCAGGGTTTTCTGGGGGGAGTCTACTTTTTCTTGGTGGCACATTTCAGGAGGAAAGGGGTGGCCCAGTGCTTGGAACGCAACGTGTTCCAGCAGTAGAAGTAGTTTGGATGGAGGGGATCGGAAGGTACGTGTCACAACCTCGAGCGGTCGTGGAGGTTCATATGGCAGGCCCGTACACGAGGTGGCCGTATGCTTTCAGCCTAAGTGAGAAAGTTTCTTTGGTCGTATGGTGAAGTTTCCAAGAGCACCAGTGCTTCACGAGTGGCACCTGCTCTTTCACCAATCCGCTGCTAATAAAAAATGACGTCTCTTATTATAGGTTTTGATCTTCGAATCCTCCGGAAGATTAAAAATACCCTGGAGAACCACGAGTTTAGGTTCGCAGTCACGACCTCCTTTTGGATGATGATACAACCTGTGGCTCTTGAGGCGAACCGGGGTGCGATGCACGAACTGGCGTTAAGAACTCTTTTATAGATAGGAACTTTGTCGCCGTGACGGCCAGGCTTCACAATTGTGTAGGCTAGTTTTGGGACTCAGGCCATGTGACGTGCGTTGGGTAGTGCATGTGCCTTGGACATGTCGGCTTCAGATGGCCAGTCAGAGGGAATTAAGTCCCGTCCGGAGCACGTAGGCCATCCCGTATGTCCTCCTACCCGGTTATGGACTCCTCAGATTCTATGTTGCCGGATGAAAGATCGCCGTGTTGATGCGACAGTTAGATTTGTCTACTTTGTTTCCTCTGTTTGTATATCGCTCACCCGCAAGAAAAGTTCAAACATTTCACCAAAAATTATTTTGCGTTTTGTTCCGCTAATAGGGCTGCCATAGGAGCGACTTGCTGCACAGAAAGTTTCATAAGTGTAGGTACACGAAAAATCGTTTTATTACGTTATATGTCCATTCGTGCGACAGAAGAGGGATGGATTTTGTGGGAAGTAAAAGTATCCAATCCTCTAAACCTCATTATACTATTTCATTCTTAAGGGTTTTAAGCTTTTATGCAGTTTTTACTCCTGAATGCAGCACTCTCCGGAACTTTTTAGCATTAGGTGTCAAAAGAGTATGCGTGTGAAAAAAATAAAATTGGAAATACGAAATTGCAAAATATATAATTTTAAATAAAAAATGTGTTGTGTGTGCTTGATGTTTTGATGCTATGTTAGTGCTCCTTGAGCTACTGCGCTGCACGTCCGACCGGTGTCAAACGTAGATAATGTGTGTAGCTTAGTTCTTGGCCCTACCTATTTGTAGAAGGTGTGTGTTGGATGGAGTCAACCACTCTCTTCCGAAGAACCATTCTCTTGCATTATCTGTGGTTCTTCCTTTTCTAACAATGCAGTGCGGATGGCCGGTGCCAACTCTGTCTGGAATAAGTTGCTTAATCACGAAGCCTCGCCAACAACCAGGAAGTGCGTATCATCCGGTATCAAGCCCATGTTACGGATTCTTTCCCTTTGTTATGTCTGGTGCTTTCTTACTGTAGGAGTCGGGCTGCGGGACACATGTTTGTGATGTGTAAACATATCCAGTGTGTCTATGAATAGGCGGAGTTTACTGTACCGTCGCGTTGGTTGGATACGCAGTTTCTTACGATTGCCTTACTCTGTGCGGAAAACAGATGCCGTCTTTCAAGGTTTCTGTTGTTCCCGGTGAATTGAGATAGGCTTCGGCTACAGCGCCTTGAATACCTAGTGTGGAAATATGCAATCCAAACAGTGCTAAAAATTTGTATCCCTTAAATGTGCGAATATACTGCTAAAATTTCAAGTGTCGATCGCAGCGACATCTGCGGGATTTTCGTATTACTAGTATTACATTGTATAGACTAGCAATTTCTTGCAGTTGTAGAAAATATTCTGCAGATGTCGCTGTGATATGCATGTTGCAGCAGTATCGTTGCACATTTAAGGGATACAATATTTTAGCGCATTTTTAAGTATTACAAGGATAGCCGATTTCTACACTATATAGTCTAGGCGCTATACTTTGTCTATTTAAAATTCCGTTCCTTTCTGCCTTGGTTTCCAAATTGCCCGGTCCTTGGTAGCTCATTTTAGTGTTCACTGGCTTCGGCTTGTGGGCATTACTCATGCCCCTTGGTTGTCGTCATTGCGATGTGTGGCAGTTGAGGCATTTGATAAGTATCTTTGTTTCTTGTTGCGGTCTTGACCTACTATCTTTTACTGTTTTGATTCATGCTCATAGTATTTCTGAGTGATTGAACCTCACTTTCCGCTCATGTAGACTTCTAAGCAGGGTATCTTGGGTGTTTTTACTCTTGGTACCCGAGGTGTTTCTAACGTCCTCCGGAGGCGTTATGCTAGCGACAGCTCGGATACATGTAGCATTCGGATTGGGGAAGTGATTCGTGCAGCCCTGTTCATTTGTGTAGGGGTTTAACTGGGGTACCTCTCTAATTTGTTCTGTTTTGTTTTGTACCTGAGGGGTTGGTCACATCCTCTCGAGGTGTAACGCTGAGTGGCATTTGGTGCGAGGAGCATCGAGTTAATGTCTTCGGACTGTTTTTGTTGCTCCAGATGAACTCGTATTAGCTTCGGCTAATTTGGAAGCACCGCATTAGTTTCGACATAGCCACCCTGATGCAGACATTTCTCTGAACAACGGATTCCTCATAATATTGCGCGATGGGAACATTATTATGTCCCAACATGACCTTTGTGGAATTCTTTGTGTGGTGGGCCTTGTGTCTCCCATGCTCAGCTGCTTCTTCTGACGTGATTGTTGACGTAACGGTGTAATCTTACTTGGTGCCTTTTGGGACGGCAGATCGCTATGCGATCTTCTTTGAAGGGCCGAATTTAGTCAATCGACTCTGGATCGGGAATTTCTTAGTATTACCTAGCCATTTTGTTGGACCATATTAATGGAATTTTTCAGTAGTATATCAATACACAACATATTGCTGCAGTTTTTTCAGATATTCCCATATGAATGTAACCAAACTACAATATAGCAAGGGATTGCTTTAATGGTAACGTCAGAAATTGACTCGTCAGTCTTACTTTGTCCACTGGGTGTTTTAGATGCGTTCATTATGACCAATATGTAGTCGATTCTCAATTTATAAAATACCGCTTGTTATAATATATTCTTACACTTTCATAAATCAAAAATGCAATTTTAAATTCATTTTATTTAAACAACAAAACATTAGGAGGTAAATAAACAACAGAAAGAAGGATTATTTACAAAATCCAATTATGTAAATTAATGTATATGCAGAGAACATATTATTTAATGATTAATTTATGGAGAAAAACAAACTAATTTAATAAAACGAGAAAATCAGCAATGCTTTTTTTACACAAGCATAATTGAGACCGGTGTTTAAATTAATGATTTTTATAATGAAAAAAGTTTGAACACAATTTCATAATGATGTTTATGAGGTAAAAATATAGTCCTAATATAAAATAAACTGTTATTCATTATTAATATAACTATCCCATAAAATTAAATAGTTGTATTTTCGCACATGCTATAATTTCATGAAGAATTTTATATTTAAATAATGAACTTAGCATTATTTTCGGAGTTAATTTAAAATAAATTGTAGTAAGTTGGATTCAATGGAACTAAAGTCTTTAACTCTACGATAAAACGAAATTTAGAAATTTTTAGCTGAGTGAAATTTATAAAGAAATAACTTTTTCTTAATTAAATGTGTAAAAAATCTATGTGTCATCCATTTTAATGTCTATGAATCAAAATTCTTTAACGCAAGTTTTGGATGTTTAAAATTGGTTAATAACTTACAAGAATGTTTTCTCTTACTAAGGGTATAATTACATCCATTTTTTTTTTATTCTTGCTCTTTTTAAACTGAGAACATTGCAAATGTAACAGAGTATTTAGAACTTACGTTAAGGTTTTGAAATAGAAGAGTTTAATTTTTTTTTATTTGTTCTTCCGAACTGCTGCTAGAATCGGAATACCATTTTTTCATACAAAATTATTACGCAGATAGAAACAAGATTACCAAAAACTCTACTGAAACTGTATGCGAGATGCCTATCATTTCACTTAACTCAATTTATCAAAAATTAATAATGGAATTTGTGCTCAAAAGTATGTTAAAACAGAGCACATAGTTTTTCCGATCAATGAAAATGCAGTAAATGGTAGAGAAATAGCAAATAGAATTACATGAGGCAAAGGCAGGTAGCATGGAAATAGAACTTATATACTCACGAAAATATTATTGTATGAAGAATATCCCACAATTTGGGAAACGCGTAATTGGTAATCTATTAAAGTGTGTTCCAAAAAAATTAGCACAAATGTTAACAAAATCTCAAAGAGGATCTGGAATAGATTTAGTGAAAATTTAAAAAGAAAATGATGGATTTTTTAAAATATGTTTCGTAGTGAAGTATTGGAATAATTTCTTAGCTCAAAACACTCGAAAAACATTGATTTTTTGTATTTTCTTTTATAAAATTTCTAATTTTAAAACTAAAATCATAATATTTTTTTAAATAAACATACTTAAAATGCATTCAATGAGTCGTTTTAACAACGCAATTAAAGTTTGTTGGTATATTTAATGAATAAATCAATTTCGTGAAGTGTAACTCAGACGTAACACGAAGGAGTGTAACTTCAGTGTATCTCCAAGGGTAGCGGAATTTCGTTTGTTAAGAAAATATGCTTTTTTAGGTTTCCTTTTAATATTTTCTTGTAGGGCAGTTTACGATATCCCATTATAAAATATATTTTTTTACTGTTTTTTTTTCTTTTTAAACTATATAGTGTTACTTAAATTTAATTTAATATCTTTTGTGGACAACATGAATTGCTAACTTCAAATTACTGACTGAGAGTTAAACCGAAATTAATTTCTCCACGCTCAAAAAATGTGCACTTGATTAAAATACATCATCCTGAAACGAAATACCCAGTAGAGTCAGTTGGAGTAATTATGAATAACAGACATCTTAGCCTGTATCAAAACAGTTCTGATATACACTTATACTTCTATCAGCAGAGGAACTGTAAACGTGCTGTGGAAGATACCTGTTACAAAACTGTGTGTTGAATCCATAGATAAGTCAGATATTGTTGACGACAGTTCTTTATTTAAATTCTATTTCATTTAATGTATACTTTATAAAAATACAGCTTTAAGTTGAAAAATATTCAGAACCAACTTTGTTTAAAATAGCTAAGTGAATCATTAAAAATAACTTTGGTTAAAACAGGATTAAACTTCAATACACCTGGAGCTTTTCAAAACAGCTTAAATTTAAATCATGACTAAAACCGTTCTCTAAAAACATCGTAAAACTCAAACTAAATATCTTACTGTAACATGAACTCAAACATATTAAAATCATAATGATAACTTTAAAGAAACAAACAGAAAAGAGAGAGCGCCGCGATTGGTTAGCGAAACGCAATTTATACCTTTGAACTGGACGATTCCACTTTACAAAAAGTGTAAGCCTGAGAATAGTCGATTACGGAACGACTAACGCCATCTATGAAACACTTAAGTTTAATCTCGGTTCTTTTAAATTAATTTACGTTATAGGAAACAATTAACATTATATTCCAGGTAATGAAGTTATTGCTTTTAAAATAAAGAAGTTCTATAAGCATTAAAATGTAGAAAGGAAAGCTATTAAATCAATATAAGTTTACGTAAAGTATTAAACCCAAATTAGCCGTAAGTGACAAGTAAAATCGGTTGACTAGATATCAAAGCCATCAGTCCATCAGCTTCAATTAATATTCCTAATACATTACTAAATAAATTCAAATCTTTCTGAAAAGCAAATTGTTTTAATACAGAAATTTAACATAACTTCATTTTAAAACAGTTTCAATATAGTTTCAATACATTTTCAATCAATATATTTCAATATAAATTTCTGAAAAATTTTACATATTCAAAAATTTATTAATTATCACATTCATCCATCATCATTCATCCTGCATCATACATGGGCCCATGATCCATTCTCTTTCATAACACATTATGCTCTCTATATATATTCATAATTTCATATTTCTACTGTATATAATAAATGCAGATTCTTTTCTATCAATAATTCAAATTACACATTCAAATTTCTATTTCAATAACTGAAACAAGATTAAACTTTCATTTCAAATTTAGCTCAAAAATCTTAAACTAATAAAGTTCAAGGTTAATCTCAATAAACTCACAACAATGTTATCGTAATGAAGTCGACTTCATGTATAATTAAACTCTTATATTTAAGTTTCACCAAGTGAACCGGGATACTAAAGTGGCATTTCCAATATCAAAAAGAAGGACTTACTGAATTAAACTTTAACGTGCCCGCAAAAGGCGCCTTCCTGCAACAGTTACACCTTCGTCCGATGCTATCCCCTGTAGACTCTCTAGCCGGATTACATTTTCACCTTTCACGAGACGTTACGAAAGGCCGCTCGAGTCCCGGACAATGGAAGGGCAAAGGACACTTATTGCATTCCGGCGAGATTTTAAATTGGTTCACAAGGCTAAACTAAATTCAATTTTTACATATAAAATTAATCTTATACATAACCTTATATAGTCAAAACTTTAAAATATATTTTTTATACAGAAGCTGGACTATCTAGTACAATAAATATTATATAAATACACTTTAATGCAATGAGGGGTATTTAACAATATTTAACAATAAATTTAACAATCAAAGAAAACTTTCAATTCAAACCCTGATAATTCAAATTTACTAAGGGGCTTGGTGAAGATGTCCGCGTAATTTTCTTTACTTTTAACATACTTTACTTCAAAAATATTTTTATATAGCCAATTCTCTAATAAAAAATAACTTTACATCTATGTGCTTCGTTCTGTGGTTTTCAATGGGGGATTTGACAAAACTAATGGTGGCCTGATTATCAACCAATAATAAAGATTTTTCCTTTCTATCACAAATTATCCTTTGACCAATGCATTCGTCCATTAATCTATCGAACCATAAGAGCTCTCTTTCAGCTTCTGCCATCGCAATAAATTCCGATTCCATGGTCGATAAACTTATACATTTTTCCTTAAACGACCTCCACATTATTAGTGATTAATCTAAAAGTAATAACTGACCTCCCATTGAAGTTCTATCATCCTTGTTTGTGGCAAAATCGGCGTCTGAATATGCAATCGCATGTACATATTTATAATTCAAATTCAATTTTAAAGATTTAGTAAAACAAACATATCCCAACAGCTTTAATAATTCATGCCAATGTACTAATCAAGGGTTATTTTGAAATTGGCTAAATATATTTACTGCATATGCAATATCGGGCCTGGTTCTATTAGATAGGAACGACAAACATCCTAAAAGACTTCTGTATGGAATTTTAGAAATTTCAAATATTTCGTTATCGGATTGGGGGGATTGGGTTTTTGAATAAACCTTTGCTTATTGGGAGTGAAGTGATAGGGAACTTAAACTTTTTAAATTTTTGACAAATCTCATCAATATATGGAATTTGATGTATTGCTAAATAGTTATCACCCTCCTCGAATTCTACACCCAATATCTTTCTGCTTTTACCTAGTATCTTAAGATCAAAATAACCAGTCAAAAGTTTAACAACCTTTTCCAGCACTCTTTCATTTTTACAGAAAATTACTATCTCGTCTACATAAAGAAGCAGGATAATGTTACCATCAAAACTACACACGCAATTGCACCATTCAAACTTTAAAAAACCTATATCATGTAAAATTTTATTTATTTCAAAATACCACATTCTACCAGACTGATGTAAACCGTATAAAGCTTTTTCTAATTTACATACTAAATTTTCGTTTTCCACAAATCCTAGAGGTTGGGACATATATATTGTTTCGGCCAAAGGTGCATAAAAATAAGCACATTTTACGTCGCATTTTAGGTGTGTCCATTTTTTACAGGAGACTAAAAGGGAAAAGAAAAATCTAATAATGGCAAAATTAACAACCGGTGAAAAGGTTCATCATAGGTTTCCCCTTTATTTGTTTGAAACCTTGTGCCACTAGGCGAGCCTTATATCTTACAATTTTAGGTAGCTTTCTTTACAAAAAAGCTACCTATTGCAGCCGTTCGGAGGAAAGCGATTTCAAAAAATTTTAGTATATTTTTATCGATCATGACCCCCAGACCCCGAAACCACCCTCCGTTCAAAATTGACATATATATATATATATATATATATATATATCTGACCTATGTCACACTGTAACTCCCGTAATTATGAACCGATTTCGATGTAATTCGGTGTGTACATAGTACATACAAATGTCTCGACCGAGTTCGTTGGCCAGCTTCATCCGCCGTTTTGTTTCAAAATGGCGGCCATTTAAATTTTTTGAAAAATTTTAAAAATTGAAATGTGGTACCAAAAAATTAAAAATGGAAAAATATTTTTTTTTATGTATTTGACCTTTATACAAAGATTCCGGAGCAGTTTTTGTTTCGTCTATATCTTAAAAAATGGCTGAGTTATAGCATTTTGAATTTCTAGCGTGGCTGACATTTTGAAACGTCCTGAATTTTGTCACGCGATAAAAGGCGTATTTATGAACCAATTTGGATGTAATTCAGTATGTACATAGTACATACCAATCTCTCGACCGAGTTCGTTGGCCAGCTTCATCCGCCATTTTGTTTCAAAATTGCGGCCATTTAAAATGTTTTTAAAAATTTTAAATTTGAAATGTGGTACCAAAAAATTGAAAATGGAAAAATTTTTTTCTTATGTATTTGACCTTTATACAAAGATTTCGGAGCAGTTTTTGTTTCGTCTATATCTTAAAAAATGGCTGAGTTATAGCATTTTGAATTTCTAGCGTGGCTGACATATTGAAACGTCCTCAATTTTGTCACGCGATAAAAGGCGTATTTATGAACCGATTTGGATGTAAGTTCGTTTATACATAGTACATACCAATGTCTCGACCAGGTTCGTTGGTCAGCTTCATCTGCCATCTTGTTTAAAAATGGTGGCCATTTAAATTTTTAAGAAAAATTTAAATTTGAAATGTGGTACCAAAAAATTAAAAATTGAAAAAATATTTTCTCCTTATGTTTTTGACCTTGATAAAAAGATTCGGGAGCAGTTTTTGTTTCGTCTATATCTTAAGAAATGGCTGAGTAATAGCGTTTTGAATTTCTCTTGTGGCTGACATTTTAAAACGACCTGATTTTTGTCACGCGATAACAGGCGTAATTATGAACCTATTTGGATGTAACTTGGTCTGTACATAGTACATACCAATGTCTTGACCGAGTTTGTTGGCCAGCTTCATTCGCCATCTTGTTTCAAAAGGGTTGCCATTTAAAAAAATTAAATTTAAAATTCAAAATGAGGTATTAAAAAATTGGAAAATGAAAAAGATTTTTTTTATGTGTTTGGCCTTGATACAAAGATTCTGGAGCAGTTTTTGTTTATTAAAATTTGTTCTTTTGTTTATATCTTAAAAAGTGGTACACGTATTCGCCTATTTCGATGTAAGAAGGCATGTTGATAGTATACATCAACACCTCGACCAAGTTCGCTGGCCAGATTCATGAGCCATCTTGTTTCAAAATGGCGACCATTAAATTAAAAAATATATATATATTTAAAGTGAGGTGCAAAAAAATTAGAAATTGAAAAAGGTTTCTTTCTTAAGCATTTGACCTTGATATAATGATTCAGGAGCATTTTTTGTTTGTCTTTACCTTAAAAAATGGCTCAGATATAGCAGTTTCAATTTCTATTGTGGATGACATTTTGAAAAACCTGATTTTTTGCATGCGACAGCACTCCTATATATTAACGGATTCCGATGTGAGTGAGCATGTGCACAGAAATTACTAAGGTCTCGACCAAGTTCACTGCTTAGCTTTATCCACCAAGTTGTCTTAAAATGACAGGCACTTTAAGAAATTGCCGAATTTGCAGCCAAATATATGTTACTTTAAAGAAAAGCAGCTTGGTTAAAGCTGACTAATTTCGCGAAATTCTCATTCATTATATTGATAAAAATTAATATTGAATCTCCTATATTCGGTTTCCACTAAATTGAGCTTCGTGTGTTTGAATGATATAATTTGGCTTTTTTTAAATAAGGATTATAAAAGCTACATCTTCCTCCCGGCACTGGCCGGAAGGACTTTTGTCCTTGTAATCCTTTTTTAATGTGAAAACCCACCTACAACCTAAGGGTGTAGCATCGCTTGGTAACTTAACTAGTTTCCAAATTCCCCTTTCTCTCATAGTTTTCAATTTTTCTCTCATGGCCTGTTCCCAAAACTTCGTTTGTGGGGATTTTAAAACTTGCTTATAGGTAGTTGGTATTTTGATGTCATCTAGTCATATATCTTTATTAATATCAGAAGTCTCCGTATTTGAACAAGAACTATCCTCTTGACCTGAAACCACTCCTTTAAATTTATTTGATCCATTAAAACAGAAAGTATGATTTTCAAATTTAAGATGATGCTTTTTACAATACTTTTCTACATCATTTAAGGATCTCAACCTTTCAGATTTTCCCTGTTCGTAATAGTAAATATAGTTACGATTACCATTAGCACTCGGGACAACTTTTTTTAACAAAACAGTATCAGAGAGTGGAACCCCCTCAAAACATTTTTACTTGATTTTATTTCCTCTGTGGAATTCTCCTCCTCCTCCGAAGAGGATAAATCTTGAGGTTTATACAAAGGGAAATAATTTATATTTGGGGTATCATTATTCTCAACCTCACCTTCAAACTCTTCATCAGATTTTTTATCAAAAATAGGAGATCCTATTTCTTTTGAACCCATCACGACTCCACAGCGCCGGACACTATCTGGGATTTCCTCATTGAAAGAAATATTAATGGTTTCAATTATTTTGTTTTCTTCGTGTAGCCAAACCCGGTAACCTTTAGTACTAAAGGCGTAACCAACCATTACCTCCCTTTTTGTTTTTGCATCAAGTTTCGACCAAAGTTGCTTGGGAACACCTACATATGCCATATCTCCAAAGGGTTTTAAGTGTCTAATGGATGGTTTTGACCCACTATAAAGTTCGAAAGGAGTCTTCGACTGAGATTTGTGACAAATGCGATTCCAAGTATACGTAAAATACAACGCTGCCTCCGGCCAGAAACTTCGTTTTAAACCACTTTCACTTAAAATTGATCTGATGCCGTTAGCAATCGTTTGATTGTATCTCTCAATAATCCCATTCTGTTCAGGAGAATACACGTCCGTAAATTCGTGTTTAATGCCTCTCCATTCACAGAAAATCCTAAAATTATCATTTTTAAACTCCCCGCCATTATCTGATCGGATGTACTTTACTTTACGTTCGAGAAATCTCTCCGCCCGGATCACATGATTACGAACAATTCCAAACACTTCGGATTTTTCCTTTATGGGAAATACTGTGGCCTTACGCGAAAAATGGTCAATAATTGAGAGAAAATATCTCTCTCCGTTTCTTCCTTTCTCTCTTACAGGCCCCCAGACATCCATAAACAACAACTCGAGGGGACGTTTAGATCTAATCCTAATAATTGATTTAAATGATGTACGTCTATGTTTACTAAGTTCACATATTTCGCAAAAAATGTTTCCTGATTTAACCCGGGGAAGACCGCTAACACTTTCATTTTTCGCCGTACTTTCTATCAAATCTGGACTTACATGCGCAAATCTGCAATGCCAAATTCTGAAATCATCTTTAGATATATGGGAAGTTTCAAATTTAACTTTTTTAGGAACTAAACTTGGACTTTTAGGATAAAAATGATAAGTACCATCCCTAAGAAAAGCAGTAAATAAATATTGACCATCTTTGGACGCCTTCACCAGTAAATTTCACACATTTTACATCCAATTTTGGAACTGAAATAAGATTATTTTCTTAGTTTAGGGGAATACATTACATCAGAAAAGAAAAACAGCCTTTGGCCAAACTTTAACTTTATATTTCCCTTTCCTTCTATCGGAAAAGTAACACCATTTACAGCTACAAACAGTTTTTCATCTTTCAAAGGCTTAAATTTATAAAACAAACTCTTATCACGGCAAAAGTGGTGTGAAGCTGCGGTATCAAATAACCAGCAATTTTCGCTTGTAACTGTAAACGTGCTGTGGAAGATACCTGTTACAAAACTGTGTGTTGAATCCATAGAAAAGTCTGATATTGTTGACAACAGTTCTTTATTTAAATTCTATTTCATTTAATGTATACTTTATAAAAATACAGCTTTAAGTTGAAAAATATTCAGAGCCAACTTTGTTTAAAATAGCTAAGTGAATCATTAAAAATAACTTTGGTTAAAACAGGATTAAACTTCAATACACCTGGAGCTTTTCAAAATAGCTTAAATTTAAATAATGACTAAAACCGTTCTCTAAAAACATCGTAAAACTCAAACTAAATATCTTACTGTAATATGAACTCAAACATATTAAAATCATAATGATAACTTTAAAGAAACAAACAGAAAAGAGAGAGCGCCGCGATTGATTAGCGAAACGCAATTTATACCTTTGAAATGCACGATTCAACTTTACAAAAAGGGTAGGCCTGAGAATAGTCGATTACGGAACGGCTAACGCCATCTATGAAACACTTAAATTTAATATCGGTTCTTTTGATTTAATTTACGTTATAGGAAACAATTAACATTCACATGTTAATTCATAACAAGGGCAACTAACACTCGTGTGAGAGTATATGATACTTTAGTGAATAAGATCTCAGAAATTTACAGCCCTATTGACAGTATAACATCATTCTGGTAGTTTCAAATTCAGGGTTGACACCCTTGTGCAATCTTATCAAAACCCTTAACTGTTCTAAAATGACAAACAGTTTTGTAGTGTTTGTTAATATCCTTCGTTTCTGTCAGATGAAATCAACGTAAGTGATTGCTCTTAATCAATAACTTTTAATTTAGAGTTACTCTAATAAAAAATCACTAACCCTTTGGTCCAAATCATATCAACTACCTACAGAATCATGATAAAAATTACCACACATTGTTTTGATATGGGGGTAATTATGAACAATTTTTCTAACTGTTTTGTTCTACATAAGGTCGTATTAAGCATCATATGAAATCAGAACTGATTGTACAGTTGAAACTTTAGGTTTCCACAGGAACTTTTGTTCAGTAATGGAAGTTTTATATAGCTACGTGGCAAAAATGAAATCGAAAATAATTATATCATGGATCGCATAGCTTGTTTGAGTAGAATGTTGTTACAAAATATAAGGCAGAGTGAATCATAACTTTAAGTTCGTTTGAACAGATTTTCGAACAAGAATATAAATTCAAAACAATGCGGAACTTCCACAGCACGATGTAGGCTTCCTAATAGAAAAGAGGTGGGGGAGGCTCCAATAGCAAGAGGTATTGGCTAAATTTTGGCCTAATATCAGAATTGTCGGTAAATGAACATGAGTCCAATGGAGAGCTTTACGCAGTATCTTCTGAATAAAATCTGGTAATTTATCTAGCTAATAGTCAAAGAGCTAGCAACGTAAAAAAAACACGTCATTTTATCAAGGCTCATTTTTTTATATGTTCTTCCCTTTTATGGTGTAGTACGTTTGCAACCGGTCTGGCAGCCCGGAGACGTTGCGTTTATCCGTGGCTGAAGGGGTTATCCAGGTCAAAAAACTTCAAAATTACGTCATTTTATCAAGGCTCATTTTTTATATGTTCTTCCCTTGACTGGTGTAGTACATTTGCAACCGGTCTGGCAGCCCGGAGACGTTGCGTTTATCCGTGGCTGAAGGGGTTATACAGGTCAAAAAATTCAAAATTACGGCATTTTATCAAGGCTCATTTTTTATATGTTCTTCCCTTGTATGGTGTAGTACGTTTGCAACCGGTCTGGCAGTCCGGAGACGTTGCACTTACCAGCGGAAGAAGGGGTTATGCAGGTCAAAAAACTTCAAAATTACGTCATTTTATCAATGCTCATTTTTTATATGTTCTTCCTTTTTATGGAGCAGTACGTTTGCAACCGGTCTGGCAGTAGGGAGACGTTGCGTTTACCAGTGGCAGAAGTGGTTAAGCAGGTCAAAAAACTTCCAAATTACGTCATTTTATCAAGGCTCAATTTTTTTTATCTGTTCTTCCCTTTTATGGTGTGGTACGTTTGCAACCGGTCTGGCAGTAGGGAGACGTTGCGTTTACCAGTGGCAGAAGGGGTTATGCAGGTCAAAAAACTTCAAAATTACGTCATTTTATCAAGGCTCATTTTTTTATCTGTTCTTCCCTTTTATGGAGCCGTACCTTTGCAACCGGTCTGGCGCTAGGGAAACGTTGCGTTTACCAGTGGCAGAAGGGGTTATGCAGGTCAAAAAACTTCAAAATTACTTCATTTATCAAGGCTCATTTTATATATTTTTTTCCCTTTAATGGTGTAGTACGTTTGCAACCGGTCTGGCAGTCCGGAGACGTTGCGTTTACCTGTGGCAGAAGGGGTTATGCAGGTCAAAAAACTTCAAAATTGTGTCATTTTATTAAGGCTCATTTTTTTATATGTTCTTCCGTTTTATGGTGTAGTACAATTGTAATCGGTCTGGCAGCCCGGAGACGTTGAGTTTACCTGTGGCAAAAGAGGTTATACAGATGAAATAACTTCAAAAGTACACCATTTTAGCAGGATTTTCGTTTGTAACATATGTATATACTAACTATTTGTGATATTAATCCATTATTGCTAGACGTTACCAATGTCGCTAAGACCATGCTAGATCCACATTTATAGATAATATATTACTCTTTGACTATCAGACGATCTATAATAAATTTTCCAGACACACATGCGTTTGCAAAGTTAATGCCAGACGGCTTTAAGCATGGCAACCGAAGTGCCTGTTTGAAGAGTGGTTTATAGTTTAAAAATTATAAGTCATCTTTACGTCATTTTATCAAGCTTAAAAATTACAAGATATTACTCTTTGGCTAGCAGACAACCTACAATTAATTTGCCAGACACAAATTCGATTGCAAATTTAATGCCAGACGGCTTTAAATATGGCAACGAAAGTGCCTGTTTCAAGAGTGTTTTATAGTTTAAAAATTAAAAGTCATCTTTACGTCATTTTATCAAGAATAAAAACTACATGATATTACACTTTGGCTAGCAGATAACCTATAATTAAATTGCCTGACACAAATTCGGTTGCAAAGTTAATGCCAGACGGCTTTAAATATGGCAACAAAAGTACCTGTTCAAGTGTGGTTTATAGTTTAAAAATTATAAGTCATCTTTACGTCATTTTATCAAGCATAAAAATTACAAGATATTACTCTTTGGCTAGCAGACAACCTACAATTAATTTGCCAGACTCAAATTCGGTTGCAAAGTTAATGCCAGACGGCTTTAAATATGGCAACGAAAGTGCATGTTCAAGAAATGTCATCTTTTGTAGGGATTTGGCTTCATTTAATGACAGTCAACCCTTAATTGTTACCATAGTAACAATCGTTTCTTTGTAAATATATATGTATACATATATAGTGTTTGCCGAAAAAAATGTTCAATTTTGTGTTATTAATGTAAATTCATGTAACTGTAATTTTTAAATTATAAAACACTTTTGAAACAGGTACTTTCGTTGCCATATTTAACGCCGTCTGGCATTAACTTTGCAACCGAATTTGTGTCTGGAAAATTAATTGTAGGTTGTCTGCTAGCCAAAGAGTAATAACTTGTAATTTTTATTCTTGATTAAATGACTTAAAGATGACTTATCCCTTTTAAACTATAAACCACTCTTGAAACAGGCACTTCGGTTGCCATATTTAAAGCCGTCTAGCATTAACTTTGCAACCGAATTTGTGTCTGGCAAATTAATTGTAGGTTGTCTGCTAGCCAAAGAGTAATATCTTGTAATTTTTATGCTTGATAAAATGACGTAAAGATGACTTATAATTTTTAACTTTAAAACACTCTTGAAGCAGGCACTTCGGTTGCCATATTTAAAGCCGTCTGGCATTAACTTTGCAACCGAATTTGTGTCTGGCAAATTAATTGTAGGTTGCCTGCTAGCCAAAGAGTAATATCTTGTAATTTTTATGCTTGATAAAATGTTGTAAAGATGACTTATAATTTTTAAACTATAAACCACTCTTGAAACAGGCACTTTCGTTGCCCTATTTAAAGCCGTCTGGCATTAACTTTGCAATCGCATTTGTGTCCGGCAAATTAATTATAGGTTGTCAGCTATCCACCGGTTGTAAACGTACTATACCAGAAAATGGAAGAACATATAAAAAAAATGAGCCTTGATAAAATGACATAATTCTGAAGTTTTTTGACCTGCATAACCCCTTTTGCCACTGGTAAACGCAACATCTACTGACTGCCAGACCGGTTGCAAACGTACTACACCATACAAGGGAAAAACATATAAAAAAATGAGCCTTTATAAAATGACGTAATTTTGAAGTTTTTTGACATGCATAACCCCTTCTGCCACTGGTAAACGCAACGTCTCCGGACTGCCAGACCGGTTGCAAACGTACTACACTATACAAGGGAAGAACATATAAAAAAATGAGCCTTGATAAAATGACGTAATTTTGAAGCTTTTTGACCTGCATAACCCCTTCTGCCACGGATAAACGCAACGTCTCCGGACTGCCAGACCGGTTGCAAACATACTACACCATAACAGGGAAGAACATATAAAAAAATGAGCCATGATAAAATCAGGTAACGAAAAAGTTGCTAGCTCTTAGACTATAATGTCAAGGACAAACGTCGGCAGGAAATTTTATTATTATTACAGATCAATTAATCAGCAAAATATTCGTATCCATATAATCGGCCCGCAGTCGGAATGTAATGGTAATTGAATCATTTTACTGGGGTGCTATCGTTTGATTCCGCAGTAAAGATACCCCCTGCAGTGATGATAGGGAGTGCGTGTCAGGTGAATAAAACTATCCAATACTCGGCAATATCTTAACTCACTGCCTCTCAAAATGCTTTTTCACGTTTCAAGGACATTATTTGTAATTGGAAAGTCGAAGGAATAGGAGGGAGAAAAAATGCTTTCCAAGAAATGTTCTTTGTTGAGAATAGGTTATTATTCGCGAATCAGTAAACATTAATCTCTTGAAAATTTACAGACAGCAGACAATTAGTGTAAAGTATACTAAAAATATTAAAAGCTCTTGTTTTTTCTTTCTTCTTTTCTTTTTTTAATATTTGCATATAGACATTCAGACTTAAAATTATACTTTGATAAATGGTTAAAGATGTTTGCTGTTTTGTTGATTTAGATATATAAATTGAAAACATAATATCTGAAATTTAGATTATATGAAGATAATATTTGAAATTTAGACTATTACAGCAATAAACTATTTCCTTTTAATGTATTTTCTAAGTTAAAATTTTAAAATAACATATTTTAAAATAATTTTTATTTATTGAGTTAAATTTTTAATTTTTTTGTGATGGTTAACCATTTCAGCTGTAAAAAAATCACATATTAAAACTTCAGATTTTTTTATTTAAAATTTAAAATTTATTATAAAAGTGGGGTAGATTAAAATCGTCATAACTCGAAATATTATTTGAGGAATCTCACTTTTTATCATTTAAATAAAAGGGAATATGTAAGTTTTAATTTTGATTTAGCATTTAAAAAAATATTAATTTAAATAAAAATTAAAAATATTTAAAATAAAGGTTTAAAAAATGATGTAACTTAAAAAAAATCATATTTTAAAGTGAAATATTTTTTTTTTCAAATTTGCTGAATCAAAATTAAAGCAAAGCTACTTTAAAAGACATGTTCCAAGATTTAAACATTTACCTTTAACGGTTCTTCACTTATTAAAATTTAAATACGAGAAAGGGTGAGAAAAAACCCATCATGAAAGTTTCAGAAAAAGGTGTTTCTATGACAACCATTGCTTGAAGGGTAAGTTTTGAAAACAAACCAAAACGAAAAAAATGTTTCATTTTTCAACTAATATAAAAACATGATTTAAACGCCATTTTAAGCAGAAGAAAAAGACAATTTTATTTTTATTTTTATTTTATTTTATTTTTTTTTTTTATTTTTTTTTTTTTATAGAAAATTTGGAAATTTTTGTATCCCGGATGACATTGAAAAATAATTTATTTGGAAATTATTTAGATAATGTTAGTGTGTAAATTATAAAGAAGTGGATCATCTTTCGTTCCCAGATAGTGATAAATTTAATTTTATACCTTTTAAAAGTGACTGAACATTGATTTTTACTAAAATAATTATTTTGATTTTGAAAAAAAAAAAAAAAAAAAAAAACGAAAAAAAAAAAAAAATGATATTTTTTCATACATAACCAAAATATAGTGAGACGCTTTAAATGATGGAATTTTCACAGCTACAACGCAATGTTAAATGAGAAAATGTTACATTTTAAGATGCAAATATTGTATTATTAAAATGCGTGAAAGTTCGTTTTAATTCGAATTGTAAATATCGTTAAACGGAAGTATTTTCGAGTATAAAATGCTAAAAACTTTTCATATCGATGGTGTAATCAATTAATAGTTGAGAAATTTTGTTTAATTTAAATTCTAAATACTGCTGTTAAATGATCTTGTAATGAAAATTACAATTGATTATTCTTTTAAGAGGCAAAAATCTTTGTATATCAATAGTATGTGTAAATCATAAGCATTAATATAATTTTTAAATTAAAAAATTAATTTCAATTTCAATTGTAATTTTCATTGTAAAATTGTTTAGCAGCAATATTTTGACTTTAAACAAAATAAATTCCTTACACTTAATTTTTTTACACTCTCGATATGGAAATATTGTTACATCGTATAGTGCAAAATATTCCCAATTAGCAATATTTACATTTCTTATTACAACAAACTTTTTTACGTTTTAAAAACTATTTTTGCGTCTTGTAATTTCTTCTATTCAATATCTCTAGCTAATCGGCAAAAGATGATATGATATAATAATGCACTTGGTAAAAGTGACGAAACTATCGAAAACTAATACGCGAAGGCTTCAAAATTGATTCGAATTGTACTCGGAATGTGATGCTCGAAAGACTATTTGCCCAGCGGACATGGAGTCTTACCTGCCGACCCCGGGGAATGAGATTGCCAGGAGGAAAAGTAGTTGAGTTAGGGCTTTTTTCAGAAGGTAGGCCAAGGATTATTTTCTGTTTGGAGGGACAGAGTTGGCGTTCCCAACTGTTAAATCGTTTGGATAGATACAAACTCGAGGCTGCACCGCCAATATCAGTGAGACTAACAACATCAGGTTCGTCAGGAAATAATTTTGTTTGAACGAATGATCGTATCGACCTGCGGATGGTGTCGTTCGATTCAGAATTAAAAATTCCATTATAAACGAGGATGAGGATGGCCGCCCAGGGAAACCCAGCAAATGCTTTAGAGTTTTAGTGCAGTCCCTGTGGGAAGTTTCCATTATAAACGATGCCCAACTTGACCTATATTTAAAAAAAAAAAAAAAAGTTGAATTTCACACGCCTCCCGATTTAAAATGTTTCCCTTTAGCCAACCCTTACCCCCCCCCCCCCAAAAAAAAACCCTGGTGAAATAACTTTATTTTTCATCAGATACCCATTTCTAGTGTCGAAACAAAAGTTCATTTCAAATTTTCATGAATGGCCATCAGTTGTTGCTGTAAAACCCCATTTTAGCCGCGGTAACGTGTAATTTTCGACTTTGTATTTATAAAACCTGCCGTAACTTTATAACAAATGATCGTATGTACTTGCTGATGGTGCCATTCGTTTCAGAATAAAAAATTACATAACAAAAGATATCTCTGTTTATCTACTTAAAAATTTTTTAGTTTGCCTTTCCCTCCCTGAGTTAAAAAATCTCCCTTTTCCTCCCAAAAAACATGGTAAAAAAAAAAAAAAAAAAAAAAAAAACTTAATTTCTTAAGAGCTTGACAAATCTTCATTTCTAGTTCCAAAGCAAAGTTTTCCCCAAATTATGGTGAATGGGCATAAGTTGTCGTATATTACTAAATTATTGGTGTATTTTACCTGTGCTATACAAGTAAAAGGAAATTTTGATTAAGAAAAGGCATTTATTTTTTTTAGTTAATTATAAATAGCACGGCAGATTTTGTCTAAAATATGTATAACAACAGGGGAGGTCTTAAAAAACTTTATGTAGATCTCAATTAATTTCATAAATATGGATTAATGATTATGCATTTTGGGCCGCATATGAAAGGTCGCAGGGCCACATGCGGACCGCTGACCGCAGGTTGAGTATGGCCGGTCTATATGTTTAAAATATTATTTTATTAATTTTAATTTCACAAGATTTTCATTCCTGAAAGTTATATATATATATTTTTTTTTTAGAAAGCCTCCCATATGTCTTCAAACACATTTAAATTTCAGAAATGCGCATTTCAAAATGAAAATTTAAAGTTTACATTAAAATGCAATTGAAAATATACATTAAAATATGCATTACAAATTTTACATTTTCATATTTAGTTAAATTGTAATGTTTATTGAAATTAAATTGTAACAATAATTTTGTCCTCTGCTTTAAAATTTCTAGTTAAGTCTAGTAGTCTTTAAAATGTATGATGAATATTAATAATGTTTTATAATTATTTTTCTATATATTCGGTATTTAAATATTCTATTTTATATAAAGAATACGTATGACTAAAAACGTTTTTTTTTTAATGTAAAAAAAAAAAAAAACTTTTCTGTATATATATGCTGATTCTGTTAAAATACAAAATAAATAAATAAATAAAACAAAAGTATATTTCTTTTAAAATGTCGCAAGCTCTAAAATTTTTATTTAAAACACGTTGCTGAGCTTAAGCTTACGCTCTTGAATACATATATATATTTAATATGCAATCATTTACTTACAAAAATTAAAATAATACACTAAAGATATATTCAATACATATCTAATCATTTACTTACAAAAATTAAAATAATACACTAAAGAAATATTCAATAGCGATTGATATTAATATTTTCCGTAGGCTCAGAAATACAATACACCCTTTTATATATTTATATTGTCGTTTATAGCAAGATGTAATTTTCAAAACAAAAAACTTTTTTTAAAGAAGCATATTTTAATAGATGTTTGCAATTTTAATTAAATTCTTCGAAATGCTTTCCCACTTTTTATGATAAAAGAATATCGAAGAAATCAATGTGTGGACGAATAACTACGAAAGCATGTTGTATGTCTACTGTTTATCATAAAGACGATAATTAAATATTTTTTTGAGAATAATTTCTCACCAAAAGAATATCGAATGATATTACAGAAATAACATTACAGATATGTAAAATTATTTTATTCTACATTTATAAAACTAAAACTAGTCGCATAATCCAACCAAAAACTTTCTTCTATCTCACGCATGTTATTTCCTCTATTATTATTATTATTATTATTATTATTATTATTACGCATTTTAGAATTAAAAAAAATAATAGACAAGATAATATAGCTGTTTTTGTTTTTTGATTACACTAGAAGTTTTTGTCAATAATTTTTTTTTAAACCGTGGGTGGATTTCGTAATAATTTCGTACAAATTCAGCATTAGAGGCTAAGCAACGGATAATAAATTAGAACTCCTGGATTTTTTTTGGATATTAAACACACATTGAACAATTATGTTATAATAAGAATTTTTTTAACTGCTGCCACGTCTGTTCCGAGTCACACTCACCGAGCCACATTCAGACAGATTTCTCCAAACTTTTATACTCAGTCTATTATATCACATTTAAATATAAAATTTCGTAGAAAAATAATCATAAATCCATTACTTAAATTGAAATAAATCGAGAAAATTGCACATTTGCTACCACACCATCCACTTTGGGTGGAATAACCCCATTTTCAACTGAGACCTGGTAGCCTTATTCAAATACATATATACAGTGTGTCCACGTATAACCTGACCGACCTTTATTTTCGCAACCGGTGGTCCTAAATGCATACTTCCAATTAAAAAATGGTTTAAATAAGGTAAAGAATTATTTTTAAAGCGATTTGGGCCAAGAAAAATATTTATTAAAAGTTACGAAATTTAAATTTTTATACGGTCCCCCGATCCTGTAAGTGATATTTACTAAACATTTACTGTGACATTAAAAATTACGACAAAAAAAGTCTCATTCAACTAACATTAAAATTGACCGAGTTATGAAACTTTGAAATGCATGACTTATACCACTTTTTTGCATATCAAAACAGATGATTTCGACCATGCTTTCAGGGGTCGTGTGTAAAGTACTTAAACTTATTTCAAGGTATCTGCGCTTTGAAAGAAATCGTAAAAATATTACGATTAACTTTTATTAGTTAAGTTTCAGATTAGTTTAAATAATTATATTTTAACATATGTTTTATTTTGTAAGGATCTGAGGCTATGATTTCTTTTAACTAAAATTATGTTATTTTCATAAGGTTTTATTTAACTTGCAATGATCGTCTTTCCAGTTTAAAATTTGTACTCGAACTTTTACTTTCAAATGTCCGATCGAAGTTAAATTTTACATACTGACTGAAATCCGATGACAATGCAATATTATTATGATTTTCGACTCTTACCATCTTATACATACTTATATTAGAGGATAACACAAAAAACTTCGGATAGATTACCATCAAGAAGTTTAAGAAAGAGTTTCAGGTTTGATAACATAAACCTGCGATGTTTGTGTTTTTTAACTTTTATAATTACATTTTATGTATTTTTTAACGTTGAATCAAAAAATTACCTTCACTTTTAACCATCATGTCAAGATTTTTCGCAAATCGTAAATTTCAAGGTTAAAAAATAGCGAAAAATCTGGTACTATAAAATAGATGTAAGACTTTTTATTCAGTTTAATTTTATTTAATTCAATAATTTATTGGATTTTGTGGCTTATACTGGGTTTCTTACAGCTAAACAGCTCGAAGTCCCGATGAGGTTGGGAGGGGAGGGGGGATCAATTTTAACTTTGAAATTTTCGATTTGAGGAAATTCCTGACGTGATGGTATAAAATGAAGGTCATTTACGGACTCAGCGCTAAAACATACATAAGAATCAATTTTCAAAAGCTAAAAAACATGCCATGCCACAACCCAAAATTTGAAAGAGTGTAATCTAACAGCATTTTAAAATATGTATCATTTTGTAAAGAATTGGGGCTGTTGTTTTTCATCGTTTTATATTTAACAAAAAATCTCATTTTTATCCTCTTATAATGTTCAGTACAAATTGTACATTTTGTAGTAATATGTCAGAATGATTAAAGATTTCAAATTTATATTGCAATTATAATTTTACTCTTAACCATTTCTTTAACATATCTGACGAAATTATATTTCTACTAAATTTATGAATTTCCCCTAATATGCAGCCAAAAATATACTCCAATTTTAAACAGCTATTATTTGGTCAATTTTAATGGTAGAATAACGGGATTTTTTTTTTTTTTTGCCTTACTTGCAAGTGTAACAGGGAAATTTTAATAAATATAATTTATAGGACCGGGGGACCGTATAAAAATTTAGATTCTGTAATTCTTCTCTAAATTGTTTTTTCGCTTCAAACTTTTTTATCTTAACCCTGCACCTAATTTTGACCATTTTTGTAATTGGAAGTATGCATCTAGGACCAACTGTTGCGAAGATAAAGGTCGGTCAGGTTATACGTGGACACACTGTATAAAGTTTGGTTCAATTATATACATAATTTTGTACAGTTTAGGCTAATGTCAAACGAACGTCTTTTTGCACGCTTTTTTCCCTGCGCATCATCCGTACACATGCTAGCGAAGGTGTAGGGATAGTGTAAGAGCGAAAAAAGCGTGAAAAAGACGTTCGTTTGACATTAGCCTTAAGATGTTAAAAAAGGGAAAAGCGCGAAAACGCTATCACAGCGAACCCTTTTGATGGCATTTCCCCAATTTCAGCTACACGCTGATGGCCATAGACAAAACATATACATATACAGTTTCGTTCAGTTATATGCATAACTTCAGAAATTTTTCCATCATAAAAAGATGACACACTCGTCAGAAACACGGAAATACAGACACACGCACACCCGGACACCCGGTCTGAGATACATTTTGTAAAAACGTGTTTTTCTTCATATGAGGCATTCTCACAAAATTTTAACTTTTAGGAACCAAAATCTGATAAGTAAACTTAATAAAATAACATTTTAAACTTAAAGACTTCAAATTAGTTAAATAAAATTAAACTTAAAGCCTTAATGATTCAAAATAAAGTAAAAATGATCAGCAGTGAGGATTTTTATTAATATTTTATTTAACTGAGGATTAAAGTTAAACTTGCGTGTTTAATTTACCTTTATTTCCCTTTACATTTTACCTCTCTAACTTTTTTTTCTTCTAAATTTTTACTTATAATGAATTTGCATAATACCCATAGCAAATTTAATGGGAGGTAATAACAATGTAGTATTTTTAGTACAAAGTTTTGGTATAACATTGTCTTAAATGCTTTATTTTGCCAGTTTATATTATTTTACGCTGAAATATTTTGTTCTTTTTATTATTTACCTGTAACACACATGTTCCAGATATGCTAATTAATTATATATGCATACAAGGGTTTTAAAAAAATTGTTATTTAAAATCTTTTGCTAATAATTTGCAAACAGAAATATAAGTGCACGAACGGTAACAATATCACAGCAACTGTAAGGACTGTAGCATGTAATTACAATTAAATATTTAGAACATGTTTCTCCAACTATTGGTCGTGAACAGATAACAAGAGGATGCAGTTTAGTCGAAAAAATAAAATGTTTATATACAATAAATATCTGTTATTAAATACTAATATTCAAATATTATATAGTTGGCATTGGTGGCAATAAAGTAATTTCAGTAAACGTAAACATGTATTAATGCACGGCTGCATTTATTTATCACTTGAAAGTTTTACTGCATGTGGATTTATATTTGAAACACCCAGAAGTAAATTATTTTCAACTAATTTAGTTTTTGATACTACTATTGAAATACACACAGCTAAAAAATAAAATACATATATATGATAAATGTTTTGAAAGAATCCGTTACTAAGATTTCATTAAAACAGTATATTAAAACATACTATTTGCTTATTTATGAATGTTTAGGGGTCTCAATAATTAAAAGTTTTAAAAACGATGATTTTTAACAAAATACGTGTGAGCTATTCTCCGATAATTTTAACTTTCATGGATAAGAAACGTGTGAAATGCAACTTAAAAAGAAAACGGCATTTTAATCTTCCAGTTTTAAACTTTCATGTTCTTGTAACTATAATTAGAAAATATCCTTATTCACCATTAATGTTTAATACGGTACTATCCAAGTAAAAATCTTGGCATCCATTTAATAGTGTCTAGGACGGAGATGGTAAGAACGGGACTGAAAGGAAGAAAGGGACGGTAAAGGTAGGTCGGTAAGGAAAGTTACCACCTGTTTTTAGGCAAACCAGGTTAACCCTTAAATGCCTGACTTTTCAAAAATCATTGTAATAATGTTTTTCGGCTTTCATTTTTTAAATAAATCATGGGAAAAATACTTTTAAAAAATCCTATTTTGTTTTAAGTATGGTTTACGGCTAAAAAACAGTTTGTTACTAATCTTCAATACTGGTCTTTAATTGAAAAAATGACTTTCCTTGATAAAATTCTATAACATTAAACACACACTAATTTTAGGAACTATAATTAGAAATAAATTTTACTTGCTCACTGCAGAACAAAACAGGGTATTTCGCAAGCTTCCAAACAAAACAAAAAGAACATGTAGCAACAACTGAAAAAATGAATCTATCTTTATTCTTAAACAGCACAAGTTTTGCCATCTACATGTTGAAAATCGATTTAATAATATTTTCAGAATGTATTTTATTGGCAACATTAGGGATTATAGCTTCAATATTATTCTAATAGTATTTTAGAAGCCTAAATTAAGTATGTTGCCGAAAAGCAACACCAGGCATTTAAGGGTTAAGACTAAGGGATATCCACAATGTTCATTGATTTTTAGCAACAGTTATTTACATTGGATTAAATTTAAAAAAAAAAATTATTTTACCTCAAAAAGTGCAGGACCAAACCTTGGGGACGGTCAGGCCACTTTAATAAAGCCACAATGCTTGAAATTGATAATTAAATGCGGATTTAAATTCTGCAGTAAATTTCCTGGAAATAATTATAACCATTTTTTCTCTAGCATACGATCACATATGCGTGAGAAAAAAGTTAAAAAAGAAATACGTGGCTACATCTGGAGTGTTTTTCTGTATAATTTTGGCAAGAGAGACGGTACGGAATCTAAAATCCACGGACAGAGCTAAAAAATAATAACAACCATAAAAATGTGTGCAGGTTATTTTTTTTTTTTTTTTTTTTGTTACATATTTATATAAAGCAATAGTCCCAGTTTCTCAAAAAAAAAAATACTTCGAATTACTTTTATTGAAACAATTTTATACAGAATTTATGCTCTAATTATACTCTAAATTTAAAAATCAGCATCAGAGACATGGGGCGGTAATGAATTTCATGGTATATTGGGGCCCCTAACATCTTCCAAAACTTATTTATTTGGTTAATATTGTTATATAATCATGTAACGGAATCTTTTCCAATATAAGACATAAAAAAACCCCCAAAGAATAATAAATAAAATAAAAATTGTTATTCAGGGACATTCTGTATAAAATTTGACTTTTGAATAAAAATCAAAATTATGTGAGAATGTCTTATATCTGATGCCTGTAACGTATTAACCCTTAAAAATCCGGGAGTCGAAAATTATTGTCGATTACAGTACTTTCTTCTATTATATATCAAATAAAGTAAAAACATACTATTTTATTTTTATGCATACAGCATATTACTAATATTAATTCTAAATTTCATGCGAATTTAATTTTAAGATATTCCAATTTTACTCAAAAACAGGGTTTTTGTCCACAAATACATTTCATTTTTTTTCGTAGGAAAACATTTTAAAGTTTGTTCGTGCTACTTTTTTAATATTAGTATAAAACCTTTAAAAATTTAAATAATATTTTCCTAAGAATGTTTTACTATCTTTAATAATTTATTTAATTTTCTTTTGAATAAAATCTTCAGCGTGATCCTTTATTTTTAAATCTCAAAAGTAAATTTAATAATATATAAACGCTAATATTTTTGAGGATTTTAGAATTAAAAGTCTACACTTTGATATTTTTTATACCTTTTTAACTAAGGCGTCATCCTTACCGTAATGCAATTTCACAAACGAAAGTCAACTTATCGATGTTTGCAATTCAAATAACTTCAGGCAAACTTTTTATGATCTCTTCAAAAATGATGAATAATGCAAGAAAAACCGGGTCGACTAATGATTTGTAAAATACTTTCCGATTCTAGAATTCAGGATAAAGCAGAGTATTAAATATTCTGTAAAAATAAATTCTCTTCAAACAAAAATGTAATTAAATTAAAGGAAAAAAATGTTTAAAGAGCAATGAAAACATTCTATATAAGTGCAAAAAATATATAGTAAAGAAAGTATAATTATTATATATGTATTAGTAGCTCGCTATAATGTTCAAAAGGTAGAAATTTTTAAATACTTTTTAATTAAAACTGTTTTCTTTGTTTAAAATTTGTCCACATGGTTTACAACGAGTCCCTTTCTTTTGTTTCTCTCTCTTTCTCTTTTAATATTAAAATTTATTTATTTATTTATTTATTTATTTGTATATATTTATTATTTATTCATTTATTTATTTTGGATGCACTTTTTTATTTTAATTTTGTTTATTTCCTTTACTCTTTTTTTCTTTTTTGTAAATTTTTCTATCATTCTGGCCATACTTTCCAATTCTACATGTGCTCCTCTGTGATCGTTGTTTACCTTACAGTTAGCGCTATCTGCCGCAATCTTCGTAATATCTCCTCTTTCCCCTTTCTTTCATTTGTAACCCTGCCCCCTTATTAACACGTGTTTACAGTAGCTTATGGCGCGCAATAATTTTCCTGCTCCAAACACGTCCGATGTGCTTTTATATTTTGATGGTGATTCATACAAAGCTTTATTATTTAATTATATAACTTTATTTAAAGGTCTTGATAAGTTAAATTTCTGCCTTTATACATTCCGCGATTAAGAAAAAAATATTTTGTGTTTACTGCATTAACTTAACAAAGTTTTAAACAAAATTGTCATTTTAAATATTAGTAACTCATGGTGTTTGATTTTGCTTAAAAGACAATATATATATTGACAATTTCTGTTATATATTGTATTATATCATTTATCTGATGGCGCTGAAATTAGTAACAGGCAGTATTGTACCACGAAGTATAGAAAATATTTTTTTATTTGGGTTGCGTTTTTGTAAAAATTGTGTTTAAAAAAAAAAAAAAAAAAAAAAAAAAAAAAAAAAAAAAAAAAAAAAAACGTGGATAATGATCACTATCAATATGGCCTAATGCTTATGTCAACGTTAGTTTCATTGATTACTGATAACTACTCATATAAATAAATACAGCTGCGTAATATTTGGATAATGCGGAAAAATATATTTTAAAACATATGAGTAGGTTAGGATTCTTCATTTTCTTCAATAACTACATTCCTTTTACTTGCAAAATGTTTTACATAGCCACTTATAAACAACTTAAACAGCTATTCTATTATCATAAAAAATCTGTACGTTACGTTTGTTTGATTATTTAATATAATTTTGGCAACGGCAAACAGAAACCTGAAACCTCTTTCTACCAGTTTTCCGAATACAGTTAAAAATATTTTGGATAATATATATGCAAAAGTAACATGCAAATTATAGAAATTAAAAAGCGCGAAAGAATCAAATTCTGACTGTTAATAGATTTGCTGAAAACATTATTGTGAATGAACATCTTTTGTTTCTACGAATATGTATTTGCTTGACTTATTAGTAAACTAATACCTACTACTGCCTTTGTCTAAAACATCAAATTCTATTTTAAAAATAAATTTTGTATTGAATAAAAGCTTCCAGAAATAATAAACAGAAAAAGTGGAAAACAAATTACTTATTTATAATTTTTGCTTGTTTAGGTTATTAAAAAGAAAGGTTATTGATGAAATAATATGTGATTTTAAACAATGCATGACTAAAGACCATGAATGGGTCGTCCGTAATTGTGCATTCTATTTACAATTTGGTATGATTATGTAATTGTATACGGATTACAACAAATTATTGTAGTTCCGTAACAATATTCTGTTTGTGTTGGATTTTTAAACTGCGTGACATTGAAAATGCAACCCCAAGAAGGAGTGGCTAGAAACTCGACAAACAGAGAAAGACAACAACGAACAATATATGATCTTATTTCGAAATGATATTCATAATACAGAGCGAGAACGGCGTCGGCTCAGAGGAGGTAGGACCACCGTGGACGACGATACACGAAGCAACACGTTTAAGCACAGAGTGAATGAGAGTACGGATGGCGTCCTGACGTGTTGCTGTCCATTCATTGTCAACCATTTGCCAAAGTTCTTCTTCTGAACGCGACAGTGGCAGGGTCTGCAAATGGCGTTCCAATCACATCCCAAATGTGTTCGATTGGTGAGAGATCAGGTGAGTACGCTGGCTAGAGAAGCATCTGTGCACTTTACAGCGAACGATGGCTGATGAGAGTATCATGCTGTCGGATATTATCCTGCTGTTAAAGGGCATAGGGCAACCTCTGAATGTAGAGGAGTGTCACCGGCCGCAATACATCATTCACGTATCATTGGGCCGTCCTAGTGCTCTGAATACGAACTAGATGTGACCTTTAATCGTACGCAATTGCACCACAAACCATGATGCCATGTTTCGCGCGTTCCATAATTGCTTCCGTATTGGACCTGTCTCCACGTCGACGTCACATTCTTACGCGGCGACGATCACTGAAGAAACAGAAGCATGAATCATCTGAGAACACTACCCTGTGCCATTCCGTCGTCCATGTTGCCCTGGCCTGTTACCATTGCAGACGTTGTCGCATATGCTGTGGGGTCAATGGCAGTCTTCTTAACGGACGTTATGAGTGCAGGCCACTAGAAACCGATCAACCTGAAATGGTTCTGTTCGATACGGCAACATCCAGGGTGCCTTGAACATGCTTCAGAATGGAGGTAGAAGTGTCTTGTGGGTTCGCAACCGTTTGTCGTCGGATGCGTCGATCCACGCGTGCTGACATCACTCTGACTGCGCCGACCCCCCTCAAACTTACCACATTTCCTCAGTCCAACTGTAGCCATCTCATCTCACTTGATCAGAATAAAGCGAGTTACTAGCTTAGTGTAACTGGCTTGGCCTTTTGCTCGACGCTAACGTTCTCGCCTCCAGATCATAACATCCCTGGTTCGTATCCCAGCGGTGTCAATCCACTATCTGTAAAGTAGTGACCCGGATAAACACTCTACAACCTTCAGCAACAATCATATCCTCCTCTCATTATGAACAGATGGCAGCACCAAATAAACCATCTACAACAAGAAAAGCCTGTGAAACGCTGACAGTACAAAACCTGCCATACTGCGCATTACACATGCGAACGACTGCATCACTCACGAGTGCATATTGCTCGTCAGGCGCCAACAAGGTGTTTTACTCACTGGCGATGGAGTTTGTAGCCATCTCATATCACTTGATCAATATAAAACAAGTTACTAGCTTGGCTTTTTTAACGTCGTTAACGTTCTCGCCTACTGATCATGAGATACCTGGTTCGTATCCCAGCGGCGCCAACCCACTCTCTCTAAACAACCATCTTCGCCACAGGGAGTTAACTGTGGACGCGTCCAGGTGTGTCTCAGCTACGACTTGCGGTATGGACCAATCTGCCATTTTCAGTCCTATCACCGTGCCCTTCGTAAAATCGTCTGTCTGCTGGAACTGCCTCCGTTGATGGTGTCCTGGTATTTTCTGCTATTACACGAGTCTTCTGAAACAAGAACAAAATTTCTGCGATGATTTCCCTAGCAGATGAAATGGTACGAATATTGCCTTTCTGCATGTACCTTCCCTTATATCTTAAACGTGCGCTGGAGAGTTGGCAATTCTTTTGAATGGCTCCCCGGTAGAGTGATTGTTATTGTGATTGTATTGACCAATCTGCCTTTCTCAGTCCTATTACCATGCCTTCGTAAAATCGCCTGTCTGCTGGAACTGCCGCTGTTGACGGTGTCCTGGTATTTTCTGCTATTACACGTGTCTTCTGAAACAAGAACAAAATTTCTGCGATGATTTCCCTAGCAGATGAAATGGCACGAATATTGCCCATCCTGCAGGTACCTTCCCTTATATCTTATTCAACGTGCGCTGGAGCGCTGCACATTTCACATCCTTTGAATAACTCGGTGACGTGCGTCTACCCCGAAATTTGCTTAAAATTGCGGCCACTTCTTCTTGGTGTTGCATTTTCAATATCACATAATTCTCTATAATATATATGCGGCATGCATGCATTTTCTTTCCGTATCAATATTCTTATTGTGTTGCTTTTTTTCATAATCTATATGTGATGCATAAATTTTCTTTATTGTTAAGAATGTCAAACACGGTGCATTTTTTTCTATAATCACACGAACATAGACATCCATGCATTGCTGAATTAAGTGTGACTTTAAATAAAACCTACTATTTTTTTTAAACACAAAAGTAAGTTAAAAACTGCTTGTATAAAATCTTTAAAAAAATCAGTATAATTCGCAGATTAAATTAATTTGAGATTAAAGATTAAAATATAATTGTTAGATTTTATATCCCATCAATCAGAATTATAGAGTGATGTTGAATATGAAACATCATTTTGCTCGGAACTTAGTGATAATCATATTATTGTTTTTTCTCATATAATTCTAAGATAATTTTTCCCCTTCCCCAACAATCAGAGCAGATGTGTGGTTAAGACTGTGGAAGAGTTGTCATCCTGCTCGGAAATTTCTGATGATTAGATTAATGTTTTTTCTCTTAAATGTTAAATTTTGTTTAATGTACTGGTAATTTTATTGAAAAAAATAAATAATATATATATATATATATATATATATATATATATATATATATATATATATATATATTTACAAATAAATCTTAATTTAATGCATCTCCCCTTTAAAGTTCATCATCAGTTTCACGTTAGTGCACTTTCAAGATTTTTTATCTATCTATTTTTTATCACGTGTAGTTTTGCATAAATTTTCGATTAAACACTTCAGGATTAACTCTTAACAGAAGATTTATTATACAGTTTACATTATAATATGGACTAAAAAAATCATTAAGATACAAAAAATATTCAACATATAAGGAAAATATACAATAAAAACATAAATATTGAATCTTATAGCCACTAAAAGCTAATTTTTTACTACATTTTAAGTATATACATCAGGTATATATGTAAATCTATATTTATTAGAAGGGTTTATATTTAAATAATTGTAAGTATCAGGTTCATATTCACAAAAAATAAAGTTTAAATCGTTTAATTAACAAAAAATAGTTTAAGATATAGTTCATGTAAAATATTTTTTTACAGTGGCGACTGATAGCCATTAGCCAAAATTTGAGAAGAACTAGAAATTAAGATACGATTAGTCCCATAAAAATAAAGTTGTTTTACCGCGTATTGTTGGGCATTCTAACTCAGAGAGGAGGGACTCAAAAAGTTTTTATGTAGGCCAAATAGGGTCGTTGTTTATGTACTTTTTATTTATGAATCGAATAACACCATCAGCAAGTCGATACAATCAATCATCAGGTTTTCATGAATACAAATTCAAAAATTATACTTTTATGCAGTTAAATTGGTTTTTACAGTAACGACTGATCACCATTCACAAAAACTTTGGAATAACATCGTTTTGAAACTAGAAATGCACCAATTACAATGCAACCACCGAAAGAGACGCCTCTTGGCTCTTACGTTTTCAAAATAGGGCGGTTTTGTCCGACCAGCCGATTGTGTGCTTCGATTCACACATATCAATTAACTCTATTTCACGACAGCCATCAGTAACATGTTGATCTGCATATTAAAACGATATTTGTTTAACATTATTCATTCAGTATGATGCAGACCGTGAAATCGAATATTTTGAGTAGCTTTAAAGTTAAATTTATCAATTTTCCAAATTTAGTTTTTTTTTTACGTTGTCAGCTTTCTTATGCAATGCTTTATAATTTTTGTTACCTATTTCCTATTCGAATAACTTTAGAAAATTGCTTTATGATTTCTTTATGACTGATAAATAATGCACTGAAAATCTTTCGACTAATAACTGGTAAAGTATTTTTGCCTTTCAACAATATGTAGCAAACTGTCCAGACATTGGGCCGTTTTTAAATATAACGGTTACCTTACCTTATTTTGAAGCGTATTTTGTCGTATTATTGATCATATAATGGTAAAAATAAAGTTAAATCACGGTTATGAAACCGTTCGGTCAAACGAATGGACAATATGCTACAAAATTTTGACAGTGTTGAGCATAATGCCAACAGTTGAATATTTAAAAGAAAAATGAAATAACCTCAAATTAAATTTAAATTTATGTAAAGCTAATTCTTAAAATTTATAAAATTTTACATATTACCACTATTTATTTCGATGGAAATACATAGTAAACAAAACATACATTCTTTTACAATAGTTGCATATTTTAAATTTTGAATCAGTGCGTGTGAAACGCATATAAATTAATATTAATGCTCCAAAATTGATACTCTCATTAAAGTAAATTGTTCAACTTTTCTGTTCATGAAATTAAAAATACATTTCTCTATTACATTGCATGTTTTGAATTACGGAGTAATAAAATTTAAACATTTCTAAAATTTACAGCCTGTTGTTATTCATACATGAAAGTTTGTATCAATACTTTTATTAAAAAGTATCTCACCAATGGTTAATTGTTGTGTCTGAATGTAGTGACTATAGAATGTGGGTATCTATAGGAGGCAGTATTAAATTTTCATGTACAAAAATAATATTTTGTTTCTAGTCGAAGTTGTTATTTGTAAAAGAAGAGTATTTAATTACGCTTGAATAAATTTATAAGAGAGCTTGAAATATTTAATATTATTTTATAGATTTAATTTTATTCTGGATGAATATAAATATTTTAGAATGTCGCGAAACAGTTTCTTTTGATACAATAGACTTTTAATAATTCCACACGTAGCTACATGAGATTTAAACAATTTTATATCAAATATAGAATTATAGCAGAATAAATTGTACGAAAATTATTGATGACTTATGAAAATAAACACATGTAAGTATATAGCTAACTGTTAATGGTATTTTCATCGATGGCTGGTGGCAAAACTTCAAGATTGACTTAAATTTGCAGAGGACATTAATTCTATACAAGAATGTACTAGGTTTCTGCACCCGAACAAAAAAATTCTGCTTGAAATTAATACGAAACATGGCACTCATAAAAAAGAAAAAAAAATCTTCAACCCAAACTTAAAGCATATCAATCGAAACGCGGAATTAAATAAAAGTAGTCCATATTTGAACTATAATTACACCCTTTATATCAACTTTATATTTTACTTATAAAAACAAATACATATACATAATTAATATTAATTTATATAGTTTTTCATTTACAAAGTTTTCAGGTCTGGCTTTTGAAAAACTGGATGAACCCAAATCCGACCCGAAAGGGAAAAACCTGACATGAAACATTTAAAGTCAATCTAAGCTGCAACGGAAAATATAGCTTCAACCTCACCCGATGCATGCATATAGACTAAAATGTACGTCAAACTACAAATCATAATAAACATAATAAAAAAAAACTTTATAGTACAAGTAAAATGTTTTTTTTTTGTTGTTGTTGTTTTAAACAAGTGATGACCATTTACCAAAACTTCTGAAGAACTTCGTTCTAGTACTAGAAGTGAACAACCGATGACTCCCCCTCCCCCCAAAAAGTTATTTTAACACGCTTTGAGTGCAAAAGTGGGATTTTTAACCTAGGGAAAGGGGAAATTGAAAACTTTTAAGGGGAGTATCATTTTCTTATACAGTCTGTTACAAAATTATAAGACCACTCAGAATTTCGCCTTTTTTCAACAAAGAAAATATTAGTTTGAATTTAAAACTAGTTGTATGAAAAGAAATAACTCTATAATGTTTATTCAGCCCTGGAAAACAAAAATTGAATAATTTTTTTGTTTCATGCCAAACGATTGTACGCAAACCTGCTGTTTTATAAATATAAGACAACTCTTATATTATTAATAAAGCAGACGATTTTATTTTGAATTCAGAATTTAACTGTAACCTAAACAATCTGTAAAACTTAAAAAGAAGAATAACGTGGAGAAATTCTGAATAGTATCTGATTCTTTGAATTTATTAGTAAAATGCCTCGTCGGAGTGAGCTGTCTGAAATAGAAGTGAGAAGAGTTTGGTTCTACAAAGGAAAAGGAATGTCTGAACGTGGAATAAGTAAGATTCTTAATCGTTCTAAAACTGCGATTCATAATGTTTTAAGTAAAAAGAATTGTATGGAACGCATAAACGATCTGGTCATAAAAAGAAGTTATCAGATCGTGATAATAGGCGGATTGTCAAACTGGCAACGAAAAAATACCAGTCGACTCGTAAAATAGCACAACAGATGACTAAACAGGTATCACATGCAGCCGTGTGGCGAAGTTTGAAGTCTAATTCTGATGTTATTTGTCGCAAATTAAAAAGTAAACCACTACTACTGAAATGTCACAAAGAAGCTCGTCTTAAGTGGGCAAAAAATGTCACGTGCTGGAACTCTGCATGGAGAAACATATTGTTTTCAGACGAGAAAAAAAATCAATCTAGATGGTCCAGATGGCAATAATTACTACTGGCATGATTTAAGGCAAAGATCTCGCGAGTTCTTCAGTAGGCAGATGGGAGGCGGTTCCGTTATGGTGTGGGGCGCATTTTCATATTGCAGGAAAATGCAATCTCCAAAGAGTTGAAGGGAAAATGAACTCGGACAGTTACCAACGAATGCTATTTCGAAGTGTGATACCCTTCGGACCATTTTTAGGAGGTGCAAAGTGGAAGTTTCAACAAGATAATGCTTCCAGCTATTCATCGAAATCAACAAAAGTGTGGCTTAAAAAAGAAAAGATTGATGTTCTACCTTGGCCAAGTCGAAGCCCTGACCTAAACCCCCTAGAATACTTGTGGGGTTATTTGTCTCGCCAAGTGTATGAAAATAACAAACAATATCATTCAACATAAGAATTAGAAAATGACCATTATATAGAAACTAGAAAGGTAGCCCGTCAAAAATGACGGAAATTTAGATATAAAGATATATACAACTCATGTGCAAGAATATGAGTTTTCTCGCTTGTTCCGCAGTGATAGATGAAAATAACACATTTAAGGAACGAAACACATTTATGAAAAACTGTGTACAGTAGAAGACCACTAATCTGCGCAGTTTGGTTCCAAGTGTTATGCAGATTTGAGGCTTTTTGCGGTCATGTCTATTCAATCTTTGTTTACATTTTTTTAAATCCATATATTGGACAATTTAGATTGTTAAGCCTTAAAAATAAATAAATTTTACACTTGAAGTAAGGTAAAAACTATTAAATTGTCGTATACGATTTCATGAAATGGTGTTATATGGTATTATGTGTGTGTGCTTCACGATCTTGGTTACGACGTTGGCGAAATTGGCTGCAACTTGTCATAATCCTAATAGTGTGGGCCGCTATACCAAAAAAGTAACCGGTTTTTAGTAAAATTTCTGATATAAAGTAGCTTTCAAAAACTTGTGTAAAATTGCAGGCCGTTCTCGTGTTATGTCAGCCCTAAGAATAATATTTCTAACACTGAAGAGTTTCCATGTATATATGAAATTTAGAAAAGCTTCTCCTAAAGAAAGGTCCTGAAATGCCATTGTAATTCCTCTAACTTCGAAGTTTAATCGGGCCCTGATGTTGTTTACTGAAATCTAATAAATACAGTTATTTTGAATATTACAACGGAATTAAACAGTTAAACTTATTTAACTTAAACCCGCTGTTACTTCCCGATGTTATTTTTTACTATTAACAAAGAAAATTATTTAAATTTTTCAAATCATGCATTTATAATTTTTTTCCGTCTTTAATAACTAAATAATGAAAAAATATGCTTTTGTTCTGAGCTCATAAATATGACAATAAAATAATGAAACTAAGAGACATTGCAAAATTAAATCTTTGTGATTTCAAACCATAAACAAACGACACCGCAACCATTTTACCTACTATGATGTCATTAGAATATTGTCTATTGATTGTTGGAGAGGTTACTTTGTGAATGATTACCTCAATGATTTAAAAAAATTTTAAGTTTCACAATGAATGAATCACTTGTGTTTGTTTAGGTTTATGGAATGAGATATTAAGCTGTGAACCTAATTTCAACTAAAGTTATCCAAGGATATATGTATTTTTAATTGAAATTAAAAACAATGCTTTGATCTCGAAATAAAAAGTTTTAGTTTCTATAACTGGTTATTTCTGTTAATTATTTATTTAGGTACTTTTCCATTATAGCGCATTTTTTTAAAAAACTTGGCGCAGTTCGGGCATCAGAAAGTGAGATATGTTGCCAAAATATATAAACAGCTATGAAAACAAATCTAATGAACTTTTATTTTTGTTTATATATGCACTTATATACATAAAAAAAATCGTTTCTAAATATATATAATATTTTTTTATATACAAATTACGGCACAGATTTCAGATATGAACCGCGATACCTAACTGGCGCCAAAATGGTGTTATTTTGCCTGCTATGGTAACCCGGCTATTGTTTCTTATTTATTAATAAATTGTTTATTTACTTTTATTTTCTGTTTTTAATTATATAAACTGTTTTGTTCTATAGCTATTATTCAAACTTTTATTTAATTATAGTTATTTCCTTTTCAAAATGATAGCAAAAAATTTAAAAATATATAAGTAACTGGTATTCGAAAGCGAGATTTCTGCTAAATTGGCGTCAGAGAAAAATCACACCAACCCCGATGCGTATATGACATCTGTGCAAAATTACGGCACAGATGTCATATTCGCCCCATATTGGCACGATTTTTTTTTTCTGACGCCAATGTCATATACACACCGGGTACTTAACTCTCGCCAAAGTGTCGTTATTTTGCTTGATATGGTAACCCGGATGTTGTTGTTTATGCTGTTGATGTTTTCGCCAAATTGGCGTCGGAAAAAAATCGCGCCAATATGGGGCGAATATGACATCTGTGCCAAAATTACTTCTGTTAAAAAATGGGTAAAAAATGGGTAAAAAAAATAATTAAATAATGGGTAAATAGCTTTTTTTACTTTAAATAAAGGTACTTGTTAGTTATCCCGTCGACCAAATTACTGTCGCCAAATTGTAAGATTAAATGCCAATAATGGTTGACATTAAACATGATCATGTGTTTCTTATGTCATCAAGTGATTTTTAATTCGGCGTTATATTTGTATTTTTATTAATGTTTTGCTAATTTAATTGATCTTTCGTTGTTTAAAATAAAAATTATGTCAATTTGTATAATTTGGCTAGTGGTTTGGCGATTTATATAATTTGGCGAAACTGGTCGACGGGATAGCTAACAACTACCTAAATAAATTGCATACATATGGAAAAAATTGCTTGTGAGTATGAAGCAGTAAATAGGTTGTCAGAAAATACGTTGGGAAACTTCTTTCTCGCCAAGAAACTTTTCTCCGAAGTTTTGTACATAAGCAATGATTGCTAGAAATGCATTTTTAATTATGATATGCGCTTTTATGTTTCACTACATTTATGCATACTATACTGTGTGTATAAATGCTACAGTTCATATGCAGGGCTACACAAAGGAATTCGTAAGGGTTACTGAGTATGAGAGTAAATTGCTTAAAGGTGGTTTTTAAAGGAGTTATGCGTTTTTACGCTGAACTACATTTAGTTTACTAAGAAATGTTTGTAGAATATAGATAAAATAATATACAGGGTCACTCAAAGAATTGGATACATAACCGTCTATGGATGATAATATCTGGAAATGTGATTTCAGTAGTTTTAAGAGTAGTTTTAATTAAATTTTGGCTAAATAGTGGCATGTAATAACGATACTATTGGCTATGGACGGTAATTGCTGAAATCAATTTTTAAAATTTTTTATTGCGTCTTCTAAAATATTTACTTAGTTATCTTATTTCCCCAAATAACGAAGTTTTGTTAAAGCATTCAGGATGTGTTGGAAAGTGTTTCATATTCTATGCTTAACGCATGATTTTTCTTTCTTCTTTAGTCTTATTTTGCATTTATTTTATTCTTAATTTTTTAGTCTTATACTGCTTTATAGAAACTTTGGCACAGTTGTCATATACGCCAATTTGGCGAAAACATCAACAGCATAAACAACAACATCCGGGTTACCATATCAAGCAAAATAACGACACTTTGCCGCCAGTTAAGTACCCGTTGTGTATATGACATTGGCGTCAGAAAAAAATCGCGCCAATATGTGACATCTGTGCCGAAACTTTAATATTTAATTTTTAAACTCTTCGCTCCACACCCCTTACATATAGTACAAACTATAACACAGATAGCGCAAAATAATAGACAGTTTGGTACTTTTCCACTGTAGGAGCTTTGGCGTTTTTTTAAAAAAAGCTTGGTGTAATTTGGGCATCAAAAAGTAAGATTTGGGTTCGTTTCCGTTATATGGATACCTTTGTCGCCAAGCGTAATAGATGGCGCAAAATGAAAATCACGTGAATTGAAGCATTTGAAAAATAAAAGAAAAAACATTGTCGATACTAAAGTGAGCATTTAAAAAATATAACATTTGAAAATTCCAGACTTTTACGAACTATTTCATTAAATCACAATTATATACTTAAAATAAGTGAACAAATAACTGTTATAAAATAAAGCAATAAAATAAAACTCATATTAAACTGCTGGCATAAAATTAAAAATATCTTTTAGCATTTTGAAATAATTGGCGCATTAGCATACATTTTGGCATGGTGTCCGTATAACGGAAAAATATCGAGATTTGTTGTCAAATCATATAAACAGCTATGAAAACAAACTTGATGAGCGTGTTTGTTTGTTTTATATGTTTATTTTATATGTATATTATTGATGTTTTTATGTACAAATCACATCTGTTTCTTTATAAAATTAGAGAAACGTCTTTTTTATATTAAATAAACCGTATAAATATCGAAAAAAATGCGTGTGGTGTATATAAAATGAAACAGTGGATAGGTTCCCGGAAAATATGTTGCCAAATTTCCTTTTTCGCCAAGGCACCTATACTGGAAAAGTACCTAAAGCACATTAAAATCGCGCAGTTAGGAGCTCACACAGTACAGCGTCGTCTATTGGCGGTTATTTTATTAGTAGCATCGGGAGGAAGATGTAAAGATGTACTTTAAATTCTCACTCATAGATTTTGAAAAATATCTTAAAAGAGCGGAGTTTAAATTAAATTTCGGTGACCTCCTTTATGAAAGATTAATGGTTTTAAATGGGAATTTCGCCAAATTAGCCAGCTATCACCAAGTTGGCTAACATTTGACGCTACTGTGGTAACCCTGCATTAGATTTTTTCAACAATTACTCATTTCAATGAGGCGGTCCTACCGGAATCGTGAGGGACACACAGAGACTTGGATTTTATATAAATAGATGGGACAATATTCCCGAATCTTTCCTTAAAAGATTAATAAACTCTATGCCAAATCGTGTGTTTGAAGTTATTCAGAAAAATGGTGGAGCAACATCTTACTAAATTTGAGAAAACTGTTTTTTACCACAGGTGGGCCTATAATTTTGTAAAAGTTCTTTTTGACACTTTTTTGTTATATTGATGTTTTATTTTTTCGAATTAATTTCATTTCTCTAAGTTGCTACATTTTACTAAAAATTTGATGTACTAACATAAAATATTCTTTATTTTGATTGAAATATTTCTTTAATTACCTAAACAGCAAAATATGTTGTGATCTTATACTTTTGTAACAGACTGTATATATATGTATATATATATATATATATATATATATATAGAGAGAGAGAGAGAGAGAGAGAGAGAGAGAATTTTAATTGCCACTGATCAAACTAAAATTTCTCAATTTCCAGTAGATTATCCCACTAATGGAATTAACGGAAAACCTCTTATCTAATAACACAATCAACTTCTTAGATCTTAAAATTACAATAAAAGACAACAATACAATAACAGATCTATATGATAAACGTAAAGAATTTAAATTCAAAGTTAATACATTTACAAATTTTAAATGTTGTCTTCATAATTCTGTATATCGAAATACACTGCTCAAAACAATTAAAGGATATTGCAGTTTTAGGTGGATTTTGTATCTGGTAAACTGTTTAGCTGATTGATACATGGTCGACAGACATAGTAGGTTATATGAGAATAAATTACACATGTTTGGCAGAAAAAAATGCGTTTTATTGCGCATTTGTGTACTAAAGGAAAAAACACAATTGCGCATATGAGAAAAAAAGAATAAGAAAAGGTGTTTTCTTCAAAGAAAATCATTTTCAGTAGGGGGTATGGTTTCCACGGGCGGCCAGCAACGTTGAACACCTTTGAGGCAATACTCAATGAGGCTATTAATGACGAGTTGGGGTATTCTGCCCCACTCTTCCAGAAGAGCTCTTTCCAGTTCTTGGAGAGTTTGTGGGGGTTGTTGGGGGCCAGAAATTCACTTTTTATATGGAGGTTGATTCGATATTTTATATATATATGGTGACGTTAAA
Organism: Maratus speciosus; assembly: GCA_963932465.1. Taxonomy (NCBI): domain Eukaryota; kingdom Metazoa; phylum Arthropoda; class Arachnida; order Araneae; family Salticidae; genus Maratus; species Maratus speciosus. The sequence goes on along the minus strand of OZ010790.1, from coordinate 200,834,745 downwards.
TTTTTATTTCAATTCATATTGAATTTATTTAGCTTAATTAATTTTTAATCAATATAACAATTAATTTGTTTTTAATTTTTAGTCTTCTCGGGACAATATCATATTAATTTCTAATAGTACACCATCTTTATGGTGAATAATATGCATAATAAGTTTATTTGATATAACTAATGATATTACAGTTTGTATTAAAATTGGGTTATTAGGATTTTATTATTCCTATATACTCTTTAATAATGTTTAATTTTGATCTTAGTATTAAATGATTAATTAACGGTTTTATGTGAATGTTAGTTCCATATTCATATTCTGTAGTTTTTTATGGTTAATATGAAAATAAACCAAACAATTTATTTGTTATCATTAGGCAATTGGGAAATGAAGATTCTGACATAATTATATCAACATCCATTTATTATTTATTTTTTTCCCTTCCTGTTCATTTAATTAATTAATTTTTATATTTAAAAGTATTTCTTATAGTTTATATTTTTATTATATATAATTTTTTATATATAAATTATTTAGTTTTATAGCATAATGCTATATTATATTATTATTGTTTTGAAATTATTTAAATTTTCCGTATAGTTTAATTAGGTTATGGTAGTAGAATATATTGTAATCATTCTATTAACATTTGTATTTATTTAATATTTATAGGAATAATGAGATATAATATGGTATTTTTATATTAGGATTTGTTGGGATATAGCAGTTGGTATATTATGAATGAATTAACTTATAATAGCATAAGCTTTGACATTTTGTTCATATTAGTTTCAAGTTAATATCATAGATGGCAGCACTAAAATTTAAATTGGATTCTGTCTGAGGCTTCGAATAGAGTAATAATATCAATTTTTAACACTAGGTGGAGCTTAATGTTGACTATTTGCGATTTTGTAAACTTATAGTTTTGGTAATTTTTACTTTAGTTGAGAAATTAAAAAATTATATAAGTGTTAAGAGGTAATTCACTTATTATGTAATTATTTTCTATTTATATTATTTTAATTGCATTTATCACTGTATTTCAAATAGATTAACAGTTTACATTAGGTTTTAAAATCTGTGTTAACTGTAAAAATAACCTTAAACTTATCGTGTTTTGGATACCATATGCTGATGTGTACTTGGATAAAATAACTGGGATTTTATTAGGTATTTAGTGTAATATTACTATTTTTTCTTGCTATTAATTAATTATTTAAAAGGTTGTATTGCTTTTTCCATTTAATAGCATTTAATTTTATTCTGTTTTCAGTTTGAAATTATTCTTTTGGTTATATTGGTCGTTTGAGCAGAAGAGAAAAAAAAAAATTCAGCTTTTAGCTTTTTTTTTCTCACAGAAAACGACTGATTTTGCTTATATAATTGAATTCTGTATTCTTGATAACGTAATTCAATATACAGGATGATTCATAAATATCGAAACAATAGGCTATTTCATTAAATATTGCCCCTAGACCCATACTTCCAATTGCAAAGTTTCATAAAAAAAAAGGTGCAAAATTTAATGACATAAGTTGCAACTCCATAGGGGTATATTTGAAAAAATACGAAAATTAAATTTTTATACGTCCCCCGTAGTGTAAAAATTCCAATCAAGAAAACTTTACTTATCCATTCCTGAATTAAGCACAAAAAATTGCATCTTCATATCTGAAAAACTCGCAGAGTTATGGCCGTTTAAATAATTCATCAGGTTTTAAGGGATTAGACACAAATTGAAATGCGTGCAATCGAAGAAACAATGTTAGTTTAAGAGTTCTAGGAAATATGTAAAAAATATATTTGTTGAGCTAGAATTTTTATTTTTATTTCTTTTTTTGTGATGGTTAACCGTATAATTTGCAAACAAAATCACATCCTATATTTCGCATAAAGTTTTTTAAAAATTTAAATGTTTAGTAATTTTTTAAGCGGATTTAATTTGAAATCTTTATAACTCGAAACATTATTCATCGGATTTTAAATTTTTTTCATTCAATTAAAGAGGAAAGCATAATTTTAGTTTTGTTTCAGAGATTTTAATTTTAAAAATATTAAAAATATTTGCTTAAAAAATATGTAACTTATTTTTAAAAAAATCACACTTTCAAAAGTAATTTTTTTCAATTTGCCGAATCAAAATTAATGTAAAATAATCAAAAAAGACATGTTTCAAGTTTGCACCTTTTTAATTTACGATTAAAAACGCATCAAACAGAAAAACGCATTTAAAGTTTTAAACATTGATTGGCTCTCCTAATAAAATATTTAAATGCATTTTAAAAAATTGCGCGTGAAAAAGTCACTTCTTTCGGTAGCTTAAATTTCCGATTAAGTTTAACTTTTGCCGTTTCCACCAACTTTTTGTACTACTTACATGTCCATAAATAAATGTTTAATGTAGAATTTGAAACAATGCTTTTTCAAACATGCCGATTAAGAGATTTTCATAATCCCTTACAAATTCAGGCTTTTTATCGCCCCGTTGAGGCCGATAAAAAAGTCTGCATACTGGGGCCGGGCCAGACCCGGGATTGGCGACTTTTTTCTGAAGACTCGGCCAGACCGGGCTGATCGTATTTTTTCATACCGAAACGGGTGTTGGTGTGATTTTTGACGGCCAATAATCTATACGAGGGATGTGGGCCCGAAACGGGAGGATGCCTTCAGTGGAGGTCTTTCTAAGGGAACCTAACCAATATTTACGCAAGGATATCCAAGGTTCGAAGAAAACCACTGAAAACTCCGAACGATTGGGTCGAAGGACACGATTGGGTTCGAACCCAGCATGAGAGCAGAACCTCTCGGCCACTGATTATACCGAACCGGGACTGGCTTCCTTATTCCTAGGTTTCCCCTTGGCGAAATTTTCAGTCCCGGTCTCGAGACAACCCATATTAAAATCATTACCACTGACTGACCTAACCCGTGCAAAAATAACTAAAATTTGGCTCAGCCCCAAAACCTTTACAACATATATTTTTAAATAGCCATTATTTTACAATAAAATTTTAAAATTCATATTTTTAAAGGATAGTAGATTTTAAGGCAAAAAATTTAAAATACAGTAAAACTAGTGAAAAAATCTGCCTATGACGGAATCCTTTCTTAAACGGAAAAATCTGTTGATCCATGGAAAATGAATATAAAAATACCTGAGAAAAAATACACTACATTTACAACTCCTAAGAAGAGAAGTTGTCTATAACGCTTTCTTTTCTTTCCTATGTGATTTCATCTTAAAAGATTTTATTTTACTAGGGGCTCGGCCCCCTACGAGCTACGCTCGCCAACCCCCGTCCAGACACCGTAGACTCTAAATGCACACTAATTTGATCGGCTTTAAAAAGATTTCGAAAGATTGAATTATAATTTTAAAAACAGTGGCGATCTCCTATAAACGAATTTCTATTCATTTCTCTTTGATTGGGGAATTTTAACGCCAAATCCGCTGCGGTACTACTTGATTATCCACACTGCAAATAGAGGCGTCTTAAATTAAGACACATATGTGACTGAAAAAGTTATTCAGACACTTAAGTGTCTAAATTTGAAATTTCAGACATCACAGATGTCTAAATTTAAGATACATAAGTGTCTTACTATGATCATGGCATAAATGAGCTGATTAAAATGTCTGAATAATGGTGATATGTCTGAAATTAAGACATTTAGAAATTTAGACACTTAAGTGTCTAAATGCGATACAGTTGTATCATATGTGTGATAACTGTATGTATAAATGTATTGCAATTTGTATGCCAGCACTACCAGAAAATTGTTTTCGAATGGATAAAGGATGTTTAAAATATTTTTATCCATTAGATTTGGTATTATTTTATTTAAAAAAAAGTAATTTGATTAGATCATGGGACATCTGGAAAATTAAAATAGATCGCTTACTAAAGTTTTGGGACTAAGTTACTTTTGACGCAATAAATAAATCAGTAATTGCTTTTCACAAAATATATTTATTTCCAAGGAAGGATCAACCCCCCTCCCCTCTAAATACTAAGAGATGTACCGGTAGAAAGAAATTTAGGGAGGGGCAAAATTTTGGAACAGGTGTGACTGGGGTCAACAGCGTAATCTGCTTTTCTAAAATGCAGAACATAAACATGAAATAGGCAAACTAAGAATATTTTGTCAGAACTCTTTGTGCAAGAAATTTTTAAAGATATCAACATAAAAATAAATATAACAAGTTGGAAATTGCACGTCAAACGTGGCAAATGAGGTGCGTTCGTACTATAACTAGTTTTATAAGTATTTTTTGCACTGCATATTGTACTGAATGTATATTTTACTGCACTTCATAAGCGCATATCAATTTCATTCTTTTTGAAAAGCTGTAACATCATTAAAATGCACTTGAAATAATTTTTTTCCATTGGCCGTAATGTATCGGTAAACTTTTGACTGTACTAATTAAAGTATACATCCGATTTTCATAAAATTTGAAATGACTCGACAGAATTATGCAATAATTATATATTTTAAATTTCAAACAAATCGGTTGGGTAGTTTTTGCGCTGTTATAGACGGACAAACAGATGGACTGAACGACGACTATAGGTACTACGTATTTATATAATTAAGAACGCATCTAAAAATTTAACAATTAAGAGATAGTAATCGTTCAAAAATAAGTTTCAAACGACAGTTTTGAAAATAGAGAACTTTTTTTTCTCAATGGACTCTTCCCCCTCCCCCCCCCCCCCCACACACACACAAACACCGTTTGAGATAAATTTGAAATATATGAACATCAAAAGAAGAAAAGAATTAAAATTGTCTTCTACGAAATGTTCAAAGGAGGGTGGGTTTCTCTGAAGTAAAATTCTTAGTAACATTTTCCCTTAACGTAAAATTATTCGATAGCCATTTGTAAGAAAAGAAATATCATTCATTTTTAATTATCAGACATAAAGAAAACATAATTGATTCAATTTCATCATACTGGGAGGGAAAATATTTCTTCAGTTCTTCCTTATAACCACCAGAGGGACTCTTAGTTGCGCATGCGTCATGCGTTTTAGATGTGTTTCGTTCTAATGTACGTTGTAATTCAATTTCAAACTGAAAGTTTATTTTGACTTTATTCATATTTTGTGGATTGTGAAGTTCTGTGGATTAATTCGTATCGACTTAGTGTTTATTCGTAATCATTTTATGAATAATACAGTGTTATTAGTCTTCTGTTCGTCAAATCTGTTAAATAGAAACTTTTGTCTGGCAGATTCTATTTTAAGAGTGAAAATATTTCACCCTTTTAATATAGTTAGCCGGATGTATACAGGAATTTTCGTTTTAAAAGATCCAAGTATTTCTCCCTCACGGATCATTAACCTAGCCACCAGTTGAAATTGACGCCCCCTGTGCGGGTATAATTTTGGATACCTTACACCTTTTTCCAGGTAAGTGGGACCTAGACCATGTATTGCAAACTCTCCGTAAATGTTTTCTCTTTAACCACTTCACCGGCTACAGGTATGGGGAAACAGTGCTTTTACCCCCGACTTATCTCGGGGCAACCGGTGAAGTGGTTAAATGGAACCCTTACACAAGTCTCTAGCTTTATTAGTTTCTGAGTTATACCAACATTTGTTTAAAGCATTTTGTCTGTTGAATTTCCGTGTTAAAATTTTATCTTGCTAATAATTAAGTTTCTGTTCTTTAAAAACATCTGCAATCATGTTTCTATATTATTTTCTAACCAATGTTATCCTTAAAATCAGTTTTAATGAGTCTACAGGATGTTTTTTGCAGTTATTGAATTTATTGACTTACGCAATACTAAGCCTTCTTCTCGAACAGCATTTGTTAATGTTTACTTTGGTTTCATTCGATTTCTATATTTTTCAAAGGTTTATTATGTGATATGTACTGGAATGCCCATGTCTTTATAGCAACCATCCCAATTTAATAACTGTTTTTAATTATTATATTATGTATGCTTAATTATAAGTATTTAAAATTATACAGTTTGAACATCCATTCAACGCCGTTATTCAACCATATCATTCAATTTTTCCTATAGTAAGCAAAACCCGCCGATGATTCATCTGGCATCGCTACACTGGAAGGAGAAAAAAAAATATATAATGTCAATAACACTCTAATGATTTAGAGAATGATTACACTTTATCTCTTTAGCTATTTTATTAAGCTTTACTGATTATGTGCAGATTTAAGACAAAGTTTCAAACTGGAAATAAATTTTTCTTTATCTTATTAAAATATAATATTTATTTATTGATAGTTAAATAGCTCTTGTGATTATCATCTGATCTATATTTTTAAAAAAATGCCCATGTGTAAATATAAATTTTAAAGAAGACTTAATTTTTAAGAGGGCACAGGACCTTTTAACCTTTCAAAAAATCAGTTTTCTGTTTCTGTTTTATTCCGAATGTTTTAAAATTTTTCAACAATATGCAAAAAACCCCATTCAAAATTGAGTTATAATCATTTATAGACGGAGAGTTGAAGATCCGTTAGATATCGAAACTTTAAAAAGCGTTTTCTCATATTAGCAAGTTTGAAGTTTGTGCTTTTGTTGTTTCTTTCAAACTATGTAAGCGCAGCTTTTAAAAAAATAAACAAATATGCGTTTCTTTATAGTCTACATGCTAAAAAACCCAAACATATTTTGTTTATTTATTTGTTTGAACGTGAAATATTTTACTTTTTTAAATTTATTTTGTGCTGAAATTGAATTTTAAACCAAATTTTTTGCGTATATTTTTTATTTAATGTGTATATTAGGTGTGTTATGATTCTATTTTGTTCAAAAATTGTTTTCTATATGCATAATTTAGAATTTTATCATGCGTGCAGCACTTAGATTTTAATTCACGCATTAGTGATATGACGGCTTACATTTAAAATTTAGATATTAATTTTGTATATACAATATTTATTTTTCTGGATAATATTATAGTTATGAATATATATTTGAGTCAGAAAGGGGGAAAAAAAGATCTTAATTGCATATTATTTGCGTTTTGGTACCTTGAAAAATGCTTTGTTTTTTATCGTTTCGAGATATTCAAAGATCGTGCATCCTATAATATGATTTTTTTTTTGTGTGTGTGTGTGTTGGGAGGGGGGGGGGATATTTGTCATGCAATTTTCGTAAAGCAAATTTTTCGCAATTGTGATGCAATTTTCGTAATTTTTTTTAAAAAAAATCTTTCGACATTGCACTGATTATAATGATATTTTGAACTTTTAGAGTAGGACATGATTAGAAACAATATATATATATATATATCGAAATACTGTAAAAGTTCTCAACAGCGGACACCTGGGGCCTGCGGAATTTGTTCGATAATCAAAGGTGTCTGCTTTTGTGAAGTAAAAATAAACAAATGTCTGGGTTGTGGATTAAAAAAGGTTGTCGCTCAATAAAGGTGTCCGATATTAGGGAATGTTCATTAACCTTCATAACGGACACTCCCGAATACCGGACACCTCTATTTAGCGAACTTATAATGCAGGGTTGGACTTTTTGTAGATGAAGCACTTGATTAAATAATGGGAAAACTGGGCAGTATCCTCTCACTACGGTTTTAGGGGCCCCAAATTAAACATGCAATTTTTGTAAAGCTTTTATTTTAACATTGTTTCGACATTGTATTGATTATAATCAATATTTTGAACTTTTAAAGTAGAATAAGATTATAAACTAAATAAATTTAAAAAAAAATCTAAATTCAGTAAAACCTCTCAATCAAGGGCACCTCGGCAACGAATGGCGGACAAATTCCGTAGTAGCCCCCTATTGAGAGGTTTTATTGTATTTAGATAAAAAAAATTTTGTTTTTAATCTTATTCTACTATAGAAGTTCAAAATATTGATTATAATCAGTACAATGTCGATAAAAGATTTAAATTATCAGCTTTACGAAAATGGCATACCAATTTTGAGAGCCCATAAAATGAGGCTGTATGGGGGTGGAGGGGCAGGACCATGGTCAAATATTTTTCCAGGATTCATTGTGGTCAAACATGGCTGCGTATCATGCTTGCAAAATGAAACGGCTGCGATTCAGACGTTTGAAGTGTCTGAAATTCAGACGCAAGAAGTGACTGAAAAAATTCAGACATTTTAAAATGTCTGAAAATTGAACACTCCGTTTCAGTCACTTAAGTGTCTGAATTTCAGACATTTCAATTTAGAGTGCAGTCGACCAATTTTGCCAAATTATATAAATCGCCAAACCACTCGCCAAATTATACAAATTGACATAATTTTTATTTTAAGTAACGAAAGAACAAATAAATTAGTACAACATTAATAAAAATACGAATAAAACGTCGAAATAAAAATAACTTGATGACGTAGATAAGTGTAACAACATTTCAAAATAAGCTAATATGAAAGGGATTAAGTAAACAGAGGCTTTGTCTCCTCGTATTTTTTAACAAAGCGAAAAGAAAGTTCTTTTAAATGAGACATTTTAAATTAATCGTTTTTAATCTGACGTAATTTTTACCAAGCTATTCTTTCTCTTTTAAATATTCACGTAAAAATACTTTTGTTAGAAATGAAATATTATTTGCGCTTTTCTAACAAAATCAGTTGAAAAGATCCTCTCAAAATATCAAATAAATGTCTAGCACAATTTCTAAATTTAAACTGTTTTGCAATATTATTTTGTGTTCATTTTATGTAATAACTATAATATGACGTAAATATGGAGTAATTTCTCCTATTTAAGACTTCTAACGCATGTTAATGAATTTATTATTTTACAATATCCTTTCTCTTTTAAAATTCACGTGTATACTTTTTATGACGTAATTTTTAATAAGTTACTGCTTTTTGTACATAATTATTTAGTTCTAATTCCAAATGATTTTTTATGTTTATAATAGTCACGTGTAAATAAATTTTTAATTTGAAGCAAACATTAATGTTTTCGCTGTTTATACATTTGGCATCAGTATAAATTAATACCATTTTCTAAAATCTCTCTATTCTAAAAAAAAAAAAAAAGTAACTACCGCTATCACCACCGCCGCCGGTTTTGAATTTTTTGTGACCGGAGGTCTTTCTTTGTTAATATTAAGGAAAATAATGCATACAAAAATATGAAAATTGGTAGTAGTATACAGAAATGTGTGATAAATACGCTGATGAAGACAGTTTTCAAATCGAAGAATTATTTTAAGAGATATTTAATGCTAAAGTTGGACAAAACCGTTCCACTAAAAAAGTATTATAGGAGCAAAAACTAATCATGGGAATTTAATCATTTTTAGATCATTTTATACGTTATAATTTCCCGGTATGCAGAATTAATTTATTTTTTTAATTTGACTCATTTTTCGAGGTTTTATTTCTATTTTAAATTCAAATTTTCAGCATTTCGAGAGATATTTTTTACTTATTTTAGAAAATTGTACTAATTTAACCTGTTGCCAACTGTATAAACAACGGAAACAATAATGTTTGCTTCAAATTAAAAATTTATTTACACGTGACTATTATAAATAGAAAAGATACTTTCAAATTAAAATTAAGTAATTGCGTATAAAAAGCAGGAACTTATTGAAAATTACGTCATAAGAAGTATACACGTGAATTTTAAAAGAGAAAGGATATTGTAAAATAATAAATTCATTAACATGCGTTAGAAGTCTTAAATAGGAGAAATTACGTCATATTTACGTCACATTACAGTTATTACATAAAATGAACACAAAATAATATTGCAAAACAGTTTAAATTTAGAAATTGCGCTAGACATTTATTTGATATTTTGAGAGAATATTTTCAACTTTTTTTGTTAGGAAAGCGCAAATAATATTTCATTTCTAACAAAAGCAATTTTCACATGAATATTTAAAAGAGAAATAATAGCTTGGTAAAAATTACGTCAGATTAAAAACGATTAATTTAAAATGTATCATTTAAAAGAACTTTCTTTTCGCTTTGTTAAAAAATACCAGGAGACAAAGACTCTGTTTACTTAATTCCTTTTGTATTAGCTTATTTTGAAATGTTGTTACACGTGTCTACGTCATCAAGTTATTTTTATTTCGACGTTTGATTTGTATTTTTGTTAATGTTGTTCTAATTTATTTGTTCTTTCGTTATTTAAAATAAAAATTATGTCAATTTGTATAAATTGGCGAGTGGTTTGGCGATTTATATAATTTGGCGAAATTGGTCGACTGGATAATCAAGTAGTACCGCAGCGGATTTGGCGTTGGCGTTAAAATACCCCATTCAAAGAGAAATGAATAGAATTCCGTTTATAGGGAGATCGCCACTGTTTTTTAAATTATAATTTAATCTTTCGAAATCTTTTTAAAGCCGATTAAATTTGCGTGCATTTAGAGTCTGCAGTGTCTGGACGGGGGTTGGAGAGCGTAGCTCGTAGAGGGCCGAGCCCCCTAGTAATGTAAAAAATATCTCTAGAAATGCTGAAAATTTGAATTTAAAATGGAAATAAAACCTCAAAAAAAGAGTCAAAATAAAAAAATTAATGCATTCTGCACTTTGCAAATTCTAACGCATAAAATGATCTAAAAATGATTACACTGCCATGTATAGTTTTTGCTGCTATAAAACTTTTTTAGTGGAACGATTTTGTCCAATTTTAGCATTAAATATCTCTTAAAATTATTCTTCGATTTGAAAACTGTCAGCATCAGCGTGTTTATCAAACATTTCTGTATAAAACTACCGATTTTTAGATTTTGTATGCATTTTTTTTCTTAATACTAACGAAGAAAGACCTCCGGTCACAAAAAATTTAAAACCGGCGGTGGCGGCGATGACAGCGGTAGTTACTTTTTTTTTAGAATAGAGAGATAGCATTTTTCATTGTCTCTAACACATGGAATATGGATTAACGTTATTAAAGGAGAAGTGAATCATTTACTTATAAATAGAGATTCATTAATAAAACAAATAATCACAGCTTTTGGCACTTCTTTAAAAATAATAATTATAAACACGAAAAAAGAAAAGATATAATAAGTATTTTTGGTCGGAACTCCTCCATACGATACAACTTTTAACAATATCGATGTAAGAAACTATGTAAAAATTCAGTCAGTTCGGGCCAGTCTACGATTTGAACTTTTTTCCAGGCAGGGCCGAACTTTTTTTCCTATTGGTCGGTTCCGGACCGGACCTACATATTTCGTCCCGTGCAGACCTCTAGTGCAGACCACCAGCATATTTTGAAAACAAGTTTAACGTAAAATCTATACGCTGCCTATTTTATGTCCAAAAGGGAGGCACTGTCTTATATCGACTTTTAATAATGTACAATTTGTGGCTGATCCCTATCTTGCATTCAAAATGAGTCAAAAACTCGTCACTCAGGGGCATGGATAAATGGTGTAAGTCACGAATTTTGGATTTTGATATCTCTGCGAATTTTAAAGATATCGAGATGAATTTTTTTGTGTTTAATTCAGGAATAGATAAGGAAAAATTTCCTATCTGGGAATTTTACTCTACGGGGCCCGTATAAAAATTTAATTTTTGTATTTTCTCATATAGACCCCCCTATTTTCTCATATAGACCCCCCATGGAGTTGAAACTTATATCATCAAATTTTGCACCTTTTTTTATGAAACTTTTCAATTGGAAGTATGTGCCTAGGGGCAATATTTAAGAAGATAGCCTATTGTTTCGATATTTATGAATCACCCTGTATAAGGTTTTCAATTATTTTTATCGAAATCCACATTCTTCTTTATTTCTTTATTATTAATTCTTGTTATATCGTACAAGGGGCTTTATTTTATACATAGTAGCTTGTTTATTATCTTTCTGGTATCCATTCAGTGTGTTTGGGGACACTGTATTGTTGTAAATTCATTCATACTATCACAATTATTGATGGTGGTCAGTAATGTTTAATTAATGGTTATATATATATATATATATACATATTATCCTAAATCAAATAACAGCCCCGAGCCGTCGACACGATCATTTTTTTTTTTTAAAGAATATATGAATACAACATCGAAATTATATTTTATGCAGATAAAATTAGTTTTACAGTAACAATAGCAGCCATCCACGAAAATTGGGGAGAACAACTTTTTGGTACTAGAAATAAAGATCCGATGAGTCTATAATAAATAAAGTTGTTTCACAGTGTTCTTTTTGGGGGGAGGGGGCAAATGGATTCCTTTTAGTTTGGAGGAGGAAGTTTGAAACTTAAAATATGAAAAGCTACTGATGCAGAAAAATTCGATGAGCTCGGCTATTAATAGTTGATAAAATATAGTCATTTTTATTGCATTATTAATTTAATCAATGTTTGTGAGCTAAACGTGTTTTTCATTGGAATTTCTTCAAGTTTTACTGATTTAGTTTAAATATAGATTTTCACTATGGATTTTATCCTACTTATGATTCGAAGCATTATAATCAGTCATGTAATCGAGGGTATACGGTGTTATACACCTGATACCTTCTAGATAAGTCGTTTATTTATAGCGTATATTCTCTGGTGTAGGCTTTCGATATATAGCGTATACCATTTGTTTTCTTTACGACTACACAACTAATTATAATAATACGCCGAATCCTTTGGTTTTTCAAAATAATTTTATGACATTTAACTAATATTACAGCAATTGCAATATTATTGGCAATCACTATCAAGTTTAATAATAATCCTTCACATTACACTATTACTACATATTTATTGACGAGCATTTTTTTAAAAACAAAACTTCACTAAGATATTCCCAATATTATTCAAAAATCTTCGTAATAGCAAAGGATCTTATCTGCATACATTAATTCTTCCACTGCATTAAGCTAGAAATACCATAATAATTTATCATAAAACCTCCTATTTTTGAGAGGAGTTAAGAATAACTCTGTGACATTCATTTTTAAAGATTACAGGGGTTTTGTATAAAATAAGAACTGCTTTTTTAAGTTTTTACTTTTGAGAAAGATGTGAACTCCCTTTCTTGAAAGATAAATATACTTTTTAATATTTTGGGTCGTATGTATAATTTTGCATATATATGCAAATGCTTTGGAATTGAAAAAAATAATAACCAAACCGCTGAAATATATTCACTTTTATGTCTTTAAAAAAAAATGGAGAAATGGTTTTTTGCCAAAGTGCTTATAAATAGTGTTTAAAATAATGACTAGATAGTTTTAAAAGAAACATAGTGTGTCTCTGACTTCTAGACTAAATATTATTTTTGGGAGTGGGATAGGCAGAAATCCTAAACAGTAAATACAGTTTTTTGTCGTCAAAAGAAAAGTACTTTTGACGTACAAACCGGAAAAAAGATTCCAATTTAACGCTATATTTTATGTTAAAAAATACATTATATTTTAATTGTTAGATATATTCTTGATATATAAATATATTTGCATTTCACAATGGAAAGTTAAGTGTTATTTTTGTAAGTAATTAAATGTAAGTATTTAAGTAAGTATTAAGTAATGTTTAAGTATTAATTAATATTTAAGTATTAAATATGTAAGTAATTAAGTAATTAAAATCTTATGTGGAAAGTCATTTAACATAAAAAATTATCCTTAAAAATAAAACAAAAAATCCAACATTTTTACAAGTTATATGCCCGATATAAATATGATTTTGCGTTTTGCCGTAAAAAAATATTCCTATTTAATTGAATTATTATTAGTAGTAGTCTAAAGTGAAATTGCTTACGTTTTAATTTCTTATGCAATTATTGCATCTTACAATGTAGAAAATTTTGGAAACATTGCTTCCTAGCTCATAAAATATTAACCTTTAAAAATCCTCGTGAAACTATATCTATTTAAATAAATAAACGCCCAAGTTAGAGTATTACTCACTCTCAGAGGGTTCCGAACAATAGATATATGAATTCTTAACTGTATTATTAAAATAAATCGTTGCTAAAAGAATAATAAGACTTTGTAAAAACTATACAGCGTAGGGCTGTATCACCGTATGGTTGTAAGGTTAGTTGGAGTAACTGGAACCACGAGGTAACTGGGCTATAAACTATTTTATTAAAAAAAACTGTTGGTGTTTTTTAAGTTTTAGCTTTTGTGAACAATGGCCCTTAATCTCTACTTCCTAAAACAACGTGTATCAACTCAATCATAACTCTCACTTTGCTGTGATAGGTTGTCAAGAATTTGCGTTTCTTTTTTTAAAAACAACGTCTATATGGTTGAACTTCCTCGGCTGATTATTAAAATATTGTAAGTACTTTTATTAAACAATATATATTTTTAAAGATTAGACATATAACTATATTAATATTATTAGGTATCTATACATATTTATTTCATGTTTAAAATGTAAGCCCGGTGTCCCAGTTAACCCATAATTTTTTCAAGAATGGGGTAACTGGGACATGTATCCGGGGTAACTGGACCATGCTGGATCCAGTTACCCCAAAGTTATAAATAATTTTTTTGTGTTTCTGTTACTACGGGAAGTAAATTCCTCCATTGTTTTTCGCTCACAATGAAAAAAAAAATGATAGAATACCTTATTCCAATTATGTAATGAAATTTAAAAAAAGCATATTGAGTGGTATCGAACCAAATTTCTTGGCCCCTTGAGAGGCGGTGATGCCGTCATGGCATCACTTCATTTTAATTCCTAATTGCCACATTGGCACCTGAATTTTATAATGAAAATTTCACCTTTATTAAGTACGCGAAAATATACTTTTACATGTTTTCAGATAGATTCTCTTGTAAATATTGGTGTCATTAAATTATTTCCTTTGTACCCTTTCGTTGTCCCTAGTACCTTGCCCCTGAAAGCGAGATAGCCAGACCTTGAAATTGTACTATACACAGGTGTTTCATTCTATAGGGAAACTTTTATCGTTCCTACCACTATTTTGAAAATAATATCTTCTTCGCACCTTTCTGTAAGAGTTCTGGTAGGAACAATAAAATTTTCCTTATATAATGCGACCCCTGGATAAAGTACTTAAGCACTTACGTAGCCGTTTGTTCATAGATTTACCTTGCTATTTTTTCCTTAAAATACCCATGTGACTTTTATACTTATTATCTATACTAAAGTACATAAGTACTTCCTTAAGTTTTAAGTTTTTGGTATAAATAAATTTAATATTTTCACTTTTAGTGCTTTTTTTAGACACATTGACAGCAAAGGTTTCCCTTACAACGCTGTTTATTGACATATAATTTACATGATCTGTCTGGTTTAAAATTTTTTAAGTTGTTTATACTTTTTCAAAAAGGACCTGATATCCGATATGAAAAAATATGAACGCGTGTGGAACATAGACTCCCCTGGTCCAGTTATCCCATTTTTGGGGGCAACTGGACCCATGAGGAAAGAAAGATGAAATATGCATATTTTTATATTTCAAATATTAAAATGTAATTTTGAGCATTTCTGTCTGATAGAGGGAACCTAACTGAATACATTTACAGAAGTTCAGACTTTAATTCAAATGAACATTAGTTTTTTGAAGCTGAATTGTCAGAAGCTCCAGAGTCACATTGTAAACTCATGTCCCAGTTGCCCCAAGTAAAGTTATATACTAGAAAAGTTGAATTAGTTGTGTTTGTCTAAATTGGACTGGTAAGATGTTGAAGCAACTCAAATGCAAATGAATACCAATTTATTTCAATATTGACTTTTTTTATGAAGAGCGCATTTGGAGAAGATATGCAGATGATATAATTATTACACCAGGTAATTTAATTTCAGATGCATAGTGCTGTTCAAAGAAGCTGGAGCTCGTCCTTATGACATTTTTTATTGCGGGTCCTTGTTTTCCGATTTCGGAATTCAATAATATAAAAAATTCCAAGAAAAATCCCTTGTCAGATGAATCTATTAGTTTGGCTAGTATTCTGTTAGAAATAAAAAAGTATGCACATAATAGCAATTATTAGGAATTCAATACACAACACCATAAATCGCATTTCTTATCCCTTTATGTTTCAGATTATGAATTCATGTAAATTTTACTTTCTAAAGTATTTTTTGCAAATTTTTGAAACTACATTATAAGATTTACACAATTATTTAATAAATTTTAGAAGGATTTTTCCTATTAAAATTAATTCATTAAATTTAAATTTAAATTTGTGCAATATTTATAATCCCGCTCAAATCTTTTATTTAAATTCTTTTTTTTTAGTATTTTGTAGAATTAGAAAATGTACAAATATAATATTCTTGCAATAGAAATACTCCCGAACTGAAACGTCCCCTCACCCCCCAATCTTCCAACGTCAAAAATGCTGAAAATATGCAAAGGCAAAAGAAATTACCCTTTTAAAAATATTTTTGCACTTTCTTTTTGGAGGGGGAGGGTGTTGAAAGAAGGCCATAATTATTATCACATGGATTTATTTATTATAGTTTGGCGAGCCATTTCTTCAATAGTCAGTTTAACCCTTTATGTACTGGATTATGAATTCATGAAAATTTTATCTACTAAAGCATTTTCCGTGAATTTTTTAAACTACATTAGAAGAATTAAATAATCATTTAATAAATTTTAGAAGGATTTTAGAAGGATATAAGCATTTAGAAAGATTAGTTACATTTGAATTTATAGGGATTTTGTGCAATAGTTATAACCCCATTCAAATACTTTTTTAAAATATTTTTCTTAGCTGTTTATAGAATTAGGAAATGTACAAATATAATATTTTTACAATAGAAATATAGAAATATTTCCGAATTGAAAAATCCCATCCCCAACCCCCAACGCCAAGAGAGCTGAAAAGATGTAAAGTCAAAATAAATCATCCTTTTAAAAATATTTTTGTTTTGTGTAATCAACGATGCATTTGGAATAAGATAAATTAATGTATCTATAACTTATTCTAAACTGTATGACTACTAGTCGATGTATTAAATGAATTTTATAACAAGATATTTTAATGGTACTTATAAGTACCGTCAATAGATAAAGGATTAATCCAGTCGTACCCTCTCCTTTTATGAAAATAATCTCACACCACTATTTACAAAAAGTAATATTCCCATTGCTTAATGAAAGAAATTTTGAATTAAATAAGGCGAAGGCTTTTTTTAAAAGTGCTGTTTAAAGGATATACACGTGTTATCTATTTTTTTATATATATATTCGAAATAAATATTGGTTTTCAAGTATGTCCTTTAAAAATAATATATTTTTACTATGATTTAGTATTTTCTTTCATCTATTATTTTTTTCTGAAATTATGGCGATAATAATGCAAATCTTATATTCATTAGAAAAGTTCTTAAATAGAAATAAAAAATTACATCAAGACAATATATATAGTTAATTTAAGAAGATTTATCCTGTTTACTTTGGAATTTTTCTATTTTCCTCTAGAAACTGCTTACGTTAGTATTTTTAGTACTTAACAGAAATAAAAAATGTACTACATAATTTTCAATGACTCCTAATTTTGAAATTTGAACACTATTCTACAAAAAGTATTTAATCATGTATTAAAATGACGTTTTTGTAATCTAATAGCAGATTTTAAATAATGTTGGATTAATATATTTTAGAATTTACTTAAATTTTGCTCAAAATGTTATTATTAATCAGCAATATAAATTTAAGAAAATGCATTTGAAGAGTTTATTTACCGATTATGTGATATCATAAATACTAAATTTCAATAAAATTGAAGTGAAGGTTGTTACTTTTAAATTTTGCTCAGTTTTTCTTTCATTGTGATCGCATATGATTAATTTTTTAACAAAGTGTAATAAATCTCCGAAAACCTTATTAGTATTCAATTTTTAAATATTAAATATATATATATATATATATATATATATATATTAAAAGTATATATACATATTATACAGACACACAAACAATAAATACAATAAACCCAACTGGAGTGAAAAATTAACCAGAGCCAGGAATCGAACCCGGGACCACAGTATACAAGACTGCTGTTCTAACCACTGAGCTACTACGGCCGATGCCTGAGTCTGCAATTTCTCACTAATAAACCATGTTGGGGAAGTCACCAGCCATCTATACGATAGCCTTGGATGACCGGACAACGATGAATAGATTAACAGATCGATATAATAGTAAAATCTATTCATGGTTTCCCAGTCATCGAAGTCTATCGTATAGATGGCTGGTGACTTCCCCACCATGGTTTATTAGTGAGAAATTGCAGATTCAGGCATCGGCAGGAGTATCTCAGTGGTTAGAGCAGCAGTCTTGTATACTGTGGTCCCAGGTTCGATTCCTGGCTCTGGCTAATTTTTCACTCCAGTTGGGTTTATTGTTTTTATTGTTTGTATGTCTGTATAATATGTATATATACCTTTAACTGTTGAATGCAGGCGTTATTTATGTGTGTATGTGTGTTTTAATATATATTGTAGTATGAGTGTTTTATTATATATATATATATATATTATTTGAATTTTACAAGTCCACAATGAGAAAGGTTGTTTGACGGTTATTGTTCCTCTCGCAATATTTTATGTTGAATTTAAAAATCATGGGGAAAATGCATTACCATGTTCAGATATTGAATAAATTTGAATTTTACCATATGTAAGATATGTTAAAAGGATTTTATCACAATTCCTACATTTAATTTAACCTAATTGGATTTTCGATTTCGAATATTAAATGTGTGCAGAGTTACACATTCCATAAAACATTCATTTTAACTAGTTATGATTTAAGTTCGGGGATCCCGATAGACTCGGTCTCAACAGAAAATTTGTTATATTATTTGATGATTTAATAATTTTCTTCAAAACCAAGAAAGTAAATAATAAAATTTGGTTGGAGGCGTACAATTATGCCCTGATGAATGTATTTTTAGCTAATGCTCTGTTTATTTATATATATATAAAACCATCAAAGCAGTCACATAGCTGCCAACTTGTACGGATTTTTCTTACCACTAAAATTTAATAGACTTTTTTGCCATGCTGAATCGTTAAAAATCGCTGCGTTTCTGAGATTCAATTAGGCAAAATTTTCTTTTAAATTTTAGTGGTAAGAAAAATCCATAGAAGTTGGCAGCTATGCAATCATTTATCCAAGTCTTCGTGCGGCTTTTCAACTTGTTCCAGAGGTCCAAAAATTTCTTATCTTTTTTTTTACAAAACATATTTGAATACTAACCAAATACCCATCAAATAATGCTGATTATGATGATTTTGAATGCAATATAAATAATGATACTCTTCATATAATTAATCAATCTGGGCATTCTGATTTAACTGAAGATTTATACGTGTCTATGGGCTAAGCTGAAATATTTGACTCCAAAATAAACAAAAAATTTCGTTAGCTCCTTAATCATCTACAACTTTTTACATAATGTGGAGCAGCTGTTTATCTTCTATTCTCAACATGATAGAGATTAAATTTACCTATAGAATATCAATAGATTTATATGCAAGTTTTGTGTAAATGGGAAATTCATTTCTTTTGGTATTTCATTCACAATACTAAAATAAGCCTTAAAGCCTTAAGCCTTATAATATAAAAAATATATATATATGCATATATTATTTGAATGTTACAGGTCTCACAATGAAAAAGGTTATTTGGTGGTTATTGTTCCTCTTGCAATATTTTATGTTGAATTTAAAAATCATGGAAAAAAATGCATTATCCTATTGTTCCTATTGCAAAATAGGATTATTGCTGAATATTTAATTGTAAATATGCAGAATCATTGCGAAGAAGAAAATAAACAAAAACATTCTTTAATAGAACCAGAAAAAAGCTGTATAAGGCCTTTGACAAAAAAAAAAAAAAAAAAAAAAAAAAAAAAAATGCAAATGAATTTAAAACCAATTAAATATACTCTATATTCATACGTATTATGATGCTTGATTTAAAATTCTACTTTATTTGATTGGAATTATTATGCTTAACAGGATATAATAGAAAGTGGGGTCTATTAAAATAAGCAGATTTTCTCGTAAATAAACCATTAAAATTTCCTGGCTTTTACCAATAGGTATCAGTACAAGAATTAAATAGTTACATATAATAAACAATTTTCTCCTTAGATGGCTACAAAATTAAAAAGCACACTATTTTTAAGTCTGACTATGAGGGATTTTTATCCTTTTTATAAAGAATTATCTCTGTTTTAAACAGTATTATATTTTATTATGACGATTTTATCATTTGCAATCTTTGTTTTCTGTTAGCGATAAATACTTATTTTACAATAATCCTAATTACAGTATAAATTGCCGAGGAGATAATGGACATGTCAGATTTGAGTACCACCAAAGTGATTACATGTAAACTATTGTGTGGCACTATATTTTGTTTACTTTCCCCAGGCAGTTTAATTAATCTCACTTCTAAACATCTCTTATTTATGTAATCTAACCTTTTCTGTTTTAAATTTACTGGTTTCATTTCCCATTTTCAGTTTAAGCACTGTTTTCATTTCAGCACGCGATGTTCAGCACGCGATGTTCAGCACGCGATGCATTTTGCGATCCTCTTTGCGCCGTTTTAGCGAGGTCGTCTCGCTCCTGTCTTTTCTTGGCGCGCTCTCACCTTTTTACGGTAACCCTTTAGCTGCAGCGCGCGAGTTTAAAAGCGTTCTCTCTCTCTCTCCTAGCAGCAGGAGTCGCAGGTATAGTGCAGTTACTGGTACAGCGTCATACGGTTTTAGCTCGCCGCGCATTCCGCGGGCCTCGTGCCCCGAATGTGCCGGTAATGTCGGAAGTCAATGCCGTAGTTTTTCTAGAGAGTATTTTTATAACGAGGCTAAGTTTCCTTTCCTAAGGACCTCTTCTTAGTGTTTTATTCAACTAGTTTTAGCGTATATCCACATGAATTATTAAGAAGATCCTTTGTGAAAATCAAGACTGATTTCTAGCCTCACAAATGCTTCATGATCATCGGATGCCGAGCAGTGGACCCCACCTTTCACCTGCATACCTTTTACTGAAAGAATAAAAGTCTTCCATGTTTAAAACATGTACAGGTGTTAGTTTTTTATTGCAAGAGTGGAAGTACTGTATCTTATTTCCTTTTTCCGTTCTCAGCTTGATCACCTACTAGGATCGGGTTATTAGTGTACATTCACAGCGCATATGTAATTAATCGAGGCAACTGGACGATCGCGTTTATTCTAATGAATCCATTTTTAGTATGCAAAAGACAGTAGTGAACCTTTTTTTAGAAATATTATAAGCACCCATTAGAACAAATTATTTCTTCTTAATAAATGGTGCTAGTGCCAGGTGCACAGACAGTGCATTTGAGTGATCAAGCAGAAGCATAAGTTTTTCAATAACTTTTTATGTATATAACAAATTTTACTGATTAATCGTATTTACTCCAGCTTTTTCTTTTACTGATTTTCATTTTTACAAGGGTATTTTAATGTATGCATTCGGATTTAAGTCTTATAGCGATTGCATCATCATTTTGTTCGGCGACCACGTGCTCCAGTTGGTTGTTTTTTTCCTCTTCAAAAAAAGAATTTCGAAAAATAGTTTAAGTAAAAAGAATAAATAAAATAATAATGTGGCAGTTTTGTGAAAATATAGAAATAATACATGAGGATAAATTGCTGAATAAGATGAAATATCGTGCACGTGTAGTATTTGTTCTAAGTCCATTTTTTTTCTTTCAAATATTCATTTGCAATGAAAATCTTAGTGATTATGAGAAAATATGATGTCTCTTACGACATTTATAACGCTTTTTTCAAGATTTAATAGTTCAAATGATGGATGTTAATAGATAGTAATGTAATACAAGTTTATGCCTTATTTTAGCACGTTGTGCTCTGTCAAGAAGTGTTACAACAGTTTTACATTTTAAGTAATTTTTTTTGCCTCAAGTAAGAAGATTTTGTTTTTAAAAAGAAAATTTTAAGTGTTGTTTTGTATTGTGTGATGTGGAAGATTGACAAAATTCAAGTGTTTTAAAGCTATTTCAGAGAGCAGTCAGATCTTGTCACAGCATTCAGTGCAAAGTTTTATTTTTCATGAATTTAAATATTAAATGTAATTATTTCTCAAGATTTTTTTTAAGAATGCTTATAAAAGCAGATATAAAAGTAGGAGAATTCAAGATTGCATCAAAATTCACATACATATATTAGGTGTCCATTTCATATGGAACTGTTTTCTTCATGTTTAGCTCTATTTGGGCTTATGTGCGGCATGAAAATTTTTTCTTGCATTATAAGGGTACATGCAAGAATTCTTCCATTACAATAGAAAATTAGAGTGCTGTATTTTAATGCAGAATTTGTGTGGTCTGCGTAGTCAGCCATTATATGATGCAGTTTGTTTTCTTCAAAACATATCCATGTTTATAGCAAAAATTTTAAATAGTCAATTTTTATTTTAAGGAATGATAAATAATTTCAAGTTTTTTATATTTTGTGTCAATGTTGAAATTGTATTTCAAAAAGCTGTATTTTATTATACGGATTATAGTGTGTGTATGGAACCATTATGACACAGATTTAATTGGATGTTTTATCCATGTTTATAAAAGTTAAATAGTTTTAGTTTGTGAAAACATAAGAATACCAGTTTAGTGAAATTCCTTTACAGCAGTGTATCATGTCATGTGGAACAGTATCCAGTTCTTTTTTTCTTTACGAAACCATACAAAAAAAAAAGTTGACTCTACAGTGTTATAATTTCATCAGCATATTCAAGTGTTTTCATCATTTTTTTCTACTCATCAGTGTTATGTCACCATGCTATTTCATACTGTTCGCAAAATTAACATTTCAGAGAAGACATAGAATTGTGAAAAATTCAAGTATTTTATAAATAGTTTGTTGTGTGATAAAATACAGAACAATATTAATAGAATGAAACTGTTGTGACTTTTACGTCCAGTGTTTAGTTTATCTTCACAGCATGAACTCTTCCAAGCAGAACAGAACATTTTTTTCTTCGGCGTAAAATCTTACATGCAGTGATACTATCTTCTGATACCAGCATATTTTTACAGCTACAAGATTAGGACATCTGTCTTATAATTTTTAAATAATCCTTTTGTTTTTTTCAGCTTATGTTTGACATAGTTAAAGATACTGTTCAATACATCCAACATCTGCAGCCAGATAGTGAATTTTTTGTCATAGTATTTCTTTTAAATTAATTTATGTTCTGAACTCTTTTTCAGTTTTTTTAATATATATGTATACATTGTTGTTTTATGTTTATAATGCATTTTTTTCAACAGGTTCTAGTGGTGACTTTGTCACATTTCAATTATAGTGTAGTGTTATAAGATTCAAATGCATTTTTAAACTTAGCAATAATTGTTTTTAAATTTTTTTACAATATTCCAGTGGTGACTATAGTGATCACACCGTTTTCCAAAAATTGTAGTGAAATGCAATTTTTTGGGCACATTTTTAAAAAAATTTTGACTCTTTTTCAAGATTGCACTTTTTTTTCAATTACTAGTGGTGACTTTGTGTCACATTTTGAAGTACAAAAAGAAAAAGAATAAAATGAAAATTTTTTTGTACGTTACATTTTGACTTTTTTTCAAAAAGTTAATTATTCCAATAAATTTTTTGTGGTGACTTCGTGTCACATTTTTAGTTATTTAGTAGGCTGTAATTATTTTTAATTCATTTTTGGTATCATTCTCCATTTTTAAGATCCAATTTCTAGCAACATTCCAGTGGTGACTTCATGTCACAATGTAGTCGTTAGACTAATATTTCATGAAACATGTTTGTTTCACATTTCCACTTTCTTTACATTTTTTTAAAATTTTACAATAGTTTACGGGTATCAATCATTTTTTCTCAACCAATCTTGCGAATGACTTTTTTTTATGTATCATGTCAATGATACTTATAAACATAATAGAATGCTTTGAGTATTGTAATAATATTTTAGAATTTTTTTAGCAGTGTTTGTCTGTTGACAAAAATTTAGTGAATTTTCAAAATTTTCTTGAATTTTTTCAAAAAAAAAGGAAAAGTTTTAATTTTTCTTTTATGTGTCTATGTTCTTCTCATGTTATGTTATGTTTCTTCTCTAGAATGTACTTATAAGAAAATATTCAAATTTGTGTTTAAAAAAAAAAAAAAAGATATACTTACATTTTACAAATTTTTTCAGAATAGTAACATGCTAGCAAAATCTCAAAAGAGATGTAAACAAAGGTAAGAATATGCTATGTGAATATTTATTTTCATGTAAACATACATGTTTACAAAATCTTTTTTAGTCTATCAATTTTTACCATGGTTTAATAAATTGTGTACGTACATATTGTTTCAATTTGTGAGCTCACACACACCTTTTTACTTTTGATTATCACTTTTTGGTGTTAAATTTTATTGCTATAGCAGTGTATTTATATTTGTATGTGTTTAAAATTTTTTTGATATGAAGTATGCTCTTAGGGTTATGCAGTTTTGCCCATTTTGTGAGTAGTCTTTTTCATGTGATTTGTACTATGTGTATAATGTTTTGACCTTTCCTATTTTTTTGTGGTACCACTCCCCCTTTTCTTTCTTTTAACTTAAAATAATGTAATTTTTTATATAGGTTTAATAAGGTATAACTGTAATTCTTCTCAACATTTGTGTACATGTACTAATTGTTTTTCAAAGCTACCCACCTGTAGGGTAACGTCTGTTCCCCGTGTAATCCTGATGGCATCTGATGATCCTCCGGTATTCTCTCAACTTCACTTTTTCTTTTCGAGTTTGTTGTTTACCTTGTTTTGGGTTAGTTCTTTTTCAGTCATTTCATTTAATTGTTTTTCCATTTAATTGCTTGTCTCCTTTAGTTCAATATCAGTCAATTTTAGTCCTTTTGTTCATTTTTGCATCTTGTTTGGAATTCTTAGTGTGAAAAAATCAACTTTATTTCTGCAATAAAGCATTGGAGTTTCAGACCTTGCTTCAGCTCTTATAGCTATGGACTAAAAGTTCTTTTTCAACGTTTGTTGGGGTGTAATATATTGTGTGGCAATATATTTTGTTTACTTTCCCCAGGCAGTTTAATTAATCTCACTTTTAAACATCTCTTATTTATTTAATCTAACCTTTTCTGTTTTAAATTTACTGGTTTCATTTCCCATTTTCAGTTTAAGCACTGTTTTCATTTCAGCACGCGATGTTTAGTAAATCGCATTTTGCGATCCTCTTTGCGCCGTTTTAGCGAGGTCGTCTCGCTCCTGTCTTTTCTTGGCGCGCTCTCACCTTTTTACGGTAACCCTTTAGCTGCCGCGCGCGAGTTTAAAAGCGTTCTCTCTCTCTCTCCTAGCAGCAGGAGTCGCAGGTATAGTGCAGTTACTAGTACAGCGTCATACGGTTTTAGCTCGCCGCGCATTCCGCGGGCCTCGTGCCCCGAATGTGCCGGTAATGTCGGAAGTCAATGCGTAGTTTTGCTAGAGAATATTTTTATAACGAGGCTAAGTTTCCTTTCCTAAGGACCTCTTCTTAGTGTTTTATTCAACTAGTTTTAGCGTATATCCACATGAATTATTAAGAAGATCCTTTGTGAAAATCAAGACTGATTTCTATCCTCACAGATGCTTCATGATCATCGGATGCCGAGCAGTGGACCCCACCTTTCATCTGCATACCTTTTACTGAAAGAATAAAAGTCTTCCATGTTTAAAACATGTACAGGTGTTTTTTATTGCAAGAGTGGAGGTACTGTATCTTATTTCCTTTTTCCTTTCTCAGCTTGATCACCTACTTGGATCGGGTTATTAGTGTACATTCACAGCGCATTTGTAATTAATCGAGGCAACTGGACGATCGCGTTTATTCTAATGAATCCATTTCTAGTATGCAAAAGACAGTAGTGAACCTTTTTTTAGAAATATTATAAGCACCCATTAGAACAAATTATTTCTTCTGAATATAAACATTACATTATGACACATTTTGTGCATAAAAGCCTGACAAAGTAATAAAGACCTCAATCAATTTTCGTTTCATAAATGTTGCAAAATTAAAAAAAAAATAATAATAATAAGGAAAGATTTTGATCATTGAATTTATAATAGTTCTAACATAACTCTTGAATTCGGGCATCATTTTTAGTTAGTTCCATCGGGCAAAATAAATAAATTATTTTGGGGCAAAATTTATAAAAAAAAATAAAATAAAATAATGTGTTTCTTTAGACCCACGGCAAGTTCCCTTAATCGGTATCTAAGAAAGAGAATTGCATTTCAGAAAATAAAAAATCTTCGATTTAAATACGTTATAACAAATACCAATTATCTATGAATAGAAAATTGTTTGAAGTGAATGTCTGTAAAAAATGAAAATATGAGGACTTTATAGCCTATAAATTATAGAGTATGAAATGTAAAATACTTTCCATTAGCACCCAGTATTCCCTAAACATCAGTGCATCCTATATTACGTGTCCAGTGAAATCCTGCCCGTAATATAAGAAAATTGAGTTTATGTTTTGAATAAGCATCCAAAACTATATAGAATCCATATAAACATTCAGAAAAGTTTTCAAAATGCAAATTTTGTGAACCTTTGTTGTATAGCATTCATTCAATAAATACGAACAGTTGATGCATCAGATATTTAAAACTAATTCGAATGCTAACGTTCTAGCATAACCATGTGATAGACTACCTCATAACAAACTTTATATATATATATATATACTAGGGGGCTCTGCCCTCTGCAAGCTACGCTCGCCAACCCCCGTTCAGACACTGTAGAATCTAAAAGCACGCTAATCTGAAATTTAAAAAGGTTAGAGAAGATTGAACTATACTGAAAAAACCTGTAGCGATCTCCCTGTAAAAGGATTTCCATTCAATTCCCTTTGATTGCAAAAATTTAAGGTAGAATCAGTTGCTGTTAAGACATCCAATGGTTGTTTTCGTGTTTGGTTAAAGAAGATCAGTTAAAAATTTGAAAAGAAGCTAAAATAAAATGAATTAAGTAAACAGAGTCTTTGTTTCTCGGTATTTTTTAACAGTGTTATAAACCGATTGACATAATACAATTACTAAAATATGCTGCTTTAACCCTTTCAAGGGCGGTGGTTCATTTTTGGGCCACTTAATTTTAATTCTTAAATGCCACATTAGCATCAGAATATTAGGATGAAAATATCCCTTTTATTAAGTAACTGAACAAAAGAATTTTTGTATTTCGAAATGTGTTTGTAAATTCTAGTGTCATTCACTGATTTCAAGATTTTACGAATAGAAGTGCCTTGTCCGTGAAAGGGTTAAACGCATATTAATGTATTTATTATTTTAAAGTTTCCTTTCCCTTTTAATATTCACGTGTAAATACAATTTTCAGGACATAATTTTCAATATTTTCCGGCCTTTAACACGTACTCATTTAATAGTAATTTTAAAGGGGTATTTTTCTGTTTTTAATAGTCACGTGAAAATAAATTTTTAATCGTTAGGAAATATTATTCTTTGCGCTGTTTTTAAAATTGAAAACAATCTCTATAATAATAACCTAAGTCATGTGACTATCATCAACAGCTCCAGGCGGATCCCTTCGCTTTTTATATTCCAGGCGGCCATTTTGTCACTTTAATGTTAGCCAGCCACAGGTGTGATAAGTTGCCGAATATTATTCTATCCCCATTATTTCGTTTATATTATAGTAGTCCAAGTCATGCAACTGCCATAAGCAACGGGCTGATTCCTTCGCTTTTCATAAGAAAGGTTTCCATTTTGATTAAATAATCAAAATTATTTTTTCGAATAAAACTACATAAAAGTTCCCATGATCACAAAGAATTCTTGGTACTTTTATGTTAGCCGGGTGAAAATCTCGCCAATAGCTTTTTTTTTAACTCGCCAGTTAGCATTTTTTTTATTTTTCGAGTGGTAAATTAAAACGTGCTGCTTGGTTATCCCATCGACCAAAAATATGTCGCCAAACTATAAGATTAAATGCCAATAATGGTTGATCGTAAATGTCACATTCACTTGACTTTAAGGAAGTGACACATGTTCGCGCCATCAAGTGATTTTTATTTCGACGTTTTGTTTGTATTTTTATTAATGTTATTCTAATTTATTTCTTCTTTTGTTATTTAAAAAAAAATATATATATATGTGCCAATTTTTATAATTTGGGGAAATTGGTCGACGGTAGAAGTAATAACATTGAAGTGGAAATTAAATCTCATGATTTGTTGCATTGTCACATACGCACCGGGTTTGGCGTGATTTTTTTTTTTTTTTTTTTTTTTTTTTTTTTTTTTTTTTTTTTTTTTACGACAATTTGGCGAAAACCTCGTTTTCAAATACCCGTTACATATGTATTATTAAATTATTTTCTGTTATTTTCAAAATGAAATAACAATAAATATATTTTAAAAATAATAATAATTAGTAACTATAGAACAAAACAATTTATAACATTTTTTTTGTAAATAAAAAGAAAATAAATTCAAATAAACATTTATTAATAAGTAAGCAACAATAGACGGGTTACCATGTCAGGCAAAATAACGCCATTTTGGCGCCAATTAGGTACCCCGTTGCGTATATGACATCTGTGTCTAATATTTTTCTTTTCGTTTCGTTTAAAAAAAAGAATGAAGTAAAAGCCGTTTATTTTAAAGGTTTCAATTTTAAATGAAAGTTTTGTATTAAATAAAATGATAATGAAATACAAATTGAATTCTGAATAAAAGTAACATGATACATTTCTTAGCATACATTTAAGGGAGGCCAAACTCGTCGCCAAATTAATTTAAAATAACCTTTTCTAAAATATAAAAAAAAATATCTGTTATGATTAAAATTTGAGTTGCCATTATTAGAAAAAAGTATTTAAAATTAGAAAAAAATAATATTTCGAAAACTAATTTTAATTTTAAAATTCTAATACCAGTTTTGTGATCTGTGGATCAATACGGATTTTTGGTGTTAATTTCATCGCAAAATATTCCATATTTTAGGATAAATCACCGTGAAACGTAATCAGTTGTTTAATCAGTCGTTTCATAGAATCGTTACATAAATTCGTTTCAATTCGATTCATTAGGATTTTATATATATAGGGTAGATATAATAATAATAAATTTCGCCCTTTTATCTTAGTAAATCTATTCCAAATTCTTAACATTTTTCATTTTTACCTATCTTTAATAATATCTTAATATCTTTTGTCTTTTATTTCATGCATTTAAATTTGTGTATTCTTTTATTAGTATAAAAACCTTAATCCATTCACCTCATCTTATAAAAACCATTAAATTACTTTATTTCATTTTATTCTAAAACTAAATTCTTTTTCTTTCGAATATTTTTAATAGCATTGTTCGATGATGTTCTTTTCCCCACAATTCTTTGCTAGCTTCGCGCCAGCATTTGATTGCGTTTTAATACTGACGCCGAGGCTAAATAGTTCGCATCGTCGTCACGCGTGTGTTTCCCCCTTCCCACTGGAGCTTGTCCTACCGCATTTCTGCTCTTATCGCGTCCTACCGGCTACTTTTACGGGATTTGTTATTTAACGTGTATTGAATTCATACGCATGCAGTTTTTGAATGTATTTAACCGGTTGCATGTGCTAGGAGAGGGAGAAATTTACGATTATTTATTTGCTTAATTAAACCACGCTATCTGGGGAGCTTTTTTCCTGAATCTTCGTCATGTTGTTCTAATACGTAACATTTAGTGGTACATATCACGACGTAACAACTGCCCGCATATGGATGACATATAACTAGTGGAATTTGGTGCATCATATAGCCGAACAATAAATGTTTTGATGTATCTAAAGGCTTCGATTATTATTCTTCGGAAAACTTTCCAATGGACGACAGCCTGATCTTCCACACTTCCATCACGATTTTACGACTTCAAAAACTATGATTTCTTCGTTGAGTTACATAACGAGGGTATGCTGTTGCTTAAGATCGACATGTTTATATGATACTAGTGAAAACGTATCATAAACCAGTAGGATCTTACGTTCTTGTAGAAATAAAATAATAGTTGGAGCCGATGGCGTTCTCACAATAAAACCAAAGAAATTCTGACTTAATGGAATTACGCAGTGTTATTTTCAACGATAATGTGCATCTTTAATGTCATAGACGTAAGTGGTCATGTACTATAAATACAGGGCTCCCAAATGGTTCGCCAACTTAATACCAATATTATTTGAAAAAAAAAATTTCTTTTTAGATTTTTCTTACAAACCGACCGGGAAACACCTTTGAAAGTTAATTCTAGCGCAAACCTACCATAACATTTTCTGTTAAAATTTATTGGTATTCAGTTGGAGGACCATTTGGGAGCCCCGATAATGAGTCTAATAACCAATATAGCTCCCGGTGGCATATTAGAACACTTGACGGAGACATCTGACATGATTTACACCTATCATAAGAGATGAATGTCCAAGTGAGTGCTCGAGGGAAAAAATGTTTTTAGTTAAATGTTATTAGTTCAAAATAAAAAAAAGAAACATTTTTTTTTTAACTAATAAAATATAGGTCAACATAGCTGGATTTTCATAGCTGTAAGTTCAAGTTTGTTCTCTCTTGTGCGCTCCGTACATAGTGAGATTGAAAGATTAAAATATGAACCTTTTTATATGTAATATTCAGACACATACACGAAAATACAATAAGCACAATGCAGAAACAGTTGTTATGTGCGTTATTTAAACAAAACACTATTTCCAAAAATGTCTTAAAAATCAAGCCCTATCTGTAGAAGCTCTCTTTAAAACGGCTGGTGTTTACAAAAATATTTTCCTATGTAGACGTATTAACTTATATTTAACTACTAGGGGGCTCTGCCCCCTGCAAGCTACGCTCGCCAAACCCCCATTCAGACACCGCAGAATCTAAAAGCACGCTAATTTGATCGCTTTAAAAAAGATTAGAGAAGACTGATTTATAATTGAAAAAACCTATAGCGATCGCCCGGTAAACGGGTTTCCATTCAATTCACTTTGATTGCAAAAATTTAAGACCGAATCATATGCTATTAAGACATCCAACGGTTGTTTTCGTGTTTGATTAAAGAAGACCAGTTAAACATTTGAAAGGAAGCTAAAATAAAACGAATTAAATAAACAGAGTCTTTGCTTCCCGGTATTTTTTAACAGCGTTATAAAACGATTGACATAATACAATTTACTACAATTACTACAATTTACCACTTTAGCCCCTTCAAGGGCGGTAGTTCATTTTTGGACCACTTAATTTTAATTCTTCAATGCACCAGAATATTGGAATGAAAATTTTCCTTTTATTATTAAGTGAAAAAAGCATTTTCGTATTTCGAAATTTGTTTGTAAATTCTGGTGCCATTTACTGATTTCAACATTTTACGAATAGAAGTACCTTGCCCTTGAAAGAGTTAAACGCATGTTAATGTATTTATTGTTTTAAAGTTTCCTTTCTCTTCTAATATTCACGTGTAAATACAATTTTCAAGACATAATTTTCAATATTTTCCTGCTTGTAACACGTACTCATTTAATAGTAATTTTAAAGGGGTTTTTTTTCTGTTTTTAATTGTCAGGTGTAAATAATTTTTTAATCGTTTGGAAATATTATTCTTTGCGCTGTTTTTAGAATTGAAAATAATCTCTATAATAATATCCTAAGTCATGTGACTATTATCAACAATTCTGGGCGGATTCCTTCGCTTTTTATATTCCAGGCGGTCATTTTGGTAATTTAATGTTAGCCAGACACAAGCGATAAGTCGCCAAATATTATTCTATCGCCATGATTTCACATATATTACAATAGTCCAAGTCATGTAACTGCCATAAACAATTACAACACTTCGCTTTTCCTAAGAAAGGTTTCCATTTTGATTAAAGAATCAAAGCTATTTTTTCGAATAAAACTACATAAAAGATGCCATGCTCACAAAGAATTCTTGATACTTTTATGTTAGCCGGGTGAAAATCTCGCCAATAGCTTTTTTTAACTCGCCAGTTAACATTTTTTTTTTATTTTTCGAGTGGTAAATTGAAACGGTACTACTTGGTTGTCCCATCGACCAAAAATCTATTGCCAGAATATAAGATTAAATGCCGATAATGGTTGATCATAAATGTCACATTCACTTGACTGTAAGGAAGTTACACGTGTTTACGCCACCAAGGGATTTTTATTTCGACGTTTTATTTTTATTTTTATCAATGCTAGGCACATATGTCATATACGCCCCATATTGGCGCGACTTTTTTCCGACGGTAATTTGGCGAAAACATCAACAGCATAAACAACAACGTCCGGGTTACCATATCAAGCAAAATAACGACACTTTGGCGCCAGTTAAGTACACGTTGCATATATGACATTGGCGTCAGAAAAAAATCGCGGAAATATGGGGCGTTTATGACATCTGTGCCCAATGCTATACTAATTTATTTCGGCACAGATGTCATATTATTACGGTCCCGTATTGGCACGGTTTTTTTCCGACGCCGAAAAAAATTAGCGAAAACATCACCACCATAAACAACAACATCCGGATTACCATATCAAGCAAAATAACTATACTTTGGCGTCAGTTAACCTTTAACCGGAATCGGTAAATAGTTCCACATTAGTGGAATCTTATGCCCAAAAGGACCCTTTAATTAAAATCCAAGATATTTTCTAATATATATGAAATTACCACTTAGATGGGTTATAAGCGCATTGAAAAAGTTTCATGTACTATATAAATCAACTTTTATTCATATATATCTTGAAATTATACATTTTTTTTAATTATTATTTAGTTCTTTAAGTGTTGATGCGCGCGTTTCGAAATTAAACGTTTTTTTTGTCGTTGTCCGGTCAAAATGGACCCACGATTCCGGTTAAGGGTTAAGTACCTTTGCGTATACGACATTGGCGTCAGAAAAAACCGCGCCAATATGGGGCGTATATGACATCTGTGCCTTTGTTTGTTCTTTCGTTATTTAAAATAAAAATTACGTCAATTTGTACAATTTGGTGAGTGCTTTGGCGATTTATATAATTTGGCGAAATTGGTCGACTGGATAACTAAGAGTACATTTAAAACATTGCTTTGAATTTGAAATTAAATGTCAGGATTTCTTGCAATATTTAATCGGGTTTCGCGTGATTTTTTTTTACGATAATTTGGCGAAAACCTCGTTTTCGAATACCAGTTGCATATGTATATGTATATTTAAATTATTTTCTATTGTTTTTAAAATGAACTAATAATAAATAAAAATAATTAATTAATAACTATAGAACAAAGCAATTTATAACTTTTTTTAATTTTAAATAAAAAGAAAATAAAGGTAAATAAACCTTTAATAAATAAGCAACAGTAGCCGGGTTACCATGTCAAGCAAAACAACGCCCTTTGGCGCTATTTAGGTAACCCGGTGCGTATATGACATATTTTTCTTTTCGTTTCGTTTTAAAAAGAGAAAGAAGTTAAAGCCATTGATTTTAAATTTTTCAGTTTGAAATGAAAGCTTTATATTAAATAAAATGATAATGGAAAAAAAAAAAAAAAAAAAAAACGTTGTTTTTAGCATAGATTCAAGTGAGGCCAAACTGGTCACAAATTAATTAAAAATAATAACCCTTTCTGAAATACGAAAAGAAATATCAGTATATCAGTTATGATTAAAATTTGAGTTGCCATCATTAGAAAAATGTATATAAAACTAGTAAAAAATTAATACTTCGAAAACAGTGGCGTGGCGTCCGGTCATCGCTGGATGCGGCGATGACCAAGCAATATTTTAAAACTCTTAATAAGCTTTTAAAACTCTACGATCCAGTTTTAGCAGAACATTTGGAGTTCATGTATAAGTGAAGGTAAGATTTAAAGTTTCTGTTTTGAACATTCAACCATTGAATTCAAAATTCGTGAACCATTGAATTCAAAATTCATGAATTCATTGAGTTCAAAATGAGTGAAAAATTAGTTAATAATTTTTCACCACAAACTTAAATAATTGCGATGACCACCGAAAATTTTCACGCCACGCCACTGTTCGAAAACTATTTCGAATTTAAAAATTCTAATACCAGTTTTGAAATTCGCGGATCAATATTGATTTTTGGTGTTAATTTCATCGCAATGTATTCCATATTTTAGGAGAGATCGCCGTGAAATATAATCAGTTGTTTAATCAGTCGATTCATTCTTGCGTTTCATACTTCCGTTACATACTTCCGTTTCATAAAATGCGTTTCATTAGGATTTTATATATACTAGGGGATCGAACCCGAGCTCCTCGGGTTACAGAATATAGGTGAAAACCATTTTTTTTTTAACTCTAATTATTTTTTTACATGTAATATATATTTTAGATTGCCCACTAACATCAAAAAGATTTTTCATATGAAAAATATCAATTATGCAATCAAATAAAGTTTTGAAATTTATTAAAAGCTATACTTTCACATGTCACCGCATGCCAGGAGTTATTAACTCAAGATTTTTCGACTTACGTCAGTCGTTCCGATCATTTCGGTGCTTTAAGCGCGTGGTTCAATCGCATGTCTGTTAAATCCGTTTCTTATTTACATTATTTTATTTATTTTTCTATAGAGGAAGTTTTAATTTTGTTATGGAACATTAGACGGAAACATCTGCTGAATTTTTTACATTGTTTTAAGGGCAAGCGGATTAACCTTTCGTAATCGAGCTACACGTGATAGAGATAAATTTAAAAATAATTTATGCTTGAAAATCAATATATATATTACGCTATCGTACGTGGCACAGAAATCGCGATTATTTGTTAATTGTTTATTGGCAACGTCCGAATAAAAAGCATCTCATTGGTTATTGTGTAATATTTTTAAAAATGGAATAACAATAAGTAAATAAAAAGTTTAATTAATAACTATAGAACAAAACAATTTATATAATTAAAACAAATAAAATAAACTATAAATAAATATAAACTGTATAATATAATTGTATATATAAACTGTAAATAAACTATTTATTAATAAATAAACAACAACATCCGGGTTACCATATCAAGCAAAATAAGGTCACTTTGGCGCCAGTTAAGTACCCCGGTGTGTATATGACATTGGCGTCAGAAAAAAGTCGCGCCAACGTAGTGCGTGTATGGCACCTGTGCCGTCTTTTATTCATCTAATTCAGGGTTGGCGAACCTTTTTTCCTCCGCGTGCCAACTTTTCCCAAAAAGCATAATTCGTAGCCAGACGTGCCATCTATAAAACGAATTTAATGGATAAGGAAATCAAGAATTAAAATTTATTAAATCGTAAATTATTTATTGGGAATTTAAAAATATGGGCAAGATACACGTAGTATTACATTGTAATATTTATAGAAATAAATATATTTTAGAAAATAATAATTAAAAAAAAACGCATGCGATTTCTATTGTTGCATCTTGGAGGGAAAATATATGAGGTTCATACTTATTTTCATTTAACAGAATGCAAGCTGAACTGGTTTTATCTGACAAGTGGTTTATATTTCAGTTTTAATATTATCACTTGTGAAAATAATTAAACGCAAAAAATGATTATAGGCGAAAAAGTTTTTTAAATGCAAATACCAGTTTAAAAAAAAAAAAAAAAAAAAAAAAAAAAAAAAAAAAACTGGAATTAAATTCCAAGTTGCTGTAATTTTATCATCAGCATTTTTACCTATATTTCTTAATAATCTTTTCCATATTTTCCATATCTTGTCTTTGTTTGATAAAATTTTCAGTCCATATTCAACTAGATTGGAATTTAATAAGCTGAAATTTAAATTCTTCAATATCGAATGCCAACAAGCTCAACACATCTATATCATTATATTTTGTGTAATGAATGCCACTGTATCTTGATTTAAAACCTCAATCAGCTGCGTGCCAAAAATGTTCTTTTGCGTGCCACTTCTGGCACGCGTGCCATAGGTTCGCCGACCCTGATCTAATTTAAAATACAATAAACAAATAAATAAATGAAGGTAATTTTACTGTATAGGTACTTGGCGAAATAAAGAAAAGATCCATGGCGAGAAAATAAATTTTTTTCTGGCAACCGATTTAATCAAAATATTTTTTTTCAAATAAAACTGCATAAAAGTTTTCGTGATAGCAAAGAGTTTGTACTTTTATGTTAGCTGGGCGCAATTCTCGCCAGCAGCATTTTTTATTTTTCGATGGGTAAATTAAAACAATGTTTTGATGTTGAAATTAAATGGTTTATGGTATTGTTTATTCTTTTTCTTTTTTAAAGAATTTTTTTTAAGTCATGAATTTTAAAGGTTTCATTTTTAAATTAGAGTTATCCATTCTAAATAAAATGAGTGAAATGATTATATTTTAATCTGAATTAACTAAATATGGGAAAAAATGCGACGGGTACAATATTTGGCGATTTATCACCTGTGCCCGATTAACATAAAAGTAGGGAGTTCTCGATTTCTCTATCAGAATCTTCCAATTTGGCGAAGGATTGAGCAAGTAAATTAAATCATGAATAAAAGTAACATGATACAATGCCTAGCATACATTTAAGGGAGACCAAACTGGTCGCCACGGGCGGCTAGTTATTTTAAAAACCATAAAAACCAAGTCAATTAAGATACAATTTTCAAACAAATTGCATTTGAAAGTAGATTTTTTCCTCCATTTGACGGTTTAAAAATTTAAAATATGCGATAATTAGAAATTTAAAAAATCGCTGACATAGCGCGTATTTTAATTTCAGTTTTTTTTTCAGTTTTTATGAGAAAATGACAACAAAAAGGTAGAGAAATATAATATTTTCTTTCCTCCGTATTATTTTCCCTTTACTTTCAATCATCCACGACTTTCAACAGAAATGGAGTTCTTCAGTTGCCACAATTACTAAAAATGTATTAAAAACTACAAAAAAATTAATATCTCAAAATTAAATTGAGATACAGCTTTCAAACAAATTGCATTTAAAAGAGCATTTTTTTCCTTATACGACGGTGTAAAAATTTAAAATGTGCGATGTTTAGAAGTTTAAAAATTTGCAGTAGAGAAAATTGCAAAACCAAAATTTTATTTCAAATTTCTAAGTGTTGCCATTCGCAGAATGACGTATGCGTTACGCACAGATATGTTTGTCCTTTATAATATAGATAGGGTAGATATAACATACGTTTAATTTAGGAAATTTTAATTGCTATATATGTCATGTGAAATGTTAGCTTCGAGATTTATTTCGAGTATGTGACTTTGATACTTAGACATTCGTAAATCCCTCGTAAGTTATGTTACTTTAAATGTCCTATAACAGAACGATGTCATTTATTTTTCATATTCTCATTTTTTATTCATCAAAAGACGCCTGGAGGGCGTTGTTTTGCATCAATTGTATTAACTCACATAAAAAGTTAGACAAAGCAAATTTTGGAAATATTATTTTAAGACTATTACTTGAAATGATACGAGCAATTGCTGCAACGAATGCCCTAAAGTGTAGATGCTCAATGATTATTCATTTGAGATACTGAGTGTATTTGAACGCAATATTTACAAAATTGCTCTCCCTGAATTATTTTTATAGTGTCAGTTGTACAAAGTAAAGAAAGTTAGATTTCAATTTTTCAGATTAAACTATAATGACAGTATGATAATAGATACTGTAATGATGAGAAACAAATCAGAAATCAAATATCTTTAATAGAAGTAATTATATATATGAAGGTGTAAATAAAAAATAATACGCAAACATATAACGCATAAATATATATATATATATCATTAGAAAATGTTGGCAAAACATGATAAATAAAAACAAGTTATTTTTATAAATCATTAATATGTAAAAAAAAAAAAAAAAAAAAAACTTAGTGTAAGAAGTTGTTTGGATTATTAATTAGAAACTTATAAATCTCAAGAATCCATAACTGTAAAAATTATTCATTTTAAAAGAGAAATATTTACGACGTATACAAAGAAAAACTTTTATCAGAAAATGAAGAACTAATTAAACCTATGTAAACAAAATATCCTTATTGCAAAATCCTATTAAAATTTAAAATCAAGAATGTAAACCTCCGATAAAAACAATTACTAGGTCAAGGAAGCACACCATTTTATTTAAGTAAACAACTATTAATTAGTAATCAAGGTAAAAATTATTATAAAATAGAGCCACGCATTAGTTCTGCAGTTTAATCTATATTACAACAATGTATTTCTTTTGTTATTGCTAATGATTAACCTCTGCGTAAATTTAATGAAATACTTTGGTGTTATGCATAACACAGTGATAAAGTACACGAGATATGTGTTTCTTTAAAAAATGAAAATACTTAACACCTAAAAAAATTGTATTTGAGCAGAAAAAAATGTAAGAATACTAACAGAAAAATAGTTTTAGAATAGAAATTATAAGAAAAAATAATATTAATATAAGCTTGCATTTTGGTAAAC
The DNA here is from genome assembly GCA_963932465.1 of Maratus speciosus. Classification (NCBI taxonomy): domain Eukaryota; kingdom Metazoa; phylum Arthropoda; class Arachnida; order Araneae; family Salticidae; genus Maratus; species Maratus speciosus. The sequence continues at coordinate 200,796,421 of OZ010790.1, read as the reverse complement.
TTTAAAAGCTGTAATTTACATAAAATATAAATCGGGTTTAACTCTATTCTAGGAGTACACTCTAACAGAGAGTTGCAAAATCTGCTGGATCACAAGTTTTGCGCTATCTTAATTCAACTAATACAAATTTTAAAGTTTTCGAAATGGTATTAAACCTAAAAGTTTGAACTTAACTTATTATATAAACTCTAAGTAATTTATTTAGTATTATAACCTCGTAAAAGAATATCACATTAGGATTATAATTTCAGGAGATATTAATAAAAATATGAAAATATAATTTAAAGTCTGAAGCTCTAAATTGTGAATGTTTATAATTCCAAAACGTATCATCCAAATGACTTGAAATTTAGTTTCTAGACGTAGTTTGAATCGAAGATTTAAAATATATATTGTCAAAATTGGGTGTTACCCATGAAAAAAAAAAAAAAACCTCTGGTCTGGTTTTTATTTGTAGATGTCCCCTTAAGCAAATTTTATGTGAATCATTTGAAGTAGACTTAATTTCCAATCGTTTGGTACCAGTAACATTCTTCTATTATAATTTGTTGCAGGGTTAGTTTGATGGGTTTTATTTTTTTTCCCACTATTGTATCTAGAGCACCCTTCAACTCCCCGCAGAGCACTAAGTTTGCGTAACGGAAAAAATCGATTTCCTTATAAAATATGTAACCTGGGGAAATCGATTAATTTTTCCTGGAAGGATTAAATAAACGCCTACTACACCTGATTTTTTAACAATTTTATTTTCAGCAGAGTCGGAAATAGAGTTCGGGGTAGGGCATACTATAGCAATATATTTACGACGATGTCGCTGAAAATATAATACCTAAAATTAAAATAAATATATTTTTGAATTCGGTGTAACTTATCTTTCAAACGGTATCCCACATGATATACAAAAACTACTTTTTAAAGTAACTCAATAAGAGCCCTCTAAATTTTTGCTACAAATATTTCGGAAAGGCTAATAATCTAAAAATGTGCCTCAATAACCTTTATAACACTGGCAAATTCGAACTTTTCACTTTCCATAGTTTTTGATAAAAAGACTGTAACAGAAGAACACACAGACACATGAGCAATCACAATGTTTAGTCCGTTTTTACTTTTTAAATACGGAATCCGAATTTATGCATTTATGAAGTGCACATAAATATGCATTCTGCAGATCATGCGATGGAAAGAATTTATAATTTATTCCCAGAGCCACACAAAAGAAATCCGTTATACAATGATGTAGGATTGGGGAAAGTCTTTGTAACGTATTTTAATTATATTAAACTATTTCAAGTATAATAAAAATGATATACGGTACTCATTTTTATTACAAGTTACCTCCTGTAGAATATCAAGTGCACAGCATTTAGCGGGACACACAAACGATTTCGGATATAGAACTATATTCTAGTACTGTATATAAGCTATATGGAAAGACATTTTCAGTTACGGTATGCATTTTTACGTTTTACTAAATTTATCATACTACGTGGTCTGTATAAATACTACAGGTCATATACAAGGCCACACAAAAGAATTCTTAAGGGTTACGAATGCTTTCGTGCATGGACGATAACGATAAAAGAAGGTTTTTAATTAAGCTATGCATGCTCATAAACGATATAATATAAAATTTTGTCAAAATCGTTTGAGCCGTTTTTTAGATACACTTATCTTGACCCGCGGTGTCCCAAAAATGACCCAATAATCGAATTTTTTGAACATGTGACTTAGCCCAATAGTCTTCTCATGTTCAGAAACGATATAATACAGAATTTTGTCAAATTGTTTTGAGCTATTTTTAGATACAATTAGCTTGACCCACAATGACCCAAAAGCGACCCAGTAATCGATTTTTTTCGAACATGTGACTTAACCCACACGTCTTTTCATGCACAGAAACGATATAATATAAATTTTTCTCAAAATGTTTTGAGTCGTTTTTTAGATACAATTAGCTTGATCCACAGTGACCCAAAAATGACCCAGTAATCGATTTTTCTCGAACATGAGACTTCGCCCACACATCTTCTCATGCCCGGAAACGATATAATACAAAATTTTGTCAAAACGTTTTGAGCCGTTTTTTAGATAAAATTAGCTTGCCCCACTGTGACCCAAAAATGACCCACAAATCAAATTTTCTCGAACATGTGACTTAGCCCGATGGTCATCTCATGGCTAGAAGCGGTATATTACAAAATTTTGTCAAAATATTTTGAGGCATTTTTTAGTTTTAATTAGTTTGACACCTGACCCATTGTGAACCAGAATGACCCTCTAATCGAATTTTTTTGAACATGCGACCTAACTCAATGGTATTCTCGAGCTCGAAAACGATAGAAAACAAAATTTCGTCAAAATCGTCACAGCCTTTTCTAGATAAACTTAGCTTGACCCACAGTGACCCAAAAATGACCGACTAATCCATTTTTCTCTAACATGTGACTTAATCCGTTGGTCTTTTCGTAATCCAAAACAGTAGATCACAAAATTTAGTCAAAATCATTAGAGCCGTTATTTAGATAAAATTAACTTGACCCGAGGGGACCCAAAAATGACCCAATAATCGAAAATTCTCGAACATGTGACCTAGTACAATAGTTTTCTCGTACCCGAAAACGATTAGATATAAAATTTAGTCAAAATCGATTAAACCGCTTTTAAGATATAATTAGCTTGATCCTGACTCACTATGACCCAAAATGGCCCACTAATCGAATTTTCTGGAACACATGAACTAGTCCAATGGTCTTCTCGGGCCCGAAAATGGTAAAATAAAAAAAAAAAGTGAAAATCGTTTGAGCCGTTTTTAAGGCTAGGGGGCTCGGCCCCCTACGAGCTACGCTCGCCAACACCCGTTCAGACACCGCAGTCTCTAAAAACACGCTAATTTTATCGGCTTTAAACAGATTTTGAAAGAGTGAATTATAATTTAAAAAACAGTGTCGATCTCCCTATAAACGGGTTTCTATTCATTTCTCTTCGATTGGGGAATTTTAAGGAAAAATCAGCTGCTGTTAAAAGATACAATGGCTGTTTCCGTCTTTGATTAAATAAAATCAATTAAACATTTTAAATTAAGCTAATATAAAAAGCAAATCTGCATTAAAATCCAAATATATTTCACAAATACCAATGCCTTCTTTTGACGGAAACGGCACAGAAGGTTAACGAATCTTAACTAAACCATTTAAGCAATTTCTTTATTTTCTGCTTCACAGATTTTTTTCTTTCAAATCATATTTTTTGTCGATGTAACTTCATTTTCAGCTTGTAATCTTTTTTTATTTTTATTAAATTACTAAATAGTCGCTCGAAAGCAGTCTAAACGCGTTCAATAAAATTAATATTAATCTTATTAATATAATCACAAAATATCAAAATAATGTCTCGCGCAATTTTTAAATTTAAACTGTTTTGCAATATTACTTTTTGTTCATTTTACGTAATAAGTGTAATGTGACATAAACGTGACGTAATTTCTCCTATTTAAGACTTCTAATGCATGTTAATGAATTTATTATTTTACAACAGCCTTTCTTTTTTAAAATTCACGTGTAAGTATAGTTTTTATGAAGTATTTTCAACGAGTTCCTGCTTTTCATACGTAATTATTTAATCCTAATTTGATTTTTTTTTCTGGTAATAATAGTAACGTGTAAAATAAATTTTTAATTTGAAGCAAACATTATTATTTGCGCTGTTTATACAGTTGGCAACAGCTTAAATTAATACCAATTTATAAAATAAGTAAAAAATATCTCTCGAAATGCTGAAAATTTGAATTTAAAATAGAAATAAAACCTCAAAAAATGAGTCAAATTAAAAAAGTGAATACAGTCTGCACACCGGGAAATTCTAAAGTATAAAATGATCTAAAAATGAATTGATTCCCATATATAGTTTTTGCTCCTATAAAACTTTTTTAATTGAACGATTTTGTCCAACTTTAGCATTAAATACCTCTTAAAATAATTATTCGATTTAAAGACTGTCTGCACCAGCGTGTTTATCAGATATTTCTCTATAATACCGCCGATTTCCATATTTTTACATGCTGTATTTTTCTTAATATTAACGGAGAAAGACCTCCGGTCACAAAAAATTTAAAACCGGCGGCGGCTGTGACAGCGTAAGTTACTTTTTTTTAGAATAGAGAGATAAAATTTGCATACACACACACACATACACACAAAATATTTGCTCGTGACGATTATGATTATGATATTATATCGTGATATGAGATTAACATTTACATAATAATATCTAAAAATATATTCTTAAAATTGATAATAATATTAATAAAAAAAGTGATTTGTGTGCCGAGTTCACTTAAATGGAACAATATTATTTTATTATTGTATAATATAATAGTATACTATAATAGTATAATAATATAATATTATAATTTTATTATATATAATACTATTTAATTATGCTAAAACATATTATGTCTTATTTCTCAAAGAAAATAAATTAGGCCTGTTTTATAAAAGTTTGTCAAAGAAGTCGTTTCATTAGTTCAGTTTTGTTTTGTTTTTTCATTAGCATTGGGAAAACCTCTTCATTTTTTTAGAAGAAAGGAAAAAAGTAATTCCAGATCATCGAATGATTAATTAGGTATCTTTTTTTTTTAATATTTGCAGTATCAATATACTGTGTCAATACGATTCGAATTGCTTCAGTATTCTGAACGTTATCGTGATGACGAGGTTTGCCTTTCTTTAGTTTTGTGTGATCCTGTAACCAAATTATAAAGGTCGCCCAAATGAAAGTGGCATTGCGGTAATAACTTCGCCATTTGAAGATAATTATGACTGTACATGCTCCTATAGAGGGCGCAGAGTGCTGGGAATGCATGCGATATCGTCAGATCTCGCCAAATGTGTGTGTGTGTGTGTGTGATAGTGTAGGATCACGTTAAAAGGCATCGTTAACATCATGGATGACTTCAAACGGTGTCAACGCGCGATCGAGCAATTTTTAACAGTGGAAAATGTGAGTGCAAGTGAAATCTATCGTCGAATGCAAAATCTGTATGGCACGGAGTATATGTTACACAGATCGGTATTCCGATGGTGTTAATATTTTCGTATTGGAAGAAGACCACGGCGTGACTTTTCGTCAGTAATGCTTCTTTCACTATAAAACTCCCTACAGCATCGCAAACGGAACTGCATGACATACACTCCGTGCCATACAGATATTGCATTCGATGATAGATTTCACTTGCACTCACATTTTTCGCTGTTAAAAATTGCACGACCGCGCGTTGACACAGTTTGGAGGCATCCATGATGCGAATGATGCCTTTTAACGTGCTCCCACGCTATCAAACACGCATCTGGAGGGCTCTTACATGCATTCATTTCGTTCATTTTTCGTTATACATGCATGGCTTCGCATGCATTCCCAGCATTCTAAGGTTCTATAGGAGCATACGCAGTCATCCTTCTGTTCAAATGGCGGAGTTATTACAGCAATACCACTTTCATTTCATAAACGAGGAATGTGATACTCCAACATCGTCTCAGAAATTGAATTTTGTTGGTTTCTCTAATAGGAATAAGTTATCACTTTCACATAATACATTATGTTTTTTTCTTTAACATTTTTCAGATGTCGATCAGTGAAAGAAAGAGAAACCAATCAATTCAAATATGACTGTTTATCAGCCTTACATATTTTTGTAGAAAAATATTTAATGGGATATTTTTAGTACTATTTCCTTTCATTTGACCACAATTTAAAAAAATGACGTTTGATGCGGAATGACGTTTTAAGCTAGTGAAACTTTAACAAGTTTTTACTGTATATGCACATGGCCAAAAAACTGGCCGCCAAAATCATATTTAACTTAATATCATTAGAGGAAATTTGCGATAACCAACCTTAAAAAAATAAAATAAAAGGCAGATTTTAGGATTTTTATGGAAAGTCATTATATAAAATTTGTCTAATGAGAGACGGGTGCTAGTGAAATTCCCTTTAAATAACATTATGTAAAAATATATTCTTTTGTTATTACTAGGGGGCTCTGCCCCCTACGAGCTACGCTCACCTACCCCCGTTCAGACACCCCAGATTCTAAAAGCATGCTAATTTCATCGGCCTTAAAAAGTTTAAATTATAATTTTAAAAAACAGTGACGGTCTCCCTGTAAACGAGATTTCATTCATTTTCCTTTGATTGGAGATTTTTAAGACGAAATCAGCCGCTGCTAAGAGATACAATGGCTGTTTTCGTCTTTGATTGAAAACAAGAAAGAAAAATCATGCGTACGGCATAGATTATGAAACACTTTCCAACACTCCCAGAAAGCTTTAACAAAACTTCATTATTTAGGGAAATAAGGTAAATAAGATAACTAACTAAACATTTAAAAAACTGATTTCAGCAGTTATCATCCATAGCCAAATATTTATTCCAATTCTTCCGAACAGCCGTGTATTTGATCTCTAGGCTGATATATATATTATATAAAAGAAAATTTAGTTTAAAGAAAATAAGTTAAAACTGGTGTGAATGACTAAGAACAAAAAATCTTCTTAACACACCATATATTTTTTTTTTTTTTTTTTTTTTTTTTTTTTTGTAAATGCGCTAGGCCTTTCGAAAGATCTGAGTCTTTCTTCGTCAGGCGCAAAAAAGACGTCCTTCTACTATGTCCCTCTCAGTCTTGCCTCTGCTTTCATAGTAGAAGGACGTCTTTTTTGCGCTTGACGAAGAAAGACTCAGATCTTTCGAAAGGCCTAGCGCATTTACAAAAAAAAATTTATGGTGTTTTAAGAAGATTTTTTGTTTTTGTTCTTAAAATTTATTTTATCAAGGAAACGCATAACAGGTTGAAATTTCTCTTTCAGCAATTTATACTAATAGATGAAAACATACTTCAATACTTTTCTACAACCCTGTTGTTTACCAAGTACCTTTATTACACGCCACTATTTAGCTAAACTTTAATTCAAACTAAATCACTCTTAAAACTACTGAAATCGCATTTCCAGAATTTATCATCTATAGGCGGCCATGTATCCAATTCTTTGCGTGGCCCTGTATATCATTTTATCTATATTCTACAAACATTTCATAAAAAACTACATGCAGTTCAACATAACACATTTTAAACCCACCTTTGAGCAATTTACGGTCATACTCAGTAACCTTTACGAATTCTTTTGCATAGCCCTGTATATCAACTATAACATTTACATACACCATATAGTATGCAAAAATATAGTGAAACTTAAAAGCGCATATCATAATTAAAAATGCATTCCTTACCATCGCCGTTAATATACAGTATTTCAGATAGAAAATACTTGTCTGAAATATTTTGTATGTTCCTGTAAATGCTATGCGCTTCGTATTATACATGAAATAACTTAAGTAAGCCTCACCGATGTATATCAATTTTATTATATATGAATTTGTTTAACTAAAATACGCCGCAAACAATTTCCCCCTATACCATTTGTAATGGAATTCTTTTGAGTAGCCCTGTAAATGAATAGTAACTATTCGTTGTACCGCATATGCTACAGAATATTCTGCAATTTATTATTATCTTTTATATTTATTATCTGCAACTTATATTTTAGTGCAATTCGTAAATGCATATATTTTTCATTATGTTTGAAAGGGTGTAACATCTTTAAAATTCATTTTAAATGTTTTTTTTCACACTGGCCATAATGTAGCGGAATACATTTGACTATCCCTGTAAATGAACTAAACATGCTACAAACTTCATTTGAAATATGGTTCGTGATAGGCTAAACGTCAATAACCAAAAATTTCAGTGCGATCCGAGTATATTTACGAGAGTAAGAGCGCGAACAGACAAACCGAAATCAATAACACTTTTCAAGTTTGTTGGAAAGTGTTAAAAATTAGTTAACAATTTGAAAGTAAGCTAATGTAAAATGAATTAAGTACACAGAGTCTTTGTCTCTCGGTAATTTTTAACAACGCTATGAGAAAGTTCTTTTAAATGTATTGTTTTAAATCTGACGTAATTTTCACCAAAATTTCATTTCGCTTTTTAATATTCACATGAAAATTCTTTTGTTGTTAGAAAGGAAATATTATTTGCGCTGTCTTAGAATTCACGATAATAGTTGAAAAGATTATCTCAAATATGAAATAAACGTCTCGTGCAAGTATATTTTTTAATTTAAAAGTGTTTTGCCAACTTTTATTTATTTGGCCTTTTTAAATATGACGTAATTTCCTTCACTTGTGACTTTTAACGCATAAGAATGAATTTAGTATTAAAAATTTTCTTTCCCTTTTAAAATTCACGTGTAACTGTAGTTTTTATGATGTAATTTTCAGTATTTTCCTGATTTTTAACACGTAATCACTTAATTCTAATTTGAAAGTTTTTTTTTTTCTGTTTATAATAGCCACGTGTAAATATTTTTTTTTATTTGAAGGAAATATTATTCTTCGCGCTGTATTTAAAATTGGCAACAGTTTAAAATAATTGCCCTTTTCTAAAATGTGTAAAAAATATCTCTCGAAATTCTGAAAATTTGAATTTAAAATGGAAACAAATCCTCAAAAAATGAATCAAATTAAAAAGATAATTGAGGTCTGCACATCTGGAACTTCCAATGTATAAAATGATCTAAAAATGTTTAAGTTCCTATGCATAGTTTTTCTCCTATAAAACTCTTTTGATGGAACGATTTTGACCACCTTTAACATTAAATATCTCTTAAAATAATTATTCGATTTAAAAACTGTCTGCATCAGCGTGTTTATCAAACATGTCTCTATAATACCACCGACTTTCATATTTTTGTATGAAACAGTTTTCTTAATATTAACGAAGAAAGACCCCCGGTCGTAAAAAATATGGATGCCGATCTAGTAGGAGTATACCCGGATGATTTACGCAGATTTTCATTGGTCCATTTCCAAATCAAAACTTTTTTTTATATATAGAAGGATTTACTTTTATTTATTTTCAATTCGATATTTCTCTTTAAATATTCTCTTTCTAAAAGCAATCAGATAATCTAGATTAAACACTTTAGAACATTTTAATATACATACTAGATCACTGTTCGGGATGCAATTGTGAAACTCATATTTAATAAAAATATCACGCATGAGAATATATATATATATATATATATATATATATATATTTTTTTTTTTTTTTTTTTTAGAATTAGCTATTTCATGTGAATTTAAATTTGGTACTTTTTTAAATAAGGATAAATTATAATTTATTACGATGACCATCATTTTCAGTAATACGATTACCATTTAGAACTTAGATTTTTTATTAGTCAATTCTTAAATAATTTTACTATGCATATTTCTCTGAGTAATTTATTTGAAATAGTAATTTAATGTTTTTTTCATTATACATTTAATAATCCGACACGCTTAAAAAGAACATTAGGCTAAATAATTGAAATATTTAATTATTAGCCATATCGCTGTGTTTTAAAAATATTATACAAACATTGTCATGGAAGTTTATCAAATATATTTTATTGCTCAGTTTTAATTTATAATTATATTGAACAAATAAATTTTTAACGTATTTTATGATATTTTACTTGCAATTCAAAAGAAAATTTATTACGGGATTTATTACATTGCGTAGAACCAATCGAGTAAAAAATGTCCAAGGCGGGAATCGAATCCGTAACTCTTGGAATAGTGCTCCAAGTGGTCTATCATTTAAGCTACGAAGACTATACCCAGCTTAGCATCTCTCACTCACATATGTCGGTAAGGATGCAACTGCAGCACAAGATGGAATAGTCTTCATGAGCACGCAATCCTGCGGAGAAACATGAGACACAAACAAACCCAGCATCGTTGAACACGTATATAATTTTAATTAATTTTCCAATTAATTTTCAGCAGTAAAATTACGCTCGAAATTATTGAATATTTAATACGTGATTTATCACATTGCTAATTAAGCGATGATAATTCAAAAGATTTTATTTTCAGCACTTTCTTTATTAATATAATTAATGATCATGCAGAAATTTCCATGTTGTATATTCCAACAAAAAGTTTAAATTTAGTAAAGGTACATTAAAAAATTTTTAAAAAATCATTTGCTAAATGTAAGGAAAATTCATTCTGAAGAGTTCAGATTCACATTTTCTTATAGGAAATCAATAAATAAATTCATGTGAAGCTGCAAAGAATAGCGAATTTAAATTTTAATTAATAGCTTTTTATTTCATTCATATAATAGTCGATACAAAAGATTGATAAATTATTCATTAGAAAGTAGTTTTTGAAACATCTGCAATGAAGCTTATAAAAGTTCTATTTAGTAGTAAAAAGTCACCTTATTAGGGAATAATTAATTTAATGTTGCTTGCAGTTAGCTGTTAAAAGAAAAAAGTAGGTTTTACGTATTCTTAAGCATATTTAATTATGCTTAAACGTTAACCAATTAAAGGCTAGCGGTACCATATGGTAAAAGCAAAAATGACCATTGTTTTGTTTTTTGATAAAAGTAAGTCTTGAAATAATACCTTTATCTCATGATCGAAACTGTGTAATGGAATAAGACAAAGATTGCTATTCTGGGAGAGTGACATGAATACAAGGTTTGCAATGAAAGAAAATCCCTCTCAGTGTGTTAAAATTTACAGAGAAAATATTAGATATGCTTTGAAATTATTAGGTTGGATTATTTTTCATATATAAATATTTTTTTATAATTATAATTGTATATAAATTTTAAATATTTAAGTAATTTAAATAAATAAATAAATATATATATATATATATATATACATGTTACATTATTAGGTCTAATTCCGCGATTTCCTTATCTTATTCTAAATTACTACTTTATATTCACTAAATCCTTATCCTTAAATAATCTCTATCGTTAACTCTGTTAAATTCCCTTTAATTTAATGTCTCACTTGTCTTAATCGCTTAAATATTACGCTTTTAGTATTCTTAAAGTAAATGTTCCATTCCCGCGCTTTTTTCTTTCGAGATTATTCATTTAGCTTCCATTTTTACTTTCCCGCGCATTTCTGATGTTATCCTTTTTTCCTCCAAATTCATCCGCTAGTTCTGTTCGCACTCTTTATATCACATGACATTCTTAATTATACATTGGTTGAGAGCACGACCTACGTCATATTTGTATCCTTACACGTGAGGAACAAAAAGTTGATACTCGCTGTGTTTCAGCAGATTTGAGTCGTATTTCCTGTTTTCATCCATCCTCTGGTCACCGCCCTGTTATTGGATTATCTGGAACTTTGTTTAAACCTAATTACTACTACGGAGCAATGGCTAATTATCTTGGTGGAAACTGCACTTTTTGCAAGATATTCTAATAAAGTGCTTAGCTGATATTATTAGTTGTTTCAATTTCTTCTGGGGAAACTTCACGGAGCGATGCATTCCATTGTTTTCACTCGACAACTGCATTTCAACAATTCGTTCTACTAATATAACAAATTCGAATTATCTGTTCTGACCACTTCTTTTACGCCATTATCGCTGGATGAGATCCTCACCTATTATCGTGACAGCCTGTACTGCAATTTCAACGATAAAGCCAATCCAATGGTGCTAGAATGCAACATATATATATATATATATATATGTATGTGTGTGTGTGTATATATATACCGGGTGTCCCAAAAAGGACTGACTGATTTTAAAATTCAATAACTTGTAAACGGTGACAGATATTAAAAAAATTCTTGCAGGAGGGTTATGCATAAAGTCAAAAGTTTTATTACAGTAATTTTCGATTTTAGTTCGAATTACAAACAATAGATGGCATTGCGATCAACAGTCGCTAAATACAGGCTTGATTTTTGGTCCTTTCTGTTGCTCCATGGAGAAAAAGGAGATGGAAATTTATTATCCGGGCCACGAAGTACCAAAAATCAAACCTGTATTTAGCTACTATTGCTTACAGCGCCATCTATTGTTTGTAACTCGAACTAAAATCGAAAATCACTGTAAAAAAACTTTTGACTTTATGCATAACCCTCCTGCAAGAATTTTTTTAATATCTGTCACCGTTTGGAAGTTATTGAATTTTAAAATCAGTCAGTCCTTTTTGGGACACCCGGTATATATAACCATTAAATAAAAAGACGAAAAAGTAAATATACGAAATATAAGTAAATAACGAAAAAGTAAATATAGAGGGGAGAGGGGGGACATATGAACAGTCCAAGAATAAACAAAAACTACTCAATATAGTAAACAGAACATTTATTTACACATGGTATATTTTTTTAATCACCTTTATAGTTATTCTTACTTTTTTTATAGTTTTATGAATCCAAAAAGTTGTCCAAATGTGCCCCACCGGCGGGGTAGTTGTGAGCACAAGGAAAAAATATCCTTTGACACGCTTTTCATTCTGTTAATCTTTTGTCATCATCATCATCATTAGTTATATTATCTGTTAAATTCACAGGAAAGAAATATATATTGTATATATATATATATATTTAGTATGTTTAAGCAAAAGATTATAAAATGAAAACAAGTAGATTTGGGGGAGGGGGCGGGATAAGATGATTGATTAAATATTATTTCAATAAAATAAAGAAGTAATTTTGAAAAAAAAAAAAAAAAACTTAAGCATTTAAATTTTGCCAAGGGGTTTTTGTTTGAGGGAGATTTTAGCGAGGGGGCATATAGATAATATTTATCGGAAATCTGCCGAAATTGAAAGATTCTCAACCCTGAATTTACTTTATTTACTTCTAAATTACTGATAAAGAAGGGTTTTTTAAATAATTTTTTAAATCTCGATTATCACCTCCCCCGCACTCAAATTTAACTTATTTTGCCTTTGAAAGAGGGGGGCTTAGAATCGCGATTTTACGGTAGTTATCAGTTTAAAAATTCACTTTCTTAAAAAATTACTGATATCTATCTCCAATCAAAGCATCATATACATAGCTGTTTTAGAACTGGAAGCAAGCCATCACTGCAAGTTTGGAACAAATGAAATAGAAAAAAAAATGGAAAGTTGTTTAACGTAATATTTTTTGTATTAACAGTGCATACAAAATATTGTTGTAAACCGTTTAGTAAAATAATACATAGCACTTATTGCATTTTAGAAAACATTAAATTTATTTAAATTACAATTGGACGTAAACGAGCTTGTAGATCTTTATTTACTTGCTAATAGACATGTTTGTGGAAGTTTTAATTTAAAATAAACTTTGTATGGCGGAAATGTCTCCTGTTTCAGGAAAATTATAGATATTGGATTTGACGTTATTTCTCCTGAAGTTAACTGAAAGCATCAGAATTACAGAATGATTATTAGGGACTTACGAACTGTTCATATCTGCCCCAACTAGTCTGTTTACTAGTGCCTCACATGATTGATAAATCCTTAACATTTCTAAATTTTAGAAGTAAAAAGACTGTGTCAAATATATTTATTAGTATTCATAGGATATGTTAAAAGATTAAAATTCAAATAAATGAATACATAAATAAAGTTATTCGCTATTCAAGTTGGAACTTAGATTTTACTTTTGAGATCTATAATCAGTGATTTGGCTACTGGGGACAAACAAAATGTTAAATAACTTTGAAAAAAAAATTACCATCTGCCTACAGCTGCTGCAATCGTTGGTATTTTTAACATATATATATATATGTTTCTCCCTTTTCCCCCTTTCTCCCTTATATATAATCATATTATCTACATAAAAAATAGAACAAAAATCTGCACCCGTGGTTGTTAAAATATGTCAAGTGGTATTTGTGTGCCTACTACTAATAAGGTAAATTACATTCCAGAAGATAATTTAAATATTACTAATTAAATAGATCATTAATAGATGTTTCATGAACTAACAATTTTTAAAAGGTATTACTCTGGAGCCTACAATTTCAGAAGATCCTACAACCTTAAAACTCTCATTCAAATGAGAATGCTCATATAGTTTACATACTGTTTATATTCGAATGTAAGTCGAGCCTGGAATTCGAGAGGAAAAACAGTTGAATACCAAAATTTAACTATATTTATCTTTGCTTTACTCAACCGAAGAAAATTATTATCGTACTCCATCTCACCAATGATGATCAATTTTTTTATTTTGTCACAGAATTACCAGACTATGCGGCCTCCAAACCCATTTTTCTTATTCACCCTAGATATACTGCGTTAACAGATGATTTAGATTGTATTTGTAAGTCTCTTTTATTAAACTTTATTTTTCTTATTTTTTCTAATCCTTTTAATATTTATATATGGAAAACAAAATCTCTGTTAGTCTGTTATTGTAGCATTATCTCTTTGTTATATTAAAATATATGGTTTCTGAAAGCAGTCTTTTTTTATGATATGAGTTCGTTCTTGATGGTATTTTCTCTGCTCTTTCGAATTAATAGCAATTTCTCTCTCTCTCTCTCTCTCTTTTTTTTTTTTTTTTTTTTTTTTTTTTTTGTAATTTAAACTGTAAAAACACTTAAAATTATGTATATTGTTACTTTTTTATTCAAAAGCTATTAATTCTTCCCTTTTTTATGCAGTTTTTAAATAAATTTAACAGTTTTTCTTTCAAAGGCTCCCTAATGCCAACGCAAGTAAAAATACATCTCGGATTTGAAATTGCTCCGCAACTTAAAAATTACATACATTGCTCCATTATTAAATCATTATAAATTATTCGATTAAATAAAAAAAATGAATCCATTATGGAAAACTGGTGTTCCCCTGTTTTTCCTCTCGAATTTAGAATTCGACTAATTTGTGAGCGTATAAACAGCTGTTTAGATAATTGTCAATATTACATTGGAAATAAACTTCAGCAAGTTTATCTGAATTAGAATCAGGTGAGAATTCTAGAGACAGCTTTTATACGCGGTTGGTTCAATAATTACTGTCCCTAGTGTATATAAAATATTTGTACTGCGATGGTTGTAGTGGAATATCGAATCCTAATGACTTAGATGCCTGTCTGCTCAATTTCAGAACCGTAGCTGCTATATTCACATAGTTTTGGAGGGAGGAGTGAAAGGGGGAAGCGGGGTGTGTGAAAGGCTTATTTTTAGCTTTTAGGGCTAGATTTGTGACAGTGAAAGAGACGTAACTACTGTCGTTTGGACTCGGGATCATTATTTTGTAGCCACATCGCATCCACTGTCATTGTAGCCTCATTAGCTCCAAATCAGCGTTTTATCCTCATCCCCTCCTTAAAAACTCCCTCAAAAATCGGTCTTCAAAACTTCACCTAAAAAAAACTTATCCCTAAAAAACTATGTTAATATAGCAGCTACGGTTCTGAAATTGAGCATGTAGGCATTTAAGACATTAGGCTTCAATATTCCATATCAACCATATCAGTACAAATATTTTATACACACTAAGGGCAATAATTATTGAACCACCCACGTATTATGTTTTTTTAATTTCTTCTATCTTCAATAGAAGAAAATATTGGAATCGAAATTTATTTCGACTTCCATTTTACAACCGATTTACAGTAATTTCAGGCTTTAACTGTTTGAGATTCCAAAAATCATGTTTATACAGAGTGTATTTCTGTCCGTGTGTCGCCATTATACCATCAAAAAGTGTGAACTAAATTGTTTATGTATGTTTTTGGCATATGGCAAGCAGATCCTCCATGAATTTGGAAAAAATTCCTCCGGAAAGGCGCGCTGTAATATCGATTTTTGTGCAAATTTTTATTATTGTACCATAGGCAAGTGATACCTGGAACCAAATTTCATGTTTATGTTTTTGGCTAATGCAAGAAGATCATCCTTGAATTATGAAAAATTCCGCCGGAAAGAGGGAGCTGTAATAGCGATTTTTGTGCCGTTTTCACTAATGTACGTACCATCGAAAAGTGTAGGTAATTATGCATAGAAATGAATCAAATTTTTGTTATATTTTCTGGCTATTGCAAGCAGGTCCTGCTTAAATTTCGATATATTCTTCGAAAGGGGGCCCTGTAATAGCGATTTTTATGTCATTTTTACTATTGTACCATAGAAAAGTGCATGAATTGAACAAAATTTTATATTTATGTTTTTGGCTATTATAAGCAGGTTCTCCTTGAATTTCGAAATATTACGCGGGAAGCAGGGCTGTAATAGAGATATTAATATTTTTATTCGATTTTTCGAAATTCTATTGCACAGCGGCAGCAGCTCGTGCAGCGTCGCGACAGAAACATCACATCCATGTAAGCTGGCTATTCGCAATGAGCTGATGTACAACAAAATAACGAAATCTATTGATTTTAGTAAATATTATGGCCAAGTTTAGCTAGATTTTCCTCTGATTAATTTACTGAAGTAAAAATTTAAGATAAAAATCAAGGTCGGTATAGTTTTGAACTACTAATATTGAAGTATTAACAATTGCAACTACTTTTTGAAATATTAAAATATATGAGATGGAAGTTTTGGGACTAGCACATACATCTAGTTAAATTCATCGCCAAATATTATATTACGCAGAGCTAATATTATTTAAAAAGTTTTACAGATGTCACCTGCCAAAAATGATTAACTTTTGTTTTCACTCTGTTACATCCTTGTATTTACGTGTTATAATCGTCTCATTTAGCAAATGGCGACTATTTATATATTCTATCCTTACCATTATTTAAAAAAAATAATGTAATAGTAAGTTTCTCTGCCACATGTTGTCAATAAATATATATACGTAATATTTTCGTGTGAAGGAAGAGGTATGATATAGAACTAAACAATAGTCGCTCTGGGTTGCCCTGAAACAAATGTGTAACCAAATGATTAACAATGTAATTAACTCCGCAAAGCCATCTTTATCGGTATACGGAAAGAAATGTTCTTCCGTGGAAGCCTGACTAATTCCTTGACTGGTTATGTTATTCCATAAAAGGGAACGTCCATTGTCATACTTGTTACCCTTAAAGCAAAATTTCATAAACACTTCCAATAATTTCATTATAAAATATAATTAAGATAAAAATTAATATAACCAGTTAAATACCACTGTGCTTCAGTCACATACAATATATATAATTTGTAACAAAAATCGTTTTGCTTGAATGTATAATAAATGAAAAAAAAAAAAAAATACAAATTAGATACATGTTACGTGAGTGGAACACAATGGTATTTAGCTTGTTAATCATATTTTTATCTTAATTATAATTCCCAAAAAATAAATAGAATTATCTATAAAGAGTTTATCTAATGGTCAGAAGAGTAACGAATGGACGTGCCCAAAATTTCTTCTTGCTTTACAATTTGTACTTTATAAAATTTATTTAAAATTCACTATGTACAGTCGTGAAAAAAAAAGTAAACACCCCTACTAACTCCTCAACATATTATCGTAGACGAAAGTTACCGGTACCGGACGATTGTAAATAATGTCTACTTTTAAAAGGTGTGTATAAAATTTGCTTAGCGTGCCATATACTTATTAAAACGAATCCAAACTTCATTTTTTTTTCAATGGCAGTACCCAAATTTAACGAGATATTTCAAATCTTTAGTTCAAACTATTCCTAGAAACCAAATTTCAAGTCATTCGAATGATAAGTTTTTGAATTATAGACATTCAAAAGTTAGTACTTTTAATGTTAAATCACATTTTCATATTTTTATTTGTATCTCCTGAAATTATTCTCCTAGTGAGCTAATTTTTTGTGTAGCAATAATACTAATATGCCCAAACATAAATACGTTGAATTTGCAATTTTTATAATTTTATGATATGAATTATGAATTATGAAATTAATATTCGAAAAAATTATGAATTGCAACATACAATTTTTTTGATGGATTTAGATATTTTAAGTCCTGCTTTATGGAAATCCAAAATTTTACATTTTTCTTCCAAATAGTTTTCAAATTATGCTTAAAAAACGGCAAAATGATGGTTTAAGGGGCCGTTTATGATAGAAGTGTGTAAATTTTTTAAATTTATTCTGCTATCCTGTAATCAAACAGGTTTCATTGACGCTTAAACGTGCCTTGATCAAGAAGGCGGCTCTCTCGGTTAACAATGGAGTTGGGAACTTAAATTTGGATACAGCCCTTAAAATACACTCGATTTAAAATAATTAATTTCTCTGAAACTTATGGCGCGAATTGCGTAAAAATTTGTTTATAGGCTAATTGAAAGGTGTAGAGTTCATTTATGCTGTCAGAATTGTGTACTGCTATTGAAAAAAACAAAGTAATGGTTCGTTTTGATATGTAGATGGCCCCTTAAACAAATTTTATATACATCATTTAAAAGTAGACTTTATTTACAATCGTTCGGTACCAGTAACTTTCTTCTACGATAATTTGTTGAGAAGTTAGTAGGGGGTGTTTACTTTTTTTTTCTACGACTGTACTTTTAAAATCATATGATTAAACTCATGTATTTAAATTCACAAGTTTTTCGAATCATTAATTTATACTCACTATATTCTGAAATCATAATGCTTTTAAAATCCTTCGAATAAGTAATTTATCATATTTTTATTCATTTTTTTTATAAAAACGTCGCATGATTATTTCTTATTCAATAGGAAATGTTTTTACTAATTCATTATCTTTTGAAAAATGCAATAGGGCTTTAGTATTTACGAAATTCAAAGCATGTCATACACATTTGTATCGTTATGATATATATCGAATAATGAATAAAAAAGCGTATAACATCAGAGAGAATATTAAATGGAAAAAAGTTTTATATATTTTTTATTTTGAAATCCTTTGACATTACAGACAGTGAAATATTATTTTTGATCAAACGGAATGGTATGGATTATTTAAAAATGTATCTGTTTCTAAAATTTATTTTAGATAAATGCTTAAAAAAAAAAAAAAAAAAAAAAAAAAAAAAAAAAAAAAAAGAAAGGGAAAAAAAAAAAAAGTTATTTATGATACGATACTTGTGTAACAAATCACAATATTACTATATGATGTATAAACATTTATTAATAATTAAACATTAAAGAAATATTAAAATCACATTAAGGGGTCTCAGGACTCTTAAAATTGGAATAAAAGAAAAAAAAAAAGACCTTATTCAACATTTAATATCTTAAAATGTATTTGCTTTTAAGACACAATTGTTATTGAAATTGAAAGATATAAGTATGTTGTTTCATTTCAAGCCTTTAAAAAATTGAAAGATGCAGGATTAGCATTTACAGGGGCTCCAAACTGTTAGACATTTGACGAGCAAAAAATCGGCATAACACCTTACGCGCACGATTACAAAGTAAGTATTGCAACTAGAATGAAAAATTTGGTGCCAACTTATACTTCAGATTGTAATAATTACACTGAACCTAAATAAATTTGTATTTAAAGCTTTTTTATATTTTTGATACAAAGTTGTAGTTAGCTAATGCAAAATTAAGAAAATTTCAACAGTATAATCACCTAAAAAATATTGTTTTGAACAATAAAAAGGAAATTTTAGGTTCAGTTTATACAGACTAAAAAGAAACATATGTTTTGAAATTTTTATGAAAAAATATTCATAAGTTTTTGAGATATCGTGCACGTTATGCCCAAAAACGTCATTTGGAGAAAAATGGCTTCAAAGTTTTCGAAACGACGCTTCAGCTATTGAACGTGTATAAATTTAAAAGCCATAACTTCAGTTCTAATAGGAATTTCAAGGAAACAATTATGTCAAAATGTTCAGAAAAGATAGCAGTTTAACATTTAAAAAAATTAAAATTTCGAAAATTTTAAAGCCTTAAGAGTCCTGAGACCCCTTAAAGATTTTAAATTTTTCGTTTCGGTCAACATTTACGATCATCATCAGGATTAGGATGTTACATTATAAAGGCTTTAATTTAATGTAACATATCGTAATCCTTATGATAGTAGTAGATGTTGACATAAAAGTCAATTTTAAAGTCTTTTAAAGTTTTTATAAGTATAAATGTTAAGTATAATACGCATAAATGTTTAGACACCACTATATAGTAAAATTATAATTTGTTTTTCATAGAAGTTTTGCAGTGCCGTTTAGATGGTACAAATATAATCTTTTTAGCGGTCGTTTGATGATTTTATATCTTTAACTCGATTTTATCTGAAATACGTTCACTCACTGTGTGGAAATGGGTGAGAAGTTGCTAAATGTTGAGATTTGTTATTTAAATTTTCTCATGATTTTTGGAAAATTATATGGTGTTATAATGAACAAAATGAAACTTTAAAATACCCTCTACTGATAAAAAAAAAAAAAAAAAAAAAAAAAAAAAAAAAAAATGAGTTAAGGGGAGAGAAGTGAGTGCTTAGTAATGTACAAGCCAAAAGCTTTAAAACGATATGTCTTATGAAAAAAATCATTTCCGAATCCTCCCGCTCCACGGGGGGAATACCATTTAATATCCCGGGGTCAAAAATAGACCTCTACAATCGAAGGCACGCGAATAGTTTCATCTTCGGTCAAGTCTCCAAATGAGGTCGAATCTTACTGTAGTTTAATTAGGAGCTGAGTTAGAAAATTGACCCTCCCCGGTTAGTGAGGGGGTAAAAAGGTTCGTAATTTGAAAGAATGGTCCGAGGGTTTTCCGATGATATATCACACTGCGGTTTAGCAGGCGTACTGCACGCACTCCAAAATCTTGCAAAATAACCCATTCTTGAATCTTTTAGTTCCGCATTCCATCAACAGGGGTGGAACTCTATTATTAACAAGACTGTTTCTGAACGAAATTCCGTTATACAGCCTACCTGTAGATATATTAGTCAATGAGATTTAAGGTAAATTTCTCCCCAGTCATTAGTCAATGAGACTTAAGAAAAAAATGTAAGCTATTTTCTGAAATTACTATTCGAAAATAGTGGTTCAGCGCACTTTTGAAATTTTTATATTAAAAAAATAATATTTATTCCACGGCTCCGCCAAACTTAATTGGTAGAAAACGGTACGGAAGCGACCGTACGATAACGAGAACTGGATCGCAAACCCCCAAAACTTTTTATCGCCCCTCCCTGAAATTTGATGCCCCCTAATTTTTTTAAAATCTTTATTTTATGTTTTAAACTATCTGAAAGTTCCAAATCGATCGATTTGTCAGTTTTCTTAATTTTAACAAACTCGCGTCTGAACAAAGCATTTATTTTTCTTTTGAAAAATCGATGTTTTAAACAAAAACTTGTGGATCGATTTAAAAAAAAAATGTGTATTTTTAAACAGCGTTTAAATATAGGGCTAGATGCATAACTAAAGGGTATATTTAGAAAAAAAAAAATGAAGGCATTCCTAAGAATCTTAGGATAAAAATCATTTGTGGTTTCGAAATACTGTTTTTTAAATTGAGAGGTTTTTTTTTTTCTTTTTTCTTTTTTTTTTTTAGGAGTCATCCGATTAATGGAATAGTAATTAATATCTAAGGTTGTATTTGAGCGACCGTGAATAAATTTACATATCTGAAATCAGCGAAAAATGCTTTATCTGGATGCATACAAATTTAATCTATGAATTTAATATTTGAAAAAAAAAAATATTCGTTCGAAAATGTCCACTATTGAAAGGAGTCGGTTTTGTGCAATGTATCCCCAGCATATATAGGAAAGATTTCGAAAACTTCTTTCGAAAAAAAAAATATATATATAATAAATCGAATTTTCGGAGATTTTTTTATTTCTGAACCCGTACCGGAAAATATTTTAGAATTTTTGAAAACAGATTTTTTTTTTGCGTTTGGCTGTGTAATTTTCGAGTTTTTAGGCCGAGTAAAATTTAAGATACCGTCAACCTTTGATCCATGCGCAATTACTTTGGTCCATCCCATAAAAAAGTTTTTATTCTTTTTACTGAACAAACAATACAAGATAATTCGGAGTTTTTGCCGTTGAAAAATATTTTATACCCTACTATACGGTATTTGAATAGTTTGGGTAGTAATTTACCTTTTTGTTAGTGGCAACACTGGATGTGTTTGTAAACAACTGTTTTCGTGTGTAGATTTTAACACCCCAAACTTTCTATAGTGGGACAATCTGTATAAAAGATACAAATAAGGTAAGTGTCAAAATATAACCTTTAGTAACCTGCAACCCATGTGTGATCATAGTTTTTTCTTTAACTTTTTTATTTTGACAGAAAATATTTACGTTTTCATAAAGCTAACATGAAAACTAGTTTTTCGGAGCAACTTTGTATCAGGCCTTTTTTGGTCAGGGGGTAGGTCAAGGTATTTAGAAATGTCATTTATACAACCAAATCTCTTTAAAAATGGATTAAGTCACATTTTTTTTTTTATGTTACTGTAGCAAAATGTTACATTATTTTTTTTTTCAAGTTGCTGAGGATAACATGAGGAAAACTATTTCTCGTGTCTTTAATATTAACAATTAGTTTATTGTGTTAAAAAAAAGGTTTATTAAGTTTGTAGTGTTAATTCAGTAGCAGATACTATTGCAAGGAGGTTTCAATATTCCAACCTATGAAATGTATTCATTTTATATGAAAATAGGTGAATGGACCAAAGAAGCCCCCAGCAGGGGCTACTATATTTCAACACTTTAAAAATAGTTTTTAAAAAAATTGCCTCTCAAAAACCATACAGTTTGCTTCATTGTTTCATGTTAAAGGCTTACAACTCAATTTCGGCGTTGAAAAATCATATATAATATTCTTTAATAATGGAAATGTTAGTGGAACGATGAATAAGTGGCCCAAAGTAGCCACGGTTTATGGTACAACGCTTTTTAAAAAGGCCCAATACATTTATTGCCCTAGCAGCGCCGTTATTCTATTAACCACTCTTCCTCTCTTCGAGTTTTTGAAGAAATTGCCTGCGGTTTGATAAAAATCTAAGCTTTTGTTGAATTACAGTCGGACCTCTATTTAACGAAGTCGCTAAATCCCGAAAAAAAGTTCGTTATGTGGAAAATTCGTTAAATAGAGATAAACTTTTTTAAACACTTTAAACTAAACAAAACAGATTGTTAATTCCTAAACGCTAAACATTTTTAAAAAACGTAACTAATCACACTTTTTTTTATAAACCATATTTATTTTTTTTATTATTATTCATTTGACCCATCAAAAGAAATCTGTAAGGACAACAAGGATTTAAAAATATATATTGTCCGGAAATGCACTGCATTTTCAGTTTTAAGCAAATATGTACATTAAAATTAATGAATTTTAATGACATTGTCGTATTTATTATAACAAGTAATTTTAAGCATTGTATTACTACGTGCGTTCTTAAATTTAATTGCTGAAACTTATTTACTACAGAGCAGCCCTTTTGAGTGTGAAAGGGGGATATTCAAAGTTTGCACTTCCTGGATGAAATGCGAAGAAAGACAAGGATTTTACTGCTCTCGTTGAGTTAGGCACCTGTAAAACCATTCCTTGATCATTATAAAATGTGTAAAAGAAAGAATAAGTTTAAAGTGTCCGGAAATATTTTGAGAAATAGGGAGAACAATAAAAATTATATCAGAAGATAAAGTTCCTTAAATGGAGAATGCACTTCGCTATTTGGAGGTTATTTTACGAAGAAAAACGCAAAATGTTGTTGGTTCCGAGGAAAAGTTCGCAGAATAGAGAAATTCGCAAAATAGAGGTTCGTTAAATGGAGGTCCGACTGTATTAATGCTTTTCGTTCTTTTAATTTGGGGTTTTTATTTATTTTCTGAACTAATTATTAGAATTTTAAAATTCTGAAAATCATGTGTACCAGGAAAGGCTTTGACAATCTTCACAAAAATGATGAGACTGGTACATGCCGCAGATTTTGCTAGCAGTCACACAAACACACAAACACAGACAGAACAAAACTTTGTTGTATTAGTATAGATTATATTTATAATTAATAATATATAAATAAATATAATAATAAATATATTTATAATTATTATTAATTTATATATCTTATACTACTAGGTTGAGCAAAAAGTTCTGGGAAATTTGTGAAAGTTGCATTGTTAGGTGCAAATTAACAACAAAAGCAACAAGGACTATTCTTCAAAGTAGAGAGCGTCATAGTCTGCGACTTTCTACCATTGTTCTGCCAGATTCCGGATTTGCTGGAAGTACCATGGCGGATCCTTGGAAACGAAAAAAATCTTGACATGCTTCTTCAACTTCATTAAAGGCCCTTCAAAAAAAATGTTGCATTGATCGAAAGCGGACATAATCCGATGGAGATACGTCTGGACTGTAGGCGGGGTGTGGAAGAATTTCGACGCCGCCCAACTGTGCTATATACGATACAAATTCTGGTAAATATTAGATTAAAAATTTCCCAGAACTTTTTGCTCAACCTAATATAATGCGAGCAAAAATTGCGTGTGTGTGTATGAAAATTTTATCTTAAAAACGGCTCTAAAGATTTTGACGAAATTTTGTATTTTACCATTTTCTGGCACGATAAGACCATTGGGCTAGGTCACGTGTTCGAGAAAATTTGATTAGTGGGTCATTTTTGTTCATAATGGGTCAAGGTCAAGCTAATTATATCTAAAAAACGGCTCAATCGATTTTCACTAAATTTTATATCCCACCGTTTTTCGGCACGAGAAAACTATTGGGCTAGGCCCCATGTTCGAGAAATTTCGATTAGTGGGTTATTTTTGGTTCCCTTTGGGTCAAGCCAATTTTATCTATAAAACGGCTCTAACGATTTTGAATAAATTTTGTATTCTGTCGTTTTGGATTACGAGAAGACCAATGGGCTAAGTCACATATTAGTGAAAATTCAATTAGTGGGTCATTTTTGGGTCACTGAGGGTCAAGCAAAGTTTATCTAGAAAATATCTCTGACGATTTTGACGAAATTTTGTATTTTACCATTTTCTGGCACAAGAATACCATTGGACTAGGTCACGTGTTCGAGGAAATTCGATTAGTGTGTCATTTTGGGTCATATAGGCTCAATGTCAAGCTAATTATATCTAAAATACGGCTCAATCGATTTTGACTAAATTTTATATCCAACCGTTTTTCGGCACGAGCAAACTATTGGGCTAGGTCGCATGTTCGAGAAATTTCGGTTAGTGGATCATTTTTGGGTCACTATGGGTCAAGCCAATTTTATCTAAAAAACGGAACTAACGATTTTGACTAAATTTTGTATTTTGTCGTTTTCGATTACAAGAAGACCAATGGGATAGGACACATATTAGAGAAAATTAGATTAGTTGGTCATTTTTTGGGTCACTGTGGGTCAAGCAAAGTTTATCTAGAAAACGGATCTAACGATTTTGACGAAATTTTGTATTTTACCATTTTCGGCCGCCAGAATACCATTGGGCTAGGTCACGTATTCGAGAAAATTCGACTAGTGGGTCATTTTGGGTCATATTGTGTCAAGGTCAAGCTAATATTATCTAAAAAACGGCTCAATCGATTTTGACTAAATATTATATCCAACCTGTTTTCGGCACGAGAAAACTATTGGGCTAGGTCACATGTTCGAGAAATTTCGATTAGTGGGTCATTTTCGGGTCCCTATGGGTCAAGCCAATTTTATCTAAAAAACGGCTCTAACGACTTTAACTAAATTTTGTATTCTGTCGTTTTGGATTACGAGAAGACCAATGGGATAAGTCACATATTAGAGAAAATTCGATTAGTGGGTCATTTTTGGGTCACTGTAGGTCAAGCAAAGTTTATATAGAAAACGGCTCTAACGGCTCTAATTTTGTATTCTATCGTTTTCGGGCGCGAGAAGACCGTTGGGATAGGTCGTATGATCGATAAATTTAGATTAGTAGGTCCTTTTTGGGTTACCGTAGGTCAAGCTAATTTTATCTATAAAATAACTATAGCAATTTTGACTAAATATTGTATTCTATTGTTTTCGGGTTCGAGAAGAGCATTGGTTAGGTCGTGTGTTTGCAAAATTTCGGTTAGTGGGTTCCTATGGCTTAGGTTCATGCCAATTTTATCTAAACAGCAAGAATTATACAGTGAGAATGAAATATCGAATTGAACAGAAGGCTAATTTCGGTCATGCCCGCTAGTTTATAATTTTATTCTTTAATGGAGCGAATTTTTTATTCTTTAAATATAGAAAGAATTTTACTAAAATGTATATATTATTGTTTATATAAAGGAAAATCACAAAATTGTGAAGCAAAGGCGATTTTCTATTAGGGTATTTATATTTAGATAGGACATCAGTCTATAGATCTATTAAAATAGAAAATTCTATATTTGATAACAAAAATAGCAAAAATGTGTTCGAGAAAAGATATTGTATTTCCTTGATACATTTAGAAAAAAAAATCCTATTAATTCCAATAATGGTCAAAATCATTATATTAGCAGCTATTGTCATAATAAAAAAAGAAAAAAATCATTTTACGGTAATCGATTCTCAATTTATAAAATACAGGTTATTATAATACATTCTTATTCTTTCGTAATTCAAAAATGAGATTTTAAATTCATTTTATATAAATAACAAAATAATAGGAGGTAAATAAAAAAAAAATTAAAATGATTATTTCAAAAATCCAATTATGTAAATTAATGTATATTCAGAAAACATATTATTTAATGATTAATTTATGGAGAAATATAAACTAATTTAATAAAAAGAGAAAATCATTAATTCTTTTTTTACACGCGCAAATTGTGATCGGTGCTTAAATTAATGATTTTTATAATGAAATAAGTTTCAATGCTCTTTCATAATGATATTTATGAGGTAAAAACTTGCCCTAATATAAAACTTGACGGGTATTCATTATTTGTATAGCTATTCATAAAATTAAAAAAAAAATGTATTTTCGCAGATGCTATAATTTCATGAAAAATTTTATAATTAAATAATGAACTTAATATTATTTTTCGGCGTTAGTTTACGGTAAATTGTAGTAATTTGGATTTAATGGAACTAGTGTCTTTTACTCTGTATGATAAAATGAAATTTAGAAATTTTTGCCGTAATGGAAGATCGAATTTTATTTACAAATAACTTCTTCCTAATTAAATACGTGACTAAAAAATAATAATGGTTTTAAATGGTGGTAAGTAAAAAAATAATGGTTTTAATGTCCGCGAATCAAAATTCTTTAGCTTAAGATTTAAGTGTTTATGATTGGTTAAAAGCCTGCGAAAAAGTTTTCTCATTATTAGATTTTTAATTACAAGTTTAAAACTATTTTGAAGCAACTTTTGACAAAAATATATTTTGTATTTAAAACTCCTCCTCTAAGTGTTTGGGGCGTAATATTCCGTTCACTAAGCTCCAGGTTTCACAGCAAGACAAGCAATGTTTAAGATAATATAATTCTATCGATTTAATGAATTTTAAATACATTGAAGAATGATTAATACTCTCAAGGTTTACATTCATATTTGTAATTGAGTTTATATATATATATATAATGTTGAAAGAATCATATTTTCTTAGCATTTAAAACAAAATGCCAGAAAACAACATTACAATTTTACTCTTTTGCAAGACGCTCGGAGGGTTAAAACAGTGAATAATATCTGCATACTTTACTACTTTCTCTAATCTAAACTAGAATTGCTACAGTATTTTATTTTGAATACATCATGTTTTTTACAGAAGTTACAAAATAAAATAAAATAAAATAAAAATCTCAGAGACATTCATTTGTATACATTAGAATGAATTTATCCTGTAGGAAAAATATTTTTCTTTACAGAAATTATTTATCAAAAAGATGTGGATTTAGGTCCATTAACAATCTGAAAAATCTTATTTTTTTTCTTTTGCATTTTATACACAGTGCTGCATATGTATGCGAATGGGCCCAACTTGCTAAAAGTTTCAGAAATATCAGTTTTTATGACTTTGGAAGTACTTGAAAATATATTTAGACGAGTGTATCTGGAGAATTGTGTTTTTATCAGATAGCACACTTTTTTAAAGAAAGTAACCAAATTTCGCAGTGATGTGACTATAAGCTTGGTTGACAGAGCTAAAATTTCTATACTGTGATCAATATACAAATATAACTACTCATCTTTTATTGTAGATTTATATTGAAATGTGTTTACCTTTTCTATTAAATGCTCTAAAAATGTTTGGGTATTATTCCACAAAAGAAAATAAATAAATAAATAAATAAATAAATAAATAAATAAATAAATCTGTGCAGAATTTTTAACTAATGAAAATCGTTAAAAAATAGCGTTTCTAAAACTTCATTATTAGTTGTGAGGAAATATGAATATATATAATATGATATATTTATTTTTTTCAATGTTAAAATAAATAGAGAGCTTACAAAATAATATGGCATATATTTTTAATTTATTCTATATGCAAGAAGTATTGAATTCGAGGAAATTTTCAACTTTACACGGGTTTATACGTTTTAAAAGGTCCTAATCAAGATTTGTTATTTATAATGTTTATGTTTATTATGGTTTGTCACGGTATTTGTTATTAGAAAATGTCTGTATGTGTATTTTTATGTGAAAAAAATGTGGTGGTCACTCTAACTAATTTAAAAAAATAGGCCTTGTCATAATTTTGTGTTGATTATGCTTTGGTGTATATATCCCAACAGTTGTATGCATTTTTCGCAATTTCCTAAATAACTGAAGAAGTAATCCGCAGAATTTCATCAAACTTGAAATTATATTTGATTTTGAAATAAATAAATAATTATAACCTATGGGTGTATATCACTCAATAAATGGCGTTGCTTTTTTTTTCTTTTTTTTTTTTTTTCGATTTCTATATCGCAAGAATTAGTGCATAGATATTTCATCAAACTTGATATTCAGCTAGAACTTGATGCTAATTCTATTTGGACTTTGTTTGGGTGCTTGTATCCTTTGCTTGGGAAAAGATTCCTAATCTTGTCCGCAATCTATTCATGCAATTTAGCCAGCGTGATATTTAACACTTTCCAACAAAGTTGAAAAGTGTTTATGCATGCGGTTTGTCTGTCCGTCTGTCCACGCTCTAAACCCCGTAAATTTACTTGGATTTCCATGAAATTGATAAAGGTTATTTAGGGTCACCAAAGCATGATTAGTATTGCATATGAAGCATGTAGGATCAATCGTATATTTACAGGGACACTCAAAAGTATTCCATTACATTATGGCATATGGGGGAAAATCGTTTGCAGAGTATTTTAATGACATTACGCTATTTAAAGTGCATTGAAACTTATATAAATCACAGAATTTCACTACGATCACATTAGAACAGGGCATTCATAGCATTTTTTATTCATTTACAGGGACACACAAAAGAAATCGGTTAGAGTACAATACTGTCTTTGAGTAATATTTGCTGGAGTGTACGGTTTAAAATTCGGTATCCACTTTTAAATTTAATTAATTTTTTGCATTTTACTTGTTATATATAAATTATATACCTCTAATACAGGGCTGCACAAAAGTGTTCACGTACCGTTCTCCTTATTAGGGGAAATTGTTGAAGGTAAATTTTCAACTGAAATATATGTATCTCTTAAGGAACTAAATGTTGACATACATATAGTTAATAGATTCAAATCTATATATCATATACAGGGCTGCTGAAAAAATTCGGATAATTTTTCGATTGTGGATGGGAACAGCTGAAATTGGGTTTTGAAATGTGTTATGCGTTTCCATATGGTTGAATTAGACGTAATATTTTAATTTTTTAAACGGTGCAGTTTTATTTCATTATTATAAATGTGTTGGAAAGTGTTTCATAATCTATGCTTGACGCATGATTTTTTTCTTTCTTGTTTAAACAACGTAAGGATGTAATTGTTCAGGAGATGAATTTTCAAGAATAAGCATAATTTTGAGTCGTAAAAAGGGATTTTTGTTATTAAATTTAAACGATGTAAGGGAGAAACAGTAAAACGGACGATTTGTAACAAGGTAATTTCTTGTACTTTTTAAAAAATTTAATTGTTTTGATTTATATATAGAATAATGTTATGCAATGTCCACAACAAGATAATTTTTGTACCATTTCTTTTATAGCATGTCTAACTTTTATATCATGTTCATATTTTTTGAAATAAATTAATTTTACTATTATTAATTTTATTACTTAAATTAATTTCATCACTTAAAAAAAAAAAAAAAAAAAAATGCAACAAAATTTTCTTTGAAAAAATTTCGATTAATAGAGGGTATTAATTTAGTGCATTTTAAAATTTTGTTTTAACTGTTTTCAATAAAATTGTGTATTACGTTAGAAAATTAATTTTTTCGTGTTTTTCTAAATATAGAATCATTGAAAAGTTTATTAGTGTCTAAAATCGCAATTATTCACAATTTCACATCGGAGAAAATTTGCTTCTCACTAGCTGTTATTTTGGATATGTATATAATGAGAATGGGCCGTGGACTGTAGTTCAATAAATCTGATTTGTATAGCCAACGCATAAAAGTAAATTCTAAAAAAATCTTTAAAACCTCTAAAAACTCTCTCATTATCAAATTTAATGCATATTACTGTCCAATTGAACTTTTATTTGCCTGCATTCCTAATGTTACTATTCATTCATTATTTCCCTTTTGATTACAGAATATGATGTAACTATAATAACTGTATTTGGACTAGGAAATTCTTTTAGAAAAAGTGTAAACTAAAATGACTGTCCGATTCCTAAACTACATGCAATTTTTACGATCCTACTAATTTCCGATCTATCAATCTGCACTCCAGCCTATCTAAAACTGTGAACACGTCATTAGAATGCAAATCAATAAATTCATACAAAAACACAATATTCTTCTACCGGAACAATTGAGTTTCTGAGCTGGACATTCCACACAACACCAGCTTTTGCGCATTATGGGATTCATTAGTGAAAACTTCAATGCGAAAAATCCAAATGCTGACATCTTTTTAGACATCGCCAAGGCCTTTCATAAAGTCTGGCACGAATGACTCATCTACAAATTAATTCAGCTTAAATTTCAATTCAGACTTATACATCTTATATACTCATGTCTTGGCGGTCGTTCTTTTTCCGTTCGCATAAACAACATGTTATCTGATTTATACTTTATTCTACATAGGATAATTCAGGTTTCAATTCTGGGCCCAACCCTTTTCAAACTCTACATTTTTTACATACATCGTACTCTCCTCATTTTACTCGTCCTTTATGCAGATGACACCACTATTTATGCAACTTCACATCATGTGTATTTTCTTTATAAAAATATTCAACACAATCTCAATTTATTCATCGACTGGTGCAATCATTGGAACGTCAAACTTAATTAAAGTAAAATCACTGCTCTTTTCTTCTTTTAGTATTTTAACTATCTATTTTTTAGACTTGCTATTAACAATATAACTCCTCCCTGTTCCAACGAAGCTAAGAACCTGGGGTTACTGTTGATAAACGCCTTACCTTCAATAAACATCTTCTTAATATCCGCGGTAAATCCACTGGGATTGCCAAATCCCTTTCCCCAGTTTTACGTGGCAATAACATGTCTTATAATAATAAGTTACTTACATACAATGCCTAAATCCTTTCTATTTGTTTCTTGCGGCTTCCCGGTGTGGAGCTTACTTTGTAAAACTGTATGGACAATCTTCTCTAAATTTCATTACAAATAACTTAGATTAATTCATAATGTCTCTAGATATCTACGCAATACGCATTAGAAATCATCTTAAATCTTTATTTCTTGTTAATCGCATTAAATTTTTATCTAAAAAATCCATAGCCAAATTTATAAAGTACCTAATGATATTATGTATGAACTCCCAGACTATGATGTTCTGAGTCGTTCTAAACGCAAAAGTCCCCGCTATACTACTGTATTAGGAGTGAAGTCGCGCTCTTCGGCTAATATTTTTTTTTCGTCTTTCTTTTTTTCTTTTGTAATAAAAAAAACTTCTTTATATTCTTATTAATACTTCATTTAGGTAAAGTTTTCATAACTGAATATTAACTTTATATTTAAAATGTATGGCAATGAAAACAACCTTTTTTGTTTGAGGAAAATGGTAGCTTATCTAACATCTTGCTTTGCTTCGCCCGGTTATGATGGGCTAAGAACAGTGTAAACATATATTTTCCTTAAACTCGCTTCTAACTTACTATTTTTATTTATAGCTTTGATTATAATGATTATGATTAAATTAACTTTAAGTTATCTTACACTGTAAAAAAAAAAAAAAAAAAAAAAAAAAAAAAAAAAAAACGGACTAAAATACGGAAATGCTACTGGCAATCTAGACGCCAGTACTATTCCCGTATTTTAACGGAAAACGGAATATTTTCTGTAATTTACCAGGAAAAGTTTCGTTAAAATACGGAAATAGTACTGGCGTCTATATTTCTAGGCGTCTATATATGGCGTAGGATTTCCGTATTTTAGTCCTTTTTTTTTTTACAGTGTACTCTCGGAATGCCCAATCAAAAGATTTCAGCCTTTTTTTCTTATTTTTATTTTTATTTTATTTTTCCTTATATGTGTCCTTATATGCACATATGTGTTATGGTTAGACTTATATTCGTGGCTCTTCTAAGATGTGATAAACATTTACACATATACAGAGATTGGAGTAGCACTGCTATTGGGTATCCCATTCAAATATCCCCTGTTCATTTGTACTTGTTAGTAATCCCATTATACCGTAAAAATCCACCGATATGAACAATTTTATCAGTTTGGATCAGCAAAATTTCCGACTAGCCAAAATTCCTTTAAAATGGTATACCAAAGGCAAAGAAGAAAAGAAATTCTTAAGATAACTCTTCTTGTAAGGAAATTAATGATACTGAAAATGACCGTGCATCACATTATGATGCTAGAAATGCATTAGAACAACACTTCCCTGTAGAGACCAGCATTCAGACGCAATACTAGCGGAACTTCTCAAGTTACAGGCGAAAAAACGGAAACAAATTAAAATTTTATCCGGACAACTATGCATAATTGTATATTAATAACCTTAAAATATATCCAGATCACTTTTATTCCGCAATTCTTTCCCAGCTTTTGTTTCAGACTAGACCATCCTGATATTGAATATTTAAAAAATTATTTATCTTCATTTTTCAAAACAATACACTGAAAACTTTCGTGTGATACGTTTTAGTATTTTATGATGGACTGTGTTGCATGGAAGATGTATTAGTAGGTATGATCATTAGCGCTAATTAGTTTTTGAAAAAGCTCCAGAGAAATGGATTTAATATTATCATACATTTTTTTTTTTTTTTTTTTTTTTTTTTTTTTTTTTTTTATTGTTTCATCATAAAGGCCTACACCTTTTCAACATGAAACTCCAATAAATTTATTTTTCCAAGAAAATCATTGAACGTATGTATATCAGTTTATAAAGACGTTTTCGTGTATTAAAAATATCTTATTCCGTTTTTCAAAATATTACAATAATGCGCAAGCTAAAAGTTTTTTGAGGTTTTAATATCAGATAACCTCTTTTTTACAAGTGCTCATTTAAGTTGTACAGTATTTAATTTCGAAAAAACATTGGTGCGGATTAACGGTATTCTACTGTACATAACAATTTTATACCATTAAAAATGGTTACATTAGTGAAATGCCCATATAAAGCATATAAATATTAATTAATTAAAAATTAAAAGCAAAGCATATAAAGCCCAACATGAGATGCACCAATTGGATATAACATTAATAACTGTGGTTATTATAAATCAAAATAATAATTTCAGTGGGGAAAAATGTAGTACAGATAACTTTGGTAGATAAAAGAGACTGGTTTGCGCAACGAAGCATTGGTTCCATACTTCAATCAGTATTATTCTGCAGCATTTCTCTGCATACTCATAGCAAAATATTTGCAAACTTACATAATATTCTAATTTAAATTTAATGTATGAAAATATATTTTAATAAAATAACATAATGGCTCTCATTAGTTACTTTAAATATACTTTCTACCACAATTTTAAATTAAATAAATGTTCTCTCTTTGTAATTAAACTTTTCTATGTATCATACTCGCATGTTTTATGAACAAATTATTAGTTTCTTTTTCTTTTAAATTGTTAAAATGTTGTTTTACAGTACAATAAAAATCTTCAGAGATATATATCGTGTATCATTTATTTGTTCTCCGAAGAAAAATAATATATGGCTATTTATGATTTAATGAAGAATGTTTCTATAAGATTCGTATTATTTAGAAAATATTACAATGCTTCAATTTTTTAAAAATTATAATATGCCAGTTACATTAATTTCAGCATGATAGATATGTAAATAATTAAATGTAGAAAATATGAGAGAGATTTTGAACGACAAATCGTTTAAGCATGTATTTTCAGTTCTTTACATGTTTTACAGATGGCAAGTTATTTATTTCGGTGACTGCATTAAAATGAATTTACAGTGAGAAATAAGTTTCCAAAAATTTCTATAATTATTTTCAAATTTAAAGTGAAAAAAGGATTTGTTTATTAATTTCAAATAAAATATAAACTTTTGTCAAAATTATTTTAAATAAAATTTTTTAAATTAAATACCTCACACACGATTAAAGTCATTTGTGAAAGATAATGTGTTTTAATATGATACTATGGTTTTAATTTCCTTTTTTTTTGTGTGTGTATTACGCGGGTATTATTGTACATGAAAATTTTAATATAATTTAACATCATAAATTCTTAATATAGATATGATAACTTTTAGAAATTCAATTAGGTTTATATTTTTTAAACATTTTTAATTATGATTATCTCTATTATAGAAAATAATATTTTTATTATCATATTTTTTATATGCCTATATAATTACTGCAGATTAATCTATAGAAATAAAAGAAAGATGTTTGCGCAATGGCTAAGAAAATCTACCACACGTATAGGTCTGAAAATTTGAATTATGATAGTCTAAGGATGATCCTGAGATATTTTGAAAAAAAAAATCCTTAAGCATGTATTTTCTCTTGCTTATATATTTTATAAGTAGCAAATTGTTATTTTCCGTGATTGCGTGAAAGTATTTTCTAGAGCGAAATATGTTTCCTACAATTTTCATAATTATTTCCAAATTTAATCTGAACAAACGTTTTGCTCATTAATATCAAAAAATTATAAACTTTTGTGAAATTTATTTCGAATTCAAATTGGTAAATTAAATACTTCAAACATGACTAGTTTTAGTTTCCGTTTTTTTCTATAAGACATTTATAATCGCACATGAAATGTTTAATGTAATTAAATATTATGTTTTAAAATTTAGAAAGGATGACTATTAAACATTCAATGAGGCTTTAAGTTTTATAATATATATATATATATATATATATATATATATCTTTATTATAAAAAATAATTTTAATTTTACCAGAATTTAATATAAGAATGGATCATGGCTGTAGATTTATGCATATAAATAAAAGAAAGATTTTTGTGCGTGTTGTTTCTGAGATATCTAAGGAAGTCTACTACACGTATAGATCTGAAAACTTGTATGAGGATAGTCCAAGTGAAATAGTGATGCTCCTGTGACTCAGTTCTTTTTATTTTTTGTTAATTAATCAATATATTAATTAATATCTACAATGGCTATCGCAAAATGAAGCGAATAACGTAAGTTGTGGAACTCATAAAATTTTCAAAGCGTTCTGACAATAACAGCTAATTTCTTTTTAATATAAAACGAACCTACACGAAAAAAGTGACAAGAAAACTGTTCTTTTACTACTAAATATGAATATTTTTACACATGCTGAATACGAAATTTGTACGCGGGCTTAAAGAGTCTCAGAACTCTTAAAATTGGAAAAAAATGAGAAAAAAAAAGACCATTTTCAACATTTAATATATTAATATATATTTAATTTAAAAAAATATTTTTTACTGGAATTAAAACATATAAGTATGTTCTTTCATTTCATGCATTTAAAAAATTCCAAGATGCTGAATTAGCATTTACAGGGGGCTCCAAACTGTCAGAGATTTGTCGAGCAGAAAATTGTCATAACAGCTTACGCACAGGATTACAAAATAAATTTTGCAACTAGAATAAAAATTTTGGTGCCTACTTATATTTAAGATTGTTATAATTACCCTGAACTTAAATAAATTTATATTTAAAGCATTTTTATGTTTTTAATACAAAGTTGTATTTAGCTAATGCAAAATTTAGAAAATTTCAACAGTATAATCACCTAAAAATGTATTTTTTGGACCATAAAAAGGAAATTTTAGGTTACGTGTATACAGACTAACATGAAACATATGCTTCGAAAATTTCATGAAAAAATATGCAGAAGTTTTTGAGATATCGTACGCGTTACGGCCGAAAACGACATTTGGAGTCAAATGTATTAAAAGTTTCGGAAACGTGGTTTCAGTTATTGAGCGGGTATAATTCTAATAGCCATAAATTCTGTTCTAACATGAATTTCAAGGAAAGAATTATATCAAAATGTTCAGAAAAGATAAGAGTTTAACGTCTAAAAAAATTAAAATTTCTAAAATTTTAAAGCTTCAAGAGTCCTGAGACCCCTTAAAATATAGATAGATTTATAACTGATAATCTGTCTAAAACTGCTACTGAGATATTCCGAAATATCATGAAACCTTCGATCCCTCTAAAATCCCTTAGGAAGAGATTTCTAAAATCGCCCAAATACCATTTAAAATATTTTTTTCTAAGTTCGCTTTAATGAATTTCTCGCTTCTACCTAAAACTGCTGCTGACATATGCGGAAATGACCTAAAATTTCCGACCCACAATTAAAATCTCTTAGTAAAAATTTCTAAAATCGCTGAATACATGTTTAAAATTTTTTAGTAGTTTTGTTATCTGAATTTCACGTTCCACCTTAAAACTGCTGCGTGATATGGGACTTTCGACCCTACTCCCTGGGGGTATTTCTAAAATCGCTGAAATACATGTTTAATTATTTTTTAATAAATTTCTTATCCTACATTTCATGCTCATATACATAAAACTGCTGTTGAGATATGTCGCGGTGACCTAAAACTTTCGACCCCCGATTTAACCTCCTTTCGTGTTGGGATTTCTAAAATCGCTGAAATGCATATCTAACTATTTTTAGTTCAGTTGTTATCCTGCATTTTATGTTCCAACGTAAAACTGGGGCTGACATACGTAAAAATGGCCTAACACTTTCGATCCCCTTTTTAATTGCCTAATTGCTGAAATACGTGCTTATCAATTTATTAAGTATAAATTTCTTAATCTGAATTTCACATTTGACCTAAAACCGCTGCAGAGATATGGTGAAATCGCGTAAAACTTTCGGTCGGCTATTTAACTCCTTGAAGGCGGGTGGAAATTCAAAAACTGCTGAAATGTGTATTAAAATATATTATTTAGTATGTTATTTATCCTGAATTTCTCGCTCCTACCTAAAACTGCTGCTGAGCTATGCAGAAATAACCTAAAATTTTCGACCCCCATTTAACCATTTAAGGGGAGGTTTCTAAAATCGCTCAAATACATAGTTAATTATTTTTTAGTAGAAATATTATCCAGTGTTTCAATCTCTTACCTAAAACTGCTGCTGAGACATAGCGAAATGACCTAAAATATTTGACCCTCACACTTTTAATCCCTTAAGAAGGGATTTCTTAAATTACTGAATTACATATTTAACTTTTTTAGTAGATATGTTATCGTGAATTTCACCTCTTACCTAAAACCGCGGCATAACCTGAAAATAACCTGAAACTATCGATCTCCCACTTAACCCCATCGGGAGTTGTAAATCTCTAAAATCGCTTAAATACCTGTTTAAACATTTTTGTAAAAGATTTGCTATGTTAAATTTACATGCATATATTTGCTGCTGAGATATAGCGAAATTTCCTAAAACTTTCGACCCCCACCTCCTTCAACCCCTTTATTAGAGGAATTTCAAAAATAGCTGAAATAGGTTTCTAACTGTTTTTTAGTATATTTGTTATCCTGAATTTCACGCCCCTAACTAAAACTGCTGCTGAGAGATGGTGAAATAACCTAAAACTTTAGACTCCCCTTTTATTTAACAAAATTTCGTATGAAAAGCTTAGAGCACAATCGTTGTTTTTTTACAATCTTAAAAACTTTTACGAAAAATAAAATATGCTTAAAAAGGGCAGTGGTATTTTGAGCGTTTAATATCGAAAACAAATTCAGGTTTATATAATGCAATTACATTAAAATTTACTAGATAAATGTATTTTTCAACTCTTGTATAACACGTGTAAACAATAGTTAAAGAAAACCAATCGCAGAAGCCGTAAGTAGAGATGCTGCATTATTATAAAGCAATGAAAACATTTTAGAAAATAAAAAAGTAATTTTGAATTTATCTGGAGGACAAATCTGAGCCCCTATATTTATTGCAAAAACATATTTCTGCCTACGTATTTCTTTTTAAAAAAATGAAGAAAAATGTTTACAAAAACGCGAAAAACCCTTATAATGTTAAAAAGATTACTACAAATTTTGAACGGAAATATAATGTAATTTTCCACTTACAGTTCTGCAAAATCGAAAAAGAAGAATAAAGTTGATAGAAATAATGAAGATTTAAAATTTCCGCGTTTAAGACATTATAGAAAGATTTGACTTTTATAAATAATTCAATTCGCGATCTATGAAATACTGCATAATTTTAAATACTCTTATGTAATACAATCTTTGTGCAGCGGACAACTCGTGGTGGCGGAATTTGCTCGCTAAACGGAGTCCTCCATTCAGAGGTAAAAGCTTAGAAATATACAGGTTTCAGGGGTTAAACAAAAGCCTGATAAATAGGTCATTTTTCGTTATGGATGTTTTAAATCATTTTTATAAATTTTCCCCAACATCATTATGAAATTCATTTTATTTATCTTAGAGAAACGTTAAACGAAATGTCTGAATAATGAAAGCAATTTCGGAATATTTGAATTCATAAAAAACGATCTTTAATAATCACACATTAATTAATGATTAATTTATAGAGAAACATAACTTTTTTTTAATAAAAGGGGAAGAAATTATAACGATTTTTTATACATGTATAATTGAGATCGGTATTTAAATTAATGATTTTTGTAATGAAATAAATTTCTGCCCTTGTTCATAATGACATTTATTAGGATAAAATATAATCCGAATATTAAACGAGAGGCCATTCATTATTTAAATAACTATCTTCTAAATTGAAAAAAAAAATTATCTTAGCGTACGTTAAAATTTTAGAAGGAGTCTTAGGTTCTGATAATGAATTTAAGTTTAATGCTTGGGGAGATATTTCTCAGAGTTAGTTTAGATAAAATTTTAATAAACTTAATTTAATGGCACATAAGGCTTGTACCCTGAATTACAAAAGGAAATTTGGAATATTTCGTCTTAATGGAGAAATGGGCCTTTATTTACTGAATGTGATAT
The DNA here is from genome assembly GCA_963932465.1 of Maratus speciosus. Lineage (NCBI taxonomy): Eukaryota > Metazoa > Arthropoda > Arachnida > Araneae > Salticidae > Maratus > Maratus speciosus. Next base: position 200,757,138 of record OZ010790.1, on the reverse strand, counting down.
AGTCAATAAATGCACATAAGCTATGAAAGATGTTTTTTTTTTAATGTCCATGATTATTTCTTTCGGATGCTTTTCTCTTATGTTCTCATAAATTGAAACGATTTGGATATTCTATAAGTGAAAATGAAACAAAGTTTTGTAATTAATTTTTACTTAAAAATGTCTAAATTTTTGGATATGAACTTCTACGAATATTTATAATTTTGTCTTTAAAAATATACACAGAAATACTGTATGAAAATTTCGATTGCATCTTTTAATCTTCTGGATTCCTTGTATAATATTTACGTGCAATTTGCTTGTGAAACATAAGTTTTAATTTTTTTTTTAATTAACAACATTCTTGTTTATTTTTAGAAGTCGTTACAGTAGTTTTATTTTGTACTTATTTAATGTTCAATTGCGCATTTTTACATCAAGGAAAAATATAATATAAATGTTTTTTTTAAATAATGTTCTACACTAAACAAAATAGAGGTTTCTATCCAACGTATACGTTATTCATAAATTTAAAGATGATGTAAAAAGAAAAATACACGATTAAAATAAAACTCAACGTTTCGGTTTTAATATTAAGAACCATCTTCAGGTGTAAAATTTTCTAAAAACACAAAATCGGCTGAAAAAAATCTACATGCTACATCGCCAAAAATTATATTCGAACTGGAAGAAGCAACGAAACATAAAAAATCCTTTAAAAACTACGCCAGTGGCGCCATCTGTTATTCAAAAAAAAAGAACGGGGGCTTGAAAAACATGGAAACATCATAGTTCTTTCAAAAAGCTGAGCCAGATTTCCAGAATAATAAATTAAACACTGTCGTTAAAAATTTGTGGTTTTATTTAATTAATAAAATTGTATTAACTCTACATTTTTTAACTCTATATTTTGTACTAATGGTGAATAACATATTTGGAAAAAAACATGTTTTTTTTCTGGATAATTATTTCATTTTGTTGCTCTTAGGGTGTATTTATATTTCTTTTTACTTCAAAGATTAAAATGCTTAAGATGTTCCATTGCTTAAAGTGTACATGAATAATATCCCATATTTCCTTTGATTAAATGTGTTTGGTATACTATCTAATCTTGTTAATAACAATTTAAAAGCAAAACATATGGGATTTTACTTTGAAACTTTCACTTTTTAATTTCATCCTCAAATTGTTTATGAAAATATATTTTGAGCATAATTAATCTTCCACAATTTTGCTCGCTCTACTGCTAATTGATAATTCATGTTTAATAAAAATATGGAAAAACATAATATTGAAATATTGATTATACATTCTTTTTAACTTTATCTTTGGAATATTATGCAGTAAAGTCGAAATTCCTGCGATAAATCAGCGAAGATGCAATCAATAATATACTAATACTCATATTACTGACAAAATACTATTAGAAGGAGTTATTGTAAAAAAGTACTTATGTATTACTATTATTTTATACTAAAGTTATTATTACTTACAAGGTTTTCAGCAAAGGACTTCCTGATTTTAAAATTAAATAACTCGGAAACTGAGATCGATAGAATAAGAAGTATATGGCATGTTTATTTTGAAAGCAGGTAAATATGATACAATAAATTCAAAATTAGTTAAAAATTTTGCCGAAAGGTGACGCTGTAGTCACTGAGGGATAACTGAACAAGGTACTCTGAAATACGGAGTGATCAATCTTCTTACTGAAGGAAATTAATGAAGTCATACATTCTCTGAAGCAACGTCTTTTTCACCCGACTGACAAGAAGGATTATGTATTTCACGCGTATCTGCGTATGTGGATTTCTTTATACCCTCGAAACATCCCAACGGCTGGATGGATTTTAATGAACGAGGTCTCTATGGATTTGTATTAACCGTCCGATGGTTACAGGCTAGGTTCTGTTTATATAAATTCAAAATGGCTGTAGAGATGAAAAACGTTTTACGTACCATATTGAGTGGCATATCATTGGATAGGTCTTTCAAAATGAAAATGTTGTTTCATTGACAATTTTACAGTCAGAAGCTTCGTTTAAATATTACACAACCTGGAATTTGTGTAGGTAAGATCTCTAGCTTTACTGCAACTCTAACCTTCATAAACATCTATTGGCCTCATGAAAACAGCGTTTATAAATAGGAACTAACAATTAAACACAACTTAAAAGTCACCAATATAAGTAAATAAAAAAAAAATAGGTAATTAATATAAAAAATAGTTTCACATTGATAAAAAATAATTAATTAGTTTGCTTTTACACAGTCCGGTTTTTGATTTTTTAAATTTAATCTAGCACTCGAGTATCGCCGGTTAAAGGGCATTCTTACCATCAACAAGACGCTGTTTTTAATCGCAGTTTAATGTTGTAAATGTCCTGATCAGAAAACATTCTGCAAACTTTTCTTGAAATTTCAGCGAACAGGCAGAGTGACTGATGACGTAAAAGACTGCTTTCAAAGGATAGTCTGCAACCTATTTCTCCGACTCTATACGGCGACTTCACCGTACAGCGCCAACTCTCGACAAAATTTGTATTTTGTTTTAAACTATTGTATCAGATTTTTGCGGCTTTCAAAATAAGCGTACCTGTGGTTTTCTTCTTCTATCCTTAGTTTCCTAGTTATTTAATTTTTTAAATCAGCTAATCCTTTGCTTGACACCCTGTATTTAACAGTCTTTAGAGCAGCTTTCTAGTAAACTATAAACATTGTTTGAAAACCTTCATTCAAGAAAAGTATCTTATCTTCACATTTTAATGCTTTCGAAACATTAATGATGTAATGTATTACAGTAGAGATTTTACTCTTAGACAGGAGTTATAAATAACACAGAGGCATTCATTTTTAAACATTAAAAGGATTTTATCTTGAAGAAAAGGATATTAGTTTGTATAGATTTTTATTTGTCAAAAAGACAAGAGTTTTCGTCCTTCAATTATCGGAAAAAGTATTTCTTATGATTTTGCATGGTTTACATAATTCTACATATATATTCAAATTGGTTAAAATTACCGAAAATACGTCAGGCATTTCCAATGTATCTATTATTTACGATTTTGAAGGTTCTTGAAAATGGATTTTAAAGGCTTTTCTTGAATAAATATATTTTTCATCAAAAGCTGTAAAGTTCTTATTTTCTGAAGACAATAACAGTTTTTTGTGGTATAAAAAGTAAATTACTATTTCAATAAGGAGTTCGAGAGATAAAAATCATTACTTTTTATGTAAAATTTTAAATAATGACTCAAATATTCATATTCTTTCAGAAATCCAAAAAAAATACTCGTTTTTTATCTTACGGCTAAATGCACTAATGCATTTTTTTTAAACGATGACAAAAAATCGAAAAGTTTTAAATAAGCTATTTTCTGCAAAATTTATATTAGTTGAAAAAATCAATATATTTTGGAATATAGAACTGGAATTATTTTTCGTCTAATTTAAATAGCGCAGTTAATTTTTAGGTTGCTGTAATATTTCTATAATGCTGTAATTTAAAATATAAAATAGATACTTATTTATTTTCACTTATTAATAAAACATACTTAAAAGTTATATAACTATATATATATACATCTTAGTGTTAGTTTATTTTCTAGATTTCAGCATTCAAAATATGTCACTGTTGCAACTTCACAGCCAGTTGTACTATCTTTGTGAGTGTAGAATTACATATATTCGACTGAATTATTGACAAAATATGGAAATATTGATTATACACATTTTAAAACTTAATCTTTGTAATATCAAGCACTAAAGTCGAAATTCCCGCGATAACCAGCGAAGATACAAGCAATAATTACTAATATTTATTTTACTGACAAAATATTTCTAGCCAGAATTATAGTAATGAAAAACATTAGTAGTAATATTATTTTGTATTAAAGTACTATTACTTAATACTATTTTATACTAAAGTACTATTACCTATTTAAGGGTCTTTAAAGCAGTTTTTTATTAAAGCATAAGCATTATTTGAAAATATTCATTAAAGCAAATTATCATATCTTCACATTTTAATACTTTCGGAACATAAAGGCTGCAATGTCTTACCTTATATATTTCATTCTTAGGCAGAAGATATAAATAACACAGATTCATTTATTTTTAAACATTAAATAGATTTTATTTTGTGGAAAAGTATATCATTTTTGTATAGATTTTATTTGCTAATATATAAATGTTTTCGTCCTTCAATGATCGGAAAAATATTCCTTATTATTTTGCATTATTTACATGATTCTGCATATGTATGCAAATTGGTTAATATTACCAAAAATACATCAGTCATTTCAAATGTATCTATTATTTACGATTTTTGAAGGTACATGGAAATGGATTTTAAAAGCTTTTTTAATAAATATCTTTTTTTATGAACCATTGCAAAGTTCCTATTTTCCCAAGAAAGTAACTGTTAATTGTGGTATGAAAACTGATTTACTATTTAAATAACCCGTTCGAGACATAAAATCATTACTTTTTATATAAAAATTTAAATAATGACTCAAGTATGCTTTTTTCTTAGGATGCCAAAACATACTTGTGTTTTTATCTTGCATCTGAATGCACTAAATATGAATTTTTTGTTTGAAACTTTGAAAAAAATTCGAAAAATTTTAAATAAGCTATTTTCAGTAAAATTACTATTAGTTTAAAACATCGATGTATTTTCGAATATAATACTGAAATTATTTTTTGGCTTGCGGTTTTTTAAACAGTGAGTTTAATTATTAGAATGCCGTATTAATTTTATAATGACATTTTTACATGCATCAATTAAAAGTTGCATTAATTTCTGTCACAATGCATTTTGTCATTAATAATAATAAAAATATATTCTACTTTTCTGATTTTAAAAGTAAAATTTAAATACATTTTTCATTACATCGGCGCTGAAAATATTTTAAACATAAATATAAAAATTAATTTTATTACATAATACATTTTATTACACATATCATTCCTTGAGAAAAAATAACTTTTTTCAGTTAGTTTCGAATAGAGTTCCTCTGTTTTATTTGTATTTATTTATTTATTTTGCGTTTGTAACACATCTTTGCTATTATGTACCTGATTAAAGTAGCTGTTAAGTATTTATCCATTATGCGATACCAACAAATCTGCACTTATTTATTTTTTCACCTCCATCATTATACATAAGAGGACGTTTCACAATTTAGCAACAGATTTTAGATTCGATGATTTGGTTATAGACGATAGATTAGATGTTGAAGACTGAGCAGTTGAATCCTCAGAAGATACACCATCAGCTGTTATCATACCAATTTCACGAATTATGCTGCAAGGTGAAGTGCACTCTAAAAAAAAAAAAAAAAAAAAAAAAAAAAAAAACCTATAATTTTACAAGTGTAAAATAATAGGAATCTGTATGTTTACTAAAATTTTATCTATACACTAAACAATAAAAGATATAAATCTACAAAACTAGCTTTAGTAAAGCTACAGAAATTTGTAGCTTTACAAAGGAATCTACTAAAATTGCAATAATCTTACTAAAATTTTATCTGTAACACGGGTTGCAGTTTACATAAAAAGTTCTAGGCATCCCAGTTTCCTGAAATATTCTTACGGACGTTACAGATTTTTTGATTTACAGGGCAAAAGTGTGTCTGTTACATGAAGTTTTGTTGTTGCTGTTACATAAAAAGTTCTAGGAATCCCAGTTTCGCAGAAAAATTTTAGTAACTTCACAGATTTTTTTTTTTACAGTGTAAGACGAATAATAATGATATATTTGAGTCGGGGTAACATCCATCCTTTATTTCACACTGTAACAAACAATGGGTGGTGCTGTGTAAAACAAACTCCTCTGATGCGCTAGATCGCTTTCAATTTAGATATTTGTACATCTAAAATGTTGACAAATTAGTCAAACATTATATATCATTCCCGAAGTGGGAAGTTACCTCTCGGACTAATATATCATTTTTAAATACCTAATCATTTACTGCTTCAGGAATCATAATGTCAAAATTTATTCACATAACTAACTTTTAATTTGTATATATGTGCAGATACTAAAAGTCTCTAAAGTAATAATCTAATGTTATTCTAATAACTTTAATATCTATATTTAATGCATTCAAAAAAGGCTTCAAAAATCATTCTTAAAATATAAAAACTACCCCACTAATGAATAAAGGAGAAACGATCCATTTACTATGGCTTCAAATTTTGATAATGGTATATGACAAAGGATTTATTCTAACGTCTGAGTAAATAGTTTTTGAAATCGACGTTCTTGATTCACAGAGAGTTAATGAAAGTATTTTAAAATACTTTATGTTGTCTTACTTTGCAATACACTAACTACCTTGTAAATAAACTGATATATTGCAGTTAATTTGTTTCTAATTTACGAAAAGTAAAATCTGAAAATGTTAACTTGTAAAAGCATTACAATCCAGTAGTTTTTTGTTTGTGTGTGTGTGTGTGCTTTACTTTCTTTTAAATCATAAACATACTTCAAAATAAATAATTCACTCTTTACAATTTTTTTTTTTTATTTTCTTAATCTATGTCAGACACAGACATTTCGAATTTATATTCTGCCTGATTTTACTTTATATTGTCAAAGCCAAATGTTGTATAAACTCTCAATAAATAATTAAATATTTGTTTAATCTTCCATCGCAAAAATATAGCATGTTTATTTATGATTGGATGGAAAATGTTTTTTATGGGAATAATGCAACACTTGTTCAGATTTTTGCTGTTTAAATATGTCGTTTATTTTTATAGGTTGGGTCACGATGTATAACCGGATAATAATGGAAATATAAGTTACATCACAGAGAATTTTCGATAACATAATGTTTTATTTTCTTTTTTATTAAATGATTCTATTGACCACAAATTTTTTGTTTTGATTACGAAAAACAAATAAACAAATAATTAAAAAAGAATGCCTTTTTTAAGCATTATTTAAAACAAGGGCTGTTCCATATGATATAAGACTAATTTTACTCTGGCGAAACCATTCATTAGAATATTAATTTGTGTGGAATAATGAAATGGTGCTATCTATATTAACAAAATGAGGTCGATAGATGATGTATATGGGCTGCTGTGCCACAGTTACACGTCACTAAACGCAAACATACCGGCAGCGACCTTCAGTCGAAATGGAAGTGTCGTTGGAACAGCGTTATGCGATAAAGTTTTGTGTGCCTTTGCAAAAATAGGCATAGGGTACTTTTAACATGATTCGTGAATCTTTCCACTTTGAAGTAATGCCGAATGCAAGTGTTATTCACTGAAATAAAACTTTTAATGAAGGAAGGCAAAACGCGTAAGTTCTTGGACGTGAGGGAAAAACCTCAACATCCGTATCAGAGACTATGATCAACACAGCAACGTGTATCATTAAGGGGGTTCACAGAAATATATTACGTCAGCTGCATATTCTACTGGATATTTCTGTGGGAAGTATTGATTCTATCCTGGATGAAAATTTGGGACAGAAACGTGTTTGCTCCCGATGGATTTCTAAAGTCTTGTTAAAGGGACGAATGCAACACCGTGTTGATGTGTGCACAAAATTGAAAGAAAGACTGGAACAAGGTGAAAGAAGGCCACAACACTGTGCGATTTCTCTTTGTTTCCTCAGCTCAAAAAACGACTAATATGCTGCCATTTCGAAAAACGCAAAGCATGTGTAAAAGCTGCAGACGCGGTTTTAAAATAACTCTGAAAAAACGGACTTTCGCCCAACTTTAAGACGTGGACGGAACGTTGTGACAAATGCATCACGTCTGATGGTAGTTAATTAAAAAAGACATAGAAATTGATGACAATTAAAGGTAATCCGTTTTCTGTAGAAATATTGGCTTATTACTTATTTAACTCATTTGTGCCTGTCGTCCTAATTTTGGGACGCTTTCTTAAAAAAATTCCCATTACAAATGGAATTACGATATCCTTTCAAAACTTTGTAAAATATGTCCTTATGTAACAAAATGACTGCCTTCCCTTATTTTATAGCATATAGATGGCGCTGTTGCCACTGTCGGCAAAATATCCTGAGATATTTTGCCAAACATGAAGTGATGAAGTGAAGTGAATGTATGTAATCATGATTGCGCGGGTTTAAGTAAAGTTTCGGCGTGTGTTCGAAATGTATCTCACCTAGAGATCTTTTCATGGAAATACGTATGTTTCAAAGATAATAGCGCTTTTTCGCGAATTGTATATATTTTGTGTGTGATTGTTAATAAAATGTGATTGTTTAAGTGTCGACCGAGTTAATCCTAACTCACAACGACACAAAATGACGCCCAACGTGAAAAAATCTCCTTCTTCAAAAACGAAATAAAAAGGAACCGCTATACCAGGTTCAAAATATTGTCATCCGGACAATAATGACAGTGGATAATTGTGTATTTGTCATCCTGACAAAGTAAGTGATTAAAAAGAATCTCCAAATTCTAAAGTTTGAGAAACCATTCTCAATTCTGTGAATGTGAAAGCCTAATTTCAAGAAAAGCGTTTTCCTTCTATAGTGTATTGCCGCCCTGGCAAATGAGTAAAAAGAATCAGCTAGATTCGTAATTGTGTGAAATCATCATTTCAAGAATATGGTATATGGAGAAAAGAACCACTTCGTTTCTAATGTGTGCATTCTTTTTGATATTAAATCAAGTAATTAGTGCCATCCTTATGGAATAATTATTTGTGGGTGTGCTTCAAGCTTCAAAGTTCTCAAGGCGAAAGTGTGCTGTTAAAAGTGAAAAAAAAAATCTTTCAGTTTATTTCATAATTGTTGTTTGTGATCATCGAAAAGCCTTTAGACAGATCTAAAATGTTTTCGAAATAACTTTCAGTGTTCTACTATCGCCGATATTCTGTGTGTTTAAAAGAAATCTGAAACCGCCATATGAATCAGCGAAAAGTGATTAGCTAAAGAAAGATAAATCTTATTTTATTTGTTTTGTTACCGGTAAAAAGTTGAAATTTTTTTTTCTGTTTATTGCTGGCCAGCTGGTGGTTTATTTATTTTTAAATGCTGTTTTATGTATGTGGTTTTTTTTGTTTTGGTTCTTTTGAGTATTATGAAAGATTAATTTTCTGAAAAAGAGATTTATATAATTTCTTTTGGTAATATTTTTTTCTTTCAATGCAATATTATTTGAGTAAGACAATTTTATGATTATTTGTTCTAACTGTGCACAGCGTACTATATTAGAAAAGAAAAGTGATTTCAGTAATCGTCAATAATTATTTAGAATCTTGTTTATTTTAAAGAAGTAAGTAAGTACTTTATTTTGATATTTTTGTTGCTTTCATATTTATTTGTGAATGAAAATTTTTTTCACATCAAATTATCGATGGTATTTCATGTACTTAAAATTTTATGATTTAAATATTTCTGACAGTTTTATACGGTAAGTTATATTAGAAAAAAAAAAGTTGCATATTACTGATTATAATATTTTTGCATTAATATTTACATGAGCTCATGTTTAATTAGAGATAGATTTTAGTATGGTATTAAATTATTTTTTTGTATGTTTCATCAATTGTTTATGAAAGTTTATGCATATTTACCTGTAAGGGGAAGGTAGTTATTTTGTTATTTGATTATTTAATGGGTAAAGTATTGCATATAATTTTGTAATTTAAGCATAAATTTAACTGATTTGAGGAAAAATGGCGTTTCTTTCTAAAGAGAAAAAAATCGATTTATATAATTTGGCTACCGAATTAGAGCTTCAGGTAGATGCAGATGATAAAATAGTAGTCTTGCGTGAAAAAATTATGAAGTGCGCCCTTTTTAAAGACGATGAACAATTTGTAAAAGAGGCATTGATTGCTATCGTGGAAGATAGAAAAAAGCAAGAGAGCATAGAAGAACAAAATAGGAAAAAACAAGAGAGCATAGAAGAACAAAGGGTTGAGGACAAACGTATCGCAGAGGAAAGAGCTTATGAGTTAGCTGCAAGCTCAAAACCATATCGCGACAACTGTCCCACAAAATCAAATGGACCAGATGCGTATAGATATTAAAAACATCCTACCACCATTTAATCCGGAAAAAGATAATATGTCGTTGTTCTTGACAATGTTTGAACGTCAAATGAAAATGTTAAATGTCTCCAAAGATTTTTGGGTCTCACAATTAGTCGCCGTACTTCCGAATGACATTGCTAAACTTATAGCAAGAGAGCCTGAAGAAATGTTAAAAAACTATGCACATATTCGGGACATTTTGTTAAAAAGATTTAAATTAACAGCGGAGAAGTTTAGGGTATTATTTAGCGGACATCAAAAAAGAGAGAATTCTACTTGGAAAGATTTTTACTTTGAAATTAGAAATTATTTTGAAGGTTGGTTATCCGAATGAGAAGTTAATTCATTTGAAAAGCTCTCAGAACTAATAATCGCTGATCAGATTAAAAAAAAGTGCCCACCAGAATATAAAAATCATTATTTAGATGGTTGGGACAAACTAAATGACCCTGTCTTGTTGGCCGAAAAGCTTGACATATATGAAAATATTAGACCCCTTTTCAAAAATCAGCAAGTAATTCAAAATCGCGTGAAACACAGAAACATGTTTTGTCAAAAAATTCAAATGGTCAGGAATTCTGGAAAAATCAGGTAACCAAAAATGAAGCTAGCGAACATTTTGGAAATTTCAAAAATACTTCTACCTTAAAATATACGAATTCACGCTTTGTAAACGATGATAAGCGTCCAGTTATAAGCTGCTATGGCTGTTGGAAACAAGGTTTTGTAAAAGCAAAATGTCCTAATTGTTCCCCATCTACGCAAGTAAAATCAGCAAATTTTAGTTCCCTACATCTCCAATCTTGTTATATTAATACACAGGCAACACCTATGTTGTATATAAAGGTAAATGGTATTACAGGGGTAGCTTGCGCAGATACCGGAGCTACTCATTCCATTGCTGGGGAAATGTTGTTCAAGCTTCTCCGTGACCAAGGAACTTCGTTCGAAGAGACCAGTGTAAACATAACGCTCGCTGATGGCATACGAAAAGAAACTAACGTTCTTCAAGCAACAATCACTGTTGAAATAGAAGGTAGTAGAACTAATACAACGATTTTTGCGTTACCCAGAGCCACCGGAAATAGAACATTGTTAGGCATAGATTTTTTGAATAAAATGGGGATTGTGTTGGATATGCAAAGCCAAAGTTGGTATTTCCAGAACAATCCAAGATATAAATTTCCTTTTGTTGATGATCCTTTCAAAACGACACCTGAAATCTCAACACCAAATGTCAAAGTTAACACAGTTATGTTAAGAGAAAATGAAGGTCAAAACCTATCTGCAATACAACGAAAGAGACTTAATGACTTGCTTGAAAAATTTTCCAATACCTTTCAACCAGGGGGAGAAGCAACACCCGTCGTCGAACATCACATAAACACTAGAGAACATCGTCCTATATCATTACCACCTTACAGATTATCACCGGCAAAGAAAGAGTTGTTGAAAACAGAACTTGATGATCTTCTTGCCAAAGGAATTATTGAGCAATGCGAATCTCCATATTCTGCACCAATCGTGCTCATTCCTAAGCCAAATGGTAGTGTACGTCTATGTGTAGACTACAGGAAGCTCAATGAGGTGACTATACCGGATACCTATCCACTAGACCGGAGTGAAAAAAAAAAAGTTTTGCAAATCGAATCGTAATAGTGCGGAAAAGTTGCTACTCGTCAATACAAGCACAATGAAAAAAAATGTTTTGAAATCGGAGAATATCTTCCGTTCGCGCATCGCATTCAAAGTTTTCGAATTTGAACAAAAATCGTACAAATATACGAAAAATCGTAAAAAGATGTAAACTTTTTCCGATCGATCACATTTTTTTGTACATACCATGACCTTGAGATGCAGAATGGAGGGAAAAATACCACACACTCCTCCTTTATCACTTTCCAACGCCCTCAAGGGGGTGAAAATGGTCAATTTTCATGGAAAAAACCGAAATTACAGGAGATGTAAATATTGACGAATCGGTCTGATTTTTGTTTGCATAGGGCAACCTTGAAGCTAAAAGTCGAAAACAATCCACCCGCCCTCGAGAGATCGAAATTGTGCAGCTATTGGCCCGTCCTTCTAAGGACGACTCAGGACTCACCACGGGAAGGTGGCTGCACTGCGAGTCCCACCCACACCCTACCCAACCAACCAACCAAAATATGGGCGTGGAGAATTATCCAGATTCAGATTCAGGTACTGCGAATTCTGATTTAGTGTCAATTTTTATCATGGTAGCACGAGAAGCGAGGGTGGCTCTTATAAAACCATCACGTCGCTCATGCCTAAACACTTTTGAGGAGACCTGTGTTACCAGCTTGACACTGCGCTCTACAGCTTGCGTATGCCATGATATGTCTGCCAGATTCAGAGGAAGAGTTGGCTTTTCCCCCTAGGAAATCAAGTCTGCAATGTCAGCTGAAGAAATGTTTACCAATAGAGGAGGACAGGTAATCTTGGTTTCAGACCAATTTATAATGTCATAATAATCCTCGGCGTCAAAATTTATGGCCGAAACTTGAAAATTTCTGACGGATTTTCCCTTTGCGGGAGTATCTTTGGATTTCAGTACCCGGCGAAGTCCCAGCTCTCGAACGTGTTGTCTATCACCCACTACCATTGAAAGAAGAATGTTTTCTGGATGGGCAAAGAATGCATTTGTTTGGATGATCTTTGTTACCACTTCTTGGAGTTTTTCAGGTAAGCTTCTGCATTTCTTGATGCATTAAAAAATATGTTTAAGTCCCTCAACTACTGAAGATCTTGTCTTAATTTCGAATCACAGAGGTATGTATACTGTCATAATGTACGTGACAATGTTGATGAGATTTTCGGATGGAGTTTCCAATGAAATATACAGTCTTAGGAACCTATTTGCTGTCGTTAACCACCGAGAATGAGATATTGGTCCCGGATCTCTATTTGCAAGGTCTGGTGAACAAAACCTAGCAGCAATGGAAACGGCAATGTTGTGCAGGTATCTCTGATCTTTACTCAGGATTTCTGGGTCAATGTGTGGGATGTGGCATTTAATTCTCTTAAAAGCAACTACGGGCAAATACTCGCAACCAACCAGCTGTTTGCCAAGAGGGCCACAAAAAGACTGAGGCCCTATGGTTTTACCATCAAATGTTTCTACAAGATGCCTCAAAGGTAGCTCATAAAAATGCAGGAGACATATAACCCACTGTGTTGGTCTCTTTAAACGCATTTCTATATGTTTGATTGCTCCACTTTTCCAGCCAGTATTTGTTGCTGTACCATCACACCCGACAACTATAAATTTTGAAGTATCTATTCCGTTGTCTTCGAAATAGTCTACAATATAGTTAGCAATGTCCTTTCCACTTTTTGCGGTTGGTACTAGATGGCAAAGGTACTTAGAAGCCGGTTCCTCAACAACTGTAATGCGGTCTACTTTTTGTTCAGACTGATATCGTTTACCTCCTTTGTCAACCAACACTAGAGGGTCATCGGCCCTGCCATCAAAGTACACACACATAGGGACGTTCATTTGATGTTCCTGCTGCTCCAGATTGGTAAGAATTGCCCTGCACTTTTCTTTTTCTCGTCTAATTTTGTTTCTATCAACGATCAGAGATGTATTACTATCAGTAATAAGACCTACGTCTTTTAGCACGCTAGAGGTAATGGCAGCTGTTGCTCTATCTGACAGACCAAAGCGACTACTTGTCAAAGCAGTAGCTGGAAGCGACATGCGTATTTGTGAAGAGCCTGGGCTCCTTGACAGAGCAGACAAAGAGCGTGTGGGCTGAAAATCTAAATCATCCCCATCCTCAATGACATCAACATTTGTCTCTTCTCTTTCAGGATCAGTGCTGCAACCAGGCAAGCTTTGCATTTGTGTGCTGAGCACATCAAGATGACGAGTCTTTGCAACCTTGATGTAAGTTTTTGCGTTTCCTTTTTATGCACCGTCGGTCCTATTTTACCTAGTCTAAGGTGTCTTTGTGCGTAAAGAAACTTCAGTTCCAATGCAGGTATTTCTCTGTCCTTAGGGCAATCGCAACTGACAACTATAGGATTAGGACAAATGCACTTGTCAAAGTTTTTCCCGCAGGTGCATTCTAGTGTCATCTCGCACTTGCAAGCTGATATGTCAAATAATGTGTTATACGATTGATGAATGAAGTCATTGTACTTCTTCTGTTTCCCATCCGTGTGTTTGTCTCTTGGATATGATTTACGAAGAGCATAATAGCGATCGTTTAGTTGTTTCATCTTTTGAACGACTCTTGTGTGACAAACTGCAGGAATCGAAGCCTTCAAATACAGTGACTCAATCTGTTGAGCTACAGTGTTTGCCACTTCTAAAAAGCTCAACTTCCTTCCAGGTTTAAAGTCATCAGACTGCAATAACATGGCGTATGACACTTCATGCAAACATTTGACAACGTCATCATTGGTGGGAAGAATTGTGGATGGCAGTGGTTTTGGTGCACCAAAAAATGGGCAGGGAGTATGAACGCTTCGAGTGAGCGCCATAATGAAGATAAAGGAAGCTAAATTGTGATCGATGAGACCGTTATGCAATTCAAGCTACAGGATTTTAAACGAAGCCGACAAGAAAAATTTTCAGCAAGAGCAGCGCTTCTTTTATAGGCGAGATATATTCTTTTACAAGCGCGACAAGCAGAAACACGCAGCGACGCTGAGGCAAAACTGAGTGACGCACAGCGATCGTTACCAGGTACGGGTACTGTGCTAGCTTCTCCACCACTCCGTTTCTCGGAATGCCAGCGGCGCGCACGCGCAGCGAGCATTACAGTGCACGAAGAAGAAAGGGGCAGACTAGATGGAAAGGTCGAATGACTGGGCGGTAAACAAACCAAAACATGATGTTTGCCGCAAAAAGTCGGCCCCTCGACAGGGTTCAAAGGGGATAGAGGACCTCTCGAGGGGGGGGGGGGTTGTTTTCGACTTTTAGCTTCAAGGTTGCCTTATGTAAAAAAAAAAAAATTAGGTCGATTCGTCAATATTTACATCTCCTGTAATTTCGGTTTATTTCACGAAAATTGGCCATTTTCACCCTCTTGAAGGGGTTGGAAGGGGATAAAGGAGGCGTGTGTGGTATTTTTTCCTCCATTCTACATCTCAAGGTCATGGTATGTACAAAAAAATGTGTTCGATTGGAAAAAGTTTACACCTTTTTACGATTTTTCGTATATTTCTACAATTTTTGTTCAAATTCGAAAACTTTGAACGCGATGCGCGAACGGAAGATATTCTCCGATTTCAAAAAAATTTTTTTCATTGTGCTTGTATTGACGAGTAGCAACTTTTCCGCACTATTACGATTCGATTTGCAAAACTTTTTGTTTTTCACTCCGGTCTACTATCCACTCCCTCGTATGGACGATCTTCTACATCAGGCAAAGACTGCCCAGTTCATGACAATCTGGATCTGAATGCTGGCTACCATCAGGTGAGTGTCTATGTGCCTGATCGTGATAAAACTGCTTTTGTATGTCCTCTCGGAACATACCGCTTTCGAAGAATGCCTTTTGGACTCCGTAACGCTCCTGCAACGTTTCCGAGGACGATGGATAACTTTCGCAACGGACTCCCAGATGTAAATATTCTCTCTTACCTTGATGACCTCATTATTTTATCATCAAGTTTTGAACAACATCTATCTGATCTTGAAGCTGTTTTTCAAAGATTAGACAAATGGAAACTTTCTGCAAATCGAGAAAAATGCAACTTTGCATGTTCCAGAGTAAAGTACTTAGGACACTGGATAACTCCAAATGGCCTAGAAGTTGATCCTGTGAAAATTGATGCTATTGTGAGGATCCCGCCTCCGAAGAATATAAAACAACTGCAATCGTTTCTGCAGACATGTTCATGGTATCGCAGTTTTATACAAGATTTTGCAGAAATATCCAGACAACTTAGAAACCTCACTAAGAAGAATGTTGAATGGCATTGGGGTGCCGATGAAGAAAATGCATTTCAAACCTTGAAGCAATGCCTAGTTTCAGCACCAATATTGAAACAGGCTGATGAAACAAAACCCTTCATCATTCGAACCGATGCAAGCAATTATGCTCTTGGAGCAGTACTTCTCAAGGGTAAAGGTGCGGAAGAGCATCCGATTGAGTACGCCAGTCGATTACTGACTCCTGCAGAACGCAACTATCACACCACGGAACGGGAAGCTCTTGCTGTTGTCTGGGCTCTTAATAAATTCAGACGATACATTGACGGAACAAAAGTTACTGTGGCATCCGACCACCAGCCTCTCCGATGGCTCATGAGCTTAAAGTCCCCTTCTGGAAGACTTGCCAGATGGGCTTTACAGTTGCAAGAATTTAATCTGAAAATAGAATACATTCCAGGTAAAGCGAACGTCATAGCTGACATGCTTTCTCGTCCTGCGTGTGATCATATCAGTAAAGAAGATTGTGATATTTGCACCATAATGATTGATATCCCTACTAAAATGCCTAGTAATCTACGTGCTGAACAAATGAAAGACGAAGAATTAAAGAAAATTATTAAAAGTTTCGAAGATGAAGAAAAAACTCTAGACTACACTAACTGGACTGAACGCGGTTATATTATGAACCAAGGAGTTTTATACAGGTATTCCCCAACTTCGGAATCGGAAGAAGCACAACTAGTAGTCCCCTCACATGAAAGGAAGAAAATTTTAAAAGAACACCATGACTCACCTACGGCTGGTCACTACGGTGCTGAAGGTACATTTAATAGAATATCCAAAAGATATTATTGGACTGGAATGCGTTCATACATTGCAGATTACGTCAAACATTGTGCAGAATGTAATAGGTATAAACCTTCTAATCGAAAACCATCCGGTTTGTTACAAACACCAGTGTATTCACAACGATTTGAAGTTCTATCAATTGATCTTTTTGGCCCTTTACCAAAAAGTAAGAATGGTAAACGATGGATATTCACAGTAGAAGACTGTGCAACAAGATGGGTTGAACTATTTGCCCTTACAGAAGCTACTGCAGCACAGTGTGCAACTACGTTGCTCGAAGAAGTTATCCTTAGATATGGTCTACCCAGACGTATAATATGTGATAACGGACCACCATTCGTTAGTAGTGTAATGCAACAACTTTGTTTTCTTTTAGGTATCAAACAAAACCCAACTCCCATATATCAGCCTCAGGCAAACCCTGTGGAGAGAAAAAATAGAGATCTCAAGCCGAGATTGGCTATATTAGTAGAGAATGACCACTGTTCATGGGAAGAGAAACTTCCAACAATACGTTTTGCAATGAATACTGCTAATTGTGACACCACTGGAGAAACAGCAGCATTTTTACAATTTGTGAGAGAATTAAGAACGACAGACGATGTTCAACACGACATTCGTGCTGTAATTCACAATGACAACTTTGTACCTGAAATTACACCATACCTCAAGAAATTTGCAAACTTCACCAAAGACATTAAGGACAAAGTTGAAGCCAAGCAAGATCAAAGAAAGAAATACGCTGACCGTAAAAGAAAATCAGGACATTGTTTTGCTCCAGGAGACAAGGTTTGGGTTGACTTACATCCAGTAAGTAAAGCCTCTAGCAATAAGACTGCAAAGTTCATGCCTAAACGTGACGGACCATACAATATTTTAACTCAAAAATCGCCCACCACATTTGTTATAGCAAGCATGGACAATCCAAATGAACCGCTTGCTACATGTCATACGTCAGCTTTGAGATTGTGTAATGACTCTGACATTGTGCCTATTGCACCTATTAGGAAACGTGGCAGACCACCTAAAAAAGTTACTGGTTCCTCACCGGGACGTCCGCGGAACCAGAGGGGGAGGTTGTAACAAAATGACGCCTTCCCTTATTTTTATAGCATACAGATGGAGCTGTTGCCACTGTCGGCAAAATATCCTGAGATATTTTGCCAAACATGAAGTGATGAAATGAAGTGAATGTATGTAATCATGATTGCGCGGGTTTAAGTAAAGTTTCGGCGTGTGTTCGAAATGTATCTCACCTAGAGATCTTTTCATGGAAATACGTATGTTTCAAAGATAATAGCGCTTTTACGCGAATTGTATATATTTTGTGTGTGATTGTTAATAAAATGTGATTGTTTAAGTGTCGACCGAGTTAATCTTAACTCACAACGACACACTTAGTATTTGTTTTCAATATTTATCCATAAATGACAGCTCATTTTTAAGAATAAAAAGGTGAAATAAATGTTTATTGTAGCGAAAAGTTGGATTTTCTTGAAATAAAATGGCGCGTAAGAAAAAGTAAGATATTTCTTTTATTTTTTTATCAATCATTTTATAAGTGGTATTATTTATAAGACGAAACATTATTTTAGAATACATATTTTTGCATTTTTTCAGATTTCTATTTTTTTGTTCGAATTTGAACCTTTTAATATCGTCCCAATTTTGGGACGCTAGGCACGAATGGGTGGGGGTTTTCTCCGTTACTGTCTATGCATTAAATGTATGTTTTATGCCATGTATTTTGTTACAAAATGATTACATACAATTTAGATTATTATTTGGCTATAAAATTATTATTCGGATTATTATTTGGCTATTCTTTGTTATTACTATGGGGGGGGGGGGGTGTTAGTGGTTGGGCTCGGTTCAAGAACGTGACACCCACCCTTCCCCACCCTTAGCTATTGGCTTGGTAAAAATTTATGTCATACCGTTATGTTTTGTACTAGTTTAGTATTTGACATCCTGAGGTTACTAAAATACAGTAGAACCTCGATTATCCGACATAATTGGGACCGAACCGACAGCAGATAGTCGAAATTTCTGGATTATCGAGAATTTATCAATAATCATCTAGTTTAACATGTAGCATCGTCATCGAACTGCTATTAGGACTATTTAAACTGCTTAATAAATATCTAAATTTAAATTATGCATGAAAATAATTTTATCTGTTTAGAACAGGGACGTGTACACAGGCGGGAAGGGCAAGAGTACAATTATACCAGGATCGAATCTTGCGGGAGCTCATGCTAATTTCAATGGAATTCGAAGAAAGGGGAACCAAAATGCTTATATCTACTCGTGGTTTGGAAAGGAACACTTGCATACACAAGGAATGTGAAAGTAAAAAAAAGAAAAAATACATTGGAAAAAAATTCAGGATATCGACATCGGTTTACAGAGAGTTCCGGTTACACGAGGGTCGGATAATCGAAGTTCTACTGTGCCATATATACTCGTGTGTAAAACGAAGAATTTTTGACAATTTTCTGCAAGTAAATTGGGGAGGGGCGGGTTAGACTTATACGCGAGTCAATTACAAAAGCCAAAATGAAGAAGAAAAAAAAAAAAAAAAAAAGAAAAAAAAAGAAAAAGAAAAAAAACTTCGAATACTGCAAAAGTCTGCTTTTTTATGTGTATAAATAATAAAATACTATATAAAATACACAAATAATAATAATTTATTATTAAAAAAATTTCAATGATTTGTTTTTGTTTACTTACTAATTTTTCGCATTAGTAAGTGAACTCTTTGGTTTGATTTTGTGCGAAATTGAAGTAAAAAGTTAGGGGGTCGACATACGCGAGTTTTTGATTTTTTGCAGAATTTGCGTTCAAAAGTTAATGGGTCGCCATATATGCAAATATATACGGTATATATACTCCATTTGTAGTTATCGATTATTATAAATTGTTTCTATATAAATTTTTACTATGCCAATAGCTAATGGTGAGGAGGAAGGGGGTCTTGTTCTTGAGCCGACCCCAGGCCTCGCCCTACCCCCGTTATAGTAATAATAAAGAAATTTTTATAGTCAAATAATAACCCGAATGATATATAACCTTTTTTAAACATATTAAATGGCATAAAACATAGATATAATGTTTAGACAGTAACGGAGAAAACCCCTACCCTTTCGTTCCTAGCGTCCCAAAATTGGGACGTTTATATTTTTATACGTTAAATTAAAAAAAAAATCAAAAATAATTTTTTTTATTTTTTTTTTACGTTCATTTTACACCATTTACTATAATTAAGCCCAATATTGAGTTGAAAAAAAAAAATTCAGGCAGTAATGGGTTAATAGCCCTTGTATAAATATCTTAAACATCAATTTATGATGGAATAAAATTTAAAAAATATATTTTAAATACTGTGTCGAGGAAAAAGTTCGAAGCGTTTTTTCTAATAATGGCTTTAGACTCGCATAACTTTGGTAGCACTAATCTAATAAAACCGAACTATATCATGTTTGAAATGGGATAGCCCGCAAATCATTTAAATAAAAACATTGTGACATTTGTTAATTTAGTGGAAATCTATTGCGCTTTAAAATTAATCCAATGTTATAAAAAAATCGCTATATTTTATAATATCGCTTTAAAATTAATCCAATGTTATAAAAAAATCGCTATATTTTATAATATCGCTTCAACCAAGGCAATAATTCTTCGCAGGCTTTTGAAAAGAATGTGGTGTTTATGTTTAAGGTGCGCTATCAAAATCAGGAGCATACAAATGTTTTGCTCGTTTCCGTTCTTGAAATTTCGGTGTTATAAACTCGGGGTGAAGGCTGAAAATGGTGAAAAATTTTTCAACAAATTAAAGGAAGATCGACACATTTCATATTATGACATCGATGCGGAACTAAACATCTAGCAAAAATCAGTTTTGAACTATATCGAAAGATTGGATACAATAAGAAGCTTGATATTTCGGTACGACACGAATTGGCAGCGAAAAATTTAATTGAATGATTTTCCCTCTGCAATCGCTGCTGAAACTAAACAAAATTGAGCTATTTTTGAAGAGACCGATAACGGACAATTAAAAGTGGATTACAGGCAACAATAATTTGCGAAAAGATCGTGGTCCAAAATGCACAAACACGGCAAAACCCGGATAGACACAACGGTTGCCTTGCAGTTGGTGCAATTGGTAAGGAATCGTGCATAATGAGCTGCTCCAAACTGGCCAGACGATTCATTCCACTCTCAATTGCCAACAGGGGCATTCCACGTCAAATCAGGCAGTAAAATATCAATATGTAACCCACCATCACAGATTTTAATGAAACTGCGTGTGTTTGTTCTTACTATTAAGATATGATCACCAGTATTTTTTTTTTGCTCCTTGGTGAAATAGTTTCTGAGAAAAAAATTGTCAAAATTTTGAAAAACTGCCGTCAGTTGGCATTCTTGATAGCTCGGTTTTCAAATGTAGCATGTCATATATATAATCATATTTCAATATCTACTCTACAAATCATCTTCAAATAATTTATGCACAATATTTAGGGTACGCAGCTTATGAAAAAAATATATTGTTACGCTTATAACATTTTAAGTGTGTCTAAAAAAATATTTAAACTTTGAAGTCGTGAATTTTTTATGAAAAATAATGCATTAACAAAAAAAGCATTATCAACAAAAGGCGGTATTTTTATTAAATTTATTTTTTATGGGAGATATACTTAAAGGTGTCCTTTACCTGATTCTGAAATAAAAATTGTGGGATTTTGGGTGTTTTTGGTAGTATTTCCTATTTAAAAATATTTTGAGGTGCATTTCATATCAAATCAAGAAGAGTCATTCCATGTCAGTTCCCCCAAGCCATTTAATCACTGTCACAAATTTCAATGAAATTGGGTTTGTTTATAGCTTATTTTAAGACGTAATCACCTTTAATTTTCTTGATCCTAAGTAAAATATTTTTTAAGATAAAAAATATCAAAATTTTGAAAAATTGTTTTAAATTTTTTTAATGACAGTTCGATATTCAAAGACTACATTAAAAAAAAGTCATTTCAATATAAAATCACTAAATAGGTTTCAAATAATGTATATGTGACAAATAATGTAGGCTGATTATTATTTCTTGTTTTTTATCATGTTTAAACACTAAGAGTGTCTTTTATCTTATGAATTTTTAAAATCAAGAATTTTGTCAAAAATAATGTGTTAATCAAAAATTTATTATTAACCGAAGGCAGGGTGTTATTGCTTTTTTTTAATTGTACGTAAAGATATCTTTTAAATGGTTATAAAATAAAAATAGTGAACATATGAGAAAAAATTATCAAAATTTTGGAAAAATGCCACGAGTTGCCATTAATGATTGTTCAATTTTCAAAGGCCTCATTTTATATATAAAATCATATTTCAATAACTAATAAAGAAATCTTCTTCGAATAATTTAAGCAAGGTAAATAAAGTATGTAGATTATGAAAAAAATATTGCTGTAATATTAAAAAATATTTAAATGTGTCTAAAAAATTGTATAATCTTTGAAATCAAAAATATTTTACAAAAAATAATGAAATTATTAAAAAATCTTTATCAATCAGAGGCGGAGTTTCTATGACTAATTTTTTAATTTTAAATTGTACATAATACTACATTATAACTGGATCTGAAATAAAAATAGTGGGATTTTGGTTGGTTTTAGTAGTATTTAAATCATATTTAAAATTATCAATATTTTCAAATGTAAAACATATCCAATGTATCATCCCTGGAAATATTTTTATTTATACATTTATTTTATTTTTTAAATTATCTTTTATGTTCGTTTCTTAAGAAAAAAAATAAACAATATTGTTTTTTAGTAAAACTTCTAGGGCGAAGAGCAATTATCTCTTTCCAATAAAGAGAAAAATCACTAGCTCCTCACCGCCCAATAGAAATTTTCAAAATGACAGTCCTAATCTTTAAACTCATATTTGGCTGTTAATATTGAAAATTTAGCTTTGAGGTGCTAATATTGAAAAAAAAAACGAAATTTCACTCTGTTGAAGAAAATTTTGACGTAATGTGCTTTAAATATATGCAAAAAATGCATAATCCATTATATTTATATCTTTCAAATAACTATATCTAAAAAAATATTTAAAACTTAATGAGTTGCACTTTTGTAACTTTATTCAGTTTCTAATGATATGTACCGTAATTTCGGGTGTATAGCCCGCAGATCAAACAATTCAGTTTGGACCCAGAAATTTTATTCAGTATTTGAAGACCAATATTTACTGTGATCTAAAAAGTTACATTTTATTTTTAAAAATTTCTGGGTCGAAACACGATTGTATGATCCGCGGGCTATACACCGGAAATTACGGTAATTTGATTTATTTCATCACAATATTGCTGAAAGATGGATTTTCAACATATATATGTGTGTATATATATCCCTGTTCTCAAACAAATTATTTAAAAATTATTCATTTATGTTTAATAGAGCATATATATATTGTTTATACACTTACAGAAAATACATATAGCAAATTTTATGATATTATGTCAATAATGTCTAAAAGTAAAGAACTTATCTAATAGTATGTAACAAAAAATTTAACATCTGGTGTAATGACAACAAAATTTTATAATTGTTTTACTTAATTTGGATGAATGAAAAAAGCTTACATGTTTATATTTTATTGAAGTACAGGTGAAAATGTCACAATGACATACCTCAACAACCACTGAGTATGTCACATTCACACTACAGATGATTCTTTTTTTCTTTTGATCTTTCGGGTTTTTTCAGATGGTAATGAATTAATTAGTTTTGTTAAAAGTGTCATTGCAGTCAGCATATTAGGCTCACTATTTTTTTTTCATATAATTTGTTTTGATTGACTCTATGAACAACAATATTTAAAGGGACCATTTCATGACTTTTCAATTAAAAGCTGATATATAAATTCATCATGTTGTTTAGTTATTATTATCGTCTTAAGATAATAAGTTGATATTAAAATTTTTAAATGCAGTTTATTTATTATTTGAACAGTTGAAAGTATTTTTCAATAAGAGTGCGGGCTGTTGATTTTAAGTCGGCTGTTGAGCAATGTAGTGTTGGTAAAGGAACTGGTACTATTTAATTTAATTTTTATTGCTGTAAATAATATTTCTTATTTTATTATTGTATGTATTATATTTAAGCAAGAGTAGAAATACACGATATCGTAGTCATTTTAGTACATCTTAGCATGAAAAGCTTCAATATTTATCATTAAACATTCACATTTTATGAAAATTTTGTTAAAGTTGCTCATATTTTCACTATTTTTATTTTATAACTATTGAAAAGATATTTTTACGTACAATTAAAAAAAGTAATAACAGCCTGCCTTCGGTTAATAATAAATTTTTGATTAACACATTATTTTTCACAAAATTCTTGATTTTAAGAATTCACAAGATTAAACACACTCTTAGCATTTAAACATGACAAACAACAATAAATAATAATCTGCCTACATTATTTGTCACATATACATTATTTGAAACTTATTTAGTGATTTTATATTGAAATGACTTTTTTTTATGCAGTCTTTGAATATAGATCTGCCATTAAAAACATTTTAAAAAAATTTTCAACATTTAGATATTTTTTTTATCTTAAAGGTGATTACAAGTAAAATATTTTTTTAATTTCCTTGATCCTGTCTTAAAATGAGCTATAAACATACCCAGTTTCATTGAAATTTGTGACACTGAATTAAATATCTTAGGCGAACTGACATGGAATGACTCTGCTTGATTTGATTTGAAATACGCCTCAAAATATTTTTAAATATGAAATACTACTAAAAACACCCAAAATCCCACTACTTTTATTTCAGAATCAGGTAAAGGACACCTTTAAGTATAACCCCCACAAAAAATAAATTTAATAAAAATACCGCCTTTTGTTAATAATGCTATTTTAGGTAATACATTATTTTTCATAAAAGAATCACAACTTCAAAGATTAAACATTTTTAAGACACACTTAAAATGTTATATAAGCGTAACAGTATTTTTTTTCATAAAATACGTACCCTATATATTATGTATAAATTATTTGAAGATGATTTGTGGAATAGATATTGAAATATGATCATATTTATGTCATGCTACATTTGAAAATCGAGCAGTCAAGAATGCCAACTGATGGCAGTTTTCAAAATTTTGACAATTTTTTTCTCAGAAACTATTTGACCAAGGAATAAAAAAAAATACTGGGAATCATATCTTAATAAAAGGAACAAACACACGCAGTTTCATCAAAATCTGTGATGGTGGGTTACATGCCTGCCTGAACTGACATGGAATGACCCAACAGCTAATGCAATTAAAGCGCGAAACTGAGGTATAGTGGCCTGAATTGATCGATATGAAAAGGTTGCCGGACGACAATGCCAGACCGAACACATATTTAATAAATATAAATATATTAAATTTAAAAAATAAAAAAACCCGACTGCGTAAAACGAACTAATTAATTATTTCTCATCAATATGAAACAATTTTTTATATTACTTGCCTTTTTTTTTATTTACTTGTATTGATGACTTTTAAGTTGTGTTTAATTATTAGTTCCTATCTGCAAACACTGTTTTGATGAGGCCTATAGATGTCTATTATGAAGGTTAGAGTTACAGTAAAGGTAGAGATCCAAAGTACACTACTTCCAGGTTGTGTAATATTTAAACGGAGCTTCTGACAGCAAAATGGTCAATGAAACATCGTCTTTATTTTGAAAGCCCTATCTAATGTTATGCCACTCAATAGGGTACGTAAAAAAGATTTTCAGTCTCTACCGCCATTTTGAATTTATAAAAACAAAACCTATCCTATAACCATTGGAAGGTTAAGACAAATCGATAGAGACCTCATTCATTAAAATCCATTCAGCCGTTGGGATGTTTCGAAGGTATAAAGAAATCCATATGCACAGATACGCGTGAAACACATAACCCTTCTTTTCTTTTCAGTCGGGTAATGACTCGGCAAAAATTGAGAGTTCACGGAAGGAAAATTTTGAAGCATCCAGCCGTATAGCCCAGACCTTGCTACGTCTGGCTACCATTTGTTTCGCTCTCTGCAGAACTCTCTTACTGGTGTAAAATTTTCAGCAGTGAAGTTTTACAGTGATAGCGTAATGGTTTAACAAGAAAACTGGCAAAAGATTATCGATCAAAACAGCATATATTTGGTTAAATATAATAAAATATAACAAAAACGTGCTTGAATTTTTACAGAAAATTCACCACGATCTTTTTTCTCTACTATACATATGGAAATTATGTACCTAAATCGCATTTACAATCATTATTGAAAGCAAAATGCATTATTTTAACACATAATCTCTTATACAAATATCGTTTGCGATATATTCAATTACATTTAGGCAGAAAATCCTAATATAATTTTTAATTATTGCTTGAAAACTTCAATTTGGAATTACTGACTTACAATACAAATACCAAAGACAATATATTAAATTTACTTTTTTTATATACCATACATGTTTTTTGAACAAAACAATTTTCTCTTAACCACAATATTATTATTTTTTTAATTCAAGAAAATCTTTTTCAAATACGTTATTTTTTTTCACATTATTCTGTTTGCAATTTTGCTACATTAAAAAGAACGATATCAAAGAGAAATAAAGATCAGCATAATAAATGTTCGCAACTGAAATGTTCCATAAAAATTTACCTTTCACAAATAAATTCTGTAAAAAAATAAACACAAAAAAATGCTTGTTTTCATTTAAATTATATTTCTATAATACATATTTTGCAAAATACTTTTAGAATTAATTTTATTTAAAGAAGCGAAATATTAAAAAAATAAAATATCAATACTGAATGCAGCCTATAAGTTAGTGCATGATTAAGAAACATGCTAAATGAGAGTATATTATTTAAAATTTTATTTATGAAAAAATAAAATAATTCAAAAAGAGTAAAGCCGTTTTAAAGATTTTTTTCTTACACACGTATAATTGAATTTCATGTTAAATTAATAATATTTATAAAGAAATAAATTTAAATCTTTGTTTATAATAACATTTATTATGTAAGAACTTAATGATAATCTAAAGTGTTAGGAGGGTTATTCATTACTTATAAAAAAGAATTATGAGATTTTTAAAAATGCGTCTTCGCACATGTTAATATTTCATAAAGAATATTAGAATCAGATAATGAATTTACGATTAATGCTTATAATGAGATTTCTGAGAGTTTGTATAGATTAAAATTTAATAAGCTTTATTTAATGGAGCTTCAAACTTGTATTATGAAACATAAAAGGGGAAAAATTATATATTTAGTTTAATGGTAAAGAGAACATATTTAAAAAGGTTGCTCGTAAAAAAAGATTTTTTTAGAAATTAAGCACATATATATTCCGGTAAATATTAAGGTTTAAAAGTCTGTGACACATATGTGCATGATGTATAATGTCAGGGACACTATTATCATTTTTAACCGTTTCCAACATAGTTTAAAAGTGCTTATAAATTCGGTTTGTCTGTCCGTCTGTCCATGCTCTAACTCGCGTAAATATAGTCCGATTGCCATGAAATTGATATATGTTATTGGGACTTACCATGGCATATTCTTTATTGAAAATGAGTTGTGTAGCATTTTTGGTTCATTTACAGGCCCACTCATAAGAATTCCGTTACATTATGGTCTATGGGTAAAATCGTTTGCCGTGTGTTTTAATGATATACAGTATTTAAACATATTGTAATTGATATACATTACTGAGTTGTACTATAAGGTTCTTACTATAAAATATGCTGTGGATAGAGCTTATCGTTTATTTACAGCGGAACACAAAAGAATTTGGCTATACAAGTAAATGAGAAATAATTGAATTATTGAAGCTTATGAACAATATTCGCTGGAAATACGTTTTTAAATTTAACTATTTTTGAAATATTACTTGGTGTGTATAAATTCTGTAGATTATATACTAAGTCACACAAAAGTTCTGAACAACACCCGTTTATTGGCAGAAATTGCTAAGTGGAAATTTTCAACTGTGATATGCGTTTAACTGAACTTACTTTTAGCGTACTATGTACTTTGCATACATTTCTGCATATAATATACAGGGGTGCACAAAAAATTCAATCGTTTAATTGAACGACTTTTGATGGTAATAGCAGAAATCGGGTTTTCAACTGCGTTATACATTTTTCAAATTGTTCATTTAGATATCATTTTTCAAATCAGTAAAATGTGAAATTTTATTATAATATTCTGAATGTGTTGGAAAGTGTTTCATAATCTATGCTGTACACACGATTTTTCATTCTTATTACACCACGTTTTCTGTTAAGTTTGATGGTTGTATATGGTTTAATGGCACAAAGTCCCATGAGGGACATGCTGCACCAAAAAAAGAAACATACAGACTAATAAAAGTTGAAACTAAATAAAGTAGCTAAAATATAGATAAATATGAGAGAAATAAAACGTAGAAAAGTTATATGGATGGGGTATCCAATCCAGATGACATAAAAATAAAAGGAAAATACTCAGTCATTAAACCAGTGAAATACATAAAAAATTAGATATCAAAATAAAGTCCTGCGTGTTTTAAAAAAGTAAAAAGTGCCCCATGAGGTATTTCCCCGATGATATTTATCAAGATTGGTGATGATGAATTAAAATAAATTCTATATAAGTGCCGGAGGGCCGGGCAGTCAGTTAAAACATGATGAATGGTCACATAATTGAAATGACAATGTGGACACATGGGTGCATCCTTCCGAAGTAAAAGATGTTTATGAGTGATCCTAGAGTTTTCAGTTAACAGTATTTCTGATTTATACCTTTAAATAGCTAAAAAAATCGCCCGTGAGAAAAATTATATACTTGGTGTACCAGTGACCTCGGCTTTTATTCTTTAAATATTGATCATAGACATACATTCTAAATTAGAAAGTTACATTAAAAAAAATTACAGAATTTTATGAAATCGATTAAAATTTCCAGGGAATTAAATTTGTAAAATGATAATGAAAATAAAAATAATAATAATATTAAATAAATAAATAAATAAATAATCTTTATTCGGTCCCGTACAAAAAAATTCCCAATGAGTAAAATGTACCGCATACACTAATAAGGTCATGACCTAAATTTCAGCATTTTACTAGGTTGAGCAAAAAGTTCTGGGAGATTTGCGAAAGTTGCGTTGTTATGCTCAAATTAACAACAAAAGCAATAAGAACTATTCTTCAAATTAGAGACCATCATAGTCAACGACTTACTACCATCATTCTGCCAGATTCCGGTTTGCTGGATGTACCATAGCGGCTTCGTGGAATCGATAAACTCATGACATGCTTCTTAAGCTTCATTAAAAGATTGAAATTGACGGCCCTTGAAACGTGTTACATTGATCGAAATAGGTCATAATCGGATGGAGCCACGTCTAGAATAAAGCTGGGTGTGGGAAAATTTCAACGCTGTCCAACTGTGCAAACTTGTCCTTGGTCCTCTGGGCCACGTGCCGTTTGGCATTGTCTTGCTCAAACAAAACGCGCTTTCGGCGGACCAATCTTGGATGCTTCTACACCAATTTGTCGTACACGCGATCCATCTGCTGGCAATAGAGCTCGGCATTGATGGCACGACCATCATATACGATAAAAATTCTGGTAACTACTAGATTGAAAATTTTCCAGAACTTTTTGCTCAACCTCATATCATAAAAACTCACAGATGTAATGAAAAAACGTAAATGCTGACTTCACCACATTTACATGACTGGATATGACTTCACAAAGGAGAAATATCATATGGGATGATCGCGTTTCAGGAGTCGTACACAAATTACGTGTACGCCTTGAGTGCAAATTTGTTATTAAACAATCACCAACTTTCTTTAAACGTATCTGTGAGACATTGAATCATAAAATGCTGAAATTTTGTACATGACCTTATTAGTGTATGGGAAATTTTGTGTATGGGGCGGTACAAAAATTTTAATCGAATTCATAAAATTATGTTCCTTTATTTTGCGATTTATAATATTTGACTATGATCTATATTTAAGGAATAAATACCGAGGTCATTTTTTTTTACACATCCTGTATACAATTGGATGGGAATTTTTTTAAGCGAAACAGATGAATTTTATTTTTATTTATTTATTTATTTATTTATTTATTTTTGCTTAGTATGCCTCTACATAGACAGTACGTAGTATGTTAATTGGAAATTTAATCTTTTTTATGCAAAGAGTACCTCTTTAACCTTTTATGTACTGAATTATGAATTCATGAATTTGTTTTCTTCTAAAGCATTTTTCGTGGATTTTTGAAACTACATTAGAAGATTTACATAATCATTTAATATATCTTAGAAGGATTTTAGAAGAAATGAAGTATTTGGAAGGATTATTTAAATTTGAATTTATAGGGATTTTGTGCAATATTTATAACCCGACTCAAATCTTTTATTTTAAATATTTTTCTTAGTATTGTGTAGAATTAGGATATATACAAATATAGTATCTTGCAACAGAAATATAGAAATAGTTCCGAATTGAAAATTTCCCCTCCCTCACCCCGCCAACCCCAAGAAAGCTAAATAGATTCAAAGACAAAAGTAATCATACATTTAAAAATATTTTTGTTTAGTGTAGCCAATAATGCTTTTAGGGCAAGATAAAATAATGTATCTATAACTCATTCTAAACTGTATTACGACTAATCGATGTATTAAATGAATTTTATAGCAAGTTTTTAATGGTACTTATAAGTACCGTCAGTAGATAAAGGGTTAATATGTTTTTGCAATTCTCACGGAACCAGTAGTAAGTATATTTTGCCTATTCATCGTTAAATGTCACATTTAGATGCCCTCATTTTTCGTACAGTCCATTTTTCAAAGGCGAATTTATTGGCGAATTAAAGGCGAATTTTCCCAATTTATTGTGTGTATAAACGTTGATTTTGGTGATTTAGTCACAAAGATAAGTTTGTTAGATATCTTTAAAGCTTTCAAAATGGGTGATTTCTTATTTTTTTTAACCTAGCAAATTTCAAAGTGTACTTTTTATGCAGCATATACAACATATTTATGTCTATGTATTGCTTTTTAGTATGTTTTTTTCTGTTACAACTGTATTATATTAGATAAAAAAAAATACAAGAAAACATAACTCTAAAAATATATCATTTTCTACAATTATATAGGAAAGTTAAAAGGACTCCGTTATTTTTAGAATAATTTCCAAATATTTATACAATTCAAGAAACATATTGTAATCATACAAAATCTGTGAAAATATATTCTGTCAAACCTGTGGAAAACGATATTGTATAAAACATTTTTGTGTTTTTATTGATCATTTCTCGGCCTGGAAAGACTTGTTACCAGAACTAGCGTATAGCATATGTATAAACAGTGCGTGTCAATAGTTTAAGAACATTAACAATTTTAGAATAAAACTTTAAATATTTTGACTTTTTTCCAATATTTATCTTCTATATGATAATAATAGTAGTTATCATCATATTCAATAAAATTATCTTTTAAATTTTAATTCACACCATGGAGTTTAAGAATAAAACAAAAATAACCCCGTGAAAAGTTTAAGCACAAAATAGTTTTCATGCGAATTTTACAAACTGATTTCTGGGTGTATAAGACGGAGTCAGTTGTTGTTTTTGAGTTAGAACAAAATGCCTAAGTCGAAAGAATTTTCAAAGGAGGAAGTGATAAATATCTGGAGTATGAGAGCAAAACATGTCTATTTCTGAAATTGTAAGTAAATTACAAAGATCAAAACAAGGTATTCATCAAGTTTTGGTTCGTGGTAATAGTTTCAAACGAAAATTCCGTTCAGGAAGGCAACGAGTGACTACATTGCGCGAAGACCACCGCATCAGAAACTTGAATTTAAATGGCAATTAATCTCTTTCTAAAATAAAACATGCAGTTGGAGAACAAATATGGAAAAACTGTTTATAGAAGAATTTTGAAATCGGAATACATCAAAAACCTTAAAACGGCTCGGTTACCCTGCCTGAAACGACACCACAAAGAAGCTACGTTACGGTGGGCCAAAGAGCATATGTCATTTGATGATTTGTGACTGAATGTCATTTCTGTGATGCAAAAAATGGAACCTCGATGGTTCTGATGGGTTTAAGTACTATAGGCATGATATCCCCAAAGAACCTAGGGGTATATGCAGTCGGCAACATGGTGATGGTTGTGTAATGTTATGGTGGGCTATTTCTTTCAATGGTCATACATCTCTAGCATTCATCAGTGGTTGTGAGAACTCTGAAAACTATCCATAGACAGTACCAGTTATTTGCTACCTTTTGCCGAGGTTTTGAGGGAGAGAGTAAATGGTTATTTCAACATGATAATGCTTTGATCCATTCTTCAAACACAACTTCAATGTGGCATAATAGCCCAGTGGTAGGGTAGCAAAAAATGGCCCAATTCGGGAATAATTAGGGGAAAGCTGGAAATTATTTTAATCCCTTCAGTTTATGTCTAGAATGAATATGCTACGTTTTACCCCTCGTACTAGGTGAGCGTTAGGAATTATACATTGATTTATTGTCAAAAAAACACGTTTTTTTTAATACCATAACACTATCTCGAAATCACTAACTTTTTCATAAACATTGTCAATACAAATGTTGTAGAGCTTAAAATTCTGAATAAAATGAGTACCTACACTTAATACTTTTGTTGAATATTAAGGTCAGAACTCTACTTTAAAATTTTACCCCCGTGGTGAGAGGGTTGAACTCAGAACTAATTAAGGGAAAACTGGAAATCGTTTTAATCCCTTCAGATTAGGTCTAAAATGAATATTCTATGTTTTTATTTCGTACTAAGTGAGCGGTAGGAATTATGTACACATTTACATTTAAAAAACACGTTTTTCTTTAATATTTTTAACAATATCTGAAATTGCGACCTTAATTTTGAACAAAAATATTAATCTGAGTATTCATTTTATTCAGAATTTTAAGCTCTATAATATCTGTATTGGCAATTTTTTTTATATTGTTAGCTGTTTTGAGATATTGTTAAGGTAATCTGGTCTCTCCTATCTTGAAGCTCTTGATTAGTGATTAAGGCAATGTTTTGAAATGGAATTGCGACCTTAATTTTGAACAAATATATTAATGTGGGTGCTCATTTTATTCAGAATTTTATGTTCTACAACATTTGTACTGGTAATGTTTTTGATAGACTTAGCTGTTTTGAAATATTCTTAGGTAACTTGGTCTCTCCGGACTTCAAGCTCTTGATTAGCGATTAAGGCAAAATTTTGAAATTAGAATTGCAACCTTAATTTTGAGCCAAAATACTAATGTGGGTGCTCAATTTATTTAAAATTTTAAGCTCTACAACATTTGCATTGACAATGTTTTTGATAGAATTATCGATATTGAGATATTGTTAAAAATATTAAGGAAAAACATGTTTTTCGAATGTAAATACGTACATATTTCCTAACGCTCACTTGGTACGATGGGGAAAACATAGAATATTCATTTTAGACCTAATCTGAAGGGATTAAAAGGATTTCCAGTTTTCCCCTAATTAATTCTGAGTTCAACCCTCTGACCGCGGGGCTAAAACTTTAAAGTAAAATTGCGACCTTAATATTCAACAAAAGTATTAAGTGTAGGTACTCATTTTATTCAGAATTTTAATCTCTACAACATTTGTATTGACAATCGTTTTGAAAAAGTTACTTGTTTCGAGATAGAGTTATGGTATTTAAACAAAACATGTTTTTTGACTATAAATCAATGTATAATTCCTAACACTCATCTAGTACGAAGGGGGAAACGTAGCATATTTATTCTAGACCTAAACTGAAGGGGTTAAAACAATTTACAGCTCTCCCCTAATTATTTCCGAATTCAACTCTCTAACCTCTGGGCTATAAGTTGAAAAAAGTATCTGTTTTAAAATGGCCGGCAATTAACTCTGATTTAAAACCTATAGAAATTATGTGGGGTATTCTCACTCATGCAATTTATCCAAATGAAAAGCAATATCATCAGCTAATGATTTGAAAGCTGCCAAGAGAAAGCGTAGCTTAAAGTTGAAACAAAGACAATACAGAACCTCATTTTACCTATGGAAGACAGTATATTTAAAGTAATTCAGCAGAATGGAGCAATAATCGAGTATTAATTTTTTTAAATTTGTGTTCTGCTGAAGACTAAAGAACTACTCTGCTTAAACTTTTGACACACTCATTTTTGTTCTTTTGATAAATTTTATTATTTGAGATAAATTTTAAAGCATAAGTGGGTTTAATATCTTTATAAAAGTACAATTTGCAGATCATGTGAAAAGAAAAGTAACTTTCAGTGAATAATAAAATTTTATTTTGAAATTTTATTATGAGCTTAAATTTTTGACACGCACGGTATATATATATATTTATATGTAATTTTTTTCTTACTTCATTTATGATGAATTTAGCAATAACATTTTTGTCAAATTATTTGATTGGATTCGTAAATCTTGTAACATCCCTAATCACAATATTATAAAATAAATCATGATACATAACTGGTTATAAAAAACGAGATACCTGGGCATCAAATATTTGATGCATAGGCATCTATCAAAGAGTGATTCATCATTATGGATAGTCATCAGCAGGTTGTATCTATAATAATAAGGATAGAAGTTTGTGTGTGAGTGAGTGTGTCGACGGTGTTCTGAAGGGACCACTGCACGTAGAGCTACACAATTTGGGGAAAAGGTACGTCTATATATGAAGTTTTGCCCCTCGAAGTCCGATTTTCGATTTTTGATTAGATTTTTTTAATTTAATTTTTTATGTGATTTTTAGCGCTTTTTAAAGTTTCGAGGCGATTTTTCCACATTTTAGTGAAAATAATACGGTTTCTTTCTTTTAACCCAATATAGTAAATTTTGTACTCCCTTTTTAAAAATGTTTATTCGGAATTCGTACAGCGATTTTTGAATTTTTAGCGCATTTTTTATGCGATTACTGAACAGCAGTTAATACGTCTTCATACCTAATAAGGGGTGTTACCGTAGGGAAGACACATTTCTTTCACCAAATACCGCCAAGTTTGTCACCAGCTTGGCGATATCTCGCCAAATATCTAGAACTTGGCGACCAAATTTAGTCGCCAAAAGAGACGCCAGCTTGGCGATATCTCTAATATTTCTCCAAATTCCCATAGACTTTCATTGTAAACCAATAGTGATTACTTGCTTACAGAAAATCAACAATTTGAGATATTATAATGCAACAAAAACTAATATTAACTTAAGGGATTATATTAGTTGTATTTAAGGTAATCCAAGTAAATTAAATTATGAACAAAAGTAACATCAGAAAATGCTTAGCATGCTTTCCCAAACATACATTTTAAGAGAGCCCGCAGGTCGAAGGAATAAGATTTGAAACATTTATCCAATTATAGTAAATTTTGTCTTTCGTGATTGTTGAACTGTTTGAGATTTTTAATTCGATTTTTACGTTTCTTCGCTATCTGCTGCAATTTTTTGACATTCCATTTTTGACCTAAAGTACATTCTGCCCTCATTTCAATAAAGTTTATTCGGACTTCGTATAGCAATTTTTGAATTTCTGGAATTTTGTATGTGATTTTTTGTGTATTTTAGTGATTTGCTACTATTTTTCCACATTAGTGAAAGGAATCAACTTGCAATCTTCGAACATAATATATAATTTTTTTTTCTCATTTCGAAATTTTCGCAGCGATTTAAAATTTTCTCACGATATCTTATTATGATTTCTAGAACTTTCTCGCAATTTCTGCTGTTTTTTGACGTACCCGGGCAACGCCGAGCAAGTTCGCTACTAAGTAATATTATTAAAAAATAATTATTTTAAATGAATACTACATATCATCCCTACACAATGCCGCTAGCATCGTGTAGGGATGATATGTAGGAAAAAAGCGTGCAAAAAGACGTTCGTCTGACATTAGCCTTACCGTATAATTCTATGGAGTTTGTTTTAGGATATTTCACACCTCAATGGATAAAAGAACTCTCTTTTGCATTGAACAGCCAAGCATTGCAATTCGTATTTTTTTCTTACTTATAGTCACATTATCGTAGGAGAATCTTGCGAATCCCCTTAGAGCAATTATAATATGCAAAATGCATACTTTTGTGATGAATAGGGTATTTAAAAGAAAAAAAAATATAAAAATTTTGATTAATGTTTTTACATAAAATATTATTGCGAGACGGGAAAAGATGGAGAAGGTACAAAACGTGCTACTTATATCGCCAGGTGTTCCACCTAAATCGGAGTTCCAAATGCTCTGAACACCAGTATTTTAAAGTAATTTTCTTCGCCTTACCTAATGGTAGAATAATCTGCGATTAGAGATACGAAATAAACTGTATGAAATTACTGGTGTCCAGAGCATTTGGAAGCCCGATTTACGCGGGAAACTTGGCAACACTAGTGCCACCATTCCTCTAATTACTTTACATCAAAGTACTATTTTTTAATAACACATACTGGACAATTGCACCATAAAATATAATAAACTAGCAGACCCACCCGGCGTTGCTCGGGCCCGTGATGAATGAACCTCAAATTTGTATGATTTTGAATCTTTAATTCCCTTTTGTCTGAATTTGTATTTTTAAATATAAAAAATCGCAAGAAAAATATTAAATTGAAGATACGTACTATTTTGCGTAAGTTGATTTTGAGAGTCTATGAGTACCGAAAGCGAGCGGAACTGCGACAAAACACTCAGGTTTTTACTGGTTTCGTGGACATTTTCAGGCATTCTGTTTTGTAAAAAATATTTCTAGCACTCCGAACGTTTCAAAATTTTTATAGGAGACATAAATCTGGCCTATTTAGATGCTTCGATAAACATTGTGTTAAAATAAGGACGTTGACTAAAATACTAAATTAAGAAATTTGTTTAATTTACTATTCGAAAATAGTGGGTAGTGCAAACTTCCATCGACAGGGAGCGCAATATGTTCTATACAAATATTACTCTACGAAACAAAGGTCAAAGGGCTGTTATAACTTATGTGAAAATTTCAAGTCGACCGGTTAGTTCGTTTTCCAAATTTTAACGAATTCACACGTTCATTCTCTATTAAAAAAAGAGTGTTTTTTTTTTTTTTTTTCAACTTCGAACAAAAAGTTCTGAATCAGTTTTTTTTAATTTACATACTCTTAACTAGTATACAAATATAGGCCGAAAAGCTAAAGTTTAAAATCTGTAAATGCTGTATTTTTAAAATTTTGGTTTAAATTTGAACTCCCATTAAAATTTTACTCTATGATTTTTATCTACTCTCCAAAATAAAAGTAGGCGTTTTTCAAAGCAGAGATAATGTCTGTAACTTTTAATAAGTAGCATATATCTCATCACTCCCTTAAAAAACGGCATATAAAAAGTCAGAAACGCTAATTTTTTAAAAAGAAATATTTAGCCCCTCCCTCCCAACCTGGAATTTCACGCACCGTTCTTTTTTACACTTTATCTTTTGTGTTATAAACTTTCTTAAAGTTTCAATCAGATTGCCTTGCTAGATTTCCTAATTTTAACAAAATCGCGTTATGTTAGTTCCACATTCCACAACCAAGGAGCGCACTGCATTCTTAACAAAAGCTCCTTTACACAACCTATCAGTGGATATGTTACTCGAGGAGGTGGCGGTCTTCAGCAAGAATTTAAGATATTTGTTGAAATTACTTTTCGGAAATAGTGGTAACTTAACTTTTGTCACATTTATATGTACTAAGTAGCATGTATCTGAGAACTCCGTCAAAAAACTGCACCTGAAACGGTATGAAACGCAAAGGTAAAAAAAAAGAAATATTTCGCCCCTCCCCTCCCCCCACCCACCTGCCTGAAATTTCACGCGCCATTTTTTATAAACACTTCTAATGTGTTATAAACTATTTTAAAGTTTCAAGGAGATCGCTTTGTCATATTTCCTACTTTAAATGGAATCGCGGTCTCTTAGTTCAACTTTCCACCACCAGGGAGCTCACTGTATTTAAAAAAAAACTGTATCTGAACGTAACTCCGTTACACAACCTATCAGTAGACATGTTACTCGAGGGGGTGGAGGCCTTAGGCAAGAAATTAAGATATTTTTGAAATTACTATTCGTAAATAGTGGTAACAAACTTTTGACATTTTTATATTTAATGAGACTCATTTATCCCATGACTCCGTCAAAAAACCGCACCGGAAGTAGTAAAAAACGCAAAAGTTAAAAAAAAAAAGAAATCTATCGCCCCTCCTCCTCTCCCCACCTTCCCGAAATTTCACGCGCCATTCTTATATAATATTTTTCTAATGTGTTATAAACTATCTTGAAGTTTCAAACAGATCGCTTTGCTAGATTCCCTACTTTAAATGAAATCGCGGTCTGTTAGTTCTACATTCCACCAACCAGGGAGAAAACTCTATTCTTAGCAAAAGCGTATATGAACGAAACCTCTTCACGCAGCCTACCCGTAGATACATGGATAGGGGGGGGGGGAGGCGGTCTTAACCAAGAATTTAAGATATTTGCTGAAATTACTTTTCGAAAATAGTGTTATCAAGACTTCTGAAATTTTTATCCCCAATAAGTAACATTTTTGCTGTATTTTTACAAATCGCACGCCGTTCTGAAGAATACTACAATAAAACGTAACGTGATTACCGTTTAAAATAAGCATATAAAAGAAATAAACCAATTAGTGAAATTAGCACCCCCACTCATAAATTAAGGGTGTAAAAAGTTCTGTACGAACATTCGACATGAGTTCCCACTGCCTGCGGCACTGTATAGTAGACGGGCGATAAATTCGGATCATTTTTCTGTATTTAAAACATAAAAGAGAGCAATTAAAAAATGCGTTTAAAAATGTCTTTAAAAAAACACTTCTGAAAAAAAAAAAATCAGTATCAGTATCAAAAATGATAATTTAAATTCTATTAAAACAGTTGCTACCCGCTACAGTAGCAGAAAGCATTAGAATGCAAGGACTTATTGTTGCCAATTTCTAATTTCTAGCAGTAAAAGAGCCAGTAAGGAGTATTCTAATCTTTTATTTAACGGTTAAAAAACACATTCCTTGCTATCTAAATAAATCAGCATCAAACAAGCACCTCCAATTTTTCGTAAACCAACCAAAATCGCCGATTTT
The DNA here is from genome assembly GCA_963932465.1 of Maratus speciosus. NCBI lineage: Eukaryota > Metazoa > Arthropoda > Arachnida > Araneae > Salticidae > Maratus > Maratus speciosus. The sequence continues at coordinate 200,718,148 of OZ010790.1, read as the reverse complement.
TTAGCAGATATTATCGCTTAACCAATCAAAGTAGAAAAAAAAACAGAAAACAGTGGGGCAAACAAAAAGACTGCCAGGTTGTCATATTGGTTGCTAGATTGTGACGTCATTTGAAACTAATCGAGCCTAACGAAAAAGACAGGCTACCGCGGTGGGTCCGATTCTTCTTTTCTTACAGACCGCTGGAGTCACGTAATGCTCGAATGCACCAATGAAGGTGTGCGAAAAGAGCATCACGTGACTCCAGCGGTCTGTAAAAAAAGAAGAATTGGACCCACCGCGGTAGCCTGTCTTTCTCGTTAGCCTCGAAACTAATCCCTTCTCTTAAACGCTCATTGTTATTAAATATGTTTTCAAAGCATGTGTTTCACCTTCATGCTAAAATTTAATGTTTAGTTGAAAAAAAAGTCACTCTTGAAACATTAAGCACTCAAATTGGTTTATTTAATTGTATCCCGGTTTAGTTAATTATTTCTGCGAAATCTTTATACAACCAACCAACCGAAAGAAAGCGAAAACAAAGAAACGTATTTTTGATGAGCGATGCTTAATGAACCAACCAACCGAAAGTAATCTGAGGGGAAAAAAAGGCGTACTTTTGATGTGAGTGATGTCCGAACATTAATTAATTACTCCGCTAATAATTGGAATATTAAAATTCTGAGGATATGGTGTATTACAAGAGACCATGGACTCTTTTCAAAAAAATTTTGAACATCGTACGTACCGTAGATTTTGCTAGCCATCGCACACAGACAGACACACAGACAGACAGACAGAGCGATTTGTTATTTTATTAGTATAGATAAAGACACAATCTTGCTTAATGATACTCAAAACACGTACTTTAATAAGCTAAAAGTTAATTTCTAAGTTTCGAGCTGTTTCTACAGCCGTCTTCAGGGAAATATGATGGTAAAAAAGCTCAAACTTCAGAGACGAAATCTTCCTGTGCAAGAAATAATTAGTCGAAACTTTCACAGGAAGCTTTCGTCTCTGACCTTTGAGAATTTTTACCATCCTATTTTCCTAAAGACGGCTGTAGAAACAGCTCGAAACGTAGAAATTAACTTTTAGCTTATTAAAGTACGTGTTTTGTGTACCATTAAGCAAAATTGTGTTTTTATTTATACTATTTTTTACTTTCAACTTTTTTTTTGTTATTATTCCACAGATCAAATAAACCTGTTTTGTAGCAGAAAATTTTCTTTGTAAATAAAGTTAAACATACACCACACAAAAACAGCTGTATTTTATGAAAGAATATTTCACGTTCGAAAGTTTTCTCAGGTTCTTCCATTTGAAGGGTGTTATTTTTTTTATAGCAGGTTAAATGATATTTTTTAAAACTTGAAATGCATTTTCAAATTTGTAATTGTTTTTTTCTACTTATGGACAGTTCTTCATACATCGTCCATTAACTCGAGGGGCTAAAATCTATATTATTTTTATTCTCATACTTTTAATTAATATAGAACCTTAAAAACACTTTCTGATGTTCTGATGAATTGCTCACGGCGTTATGTATATTGCGATCTACACGTTTTTGGCATTCATTTCGCATAATCCGTACATCATGGAAATCTATTTAGAACAATATCTTTTTTTAATAAAGCGCAACATATTCGTCTTTGGTGCATATTTGATCTCCCCTACTAAGGTAAATTTTGATAATTGATCGGTGGATTATGTTAAATAGATCTCGACAACTCTTAAACCACAACCCGCATTAAAATGATTTACAGGACAATTATTATTATTGTAATTATTATCATTATAAGTCGTAATTGTGTGGCATATCTAGTTACAAATAAAAAAGAGTTTTGATGCACTAAAGTATACGCATATGTTTAATAATATTCTTTAAAGCAAAGAACCTTATTTTCGTATTTATTGCATTCACTACTCTATGCTGGGATTCCGGGAAAATAAAATCGTTGTGTTTTTGAGAGCTGTTATAAATAACACAGCGACATTGATTTGTAAACATTAGAAGGATTTTATCTTCTACAAAAAGTAGTTGCGTTCGAATGCTTTTACTTGTCAAAATGACGAGTATTTACGTCCTTCAAGTATCGGAAAAAGATGCTTCTTATTGTTTTGCATTTTATTCATAATTCTACATATATATGCAAATGTAATGCTTTTAAAAAAATAAAATACCCGAGATACTTCAAAAATATTCACTTTTATGAGTTTGGAAGTACTTGGAAATGGATTTTTTCACTATTTCCTGAACAAATGCGTTTTTATCAGACAGTATATATATTTTATTTTTTATTTTTTAATGTAAAGATGAGTATTTCATAGAGAAGTGATAATAAACATTGAACGAGAGATAAATATAGTGATTATTATGTTAAAATCTTTTTTTTTTTTTTTCTTTCGCAGTCTATATATTAAAGAGTAAAGTTTCTATAGACCTTATAAAAAAGAATGATGCAAGTTATTAAACAGCTAAATAATAAAATGCCTTCTCTTTAACATTTAAAGACTAAATATTATAAAATAAAAGATGTATGTATGTATGTATATATATATATATATATATATATATATATATATATACAATAGAACCCCGCTAATCCGAACTAATTGGAACCGATGTCTGTTCGGATTACAAAAAATTGCGAATATCCGAAATTCTGATAAAAATGGGAAAGAAAAACATGCGTGGTAAAAAAAAAGAAAAAAAAATGCAAGTTATAAGTACTCAGTAGTACAATAAACATTCTCTAATTCGGCATCCTAAGGTCCGGCATGCTGTATAATCTGGCACGACTTTCGAAAGAATATAGTACTCCTTATTTAATCACTCCTGATGTTTATAATAATCTAATGTAACTTCAGAATGAGGAATTGCGTAACAACCATTACACGTGGTACGAAATACCAAATCTATAAATAGCTCCGTCACCACGTCGACGAGAAGGGAAGAAAAAACATTTCTGTAGATAATTTCCGAAATCAAATTGTTGAAAATGAAAATAAATTTTTATCATTTGAATTAAATACTTTTTTCATTTTGAAAATAAATTTATAGCGACTGGCAAACAAACTGGTATTTAAGAATTTTTTTTAAGTTGGCTTCTACGAGTAGGCCTACAGGGCATGTTTTCATTTTATATTCGAATATATATGTTGTACTTTTACATTATTGAGTAATTTTTTTTTCTATTCAAGCTGTTTAAAGAATAAAAAACATGCTTTACTGCCATTTTTTGTTAAATTCTAGCTTCTACACGTTTTTCTCGACATTCATCCTGTGATCCGGAAAATTTCGTAAGTAAAACTTTTCAGTTAGTGTGTTCAAGTATAATTTTCAAAAATAAAATCAGTTCGGATTAATCGGAGTTTTGAATTAGCGATGTTCGGATTAGAGGTGTTCCACTGTATTTTTAGTTTTGTGAGAATACGAAAATATTTGTAAATTTATTATAAATATTTTTTGGCAACGTATGTTTAAATAATTTTTTTAAGTTATACTGGAGCCTCAATAGTACGTATAAAAACGTATTTATAATTCATAACTGTTTTACATCGTGCAATTTTTAAGTAATAATTTTTCAAAATTAAAATATATATATATGTATGGAACATTAATTTTTTTTAACATCTGATAAATATGTGGGCGATTAAAATCACTGTTTATAAGAAAGAATTACATCTTTGACGATATCATTAAAACTACATTGAACGATTATTTCTTGTAAAAATATTTAATTCGTTTAAAAAATAATTAATTTAATTTTTTATATGAAACATTCATTAGTTTTTCAATATATCATTATGAATATATGAAGTGTTTTCGGTTTCTTTTTTACAGTTTTGTTTAAATTGGAACGTTTGTGTAGATGCAATGTACCGTCAGTGGAAGATATTTTATTAAATTGAATCTGTAAGGCATATCATATAATAAAAAACATTCAATCATAAACATAGATACATATTGCATTACAGAAATTACGACAAACTGTATAATTAGGAGCTTTAAAAATTTCTATATACTTAATATAAATACAAATGTTATATGTTCGTATCTTCATAATAAAGGTTAATTTTTATTATTATTTTCATACTGCTTCTGCTTCCGTTGTTTTTGAAAGCGGAAAACAATTTTTAAGTGGATTTTATTCACACTTTTGTACGAAAGTAAGAACCGTTATGCACTAAGATGATCTTTTAATTATTGTATATTTAAAAATATATTAAATTAGTTGTGTAATTGTTGGATTTCAACAATTAAAAGCATTTGGAAAATCTGTTCGAGTTGTACAACTAATATAAACGGAAATTCAACATAAAACTTAATTTAAATGAATATACCGGGTGTCCCAAAGAGGACTGACTGATTTTTAAATTCAATAACTTGTAAACGGTGACAGATATTTAAAAAATTCTTGCAGGAGGGTTATGCATAAGGTCAAAAAAATTTTTACAGTGATTTTAAATTTTAGTTCGAATTACAAACAATAGATGGCGCTGCGATCAATAGACGCTAAATTCAGGCTGGATTTTTGGTACTTCGTGGCCCGGATAATACATTTCCATCTCCTTTTTCCGCATGAAACAAGAGAAAGGACCAAAAATCGAGCCTGTATTTAGCGACTATTGCTTACAGCGCCATCTATTGTTTGTAATTCGAACTAAAATCGAAAATCACTGTAATAAAACTTTTGACCTTATGCATAAACCTCCTGCAAGAAATTTTTAAATATCTGTCACCGTTTGCAAGTTATTGAATTTTAAAATCAGTCAGTCCTTTTTAGGACACCCGACATATTACTTAAATTTATACTTTATTTTATTTTATTAAGTATACCCTGTCTTTAACTAAATTTATTAAATTGCTATTTCTGATGCAATATTGCTGATAGCATAAAAATAATTTTAATGATTTATTTTGTTTTATTTTAAAAATTGGTAAATTCTTTTTTGTTTTGTAGTTATCACATAATATAAATAATGATGTAAATATTCATTTAAAATGCTGATAAATTACATTAAAAATTCCTTCTTATTTCTATTGTATTTATATTCCATTCAAAATAATTTATATTTATTTAATAACAACATAGCAGACGATATTTTAATTCTCATTAGATAAATAATTTTAGAGACTATTTTGACACGTATGGCAATATTTCACTTATTCTTGGACATTTACAAAGAATAGAATTTTAAAACAATGAGGTTTCTTTAGCACTGAAAAGTCATTATTCATATATTAATATTAGAATAGAATTTATATTCAATACTAGGGACATAGCAAAGCCGTCGGTTTTTCTTTCTGGAAACATGAAAATAAGGGTTTTGCCCTGACTTCACATATCTAGAATGTCAGAGACACGTGTTGCCAGTGATAAATTTAGGAATGATGACTCTAAGTGAAGAAAGTGTCAGCTATCTCTTTAATGCAGTTATTATTAATAGAATATTTCCCGGCTAATGCAGCTCTAATGCTTTTATTATTATCAATTGTACGGAAAATAAAAGTTTTTATATTTGGAAAATTCAAGTATTTTTGTATTCATTTTTTGATTGATATCAGATAAGTTTATTCACTAATTATAACTAATTTATCAATTTGGAAATTAGAAAGATAGATATAGTGCATTGTTAGATTTTCATAATTACTTAAATTTATATTTTCTTTTGTTTTATTAAGTATACGCTGTTCTTAACTAAATTGATATCATTTTTATTTTTATACAATATTGCTAGTAGAATAATAATAATTTTAATCATTTATTTTGTTTAACTTTGAAAATTGAAAAATTAGTTTTATTCTTTTTTTTCAGATATCACATAATATAAATAATCATGCAAATCATGCAAATCTCCATTTAAATTGCTAATAAATTAAATAAAAAATTCCTTCTTTGTTATATTTTATTTATATCCCATTTAAAAAAGTTAATACTTATTTAATAACAACATAGCAGATGATATTTTAATTTCTATTAGATAAATAATTTTAGAGAATGTGACATTATTAATTTTGACATGTATGGCAATATTTCCCTTATTCTTGGACATGTACAAACAATAAAATTTTAAAACAATGAGGGTTCTTTAGCACTCAAAAGTCATTTGTCATATATTAATATTGGAATAGAATATATATTCAATACTAGGTACACAGCAAAGTCGTATGGTTTTCTTTCCGAAACATGAAAATAATGGTTTTGACCGCACTTCACATTTTTAGAACGTCAGAGGCACGTGTTGCCAATGATAAATTCAGGAATGATGACTTAAAACGAAGAAAGTGTCAGCTATCTCTTTAATGACTGCATTTATTATTAGTAGAACAATACCCTTCTAATGCAGATCTAATGCTTTTATTATTATCGATATTATGGAAAATAAAAGTATTTATGTTTTAGAAATCTCAAGTACTTTTGTATTAATTTTTTTTTATTGATATCATGTAAATGTATTCATTAATTATAACTAATTTATTAATTTGGAAATAAGAAAGAGAGGTATATTACAGTTCATTATTTAATTTGCATGAGTTATATATTTACAAATTCTGAGAGATTTTAATTATTATTAATATATAATTACAAAAAGATCGAAAACTGCCAACAAAAAAATAAAGTAGAAAACTTTCTTGAGGTCTCCGTCAAAAATAATGAAACAAACACTACAAAGATATTACGAAAGACATCAAATTCATTCATCCTTAGGCATGAAGCAAATTAATGGTTGAAGGTAAAACGAGGATTTTAAAATATAAATAAATAATATATTATTATTAATATGTTAATAATAAACATTGTTAATCTACTAATATTTAGCTTCTTTTAACACTCTCTTTTCTTTAATCTGTAAATTATCTTGAACTCTCTCCAGGCCATTGATCGATTTTCTACTATACAAAATTCATATGAACATAAATATTCTTTCCATTTATGGTTTAACCAATATTATCTATTTTCTTTGTGTGGTTACTTTCTAACGAAGTCTTAATTTTCCCTAGTGATCAATTCACGATGATAAGGGATCAATTGTAAACGATCCGAATTTATCCCTTTATATTTTTTATGGCAAACACAACAACATTTTCTGATATATTTTTACTAATTCGTAGGATGTACTACATCGCCAATGGTAACTCTAAAAATAAAAAGACATTGTTGGGAATGTTGCGATATCAATACTAATTGTTTTTCAAAGATGCTAAATGCACATATTTCAAAATAACATATGCAAATGTTCTTTTTTGTTTTAAATACATTGTTACAACCTCAAGGTAACTATAAAGTATATGATTACTCTGAGGTTGCAACCGCTTATGTAACAAAGAACATTGCTCTGGAATTCCTTATATCATGATCGATGAATAATTTCGAGAAATCAGACATCTAAAGGCAGAATAGTGTAAGTCACAATTTACTAAATGTTCAAAAAGAAGAATTTTTTGGACGTTTTGTAATGATTTTCTATGGCGTAAAATATATTTGAGTGCTATTTGCATTCGAATTTTGTAGAACTACCGTTTATAGCTATATTCAAATAAATAAATTATTATATCTAGATACTATAGCGCAGGGCATGAAATTTTAGTTAAAAAGATACTAGCTAGACTAAAATTCTTGCTCGCCACTATTTTACATTCATTCAGAGAGCAACGTCGGCCATCACACCTACCCAAAAAATGAACTATTTATGTGAAACTGAATTTAAATTGGCCATTGTTAGAAGGAGCTGTCTATTAAATCCAGATTATTTTATATTCATGAAAAAGATAAAGAATTTTTTAAATGCTAGCATATGTAGTATGAAGAACCTTCTGGCGACCGAAATCATAAAAGAATGTAGAAATTGAAAAAACGAAACATATTTACTACAAAAGAAAAATAAATAATATTAACTCAAAATAATTTTGCCATAAAGTTTCAATGGTTGTAGAAATCGTCACATCGCACTAAAACATCATGAAAGAAAAAGTTCCTGTACTTTTAACACTTTATATTTGTGCAGCGCTGCCTTTCTGCGCTGAAATACAACTTGGCAATCGCAGCTGTGAAGTCAAAATCTGTCTGAGTCGTTCCATTAATACAACTTTTGTGCAAATCATCCAGTGTCTTTGTCTTCAGAGAGTTCCTGTATGCAGTCTTGAGTCAGTTGTAGCAGCTGAAGGCTCTCTCACACGAAGCTGTGCTCACCAGTGGAACAACACAAAATGTTAGAATCTGGAGCGAATTGGGGAATCTTACTCAATACTATTCACTGTAAAAGCTCTATAGCATATCTTTCAGGGTTAGTAAAGGGAACATAAACTTGAATTCTGACCACTCTGCCAATAAAATATCCACCTTTTTCATTAGAGACTTGGGTCCAAATGAATGAAGAGCTTATTTATTTATTCTATCCCAAATTCAAGAATTTTTTCATTGGGAGGCTAACCAAAAGTGTAAAAAACATTTATCAAATGTTTACGCATCTTGTTTATATATATTGCAGTCTTTCTGTGATGTATATCTTTGCGTGCTTAATTAATCTCCCTCTTAAAGTCTGGGACTCTTGTTCCCCATTTTTAATATTTGTCAGCTGCACATCCGTAATTATCCCTGAGATGGATAGTTGATCCAAAAACTCTTGTTCACTTGGTGCAACACTGTCAGAATTGAGATGCGATGTTAAATTTTTATTTTCAAAGATGAAAGGAGAAGTTCCTTTTTTCTAATGCCTCACATAAGAGGTTTAATTTTCTGTAGATATCCAAGAGGAAGTACACCACATTAAATTTATAATCCTTAAAATTTTGCAGCAAACCCTTACCTTTAACACTATCATTATCTTTTTCTTGGGCCGCCTACCTGTTCAAGATGGCTTACAGCAATATTTCAAGATTACAAGAGAGCTTTTACAGCACTTTATTTGCTAGATAACCATCTAATAGTGTGGATATCACTCAGTTTAATAATTTCTTCTCCTAGAATTTCTGCTGTTTCTTTTAATATAAGAAATCTCTTAGCAGAGTAATGCTAAAATTTAAAAATACTACTAACCACTGAATAAATGCTTAAGATATTCAATTTCATCACATGCATGCAAAACATCCAACTGCAAACGGTGTGCAAGGCATTGAATATACATATATGGCAGTGAACGGCATTCTAAGCAGTGAACGATATTCTGGGCGTCAATACAGTTTGATTTGAAGCACATTTTAAAAGATGAAACTTACTCATCAATCTTAAATATTTGCTCGCTAATGGCGAGCTAGTAAGCGGAAATTTCGCGCCCTGCAATAGCGCAATGCTTCAAAATTAGTGATTTATAAGGGATATTCAAATGATACCCGGTCACTACTGAAAAGTAACGATTTTATTAACACACACAAATGTAGTTATACACAGTACACAAACTCAAAAATAGCCGACAAATCTTTTGCCACATTTATCTCATTGCGACAATAGCCGGTAGATTCAAAAGTTCAAATGTTGATGCAATATGGTGTGAGTGGTGCCCACGCTAATATCCAGTAACCGATGGATCTCGTCCACAGTTATTCTAAGGTTGGCCAATACTAAATCATTCCCTTCCGCAATCATTTCCGGTGTGATGACATGATGAGCAGGGCTAAAGAAGATAAGGGCTAGGTCATCCCTTTGAAGTGATTTGTACCGCCTTGTGACTGACTGTCGTCCCCACCGGAAACTCTGTGACGTCATCGCGATCACCCTGTCCTAAAGTGCCTGGTCATTCAGTATCAGTAGTTCCTTGAGTGTTCTCGGGAAAGCACATAAGTTAATGATTTTATTTTGCGTGTAATTTTATATTTTAATTTTTATATGCTAATCTAAATTTATTATTCAAATATGCCGTCTTGGGCAGTCGCTACATGTAGAAATACACACCGCAATACAAAAGGAAAAGGTGTAATTTTTCACACGTTTCCACAGAAGAATGAAAAGTTATGTGACGAATGGATACGAAGATGCAAAAGGGAAGATTTAATTATTCCAAAAAATGCAAGGATCTGTAGTGGTCATGTTTTATTAAATGATTATATAGAAAGTTTGAAACATAGGTTATTGGGATTACCTGAAAAGAAAAAATTAAAAGACTCGTGTGTTCCAAGCATGAAAGTGCCCTCCTTTATGAATGTAGATGATGTCACATCTCGATCTGAGAGACAGAGAAAAAAAATATTTTGCAAAATGCTCATGATCGACTAAAATCTTTAAGCCCGATAAAAATGGTAGAGATCGAAGAGAATAATCTTGATAATGATAGTATTGCACGCTGCAATATAGATAATGCGAATGAAATCGAAGCGCATAATGGCAACTGCCAAAACTGTGAACATTTGCAAAAGAAAATAGAAGATATGAAACAAGAAATGAATAAAACAAGAACTATGTTAGCCATTTTAAAAAAGGGTAAAAACCAAAGAGAGAGGATACTTACTCAAAAACTGAAACGAAATCTACTCTTTAAAACAACCTCAACAACAAAACTGAATCAGCAAAAGAGAATGTTAGATTCTTTATCTAAAGAGAATGCAAAGCTTATAAAAATTAAAGAAAGCGTAAGTAGTATTTTTACTGAGAACCAATTAAATTCTTTAATAGAGAAAAAAAGGATTAAATGGTCTCCAGAAGAAATATCACAAGCTATTGTTTTGAGAGCCTTGTCAACAAAGTCATACGATTTTTGGAAGGATAAGGTTGGATTTCCCCAGCCGAGTGCCAGTACATTAAAAAGATGGAGTGCTAAATTTACGTGTTGTTCTGGAATCTTGCATGATGTTTTGCTTCTGATGAAAAAGAACTGTGAAAGCTCCAGTTCAAGAGATAAATGATGTGTTTTGAGTTTCGATGAAATGCACGTTGACCAAAGATTATGTTAAGATTCAAAATTAGACGAAGTACTAGGGCCTTTTAAAAAAGTTCAGTTTGTTTTGATAAGAGGTTTGATTTCACAATGGAAGCAGCCCATTTATTTCGACTTTGATAAACAAATGAACAAGAGTCTTTTGTTGTCGATTATCAAAAGCATTGAGGATATAGGCATTAAAGTAGTAGCAATTGTTTCGGATTTGGGTGAAAGTCAGATATTATGAAAAGAATTAAACATTTCTGAAACAAATTCATGTTTTGACAGTCCATCCGATCCGTCATCTAAAATATGGGTTTTGCTGATTTACCTCATTATTTAAAATTATTGCAAAATCATTTTTTGGATAAGGGATTAGTTTTAAGTGATGGCACATTCCTTGACTCATCCATCATTCATCAAACTTTAGAAAAAGACGATGGTGAAATTAAACTTTGCTACAAACTTAAACCCCAAATGCTTAATGTGAAAGGAAATGGACGTCAAAAAGTTGCACCGGCCAAAACATTATTTTCTGCTGCAATGGCAAAAGCAATTCGCCACTGCACTGGAAATATTAAAGCATCGGAATTCTTTATGCTGATAGACAGTTTTTTTGACATTATGAATAGTAAATGTCCAGAGCCTCCGAATAATAAGCCATTAAAAGCTGCTTTTGGCCACGAAAAATACCTAAATCAATAAATAACTGTATTAAATTCCGTGAAAAAAGAAATTTCCGAACTTCGTGTATCTGGCAAACAAAGCATTTTACCTTTCCAAAAAGCAATCATAATATCAATGAACTCTCTCTTTGGTTTGTATACCTCTCTTAAATTTGATGGCATTAAATATATTTTAACCTCAAGACTCACTCAGGACGCTTTGGAAAGCTTATTCAGTCAAATTAGAGGTCTTGGCCGTTTTAATGATCATCCCTCACCCTCAGAAGTAATAATACGTGTAAAAAAAAACTGCTATTAGCGAATAAACTTCCAAATTTATCGGCAAAAATTAATCACGGACAAACTATTGAAAACTACGCATACTTAACAAGTGAAGTATTAAAGAATGCATTCCATTCGGACGCGGATGCCGTAATCGAGGAAATTTCATTCGACGAAAGTGGAACAGAAGAAAGTTTTATAAATTTTGATGATATGGATGAGAACATGTTTTTCAAATGGGATTCCAATTCTGACATAACGCTCTCCAAAAGTAAAGAGGAATCTCTGGCTTTTATTGCAGGGTTCATAGCTTATAGAATGAAATTAAAATACAATGATACAACACTTGGAACCCAAACAAAAAATCTTACTGAAATTCCAGAATATGGGAATTGGATTTCATTACTTTCAGCAGGAGGCTTAACAATTCCATCTTCATCATGGATGAAAACTGTTAGAGAGATGGACTTTATATTTCGAGAAATTCACGGAGATAACTTTCGTAAAGGCAGGAATGTCATTAAAAACATGACCACAGAGCTTAAAACAAATTTTCCCCATATTCACTTTCAAGCTATTCATCTATTTCCACGAGTTAGAACATTTATAAGAATAAGGCACTTGAACAGGGCCGCATCACTTGTCAGTATAAGAAAAGCCCAACAAAAATCACATAAATGGAAAAAGTAATCAGGACAATGCATTTTCGAGGTAAAACATCACGATTATTATTTATTAAAATTTTTATTTATTAAATTATTATTATTTATTAACTGATTAATAATTATTTTGCATTTTATTATCACTTATAATTTTCTCACGTAAAAAAAAGGTTGATTTTAAGTATATTTTGTAAAATACAACAAATTTGGAATTTTTGTTTTAAAATATTTGCATTTTCTTCTTGTTTGAAATTTCATGCTAATGTTACATAAATTAAAAAAATAACCCCCTTATATTTTACTGAACAGTAATTTAATAGTGAGAGAAAGTGTATGAAATGCAAGCATTTAAATACTTTTGTTAATTTTAAAAAGTATGAAACATAAAAATTATTACGTATTTAAGAACAATATATTTCTCTTTCAATCTTTCAATTGTATTTAAATATTTTTTCATGTAAATCATTCAACATTAATATTAGTCATGAAAGTTAATAGCATTATAATAAACTATGTCCGAAACAGCGATAAATATAAAGATTTTAAATGTATTTTAAATATTTTTACGCAAAATAACCCCCAATCCTATTTATTTATTATTGTTCCGCTCACCCAAAGTGATCGTAACTACGTCATCACCAGTAACTTCCTGTTTCACTCTCCGAGGTCCGATGAACCAGCCCTTCTTTTCTCTAACCCTGCATGATGAGCCGGTGCAGGACGTGCATCGTCTTCCAGCACTGAGCTCTACATACAACAGGAGGTCGTACTCTCCGGTCCGTCGACTAGTAGCCGAATTACACCCCGAAGAAGAAAAATGGGCAGAAGAGAAAAAATAGCCCGCGTTTTCAATGTTAGATATAGCAGAAATCTCTTTATTATTAGCCTAATTTATTCTTCCCTAATTAGGTAATTTATAAAAACAATGAGAGTGAGTGGTCTATAAGAACAACAAATATCCAATTAGTACTTATTTAACAGGAATATTTTTAATTAAATTGTTTATAAAACCCTTCTTAAATGTCTATTCAAAATCGGCAGATAGCATTGTTTTGAAATTGTCATTTATTTTTCTAGCTTTTTTAACACCCAAATATGTCTTTTTCTCTTATCTTATCTGAATGAAAGACAAATATTTTAATTGGTTTTATCAATACGTTTATAGTTTTAAAGAAAAATTTACAAATTAGTTTCAATTAGAGCAAGTGGTTAATTGTTTTAGGTTTCCAAAACAATTAAACCACTAATTGCTAACATAATGCATGTTTTTACACTTTAATTAATAAAATTATAATTATTTGTTAGTAATTACAGAAATTATAAAAACTGCAAATTAATAGTTTCATTATAATTAGTATCATACAATGTTATATACATTAGTATTGTAATAATTATGTAAAACTTCATTAAATACTAGTGATATTTAATATTTATTAAAATGATTAATAACTGCATTTTATATTAAATAGTTAACACTTAAAAAATGGCCTAGAAAAAAGAGTAAGCAATTACAGAATTAATAAAATATGCAAACAAGTAATTTCATTAGTTAGTAGCACAAATAACAAAACTAACAAATATTATTTGCAGCTCGTTTTGCATTTGTACTTAGAAAAATTACTCTTTATCACCAAAATCTAAACTTACACACATCTTATGCTAACCAAAAAATTTTATGAAAATGAGTTAAACACATCCATACACACATACAGAATTAAATATAAGGATAGCCAGTTATATCTGAAATCCTCAAAATATTTAAATATCTGAAATCCTGAAAATATTTAAATAACAGCATTATTATATCTCAGTGCGGATTATTAGCTTTCAATATTTTTTTTTTTAATTTTTTATTTTTTTTTTTATTTTATTTATTTTTTTTTTTAAGAAAAGTTTTGCTTCTTTTTCAATCTCTAATTATTATTTTTTATTTAGTATGTATGAGTTACAAAGAAAAAAAAAAAAATTCTACCTATACCGAAAAAGCTCTTGCATTTTAGCAAAGCTCTTATCATTTTTATACCAATTAACTCTTTTAGGTAGCTTTCATTACAAAAAGCTACCTATTGCAGCCGTTCGGAGGATAACGATTCCGAAAAATTTTGGTATACTTTCGCCGATCATGACCCCTAGACCCCGAAACCACCCTCCGTTCAAAATTGATATATATATATATATTTATTTATTTATATATATACATATACATATATATATATACAGTCAGTATCGGTTATATGGTCACCCATGCGGTCCTGAAAAATATGACCTTATAAGTGGGGTGATCTTTTATGCGGTGTAAGCAGGAATTTTGTTTTAGACAATAAAATATTATTAATAAGTTAGTTATATTAGTACAATAATGTACAAAGAAGCTATAAACATGTAATTTATAAAACAAGATGTATAAACAAGAATTGCTTTACACATAAAATTTCGAATTGATGAGTATACTCCTAGTAGCAAAAATAAACTTTTATGCAGCTTTCTAAGTTTTTTATAGTTTTAGTGCTTTGAGAGCTTTTGCTCGCGTTTTCGGTTCAGCTTCGAATTCACTGTCATTATCATTGTTTCCATCAATGTTTATGTTTAAAATTTCCGTAATTATTTCCAGTATAGAAGCTTAATGATGGACTTTACCGATGTCACGTCAGCTGCGGATATCTAGAAGAAAAACACCAATAGGCGTAAAGAACATTTTAATACGGCTTCTTCTTCGTTCAATAAGCAGTCTTTTTCGGAAGGTACATACGCGCTAAGGCGTGATTGTTGGCACTCATGGGTAAAGTCCATTAGTAGCGATAATATTGTCAACAACTGCATATGTCAGTCCGTCATGTATTGTGCAACGTCAAATACGGACACATCATCACCATCATCATCATTGTCTTCGAACGGTTATTGTTCACATTCAGGAAGCAAAGGATGTCAAAAACAATTTTCAATGGCCTTCTTTGATACCATATTCCAACTCTTGTCTGCATAACATATAGCATCTAACACAGTCACGCGAAACACCTTTTAGCAGCAATGACGTCTTTTAGAAGCAGCTTTCGATAATTTATCTTAATATTTTTAATAATAACTTGATCTAATTGTTGTACCATACTGGTTCAGTTTAAAGGTAAAAAAAAAAAAAAAAAAAAAAAAAAAAAAAAAAAAAAAAAAAACAAGTTCAATCGGATTTAAATTGGGAATCATGCAATGGGCGGTACAGTTGTCTGCGATTGCAGCCACTTCTCTGTGCAAATTTTATCTAAAAGCCGAATTTCTTTTTTTCACTTGTTTATTGTCATCTAGGCCTTTCGATTCGCATCGTAAGATACATGCAAAGAGTTGCAGTTTTTCAAAAAACGAGGCTTGAGAAATTTACCAATAACTAATGAAGTCAATTTATATGAGCCATCCATCCATATTCGCTGCTAATAAAACGGCCAATCGTTTTTTTTTTTTTTTTTTTTTTTTTTTTTTTTTTTTTTTTTTTTTTTGCTTACCTTCCCATCACTTTATTTTTCCTTTTAAAAAGTAGCAGTTTTATCTGGCAAAACATGAAAAAAAAACAAAAAAAAAAACAGACAAAGTTTATCAAAATTAAAAACATTACAAGGTCTGTGCCTATTGAGCATGCCTCTTAACACGTTAACAGCCATTCCTTCGATTCTTTGGCAGTAAAATTCGGTTTTCCTAGTTATGCAGAAATTTTCAGAGATTTTTCTTTTACGAGAACCCATGTATTGGAACATTCTGCAATCTGGCACATTTTATCCAAGTGAAAAGATCTTCCTCAACATTCTCAAATGTTGAAACATGTTCTCACTTTCTCTTTTGGTTTACCACATCTTCTGTTTAACAAGATTTGAACCTTAAGACGTTATTCAGTGTCGCTCTCTCTATTCCATCAGTCTTCGCGAAAGCTGCTTTCGATACATTCGATTTTTCAAAGCTTTCTACCATTTTTTTTTTTTTTTTTTTTTTTTTTCTGCAACTGTCAAATTTTTCGTTTTGCTGACATCTTGTATTCACGAATGACAATTAACAAATGAACGAAGATTTTACACGCAGCGACAAGAAATAACAAATAAAAATAAAATAAAAATGCGTGATTTAACTTTTCTCTGCACGGAGAACAATTTTCATTGGGGTGATAGCATATTTTCCAAGAATCGGTATCTAATGCGGCAGTTGAGGGAGAAATCTCCAGAGCTTTGGAAACTTTTACCGACATTAAAGAGTTTCTCTTATAGGCTGCAGCTAGAAAGAGGAGATCCCCCCCCCCCCTTTTTCGTACTATCCATGGTTTTTATAGAAATTCGATTTTTATGCATTTTATAAATTGTTTATTTAGATATATTTCACCTATATAAATTAAAATGTTTTGTTTCAGTATTTTAAAGGTAATAGAAAGTGTTTCAGAGATCACACGCTATCAAAGCCTGAAAGCTAATGTGCCCGCAGGAGTTTTGTGAAAAGTTTCATTCTGATAAGGAGTTTCCCTAATTAGTTTTGGGCGTTCAAGGGTTAAATATAAAGGGGGTAACGGGAGACTAATCCCCTTAATTTAGATAAGTGGATTTTTCATTCAGAATTATCCGATTTGCTTCAAATTTGGTATGCCGGTTTATTCTATTAAGGCGCTTCCCTGTTTAGATTTCACGGTTCATTGGTTAAGTACAACAGAGAGTACCGAGGGGGCTAATTCCCCCATCCTTAATTTATATATATGGGTTTTTCATGCAGAATTATCTGATTTGCTTCAATTTGGTATACCGGTTTACTCTGATAAGGGGATTCCCTGATTAGATTTGGAGGTTCATTGGTCAAGTATAAAGGTTGGTTGGAATGGGGGCAACCCCCAATTTACATAAATGGGTTTTTCATGCAGAATTATCTGATTTGCATCAAATTTGGTATACCGGTTTATTCTGATATGGTGCTTCACAGATCATTTACCGTTTTGCTCAAAAGAGTGATTTATATTTTATTAATAATACACATAAATAAGAGCATAATATACAATTGCTATGAATAGCCTGTGAGCTGAATGCCATCAGCTTAACTGGGCATTTTCTTTTTTATTCATTCTTGTTCTATTTTTCTCGTCGGTATTCTTTTGTTATTTATTTTTATATTTATAATTGTACTAATCAATTTTATTTTTTTTCCTCTTTTAAAATTTGTGCTGCGTACAGACGGCTACGTACGGTACCCAGAATATAGACGGTACCCAGGCTGCGTACAGACGCATGTTTTGCGTACTTCTCTAGTTTTCTTGGAAAATCTTTTATTCTGAATCCATCTGCGGTTTATTCACAAAAGAATGAGGGGAATCAACAATGGGTCAGGATATAAGGAGCCCGACTCTACTTGAAGGAAAGGTTCCTCTTTTGCCGGACATCAGTCCCTTTCCTGCTAAAGTCGGTAAAAATCAAAGACACCGCGTGGCCACAAAAAACGAAGTCGACACTGCTAACAGTAGAAGGATGATGCGTGCGCAGCCTAAGGCTGCGTACCCACTATCCTTCTAACTGATTTCAGTGTCGGCTTCGTTTTCTGTGACCACGCTGTGTCATTGATTTTTAACGACATTAGCAGGAAAGGGACTGATGTCCGGCAAAAGAGGAACCTTTCCTTCAAGTAGAGTCGAGCTCCTTATCTCCTGACCCACTGTTGATTCCCCTCATTCTTTTGTGAATAAACCGCAGATGGGTTCAGAATAAAAGATTTTCCAAGAATACTAGAGAAGGAGGCAAAATACGCGTCTGTACGTGAGTCAAGATAAAGAAGTTATACGGTTCATTAAGTAAATTTATTAAGTACCCATTTTACACCCTGGGGCTGCATTCAGAAAGGAAGAGTACTGATTGTCAAGATAAAGCAATAAAACATTTTTTTTCTAACCCAATTAGTGGTTTTTAACAAAAGGACCGGAGAATCAACAATGGGTCAGGCGAAAAGATCTGACCAAACATGAAGGAAGTTCTTCCCTCTTGTAGGACATCCAGCACTTTACTTGTAAAGCCATAAAACAAGACAAAGAAAAGATGATCCATAAGATGAGCCAAAGAACGTCGCGTAACCACAAGAAAGCGCCACCTGACCACAACAAAAATACCGCGAGTAGATGGATACGCCTATCTAGCTTTATTCTGGTGGCAAGGTGTTTCATATTTACAATTTGTATTGAAGTAGCGCCTTAGAACATCAACACGAAGAAACAATTTTGTTTTCTCAAATTATTGCCTTCTTTTTTTATGTACAGTGCGTGTAAAAACTTTAAGTGCAGCTAGAAATTGTAAAAATTTTGATAAATTGAAAATTCGACAAGTGAAATGGTAATATAATGTTGATCATAAAGTGGAAATACTTACATAAAAGTCTTCAGAATGTATCTGTGTCCTTTGTATTGAGAAAAAATCACAATTATGCAGAAAAATACTATTTTTGACTGTGTAAAAACTATAAGGACACCAGTATCTTTTTTACAGAAATGTTATAGAGAATTAAGTATCGACCGAAAGATGTTTTTAAGGCCGAAACCGAAACGAAACCGAGTTTCGGCGATCTTCCTATTTTCGGCCGAAAACTAATATGTCCAAAAAATTTTTTTAACTTATTAAATTGTGTATATTAAAGTAATTAATACATACATAAATACATGATTAATTAATTATGCGTATTTATTAAATATGTATAAAAATTAATTAATTATGCGTATTTATTAAATATGTATAAAAATTAATTAATTATGCGTATTTATTAAATATACATAATTATTAATTAATTATACGTGTGGACTAAATTGCCTCACTGTGCCTTAGATCCAAAACTTTTTTTTTATATGTATAAAATAAAACGTAATTAATTCATCAGCAACACAGAAAGGTTTTCTAATTATACGAATTTCATTTAATTAAAAAAATATTTATTTTTATGTATAATGATTACTGTAATGATTACTGTATAATGATTACTATAATGATTACTGTAAATGATCATCTATTATACTAGAACTTTTTCAAAGAGTATTCAAACACATCTGTGGTTTCAAGCTGAAAATTTTCTATTACTGTTATGACTGCAGTTTTTAATGAGCACGTGAAAAAGTTTAGTTATTTAGTGCTTGCTTTATAATCTGCATTCTAGTCTCTAGACAGTCATGACTGATAATTACAAACAACAAAGTTGATAGCAATAAATTTCCGAAGGAAGAAACGAGACTTTAGGAATACTGATAGTTTTCGCCGAAAACAAATTTTCGGCGAAATTCAGATTTTGGACCGAAGCTATCAGTATTCCAAAATCTCGTTTCTTCCTTCGGAAATTTTCAACACTTGTCATCGATTTTGAGACCATTTATTGCTATGAACTTCGTTGTTAACGCATAATCAATTATTTTTTATACATATTTAATAAATACGTATAATTAATTAATAATATATTTATGTATGTATTAATTACTTTAATACATACAATTTAATTACTTAAATTTTTTTTGGACATATTCGTTTTCGTTTTCTGCTGAAAAAAAGAAGATCGACGAAATTCGGTTTCGGTTTCGGCCTTAAAAACTTGTTTCGGTCGATCCTTAATAATAATTCTATATAACATTTCTATAAAAAAAAATACTAGTGTCCTTATAGATTTTACACAGTCAAAAATTTTGTTTTTTTGCATAATTATGATTTTTTCGCAATGAAAAGGACACAGATACATTCTGTTGACTTTTATATTAGTATTTCCACTTTATGATCAACATTAAAGTACCATTTCACTTGTCACATTTTCAATTTATCAAAATTTTTACAATTTTTTGCTGTCCTTAAAGTTTTTACACGCTCTGTATTACTCCTAAAAAGTAGAAGATATTAGGAAGTATTTTTGCTGTTTCTTTATTGTTTATTTATACGCCTGATATGCGATGATGATAATTAAAAAGGAGTATATTATATTTGCTAATAAATATTAAACTACGTCCTCTGTTACAAATATCCTTCTATAGAAACGAGTTCAATAATATTAAAAATTTAAAAAATTGCTAAGGTTACTCTATTTTTTACTAGTGCGCATAAATATACAGATCATTTTAGAATGAAAATTCTACTTTACATTTTACTATACTTACTTTGTTTCTGAGCAAAAATGGTGAGTATCTAAATTTTTTGTAGTAGGGGGCAAAAACTCAGATAAAAACACTATTCATGTTGTGTTTATATAAACACTTTGCATATGATTACAAAATAAAGTTACGTTTACGAAATATATTCTAAATTTCAGAATGAAGTCGGCATAAAAATTGACAGGAAATAAAATAAAGAAAAATAAATAAATTATTATTTTTTTTTTTTATATAAAAAATATTTAAAGCAGCTTCTGTGTCCCGTATTTCATATGAGAAGTAATGATAATTTTTCTTTCACTGCATAAAAAATTGTCCTTAATTTTCAAATTTTCAGTGACAGTAATTGAACTTAAGAAATACATCTATAGTAAATAAGGTGAATACCCATTTTAATTTTCTTAATATTTTATCTGTAAAGCATCAATGCTTGTTTGCTGTTTTTATAAAAATTGAATAGAAAATATATATCTTCCAGTTTTGATGTTGTTATGAAGAATTTCAGGCAGGCATACATATAAATGAAAAATTAAACAAATTCATATTATGAAGAATTCTGGCTTCATAAAAACGAGTATTTTTTATAATTTACACTAAGTCTATGAATCTTTTTATAAGATAAAACGTTTCGCTATTCATACTAATCCTATCAACAAAGACTGCCCAGTGGCGCAATTTGACATGATGACTCAACACTATTTCAGGGATCCGGTTGCCTTAATTTGGTTACCGCTCTGAAATCCCCTTTCCTCTGCGCCAGGGTTTAAACTGATTGAATTTCTTCGGGTTTTCCGCATATACATCCTATTTAAGCCATTTGTATTCTGTCATTTCTAAATTATATTAAGCAAGATGAAACACTCGTTAGAGACTGTGTCTAAAACATAAGTTTTAGTGGATGTTTGTAATTTATTATAGTTCTTCCAGAGAAACATAGTACAAAATGTTCACTTTTCTGTTTCTTTTTATGTTAATTTGATGTTTATTTATGTATATCTAAAGTATTCATTTATTAAATTAAGTAAAATTAAAAATACACAACAGTATATTTTCAGTAATGGGAGGAAAAAGAAGATACATTTTCAACATGGAAAGTTGTTATTTTTTTATTTAAAATATTTCATTAATATTAAGAAAAGAAAAAATACACTTATGTATACATACATCAGTAAATATAAAAGTATTCATTATTTGTATTCTACTTTCTTTTAGTTCTATGTAAAGATTTTTTTCTCCAAACATTCTTAAAAAAATTGATGCTTGACATGTAATAAATAAAAAAACATTATTTATTACACACTCTCACATGATATTAAAACTAAAATCTTATTTATATAATAATTATATTAAACATTATTATTGTCTGAGCGAAGCGAAGGCTAATACTCAGCGAAATATTACTGTCCGGACACATTACTACTACGATGGATATTAACGCCATGTCCTACTAAAAAAAAGGCCTAATAAAAACCTTTCGTCAAGCATAATTCAAAAAATATTTGTCGGATTTCGTTTCTGATTGCACCAGAAGGTACCTATGAGGGTCGCCTACTGAATGCACCTACTATGAAAAATAAGTTCCAAACCGTTTAAAAATTATATACAAAAAACTGATAAAAAAGCACAATTTATCTGCATACGTCACAGAAATTTGGTGTGCGTCACTTTCACCGGTTGATGTTTTCGTAGACAACTGGTTTGAACACATGGAGCAAATAATAATAATAAAAAAAAACGCACGCATTAATATTGAATAGATCAGTTTCAACCATGTGATCACAAACCTTGCAACAACCCGTGGCAACCAGTTTTGGTGGGCAAACAAATAATAATTCAGTACTCCGTACCACGGTGACGTTTTTAGCCTGTTGTATAAAATCTGGCCTGTTGTATGACATACAATTGTGGATGATTAAAACAAAAGACATGAGTGTTTATTGCTCCAGGATGTTATATTTCTCTGGATGTCTGTCTGTCTATCATACAGCATGCAATTTTCTTGTAAAGGATGATATTATTATGCAGCAAAACCTCCATAACGGACACACCCGATTAGTGGACACCTCTATTTAGCGGGCATTTTTTCGATTACCAACCCTTAAATAACTGTACATTTTTTACTCTCAGTAGCGGACACCTCCAAATAGAGGACAAATTCTGCACTCCGGAGGTGTTCGCTATTCAGAGGTTTTACTGATAAAAACCTCCATAGCGGACACACCCGATTAGCGGATACCTCTATTTAGCGGACATTTTTTCGATTACCAACTCTTAAATAACTGTACATGTTTCACTCTCAGTAGCGGTCACCTCTAAATAGAGGACAAATTCTGCATTCTCGGGGTGTCCGCTATTCAGAGGTTTTACTGTATATAATATTGATAGTTATTTTACAGGGCCACACAAAAGAATAAGAATATATGAAACGAATATAAACTAAATTCAGGATTGGTAGATCGCTGATGGTAATGTAATTTTAGGATGTTGTTACAGTCATCCGTAGCATGTTTTCAGAGTTTCGTTCATCTAACGAAACCCTACCTGTCTCACTCCTTTGTCTGTCTGTCTGTCCGTCTGTCACAGAGCCCGTTCTCAGAAACTATATATGTCGGAAACTTGAAAATTTGCATACTTATAGCTAAACACCACACATCAAACGGTAAATAATAAAATTTTGAAAAAGTCTAATATTTAACCCTCTGGGCTCTTGCATTTACTTGTGTATTTTAAGCAATTTTTCTAACTCAGCCCCTAATTAAGTTGGAGACATGAAAGTTTGCATACTTATAGCTGAACACATCAGATAACACGATAAATCATAAAATTTTGAAAAAGTCATATTTAACCCTCCGGTCTCTAACTTCTGTATTTTAAGCAATTTTTTTAACGCAGCTCCTAATTAAGTTGGAGACATGGCATTTTGCATACTTATAGCTGAACACCTCACATCAAACGACAAATAATAAAATTTTGAAAAAGTCTAATATTTAACCCTCTGGGCTCTAACTTATGTATTTTAAACAATTTTTCTAACTCAGCCCCTAATTAAGTTGGAGACATGAAATTTTGCATACTTATAGCTAAAATCCTCACATCAAACGACAAATAATAAAATTTTGAAAAAGGTCTAATATTTAACCCTCTGGTCTCTAACTTGTGTATTTTAAGCAATTTTTCTAACTCAGCCACTAATTAAATTGGAGACATGAAAGTTTGCATACTTATAGCTGAACACTTGCGATAACACGATAAATCATAAAATTTTGAAAAAGTCATATTCAACCCTCTGGGCTCTAACTTGCGTATTTTAAGCAATTTTTCTAACTCAGCCCCTAATTAAGTTGGAGACATGAAATTTTGCATACTTATAGTTGAACACCTCACATCAAACGGCAAATAATAAAATTTTGAAAAAGTCTAATATTTAACCCTCAGGGATCTAACTTGTGTATTTTAAGTAATTTTTCTAACTCAGCCCCTAATTATGTTGGAGACATGAAAATTTGCATACTTATAGCTGAACCCCTCACATCAAACGACAAATAATAAAATTTTGAAAAAATCTAATATTTAACCTCTAATATTTTGTCTCGCGCAATTTTTAAATTTAAACTGTTTTGCAATACTATTTTTTGTTCATTTTGCATAATAAGTGTAATGTGACGCAATTTCTTCTATTTCAGACTTCTAACGCATGTTAATGAATTTATTTTACAATATCCTGTCTCTTTCAAAATTCACATGTAAATATAGTTTTAATGGCGTAATTTCCAATAAGTGCCTGTTTTTTATACCTAATTATTTAATTCTAATTTGAAGGTTTTTTTCTTTTTATAATAGTAACGTGTAAATAATTTTTTTATTTGAAGCAAACATTATTTTTTGCGCTGTTTATACAGTTGGCAACAGTTTAAATTAATAGCATTTTCTAAAATATGTAAAAAATATCAGTCAAGATGCTAAATATTTGAATTTAAAATAGAAATAAAACCTCAAAAAATGAGTCAAATTAAAAAAAAAATAATGAAATCTGCACACCGGGATTGGGATTTTTTATTGAATAAAATGATCTAAAAAGGATTAAATTCACATGTATTACATGTATTCACATGTACTTTTGCTCCTATAATTTTTTTTTAATGGAACGATTTTGTCCAAATTTAGCATTAAATATCTCTTAAAATAATTCTTCGATTTGAAAACTGTATGCATTAGCGTGTTGATCAAACATTTCGCTATAATACCACCGATTTTCATATTTTTGTATGCAATAATTTTCTTAATATTAACGAAGAAAGACCTCCGGTCACAAAAAATTCAAAACCGGCGGCGGCGGAGGTGACAGCGTTAGTTACTTTTTTTAGAATAGAGAGATATATAAAAATGAAAACTTGTCTATCTATCTGTTTGTAATTCTATAAAAATCCACAATTTGGAAGCCAAAATTGTGAAAAGATACGTACATGTGTATAAAAACATGGCCGAGGCAACTAAAGTAATCCGGAATCGAAATAATTTATAGTTAATTTTTAATTAATAAAAAACCACCAATTTAACAGCAATTTCTTATCAAATTTAAACATTTTTCGTTATAGCAGTTGCCAACAATTAAAAAACACAATAAAATTATTACTACAACAATTAATTTTCTACTGCAAGATTTCCACGTGAAAAATGAAAATGAAATAAATAGTTTGACGAATTTTTAAAAAAGGTGAATATTACGTCATAACTTTTCTATTGCAAGATATTCACGTGAAATATGAAAATGAAATAAATGGTTTGACGAATTTAAATGAAAGTGAATATAACTTCATAACTTTTCTATTTCAAGGTTTCCACGTGAAAGAGGAAAATATTACGTCATATTGGAAATATAAAGGGGATGGTAGATATAGTATAACGTCATATGAGTGTGAAAAATGTATTGAAGCATGATAAAAACCCGATTAGGGAAATATTGACCTATTTTAACATTATTGCTCCAATTATAAATTGAAATAAGTTCATTTATAGCTGTATTCTTTTGCGTCTGTTATATACATTTATACATTTTTATATAGCGTTTTCATATGATTCATTCATACAACATTTCGACTGCTTTTTTTAATGTTTGTTTTGTGTTGTATGTTAAATTTTGAAATTGATTTTTCAGAACAAACATCCTTCAAATTCTGAGCAACGCCGGGCACTTTACTTTGTAACAGATAAATGGCTTTTGTATCTGTACATCTAATACTAATATTATAAAGCGTTATAATATTATAAAGTATATAATATTATTAATGCTTGTACGTTTGTGAGGTGTTATCTCTGAAACTACATAGCCAACTTAAAAAAATGTTATTGGCCATCTCTGCTCCGAAAAAAAGACTATTTTATGTCAGTGCAAGAACCTACATCGCTGCAGGAGCAAAAAAGTTCTAAAATTGCGATTTCTGTGATATTGATTGGGTTAGAAACTTTAAATTTGGTGCGGCAGTTACTTTTAAGATATAAATACTCGTAATGAACGCTCTCTAAAAGGTTCAATTTGACGGATAAACGTAAAAATTTCTAGAAAGGTTCTAAACTATGATTTATTTGGAATACTGAAATTTTTGGGATACTGTTGGGGTTAGAAACTAGAACTTTGGCATGGTAGTAATTAATAAGATGTAAATGCTCGTTGTAGAACGAATTCTAAAAAATAGAAAGACTAAACAAAGCGGAAAAAGATCTAAAGATGATCTAAATAACGAAGTACATGGAATTGTTAGGAATATAAACATGAAAATTGACATGGCTGTATTTATCATGAGGTAAATTCTCGCAATAGAACAATTTCTAAAAATGTCGCTATATAAAACAGTGCAAAATCAAAAAACTTTCCAAAATTTTCTATTTCTGTGTTACTGCTGAGCCCAAAATCTTGAAATTTTGCTTCCGGTTAGTTTTAAAATATACAATTGTCTCTATGAATGGTTTCTAAAAAAATTAAAATTTAAAAAGATGAAATTAATGGAAAGCGATCTCAATTACCATTAATTCGGAATTATTAGGTACAGCAACTTTAAATATTTCATAATGCTCATTTCCTCCGCAAAACATGCGATTTAAATGCAACAAAACTGATAGATATCCACCTAGCATTAAATAAATTGTGTAAATATTGAATAAAGACCTGTATGAAACAGTGAGTAGGTTGCCCGAAAGTACTTGTTAAAGAGATCCTTCTCTAGGCTTTTCTCTCTCTCGCCAAGGCCACTAACAGAGGGAAGTGCCGTTTTAAATGTGATATGAATTTTTTATCCGATTCATTTTTCTAGACATTTTATCATAAGGTCATATTCTCAATTATCATTAGTAGCTTTTTTATATATTAACTTATTCTGGTGAAATTTTATAATCGGGTTCATATTGGCGTATGTTAGCTTGCATGATTACCTGAATAAATATGTATGGATTTGTAAATTACTTCAAATGACACTTTGACAGCTCAAAAGTTATGCAGACGATATATTCAGATCTTGTGTCATACTTTATGTTGTAATCATTGCCGATTTCTTTTATTTAATACATGTTAAATACAGCTCAACTTGTGCAGAATATGTTTGAAAACAAAACAATACTGCGTATGTAGTGGCCAGCATACACTCATCATTTAAATCCGATCGAGCATATCTAAAACACCCTCTAACGAAGCATTTCATGCCACTATTGATGTATTCGGTACTTTGATACTATATTAGATTTTGAGGAGAGAATTCCTTAAATGTTATCGACAACCTCATTGCATCTGTGGAAAACAGATATTGTACAATATTAACTATTCCGGGGGAGCACACACCATATAAAGTATAGTCCATTCTTTTTAAACATCATATATTTGTCATTTAAAGTTACTCAAATTGGTGCGGAGCATCTGATTATGCTCTTGACATCTTTAATACAGTTAAAATTTCGATATAAGTAATTTAGTGTTTCATTTTCTATTTTACTTTTAATATATTGCGTACTTTCAATTTTATATCCATGCATGGCTGTCTTGAATGGTTTGATTTCCCATTTTTTTAAACAGTGTATACGAATTTATACATAAGATTTTATAATTCTACGATTCGTTTATTTTCATCATTTCAGTTTATCGCAGTATATGGACAATTAAAGATAACATCTCATTTTCTTTGCTTCCACATGTTATTATTAAATCTATGTTCTCAGTAATATCGCTCAGACTAATCCCTCTGAGGGAAGTCCTAGTATAAAACATATTTATATAACTTTTATGATTAGTTAGTACAATTAATTTCCTAATTTAAAGTCACTAAGAGACATTCTCTGAGTATTTCATTTTCTACTTTTCTGTGTTATTTAAAGTTATTTATTCTTATATTAATTATTCCACTTTAATCAATTGTCAAAGTTCACAGAAAATAAATAACACGTCTACGTATGTGGAAAAATATCGGCATAAAAATAAAACACGAATTCCAATAGTTTGTGAAATAATGTCTAGTAAAATGGTAGCTTTATTTATGATTTGGAACAGACTGGAAATTCAAAATTACTTATTTAATAATGATTAAAATTTTATTGTATTAAATATAAATTCGAAAATTAATAGTGAAAAAATATTAATTTCAATCCAGTAAAATCTTTAGTTATTTATTAAATGCATAAACACAATTTCAGCTATTTTTCTCTTACCAGTACCGAAGAACTGTGGGCCACTTTTTCCTGTTTACACTCACATTTCCATTATTAAAGATATTATATGTGGTTTTTCAACGTCGAAATGGAGTTTTAAACAATTAACATGAAACGATGAAGTAAACTGTATGGTTTTAAAGAGAATTTTTTTTTTTTTTTAAACTATTTTTAAAATTTTGGAACAAAGTAGCCCCTGCTGGAGGCTTCTTTGGTCCATTCACTTAGTTTCATATAAAATGAATACATTTCATATGCAAATGAATACATTTTTATGGAACACCCTTGAAATAGCATTTGTTAATAAATTAATACTGCAAACCCGATAAACAAATGGGCTTATTATTTAACTATTAGCTCACACTCTCCGTATATTTATTTATATATTTATATATTTATCTTGTACAAATTTTCAATCGTTAATAAAATACTCATTATTCATCCTATCAGGTTGAAATAAATTTTTTAAAACTTGTACTGGATGACAATTGATGTTATTAAAGTTTTTTTCAAATATTAATTAATTAATTAAATTTTAATTAATTAATTTTAGTTTTGCATGGGAAACAAAATGGCCGCCATTGGTTATTGAATTTCAATGAAAGCATTTTCAATAAGGGTTACCATAGGGGGGGACCCTGTTCTGTCGCCAAATACCGCCAAGTTTGGTGCCAACTTGGCGATCTATCGCCAAATTTGGCGGCCAAAATGAGTCGCCAAAAGTGACGCCAACTTGGCGATATCTGTAATATTTCGCCAAATTCCCATATAGATCCATTGTAAACCTACTTGCTTATAGAAAATCAACAAATTGAGATATTTTAATGCAACAAATCTCATATTAGCTTGATTATATTAAATTTTTCTTTGATGGACTAAATAGGAATTGACTTTAAAAACAAAATTTTTATATTACTTGTTTAACATTTAAACACAATTAACCTATTGTTAATATTAAAGAAACGAGAAACAGTTTTCGTTATGTTATCCCCAGCAACTGGAACAAAAATAATTAATCTCACATGAACAAAAGAACTTCTTAAAACACCATCCAAAACTTTTAATTGCCCAAGGCCTTTCGAAAGATCTGAGTCTTTCTTCGTCTGGCGCAAAGAAGACGTGCTTCCACTATGAAAGCAGCAGCAAGACTCAAATGCTTTCATAGTAGAAGTACGTCTTTTTCTCGCCTGACGACGAAAGACTCGGATATTTCGAAAGGCTTAGCACAATTAAAAATTTTTGATGGTGTTTTAAGAAGTTCTTTTGTTCTTATTCATTCACACCAGTTTCAACTTAATTTCTTTCAATTAATGTAGCATTTTGCAACAGTAACATTTGAAAAAAAGTTACTTAAAACATGTTTTAAGAGATTTGGTTGTATAAAAGGCATTTCTAAGTAATTGGGGCTATTTTCGGACCAAAACAGGCCTGGCTCAAAGTAGCCCTGAAATACTAGTTTTCATGATAGCTTTATAAAAACGTAAACATTTTCTGCCAAAATAAAAAAGTTAAGGAAAAATTATGATCACACATAGGTTACAGGTCACTAAAGGTAATATTTTGACACTTACTTTATTTGTAGCTCTTATCAATATTGTTTCACAATAGAAAGTTTGGAGAGTTAAAATCTACACACGAAAACAGTTGTTTACAAACACATTCAGTGTTGCCATTAAAAAAAATTGAATTACACCCAAACTATTCAAATAACCTATAGTAGGGTATAAATTATTTTTCAAGGGCAAAAATTCCAAATTATCTTGTATTGTTTGTTCAATACAAAGAATTAAAAAAAAAAAAAAAAAAAAAAAAATATGGGCTCGACCAAAGTAACCCTGCAAGGACCGATCGACGGTATTTTAGCCTTGAACTAAAATATTTCAAGGTCGGACCTTAAGAACAGTTAATAAAAGGTGGATATACATTTATAAAAAATTAATACATTCGAAATCTAGCCAGCGTTTTATTTTTCATAACTTCTAAAATAAATGCACTTCAATTAATTGTTTACAGTTAAAATAATAAATATTTCGTAAAGTAATACAAAACTGTATGCACCGAGAAAAGCAAATGTCTGATTGTACTTAATAAATAAAGAAAGTATGTTCTAATATGTGGTATTAAATTCGTTTTATATTATATGTAGAATTAATTCCTTTTATTTTGTATTATTTAAGTGCAATAAAAACTAAAAAAAAAAAAAAAAAAAAAATACATATATAGAAACAGGGTATAAAAGCATACTATGTATTATACATATTATCACTTTTTGTTGTAGGTGGTGTTTTTATTTTTTTTTTTTTTTTCATTTTTTGCATTTAGGCATTTTCTATCATTCGTCAAAATATCAAACCCATTGTTCTGTATTTCTATTTCGAGATAACGCTTGGAGCAGGATAAATCTTATTATACATAATAACAAAAAGTCTTCATTGTGCGTCGAAAAGTTTTGTATTTAGACTAATTATAGGTTATAAATTTTAGTTATTGAATCAAATTAAAGTATTATATATTTAAAGCATAAATTGTGAGTTCATTTTCATGTAATGATTTACCCCTAAGGAAATTATTGAAAAATCAATTACACATGATATCATTACCGATATCTTCAATCTAAGATTTTCGTCTAGTAAAATTGGTAAATAAGATTACCTTCTTTTCTCAAGCCTATACCTATTAATAATGCAAAAAATTCAATTTAAATAGGCTTTCCAGTTCCATTTTAATTTAATGGTTTAACGAGCCCTTGATTATCTCTGACTTAATTAGAAGCACTTTAAAAAGGTGAGTTTAGAGATTTTTTTTGTAAATTGCAATGATAATTAAATATTATGATATTTTGCGGGCCAATAGTTTTTATCGGCTAAAGATTTTCTGCATTTTCTTTTAAATACTGAAGGTTATTTAAAATTTCAATCCATCTGTCGAAAAAAATATATATTTTAAATATTCTCAAAATATTAAACAATGCAATGCTATGTAATATTTCGTTTATTTTATATTCGAAGTTAATGAAAGTCTAATGATATTTCACACGCTCGTAATTCATTAAAAAATACATTTAAAAAATAAGAAGAAAAGAAAGAAGAAAAATAAATAAACTATAATTTTATTCTTCGAGCAAAACGATATGAGATCTCGACTATTATAGCTTTTTTTAAAATTTCATTCAAATTTCAACTTATACGAAAATGCTTACAGATGTTTATTTTGAAACAAAGCTAAAAAATGCCATAAATGTGATAAAACACCTTTATTTAGATTAACGCTCATTTCATCGCACAAACGGCGACAGTTTCAAAATCATTCGTGATAGAAATATTTTTGATAGAAATATTTTTGATAGAAATATTTTTGTTTGTTTTATTCCTTATTTTATCGAATCATAACCATAACAAACTAATTATCTAATGGAATCATTTAATCTCTCTTTTCCTATCATTTGAACATAGAAATTTGTCTAGTTATGTCATCTGCACCGGATTTTATCACAGAGGCATTTTGTCATTATTTTATTTTGATGACAAGAGAATATGTTCTTGTGAACAGCAGTGTCTATCCATTATAAGGCTCACAAAGACAGATGTTTTGCATCGATTCGAAGATTGCGATGATTATTAAATGGACGCAAACTGAAATAAAAGTATAAAAAATGTACATGTGCAAAAAAACTATTAAAAAAAGAAAGCTTAATGATTTTAAATTTAGATTATAACCTTTTCACTATTTTCTACAAGTTAAAAGGAGGCTCTTAATGAATGCATTTTTTCTTCTCTCTTCTCTTTTATAATCTCGAAAGAACATAAGCAAGCACATATGCCATTAAGAGACAAATAGGCCTAAAAGCAAGAGGGTGTGGCTTTCTTCACGCATCACTGAAAGCTTTGGAACATGAATTCCTCCCCTTCATCTCATGGATCAACAATCTTTTACTATGAGTGCATCTGATGAAGTAGAAAATCGTGAATAGACCAGATAAGAAAGAAACCACGGAAACTAAAAGTACATAACAATAGATTTATGTACTAGAGTGTACATGTTTAAAAAATAAGGTTTTAAAAACGAAAAAAAAGAAAAAAAAAAGAAAAATATGCACTAAACATTCGAGAAAAATGGAGAATTTTATTGTTTGAAATTTGTATTTAAAAATATTTATTTTTATATTTGAAAATGTCACATATTTGACAACTAAAATGTCAACTATTTAACACTACATTTATGAAAAAAATGGTTAATGAAAGGCAGCAAAGCATTCATTTTACAACTCATTTTAAGATTTAAAGAATGAATTAAATGTAGGGTTTTTCAAACATTAAAAATAAATTGAATAGTGATATTTTCTATTATTATATATATATTATATAATATAGATATATTATAGTGATAAGTGTTTTAGCACAAGAAATTTCGCAAAGTACTGGTCGCTTAATCAGAAGATAGATTTTTTTCATTAAATAAGGTAAGTATTAATTTAAAAAATCCTGGTAAAAGGTGATTGAAAGTTCTTGAAGCGTACGAACCCTTGTGTCTATTACTTGAATGTGAGATGTGTTACAAATTTATTAAATCCGCCAATAGTTTTACCAAACTACAAAATTTTAAACCGAATGTACTTTAAAGTTTATTATTAATTAGTACTGCTTCAACAAACGCTTCTTCAAAACTTTTGTACATAACCTTATTAGTATATGAGGCACATTTTATTGATTGGGAAACTTTTTTAATGTAAACGTATAAAATTTAATTTTTGCAGTTCTTCATATTTAATCCCCTGAAAATTTAATAAAATTCATTCGGTTTCATAAAATTCTGTACCTTTTTCTATATAATTTTGTAATTGCCGAAACGTCAGTGAAGTCTTACTGTGGTGGCAGGAAAAGTTTTTTGTTTCTGTCTGTCTTTTAGTCTGCTTGTCTGTTCCTCGATAACTGCCGTAAAAAAAAAAAAAAAAAAAAAAAAAAAAAAAAAAAAAAAAAATATATATATATATATATATATATATATATATATATATATATCCGATTAACTGGAAATTAAGTGGGAATGTTGGTGAGGTACCCGGATTTAGCTATATAAATTTTTGTTAGATTTGGTTTGTTCGTTCGGAAAATATAGAATATTTTATTTTGCACCATAGTGCTTTTCTATAGCAATTCAGACATTTTTCAAATTTTAATTTGTTGAAAGAAATGCTTCATAGGATTAATGAATTTAAATGGTAAATTATGGATGCTGAATTTTTTAAATAAGAGTCTTAAATTAATCATATTACTTTGTAATTTTGTCTGTACATTTTTCAGAATTTTGAATTAGGTGTATAACTTATTATGGATATTTCTACTTGTGTTCGAATAATATAAAACATTTTATTTTATAAAATTATTTTTTTTTTAAATGCATATATTTATTTTTTCTCTTTTATCAGTTACCTAGCAACCACATGTTACCTAAAAATATCATAAATGTGAAAGAAGTTTTTTAAAACTCAAATGAACCTCAAAATGGATGAATTAATGAATGCCTTTGTATAGATGTTTGCATATAGAAGGAATTTAAACCAGGTATGAAAATAGCAACATATTATATTTATTCAACTATTTGGCTTATAAATGCAAAAGTTCATTATTTTCATACAGAATAAATTGACATTTTTCTATAAAATTTTATAAGTTTTCTTTATTGTTGAAAGAAATAATAACAAATTCCAGAATAATAATTTCTACCAAAGAGTTAATTTTAATTTGTAAGATTTTCTCATGAAAAAGGAAATTGGAGTAAACAAATTAAAAATTAAAAAAAGATAAACATAATATCATATTGGAAATAAAATTGAAATTCCCAAGTATTTCTTACTAATATAAGGTAAGTTAATTTTTCTAAGTACACAAAGCAGCGAATATGATGTCTTACATCAAAATAAAACGGGTACGTTTTAATGTTGAAATAAATGGGTCTTGTGTTATAATATTCTTTTTTTTTTTTTTTTTTTTTTTTTTTTTTTTTTTTTTTTTTTAAGGTTCTCAGTTAAAGTTCTTGTTAAGGTTTTTTAAGGTTTATCGTCTGCGTACGGTTAACTTTAAGATTAAATTTAAAATTTAAAATTTCGATTAAAAAAACTTTTGAAAACAAATGCATTCTACATGTCAACATTATACATCGCAAAATTATAAATATCGAAAATGGTGTCATTATGGCGATAGATAATTATTTTAATTGTTAAAAACTAAAAAAAATAACCTAGATTGATTGAAGAAATAATTTTTTGACTAGTGCTTATTCTTAAAGAAACCTCATTTCAGAAAATATAAAGGATATGCTTAAAAATATATATGATAACTTTATTTTTATAAATAAAATAACATTTCCGTTCATAAAACCTAAACTTTTTATATGATATCGACAAAGTAAAATCCTTTCCCGGAATCGAAATTAAGATTCGGAAACACAATGTATATTGGAAACACGTTTGTAAACCGTAGTTTGGTAATCGGATTTTGATTTCACATGTCTTTTTGCTTTAAAATTGTAAATTTAGTCATTAAAAAAAAATAATAATAATAATGTATTTTTTATAATGGATTTCTGTATAATCTTATAGGATGGAATAATTACATATAAATACTTCACATCAAATACCACCTAAAATAATTAATGTAGTAGTATTCTCCCAGCATTACAAAGAACGATTCCTCAATTTACACGATGTTACTTGGCCTTCCTTTTATCACTGGTTGCGAATTAATTTTCTCAATTCTGTATATTAATTGACACAAAGTTTCACATTTTCATGACTGAGGTATATTATGTCAAGACCATACAAATAAGAAATTCCATATAAAATGTGATAAACAGTTGGTAATTATATATCTTTTTATTAAGTGGAGCAGAGCTGTCTCCAGTCTGCGGCGTTCAGGAGATAGCTGTACTTTAATGCAGAAAATGTTATTTCAATTAAATGGAAGATTTGTGCGTTTTAAAGGAACGATATTTTTTCTAAGATGATAGTGGTGTGCAAAAAGCCTCAGACTTGATATGTCTGATGGGGAGTGAAATGTTTTACTTAATTAATACATTTATCTTTTTTAATGCTACGTAAACGACGTCATGAGTAACAGCTTGTAGAGTATTAAAAAAATTATTCAAATAATCCCTATTACGGAAGATTAAGCAGAAAGCCCGACCAAGGAAAATAAAAGTTCAATTAACCTTTCATAATTTGATCTGAAATATAAGTTTTCGTCAAATATAAACGATGTTAGTAATATTACGATTTGTAATTGAATGTGGATATAATTAAAAGGCTATCACAAAAAATACTTTACGGAGCCAAATCACGTTTGCTATTTAGTCAATTCGCAGTGGACACCAAAACGAATGATTAGTCGTTAGGTTCGGAAGTCTCCAAACATGCGTATTTTGGAGTGAATTTACACTGTAAAAAAATTTCCGCAACGTTCCTGGGAAAAAATGGGCAGCTGAGTTGCCCATTATTTCCAAGAAACATTTCTTGAAAATTACTGGAACTTTACTGTATATGTTAAAAACTTTCTACAGAAATGCCAGTAAGATTCCTGCGAAATACCAGGAATATTTCTGTTGACAGCAAAACATTACTGACATTTCACAGCATGCGGGATCCGCAGACGATTTTTACATTTCCAGTTGACAATTTTCGCTTTATTATCATTAGTTGTTAGAATGAAAAAATATTTTGAAATTGACATCAAAATTATTATTTATAATTTACACGAAAAAATAAATTTTCAGTTAAAATTCAATAAAGGAAATATATATATGATATATTGTTTCTGAACTTTGCTTAAAATATAAAAATATATAAATGTAAATAATAATTAGAAAAAAAAATCTAGACATAAAATATTTTGGATTTTCGTCAGTAATTATGTTAGTTTACAAGTTAGATAAAAAACATATAAATTTTCATGAAAAAAAACCTAAACGTAATTGTATATTTTTTCGGAAAAAAAAATCAAATTTGGAGCAATTCAAAGTGTCAAATATATATCAAATTTAAATCAAATTGTAATAAAGTGTTCAAATATAAAATTAATTAAAAAAGTCAGGAGGTAGCATCGAACTCGGGCCGTACGGGGGGCGTGCGAGCTTTCTGCGTCCACACCACGAAAGACACGTTGAGAGCTGCAAACTAATGAGTATTTGAAACTTATGCTAAACCTCGGCATCTAATTTCTGAAAATCTAAGGCCCATTTGAAGAAATCCTTTCACAAGAATAATTAGAGATAAGAACTCTAAAACATACTTTAAATTAATCACAATCGGTGAGAATCATGTTTGATGGTCCCCTGGTTAATGGAGATCCAAATAATAGGTGTATTTTTTTTACACGGTCTGCTCGTTAAACATTCCACAGAGAAGTACAAGAGATAATCTCTTAGCGATGTCACAGAGGTATTGTATTTTCATCTGAATTGTCTTGACAATAGAGACGTAAAGGATTATGTCGTCTATTGATTTATTTGCATTCCATATTGATTTTTTTACATTCATTTAAGGAATTCGTTTTCGACACTCGCGCGCGAGCAACGGATTATAGCAAAAAATTAATAAATGGCGGCCGCAGCGTTCTGCTGTTTTCAACTTTTGTTCAGGAACGTTTCAGATAAGAAAACCAGAATTTCACAGGAAAGTGCTAAATTATTCTGAAAACCTGAGAAAAGGCGAAACGTTCCTGGATTTTACATGGAACGTTACCATTTTTTTTTTTTTTTTTTTTTTTTTTTTTTTTTTTTTTTTTTACAGTGTAGTAAGTTAATGCTATCGAATATATTATTGGATATTTCGATTGGAACTTAAGTATAAATATCATAGAACGGTAACTAAAACTATTTTTTGGATACGAAAATTATAAAAACGATAGATTTCTGAATTAGATGATACAGTTTATGTTTTCAAAAGTTTCATATACATTAGATACAGGTGTTTGTGGTTTGCAGGCAAGTAAATACTGCTTCAACGATATTAGATAGCGAAAAATGCTTGTACAAACTTTTGCTTATCCTTATAAATCGCAGTGTGAAAAGTAATGTAAGTTATACGATAATCATTAACACAATTAATAGATAATTATAAATTTAAATTAAATTACACCACGGGGGTTCTTTATTATCTAAAAATTACCAGAATAAGTAGCTCATGAAAATTTCAGAATATCATTACATATCAACGTGTTTAATTGAACTCTTCTAATGTCTGGAACCATCGAAATATATACATATATATTTTTTTACTTTTATAAATGTTTATGTAATTTAAAAATTTTAAATTGCATTTTTTGTAGAAAGATTAAATTTACGCAAAGTGTGTTAAAAAAAAATGAGTTCCAAAGCTGAAGTTGAGGCTTCTGAACTGCAGATTTACTAGTTTATAATGTATACTTATGATCAATATTTAATGAATGGAAGCCGATGTTAATGTTTTTGGTACACCCTGCATAGAATATTACAGAATAAGCACATTCCGATTCCATATGAATAGTAGATTAATAAAGGTACAAAATCAATAGCATGAGTAGAAAATTGATGATGTAATGGAAATTCAATACATAATAAAAGATCAAATACAAATATTTATATACATTTGTATATTTGATCTTGCGGCCCAATATCAAAGTTTTGTCTTCATTTTTCGTCTCCTTGATAACTTGAAATATTACTAAAATGTTTTTTTTTACGGTATTTTATTTATAGTTTGGGGATTTTAAAATGACATTTTTATAAAGATTGTCAAAAAAGGTAAAAAAATAAAACAAATAAATAAATAAAATAAGTATATGCGTCTCTAGTGGTCGAATAGTTCAATGAAACGGTTTACCATTTGGGATGCGGATGATTTAAGGCATGGACTAAAGACATAACAGAAGAACAACAAACGAGCTATCACATTAAGGTTATTTTGACAAAATGTCGAAAATTTCAAATACCATAATCATTTTCTGTTCACCTCAAAATGAGCCTCACCAGTGGCTGAGATGTTCTGCTCTCGAAGCTGGTAGATGGGAGGTGCTGGATTCGAAACCAATCGCACCCGTCGGCCTAATCGTTCGGCGTTTTCGTGGTTTTCTTCGAGCCATGGATTTCCATGCGTAAATACGGGCTAGGTTCTTTTAGAAAGACACCCCACGAAGCCCCCCCCCCCTCGGGCCTATATCTCTAGTGTAGATAATTGGCCGTCAAAAATCAACCAACCAACCAACCAACCAACCACCTCAAAATGTTCTTCACAATGGAAAAATATAAAATGCAGTGACGTATTACGTGAATCAAAAGAAAAAAGAATACGTAAAAAAAAATAAATAAATAAATAAATAAAAATAATAATAAATAAAAAATAAAATACAACTGGAATATTAATAGACCTTACAAGGAAGGTGTCCATACGGGCATACTCCGAAAAACCTGAAAAAAAATACAGAATGTTCCTCTCATGAGGATATATATGTTTATAAAGAAGATTTCGGAAGAACCTCGATACAGCGTTCGTAAAAAAATAATGAATATTTCGTTATTTGGTGATTTTTTATCGGTTGGCGATGGAATATAATTTCCAAAAATACTTTTATATATCAAATACACATTAACGAAAAAATGTTTCATCTTGAGCTTGTTTAAATAAATTTAATTTAAATAACTTTAGTTTTGTCAGTTTTAGTTTGTTTTAACTATTATTTTGTCATATCGATATTTATATGTATTTATATTGAAATTTAGCAATCAAAAATCACGATTTAAAACGAAATTCAAAATTTAAATTAATTAAAATTGTTTCAAGCTCAAAATCAAGTCCAGTTGAGCATTTGCAATTCGATTTTGTTGCTATGGAAACGACTTCTTAGATATTGAAATAACTGCCGCATTCTTCACCTGACTTTTATTTTTGAATATGCTTAAATGTACGAACATAATTTTTCAATATGAATTTATTTGTATGTATATGAAAATGTTTTTTTCAGTGGTAAATTAAATACCTGCAGCAGCAAGCAATTTATATATAAGTAATACAATATTATATATGTACGTATATACATATTATATTCTTTCATTGTTTAAGTTTAAATTCATTAAATACCATTTATACGCATTCTCAAAATCTATTAACAAACAATATATTCAGTTACATTAAAATCTATTTCTGTTGGCGAGGGGAAGTACTGCTCGCCAGATCGCGTGGCGGTTTTGTCTTTTCGCTCCAAATGCTCGAAAGTAGTTTTACAGACTTTCTACTATAATTCCGCCGATAAATTTGACTGATCCTTTACTACTTGCATAAGTAGTTTAATTAGAACTTTTTTCGATGTATTCTGAGTATCCCCAGGACAACTAGTCTGTCTAACAAGGAGACCTTCCTTGTTAGACATGTTACAAAAAAAACATGTTAGTCGGATTCCTCGAGTTTGACCTCTTACCCAAGACACATCGGATGCGTCAGATTGTGCACAATAATATGTGATGTCATCTATATAAAGCGAAATATCACTTTTATTCATATTTCCATGCTATGTAACTTGAAGTTATGGTTAGGTAAAGTTTGGGTAACCATTGATGAACCTTGGAAACGCGAAATGGTAAAAGCTTTAAATGACAATTAACAAAAGTGTTTTTGCAGCACACTTAAGCCCCAAATGTTTTTCTTTGTGTGTGTATCTCTATTAATTTGACATTTCTACATTAACTGGAACAGACCCTATATGAACGGCATTTATTGTTATTCAATTACGAACATGTTATTCACGAAAACAAACGTGCTTTTAAATTTTAATTTTCTCACTTTTATCTCTATAAACATAGATGTGAAAGATCATTTTTTGTTCAGCATCTTATTCTTAAACCCGTTTGTTTAGCTATCGCATTCACAATGCATTTTGTTTCCTTGAGCAATCGCTATTTTATGAACGCCATTTATATAATGAATGGCGAAACGCAAAAAAGTTCAGAAACGTAAGACAGATATTAAAACGAATGTGAATGAAATTTTCGCTTTCAATATGCATATCCTTCACAGCATTTAAAACAATAAAACACAATCTCAAAATAAGTAAATAAATAAATAAATAAATAAAAATTAAATTAAATTAAATTAAATAAAATAAAATAAAAATATATACAACAAGACGGGATTAATTCCATTGCAAGATTTATTGCACTATAATTAATTTTTCTCTGCAATAAATCTTAATAATTTACTGCAATAAATAAATAATGTAGACTCCAAATGACATTTCATAAAACAGTGAAAAATTCGAAGACTTATAACTTACTATGCGTGAAAAAAACCCACTAATAATGAAATTCGAAGACACATTTTGAAAATGTTCTGTTTAAAAATGTATCTAAATATCTGCAAAGCATTGCATTTATCAAAACTAAATTTTTCAAGATAAAAATGCTACAGTAAGAAAATATTCTCCCCTCTGAAAAATATAATGACCCATTCTTTTGAGTCATCCGTGTTTCCCTGTCTTTTTTTTTTTTTTTTTTTTTTTTTTTTTTTTTTTTTTTTTTTTTGTGGCTATTCAATTTTATGAGTCACTGAACACTTTTTTTGTGTATTGATTCAGTAATCCAGTTACACTTCGCCATTTACTTTATATGCTTCGTTTGATATGAATTTTTCTTTCTTTTTTTTCTTTTAAAATTATTTGTTTTAAATTAGTTTATAGATATGAAGAAACAATAATAAACAATAATATAAAGAAACAATAATTTTTATTAAAGAAACAAACATAATCGATATTTAAAAGTTTTCAAGCTTCAGTTGTTTAAAGTTTTTGTGTGCTTTTAGAACACATTGATTGGATTTTTGTAAATTTTAAGCTTAAAATCGTTAATTATTATTAAAAATCTCATAAATATGTGACATAAGCATACAAATAAGCAATTTAATTTAATTTAATTTAATTTAATTTAATTTAATTTA
The DNA here is from genome assembly GCA_963932465.1 of Maratus speciosus. Lineage (NCBI taxonomy): Eukaryota > Metazoa > Arthropoda > Arachnida > Araneae > Salticidae > Maratus > Maratus speciosus. Next base: position 200,676,946 of record OZ010790.1, on the reverse strand, counting down.
TTTATTTATTTAATTTTTACAAAAACTATAAAATTAAACGAACAATTGCAATTTTCTTAAAACTGTTTAAACATAAAAGTATTAAATATAAATATTTTTTTATAAATTCTGTATGTTATACAAGAACAAGACAATTTTTATGACAATAATATAAATATTTAAAAAGTTGTAGGTATAAAAAGACAAACAACGTTGAAAAATCTTGAAAAGTGGGGGCACATACTCTTTAAACAAATGAAAAATTTGAATTCGGAGAGAAATATTTAAAGTTGCCCCATGAACTCATTTTTGCACTAACAACCTCTATTTTTTGTTCTTGTTGGTAATACTATAATATTGTCTCCCTTCAATATAATATATAATTTGCATTAAACACTGTATAATTAATTAATAATTATTATTCCTCAATCTACGCTTGTTTTAAATTAATGATAATGTATATAGATTGCGCGCGTGACTTAAAAAGATCTAAACCCTCTAGAAAATTAAAACTTTTAATATAAGTTTAATGATATTACAAAAATAAAATGAACTAAAATCTAATGAATAAACAAAAAAAAAATTAAAGTTTTTAGATTTTCAAAATAGAAATATGAAAATTTTGACAATTTTTGTCACTCGAATACCCATACATTAAATAATTTTTTATAACTTTCTTAGATTTTAGTTCAATTTGAAGAAAATGATCTAGTAAAGACAAGTATAAAGTTTTGAATAACTACCTTTAATATATTTGGAGCAATCTTGCGCGCAATTAAAAAAATATCGATTTCGAGAAAAATCAACTTAAAGATAAATGTTTCGCTTGAAACTGACCAAGGCTAATTTAAATTTTTTACTATAATAAGCGCAATTTTACTAATATTTTGATGCGGTTTGTGGTAAATTTTTCAGAAAAACATTGCCTGTCAAATGAATAATAATAAAAAAAATCTATACTTAGAAGATTTTAAATGATATGTGTCCCTTTAAAACCGTATAACCCATAAAGTTTTCAATAAATCATCATAAGAATAGTCTACTTCCTTTCAATGTGTATTTCAAGAATAATTTTAAAATGTTGTGCATATTGAACTACTATTTATTGAGTTATGACAATTTTTTCAACACAATTTTAGAAAAATATCGCTTTTAGGAAAAAAAAAAAAAAATCAACTTAGTTTTTTAAAGTTTGTAAGAAATATAAATGTCTAGAAAGATAAAGGATCATAAATTTCTCCCTCATTTTTTCTAAACCTGTAAGTATTTAAATTGACATTGTGATGGAAATTGACGTTTTAACCCTTTATCCACTGACGGTATTTATAAGTACCATTAAAATAACTTGTTATAAAATTCATTTAATACATAGATTAATAATAATACAGTTTAGAATGAGTTATAGATGCATTACTTTATCTTGTTCCAAAAGCACTATTGGTTACACAAAACAAAAGTATTTTTAAAATAATGATTTCTTTTGCATTTGCATATTTTCAGCTTTCATGGCGTTAGAGGAGGGGGGGATTTTTCAATTCGGAAATACTTCTATATTTCTGTTGTAAGAATATTATATTTAGACATTTCCTAATTCTACAAAATACTAAGAAAAACATTTAAAGTAAAAGATTTGAGTGGTGTTATAAATATTGCACAAAATCCCTGTAAATCAGAATTTAATTAATCCTTCTAAATCCTTCAACCCTTCTAAAGTTCTTCTAAAATTTATTAAATGATTGTTTAAATCTTCTAATGTAGCTTAAAAAATTCTCGAAAAACGCTTTAGAAGATAAAATTTTCATGAATTCATAATTCAGTACATAAAGGGTTAGGCAGCCTAAGAGAGACTGCTCAGGGCCGGCTAGGCCTGCCCCTTAGAGCTTAACGTCTCTCCCGGTATGTTCCCCGACACATTGGGGCTCGTTAGTGAGTACAGCCCTGTCCGGCCGTATGCAGACGGACAAACACAAAATGCTCAAGGGGCGACGCTCACCCGCCAAGGGCGTCTATGCACCACCGACCACAGAACCCAGAATTTATTTTAAAAAGAACAAAGTGGGATTACAAAAATTAGACGAATGCCTTCCCGCCAGGAAAACGCCTACTCGCGACAGAGGGCGGGAGTATGAGAACATTTAAAGTAAAAATAAAATAAAATAAATAATAATAATAATAAACATCACTGATCCTGGCCGCCGGGGTAGGAACCCCTCTCGCGACAAGGGGCGGCAGGAAGGGAAAAGAATGGAATGCGTGGTACAAGTAAGATGGCACGAGCAAATACTCAAGCGTCCATTGGAGATGTAATGATTTGCGTGGCACAAATAAGATGGCACGAGCAAATACTCAGCGTCCATTGGAGATGTGATGCTTTGTGTGGCACAAGTAAGATGGCACGAGCAGATAAGCAGAACCAGGGCTTAAGTTAAGTTTGTTAAGTATGTAAGGAAATTGTGAATGTGTTTTAATTTGTTGAGTAGGAGGGTGCGGGAAAGGACGTTTTGGAGCCAGTTGACTGGCAGTATGTCTGGACGCCTCAAGTGCCAGCGTTGCGTGAGAGTACAACTGTAGTACGGGTGACTTATAGTGCCATCTTCACCGCAGACGCAAGTGGCAGTGGATCTTATTTTGAAGCGGTCCAGATATCCCATGAAAGGGCCATGTCCTGTTAAGAAGCTAGTGGTGTAGGGTGTTAAGTTATATAGTGTGAAAGAAACTTTAGGAATTAGCTTATATGTGTGCCTGCCCTTTTTTGAAGTATCCCAGTGCTCCTGCCATCGCGTCAGTATCCTTGCTCTAAGGACCCCTTTGACGTATGACTGGGGCACTGGGAGGTGTGTGTCTATTGTTTCTTTCTGTGTGGCCTTCTTCGCTAGGTTGTCTGCTAGTTCATTGCCAAAGATACCTTTGTGAGCCGAGACGTGACCTAGTGAGATACGATGTAGGAGATTCTTAAGTTTTAGTTTGATTTGCAGTACTAGAGGATTTTTTGTCCTGTGTGCCTGTATTGCCTGCAGGCCAGAGAGGCAGTCACTGTAGATGATAATACTATTGCTAGAGTGGGATTCCACCCACTCTAATGCGTTTAGTATTGCGAACAGCTACGCTTGGAATACGGAGTTATTATCATCTAGCCTTGCAGTCCACTGATGGACCACCACCGTGCCCTCCGTGGCGCAGAAGGCTGCGCCCACGCCAGTCTCTGTGCCTGAACCATCAGTGAAGAGTGTGGTGCTAAGGGCAGGTGTGTAGCTGTTGCGTGTTGTGTTTACTTGAAAATGTGAAGTCTCCTCAGCGGGGTGGAGCTGCCAGCTCCTGACTTTGTATTGCAATGTTGTGTTTGGAAAAAGAGAATCTATTACTGTGTCACGTTTTAGCTGTAGGATTGAGGACTTGGCGTGTTCGTATTCTAGTTGAAGTGTGATGGGTGGAATACCTGTAAGTATATGTAGTGCATCTGTGGAGATTGTGCGGTAGCCTCTTGAAATTTGTAGGAGAAAAGTGCGTTGTATTGATTTTAGTTTAGGTTGTGCTATGGATGATAAATTACCCCCCCTGATACAGGCCCCGTAAAGTATTATTCTTTCGATTATTGTTAGGTACCAGATCTTCAGTGTTTTGTTGTCTACCCCTCCCAATTTAGAAGTTAGTCTTAATGAATTATTATGATATGCTGTCAATTTAAGTTTTAGGTCGTTAATGTGTGGGATCCAGTTAAGATTTGCGTCAATGGTTATACCTAGGAGTTTTATGAATTGTACGTGTCGAATGGAGACATTATTGATCCTCATCACTGGAGGGCGTTTTGGATCATATCTGTGTGGTTTGGTGAATACTAGTGCTTGAGACTTTTGTGGTGAGAGTGTGAGGTGCAGTAAATCCAGGAGCCGGCAGAAAATAGGAAGAGCTACGGCAAACTGTTCCTCCAGATGACGTCTGTAACGACCGGAGAAAATGAAGCTGAAATCATCGGCGAAGGCAAATAGTTTAAATCCCAGCCGATTTAGTTCTGTTAGTAGCACATTTGCTACAAGCAACCAGAGGATTGGGCCAAGGCACGAGCCCTGGGGGCAACCCTTCTGTAATCGGTGGGTAGATGTGCCAGCACCCCAGTCAATCAGGAAGCTCCTCTGTGAGAGGTAGGAGCCGATGAGACCAGCTATGTTCCCCGGACAGTTGAGTGCTTGTAGTTGTAAGAGAATGTCTCGCCATTCTACGTTGTCGAATGCGCCTTGTATGTCTAGTGAAACGAGTGATGTTGCGTTGCCCTGGGCTATGCTTTCAGTACAGGCAGTCATTATGGCATGAAGTGCGAGCTCGCATGAGTGGCCCTCGCGGAACCCGAATTGTCTGGGGTGGAGAAGGTTGTTTGACTCCAAGAAGTGTGTCAACCGCATAACCAGAAGTTTTCCCAGAAGGACATAAAGGGTTAAAGGCATATACAGATACCTTAAAATTGTCGTTTTATGTTGAAATATAATTTTTCGTCAAATACTCTTTCTTATTCAAAGCAATTCAATGCCAGTGGTTATTAATATATTCATTAAAATACACTCTGCCTTGTATCGTATTCTCTGTATTTTCCATGATTTTTAAAATTTAAGCTCAGAATTATTTATATTCTTCAGTAACTTGAATACAGGACGTAAACTTTTAGAAATATTTATGTTAACTGTATTGTACTGCTAAGTGTTTTTATTTTCAATTTACAGTAGAATGCCGCTAATCCGAACTAATTGGGACCGGTGCCAGTTCGGATTACAAAAATTCGGATTACCCGGAATTCTGATAAAAATAGAAAAGGAAAAGGTGCGTGCTATGAAAGATGTAAGTCATAAGTACTCAGTAGTATAGTAAACATCCTGTAATCCCACACGACATTCGGAAAAAAATAGTATTCCTGTTTAATCACTCCCGGTATTTGTAATAATCCAATGGAACTTCAGAATGAGGAATTACGTCACAACCCATTACAAACAATTCAAAATCGCGAATCTGTAAATAGCTCAATCACCCCGTCGGCGAGGTGCGAATTAAAAATGCATTTCTGTAGATAATTTGCAAAATTAAACTGTCGAAAGGAAAAAAAAAATATCATCTGAATTAAATACTTTTTGCATTTTAGAAAAGAATTGCATAGTAACCGATAAACAAACATATATTCGGGATTTTTTTAAGATGGCTTCTACGAGTAGGCCTACAGGAGGCCTACAGTGCACGCTATCATTTTATATTCGGGTACATATATTTTACTTTTACATTATTGAATATTTTTTTTTTGTTGTTGTTGTTGTTCAAGTATAATTTTCGAAAATAAATTCAGTTCGGATTAACCAGAATTTCGGATCAGCGGGTTTCAGATTAACGGGGATCTACTGTACTTGCAAAATTACTCTCAGATTCGTGATAAAGATAGAAAATTGAATCATTGTTATATATGATAAACGGACATTTTCTTTTGTTATAAATTATAATTCACTATATGGAGCTGTACAGAAAAATTTCTTTTCTATTCAATTAATTAGTCATTACCCATCAATGTTTTCAATGAATAATTTTGAAAAAATATTGGACAGTGATGCATGTACGAATAATGCGAAATCTGAAAATGTAATTTTTCGTATTGCCATAAAAATCGCGTAATAAAATAATTTAACTAACTCCGTCACTTACCAAAACGCAATATTTTTCTATGCATGTTTATTGTAAATGATTTTGCATTTGGTAAAATTCGACTAGATATTCTTAAAACGTACTCTGTATCTATTATAGTAAAAATTGCCTCTCTGTTTGTATTTCAAAGTAAAACCTCTTAAAATATAAAACTTTGGGGGATCAAATTAACACCAGTGATCTGCATGGATCCAAGGAAGTCATATATCGTCTCAGAATTTAAAAATATGAAATAGTTACTGAGATATTAATTTTTTGTAATTTTTAAAGGTATTTCTATAATGATGGAAACAATATTCTTCAGTTTTATGAAAAAGGAACCGAAAGACAAAGTAAAGGGAAAACGTGATATCGTCTGCTTTTCTTACTGATAAACAAACATCATGTTTTTTTATTTGTTTCTATAAATCGATTTAATGATTTTCAGCATATATACTCTTTTTTTTTTATTTAAGGAAAATAACATTCACGTAACTAACTCCCACGTTTCTTAAAATTATTACAAAGAAGCTAAAAAAATTCGATATTAGTGATAAATATGGAATATTTGTCGATTTTATTTAAAATATAGATGCATGGAAAGTGAAAGAACTAGGAGTTTTGAGCATGAATTTGAAAATTAAATGTTTTGTCCTAATCTCAGCAACCCACACTACAGAACCAAGTTTTTGAAAGTTTTTGACAAAAACCTTTCAACAAATGAAATTATATTGCCCGTATGTCACAGTTTTCTAGAAAATGCATTCTACTATATAATTGCATCAAAATCACAGTACTTTCAAAATGTAATTTTCGTAATTTTCACTTAATTTGTATTATAAATATGATACTTTGCTCATAATAAGAAATTTAATAAAATTAATATTTTATAAAGTATTTTTAATGCAGAATAAAATAAAATTTATTTTTTCACAAAAAATCTCATTCAATAAAAATGCAACACATACAGTTGCTATATCAGCTATTATTCCATTATTTTGTGGCAACATGCAAAGTAAATGGCAGGTAAAAATTAAAATAAATTTTGCCATAAACGGCTTATTAGTATTGAAAATCTTGGCATTAAATAAAAGATCTAACTCTCAGCTGCTGAGGATTCAATTTCTTTAGAAAAGTTATAGAAATACTTTTGTAGAAATGACCGTCAAAACATTTTACTTTAACAGGTAAATTATAATTAAAACTGTCAGAAAATCGAACAATGAATGTTTTGTAATACATAGAATCTACTACATTAATTTTACACGATTGATATTTTTTTAATCAGGCACGATGATTTATTTAAATACATATTTTTCACACTAGTCATTAGTTTCAGTTGTGAACTCCGTCTAAAGTTTGTTTAAGATAAAGGTGGACTTTAAAATCAGCAAAAAACAAATTGCAGTTTTTCTGTTAATTTAACTTAAAAAAAAATATTTAAACGTATTTCCGTATATTTAGCAGATAGTGCGTTTTCATTTTTTAAGTGTAATTAATACATCTAACATATCATTATGATTTTCAAATGCACTTTATTCAAAACTAAATTTACACAATAATGTATGTCTTTAAAATGCTCCATGCTTTTCATTGTTTAAAATTCGTAATATGCCTAAAAGAACGATATCGAAAAGGTTGTACAAATCTTTAAAGAAAGGATTAATCCGTTTTGGAATGCTGGTTGTTAAAATCCTAAAATATATATTATAAACAAAAATGTTTCCGTGACTACGCTGACGTCATATCGACGGCGTAAACCACCTGAACAATCAAATTAATTTTTTGTATATATTTTTTTTTAACTTCTAAACATCAATTTAAATTTTCAGAATGTCGAATAATAAAAAAAAAAATGTATTTTCAAAGTAATTCGTTTCAAAACTTTACCTGGATTTACTAATTTTTCGTTGTTTTAAAAGTATTTTTCAAGCATGGATTTTTCAAATCCTATTTCAAAAAGTAATGTCCAATTCAATAACTTATTTTAAAACGAAGTTCGTTATTAAATAAATATATAAATAAAATACTAATTTAGCAGCCTTGTAATTACCCTGCGTTGTTAAATTCTGAAAAAAAAAAAAAAAAAAAAAAAGGTTCCTATAAATGCAGAAACTTTTTGCGAATAATCACTGACATGCTGCAGATACGAAACTTCCAAAAAATACTTTTCGGTGTCATTGATGGGAAATCTAAAATAAAGTACTAAATGTAAAATTTATATAACAGTTTTTAATTAAAAAAGATTATCATCCTCTTTTCCTAACACCTAACAGCACATCGAATACCTTTAATTCGGGTTGACGGGATTGGGTCGCATTGTTGTACTCGTATTCACCATCATTCCAAACTATAAACTCTCTGTCGAACGCTCAAATGAAATTTCTGAATTATCTTATTCTTGAAGTACAATCAGGTTAATGGTGAATAGCACTTGAGCGTTCGACTCAGGTTTTGACCCAGGTTGAGGTATATGGTGAATACGACCATGGGTAATAAAGTCTATTCACTGGAAAGTTTTAAATCAAAATTCTGTTTCGTGCCAGTTTCCTTTTAAACAAAATTGGCTGTCGTATTAAAAATACACACACATTAAAAATATACATTCTTTAAAATGAACAACTGAATAAAATATGATGACATAAAAGCGCTTAAAGATTAACAAAAATATTAAAAAATAATAGCTTTAAAATTTTAAATTTTCCGTAAATAAAACTTTACTCAATACATTTATTGAATTCATAATGTAGACAGTTCTTTGAAGAATTTATTATTGGAATAAAAGCAAAAAGTAAAAATAATAATAAAAATAATAATAAAGTTCACCACCCTCTTATTTCAATTTAAATAATTAATCTCAAATATTATATTCACTCTGAAATATTATTAGAAATATTTTCATCTTGAAATAACATTTTAACATTAAACACTACCAAAATAAATTTATTGAAAATCTTAATATTATCACTTGACATTTCGGCAGTATTCTGATTAACATTATATATATTTTTTAAACGCATTAGTAAGTTCCTTAAGAATAAGGAATAGAAACCAAATGGTAAAAGACATCTAGACAAAAGATCCAGAAAAGCTATTTTTCATTGAAGGGACAGAGGGTTTTTTATATTGACTTAGGACAAGCTACTTTTTAGAAAGACTCTTACATGATGAATCACTTGAAGTACCGCCTAGACACTACCCATGGCCTTCCCTTCATATCGATCTTTCTGCAACGTAGCAATAGATCAAATTAAATTCTATGAAGAGCTTAAAAACGCTACTGTATTTGCTCTTTATAGAGCTGGAAAATCAATTTACGCCTCCCTAGTGAGTAGGCATAATTGAATTGAAACTTTGGAGTTTTAACGATCGACGCTAATTATTTTCTGTCCCTCCTTTTAGTATAAAGAAATGCATGCAATAAATCCATAACTCAATAATGAAAGATTTCACTCATTTAAATACCATTAATACATTATATATCAGACAAATGGATGAATTTTTAAGTGTCAATCTAAAAAAAAAAAATCACCCAGTGTTAGCTTATCGAAATATTAATTGAATTCTTGTATAAAGTGTTATTATGTAATATTAGAGATATCGGTTGGTCATTCTTTTAAATCAATCCATAAAAAATATAATAATTTATTAAAAAAAAAAAAAAAAAAAAAACTTTCTGCGATTGACTGGAGTGAAATTGAATGAAGAATTAAACAGGTTTTAAAATCATTTTTTAAATTGTGGTATTCTATAAATATTTTTGAAAATATAGTATAAATAATTTATTAATAAAACTTAAAAATGTGAGATTTTTAATTCGGATGTTGTGGTTGTAAATATTAAAAAGGAAAGACAATTTGAGTACGATTATATCAGAATATTAAAATATTTATTTGCTTAAAAGACGTTATAAAAACACATAAAAGGTAAATTAAAAATCTATATTTACATTTTTCAACTCATTTTCTGAGTCGTCATCAGAATGTATAACATAAAATTACAAATGCATATGAAAAATGGAAAAAAAAATCATCGAATATAAACAAGTAATCAAATAACGCGCCCTACATTTTCGCGATTCCTCGTGTTCCCATTTTTCATATGCATATGTGATTTTATGTTACACATTCTGATGACGACTCAGAAAATGAGTTGAAACATGTAAATACAGATTTTTAATTTACTTTTAATGTGTTTTTATAACGTCTTTTAAGCAAATAAATATTTTAATATTGTGATATGATTAGTAGTGGACGTAAATTTGACTTACTACTCGCACTTTACTTGAGAAGGATAATTTGTAAATTGTTCTACAATTATTAAAAATAAAGATAAAGGTGAGAAGAGTTTAATTTTGGCTTATTTTACCTCTCATAATGTCATGAAACAAAAGAAATAATGATACGTTGTTGTAATGCATATTTATTTAAATATATTGCCTTTAGTTGTAAAAGTATCTTAATGGGCTAATTTGAACTTGTTTCTCTTCAAAAAAGAGGTCAATTATACGGAATTTCTGACATATTTTATGTAATAATGCATTTGAAAACTTCTGTACTCACATATATTAATTAACAGTCATGAAGAATCTGTCACTTGAACAGATTTTGAATAATCAAAAACGAAAAATTTATTAAAAATCTGTCAAACACTTAGCTTTTTGTTTTTAATAATTTAACTACTATTTCATTTCTCTTATGATAGTTCAAATTAATAACAATCTCCTAAATTCTGCCATTGAATAATCTATAAGGATGCATTTTGGAAAAAAAAATCATTTATAGTTAATTTAAGCTCTAGAAATTATCAGATATGTTAAGATCTGATAAAAACGCTCATTTTGAATATTGCTTAATATCACATACTTTTTATATAAATATTATAAAGTAAGTAGCGAAAACCTGTGTTTTAACATTGATAAAACTATGAAAATTCATTTTGAAAATGCATGTTTTATTTCTAACATTAACCGGCAAGAAGCGCGGCAAAAAATTACACACGAGTTGGCGCGCAGGGTATGTCATACGCGACTGGTGTTTTAACATTTAAATGTCTTGAAATGCAAGTTACTTATTTCCTATAACAAAGAAATAAACAAAAGAACGTTGAAAATGCTCAATCTTTAAAAAATGAAAGATAAACATTTTTTTATTACTATAAAAATGTATTTTCATTTTTATGGCGCATTCCACACAAAATAGACTGATATGGTCCATACATAAGTACTTGCCACATTTTCAGTGTATATATAGATAGATTTACTGCCCCTTGTTTTTCATCGTAGCTTATAGACCGGGAGCCGACAGCACAGATAAATCACCTTGTCGAGTTCACTGGTGAAATTCTAGGATTAGTTACATCTCGATTCGCATATTATTACGCAATCGGCCTGCCAAGTCATATCTTGGTGGAAAACACCTGAAAACCCAATTCTAGAGGCTGACTCGAAGGTTTACAATTGTGTTTCCCTGCTCCCAGTCCTCCATGTTTTCATACCTTTTGGTGCAGGAAAACACAATGGTAAACATACGAGTCAGCCGCTAAAATCGGGTTTTCAGGTGTTTTCCACCAAGATATGTCTTGGAAGACCGATTGCGTTTTAATATGCGAATCAAGATATAACTAATCCTTGAATTTCATCCGTAAACTCGATGAGGTGATTGTCTGTGCTGCTGGCTCCCGGTCTTTTAGATATTTTGCCAACTTAAATTAAAAAGAAAAAAAAAAAAAAAAAAAAAACTGAACACTGAAATCAAAGCGCGATAATATACTGAAAACGAGAAGGAACTCGAATATCTCACACCCATTGAATACAATTGGAAAATACCTATTGTAGAAATTTTCCTAAGAATTCTTTCCCTTCACCAGAAAGACTACTAAATCAGCTATACGGTGTTTGACCCATTTAATGAAAGAAGGGTGTGGGATAAGAAATAATGAATGCAGTCCCGGGTATGGCATAACCTGCGCGCGTGCTTCTGGGTTAATGCAATTGCTAAAAATTATCAATATATGATATATGATAAATGCGCTTCTTTTCAAAGACTCTTAAGGGGTCTCAGAAGTCTTAAAATTGGAAAAAATGAAAAAAAAAAGACCATTTTCAACATTTATTATATTAAAATGTATTTGATTTTAAGACACGGTTTTAATTTAATTGAAAGCTATAAGTATTTTCTTTCATTTCAAATATTTAAAACATGCAAGATGCAGAATTAGCCTTAACAGGGGCCTGCAAACTGTCAGACATTTGACGAGCAGAAAATTGGCTTAACAGATTACGCGCAAGATTACAAATTAAATTTTGCAACTAGAATGACAATATTGGTGTTCACTTATACTTCAGATTATAATAATTACCCTGAACTTAAAGAAATTTGTGTTTAAACCATTTTTATATTTTTAGTACAAAGTTTTGTTTAACTAATGCAAAATTTAGAAAATTTTAACAATATAATCAAGTAAAAGAAAATATATATATATATTTTTTTTTTTTCTAAAACAAAAAGGAAATTTTAAGTCTGTTTATACAGACTAACGTGAAACAAATGTTTTGAAAATTTCATGAAAAAAAAAATTTTAGATATCGCGCGCGTTATGCCCAAAAACGTCATTTGGAGAAAAATTAATTCAAAGTCTCGGAAACGCCGCTTCAGCAATTGAGTGGGTATAACTCTAAAAGCCATAACTTCTGTATCTTTTAGAGTCCTGTAGACCCCTTAATATCTCCTACTTTATGATTTTTTTAACATAAATACTATGTAATAAATAACAAATTACTATATTCCGCAATTAAAGAAACTATAATAACGCATTTTAGCAAAAAAAAAAAAAAAAAAAAAAAAAAAAACATTTTTATAGTTAATGCTAGTTTTTAAAATCATCAAATACATGAAAAATCTGATAATACCGATCATTTGAAAAATCAATAAATAACACAGGCTGTTGAATTTTATCTTTAAAAATAATATAAAGTAAATGTCTAAGACTTGTATTCAGCCACTGAATAAAAATAAAGTGATATAAATTTCAGGTGTATTATTTTTCTCTTTATATCGCAACTAAAAGCTCGAAATATCATCAAATATGTCAAAAATCATGCAAACGCGGTATTTTATGCAATTTTTAATGTCACCCATCCTTGATTTTTTATGTAAACATCATGAAATAAATAAAACACCACATGTTTCAACAATGGGAGACATAAACACAAATATATATGTATTTTCTTTTTCAAGCTTGATATTTTATATACATGAAAATAAAAATAAATAAAAAATTTATAATTTCTAAAAATTAAACACGTACATTTTTCGCTATTTTAAAAAATAAATTATACTGTTTATGAATTCGAAAATGTAGATGTTTTATTAAGATAACTGTATTCGTAGCGAGATTTCGTACTAATGATTAGGAATGAATAATGAGAAAACACCAGCACTCGTTTATGATAGTTTATTTTCATTGCGTAGAATAATAAAAAAATGTTCTATTACATCTTTAAAAAGGGAAAAAAAAATTCTAATGGAGGATTTTATGTTTAAAGTTACCAAGAACTCGTTTTATTCAAAACATATGATATTATGATGTTATGATAATATTTCAATTTTCCTTATATTATTACAGTGATGTGCATATATGAGATTTTTTTATTAATTATGCATTTAATCAATTGTAGAATTCAAAAATTGTTCATTACACATGCATAATTAGGTAACATGTTATCAATGCACATTCTAAAATATATGGTACTTCTCCATTATATTAATTAACTGCTATTTTTCTGCTTTCTCACTCATTTTGAGAAAAAATGGTAAATAACTGGGTTCTTCCATGTAAAGTACTTGATACGATAAGCTATTTTCATTTTCATGCTTATAGGATTCTGCAATAAAAGAACAGCTAGAGCATTAATCGCCATGATATCAGATTGTATCTGCAAGCAGATACACGATGGTGGTGTAATGTTAAAAATAAAACTTTATATATTTCCATATATATTTTTATATTTTAAGGCTTGATATCTTCTTAATGTACATTTTATATGTTTTATCTGTTTGGCTTTTCTGATAAAATAATGATAATTCTGTTCTTCCAAACTTCCATTTATTATTGCCGTTTATTACCCTCCGCAGGAAATTTAGTCATAACAGTAGCATACAAAAACAAACAAAAAAAGGAATTTTATTCGAACATCTTTCTCCCAAAACTTTTGTAACGATGGTCTTGACTAGTCTTTATTAATTTATTGGAATGATAAGTTTTCCAAAATCTTGCGCATTCGGGACAAGCGGACATTCGCCAAAAATGGGAACATGTAACGAATCTGATATTAAATGAAAGTGACGTCACAATCATGCATTTTGGGAATTAAATACCATAATTTGACGATAGTTTTTAGGGTTTCGTTCATCTGACGATGATCTGGCTCTAACTTGTGTATTCTACGCTGTATTTATTTTCTAACTGAGCCCCTAATTAAGTTGAAGACTTCGATTTTTGAATAGTTATAGCAAAAAACTTGCGATCACACGACAAATGTCAAAATTTCAAAAAGTTTTATATTTACCCATTCGGCCTCTAACTTGTGTATTTTAAGCAATTTTTCTACTCAGATCCCTAATTAAGTTGGAGGTTTGAAAACTTGCATACTTATAGCTGAACACTTGCGATCACACGAAAATTCATAAAAATTTCAAAAAGTCTTATATTTACACCTCCGGTCTCTAACTTGTGTATTTTAAGCAATTTTTCTAACTCAGTACCTAATTAAGTTGGAGACATGAAGTTTTGCATACTTATAGCAGAACATTTGCAATCACACAAAAAATCATAAAATTTTCAAAAAATCCTATATTATTTACCCCTCCGGGATCAAACTTGTGTTTTCTAAGCAATTCTTTACCCTCCTTCTCTTTCACCCGGGGTGCACTATTCTAACTTTTGCCGACACTCCTTTAATCAATCTTTCTTATTATGCATCACAACCTTACGTATTTTAGTTCAAACTTTTTACCGCCAGGGGGTGCCTACCTATCTCGGGTGCTATGGGACCTACCCCCTCGACTAATATATCTACTTATATGTTGTAAAACGGAGTTTCGTTCGGATAGAGGTTTGTTTAGAATAAAGTGCCCCTCCTGGCTGCGAAATGTGAACTAACAGATTTTGCAAAAGAATAAAGGCGTTTGAAAGGAATATTAAATGAAAAACTCTGTGCGATCAGTGATCACACTTACCCACTTGTTTTTATGCGATCTGATCGACAGATAATGGAGAAGTACCAAAAATATAAATAGATATGAAGTCACATTACGTAGTACATTTTGAAGAATGATTTAGATGCAATTTTTCTTTTTCATTAGCCAATATGTTTTCGCCGTTTTTATTATTTTTACCGTCCGTATTATGTATTATAGCATATTTTATACAGCATATCATAATAGCTTTATTTTCAAAATAGCTTCATAATGCTAATGATTTTCTATGTTGGGTGTTAATTTCACCTTTAATAATATTCCGTGTGATTCATCTGCATGCTTTCTTACTTAATTAAATAAGAAATATATAGAAATATTTATTTGCTTATTTTATACACTCTACCATTATTAATAATGTTAAATAAAAAACTTATATAACATTTCGCTATAAACATATTCTTATATTATTTTGCGAAATGGTAGACGTATAAAGATGAAATTTTCAAAATCAGCTCTTCTGGGAACAAAAAAGGAACGCATGGAATCAGATAATGAGTTTTACTTACTGGCCGCATCTATCGAAAAACTCAGCCATGCAACGGAGAAGTAAGTCTTTTGATTCCTAATAATAGGGTGGAATATGTAATCTCATATACTCACCCGAGGGATTCCAACCAATTATTGGTTGCGCTAAAGATATGAGTAAATGAATTATGGCCTTTTACCGAGATTATATTCTTACTGAAAAGTGAACTCTGTAACATCTGCTTTAAGTATAAACTTCTGTTAAACTGGTCGATTGTGGTTTCTCTACTTTAATGAAAAAACAAATAAAGTTATGTTTTACTTTGCCCCATAATTAAATGATTCAGCATAGAAAGGGTAATTTATTATATAGATTAATTAAGATACAAAAAGTCTAATAGAATGTAGAAAACATTTTTTTTTCATTAAAAAAATGTAAAAACGTTTAAATCGATAATTAGAATTTAACTTCAAATCTGACATAGAATATATTTATGCTAGAATTAAACTAATACCAGACACTGAATACAGATACTGCAACTTATTTTAAAAGCAAACAAATATTATTTAATTTAATAAAATTATTTATTTATTTATGTAACTACAAACACTTTAGAATGTAAATTAACGCGTCATTCCTTTATAACAATTCAACACCAGCATTTCAATTAAACATCTGATGCCTTCTGATTTCAATGGGTGTTTCAAAACCAAAAGTATAGCATAAAATTTGAAAATGTTGTATTAATAAAACAAGAAAGAAAAATCAGGCGTCAAACATAGATTACGAAACACTTTCCAAAACATTCAGATTACTGTAACAAAACTGCACCTTTTAATATAGTAGAGCCTCCTTTATCAGACCTTCGCTTATCTGACATTCCATCTCATCCGACATTAAGAAAAAAATGTGTTCCTATATGCACAGGCATGTATATCAGCTGATCTTTATGATCTTTTTTCAAACTAGCGTGGAAACGACGGCATGGTTGAGCTCGATCCTAAAAAAATACTTTGGTCTCATTAGCGGACTGATTGACTTGTCTTTTTGCAACACTGTATTTCGTGTGTTAGCCAAAAATATATTTTCAATATTCCTGTGCCCTTCACTCGTAACCCCCCTCCCCCTAATATGCTGCTTGTGGTTTGTCGATCGTAGATTTTGGTCTATAAAAAGTTCCTTAGTGACGTAGTTATGTGATTGTGTTGTGAAACTTTTTTTACTGATATTGGCATGAGTATTGCGACGAAAGAAAGAACGTTTTTGTATCCATTCAAAAAAAAAAAAAACTCCAGACAGCCGAGGGATTGAATAAACCAATTTTTGTCAGACAAGCGATACCCTATTATATAATGAAAATCTGGAAAACGCATAACACATTTGAAAACACGATTTCAGCAATTATCATTGTGGAGACCTGTATACTATCGAGAGATTTGTAAGTATGCTAGATAGTATGCAATTATTTATTTAGTTCCATTAGGAATCGCATAATACTAACACAGTTGAAAATTCCAATTGAGCCATTTCCTTCATTAAGAGATAATCTACTCGACATAAATTGTACAGCCCTGTATATAATCTATCAATGATCCTACTTATGATCTGCGCACCGAAATATATGTAAAAAATATTTCAAATTTGAAAAATCATAGCGCAATTAAAAACTCGCTTCCAAAAACTTTTGCTCATAGACAGTAATGTAATTGATTTTTTTGTGTGTCCCTGTAAATAAATCTCAAATGTAATGTAAATTCTATTCTATAATAAGCAAATTTAGTGACACAAGTGATGTATATTAACTTCAGTAAATTTAAAATAGTACAACATCATTAAAATATTAAAGCACAGACATGATTTAACGTCTGAATGTATTTATTTAATTATTAAAGGTACATATAAATTAAGACAGACTTGAAAGCAATTAATATACAATAACCGAACAGGAGAGAAAAATTAGCCGGGGTCAGGATTCGATACTGGGTCCCCAACGTACCGTGCTCTTGCTTAACCACTAAGCTAACCTGGCCGATATCCTAGCCCGTAAATTTCTCACTAATAACCCATGTTGGGGGGGGGGGGGGGCGTGCGGTTTCCGGCCGATGACATTCCCCAATATGGTTTGTTAGTGAGAAATTTTCGGGCTAGGATGTCGGCCAGGGTAGCTTAGTGGTAAAGCCACAGCACGGTACGCTGTGGACCCAGGTTCGAATCCTGACCCCGGTTATTTTTTTCATTCCTGTTAGGTTATTGTATATTAATTGTGTTCAAGTCTGTCTTAATATACATGTACCTTTAATAATCATTAAAATACTTTGCAAATATTTTTTTCTTAGGCAATAATATAACAGAATTTTGAATGCCCTTGTAAACGACCTATAAAAGAATAAATAAAATCATAATATGAAATGCAATATTCCACCTTGATCCAATCACAAACTACAAACTATGAAGCTTAAAAAGTTCATCGTCCATCACATAAAGTGTGACAAATAATAACCCTGCAAACACATACCTTTCGGTACACGATCGGACCGCAGCCGGCAGTAACGGTTAAGTATCGGTAGAGTAATCATTGCACTAAAATAACCATGAAAATCAATCAGATTACCTTAGGTTCAGATATACTTTGCGAAAGTAAAAGATATGATAAGTTTCGTTTCATTCAGGCAGAATTACTAAACTCGTATTACACGTAAAATTTCAAACGACAAAAATTGTCTGCGACTCGTCAGTTTTCCCGAAACATGTGTACAATTTTTTTCGATTTCCATTCATTTAATTGGCTTTTCGGTAAAAGGCTTTTCTATCGTCAATTTTCCAAGCATTTGAATGGCTGTTATTGGCGACTCACTTCGTTTCAGAAGTCAAATTCGCTTCGACACGAAATAGTTGCTTGCTTCCCAAGCAGCTCTCTTGGAGCCATAGGATAACATTGAGACGCGTGGAATTAGAGGCAACTTTGACGCATCGTGTAAAAGCACTGTTATAATTCAGGAAACCATCACCGAATACAATAACCGCCATTATTTAATATAATATTAAAAAATACAAACAAATAATTATTTTTGTTGTAAAAAAAAGTGATTTGCAACAAATATGTATTGGTAATATATTATAACAATCTGAGTCGTTCTGTTAGACAAAATTACAACAAAGCGACAAGAACTTTCTAAGAATGTATTTCCTTCACGTTCATTAGTTGCGAAGTGAACGTCTGATTACATTAGACAAAGTTCAATATTTTCAGCCACTAATTTCAGTTTTCACTGGATTACGTCATGTGACAAGGTGTTTTTTTTTGTTGTTTTTTTTTAATCAGCCTGTGCGAACCTTCATAACAAAGTAGCTAGGCACTTACATCATAATCCCAAGACTGTGTACTGAATGTGTGTACTGAACTGTTAATGATAGTAATACTAAATGTACTATATTTTAACCCCTTTATCCACTAACGGTACTTATAAGTACCATTAAAATAAATTGTTACAAAATTCATTTTTGTAATCATTTCAAAATTCATTTTTGTTTCATCGATTAGTAGTAATACAGTTTAGAGTGAGTTATCGATGCATTATTTATCTTGTTCCGAAAGCATTATTGGTTACACAAAACAAAAATATTTTTAAAAGGGGGATTTCTTTTCCTTTTGCATCTTTTAAGCTTTCTTCAGGTTCGGAAGTGGGGGAGGTTTTTCAATTCGGAAATATTTCTATATTTCTATTGTAAGAACATTATATTTGTGCATTTCCTAATTCTAAAAAATACTAAGAAAATATTTAAAATAAACGATTTGAGTGGGGTTATAAATATTGCACAAAATCCCCAGAAATTCAAATTTAATTAATTTTTCTAAATCCTTCAATCCTTCTAAAATTTATTACATGCTTATTTAAATCTAATGTAGTTTCAAAAATTCACGAAAAATGATTTAGAATATAAAATTTTCATGAATTCATAATTCAGTGCAAAGGGTTAAAGAACTCTGTATCAAATATTTATAAATCTCATAAAAATGCCCTTTTAAACAATTAAACTCTTTGTTTGTACAAAACGTTATCCTATAAGTTAATATTATAATACAAATTTGAAATTCACATATTTACATGTAATCTAAGTATTTTCTAAAATAATATTTTCATGAAAACAAAATGTCTGATCTTATTCCTATTTAGATGACTTTGTATGTTTGAGAAGCCGTAATGAAAAACAAACTTTAAAGCATGCATATCAAATAAGTAAAATTGCGATAACTAGAAAGGTTTCAGTATTTCTGCGAGAAAGCTTTTAAAAAATGTCTTTGATTTTATACCTTGCATATATTTTTGTTTAAGTATATTCAAAATACATTTTTGATCTTTATTTTCAACAAATTTGGCATTTTTATGTAATTCGAAAAATAAATTTCTCCTTCAAGTTTTAAAAGTAAATTTACCTTCTTTGAAATCGTAATGATTTACTTTTGATAGAATAAAATTTTTAAATTGATGAGAAAACTTTCAAAAGCTTTCAGATCTGGTTTGTGACAGATTTCTATTAAGAGGAAATATCATTTCAATTAATGTTCCTTAAACTTTCTTAATTGGTCTCCGAGAAGTGCTTTATCAAGATCGGTAAAAGAAGAAAATCTAAAGAAACTTAAATTTCAAAAGAATCATATAACTTTTTCTTTTTAACGAAAATGTTTAAAGTCTAAAACAATTTGAAATCGTCTCATTAATATTTTTGAAGTAAACATTCAAGTGAAAACAGTAAGAAGTAAACGCAAAAAAATATTTTAGAAATTTAACTAACGATATTTCTGAACTTTTATCTCGTAAAATAGTTTTCATAAAAGATTTAAGTTAAGTTCAGAAGTCCAACTTCTTGAAATAATGTGCTATAACATTTTTTAAGAACTTTCAATTTAGAGGAAAGCAAATTATTTCTTGAGCTTAAGTACACTGAGAAAGTTTCGTTGAAGCATGTATTGTAATTGATAAATTAAACAGATGTGAAAATTTTCCAAAATGCAATATATTCTTTCTTAAATTCATCAATCAAGCTCATTTATTCTCATGTATGCATATATACGCAAGTTAAGAAGAAGTTCTTTGTTCACGGTTAGAATATATGCATTAAACGTACAATGTCGATAATTGTGTACCTTTTAATTTGACATAATCATAAAATATCCTTAACTAGCTGTTTAACCCGTTCTACGCACAGGAGTTCATAAATTTATTTTTAAAACCAAAATTGAAAATAACTATTCGATTTAGAGAAATATTTTTCAACTATTGTACATTTTTTAAGGAAATTTAATTTATCATGTTGCTGTGGCAGCAGACGATAAACGATATCTTTGGAAGAAGGGAATAAATAGAATAATAAATTTTGTTGATGTTTGTGATAAAAAGTTTTTTTTTGTATATATATATAAGTGTAATGATTAAGCGCTGTTAAATAATCCCTAATTATCTGCATGTGAGGTAAAAGTAATATCGTAAAACCCGCTACATGTTTTTAGTATTGCAGCGAGGCGTACTTAATATGTATATCTTACATTGCAGTAAACATTTAGAACTGGTTAGGACTCGCGCGAATTCGGGTTGAACATAAAAAAGGAAAAAAAATCGTCAAAAACATAAAAAAAACTATTTTAAATGATTTTTATATTAAAAAAACTTCCAATGTTCTGCACTCAATCGTTCACGGCTCCCCTATCAGCAACCCGTGTGCCAAATTTCGTAGTCATGTACCCTGTGGTTTCCGAGTTTTTGAGGTAACATAAATACGCTCACAGATTTTAATAGGGTAGATTATTTATATAACGTGCATTGAAATTTTGCAAGCATTACTGCAGTAATCTCTAACCAACTTTTGATGACATTCTTCCATGTCCTTTTGGGGTACCACCATTTTCGAACAGTAAAATTCGATAAAAAAAAATAAACGCATAAATTCTATGATTAAATGATTTGACAGTCAATTGTCGGTTTGACAATTATTCACTTTATTTTGAACATCGTATCACTTGCTTTAAAATCTTTTTACGATATGATGTTTAAAATAATATGCTAAAATACTTCTTATTTTAATTTACTATTTATAAATATGTAAATTTGTTCTTATTGGAACATAACATTTTATTTCAAAGGGGAAATCTAACAGAGAATGCTTCTTATGAAATGAACTGAAAGTAGTATACAGTAGACTCTGTTTAATCTGAACATGGTAAATTGGAAAAAGAATTTTCTCTTCTTGAAAGCAGATTAGAATACGACATAAATTTTTTTTATCTAACTGAAATTTTGAACCTACTATTTTGAATACTTCTAAATGTATAAATTTATGCAACTAATCATTTCTTGTGCTTGCGTACATTGGGAAAGTTTTGTTTTGATGTATTGTAAATTGATAAATTGAACAGAAGTGAAAAATTTACAAAATATAATATATTTACCTCTGCCTGTGACTCACGAACTTAGTTCGGGCAGCGCAAATACGCCAATTTTGGAATGCGCGAGCTGAATTCGGATAAGATAAAAAATTGGTCTTTCAAATCCGTGAAGTCCGAACTCAGTTCGCCCAATGTATAATATGTAATTTACCATTTTCCCAATAGATGGTGATACTTTCCCTCAAAAAGTTCGGCAGTTCTGCGCCTTTGTCGGATTTTTGTAATTATACAGTTCTTCCAAGATTCCATTCAAACCATTCGGAAAAAAAAAATCCATTTTTCTAAAATGTATTCCACAAAAAGGGGTTAACTTTTCTAGAATTCTTCAATTTTAAAAATATAATAAAATAAATGTATATATCTTAGTACAGAAAATAGTTACGAATCCAACAATATGCATTCTTATTATATTTATCCTTTAATTGCCCAGAAAAGTACAGAGCGAGAAAGAATTGTTTTGCTTGGTTTTTAACTTTCATTCCCAGTTCAGTAACATTCACTCTAAAAAGAAGACAAACATTTCTTAATCTTGGAAATGATAATATATCCTTACACGAAAATAAAAAATAACCTCTTTCGAGTTACCCAAGATTTCGAGAAGCTTTCTTTATCTTTTCAAACCGCACATACTAATATATTTTCGAGATTTAAAGAATCATTTAAGGGGTCTCAGGCCTCTTAAAATTGGAGAAAAAAGAAAAAAAGACCATTTTCAATACTTGATATCTTAATATATATATAATTTTAAAACACAGTTTTTATTGAGATGAAAGATATATGTATGTTCTTTCATTTTCAGGATTTAAAAAAATAGCAAGGTGCAGAATTAGCATTTATAGGTTGATCCCTTTGTTTGGCATTTGAAGGGCACAAAATGGGTATAACAGCTTACGCGCAGGATTACAAAATACATTTTGCAACAAGAATAAAAATTTTGGTGACTTCTTATACTTGAGATTGTAATAAATACCCTGAACCTAAATAAATTTGTATTTAAATCATTTTTAGTTTTTTATACGAAGTTGTATTTAGCTAATGCAAAATTTTGAAATTTTCAACGGTATAATCACCTTTTTTTTTTTTTTTTTTTTTTTTTTTTTTTTTTTTTTTTTTTTTTTTTTTAACGATAAAAAGGAATTATTTAGGTTCTGTCTATACAGACTAACATGAAACATGAGTTTTGAAAATTTTACGAAAAAATATTCTGAAGTTCTTTAGATATTATTGCAGAAGAACAGGAATGCCAAACGATCGGATACTCCAAATTTTGGAATGAAATGATTTTGTAAAGAATTAATGGCTTTAATAATAGCTTTGTAATTTCATAAAAACATATAAAATAATAATAATAATAATAAAAGCAATTTAACAAATTACAACGACCATTTTGAAAATGATTTTTTCAAAGACTAAAATTTAATACATAAAAATCGCACGGAGTTGATCATACATTACGTGCGCCATCAATTAAACATTGATAGTGTTATTACACGTAAAAATTTCAAGCGACAAAAATCGCCTGCGACACGTCAGATTTCCTGAAACTTACGTATTATCCACCTGAATCTTACGTATTATCCAAGCATTTCATTAGCTGTTTGGGAAAAGGCTTTTCCTTCGTCGACCAATTTTAAATGAAATTTTATTCTTAAACTTCTAAACATCCCACAATATTACTTTTTACACCGTTGTATAGAGAAAAAAAAATGTACTTTTAAATGCAATTTGTTTGAAAGCTGTATCTCAATTTGTTTCCGACTTATTAATTTTTTTTTGTAGTTTTTATTACTTTTTTTGTCATAGTGGCAACAGAAGTACCCATCTCTGTTGAATGTAAAGGGAAATACAGATTACTGTTTTGACCAATCAGAAAACGAATAAAATGCGGATTCAACCAATAAAACGCCTCAGATATGTTTTTAATTTGCTACCCTGACAGAGAACAATATCCATTTTCCCAAATGGTTAAAAAGGTAACAGACTATTTGAATGTAAAGAAAAGTTTGGTTGGATCAAAAATGATAACTATATCAAAAAGCAAACCCCCTTCTATAAAAGAGGTATCTTCCGATATCGAGTGCCAACCCTCTCCCCCTAAATTGATAATGTTATATATGCACAGCCCAAAGCAGATTTTTTTAGAAAAGAAATTAAATGTACCTACTGTTTTTTTTTTAAAAATACTCCTTCAAATCTCAAAATAATATTGGTATGTGTGTGGTGAGCTTTATGACGGCCGATTATCTGCACAAAGGATATAGGCCAGAGTGTCCTCCGTGGGGGTCTTTCTAAGGGAAACTAACCCATATTTTTTGCATGGAAATCCAAGGTTCGAAGGAAACCGCGGAAAACTCCGAATGATCAGGTCGACGTGCTCGAATGGGTTCAAACCCAGCCCCTCCCGTCGAACAACTTCGAGAACAAAACCTCTTGGACACTGGTGGGGCCTAAATAATATTGGCTTCTGGTGTTTCTAAAGATAAGGAACACTTTTAAGAATCGTTGGTGACTGAGAAGAGGTTGTTGTATATTTTCGCTAATTTTTATCTTATAATTTCGTAGGTGAAGGAACATTTGTCTTATTTTACAGTAATGATCTGTCTAGTCTTTCGTATGCGTTATACCTTGTAAAGTACTTCAAATCTCTCCCCTTACTCAAAAGAGTTATAAAATGGAATAATTCTGAAAAAGTATTAAGGGGTTTCAAGTCTCTTCAAGCTTCAAAATTTTCGAAATTTTAATTTTTTTAGGTGTTAAACTCCTACATTTTCTGAACATTTTTATATAGTTGTTTCCTTGAAATTCCTATTAAAACAGAAGTTATGGCTTTTAGAATCATACCCGCTTAGTATCTCAAGCGTCGTTTCTGAAAATTTGAAGTCATTTTTTCGCCATATGACGTTTTTGGGCATAACACGCACGATATCTCAAAAACTTCTGAATATTTTTTTTATGAAATTTTCAAAACCTGTATTCCATGTTTGTCTGAAATTTATGTAACATTATTCCATAAAATTGGTGGTAGCCTTTCTGCCCCCATTTTATTGAGTAATTGGTGTTACGTACACTAATGTGTAATAAATCTTATTTTTTTTTTCTAATAAACACGAATTATTCCATGAGTTTCCCATTTTGAATAATATATCCATTCTTTGGTCCAGACATAATCTGAAGATGCCGCAAATGCTAAAGCAATTAATGGGCAGTTACGATTTATGCATCGTATGCTTGTGCTTTTAATGCACAGAAAAAAACTACTTCATCGTGAATATAGCCCCAGGGGAAATGTGCATTTTACCTTGCAAACGGTCGGGTAGAAGATTTTTTTTTTCTGAATTGTTTATAATGATGCCAACATGGAAAAACCAAGTTTCTAACAAAATTTCTTAAGGCTAAATTTTCTGTGGCCAAAACAACAAAATGTTGGTACTTCTTTTTTTATTTTTTTTTTCAAATATCTCGAGATCCGTTGCCGTAGCATATTATTTGTCAATGACAATATTAAAGAAGACAAAATTCTCTACAACTTTTATATTTACAACTTTTTTATACTTTTAATAGCAAGTGCAGTACGCCATTTCAAATATAAGACATTTTTTTTCAATTTTCTTAGAAGCTGTGAAAACGTAGTTTTGCCCCGATTATTCAAATGTTTTCCGCGGTTAATCGTGTATTTCAACTTCTAAAAATTGGTAGCAGTAAATTATCTATTATTTGCACACTCACGTCTATATTTTCCTCTCAACAGACATCTTAAATTCAATAAATTTATATAATTTTAAAAGTAGGGCAGACTGTAGATGAATGAGAGTTCATATTTAGACAGTAATTTAAGTGTATACAATGTTAGCTTCAAAGCATTGTTTAAAAAATTACTTCAATGTTTAGTAACTTATTGGCACGATAGTTTCAATTAGGAAAGAATTCTTGTTTAATTTTAATAATTTGTATAATGAATACATATTTATCCAGTTATTAAAGGGATAGGTATGAAAATTTGCGAAAAACATATTTCATTCCACTCTACAATGGTATATTTTATTTACCAACTATTGATAACATATGGTTTAATGTTTTACTGTTTAAAGGTAGCACACATTGGATTGTAGTTCCACATAAAATGGGGTACTCAAAAAATAAATATATTTTATGTAAGAAATACTTATAAAAAGCTGCAATAAAAATGACAACAGATTATTTCCCTAACTAATGTTATGCATTTATCTCTGGTAAAATTTAAAAATTCCGTGAATAAAATTCTGTATTTGATATCACTAGTTTCATAAATATATTTAAAAGATTAGTTTTAAAAATACTGCCAATTATTTTTTCACTTATATCAATAAATCAATAAATATAACAAGAGATTATATCATTTTAGCATGCAAAATATATAAAAAATTAAGATTATCTTTAATTGCTTAAAGTTCAAACAGAAAAACTTACTTTGGTTGTTGAAAAATATACTTTGTGGGATATTCTAATCTTCCGTAATATGTACTGTTTTGAATCTATATCTTTCAATGATCTCAGTGATACCATTTATCAAATGAAATACCAATTTATTTATGATTGTAGACCATATAAACCATATAAATGCAACCAAACCCGAAAAAGTGCAAAAGGACAATATTAGATATTTATCTCAGGTATTCCATGAAAAAAAAAATATTTAAAATGATATACAAGCATACAAATAATGAAATACAAGCAAGATATTTTTCAAGAACGCTCCCATAGGTTTAATATTACCTTGCGAATGTCTTCGTATGACTAATTTAGTCACATAATTCATATAACTGTGACTTTAAATGCCTCACTATTACAACTACCATAAAATATGTATATACAGAATCCGGTCTTTAAAGAAAAAATATATATTTTCAAAAGAAAGAAAATGAACAATTATGCCTGCTTAGATGGAAACTTGTTTAAAGCGGGATATATTTCGGTTCGGTTTTCAAGGTTTTAATGAATCAATATTTGACAAAGCTGATTGCGTAGTTCAGCGCTACGTATTTAATGATTACACCCTTAAGATTTTCAAAATCCGGCTATTAGATATTTATTAAAATTCTCTTGGTAAATTTTCTTTTTAAGGGGGTGGGGGTGGAAGCAAAATCCATGTTTGTCACGGGTGCAAAAAAGCTAGTTTTCGCCCTAAAACGCATAATTTACTGCTACCAATATATAGAATTTGATATACACGATTAAATCCGTGGGAAGCATTTGAATAATCGGGGCAGGACTACGTTTTTCACGGTTTTTAAGATAATTGAAAAAATTGTCCGATTTTGAAATGACGTACATCGCTTTCTATTGAGTGTATAAAAAAGTTGTAGAAAATTTTATCCTCTTTAATATTGCAATTGACAAATAATATGCTACATCGATGGCTCTCGAGATATTTGAAAAAAATAAAAAAAAAGGTCCGAAAATTTTGTTGTTTTTTGGCCACAGAAAATTTAGCCTTAAGAAATTTTGTTAGAAAAATTGGTTCTTCCATGTTGGAATCATTATAAACAATTCAGAAAAAAAAAATCTTCTACCTGACATTTTGAAAGGTAATCCCCTTTTTTGGTACATTTCCCCTGGACTAATAGTCACATGACTCATATTCATCCATCTTCACAATGCAGATGGACATGATTTTAAGACAAATGTAACAAATTTATAAATCCCATGTAATTTTAAAATATAACGTACTAGTAATAATAGAAAATTTTTAATTAAAAAAATCGACTTCAAATATAGTCCAGTAAAATTAGCTCAAAAAAAGGCCGTTTCAAGCAAAAATTCGCGGAAAGCTGGAAATCGTTTTAATCACTTTGTTTTCATACAAATGAAGGGATTTGAAGTTTGTCCCATTTTTCCTAGTGAGCTTCAGATTCAGACGTGGCACCACAAAAACCTAAAAAAAATCAGACTTTTTTCAGTATTTTGCAAATAACTCAAAAAAAGTTCGCTCTGCTGAAACAGTTCTAATTTATAAATTGTAGAACATAAAATTCTGCGTCGATTGAGTACCGCAGACTAAAAATTCCATCAAAAATAGGCGAGATATGAAAGATCAGAAAATGTGTTTTTAAAAATTTTTCTAAAAAATCTCAGAAAATTGTATTTTTTTTTTAAGTGCTCATGTAACCAAATGAAATGTACTCACGCGTATATTTCCGCTTATGATTACAATTTTGAAACCTTAACCCAATCCTAGAGTTACATTAAACAAATACTAATAGTGTCTGAGTACAAGAGTGATTGGTGGCGATAAAATAAATTGTCATTTAGCCAAAGACATTGGAGTTGCAAGTATAAAAAGTGTCATTGGTGGTGATTTTGGCCATGTAAAATTCAAGAGATCCAATCGAATAAGTCCACTGAAAAGCTTCACGCGTGCTGTTAAAATCCATGATGAGGAGGTATCCGTCGATCCAGAGACTATTTTTTGCAGAATTTCTTTCCACGAGAAATTAGAGGTAGAATTTAGAAAGTTCTTTGAGTATGAACTGGCTTCATTTCCGACTTCTCTGTTTGATAACTTTGGAATGAGGAAAACCGAAAGTCGGTATTTTACGATTTGTTCACTCCCCTTAATAATTTAGAACAAACCATAAAAACTGTTCATGTGATTGATGGTGGCTTCCTCCTTCATCGAGTGAGTTGGGAGCTAAGAGAAAAGTTATCTTCAATTATTTCCAAGTACATTGGATATTTGAAAAACAACTATGGTAAATCTGCAACAATTGTTTTTGATGGTTACCCAGAAGAATAGTCAGAACATGGCACCAAGTCTTCTGAGCGCTTCCGTCGAAAAAATAAATACTTTGCAGCAAGTGTTGACTTTAACGAAAATACGACGCTCACAATGCAAAAAGAGCGCTTCCTTGCAAATGAAGGGAATAAATGCCGTTTAATAAAAATGCTCATTGAAAAATTGGAGCAACACAATTTCAATGTAAAACAAGCTGTCGAGGATGCAGATACTAGCATCGTGATGGAAGCCATCCAACTTGATCAGCAGTCAGAACGTGTCATCATAGTTGGGAAAGATATTGATCTGCTTGTGCTTTTGACTATATTTATTCCCAACTCATCCACGATATACTTCTTGAAACCTGGGAAAGGACAGTCGGGCAATGTTTTATATTCGCCATTAAGTTTCAAGTACTCGCCGATTGTGAAGAAAAATGTCCTATTCCTACATGCCTTTAGTGGCTGTGATTCTCCATCGGCCTTCTTCAGGCAGGGCAAATTGAAACTCGTCAAGCTTTTGGAAAATCATGCTCACATACAGGATGTTCCAACTGTCTTTAATAACCAATATGCTATGCCTGAAGAGGTAAGTGATGTGGGGAAGAAATTTATTGCCACTTTATACAATCCCCAGTATGGCGAATAAACAACACTGTACAAATTGCGATACAACACATTTGCAAAACATCTTATGAAGACCCAATTTAACCTCGCTTCTCTTCCGCCAACTGAAGATGTAGCCAAATAACATTAATACAGAGTTTTTCTTCAGATCAAAATCTGGAATGGAAGGGTGATGAATCCCACTGATGGGGTTGGAAGTCATTCAAACATGGTATACTTCTAATCACCACGAACGATATAGCTGCAACATCAGAGTTTCTACACGCTCTGTCATGTAAATGTGCAAAGGAATGCAAAGGCGGTTTATGTTCTTGTAGAAAGAACGGCGTTAAATGCTCAATTATATGTTACCACTGTAAAGGTGCGTCGTGCACAAATACCGCAGAAGAAAAAGACTCACAAACTGCATACGACGAAAAAGTATTATAGATATGGGCAAGGATGCCTTCCATTTGCAGGAGGAAGAAGAGCGGTCAGATCAAGGTGCAGCAAAAAAAAAAAAAAAAAAAAAAAACGCTCCAAGATCGATTTCTCTGTATTTCCCTCAAGTAACTTGAGTTGATTTTATTACCATTGCTTATATACTAATTTTTTTAAATAAATAAATTTTCTTGATTTTCTGTTATTATTGTATTGTTCTGTAGCATTTTATACATGAGAACTCTAAAAAACCAATCTATGAGATTTTTTGAAAAAAATTGGAAAAAGTACTTTTTGATCTATCATATCTCGCTTATTTTTGGCGGAAGTTTTAGTCTGTAATACTCAATCGACGCAAGATTTTATGGTCTACAATTTATAAATTAGAACTGTTTCACTAGAGTGAACGGTTTTTGAGTTATTTGCGAAATACTTGAAAAAGTCTGAAAGTTTTGAGGTTTTTGTGGTGCCACGTCTAAAGCTCAACAGGAAAAATGGGACAAACTTCAAATACCTTCATTTGGACGTAAAACAAAGTGATTAAAACAATTTCCAGCTTTCCGCGAATTTTCGGTTAGAAAAATCCTATTTTTACTGGCCTAATATTACTAAAGAGCGATTCAAAATTGACCTTGTTGGCAAACAGTGCAATGCTAAAGCAGCAATTTCGCGCGTGGTTTTATCCAATTTTGATCTAAGTACACAAACATTTAGACATCATTAATTTAATTCATTTTATATTAAAGTAAAAAAAAAAAAAATGTCAGGAATCGTTATCTGACCTGCATTAATAAAAATACTATAAACAAAAGCGCATAAAGAGGGAGGAAAATCGCCAAATAGCGACATTCGCTCCAAAGACATAACGCTATATTTCTGGATAAAAAGTCATTGAAAATAAAATATTTTAAATTTGTTTATTTACTTATTTATTTATTTATATTTTTTGTTGAACTTCTAAAAAAGTACTGAACCAATTTTGATGAAATTTAAATGGGTCCAATTCGAGAGTATTGTTGTTAAATATAAAAAAAAGAAGCAATTTAACAAATTACAACGACCATTTGGAAAATGATTTTTTCAAAAACTAAAATTTAAGACAAAAAATCGCACGGAGTTGATTATACATTACGTACGCCATTAATTAAACATTAATAGTGTTATTACACGTAAAAATTCCGAGCGACAAAAATCGCCTGCTACTTGTACGTATTATCCACCAGAAACTTACGGATTATCCAAGCATTTCATTGGCTGTTCGGGAAAAGGCTTTTCCATCGTCAAATTTCCAAGAAATCTGACGACACATTTTAAATGAAATTTCATTCTTAAACTTCTAAACATCCGACAATATTACTTTTAACACCGTAGTATAGAGAAAAAAAATGTACTTTTAAATGCAATTTGATTGAAAGCTGTATCTCAATTTGTTTCTGAGTTATTAATTGTTTTTTGTAGTTTTTATTACTTTTTTGTCATAGTGGCAACAGAAGATATCCATCTCTGTTGAAAGTAAAAGGAAATACAGATTACTGTATAGACCAATCGGAAAACGAATAAAATGTGGATTAAACCAATAAAAACCTTCAGATATGCTTTTGATTTCCTACCCTGACACAGAACAATAACCATTTTTTCCAAATGGTTAAAAAAATATCACATAAACCTGTCGCATAGTTTCGGAGTAATCGATGAACATA
This sequence comes from Maratus speciosus, assembly GCA_963932465.1. Lineage (NCBI taxonomy): Eukaryota > Metazoa > Arthropoda > Arachnida > Araneae > Salticidae > Maratus > Maratus speciosus. Next base: position 200,645,650 of record OZ010790.1, on the reverse strand, counting down.
CATTAAAAAAATACATGCGCGTAGAATTAAGAACACCTTTCTTTTGAAGTTGATTAATGAAAATTTCAATATGCTCACAATGTTTATTTCAATTATTTTTATTTCAACGTAGTAAACAATTACTCAAGGTTTTCAGATTTTAATATCGCTATTTCATATTTTTTTATTTAACATTGTTGCTTTTAATTTTTATTTTTTTCATTTAATACAAATATAATTTCAGATTATCGGAATTTTTAATGAACCGAGGTTCTATTGAATAACCCTTTAAATTATTTTTAAAATTCTTTTTTTTTTCTAAGTCAATGCAACAACAATTGTGAATAATATAGTAAGAACAATCTAGAAATTGTGTAAGAAGTTTATCCTGTATTTTTTTTCTACGCAAATATTCATCAGCGTTAATGTATTTTTAATAACAAACATGTCTTTCTGTTATTTTATTTTAATAATTCCTACGTTGATTAAACATTTTAAATAAGTACACTTGTATTAAATTTCTTAAGAAAAATAACGCTCAAAATTTTTATTTTATCAAAGTTTCTAAATTCATGTGACATTAACACAAAACATATATTTTATTAAACTATTCATTCAAGATATGATAAAAATAAAAATAAAAACATAAGCATATAAAAGTTTTAATGTTTAGAAAAGCTTTTATAAATTTAAATTACCATGTTCCTCTTCTTAAACACAAAGCTTATAAATACAGCAATTTAAATGCATAACTTGTGACCCAGGCGAAGGAATCTGGGCATTTAAAATTGACTTAAACAGGGGCATTCTGAACTAATTGGAAAAATCTAACTCTGCCAACAAACCATCTCAATTTCCTGTGTTGGGTAGCTTTCCGGGATTAAATCAAACCCTGGATTATGTAGGCCATTTAGTGGGAGACGTGTGAGTCACAGACGATTTGTAATGCACTTTAATTACTTCATTATTCACGCTTGTCTTCGACTTGCAGTTCCCCAGGTGAAAACAGAGCGATGCCGCTTTAGACTCGGATATTAAAATTGAGCGTTCACGTATGATTTCATTTTGCATAAATTTTGGATGACTAAATTTTCTCCAAACTTTGTTGTTTTTAATGAATAAAGCGTGTAAATTATCAAATAAATAAATTTCGCCGTTAAGGTAAAAACATGATTTAGTTGAACGTGAAAAATTCAAATTTATGGAATAACGTTAAATAAATAAATGCCTCTACGAATTTAAATTGTTCAAACTGTTACAAAAGTATTAGCATAAATGTTTATTTTTCGTAAAGCACATCAATTAATCAAATTTTGTAAAATAGACCAAGTTCGAAATTTACTTGTTTAGTCAAATATTCAGATTGCATCACTGGAACCAGGCTACCGTTTTAGACTATAACAATAATGAAGATTCTTTGATACAGCTTTCATAATACCAACTTTGCATTATAAAAAATCAAAGATATCGCTTAAGGTGGTGTGTGACTTCATACTGTAAACTGACTTATATACTTTGGCTTGAAGTTCTGCGTAATTCTGATGCAAAATGCGGTGATGTCTAACACTAACTGTAGCCATCAAAATAATAAATGAACATATCGTTAGATAAACTTTCAAACTTTTAAAGGTATAAATAAAAATCTGAGTTCGATGTAGAGTGAGACCATGTCTATTTGAAAAGTAATTGATTTACAACGACAAAGTATTAATTTTTTTTTTTTTTGGCCATTTGTTATTCAATTTATATGTTTCTACTAATAATTTTGAGCTATGCTTTATATATATTTGATATATTCAGATGCATTTTTTGTATTACTTCTTGTTTTTTTGACGAATTTAAATTTACATCATGAAATATACTAATTTTGCAACCTTGCTTTAAACGGCAACTTCACTGATTTTGAAACCGTTATATGTGTATATACTGTGTCCACGTATAACCTGACCGACCTTTATTTTCGCAACCGTTGGTCCTAGAAGCATACTTCCAATCACAAAAGTGGTCAAAATTAGGTGCAGAGTTAAGATAAAGAAAGTTTGAAGCGAAAAAACAATTTAGTGAAGAATTACAAAATCTAAATTTTTATACGCACCCCGGTCCTATAAGTTATATTTAGTAAAATTTTCCTGTTACACTGATAATTAAGGCAAAAAAGTCCCGTTTTTCTACGATTAAAATTTATCGAGTAATAGCTGTTTAAAGTTGGAGCATATTTTTTGCTGCAAATTAGGGGTCATTCACAAATTTAGTAGAAATATAACTTCTGAGATATATTAAAGAACTGATTGAGGACAAAATTAGCATTGCAACATAAATTTGAAATGTTTAATCAGTCTGACATATGACTTCAAAATATACAATTTGTACTGAACATATAAGAGGATACAAATAACAGAATTTTTGTTAAATAAAAGGATGAAAAACAACAGTCTCAACTCTTTAGAAATTGATACATATTTTAAAATGCTGTTAGATTACATTGACTTTCAAATTTTGAGTTGTGTCATGTTTTTCCTTTTTTGAAAACTGATTCTTATGTGTTTCTTAGCTCTGAATCCGAAAATGACCTTCATTTTAAACCGTCATGTCAGGATTTTTCTCAAAAAGCCAATTTTAAAGTTAAAAAGCTCAAAGTTAAAATTAATCCCATCTGCCCTCCCAAACTCATCGGACTCCTGAGCTGTTTAGCTGTAAGAAACCCGATATAAACATAAAAATGTAATAAATTATTGAAATAATTAAAATTAAACTCGAAAAAAAGTCTCACACTATTTAGTATCATCACATGAGCCTAAAAAGTATCAGAATTTTCGCTATTTTTTAACATTGAAATTTATGACTTGTGAAAAATCCTGACACGATGGTTAAAAGTGAAGGTACTATTTTTATTCGGCGTTAAAAAATACATAAAACGTAATTATAAAAGTTAAAAAACACAACGATCGCAGGTTTATGTTATCTAATCTAAAACTCTTTCTTAAACTTGTTGACGGTAATCTATCCGAATTTTTTTTTGTGTTACTCTCTAATATAAGTATGTATAAGATGGTAAGCGTCGAATATTATAAAATATTACATTGTCATCGGAATTAAGTCAGTATGTAAAATTTAACTTAGATCGGACATTTGAAAGTGTGTTAAAGTTCGATTACAAATTTTAAACTGGAAAGACGATCGTTGCAAGTTAAATGAAACCATTTGAAAATAACATAATTTTTGTTGAAAGAAATCATAGCCTCAAATCCTTACAAAATAAAACATACGTTAAAATACAATTATTTTAACTAATCTGAAACTTAACTAATAAAAGTTAACTGAATCGTACGATTTCTTTCAAAGCGCAGATACCTTGAAATAAGTTTAAGTACTTTATAAAGGACCCCTGAAAGCATAGCAGAAATCATCTGTTTTGAGTTTCAAAAAAGTGATAAAAGTCATGCATCTCAAAGCTTCATAACTCGATAAATGTTACCGTTAGATGAATGGGACTTTTTTGCCTTACTTGTTAGTGTCACAGTAAGTTTTTACTATTAATTATAGGACCGGGGGACCGTATAAAAATTTTAATTTCCTAATTTTTTTATAAATATTTTTCTTGACCCAAATCGCTTTAAAAATAATTCTATACCTTATTTAAACAATTTTTGTAATTGGAAGTATGCATCTGGGACCAACGGTTGCGAAAATAAAGGTCGGTCAGGTTATACGTGGACACGCTGTATGTATATGCATATCTCTGTGTGTATGTATATGCCTTTATATGTTTTACTTGCCGATATTAATATAAATTGTGATCATGAATACATGCCATATCATTTTCAATCAGTTATTATTCCGTAGAATATTTATTTTGCAGTCATAAGTAGCTAACGGTGGAAGACAGGAATAAAGTCATTGGGAAAAATTACCCATTCAATCAAAAAGAGGCGGCATAATCATAATCGAATTTATTGAAATTCACATGTCAGCACAATTCCACTGGTCATCCAGTTAAAACTATTATCTGGACTGTACCACGTCATAGCAAAGAACGAAAATGTTAAAACGTATTAGAAATAAACCATTTAAAAAATAACTCCACCAAATGACAGTTGACTACATAGAGACTATAAAAACGTACAATCTCTCTCTCCAGATCAGTATAAGCTGTATAAATACCATGAAAATGCGCAAAGGTACACTGATATTCTCTACGCCAGAGCCAACGAAACACAAGCCAAGGAGAAGCTAGGGGAAGGAGCACTTAGCGATTCGTTGAAAAGGATGCGTAGGGTGGGCAAAAATTGACGTAGCCGTAGTCATTTATGGCGAAAATTTTAAATGGTGAATGGAATGGTGGGACATCGAATAAATAATTTGAATAAAAATAAAACGCTATTAACCCATTTGTACCTGGCGTCCTAATTTTGGGACGCTTTCTTAAAAAAATTCCTATTACAAATGGAATTATGATATCCTTTCAAAACTTGGTATAATATATCCTTAGTATTTGTTTCCAATATTTATCCATAAATGGTAGCGCATTTTTAAGAATAAAAAGGTGAAATAAATGTTTCTTGTAGCGCAAAGTTGGATTTTCTTGAAATAAAATGGCGCGTAGGAAAAGTTAAGATATTTATTTTATTTTTTTATCAATCATTTTATAAGTGGTATTATTTATAAGACGAAACACTATTTTAAAATACATATTTTTGCATTTTTTCAGATTTCTATTTTTTTGTTCGAATTTGAACCTTTATATATCGTCCCAATTTTGGGACGCTAGGCACGAATAGGTAGGGAATTTCTCCGTTACTGTCTATGCATTAAATGTATGTTTTATGCCATTTATTTTGCTGCAAAATGGTTACATACCATTCGGAATATTATTTGGCTATAAAATTATTACTCGTATTATTATTTGGCTATTCTTTGTTTTTACTATCGGGGTGTAGCGGCTGGGCTCGTTTCAAGAACAAGACACCCACCCCTTCCCACCCTTAGCTATTGGCTTAGTAAAAATTTATATGATACCGTTAGGTTTTGTACTAGTTTAGTATTTGACATCCTGAGGTTACTAAAATATATACAGTAGAACCTCGATTATCCGACATAATTGGGACCGAACCGACAGCGGATAATCGAAATTTCCGGATAATCGAGAATTTATCAATAATCATCTAGTTTAATATGTAACATCGTCATCTAACTGCTATTAGGACTATTTAAACTGCTTAATAAATATCTAAATTTAAATTATACATGAAAATAATTTTATTTGTTTAGAACAGGGACGTGTACACGTGGAGGGGGGGACAAGAGTACAATTATATCGGGATCGGATCTTGCGGGAGCTCAAGCAAATTTCAATGGAATTCGAAGAAAGGGGAAACAAAATGTTTATCTCTGCTTGTGTTTTGGAAAGGAACGCTTGCGTAGACAAGGAATGTGTAAGTAAAAAAAAAAAAAAAAAAAAAGTTGGAAAAAATTAAGGATATCGACATCGGTTTACGGAGAGTTCCGGTTAAACGAGAGTCGGATAATCGAAGTTCTACTGCACCATATATACTCGTGTGTATAACGAAGAATTTTTCACAATTTTCTGCAGGTAAATTTGTGGTAGACTTATACGCGAGTCAATTACAAAAGCCAAAAAAAAAAAAGAACCTTCGAATACTGCAAAAGTTTGATTTTTTATGTGTATAAATAATAAAATAATATATAAAATATACAAATAATAATAATTTATCATTAAAAAAATTTTCAATGATTTGTTTTTGTTTATTTGCTAATTTTTCGCATTAGTAAGTGAAATCTTTGGGCTGATTTTGTGCGAAATTGAAGTAAAAAGTTAGGGGGTCGACATATGCGAGTTTTTGATTTTTTGCAGAATTTGCATTCAAAAGTTAGTCGGTCGGCGTATATGTGAGTATATACGGTATATATACTCTATTAGTAATTATTGATTACTATAAATGTTTACTATATAAATTTTTGCTATGCCAATAGCTAATGGTGAGGAGGAAGGGGGTCTCGTTCTTAAGTAACGCCCCTTATAGTAATAATAAAGAAATTTTTATGGTAAAATAATAACGCAAATGATATACAACCTTTTTTAAACAAATTAAATGGCATAAAACATAGATATAATGCTTGGACAGTAACGGAGAAAACCCCTACCCTTTCGTGCCTAGATTTTTATATGTTAAATAAATATTTTTTCAAAGAGAAATTTTTTATTATTTTTTACATTCATTTTACACCATTTACTATAATTAAGCACAATATTGAGTTGAAAAAAAAATTCAGGCACTAATGGGTTAATAAACATTCGAAAGAAAATAAAATTTAATGTCTCAAAATATAACGTAATAAATAGATTAAGGGTTTTTTTTTTTACAAAGAGAGCTTTTGACAGATTGAGGTTTTTAGAATAAGAATAAAACATTGCGTTGAACTAAAGGCATGTGATTAAAGTATAATTTATGTTTAAGATATTATTAAAAACCAGAGAAAAAAAGGTGGATATTCTAAGAATTTGAAATAATTTAATTAACGTAAAATGGCGAAAATGTTTTACTATTACATATACATACGTACATTCATGGGGAAAAAGAAGTAAACACCCCTTACTAACTCCTCAACAAATTATCGTAGAAGAAAGTTACTGGTACCGGTTGATTTGAAATAAAGTCTACATTTAAATGATGTATATAAAATTTTCTTTGGGGGGCATCTACATATTAAAACGAATACAAACTTCATTTTTTATTTTTCAATGACAATATCCAATTTTAACGATATATTTCAAATCTTCGGTTCAAACTATGCCTAGACACCAAATTTCAAGTCATTTGAATGATAAGTTTTTGAATTATAAATATTCAAAATTTTGTGCTTCTAATGTTAAATTACATTTTCATATTTTTATTTATATCTCCTGAAATTATGTTCCTAATGTGCTTATTACTTTCTTCTATCTTCAATAGAAGAAAGTATTGTAATCGAAATTTCTTTCGTCTTCCGGTTTTCGACTGATTTACACGTTTTAGGGGTCAGAGATCCCAAAAAACATGTTTATAGAAAATGTCTGTCTGCCCATCCGTCCGTCTGTCCGTGTGTCCGTGTGTCTATCGCCATTGTACCATCAAAAAGTGTATGAAGTTATGCATAGAATTGAACCAAATTTTTATTTTAAGTTTTTGGCTATAGCAAGCAGGTCCTCCCTAAATTTGGAAAAAAAAATCGCCGGTAGGGGGCGCTGGAATAGCGATTTTCGTGCGATTTTGAATGTTGTACCATCGAAAAGTGTATGAAGTTATGCATAGAAATGAACCAAGTTTTTATTTTAAGTTTTTTGCTATGGCAAGTAGGTCCTCCCTGAATTTGTAAAAAAATTGGCCGGTAGGGAGCGCTGTAATAGCGATTTTTGTGCAATTTGAATATTGTACCATCGAAAAGTGTATGAAGTTATGCATAGAATTGAACAGAAAATTGTTTTTTAAGTTCTTGACTATGGCAAGCAGGTCCTTCCTTAATTTGGAAAAATTCGGTGGTAGGGGGCGCTGTAATAGCGATTTTGAATATTGTACAATCGAAAAAATGTATGAAGTTATGCGAATAAATGAGCCAAATTTTTATTTTAAGTTTTTGGCTATGACAAGCAGGTCCTCCCTGAATTTGGAAAAAAATCGCCGGTAAGGGGCACTGTAATAGTGATTTTTTTGCGATTTTGTGCCATTTTGAATATTGTACCATCAAAAAGGGTATGAAGTTATGCATAGAATTGAATTAAATTTTTTGTGTTTGTGTTTGATTCTGGCACAAAGGTCTTCCCTGAATTTGGAAAAATTCCGCCGGAAGGGGGCGCTATAATTGCGATGTCTGTACGAATTCCATTATTGTACCATTGAAAAATGTATGAAGTTATGCATATAACTGAACCAAATTTTTTGTGTATGTTTCTGGCTATGGCAAGCAAGTCCTCCCTGAATTTGAAATAATCTACCCGAAGGGGGCGCTGTAATAGCGATGTCTGCGCCATTTTGAATATTGTACCATCGAAAACTGTATAAAATTATACATAGAATTGAACCAAATATCTTGTGTATGTGTAAGGCTATGGTCCATATGTCCTCTCTGAACTTGAAAAATTTCCCCCAGAAGGGGGTGCTATAATTGCGATGTCTGTAACATTTTCATTACTGTACCATCGAAAATGGTATGAAGTTATGCATAGAATTAAACCAATTTTTTTGTGTATGTTTCTGGCTATGGCAAGCAAGTCCACCCTGAATTTGAAAAAAAAAAATCTGCCGGAAGGGGGAGGGGGGCGCTGTAATAGCAATGCTTGTGTCATTTTCTTTATTGTACCATCCATATGTGTATAAAATTAATCATACAACTGAACCAAACTTTTTGTGCATGTTTTTGGCTTTGGCCAACAGCTCCTCCCTTGAATTTGGAAATATTACGCGGTAAAGGGGCTCTGTGAAAGCGATTTATACTTTTCTTGATTTTTCGCAGTTTTATTGTCTATCGGCGGCTCGTGCAGCGGCGAGAACTCGTTTCCTGCTAAGCCGGCTATTCGCAAATAGCTGATAAGAAGAGAATAAGGAAAAACTATTAATTTTAACAAATATCATGATATAGATTAACTCGTTTTTTCCCCGTTTAATTGACTGAAGCAGAAACTTAAGATAAAAATCAAAGTTGGTATAGTATCGAACTAATAATATTGAAGTATTAACATGTGTAACTACTTTTTCAAATAATAAGATGTATAAGATAGAAGAAAGTTTTGGGATTGGCACATCCAACTACACTGTAAAAAAAATAATGCCAGTTTTCCGGTAGGAATCGGAAAAAAATAGTTGCCCTTATCGAACCGGAATAATTTCCAACCCAGCTCGGAATAAAATCCGTAAAGTTGGAATAAAATCCGTAAAGTCGGAATAAAATCCGTAAAATACCATTTTACTGACTATTTCCTTATTTTACGGGTTTTTTTTTCTTTTTTGTAGCAATAATACTAATATACGCAAACATGAATACGCTGAATTTTCAATTTTTATTATTTTATGATATGAATTAAGAAATTAATAGTAGAAAAAAATATGAATTACAACCTACAATTTTTTTGATGGATTTAGATTTATTAAGTCCTGCTTTATGGAAATCCAATATTTCACATTTTTCTTCCAAGTAGTTTTCAAATTATGCTTAAAAAACGGCAAAATGATGGTTTAAGGCCGTCTATGGTAGAAGGAGTAGAATTTACTGTGCTGTCTTGTAATCTAACATTCTTCATTGACTTCCTGAGTGGCGCTTAAGGTGCCTTGATCAAGAAGGGGGCTCTCTTGGTTAACAATCAAGTGCGGAACTTCAATTAGGATACAGCCCTTAAAATACCCTCGTTTTAAAATAACTAATTTCTCGGAAACGTATGGTACGAAGTGCATAAAAATTTGTTTTTAGGCTAATTGAAGGGTGTAGACTGTAGAGTTCACTTATGCTGTCAGAATTGTGTACTGCAATTGAAAAAAATAACAAAGTTATGGTTCGTTTTAATATGTAGATGGCCCCTTAAGGAAATTTTATCTGCATCATTTAAAAGTATACTTTATTTCCTATCGTTCGGTACCAGTAACCTTCTTCTGCGATAATTTGTTGAGGAGTTAGTAGGGAGTGTTTACTGTTTTTTTTTTTTTTTTTTTTTTTTTTTTTTTTTTTTTTTTTTTTCACGACTGTACATGAGCGCTGTTATATATATGCGCATTAATTTGTCTATTAAGTTGAAAACATTGATCTGTACATAGTGTTGCCAGGTGTCCTTCGTAAGGCCCCAAATGCTCTGGGCACCACTAATGTCTTACAGTTCATTTCGCCATATTTAATCGCAGATAATTCTGAAATTAGATAAGTCGAAAAAAATTACTTTAGAATACTGGTGTCCAAAGTATTTAGAACCCGCGGAACACTTTGCAACACTATTTGTCATGTCGCATTAGTAGATATCTTCAACGTTAATTTCTATTTAAATTTTAATACATTTTCAGACAAGCGGCATTTGATACTTCATTTGTTTTGAAAACAGAAAAATAAAATATTATGAGAACGGAGATTTCTAAGAAATGTTTCAGCCCCCGATATGCTATTTCTTTTGCCCAGCGATTAAAGTGTGGTCTCTAAAAAAATCAAAAGCTCCGTTGTACATGCAAGCAGTAAAATAAAGCACGTGTATCATTGTACGTTTAAATACTCTACTGCAAAATGTTAAGCTTCTAAGCATTGCAGATTTTAAATTTATACTTTCTTATTTTGAAGAAAAATATATATTTAAATACAACTTGTTTGAAAACTGAATCTCAATTTATTTTTGAGATACTAGGGGGCTCTGTCCCCTACGAGCTACGCTCGCCAACCCCCGTTCAGGGACACCAAAATCTAAAAGCACGCTAATTTGATCGGCTTTAAAAATATTGAATTAAAATAAAAAAAAAAAAAAAACCAGTAGCGATCTATTTGTAAACGGTCTTCCATTCGTTTTTCTTGGATTGGGGATTTTTAAGACCATATCTGCTGCTGTTAAAAGATACAATGGCTGTTTTCGTATTTAATTAAAAAAATTAGTTAAACATTCGAAAATAAGCTAATGTAAAATGAATTAAGTAAACAGTGTCATTGTCTGCCTGTATTTTTTAACAGCGCTATAACATAGTTCTTTTAAATAATTCATTTTAAATGTATCGTTTTAAATCTGACGTAATTTACACCAAAGTTTTATTTATCTTATTAATATTCACGTGAAAATACTTTTGTTGTTAGAAGGAAATATTATTTGCGCTGTCTTCGAATTCACGATAATAGTTGAAAATATTATCTCAAAATATCAAGTAAATGTCTCGCGCAGATATATTTTTTAATTTAAATTATTTTGCCATATTTTTTGGCCATTTTAAATATGACGTAATTTCCTCCATTTACAGGTTTTAACGCATAGTATGATTTTTTTATTTTAACATTTTGTTTCTCTTTTAAAATTCCAGCGTAAATATGGTTCTTATGACGCATTTTTCCTGCTTTTAACATGTAATCATTTAATTCTAATTTTATTTTTTTTTTCTGTTTACAATAGTCCCGTGTAAATAAATTTTTAATTTGAAGTAAACATTATTGTTTGCGCTGTTTATACAGTTGGCAACAGTTTAAATTAATAACATTTTTTAAATTTGTAAAAAATATCTCTCGAAGAACTGAACATTTGAGTTTAAAATAGAAAAAAACCTCAAAAATAGTCAAATATAGTAAAAAAAAATAAATGCAATCTGCACACAGGGAACTTATAACCTACAAAATGATCTAAAAATGATTAAATTCTCATGTATAGTTTTTGCTCCAATAAAACTTTTTTAATGGAACGATTTTGTCCAACTTTAGCATTAAATATCTCTGAAAGTAATTCTTCGATTTGAAAACTGTCTGAATCAGCGTGTTTATCAAATATTTCTTTATAATACCACCGATTTCCATATTTTTTGTATACGACAGTTTTTTTTAATATTAACGAAGAAAGGCCATACTCAAGGCATACTTAGATACTACTACAGGCAGACTGATTTGCGTTTAATGTATGAAGTCGCTCGCCAGAGGACTCTGATACCCTGCCCAAGATTGAAATTTGACTCTGACCATAACTGAAACAACCTCGGAAGGGTAGATATGTAAACAAACACCAAAATTACGTCATGTCGCCATGGTTACGTTTACAATTCTGCTGACATTCAAATCAAGCTTAGAAATGACAGCTAATTCGAATACAGCTGTTAAGGGTTATTATAAACTGTCCATATCAATGTAAATGTAAAGCTCTATTTATTTAAGTGACTAATATAATGTGTTTCTCTTTAAAACTCTTAAACCAACACACGTAAAAATATATAAATAAAAAAACACATGCTTAGTCTAAAACATCAATGTCACAAATTTATTTGGTACCACTTAGTTATCCCGTCGACCAATTTCGCCAAATTATATAAATCGCTAAAACACTCGCCAAATTATACAAATTGACATAATTTTTATTTTAAATAACGAAAGAACAAATAAATTAGTATAACATTAATAAATATACAAATAAAACGTCGAAATAAAAATCACTTGATGACATAAACACGTGTAACTTGCTTACAGTCAAGTGAATGTGACATTTACGATCAAGCATTATTGGCATTTAATCTTATAGTTTGGCGATAGATTTTTGGTCGACGGTATAACTAAGTACCATTTATTTACTATTTTCACTGCTGAAACAATAAAACAGATGGACTTTTTTAAATATATTAAAATACTCATAAAATTCCTTGTAATAATTAATAAATGTAATTTATTAAGTAACAAATACCCTTACATGATTTAATCAAAATTGCTTGGATAATATAGAATAATGCAACGATATTTAAATCCGTGATCACCATTTCTTTCTCTGATTAAAAATAAGAATATTTAATGTTTAAGGAAGATCGGCTTTTTTTTTCTTCTTCTTCTTGGTTCGGGCGATATTAAGAACAAATATTTTACCGGTAACAGTAAATTAATCAAAAATAGCTGCTTCAAGTCAGTTATGAGAACTGTAGTTTGATAAAAATCAAATTTTAATTTTAAAACGTGTATATGAAACCAAGCTATTTTTATATAAATACGGGACATTCAAAAAAGAATAACAGAACCGGCATTTTTCATGAATGAACGAATCAAGGTAAATAATAAATAATTTAGCTAATCTTAAAAGTGTGTGTAACACTAAAATGCTACAATTTGTGTAAAATAGCCTTTTAAATCGAAGGAAATTGAAGAATATAAATACACTGCTCAAAACAATTAAAGGATATTTGAAGTTTTATATAAAATAAAGATATAAACGAAATTTTTTTTTGCCGAAAATAGAAGAAGAGAATCACAAATGCAAATTTTTCTGGTTTTCAAACAGTGGAGTATGCAAATTTTGAGTTCGACGTCAAAAACGTCGCTTCAGCGGAACCGAATGAAATTTGACTTTCAACTGGATAAAAGAGAATGAAGACAAGGATGATCGGCATTCAGTGATTGCTTTGTTTCGATGAGTACGATGTCTCAGCGAAGTCATTTGACAGATTCAGAAGCTTTGAGAATTGTTGGTAGGTTAGAAGGGGGCCAAACTCAAGCCGAAGTAGCGCAAGCCATTGGAGGTCACAAAGTGTCATTTCCAGGATCTGGAACCGTTTTTTGGAGAGTGGATGTGCAGGCCGAAGACCAGGGCAAGGTCGTAGACGGGCAACAACGCCCAATGAAGATCGGTATTTAGCGTTAACAGCTCGGAGACACCGAACCATGAACGCTACTCTTCTCCAACAACACCTTCGCTCGGCTACAGGCACCACGATTTCAACTCAGACTGTTCGAAACCGGCTCCATGCTGTAGGTCTGTATGCTCACCGACCGATGGTATGTGTTAGATTAACATCAAGGCGTCGTCGCGACCGCAGGGAGTGGGCAACCGAGCATGTCAACTGGAGGAGAAATGAATGGAGCAATATTCTGTTTTCTGACGAGTCCCGTTTTTCTGTGCATCCGGATAATAGACGTATTTTCATCTGGAGGGACCGTGGCAGTAGGAATAATCCTGCGTTCGTGCACGAAAGTGTCAGATTTGGCGGTGGAGGAATGTTGGTGTATGGTGGCATCTCCATTGACGGGCGCACTGACCTCTACATCATTCGAGATGGAGCTCTGACTGGTCGCCGATATAGGGATGAGATTCTCAGACCTATTGTAGTCCCTTACGCTGCAGAAATCGGAGATAACTTCATTTTGATGGACGATAACTGCAGGCCACATCGTGCAAACCTGGTGGAGGATTTCCTTTTCGAGGAAGGAATCGTTCAAATGGAATGGCCAGCGTGTTCTCCAGACATGAATCCAATCGAGCACGTTTGGGACGCCCTAGGAAGACGAGTTTTTGGCCGCCAACAACCCCCACAAACTCTCCAAGAACTGGAAAGAGCTCTTCTGGAAGAGTGGGGCAGAATACCCCAACTCGTCATTAATAGCCTCATTGAGTCCATGCCTCAAAGGTGTTCAACGTTGCTGGCCGCCCGTGGAAACCATACCCCCTACTGAAAATGATTTTCTTTGAAGAAAACACCTTATTCTTTTTTTCTCATATACACAATTTGTGTTTTTTTCCTTTAGTACACAAATGCGCAATAAAATGCATTTTTTTCTGCCAAACATGTGTAATTCATTCTCATATAACCTACTATGTCTGTCGACCATGTATCAATCAGCTAAACAGTTTACCAGATACAAAATCTACCTAAAACTGCAACATCCTTTAATTGTTTTGAGCAGTGTATTTAATTTATTACATGAAAATACGATCACTGATTCTGAAACCTCGACGATGAGAAACAAGCTTCTATCTGGGCGTGGTATAAATGTAAACAAACAGCACGATGTGAAGTTTTGGTTCAGGGTTTGAAGTTGGATCCGACTTAACATTTTGGCGAAATGCGCGGGCCGTTATATATCACAGTAGCCTATGGTCACGCTTAAGGCAAGACTCCCTTATCATAAAACAGACTTGACAATCCGGAGAAAGTCTATGGGTGAAAATGCCCCCGATAATTGCCAACTTATTAGCTGACTTTGTCCTGTAAGTTACGCCACCTGGTGTATACTCCTGGTAATACTCCATAAACAAATGCATAGTAAAAAATTGAAAATGTTGTGTTATTGGCAAAATTGTATAAAATATTTTTCGAATTCCAGTAAAATAAAGGCGTAAAAAAAATATTTCGCACAATTATGTTCTGGCTTTAAAAAATGAAACATATCAAAATGAAGATTTAAATATAAGATTTATTGATATTTTTTCAGGGTACTTGTTAGTTATCCCGTCGACCAATTTCGCCAAAATATATATATCGCCAAACTACTCGCCAAGTTCTACAAATTGACACAATTTTTTATTTTAAATAACGAAAAAACAAATAAATTAGTATAAAATTAATAAAAATACAAATAAAACGTCGAAATATTGGTTTTATTGGCCATTATTGGCATTTAATCTTAAAATTAATTAATTTATGGCAAACCATTATTGGCATTTAATCTTACAATTTCGCGAAAGTAATTTGGTCGACGGGATAACTAACAAGTACCATTTTCAGTATATAGGGCTTTGCTGGTTATTATTTTTTTTTTAATCTTGGCACAATTTGGGCTTCGGAAAGAACGATTTGTTGCCGATTGATATAAACAATTATGAAAACAAAACGTATGAACTGTCAGCTTGTTTTAAAATAATTTACGGCACAGATGTCATATACATATTGGCGCGATTTTTTTCCGACGCCAATTTTGCGAAAACCTCGTTACCATATCATCTATATCCGGATAACCATATCAAGCAAAATAACGACAATTTGGTGCCAGTTAAGTATCCGGTGCGTATATGACATTGGCGCCAGAAAAAAATCGCGCCAATATGACATCTGAGCCGAATTTACATGTATAAATTTAGTTTGTAGATATTATTATTGTTTTTTATATACGATTTGTTTATATTTGTATATAAAATGGATAAATGACTTTTTTATATTAAATAAATTGTACAAATATTGGAAAATATTGCTTCTTTATGTGAAACAGTGAATATGCTTCCAGAAATTACGTTGCCAAATTTTCTTCTCTCGCCAAAGCCTCTATACTTGAAAAATACCGATTTATTATTATATAATGTAGTATTAGCAAATGTTCTGTAATCTGTTCCACAGTCAAAGTTGACTGCAAAAACGCGATGCTGGAATAATGTGGTATCAAGTATACGGTTTAAAAATAAAATTAATTTTGCGCCAAACTACACTTACGCCAATTGGCTCTAGGTCTGATTAAGGAAGAATACTCAAATTAAGATTTACAAACATCAAAATCGTAGCATGACAAGAATACGGTATTTGCGGAAAGTTGAGGGACATGCATAAATTTAAGTGATTATTAAACTTTATTTTTCCAATTTTTTAAGTGTTTATGATTTCAGTCTGTTTTTTTTTTTTTTTTTGTGTGCATCTATGCGTGTTTTAACTTCCATAAAATACTTTGATACATTTTAGTAAAACTTATATAACATATGTGAGTTAAAACAAGGAAATTAATTACGCACCAAACTATGCCCGCCAAGATATGCCAATTGGCTGTGGAGCCAATTATGAAACTTTCCATAGATTAATACATACAAACTTTATATGAAAAAACAGTGAAGCTTTCATCTAAAGTATGTTAAACTGAAATGATCCCCCATACCTTCAAAAATAAAACAAATGATAGGCCAATAAATAAATAAATGAGACTGTGCATTGAAACAAATTGAAGGAGCGATGTTAAATTAATACTGTAAGGTGAAATTAATTGTGAAAAGAAAAGAAATAACAGAAATAAAATAAATCACATATTTGAAAATATAAAAGAGAAAATGAAATATTTTAAATTTTCCGGTTCTAGATGCTATCCATTTAGGTACAGATGTCATATTCGCCCCATATTGGCGCGATTTTTTTCGGTTGCCAATTTGGCGAAAACATCAACAGCATAAACAACATAATCCGGGTAACCACATCAAGCACTTTGGCGCAAGTTAAGTACCTGTTGCCTATATGATATTGGCGACAGAAAAAAATCGCGCCAATATGGGGCGAATATGACATCTGTTCCTCCATTTATTTCAATAACTAATATCACTGAGAAATTCATGGTAAAATAATTTTCTTTCCTGATTATTATTATTATGATTGTCATCATTTATTTACATAATGGAATACAGCAGTAAACATTTTTTGTTTAACAGTAAAATAAGTTCATTTTTTAAATAAAATGTCTAGAACATATGAAAATTTTAAGATTAACAACTATCATTTGCAAACTACAAAGCACATCGTAAAGAAAATGGTAAAAGACAAATGGAAAACAAATTAAAAAATATTTCTGTTTCTCACATTAGATGGCGCTAGTCACGGGAAACCATGTGGTTTCTAACCACGTGTACAGCGGACAAAGGAAACTTAGCGAATGCGAGGCCTGTTATTTCGATAAGGAGGCCTTGGCTTAAGCATTTAAATTGGATGAGTTCTACCCGGAATATCTACGCAGATATTCATTGGTCCATTTCTAAATCAAAACTTTTTTTTTTATACATAGAAGGATAAATTGTACAAATATTGGAAAATATTGCTTCTTTATGTGAAGCAGTGAATATGCTTCCAGAAATTACGTTGCCAAATTTTCTTCTTTCGCCAAAGCCCCTATACTTGAAAAATACCGATTTATTATTATATAATGTAGTATTAGCTAATGTTCTGTAATCTGTTCCACACTCAAAGTTGACTGCAAAAACGCGATGCTGGAATAATGTGGTATCAAGTATACGGTTTAAAAATAAAATTAATTTTGCGCCAAACTACACTTACGCCAATTGGCTCTAGGTCTGATTAAGGAAGAATACTCAAATTAGGATTTACAAAGATCAAAATCGTAGCATGACAAGAATAGGGTATTTGCGGAAAGTTGAGGGACATGTATAAATTTAAGTGATTATTAAACTTTATTTTTCCAATTTTTTAAGTGTTTATGACTTCAGTCTGATTTTTTTTTTTTTTTTTTTTTTTTTTTTTTTTTTTGTGTATCTATGCGTGTTTTAACTTCCATAAAAAACTTTGATACATTTTAGTAAAACTTATATAACATATGTGAGTTAAAACAAGGAAATTAATTACGCACCAAACTATGCCCGCCAAGATATGCCAATTGGCTGTGGAGCCAATTATGAAAATTTCCATAGATTAATACATACAAACTTTATATGAAAAAACAGTGAAGCTTTCATTTAAAGTATGTTAAACTGAAATGATCCCCCATACCTTCAAAAATAAAACAAATGGTAGGCCAATAAATAAATAAATGAGACTGTGCATTGAAACAACGATGTTAAATTAATACTGTAAGGTGAAATTAATTGTGAAAAGAAAAAAAAATAGCAGAAATAAAATAAATCTCATATTTGAAAATATAAAAGAGAAAATGAAATATTTTACATTTTCCGGATCTAGATGCTATCCATTTAGGTACAGAGGTCATATTCGCCCCATATTGGCGCGATTTTTTTCGGTTGCCAATTTGGCGAAAACATCAACAGCATAAACAACATAATCCGGGTTACCACATCAAGCACTTTGGCGCAAGTTAAGTACCTGTTGCCTATATGATATTGGCGACAGAAAAAAATCGCGCCAATATGGGGCGAATATGACATCTGTTCCTCCATTTATTTCAATAACTAATATCACTGAGAAATTCATGATAAAATAATTTTCTTTCCTGATTATTATTATTATTATTATCATCATTTATTTACATAATGGAATACAGCAGTAAACATTTTTTGTTTAACAGTAAAATAAGTTCATTTTTTAAATAAAATGTCTAGAACATATGAAAATTTTAAGATTAACAACTATCATTTGCAAACTACAAAGCACATCGTAAAGAAAATGGTAAAAGACAAATGGAAAACAAATTAAAAAATATTTCTGTTTCTCACATTAGATGGCGCTAGTCACGGGAAACCATGTGGTTTCTAACCACGTGTTTTGCGGACAAAGGAAACTTAGCGATTGCGAGGCCTGTTATTTCGATAAGGAGGCCTTGGCTTAAGCATTTAACCCTCCGACTGTCTTGGAAAAGGGCAAAATTGTAATGTTGTTTTCTCTGCATTTTATTTGAAATGCTAAAAAAAGATGATTCTTTGAACATTTTATAAAAAAACTTCATAACGAATATGAATGCAATCCTTGGAAGTATTAATCATTATTCAATGTATTAAAAATACATTAAATAAATAGAATTATATTACTTTAAATATTGTTTGTATTGCAGTGAAACCTGGAGCTTAGTGAACGTATTAACACGGGCTTGTCAGTGAGGGGGTTAAATTGGATGAGTTCTACCCGGAATATCTACGCAGATATTCATTGGTCCATTTCTAAATCAAAACTTTTTTTTATATATAGAAGGATTAATTTTTTTGTAGTTTTGAAAGATCATTTATAATGTTGGCAACTGAGGTACTCCATTTCAGTAGAAAATAAAGGAAGAATAGTTGGAAAATAGTAATTAGATCTTATCTTTTTTTGCCCTTTTCCCGTAACAAATGAAAAAAAAATGGGTAATTAAAATACGTGCTTTTTTTGGAAAAAAATATAAATGAATGAATTTTGATAAAATATGGAGCTATTATAAACTGTATTTAATAATAAGTACCTATATTAATATTACAAACACATGAAGACGTATGAATCACTAGATACCCGATATATTTTTCTTTCTTTTTTTTTTTTTTTTTTTTTTTCTAGTTTCTTGAATGATAACATCTCTTTTTTTTCTGTATTATCTGACGATAGTGTCGTATTATGCATACTTTACTGTAGATGTTGTTTAAGGCTGGATCGTAAATGTCGAATTCTTCAACGGATGCTGCGAATGACCTATTTATATATAAAATAAAAGCGTGTGTTTTATGTCCTAAAACTGAAATATCCTATCACTATAGATATTTATATACATATACATTTTTTTCATAGGAGGCGACACTAAAATCTGAAAAAAAAAAAAAAAAAAAAAAAAAAAAAAATCAGAATTCCTGCTTTCTAGTTATGAAAACTCATTTTTCCATTTAAAATTAAGGTAAAAGAAATTAAAGTTTTACCGAAGTCTTTTTTACTTTTAATATTAAGTTTAACACTCTTTCTACGAGTATGTATCTATATATTTCTATATTATTTACAATAATTACTTTAATGGTCCTTCGCTCCCCTATTATCGACTATTCTTCTTGCTGACAGCTGGAAGTACGAAAATTTCATTTTCTCTGTTTAATTGTAGATGGCCCACTATTTTCATTTTATTTACTTTTTGCTGTGTCATGTTTTTTTATCTACTGATTTCACTGGTCATTTGGGCAAATAATTCATATCATTCTACATCTTTACCGCGTTTTGTTATCTGGTGAGTTGTGTATTTTATTTTCTTAACTGTTATGCATCTCATTAATACATTAATTCATGTTTTTGGGTATCTTATATATAATACTTTTTCTTTTTCTTGAATCTCCTCGTTTCTTTCAATTGTTTGGGCTTCAGTTGTTGGGGTATGTTATAAGGAGCTAAATATTGTCCTTTTAGGCATATTGTCGACAATATTCGATGAAATAACATATGTTTAGTATGAATTAAACTTGCGTAACTCCTCTGCTTATTCTGTAAGCTATTCATAGTTTCATGGTTTTTGAATTTCTGTTTTCCTATGGTATTTCCATTTTATTTTTATATTTTTGATTTCATTTTTATTATATACATATATATATATTTATATATATCTTACTTAAGGAATATTAAAATTCGGAAATGATCAATTTCATCAAGCTGATAAAACTGAAATACGTGTCTCTAAATACCATTATTTCATTTTATCGATTCTGCTGAGTCAGTTTATTACTTGCTGGCGCAATCCCTCGAAGAGGGGGGGGGGAGCAATGTTTGGTAGTTCTGTCCAAGAGTTATGGACAAAATTACTTTTTTATGCATGTTAACAGAGAACGTTGTAAAATTCTGTAATTTTTTTTTCATTATTATTGTCTGAGCGAAGCGAAGGCTAATACTCAGCGAAATATTACTGTCCGGACACTTTACTACTACGATGGATATTAACGCTATGTCCTACTAAAAAAAAAGCCTAATAAAAACTTTTCGTCAAGCATAACTCAAAAAATATTTGTCGGATTTCGTTTCTGATTGCACCAGAAGGTACCTATGACGGTCGCCTACTGAATGCACCTACTATGAAAAATAAGTTCCAAACCGTTTAAAAATTATATAGAAAAAACTCCTAAAAAAGCACAATTTATCTGCATACGTCACAGAAATTTGGTGTGCGTCACTTTCGCCGGTTGATGTTTTCGTAGACAACTGGTTTGAACACATGGAGCAAATAAAAAAAAAAAAAAAAATACGCACGCAGTAATATTGAATAGATCAGTTTCAACCACGTGATCACAAACCTTGCAATAACCCGTGGCAACCAGTTTTGGTGGGCAAACAAATAATAACACAGTATTCCGTACCACGGTGACCGTTTTTAGCCTGTTGTATAAAATCTAGCATATTGTATGACATAGAATTGTGGATGATTAAAACAAAAGACATGAGTGTTTATTGATCCGGGAGGTTATTTTTCTCTGGATGTCTGTCTGTCTATCATACAGCATGAAAATTTTCTTGTAAAGGATGATATTATTATGCAGTAAAACCTCCATAACGGACACACCCGATTAGTGGACACCTCTATTTAGCGGGCATTTTTTCGATTACCAACCTTTAAATTACTGTACATTTTTTATTCTCAGTAGCGGACACCTCCAAATAGAGGACAAATTCTGCCCTCCCGAGGTGTTCGCTATTCAGAAGTTTTACTGGTAAAACCTCCATAGCGGACACACCCGATTAGCGGATACCTCTATTTAGCGGACATTTTTTCGATTACCAACTCTTAAATAACTGTACATGTTTTACTCTCAGTAGCGGTCACCTCTAAATAGAGGACAAATTCTGCATTCTCGGGGTGTCCGCTATTCAGAGGTTTTACTGTATATAATATTGATAATTATTTTACAGGGCCGCACAAAAGAATAAGAATATATGAAATGAATATAAACTAAATTCGGTATTGGTAGATCGCTGATGGTAATGTAATTTTAGGATGTTGTTACAATCATCCGCAGAATGTTTTTAGAGTTTCGTTCATCTAACGAAACCCTACCTGTCTCACTCCTTTGTCTGTCTGTTTGTCCGTCTGTCACAGAGCCCGTTCTCAGAAACTATATATGTCGGATACTTCAAAATTTGCATACTTATAGCTGAATACCACACATCGAACGGCAAATAATAAAATTTTGAAAAAGTCTAATATTTAACCCTCTGGGCTCTAACTTGTGTATTTTAAGCAATTTTTCTAACTCAGCCCCTAATTTAATTAAGTTGGAGACATGAAATTTTGCATACTTATAGCTGAACATCTCACATCAAACGACAAATAATAAAATTTTGAAAAATGCTTAATATTTAACCCTTTGGGCTCTAACTTGTGTATTTATAGCAATTTTTCTAACTCAGCCCCTAATTAAGTTGAAGACATGAAAGTTTGCATACTTACAGCTGAACACTTGCGATAACACGATAAATCATAAAATTTTGAAAAAGTCATATTTAACCCTCCGGTCTTTAACTTCTGTAATTTAAGCATTTTTTCTAACTCAGCCCCTAATTAAGTTGGAGACATGACATTTTGCATATTTATAGTTGAACCCCTCACATCAAACGACAAATAATAAAATTTTGAAAAAGTCTAATATTTAACCCTCTGGGCTCTAACTTATGTATTTTAAACAATTTTTCTAACTCAGCCCCTAATTAAGTTGTAGACATGAAATTTCG
The DNA here is from genome assembly GCA_963932465.1 of Maratus speciosus. Lineage (NCBI taxonomy): Eukaryota > Metazoa > Arthropoda > Arachnida > Araneae > Salticidae > Maratus > Maratus speciosus. The sequence continues at coordinate 200,623,112 of OZ010790.1, read as the reverse complement.
CATACTTATAGCTGAAATCCTCACATCAAACGACAAATAATAAAATTTTGAAAAATGTCTGATATTTAACCCTCTGGGGTCTAACTTATGTATTTTAAGCATTTTTTCTAACTCAGCCCCTAATTAAGTTGGAGACATGACATTTTGCATACTTATAGTTGAACCCCTCGCATCAAACGAAAAATAATAAAATTTTGAAAAATGTCTAATATTTAACCCTCTGGGCTCTAACTTGTGTATTTTAAGCAATTTTTCTAACTCAGCGCCTAATTAAGTTGGAAACATGAAAGTTTGCATACTTATAGCTGAACACTTGCGATAACACGATAAATCATAAAATTTTGAAAAAGTCATATTTAACCCTCCGGTCTCAAACTTGTGTATTTTAAGCAATTTTCCTAACTCAGCCCCTAATTAAGTTGGAGACATGACATTTTGCATACTTATAGCTGAACACCTCACATCAAACGACAAATAATAAAATTTTGAAAAAGTCTATTATTTAACCCCCTTTGCTCTAACTTGTGTATTTAAAGCAATTTTTCTAAATCAGCCCCTAATTAAGTTGGAGACATGAAATTTTGCATACTTATAGCTGAGCACCTCACATCAAACAGCAAATAATAAAATTTTGAAAAAGTCTAATATTTAACCCTCTGAGCTCTAACTTGTGTATTTTAAGCAATTTTTCTATCTCAGCCTCTAATTATGTTGGAAACACAAAAATGTGCATACTTATAGCTGAACCCCTCACATCAAACGGCAAATAATAAAATTTTGAAAAAATCTAATATTTAACCTCTAATATTTTGTCTCGCGCAATTTTTAAATTTAAACTGCTTTGCAATACTATTTTTTGTTCATTTTGCGTAATGTGACGTAATTTGTTCTATTTCAGATTTCTATCGCATGTTAATGAATTTATTTTACAATATCTTTTCTCTTTTAAAATTCACATGTAAATATAGTTTTTATGGCGTAATTTTCAATAAGTGCCTGCTTTTTATATCTAATTATTTAATTCTAATTTGAAGGTTTTTTTCTGTTTATAATAGTAACGTGTAAATATATATTTTTTTTTTATTTGAAGCAAACATTATTGTTTGCGCAGTTTATACAGTTGGCAACAGTTTAAATTAATACTATTTTCTAAAATATGTAAAAAATATCTGTCAAAATGCTGAATATTTGAATTTAAAATAGAAATAAAACCTCACAAAATGAGTCAAATTAAAAAAAAAATAATGATATCTGCAGACCGGGATCTTCTATTGAATAAAATGATCTAAAAATTATTAAATTCCCATGTATAGCTTTTGCTCTTATAAATTTTTTTTAATGGAACGATTTTGTCCAACCTTAGCATTAAATATCTCTTAAAATAATTCTTCGATTTGAAAACTGTATGCATTAGTGTGTTGATCAAACATTTCGCTATAATACCGCCGATTTTCATATATTTGTATGCAATATTTTTCTTAATATTAACGAAGAAAGACCTCCGCTCACAAAAAATTCAAAACCGGCGGCGGTGACAGCGTTAGTTACTTTTTATAGAATAGAGAGATATATAAAAATGAAAACTTGTCTATCTGTCTGTTTGTATTTCTATAAAAAATCAACAATTTGGAAGCCAAAATTGTGAAGAGATACGTACATGTGTATTAAAACATGGCCGAGACAACTAAAGTAATCCGGAATCGAAATAACTTATAGTTAATTTTTAATTAATAAAAAACCACCAATTTACCAGCAATTTCTTATCAAATTTAAACATTTTTCGTTATAGCAGTTGCCAACAATTAAAAAACGCAATAAAATTATTACTACAACAATTAATTTTCTACTGCAAGATTTCCACGTGAAAAATGAAAATGAAATAAATAGTTTGCCGAATTAAAAAAAAAAAAAGGTTAATATTACATCATAACTTTTCTATTGCAAGATGTTCACGTGAAATATGAAAATTGTATAAATGGTTTGATGAATTTAAATGAAAGTGAATATAACTTCATAACTTTTCTATTTCAAGGTTTCCACGTGAAAGAGGAAAATATTACGTCATATTGGAAATATAAAGGGCATGGTGGATATAGTATAAGTCATATGAGTGTGAAAAATGTATTGAAGTATTATAAAAACACGATTAGGGAAATGTTGACGTATTTTAACATTATTGCTCCAATTATAAATTGAAATAAGTTCATTTATAGCTGTATTCTTTTGCGTCTGTTATATACATTCATACATTTTTATATAGCGTTTTCATATGATTCATTCAACAACATTTCGACTGCTTTTTTTAATGTTTGTTTTGTGTTGTATGTTAAATTTTGAAATTGATTTTTCAGAACAAACATCCTTCAAATTCTGGGCAACGCCGGCACTTTAGTTTGTAACAGATAAATGGCTTTTGTATCTGTACATCTAATTCTAATATTATAAAGCGTTATAATATTATAAAGTATGTAATATTATTAATGCTTGTACGTTTGTGAGGTGTTATCTCTGAAACTACATAGCCAACTTAAAAAAATGTTGGTGGCCATCTCTGCTCCGAACAAAAGACTATTTTATGTCAGTGCAAGAACCTACATCGCTGCAGGAGCAAAAAAGTTCTAAAATTGTGATTTCTGCGATATTGATTGGGTTAGAAACTTTAAATTTGGTGCGGTAGTTACTTTTAAGATGTAAATACTCGTAATGAACGCTCTCTAAAAGGTTCAATTTGACGGATAAACGTAAAAATTTCTAGAAAGGTTCTAAACTATGATTTATTTGGAATACTGAAATTTTTGGGATACTGTTGGGGTTAGAAACTAGAACTTTGGCATGGTAGTAATTAATAAGATGTAAATGCTCGTAGTAGAACGAATTCTAAAAAATAGAAAGACTAAACAAAGCGGAAAAAGATCTAAAGATGATCTAAGTAACGAAGAACATGGAACTGTTAGGAATATAAACATGAAAATCGACATGGCTGTATTTATCATAACGTAAATTCTGGCAATAGAACAATTTCTAAAAATGTCGCTATATAAAAAAGTGCAGAAACAAAAAACTTTGAAAAATTTTCTATTTCTCTGTTACTGCTGAGCCCAAAATCTTGAAATTTTGCTTCGGGTTAGTTTTAAAATATACAATTGTCTCTATGAATGGTTTCAAAAAAATTTAAAATTTAAAAAGATGAAATGAACGGAAAGCGATCTCAATTACCATTAATTTGGAATTATTAGGTACAGCAACTTTAAATATTTCATAATGCTGCATTTCCTCCGCAAAACATGCGATTTAAATGCAACAAAACTGATAGATACCCACCTAGCAATAAATAAATTGTGTAAATATTGAATAAAGACCTGTATGAAACAGTGAGTAGGTTGCCCGAAAGTACTTGTTAAAGTGTTCCTTCTCTAGGCTTTTCTCTCTCTCGCCAAGGCCACTAACAGAGGGAAGTGTCGTTTTAAATGTGATATGAATTTTTTATCTGATTCATTTTTCTAGACATTTTATCATAAGGTCATATTCTCAATTATCATTAGCAGATTTTTTTATATTAACTTATTCTGGTGAAATTTTGTAATCGGGTTCATATTGGCGTATGTTAGCTTGCATGATTTGCTGAATAAATATGTATGGATTTGTAAATTACTTCAAATGACACTTTGACAGCTCAAAAGTTATGCAGACGATATATTCAGATCTTGTGTCATACTTTATGTTGTAATCATTGCCGATTTCTTTTATTTAATGCATGCTAAATACAGCTCAACTTGTGCAGAATATGTTTGAAAACAAAACAATACAGCATATGTAGTGGCCAGCATACACTCATCATTTAAATCCGATCGAGCATATCTAAAACACACTCTAACGAAGCATTGCATGCCACTTTTGATGTATTCGGTACTTTGATACTATATTAGATTTTGAGAAGAGAATTCCTTAGATGTTATCGACAACCTCATTGCATCCGTGGAAAACAGATATTGTACAATATTAACTATTCCGGGGGAGCACACACCATATAAAGTATAGTCCATTCTTTTTAAACATCATATATTTGTCATTTAAAGTTACTCAAATTGGTGCGGAGCGTCTGATTATGCTCTTGACATCATTTTATTCAGTTAAAATTCCGATATAAGTAAATTAGTGTTTCATTTTCTATTTTACTTTTAATATATTGCGTACTTTCAATTTTATGTCCATGCATGGCTGTCTTGAATGGTTTGATTTCCCATTTTTTTAAACAGTGTATACGAATTTATATATAAGATTTTGTAATTCTACAATTCGTTTATTTTCATCATTTCAATTTTTCGCAGTATATGGACAATTAAAGATAACATCTCATTTTCTTTGCTTCCACATGTTATTATTAAATCTATGTTCTCAGTAATATCGCTCAGACTAATCCCTCTGAGGGAAGTCCTAGTTTATATGTTAAGTTCAACATAAAACGATATTATTGTTTAATTAATCCCCAGTAGAAAAGGATACTAAAATTGTGTTTTAGAATACCCTCTTAATATTCAAGTGCCAAGTAGAAAGACGTTTAGCATATGAAGCGACTGGATAATAACTACTGAAATAGTCAAACTTCTAAAAAGAAATAAAATCAATGGCCGTTACGTGTTATCAAGGATAATTAACTCGAAAGCAATAATATTAGTTTCTAGAAGATAGAAATTTGAATTCGAAATTTGGATTGCTTTTTTTTATTCAATACTCTTAAATGCGATGGAAATATTAACGAGTAATTAACTGCTCCCGAAAGCACAATTATAGATTTTCAAATTATCCAGAGAAAGAAAAATGTGTACTACAGTTACGTATTACATTTATAAATTATGCAACAAAAATCTTTTGAAAAAGTTACATATATGTATGGCTTTTTGACAATATATTTTATTATTGACTTTGATATAATATGATATTACAGTTTTTTATCCTATAACGCATTCTATACATCTTGATCTTCTTTATTGATTTTGTACTTTTTTTGTATATAGAAATTAATCTTTTTATTTTTATTTTTATTTTATTTATTTATTTATTTATTTATTTATTTATTTTTTTTTTTTGTAAATTATCGTTCTTACAGTTCGAAACCTTTCAGATACAAATGGTAAATTCTGTAATAAAAATCTTTTGAAAAAGCTACGTATATGTATGGCTTTTTGACAATGTGTTTTATTATTGACTTTGGTATAATATGATATCATAGTTTTTTATAAGCTGTTTTTGTATAATTTAGTGTTACTTTATAAAATATTGTAGAGGATATATATTAAAAAATATATTTCTAATTTTAGTTGAATATTTTATTTCTCAAACGTCAATTTTCTCTATTTGTATGTTTTACTTTTGCAGGATGAGCAATATTTATTTTTTGTTATATAATCTTATTTTGCGAATTTTCTTTTTCTTTTGCATGAGTTTACAGCAGTATCAGATGATTCTGTATTTTCTATATGACGATTATATTCGTCTGCCAGTTTACTGCATATAAAAGCTGGCATAATTTATCCCCCGATCTGGCTAGAACCGTTATTAAGTTATCGTTGTTAGCAGTGGTGGGATTCAGCCGGTTCGCACCGGTTCGGTAGAACCTGTTGTTAATTTGTCTTTAGTTCGGCGAACCGGTTGTTAAAATGATACTTCGAATGCGAAATTCGCATTTATATTAATTTGCTTTCTTTAAATGTTTATCTGCACAACATTGTTTTGCAGGCATAACTTTGTGATAAGTCCTGATTAATTTCATTTAATAAGATAACATTTCCTTTGGATCAATAATATATTTTTTCTTCATCAGTCCTGTAAGAGAAAATTCAACTTAAACGAAATTTTGAAGAATTTTGGTAACTAAATTGACAGTCCTAGGCTAATCCCAGTTATATGGTAAGGTTGTTGAAAATTACACTAACTGCTTATCTATATTAATAAAAGAAAGTTTTGCTCTGTCTGTGTGTGTGCGATGGCTAGCAAAATCTACGGCACGTACGAGACTGAAAATTTTTGTGAGGTCTAGCTCAAAATGTCACCTGATGCACCTGAGACACAGAATTTAAAAATTCTAATAATTAGTTTATTTATTGAAAATCGCAACTCACTCTCATTAAAAACTTAACTCGGTCCTTGCGAGAAAGAAAAAAGCTCTGCCGCACGCACAGAAACCTTATTTACGCATCAATTGGAAATGAATAACGAAAAGAAGAAATTTCGGGGGTATTTTATCATTATTTATTAACTTACATCGGTCAAACCGCTTAGTAAAGTTAAAAAGAAAGACATATGCTGAAAGATCTACGTCTCAAATATCGCAATCAATTAAAAAAAAATATCGCAGTTAACCCCTTGAAAAACAATTTTCAAAAAAGGTCGTTTTTCCGAAAAACTTTTTCTCCCTTATTGCAACGCCCCTCCAGGGCACAATTTTGGAGGTACCGACAAATCAAAAATATGTTCTTAAAGTGAAACCCTTTTCTAATCGGTGGTGCAATTGGTTTAAAACAAATATGAATTTTAACACTTTCAAGTACACCGGTAAACACAGGTCACTTTGCGCCTCACGAAGACGATATTTTTTTCTACGCTAAAAATAACTAAACGACCTTATTCTTTTTTTAGCATCTTAATAAATAGACCAGATTTACATCACCTACAAAAATTTTGAGACGTTCGAACGGGTAGAAATATTTCTTACAAAATAAAATGTGTGAAAATTTTGACGAAATTAGCAAACATCTGAGTGTTTCGTTGGAGTTTCGCTCCTTCAGGGCGAAATTTTAGAGGTACTGACAAACCAATAATATGTTCGTAAATCTGAAACCGTCTTCTTATCTATGGGACAATCGGTTTTAAAAAATAGGAATTTTAACCCTTATAAATACACCGGCAAATGCATGTCATTTCGCGCCTCAAGGAGACGATATTTTTCTACGCTAAAAGTAATTAAGCGATCGCATTTGAACACAATCTTTTAAGAGTATCTCAAATTCAGATGGTATTGAGATTCTCAATAGATCAGATTTACAACATCTACAAAAATTTTGAAACATTCGGACGGGTAGAGATATTGTTTACAAAATAAAATATGTGAAATTTCGACGAAATCAATTAAAATCTGGGTATTTCTTCGCGGTTTCGTTCGCTTTCGGTGCTAAGGGTCATTCATCACGGGCCCAGGCAACGCTATTATTCGAATAAACGGTACTTTGCTTTGCCACGGTATGTTCCTTGTTATCGCTGATCTATAGCTAATACTTAAATCTTCAGATTTAGATCTATACTTTCAACTGCACATTTTTTTATATTGTTCTTCATATCTTAGAAGTTTTTTAAATGAAAGTAGTTACTTTCGTAAATTTAACAAATCCAAAATTTTGATAAGTTCCTCTAGTCTTATAATTCATATTTAGAAAAATATTTTTCCAGCTTTAACAAATGAAAAGACATTGTATGATCTAAACTTGCCGAATCATGATACTTCGTATTTTACGAATTTCCAACGTTGTCTAGCCTGTTTCTTCTTCTTCTTCTTCTTCATCTTTCTTTTTTTTTCTTTTATGTACTAAGAAATGTTAAAAATTCCTAAAATTTCTAAATGTCATAACTCGAGAAGTTTTGGTCTTGCAAAAAATTGTCTCACTAGCAATAGCATTAATAATATTTTTCTAAATATGTTATATACAACTTTAGGTCATGATCATGGGTTAATTCTTAAACTTACATTTCTGCTATTTTTATATTATATTCTTTATTGTTTTGATGCATTTTCTGATAGAAATTATGATCAGGGTTTCATGGTTGCCGAATATTTATTAACGTCCTTTTATAGGGCAACAAGTTTCAGGATTTTTTTTTACCATACCAAATTCATCACCAACAATCATACCAACCACACCAAAGGATCAAAGTTTTTTTAACAATGTTCTTATATAATTGGAAAGTGTTTCATAATCTATGTGTGATGCTTCATTTTTCTTTCATTTTTGTACATCAAAAATCATTCGGGCAGCGAACCGGTTGTTAAATTATTTGAATCCCATCACTGGTTGTTAGGGTTGTGGTAAGGAGCACAAAAATAGTGCAGAAATGTGTGAGTGATTAATGTCTTCTGCTATGGCACTACGAATTTTTGTGATATGTTTTATCACTTTGCTAATTGAATCATCAAACAAACTTTATTCATATATTGACAAAAATTATTATAATAAAACCCAATGAAAGAAAAATGAATTATACATATTTTTAAATACATTTTAATGCGAAATATTAATTATTTATATAACACTATTCCAAACAATTTCCCCTAGTTTGAATTACTACGTTATTTTTAATTTGAGGTTCTACAATATGCAATACACCTAATTCCTTATATACAAATATATTGGTCATGGTAACATTCTTCTGTTTGTTAAGGAAACGTTTATTGAAATTAAGTGTTCCTTGAGACATCCCAAAAAGTGTTTTCTCCTCATTTATATTTTTAATATCTGAACTTATCTGTTCCCTTACACATTGATACTAGAGTTCACAGAATTTACTACTACACTTCTTTCGGTGAGCTGGTTTCTCGTTTTTCTAATTGAAAAAAAAAAAAAAAAACTCATTATACTTTTACGTATTTTAAATATATTATTAATTAATAATTTTAAGGTACTTTTACACTTTTCCGCATTTCAAAATTCCATATGTTTATCCTTCATTCATTTATATTCTAAAACTAGTATCATAATTTTAAGATTATTTTTTTTATGTATAATAATTTACAAACGTTATATAAAACACTCTAAAAAAAAATAAGACTGTGATTTTATTATTTTACCTTCAAAATTATATTATTTTGCATTAAAAAAAATAATAATAAATAATAAATTAAACTCCATTGCATTACTCATATTTATTGTCTGTATTTTGATTCCAACGTACATAACTTATTATTTCCAGAATTCGTGTTTTTTCCTTCGCGTAGTGTTATTAATACTTTTATCCATTTGGTGAATTGGTTTCTTTTTCTTTTTTTTTTCTTTTCTTTTTTTTTTTTTTTTTTTACATAGAGGATATCGCTATACTTTTACTTATTAAATAAAATGAATTATTCATTTTGTTTTTGTACATATACGATTTTGCCTATAATACATGAAATATTTATCAATCTTTCAACTGTATATTAAAACTGGAACTATACCTCTACACCTCGTGGTGTTTAATATATATTTTGAGTGTGTTTTTAGAATATATATTTTTGAAATAATTTAATATTGGAACTATACCTTTATTATGTTTTATGCCTAATGATGTGTATAATATGTAAAACACGCTCTTCCATAAATATTACAAAAAAAAAAAAAAAAAAATCCAACATTCGTGAAATATTTCCTTTCAAAACGAAAAGCAAAAACTTTTAAAACTCCGACGTGTGTTAATTATGTTCAACAACTGTGATTTAACGGTAACTTACGAACGAAATTATTTCCAGAATGAATGTGTGTTCCCTTGTCACAAGGGTAATTAATACTACTCGCCATTTGGTGAGCTGATTTCTTTAATTTTTTTTTCTTTTAACAGATTGCGCTATATTTTTACTTAATTTAAAATGAAATTATTAATTCTTTCTTTTATTATACGTATACGCTTTTGCCCTTAAAAATCCGATTTTTGATCATTATTAAAATTATGTATTAAAATTTGAACCATTTTGTGTGTGTGTGTGTAATATTTCGTATAACTGATGAACTGCAGTATTTCATTATTTGAAAAAAAAATTGCCAACGGATGCGAATTATTTTATTTTGCATTCAATCGAAATACATAACCATATGAAACACCAATGTATAATTGTATTGACCTACTATAATTTGATATCAGATTGCGCAGCACATTCTTTCCTGAATTCGTGTTTCTACTTGTCATGTTGTGGTTATTACTGGTCTGCCTTTGACTATCTGATAGGTTTTTATTTCATTTTGTAACAGATTCCACTATATTTTTATTTACTATTAAATACAATTTTTAATTAATTCCTTTATTATACATATATGGGAATTCTCACAATCTTTTGACTTTTGGGAAAAAAATCTGACAAAATTAAACTTGCAAAAATAACATTTTAATCTGATAGAGGAATGCCTTAATGATTCAAAATAAGAAAAAAATGGACAGAAGCGAAAAAAAATTTATTTAACTGAGGTTTATGTTAAACTTCCGAGTTTAAATTTCCTTACCATTTTACCCTATAACTTTTTATATTCCTCTACATTTTTACTTAAAATGAATTTGCATAGTACCCACAGGACATTCAGATAAGAATTAATAACAATGTAGTATTTCTAATACAGAATTTTTGTATAACATTGTCTTAAAGGGGTGTTAAAGAAGGGACGTTAAGGTAAAAAAAAAAACTCGAATGGTATTGGAGAAAAAGGACGAATTGGTAAAAAAAAAAAAAAAAAAAAAAAAAAAAAAAGGACGGTAAGGATGGAACGGTAAGGAAAATTACCACCTATTTTTAGGAAAATCATATTAAGACTAAGTGTTAGCCACAATGTTCATTCATTTTTAGAAACAGTTTGTTAACATTGGATTATTATTATTTTTTTTAATTTTTCTCGAAAAGTGCAGGAATAAACCCTGGGGGCGGTGAGACTACCAATAAAGCCGCGATGCTTGAAACTGATATTTAAATGCTGATTTAAATTCTACAGTAAATTTCCTACCAAAGAATTTTAGACATTATTTCTCTAGCATACTTCTGCATGAAAAAAAAAAAAAAAAAAAAAAAAAAAAAAAAGTGAAAAAATTTTGTGGCTGTATCTGAAATGATTTTCTGTATAATTTTAGAAGAGGGATGGTAAAAAATGTAAAACCCAGGGACAGAGTTTAAAAAATAATAACAACCCTAAAAGTGTGTGCAGGTTAATTTTAGCTACATATTTATATAAAACAATAGTTCCAGTTTCAGAAAAAAAATACATCGAATTATTTTTATTGAAACAATTTTATCCGGACAACTCCAAACTTAAAAATCGGCATCAGGGACACAGGACGGAAGATGAGCTTTCCTGGTATTTGGACCCCCCAACATCGTTCAAAACTTATTTATCTCATTAATATTGTTATGTAATCATGCAATGGGGTGTTCCCAAGTATATGAAATAAAAAAAACCCCACAAAAATGCATTAAATAAAAAAAATATTATTCAGGGACATGAAAGTCAAAAGATTGTGAGAATGCCCCATATGCTTAGCTTATGCTCTTAAAAAATATACCATAACTTATCATTATTTCAATTATGTATTAAAACTGGAAGCTTAATTTTATTATTTTACATGTATAATAAATTGTATAATTTATGTATCAAACTCTTATATAAATTTTACCAAAGAGAGTGAAAAAATAAAAAATGCTAATGTTTGGCTATATTTTTACTTATTATTAAATACAATTTTTAATTCATTCTTTTATTATACACATATGCTTAGCTTATGCTCTTAAAAATTCAAGAACTTATCATTACTTCATTTATATATTAAAACTGGAAGCTTAGTTTTATTATTTTATATGTACAATAGTTCGTATAATTTTTGTAACAAACTCTCACATAAATTTTACCAAAGAAAGGAAAAAAAAAATTCTGATTTTTGGGAAATATATTATTTCGTATTCAAACGAAAGACAGAAACATTTGAAACCCCACTGCATTAATCATATTCAACGGATGTAATTTGATATCAACTTACACACCACATTCTCTCCAGAATTCGTGTTTCTCCCTTGTCGTGCGGTTTTTGTTTTTTCAAAGTTTCCTTGAAACACCCCAAACTCGTCATCCTCTTCTGTCCCTTCCCACCCTTAACTCAATTTCCCCCTTATACTCCGTCTCCAAAATTAAATCACCCTTAACAACCTGCCGTGTCTTTTTTCGATCCAGATGTGCATTTAGAATTACCCCAGACATGTTGAATAAGCATACATTTAAACATCCTTTCCCCTCAAGTTCCACCAGCGCAGGAAGTAGAGTATGTCCCATGCATTTAATCATATGCAATGTCGCCGAGCATATAATAGGAGTCAAGTAGGGGGTGCAACGTATTGGGGTGTCTTCCCTTCCCTGTGTTTCGTGAACACATTTTTTTTTCATTTCAACCGGGGTCATATGTCCCATCAACAGCACTTCCTTCACGAACAAGAAGGACGGCAGTCGTTTTAAAGTGGATCATTTTTTACCACGCACGTGCTGAAGACACCCGTAAAAAATGGATTTTATTCTGTAACGCATTAAGAAGACACTTGTGACTCATATGCTTCGGTAATTTATCTATAATCTAGATTTGAAACATAATCCCCTATTCTGTGTCTAGAGCAGAGGTGATTATGTTATTACTTCAAAAATGAATTGGTGGTATTAAGAGCCTCGTAACGTTTTAATGACTTCTGTTCCGTAATTACCTGAACATTTAAATGTAGATTGATAAGATTTAGTTCCGGAGTGTTAGAAAGAGTCCGGAAACATTGTTAATTTAGTATTAATGCGTTTCTGTGACTGGATTTATTTCTGCGAGTGATTTCTTTATGCTAGCTTGTATTCAGTTTAAACTTTAGAATATCTTGTAAATTTAAAGACTGTTTGTGTGTCAAAGTAAATGGATAAATAAAATTATAATTATTCCAATTCCTATTCCTATTATTTTAATAAATTTTGCTTGCGAAAGCTGTTGCTTACAGGAAATTTACGATGTCATGCATCATCCTCAAGCAATTATCATAAAGCATTCCACTTATTAATTGCACATTTTATTACTACTTACTATTAATCGCTTATTGTAAAGTACTAGATATTTTAGACAACTGAGCTTATCAAAGCTTAGCAAAGCCTGTATTATTTTAAGATTAATGTTTTGCTGTGATTGAAATCGTTCGTTGCTATGACTATGAATTTATTCTTGAAATTATTTTCGTCTCTCTTGCTTCTATTTGTTAAAAACGGACAAAAGATATTTTAATAAGAATTTATGTGTTATAAAGAAATGACTAAATAATAATTAAATTCTTCTGGAATCCATCATTCAAAAAATATTCTGCTGAACAAAATTATCGTTTAATGGACATTTACAAACTCATGTGTCATCTTTGCGCACATATCATAAATGGAATGAATGTATTGCATTAAAGCTAATAATCTTTCGATTAGCTCAAAAAATAAATATTGAAAAGTATTATATGAAGATATTTTAAAAATTATCCGAGTACAAGATTAATATAAAATTACTGAATTACGTCAAAAAATAATTTTAAAGAAATTTCTAAAAAAATCGAGAAGAAGTAAAATTATATAATAATAATAATAATAATAATAAAATGTTAACATAGTGTTGTAATTTATTTAAATGTTTTAACAATAAACGAAAAAAAAAGTAAAATAAAATAATAATTAAAAATATCAGACTTTTTTTTTTTTTAATTGATTTTTTAAAAATTCTGGAAAAATAAAGATTAACTTTGCCAAAGTAAATCATATATATTTTTTTATTTTTCTTGTTTATGTATAACTGTGTAATTTCCTAATATAATATTTTTTTATGGATTTTAACATTAAGGAAATTTTTAGAGACCTTTCACACTATACATGCTAGTATTGTACAGGGTTATTTAAATTTGGGCTAAATAAATTTTTGATTTGTGAAAGGGTAACACTGTTTTGGTTATCATAATGAATTTTTATTAAATAATTCAACAACAATTATTTTTTATTGTAAAGAAAATATAGTAGAGCGCCGATTATCGAAACTCCAATTAACCGAGCTTCTAATTATCCGAACAGCCTATTTCTCTCTCTTTTTTTTTTTTTTTTTAATAATGATGAGAATGTGTATGAGATTTAAGATGAAAAAGAGATTGAAGAAATGAAAACGGATGCTCTGAAAATGACCCAGATCCATCACATAACGAAGACTTTGAATGTTTGGAAAACGCTATGAAATAGCTCGAACGGCAGAAGAACTTTGATCCTATTCAACTAACGTATTTAAGATAAATTCGAGATATGGCAGCATTGGAAAAACATCTTCTTTGAAACAAGCAACAATCGAAAGCTTTTCTGCTTAAATTATAATTTCTAGAGTTCAGAAAATGATAAAAAGTACAAAAAAAGAAAATTTTAAATGATAAAAAAAAGTAAAAAAAAAAACAGTTTTTAAACACGCTAGCACTAACTGGTACTGCCAGTCCTAAGCATGGATAAAGTGTGAACGTTTAAGTATCGTCAGGAACATCCATTAAATTGTCTGTTAATTTATCCAAGCTTTCGCTTATCCGAACTAGGGTCGGTACCGACTCGTTCGGATAATCGGCGCACTGCTGTATATGGATTTTACATGAAGATACTACGTTTCTACTATAAAACAAAGCGACAATTGTTTCCTAACCTAGCTTTTATCTGTATTAAGGTTTACAAAAATTAATATAACATCTTCCGACTTAACCACGATTCCGAAGAACGTTCTTTTATATTTTGAAACATAAACATAAGCAACAAATAATTTCCAAGATTTGAAGAAGCATATCTGAAACAAAAGCCTATTTCGGTGCCCATAATTTTCCGAAACGTATCCGAATGTTATTACAGTCGTGAGCAAAACTTTAAGACCAGTAGCCGATTTTGGCATTTTAGCAGAAAGCATCATTAACGCCGAATATTACGCCATCTTATGCGTCGATTGCGTCAGACACGTTCGCTTGCTATAAGTATCATCCCCCGTCTCATTTCTCGCCAGTTGTTTTGCGGATTTAACCGTTGACGATGCTGTTTTAAAATTTTTGCAATGGTCAAAAACCATCATTTTCAATTACAAAAAGGGCATAAATAGTTGTCCTGAATAAAGTTGGCTTTTCTGAACGTGAAATAATTAAGAGGGTACATGTGTGCAAGACTGCTGTTTATCAAGCTGTCAGTAAATTTAATATTTCGGGAAAGTACACTGACTTGAAAAGAAGCGGTCGGCCAAGAAAAACTATTGCTCGTGGTGATCATGTGATTTCCTAGCAGTTTGTAGTATAATAAATCAAAATCTTTCGTCAAACGTCTTGAAATAGTGCTCAAAATTACGTAGGTGTCCTTTGCAGCCAGAGTATGTTCACCCTTCTTTCAGGAGGCTGTTGGAGATCGCATTACCATCCTTCGGATCGCATGATCATCACGAGCACTAGTATTTCTTGGCCAACCGCTTCTACTCAGGACAGTGTATTTTCCCGAAATATTAAATTTACTGACAGCTTGATGAACATCATTCTTGCTCACATGTACTCTCTTAGTTTTTTTCGTGTTCAGAAAAGCCAATCTTATGCAGGGCAGCTATTTCTGCACTTTTTGCAACTGAAAGTGACGATTTTTTACCCATTGCAAAGATTTTTTTTTTTAAAAAGCACCGTCTACTTTTAAATCCACAAAATAACTGGTAAGGAATGAGACGGGGGGGGGGGGTTATTTATAGCAGGCGAACGAGTCTGACGCAATGACACATAAGATGACACATAATATTCGGCCTTAATAATGCTTTCTGTTAAAATGCTAAAATTTGGCAGCTGGCCTTAAACTTTTGCACACGACTGTACAATGTATTAACCAATTTTCTCTTCTAAAAATATAATTTCCAGATCAATTTCCAGAATTTATACCTTAAAGATTTTCTACTTCTTCAAGTAATAAAATAGTGTTAATTTTAATGTTACTGTTAATTATCTTAATTTAAATGTTAATGCTGTTCATTTAAGATTTTTGTAGAGTACACAGATGTTTAATTGAGAATTTATGGCATCTAAAGAAACCTGTATCTTCTACTGTGAGAACTGTTTAAACAACTGTAAAAACTACACTCATATATTTTTCCGAAAATTGTGGGCAGCAAAAAAAAAATTTTTTTTTCAGAAATATTTCCTTAAATATCCGAAATGTATTGTTTCTCCTTACTATTTTAGAATAATATAATAGATCATCTCCGTTTTGCTAAATGCACAATATTTCAAAATCCATCGGCAATTGAGTATTTTATTAAGAAGTAATAATGGTTTACTTTATTTATAGATAACATTTTTCATTTTTTTTTTTTCACCGTTTCACATTTTTTCTGCATTATCATCTATCCCTATAAACGGTTCACCTAATCTTGCTATAGCTATTCGTTGGTAAAAATACTCATATCCGAAAACGTTTCTTTCTGTTGGCAATGAATTTTCAAATCTAACTAGCGAGAAGATATAGGATTTAGGATTTATGCGCAATGCAAATTATTGCAATAACTGATTTTTTATATAACGATAAAATGCAATTCTTTTTATTTTTATTTACTTATGTTGCGTCAAACGACAAAAATATTTTGTTAAATATATTTTATATTGTTACTAGGGGGCTCTGCCCCCTACGAGCTACGCTCGCCAACCCCCGTTCAGGCACACCAAAATCCAAAAAGCACGCTAATTGCACGCATTTGATCGGCTTTAAAAATATTGAATTAAAATTTAAAAAAAAAAAAAAAAACAGTAGCGATCTCTCTGTAAACGGGTTTCCATTCGTTTTCCTTGGATTGGGGATTTTTAAGACCAAATCTGTTGCTGTTAAGAGATACAATGGCTGTTTTCGTATTTAATTAAACACATTAGTTATTTGAAAATAAGCTAATGTAAAATGAATTAAGTAAACAGTGTCATTGTCTCCCGGTATTTTTTAGCAGCGCTATAAGATAGTTCTTTTAAATAATTCATTTTAAATGTATCGTTTCAAATCTGACGTAATTTACACCAAACTTTTATTTCTCTTATTAATATTCACGTAAAAATACTTTTGTTGTTAAAAAGAAATATTATTTGCGCTGTCTTCGAATTCACGATAATAGTTGAAAAGATTATCTCAAAAATATCTCGCGCAAATATATTTTTCAATTTAAATTGTTTTACCATATTTTTTGGGCATTTTAAATATGACGTAAAATTCAAGTGTAAATATGGTTCTTATGACGTAATTTTCCTGCTTTTAACATGTAATCATTTAATTCTAATTTTAAAGTTTTTTTTTCTGTTTGTAATAGTCACGTGTAAATAAATTTTTAATTTGAAGAAATATTTGATATGATAATTTGTTTCGCTGTTTATACAATTGGCAACAGTTTAAATTAATGACATTTTCTAAAATTTGTAAAAAACATCTCTCGAAATGCTGAAAATTTGAATTAAAAATAGAAATAAAACCTCAAAAAATGCGTCAAATAAGAAAAATAAATGCAATCTGCGCATTGGGAACTTATAACGTATAAAATGATCTAAAAATGATTAAATTCTCATGCATAGTTTTTGCTCAAATAAAACTTTTTTAATGGAACGACTTTGTCCACCTTTAGCATTAAATATCTCTTAAAATAATTCTTCGATTTGAAAACTGTCTACATCAGCGTGTTTATCAAACATTTTTCTATAATGCCACCGATTTTCATATTTTTGTATGCAACAGTTTTCTTAATATCAACGATGAAAGGCCATGCTTAAGCATTCAAATTGGATGCGGTTCAACCCGGAATATCTACGCAGATGTTCATTGGTCCATTTCCAAATCAAAACTTTTTTTTATATATAGAAGGGTATCGCATCGTTTAATAACAAAAACAAAACAAAATCATTGACTGTCAATCAACAATCTTCTTTAGGCTTCGTAGCTATATATTTCTTCGAAGTTCAGGTAAATTGAAAGGAAAATTAGTTAATTTGCTAAATTAGTTAATTATATATATTTTTTAAATATAGTTAATTTTAAAAGTACATTCTAATATGTAATGTACCTACTTAGATTTTTTATTGATAATGGGTTTTATGATTTTCTAAAATTATTATGAGAAGAAAATAATGAAATTCAATTATACCAAAAAATATTACTATAATATAATTATTATATTTGAAATATTCTGTGCCTAAACAGCAGAAATTTCACTGTATTTAACCATATCATTAACCTTGTAATTAATCATCCTAATAATTGGAGTAAACTGTCCCTCGCAAAGGAATTTATCGTAACAAATAGATCAAGAGGTATAGCTGTCACAGTATGAAAGCTTTTCATCGTTCTTGAAATGAAATATCGATTTCCGTAGTTTATTTCTTCTACATTTACAGTAAATCTTATAAACTAAAAGTAATTACTGGAATGATATATCGAAATTTAGAGGATAGTTATTTTATTTAAGACTAGGGGGCTCTGCCCCCTACGAGCTACGCTCGCCAACCCCCGTTCAGGCACACCAAAATCCAAAAAGCAAGTAATTGCACTCATTTGATCGGCTTTAAAAATATTGAATTAAAATTAAAAAAAAAAAAAAAAAAAAAAGTAGCGATCTCTCTGTAAACGGGTTTCCATTCGTTTTTCTTGGATTGGGGATTTTTAAGACCAAATCTGTTGCTGTTATGAGATACAATGTCTGTTTTCGTATTTAATTAAACACATTAGTTATTTGAAAATAAGTTAATGTAAAATGAATTAATTAAACAGTGTCATTATCTCCCGGTATTTTTTAGCAGCGCTATAAGATAGGTCTTTTAAATAATTCATTTTAAATGTATCGTTTCAAATCTGACGTAATTTACACCAAACTTTTATTTCTCTTATTAATATTCACGTAAAAATACTTTTGTTGTTAGAAGGAAACATTATTTGCGCTGTCTTCGAATTCACGATAATAGTTGAAAAGATTATCTCAAAATATCTCGCGCAAATATATTTTTCAATTTAAATTGTTTTACCATATTTTTTGGGCATTTTAAATATGACGTAAAATGCAAGTATAAATATGGTTCTTATGACGTAATTTCCCTGCTTTTAACATGTAATCATTTAATTCTAATTTTAAAGTTTTTTTTTCTGTTTGTAATAGTCACGTGTAAATAAATTTTTAATTTGAAGAAATATTTGATATGATAATTTGTTTTGCTGTTTATACAATTGGCAACAGTTTAAATTAATGACATTTTCTAAAATTTGTAAAAAACATCTCTCGAAATGCTGAAAATTTGAATTAAAAATAGAAATAAAACCTCAAAAAATGCGTCAAATAAGAAAAATAAATGCAATCTGCGCATTGGGAACATATAACGTATAAAATGATCTAAAAATGATTAAATTCTCATGCATAGTTTTTGCTCAAATAAAACTTTTTTAATGGAACGACTTTGTCCAACTTTAGCATTAAATATCTCTTAAAATAATTCTTCGATTTGAAAACTGTCTGCATCAGCGTGTTTATCAAACATTTTTCTATAATACCACCGATTTTTATATTTTTGTATGCAACAGTTTTCTTAATATTAACGATGAAAGGCCATGCTTAAGCATTCAAATTGGATGCGGATCAACCCGGAATATCTACGCAGATGTTCATTGGTCCATTTCCAAATCAAAACTTTTTTTTTTATATATAGAAGGATTTATTTATTACACAGTATTGGAGAATGAAAAAATGACAGCCACCTACGAAAATGTTAACATATAAAACAAAATTAATTTTTATTGCCTTAAAATCACATTAAAATCACTAAATATTCTATGCAATTGATCGAAATATCGCTTCTTTTGTTAAAATTTATATTATTGTTAAATATTGCTTTATAAAATTGTACACTTGAACGGCATTACCTCAACAACAGTCAGTATGTAAAGGTTTTTAAAAAATTCTCGAAAAACAATATTAAATTCAGTTACTTTTATTTTTGTTCTATTTACACTACTATGAGGTTACTACATTGGAACATTTAAAGCTAAATAAAAGAAGATCCAGTTAAAACTATTTTTTTGAAATGATTGACTTTCACCATTTATTGATAACAAACTTGCGCTTATATAGTCTTATAGTTTTAAGTGCATTTTATGTATTATTTTCGGGGTTTTTTATCTCTTATTTTTCTTTTCTACACGAAACCGACTGACTGGCATTACCCCTAGATCACCTTTATTTAAAACTAAATAAGTGATAAAAAAAATAAACAAATTTGCATTGAAAACAAAACAAAATAAACTTTAGTACACATTACAGTATACGATATAACCATTATATATAGTTTAAATTTTTAAGCCTCTTTAAAATATATTTTTATTTGGTTATTGGGGACTTAAACCTTTAATACTGGACGATTTTTCGTAGAAATGAAAGTTTTGATGGTTTCGCCTAATTACAGTGCCAGAAAAAAAAAAAAAAAAATATTGACAGTCATTGAAAATTTTTAAAAAAGCCCTCATTTCAAACCACTACCAGACCTCAGCAAAGAAAAGAAAAGAAAAAAAAAAAAGGAGAACGCTGAGTTAGCTCAAGTTCCAAGGTTTCATCACTCCACATGACCAAAGCATGATAGAAACTCTAGCTCACCTGTTCTATTTAAGAGGTCGCAGGACTCTTAAAGCTTCAAAATTTTCGATTTTTTTTTTTTTTTTTTTCATTTAGATGTTAAACTCTTATCTTTTCTGAGCATTTTGATATAATTGTTTCATTGAAATTCCTATTACAACAGAAGTTATGGCTTTTACAATTGTACGAACTCAATAACTGAAGGGGCATTTCTGAACTTTGAAGTCATTTTTCTCCAAATGACGTTTCTGAGCATAACGCGCAGGATATCTCAAAAACTTCTCAATATTTTTTAATGAAATTTTTAAATCATATATTTCATGTTAGTCTGTATAAACTGAATCTAAAATTTCATTTTTAATGTTAAAAAAATACATTTTTTAGGCGATTATACTGTTGAAATTTTCAAAATTGTGTATTAGCTAAATGCAACTTTATATTAAAAATATGAAAATGCTTTAAATACAAATTTAGTTAGCTTCAGGTTAATTATTACAGTCTGAAATATAATTAGGCACGAAATGTTTAAAATAGTTGCAAAATTTATTTTGTAATCGTGCGTGTAAGTTGTTATACAATTTTTCTGCTCAAGAAATGTCTGACGGTTTGGAGCGCCCTATAAATACTAATTCTGCATCTTGAAAATTTTTAATACAGGAAATGAAAGAACATACTTGTATCTTTCATCCCAATAAAAAATGTGACGTTGAATCATATGCAATTTAAGATATTAAATGTTGAAAATGTTTTTTTTTTTATTTATTTACTTATTTATTTTAACCCCTTCGCGACGAGAGCTTTTTACGAAATTTTTTATCTTTTGTCACCGTTTATTAAAAACAGAAATTTGTGTCTTCTTCAATCGAGAAAATGCGCTGATTAAATAAGACAAATTTTACAGTAAAATTTTACTGGTAAAGAAAAACGAGGATTCTGAGCACTTCATACGGCCCGCTCGTCCCCAAGGGGTTAAGAGTCCTGCGACTTCTTAACCCATTTGTGCCTGGCCTCCAAATTTTGGGAAGCTTTCTTAAAAAAAAAAAAAAAAAAAAAAAAAAAAAAAAAAAAAATCCCATTACATAGGGGATTATGATATCCTTTCAAAACTTTGTAAAATATATACTTAGTATTTGTTTTCAATATTTATTTATAAAAAGAAGTGCATTTTTAAGAATAAAAAGGTGAAATAAATGTTTGTTGTAGCACAAAGTTATATTTTCTTGAAATAAAATAGAGGGTAAGAAAAAGTAAGATATTTCTTTTATTTTTTTTTTTTGTCAATCGTTTTATTAGTGGTATAATTTATAAGACGAAACATTAATTTAGAATATATGTTTTTGCATTTTTTCAGTTATCTATTTTTTTGCTCGAACTTGAACCTTTATATATCGTCCCAATTTTGGGACGCTAGGCACGAATGGGTAGGGGTTTTCTCCGTTAATGTCTTTGCATTAAATGTATGTTTTATGCCATTTATTTTGTTACAAATTGGTTACATATCATTCAGATTATTTTTTGGCAGTAAAAGTATTATTCGTATTATTATTTGGCTATTCTTTGTTAGGGCGAAGAAGCCTGGGCTCTGCTCAAGAACAAAGCACCCACCTCTCTCCACACATAGCTATTGGCTTAGTAAAAATTTATATCATACCGTTATGTTTTGTACTAGTTTAGTATTTGACATCCTAAGATTACTAATATATATACAGTAGAATCTCGATTATCCGACGTCATTGGGACCGAACCTACATCGGATAATCGAGAACTTATCAATAATAATCTAGTTTAATACGTAACATCGTCATCGAACTGCTATTAGGACTATTTAAACTGCTTAATAAATATCTAAATTCAAATTATACATGAAAATAATTTTATTTGTTTAGAACAGGGACGTGTACACAGGGGGGGGGGGGAAGAGTACAGTTATACCGGGACAACTTAAGCTAATTTCAATGGAATTCGAAGAAAGGAGAACCAAAATCCCTGCTCGTCGTTTGGAAAGGAAAGAAGTAAAAAAAAGTTGAAAAAATTTAGGATACCGACATTGGTTTACGGAGAGTTCTGGTTAAACGAGGGTTGGGTAATCGAAGTTCTACTGTACCATATATACTCGTGGGTAAAACGAAGAATTTCTGACAATTTTCTGCAAGTAAATTGGGGGTAGACTTATACGCGAACCAATTACAAAAGCCAAAAAAAAAAAAAAAAAAAGAACCTTTGAATACTGCAAAAGTCTCATTTTTTAAGTGTATAAATAATAAAATGTATAAAATATGCAAATAATAATAATGTATTACTTAAAAAAATTCAATGATTTTTTCTTTGTTTACTTACTAATTTTTCGCGTTAGTAAGTGAAATCTTTGGTTTGATTTTGTACAAAATTGAAATAAAAAGTTAGGGGGTCGACTTATACGCGAGTTTTGCAGAATTTGCATTCAACAGTTTGGGGTCGGCGTATATGCGAGTATATACGGTATATATACTCTATTAGTAATTATCGATTATTATAAATTTTTACTATATAAATTTCTACTATGCCTATACCTAAGGGTGGTGAGGAAGGGTGTCTTGTTCTCGAGCCGAGCCTAGCCCCTCATAATAGCCCCGCCTTATAGTAATAATAAAGAAATGTTTATAGTCAAATAATAACCCGAATGGTATATAACCTTTTTGTAACAAAATAAATGACATAAAACATAGATCTAATGATTAGACAGTAAGTAAGAAAATCCCCACCCTTCCGTGCCTAGTGTCCCAAAATTGGGACGTTTAGATTTTTATATGTAAAATAAAAAATAAAAAAAAATAATAAAAGGGAATTTTATTATTATTTTTTGCGTTCATTTTGTACCATTTACTATAATTAAGCACAATATTGAGTTGAAAAAAATATTCAGGCTCTAATGGGTTAGAGCAGAATAAAAGTAAAATAAAACATCTGAACGTTAAGATTGTGGCTTGAGTGTTAAAACTTTTTTGCTGTCACTGCAATAGGATCATATTTGCTTGAAAAAAATATATTAGAAATCTATCGATGTCAGTCTATTCCAAGGGAGGATCCACGCAATTCCGTGGGTGTAGCCGCGACTTTAAATCGCACAAAAAGAGGAAAATGTTTTTTCTTTTGATTTAGGTTCACATACACATTTGTGTAGGTAAGGTATTAAAGGGTTAAACATCAAATTCATAATTTATAAGCACGGAAATTACACATTTCTTTCTCTTTTTTCAATTCCCACTGCTAAATTTCAATATATTTTTATTGCATATAATTCTTCCAGTTTTTAACGAGGTTTTTTTTTTCTTTCAGGAATTGATTTGAAGAGGAATGAACGTTCATACAAAGAAAATGGAAGGATGTCATACATTTTGTTTCAGTTTTTATCCTTAACGCTACACTCAGACAACAAATATTAAAAAAAAAATTCGGCCTTCTACTTTTTCTAAATATCATTCAACGCACCCAGATCCGTATTTATATCCAATTATTGTGGATAATTCTTCTTAGTACATCCTATCTAAAATTTCCCAGTGTATGATTCTTGGCGAAACTGACTGCTAATGTCTTAGCTCACTATTCAATAGTTACAAACATAAATAATTGAATAAATGAATAAAACATTTTAAATTGCAACCAATCAAACTTTAGTTAAACTCTTATCTACGTTCACAGCATATGTTTTAACCATATAGCACCAATAATCAAATTCACAGTCATTTTACATGTACGAATTACTCATTATCTCTGCACTTGCGCTGTAAAAAGGAACTAGCTAATTTTGTCTCTCTCAGTTTCATTTATTATTTATTATTTATTTATCCCTATTAATTCGTTATAAAAAACGTTTTATTTTAAATTTTAATTATTTTTTTGTTTACGGCTTGCTATAAATTTTAAGTTGTTTGAACATTTGAGCTTGAAAAAGAGATACATATTGTCTTAAAGGAAATCATTTTTCCAGAAATGGTATACCACACATGTTAATTCGTACTTAAGTGAAATTGGAGTACTTACCGTGAAGTTATGATTTATGTTTCTTAGATAAAAACACGGAAAATATTAATTTAATAACACAAAAAAACTATACAGGCAGTGTCAAGTTACAGTCTCTTTCAAGAAAAGTTTCCTACATTGATACGAGGTAAAAGCATTCACTAGCAAGCTTCTACCACATACCTGATAAAGATCTCCTCTGGGTGGTCGCAATCACTTGACGACTGATATTACCCGGATTTTCACTAATCATTTTTCACCTTTTGTTGTAATATTAATTAAACTTTTATGAATTAGGAACATGGTCATAAAATTATGACCATGTTCCATTTTATAATAACATGCATGCTGAAAAGTAAACCTGTGGCGCAACAATGTATTAAGAAATATGGCCTACAGCATCCAGCTCTGTGTACTTAGCATGGGTCCTGAGAGTGTTTTCAGCACATTTCTCGGCCAGGTGATCAGCACAATACGGTATCTTCAGTATTTAGTTCCGTAGATACCTAGGTACTTATTTTATCGACTCCGAAGAGATAAAAGGTTGAGTGAACCGTGTCCAGTCCAGTGTCTAGAATAGAACTGGTGACCTGTAGCGTGTTAGCGTGACTTGCTAATAACTGCACTATTCGATTTCAACATATACGCTACTTAGATGTTTTTAAACTATTGGTTTTCTAAAGGGTTATTAGAAAAACATAATGAGAAATACGATATACTGGGAAAGCATTCTGAAATTGTATTTGAATCATGTAATTTATAGACATTGGACGTTTCGGCGCCCACTAAACATTGTAATTAATCACTACTAGAACTAGAGTAAACTGTTCAGCGCAAAACGTATTTATTTTAACAGATAAACCAACAGATGTAAACCAATGAGACAATCAAGAGATATAATAATCACAATGTAAAAAATTTCATCATGTATGAAATTAAAAACTAAGTTCTGCAAAATAACTTTTATTTCTTCTAATTTTAAAATATATTTTGAAGACAAAAGTCAAAGATTGAGAAGATATCATAAAGTTTAAAATATTTGTTTAAATATCTTGCTTAATAACAATGCATTTTCATATAATATAAATATATTTAAACCTTTATATCGTAGGATGTTCATTTTAAACGTGAATCCCATTGTAATTTAAAATGTATGCTTACTTAGATGTTTGATTAATAAAGATTTTCCAAAGGTTTATTATAAGAAACTAATGCGAATCCTGAATACAAGAAAAAAAAAGGTATTACGAGGACCATAGGCATTTTAATTTTCAGTGTATATAACCAAACCATTAACCTCATAATTAATTACTTCCATAATTGGTGTAAACTGTCCTACACAAATTGAATTTATAGGAATAAATATATCAAACGATGAAGTCAGCAGTTTCCAGTACATATATTAACATTTCAGAGTATATGAAATTAAGTATCAATTTTAGTACACCATTATTTTATATCATATGATATTAAATCAAAAGTAAAAAAAAAAAAAAAATGAAATTGAAACATTTACAGTTTTGCTTTGGATAACAGCTATACGTTTCATTATAATATTAACTTAATTGAACTAATAATGTGTGATATTTTTATAATTTCATTCCACTTCTTCATAAATTGCCCTCAAATAAAATCTTTTATAAGTAATGATTTTCAAAATGTCAATTAGAAGGAAACAATCCTGCATACCAGGAAAGCATCACTAGATTGAATTTGAAACATGCTGAGCGTAGGTACGGGAAATTTCAGCGTCTTTAACCACACCATTAACCTTGTAATTAATCACTCCAATAATTAGAGTAAACTGTCCAACGCAAAAGGGATTTATTGTAACAAATAGATGAAGGGATATAGCTGTCATAGCATAAAGGCTTTTAATCTTATGTGAAATGAAATACCAACATCCGTACAATAATATTGCCTCTAATTTAATAATAAATCTTGCAGGATAAAGGTTATCATTGAGGTGAGAGTTAGAAGTATAACAAGTAAAAATTAAATTTAAAAAATCAAAAAACCCGATTGGATAAAAAGCGAACTAATTAATTATTTCTCCTCAATGTGAAACTATTTTTTTTAATTACTTACCTATTTTTTTTATTTACTTGTATTTATGGCTTTTAAGTTGAGTTTTACTGTCATTTCTTATCTATAAACACTGTTTTGATGAGGCCTATAGATGTCTATGATGGTTAGATTTACAGTAAAGCTGGAGATCCTATCTACACAACTTCCAGGTTGTGGAATATTTAAATGGAGCTTCAGACTGTAAAATAGTCAACGAAACATCATTTTCGTTTTGAAAGACCTATTCAATGATATGCCCCTCAATATGGTGCGTTATTTTTTTTTGTCTCTACCGCCATTTTGTATTTTACGGCCGCCATTTTGAATTTATAAAAACAAAATCTTGCCTATAACCATCGGACAGTTAAGATGAATCGATACAGACATCATTCATTAAAATTCATCCAGAAGTTGGGATGTTTTGAGAATATAAAGAAATCCACTTACCCAGGTACGCGTGAAACGCATAACTCTTCTTGGCAATCGGGTAAAAAAGAGTAGTTTTTATTATTTCATTATTAAATTATTAAATTAATTCAATTTTAAAAATAATTTTATAATGATTATCGAACTCGACATAATATATTTACAGGCAATTCTAAGTCAAATGTCTATTAATGTTTAATTTTCAATTACTTTTACTTTAAACCCCTGCATATGACGCCCGAACTCAGTTCAAGCAACACAAGTGCGCCAATTTTAGAATGCTCGAACTGAGCTCGGGGAAGAGAAAAATCGATGTTTCAATTCAGTGAAGCCCGAACTCAGTTCTTTCTATGCATAATATGTAGTTTACTAGTTTCCCAATCGTAGGCGACACTTTCCCGGGAAAAGTTCGACAGTTTCGCGAACATTTGACAGATTTTTGTAATTTTGCAGTTCTTCCCAAATAACGGACAAAATTAAAAAAAAATTTTTTTTTCATTTTTGGCACGCTTTTCTAAAATATATTCCACAGGTAAGGGGTTAAATACATTTTAAATTACTTACATTGCGGTTGTGGTTTTGAAAAAGGTATACTTCTTATGATTTCTGAATGATGGGGACCATAGAATGAGGTTGATTATTAATGCATGCCCCATTGACTAATGTTGATAAATCTGTTTTATTACCATGAATCGCTAGTTATCACCTTTAACGGTATAATTATATCACCAAAAATTTACAGCCAAACACCGTATAAATATATTTTGCACACTAGAACGTTATTTGTACTATTATCCTACTAAAACTGCAAATTTCTATAAAATCCTTTCCAAAGAAGTTAAATTATAAGTTATGCGCTCTGTCGATGATCGAGATGAAATATAATAAAAAAATTAATTTTTCAAATGCCTTTATTTTACATACACATTATATACTTCATTTGCGGTCATTGTTTGTGACAGAAGATATACGTCTGCAAACTCTCATGATTTCTGAGGGGTACTAGAATGTCATTGATTATTAATGCATGTTCCATTGGCCAACTTTCATAAATTTGGTTTATTGTTTTAACATTCCTCGCGTTTTATAGTATTTAACCGTTAATTATATCACCAGAAATTTACAGCAAAAACACCACATAAATTTATTTTGCATACTATAAAATTATTTGCATTATTATTCAACTAAAGCTGCAAATTCCTCTAACTTTCTCGCTAATCAAATTAAGTTATAAGTTCGGCCTTCTTTCGATGATCGAGATGCAATTAAAAAAATATATATATAATAAAACGTTTTCGGATTATTGCAGCAATAAAAACAGTTTCTGTTTCTTTCTTAATCCTAATTCAAATCTCAGCAGTCTGCATAATGAATTTGATCATTGATCAATGATTATAAATGTCATAACGTTTATCAAAAGATTAACAGCATTAAACCACTATGTTGCTCAAAAGTAGCTTTTGATGTGCAGTTAAACTATTTAAAGTTCAGTTTAAATATTAAATTTATTTCATAATAAGGAAATTGATTTAAACCTCATGAAGTTTGTGAAATGGCTGAAACTAAATCGCACAATAAGATTTGCATTATTTTTTAAAAAATAAGTATTTAGTACTGAATATAAATAGCGAAAAGATTGACATATGAATGAGAGGTAGTAAAAATTGTAGAATTGTTTAAATTCTTCATAAGATTTCTTAATTAAAATTTTGAAAATATATTTTATTCCAATTATGAATAAAAATATTTAATTTTATCTCAAAATAAATAACATTAATTAAACCTAAATAAATACTTCTAGGGCAATCTTTCTAAATTAGTATACGATAATAATATTGTTGAAGGGTATTTCAAGAATTTCGGAAATTTCTGTTAATGCGGAAATAATAAGTACTTCGATAGTAAGATCAATAAATAAGGATTACGTGTATTTCTTAACAACATTTTTTTTCAAACACTGAGGAATTGAAATCATCAGAAAAAATAAAAATTATGTAATTTTAAGTAAATAGTTTCAGAAGACCGCAGTTTTCTTTACAGTAGTTTTCTTTAAAAACTTCATTCTCTTTCGAAAAACAGCCTATACTTTAGGAAAATACAAAATGTGGAAAATGTTTACATTAAAGAAAGAGAAATGTTTCGAATTCCAAGAAAATGCATTGATTACAACATCTATATAATGCAAAATGAAATGCACCATCTGTATTGATTTTGCATATTATGCTTATGAAGAATATGGGTTCATCGAATAACATTCATAAAGATTTTTCAAATTTTTTTAAAATAAAATTGTAGCACATAATTTTTGTTTTGCTAAAATTGAGAGTAGATATATTTTAATTTATAATAGACGCTTTCAGTCGTGACGTCAGATATGACGTTTTGCTTGGATACTGACTCCAAACAAACCGTTGCTATGCTGTGTTTTCTATTTTTACTATATTTTATAGCTATATTTTGAAGCTATATCTCATAGATGTATGTTTTAATACTTTATATGCAGTGGTAAAATTTTCTACAATTTATATTTAATAAGATATGAAACATAGCAACCGTTTGTTTGGAGTCAGTATACAAGCAAAACGTCATGACTGACGTCACACTGAAAGCGTCTATTCTATGGATAGAATTACTTAAAAAAAAAAAATGGAAAATGTACATTACAATATGCAGGGTGTCCTACAAATAATGAAATGTGTTTTAGTTTATTGTCCGTGTCAAAATAAGTTATGTTTATGAAATAGTTCAAAAAGGAAAATATCAAAAGTTACACTTTTTTTAATTTTACACTAAAAATTCGTCGGAAAATTTTTAGACCCGAAAGCTACAAAATTTTAGAAAATGCTAATTATGATAACTCGATTCGATTTGACCAAAACTAATGTTCTACTATTTTACAGATAAAAACCGTATAAATGTATTTTGTATACTATAACATCATGTACAAAATTATTCAACTAAAATTGCAAATTTCTGTAAAACCCTTTTTAAATAAATTAAGTTATATATTATGTATTCTTTTGATGATGGAATGCAACATAAGAAAACTCTTACAATCAATTTTAATCATAGCGACAGGCTATGAATCTTTCTTACTCCTAATACATAAAACATATGCCCCTAAAACGAATTTTATAGTTAATAAAGGTAATTTTATTATAGATGTCTTAACCTTTATACAACGATTGATAGTATTAAAACGCTATATTGCTTAACCCTCCGACTGTCTTGGAAATGGGCAAAATTGTAATGTAGTTTTCTCTGCATTATGTTTTAAATGCTTAAAAAAATGATTCTTTGAACATTTTATAAAAAAACTTAGTAACGAATATGAATGCAATCCTTGGAAGTACTAATCATTGTTCAATGTATTAAAAATACATTAAATGAATAGAATTATACTACTTTAAATATTGCTTGTATTACAGTGAAACCTGGAACTTAGTGAACGTATTAACACGGGCTTGTCAGTGAGGGGGAAGTAGTTTTTAATGCAAAGTTAAATTATTTGAAGTTCAGTCTAAATATTAACTTTAATCATAATAAGGAAAGTGATTTAAACATCATGAAGTTTGTGAAGTGCATGCAAATAAATCACACAATAAATATTTTATTTATTTATTTTTAAATAACTATTTAGCACTGAATGTAAATAGCCAACAGAAAGACACGATCATGCAGTTAATAAAATTAGTTTTCTTAAGTTCTTCAGAACTTTTCTTAATTAAAATTTTGAAAATATCTTTTATTCAAATAATGAACAAAAAGGATATTCTTTAAATTTCAAAATAAATAAGGTGAATTGAATATTTTTCAGGCAAACTTTCTAAAGCATGCGTTAATAATGTTGTTGAAGAAATATTTCAAGAATTTCAGAAATTTCTGCTGATGCAGAAATAATTTGGAGTTTGATAGTAAGATCAGTAAATATGAATTACATGTATTTCTTAACATTTACATCATTCATTTCAAAAACTGGGAAATTGAAATCATCTGAAAAAATAAAGATTATGTTGTTTTAAGTAAATGGATTCAGAACAATCTACCGTAGACTTCTTAAATAACTTCATTCTCTTTCCAAAAACTGCCTATACTTCAGGAAAATGCAAAATGTGGAAAATGTTTGCATTAAAGAAGAAGAAAAATTTCCAATTCCAAGAAAATTTATTGAATATAAAATATATATATATATATTGTAAAATACAGCATCTGTATTGATTTTGCATCTTATACTTATTCGGTTTTGATCAGCACGCAGACTTTGCAAAAATTTCCCTATTTCATAGAAATGTATCATAATGTTTTGTTTTAAAAAAGTTGAGAGCAGACATAATTTAATTCAAAATTATATCGTTAGAATGTTTAAATTTTTAGCTCACAGAATATCAAAGCCTGAGAACTAATGTGCCCGCAGGTTCTGTAAGTATGTACGTAATGCGATAACTCTAGATAAAAATATTCAATATGTATAAAATTTGGGATATAGGTTCATTCTGATAAGGCGCTTCCCAGATTAGTTTTGGGTGTTCATTGGTTAAGTATAGAAGGGTGCGAACGAGAGACAAGCCCCCTTAATTTAAATAAATGGGTTTTTCATGCAGAATTATCCTATTTGATTCAAATTAGATTAAAAATAGATTTGGAATTTCATTGGTTAAGTATAAAGGGAAAGGATTTAATCCACCCCTTATATTTATTTTTCGAGGGCATTATTCTTTGAAATAAGAGTATAATATCCAATTATTGTGAATATCCCGTGAACTCAATGCCATCAGTTTAAATGGACGCTTTTATTTTATTTTAAAATAAAACGGAAAATATACATTAAATTATACAGGTTGGCCTAAAAGTATTGAAATGTGTTTTAGTGTGCTATCCGTGGCTAAGTAAGGTAGATATTCAGGTTTTGTTGATGAAACAGTTCTGACTTGAAATTTTCAAAAATTACACTTTTCAAACTTTCATACGGTTCCAGGGATCCATATATTATATTTTCAAAATTTTCTAAATCCTTTGATAAAACTTTAAAAATTTCATTTAATTAAACGAAATTTTGGAGCTTTTCAGCATAAAAAAAATCGTCCGTTTTTACTCGGAAAACTCCAAAGTTTTAGAAAATTCTAATTATGAAAACTAGAAGCGTTTCAGCTAAGGCTAATTTTCTACTGCTTTACTTATCAGAGCACGGATATATATTTTTTAAATAGAACTTAACGGATTCAAACATTTCACGTGAAGCAATAATCAGGGAAGCGGCCCTCTTAACTTGAAAAATAACTGCAGAAGGCGTCATTTTACATATTTATTATGTCTTCTAATGGTTTAAAAGTTCTAATTTTGAACAAATTTGTTATAGGTCCGCATATTGAACTTGGAGTTTTTTTCCCAAAATACACAAAAATTACACTTTAGTAAATGATAGCCAATCTGAAACTCCGAGATAAAGAAACCAATATAGCGGTTACTTTCAAAACCAAAGAGATTTTACCGGCATAAAAAAAAAGAAAATTAAAGAAATAATACTAACGACAAAAATAAGATTTGTTGTTAATAAATTTAGGATCTAAATATAAAAAATCAGATCATGTAATACATTTAATAATAACGGCAATTTTTTAATGATTGTTTGAAAAATAGCTGAAAATTTTTTAAATGATACACACTGTAAAAAAAAAAAAAAAGAAAAAAAAAAAGAAAAAAAAAAAAAAAAAAAAAAAAGTGCCAGTTTTGAGGTAGGAATCGGAAAAATAGTTGCCCTTATCGTACCGGAATAATTTCCAAACCAGCTCGGAATAAAATCCGTAAAATACCGTTTTACTGACTATTTCCTTATATTTACGGATTTTATTCGGAACTGGGTCGGAAATTATTCCGGTACGATAAGGACAACTATTTTTCCGATTCCTACCGGAAAACTGGCAGTATTTTTTTTTACAGTGCACTGTAAAAAAAATCCGCCCAGTTTTCCTGTACGAATCGGAAAAATAGTTGCCTTTATCGTACCGGAAAATTTTTCGACACAGCACGGAATAAAATCCGTAAAAAAAGGGTATTTTGCAGATTTTATTTCGATTTTACGGATTTTATTCTAAGCTGGGTCGGAAATTTTCCGGTACAATAAGGGCAACTATTTTTCCGATTCTTACAGGAAAACTGGACGGATTTTTTTTTTACAGTGTAGCCAGTCTAACACTCCCAGATAAACAAACCTAGCGATTACTTTCAAAACTAAAGAGATTTTATCGGCATTTAAAAAAAGAAAATTAAAGAAATAATATAAATTAAAAAAATAAGATTTGATATTAATAAATTTAGGATCTAAATATGGAAAATCAGATCATATGATATATTTAACAATAACGGAATTTTTTTAAATTTTGATAGTTTGAAAAATAGTTGTTGTTACAATAAGTCTGAGTTGCCATAAATAAAGGTTCATTGTCAACAAATTTGTTTAGTGTTTGCCAAATTCAATTTGCCGACTCTAACGTACCTGTTTCTCTTATGGTATCGAAGCAAAAGCAAAAATCAGCGATATTTATAACTAGAAATTAGCATTAAAAATGCATGGTCATGTAGGCTGAAATTTATTTTCTGCTGGGAATTTTGTTTTTATCCAAATTCCGTAATTTCATGTTACGCAATGTCCGAGATTAAATGGCTTACAGAAAAATGAAAAAATATTTTTCTATTTCTTAATTAATGACTATTTAACTTTCCTATCTGTATTCCATTTGGATATTTTTTGTGGGAATAAAAAAAAAAAAAAAAAAAAAATCAATTCAATAAGCGTAAAATGCAAACACTGATAGCGCATTAAATGTAATCTCTCTATTCTAAAAAAAAGTAACTACCGCCGCCGCCGGTTTTGAATTTTTTGTGACCCGAGGTCTTTCTTCGTTAATATTGAGAAAAATAATGCATACAAAAATATGAAAATCAGTGGTTTTATACAGAAATGTTTGATAAACACGCTGATGTAGACAGTTTTCCAATCGAAGAATTATTTTAAGAGATATTTAATGCTAAAGTTGGACAAAATCGTTCCACTAAAAAAGTTTTATAGCAGCAAAAACTAGACATGGCAGTGTAATCATTTTTAGATCATTTTATGCGTTAGAATTTGACGGAGTGCAGATTGCATTAATTTTTTTATTTTGACTCATTTTTTCAGGTTTTATTTCTATTTTAAATTCAAATTTTCGGCATTTCTAGAGATATTTTTTACAGATTTCAGAAAATTGTACTAATTTAAACTGTTGCCAACTGTATAAAAAACGCAAGCAATAATGTTTGCTTCAAATTAAAAATTTATTTACACGTGGCTATTATAAACAGGAAAAAAACTTTCAAATTAGAATTAAATAATTATGTATAAAAAGCAGGAACTTATTAAAAATTACGTCATAAAAAGTACACACGTGAATTTTAAAAGAGAAAGGATATTGTAAAATAATAAATTCATTAACATGCGTTAGAAGTCTTAGGAGAAATGACGTCATATTTACGTCACATTATAGTTATTACATAAAATGAACACAAAATAATATTGCAAAAAAGTTTAAATTTAGAAATTGCGCTAGACATTTATTTAATATTTTGAGAGGATATTTTCAACTATTTTTGTTAGGAAACCGCAAATAATATTTCATTGCTAACAAATGTACTTTCACGCGATTATTTAAAAGAAAAGGAATAGCTTGGTAAAAATTACGTCAGATTAAAAACGATTAATTTAAAATGTCTCATTTAAAAGAACTTTCTTTTCGCTTTGTTAAAAAATACCAGGAGACAAAGACTCAGTTTACTTAATTCCTTTTATATTAGCTTATTTTGAAATGTTGTTACACGTGTCTACGTCATCAAGTTATTTTTATTTCGACGTTTTATTTGTATTTTTATTAATGTTGTACGAATTTATTTGTTCTTTCGTTATTTAAAATAAAAATTATGTCAACTTGTATAATTTGGCGAGTGGTTTGGCGATTTATATAATTTGGCGAAATTGGTCGACGGGATAATCAAGTAGTACCGCAGCGGATTTGGCGTTAAAATTCCCCAATCAAAGGGAAATGAATAGAAATTCGTTCATAGGGAGATCGCCACTGTTTTTTAAATTATAATTCAATCTTTCGAAATCTTTTTAAAGCCGATCAAATTAGCGTGCATTTAGAGCCTGCGGTGTCTGGACGGGGGTTGGCGAGCGTAGCTCGTAGGGGGCCGAGCCCCCTAGTTAAGCAAAAAATTCCGAATATACCGCAATAAATTAATACTACAGCCTTTAAGAAATCTTAATGCATTTAACTTATATATACATATCGAAACTCGCATGAAAATATCATACGCCAATAAATTTTTATAGTAGATTTAATGTGGTCACACTAATTTTGCAATAACCTCTCAATAGCATCATTTGCCTTCAAAGAATATTTTTATTGAGTCCCTTTTTAAAATGCTATTAACTTTTCTTTCGAAAAAGTTTACTTTAAAGTACTTCTACAGTACAGAAAAGTACCTCTACAGCAATGTTTCAAAATTAAAATGCGTTAATAATGTTGTTGAAGAATATTTCAAAAATTTTAGAAATTTCTGTGACGCAGAAATAATAAGTAGTTTGATAATAAGATCAATAAATATGAATTACATACATATCTTAAGTCATTCTTTTCATAAACTGGTAAATTGAAAACATCAGACAAAATAAAGATTATATTATTTTAAGTAAATAGATTCAGAACATTGTGCTATAGTTTTCTTAAATAACTCCATTCTCTTTCGAATAACAGCCTATACTTCAGGAAAATGCAAAATGTGGAAAATGTTTGCTTTAAAGAAGGGGAATATTTCGAATTCCCAGAAAATTTATTGAATAGGAAATATATATAATGTAAAATGAAATACAGCATGTGTATTGATTTTGCATATTATACTTACGGAGTTCTGTTCAGCATACAACCTTCGTAAGAATTTTTATTTATATTTTATAAAATTGTAGCAAAATATTTTTGCTTTGGATAAGTTGAAAGCAGATATATTTTAATTTATTATTCTAAAGATAGAATGCTAATTATTTTTAATGAAACTGAAAATGTGCATTAGAATATTTAGGGCGGCCTAAAAATATTAAAATGTGTTTTAGTTTGTTATCCTTGGCAAAATAAGGTAGATATTAAGATTATGTTGATGAAATACTTCTTCACTGAAATTTTCAAAAGTTAAACTTTTTAAATTTTTTTACGTGCCCTGGAATCTGTACGTTATGGTCTGAAAATTTTCTTTTGTTCAGCTAAAACAGTAAAACTTCTTTTCATTTAATGAAATTTTGGAGCTTTTCTGCACCGAAATCCTTTTTAGTGCCGGAAACCTCCAACGATTTGGAAAATGCCAATTTTGATAACGTGAAGCGATTCAAATTAAATAATAACTTTTTTTCATAATAAGGAAAGTGATTTAAACCTAGTGAAGTTTTCGAAATTAAATCACACAAAAATTTTGTACATTTAATTAAAAAAAAAAGTATTTAGTACTGAATATAAATGTTGAAAAGAATGACACTACCATGCATTTAATGGCATCTTGTAATTAGTATGAATGAGAGACAGTAAACGACGGAACATCGTTTAAATTCTTCAGTAGTTTTCCTAATTAAAATTTTGAAAATATATTTTATTAGAATCACGAATAAAAATAATATTTTTTTTTCGTGATATATAAAGTGAATTAAACCTTAATATACACTTCTATGTCAAAGATGCTTAACCCCTTAATTCTCGCTCCCGTCATATTCACGGGCTGTGTCTTTTACTCAGATTGCTCGATTCCCACCAGTTTAATAAAATAGTGTAATTTGCTTTATTTTAGTATAGTTTTATCTCTCATTAAATAAGGTGAATATTTCTTTTTCAAAAAAGTGGTGCCAATAAGCGATTTGAAGTTTTAAACCGCAATTTAATTCGAGCGTTAAGGGGTTAATTAGCATACGTTAATCATGTTGTTAAAGAATATTTGAAGAATTTCAGCAATTTCTTTTGATGGAGAAATAGTAAGTAGTTTGGTAGTAAGTTCAGTAAATTGGAATTACATGTTAACATGGTTCTTTTTATAAACTGGAAAATTGAAGTCACCAGAAAAAAAAAATGTAGATTATCTATATATTCAAAACGCTAAGCCTTTTCTTTAGACAGTCCGTGAGAAGAAACTACTGCATCAAATTACACCAATCTTTTTTTAAATGAAAAATATTTGGTCACAGATTTGTTATCGTACATTCGTTTGTTCAAATATTTTATTAATTATCCGTAATTTTAAATTAAAGTTTTACAGTTGCGCATACGCATTATATAAGTACAAGTCTGCCTTTGGAGTGACGCGCTGTACATGCGCAAAGATGCTCGTTTAGTTGAAATATCATATCACAGGTAGAAGATGTTTTAAGTTCGTCTGCTATTCGATCCTACTGTAAACAAGCTTTTCTTTCTTTCACAAAGTTAATATTTGGCTCTTTCAGCATTATTAACTATTCAAAAATTTATTGTGTCGATATTAAGAGCTTATTTCGGGAGTGTCACATTGTTTTGGTCATATTACACGTTGAAGATAAACACAGTGATTTGAAGCTAATAGTTATGCCTGGTGAATTGCCAATAGTTACACATGAAGATTGGGAAACTAGCATGTAAAGTTGTAGCTGCTTCTTTAAAAAAATAAGATATCATAAATATTAAAACGCAAAACTATTTCTGTAAGATCAAAACTCAAATTCGAGACAATCGCGTATGCGTCAATTGTGTTTCGAACCTCTTCAATTTAGAAGGAAGGAAAACAAGTTCCTGCTAACGTAGTTGGTTAAGGTAGTAGTTTAAGGCACTGAATTTGTGTAGAGGACGCAGGTTCAAACCCAAGCTTGGCAAAATGTGTAATATATTTGTCGGTTATTCATTTCAATAATGAAATATTTTATTAGAAAGAGAAGTTATAGGATTTTGATTTTATTATTATTATTATTCTTTGAATGCTTTATAATTAAATAAAATTTAACACTCAATAATATTTTGAAAAAATAATGATTTTATATTTAAAATATTTTTCATGTAATTATCAATTAAATAAACTGAACTGATCTACAATTTTCGTTATATTTTCTTACCATTGTCAAGAATATCAAGCGTGTGTGTCAAAAAGAAAAGTTTGTCATTCATTTGCGTAAAAAATCAAACGGAAAGAAAGAAAAATATTCGTATAATAGCTATAAAATAAATTATCTTGATATCAAAGTTTAATATTTAAAAAAGTGTTAAATGAAATTAAAGTAATAAAAAATATATAACTTAGCGAGGGGAGTCTGCGCACATTTCAAAAGAATAATAATAAAAAATCTAAATATTAACATTTTGCTAAACTATGCATGAATAATTTTGACTTCATTTGTTTTTGTGCATTTCCATTGTTATTTTGTTGTTATACTGTAATTTAATAGAACAGTAATAAAACCAAGAAAACTATTTTGCGCAATCTCTCCTTACAGGGTAAAATAGAATGCGCATATGGGTAGGAGAGATTGCGCACATAGTTTGAAGAGATTATTATTAATAATAACTGCAATTAAACTGATAACAATAATAATTACACTTAATCGACATTGTTGAAAGGTTTCTGTGAGTAAATATAATTGTATAGGAGTGATTATTTCAACCAAATGTTTAAATAATATGTACAGAAAGAATTTTACCGACAGCTAAAAAATTTAATTTAAGATGATTAAAATATCAGAAAAAGCAACCCCTACTAAGATTACAAAATAACATTAATCTAGTTGATAACTTGTTTAACTTGAAAATTACTTAATTTCCATTTCCACAGTTTCATTGTATTTTGTTTGCTAACCGAAGTTGTCGTCGTCCACAATCGATGCACTTATTGTTGTAAATCGTGCATATTTCGTGCTATCACCTGCAACAAGCAATGCATTCAATCCAGTCAGTTGTCGAAGTTGTTTCCTGGTACAATTCCAGACATTAAGTGCACTCATCCTCATTGAACTTCGGGGTTTTTTCCTTGAGTTTTTTTTATCCCACTTTTTGTGGAAGCACCCTATCTTCAGGTGTAATTTTTTGTCGCGGCATCCTGCTTAAGTTTTTTTTCGTGTATATTTTGTGGATCAGTAACATTAGTTATATTCTGTTTCTTTTTGATTTGGATGACATTACACTACTTGGAATGGGTGAAAACTTTTCCAAAACATTGTATTAGAAAATTTATTTTAGTTAACAAAATAATTTTATTAGCAAATTAATTATTCATAAATTAAAAAAATATATAAATATTTAATTAAATTATTAACAAATATATTATTAATTTATTAACAAAAATAATTACATAAAAATAATTTAATAACAACTGTGTTACTAATTTATTAATAAAATTTTTATCTGCAAATGTATCTTTTTGCAAATTAATTTGTTGCCAAATTTAGTTTGAAAATTATCTGTTTTTCCGAAATTATTTCAAAATTCATTCATTCATATGTTTTACATGTAATTTGCAATTCATGCAAATTTATCAATAAGCTGCGTAATCTCTCATAGCACTTAAAGTTATGGGGAAATGCACCATCTCTCCTAAGTAGCAGATGCGCAAACTCTCCTATTTTGGTAGGAGAGATTGTGTGGCCTTTTATTTAAATATGGCCACATCAAAAATGAATTGTTGGTGTTCGCATACTTATTCCAGGTTAGTAGTTTATAAAAAATCGTTTAAGTTCAAAATATTTTGTATTATTGACGTTCTATAAAATTCTGACGAACAGTTATGAAAATTCAAGCACTTACTTTGGAAAAACAAAACAAAATAGCACTGTTTTATCCAAGACGCTTGGAACAATCAATATGCATATTCATGTAGACACTGCACTAATGCTGCTGTACAACTACCTGGAGTCGCTGAGCGCGCACTCTATTCCTGCCTGTCAAATCTCTTTGTGCGTAATCTCTCCTACCGCGCGAACTCTCCTCGCTTTACTATATTATAAATCGTTAGCTGCATCAAGTTTCAGATTTAGGTTTTAGAGAATGAGACAGATAAAAATAAAATCCATGACAACTTTTAATGGTCGTGTAGTTTTAATAAATAAATGAAAATAAATATTGTTATTTAAGA
The DNA here is from genome assembly GCA_963932465.1 of Maratus speciosus. Taxonomy (NCBI): domain Eukaryota; kingdom Metazoa; phylum Arthropoda; class Arachnida; order Araneae; family Salticidae; genus Maratus; species Maratus speciosus. Next base: position 200,583,080 of record OZ010790.1, on the reverse strand, counting down.
AAAAAAAGAGGCCGTAGTAAGTAAAAATAAATTCCCTATCTGGTATTTTTAGGTAAATTTCTGATAAAAAGGTAAAAAATTGGTTGTAAATTATAAACTTGAAGTTCTTTCACTTTACTGAATAGGTTAGACTGGCCGCACCAGCTATCGCCTTTAATAAATAGGAATCACTTATCAATATTGAAATTCATCACGTAATTCGTCATTCAATAATTAATTTAAAAGCAACTAATTAAAAATTCAAGAATTAGTCTAATGAAACATTCAAGTTATTTACCGTCAAATCTTGACGGGTATTATCTAGTGTTGTTTTAAGTAAATGAATTCAGAACACTATCGTCGTTTTCTTAAAAAACTTCATTTTCTTTCGCAAAACAGCCTATACTTCAGGAAAATGCAAAACGTGGAAAACTTTTGCATTAAAGAAGGAGAAATATTTTGAATTCCAAGAAAATTTATTGAATAAAAAATACATATAATGTAAAATGAAATATAGCATCTGTATTGATTTTACATATTATACTTACGAAATATTGTTCAGCACGCAATCTTTGTAAAAAAATTTCTTTCTTATTTATAATATTGTAGAATAATATTTTTCTTTCCAAAAAGTTGAGAGCAGATATATTTTAATTTATAATTCTAAAGTTAGAATGCTTAATTAAAAAAAAGAAATTCTGGAAATGCACATTAGAATATGTAGGTTGTCCTAAAAATACTTGAATGTCTTTTATTTTGTTGTTCAAGGCAAAATAAGTAGTGTTGATGAAATAGTTTTGCAACGAAATTTTCAAAAGTTTCATTTTTTAAATATTATACGGTTCCTGGTATCTGTATGTTATATTTCAAAAATATGCTGTATGCCGTGCTAAAACAGTGAAAATTTCATGTACGTTAATGAAATTTTGGAACTTTTGTACTCTAAAAAATAGCCGGAAAAGTTTAGTGCCAGAAAGCTTCAAAATTTTAGAAAATGCTAATTATGATAACTCTTTGCGATTTTACCCAAGCTAATAGTATAACTAATAGTAATAGCTGTTTTACAGCTAAACACCGTGTAAATGTAATTTGAATACCGTAACAATATATACAACAATATTCAACTAAAATTACAAATTTCTCTAAAATACTTTTCAAATAAATTAAGTTATATATTCTACCGTCTTTCGATGATCGAGATGCAATTTCATAAAACGTATAAGAAAAATTTGTTGCAAATTGCAGCCATAGCGACAAATTGTGTATCTTTCTTAATACTAATACATACAATGCAAATAGAGACGTCTTAAATTTAGACACATATGTGACTGAAAAAGAATTTCACACACTTAAGTGTCTTAAACTGAAAATTAAGACATTATAGATGCCTTAATTTAAGACACATAAGTGTCTTACTATGATCATAATATAATGCCTGAAAAATCAGCAAATGTCTAAATTGAAGATACTTCGTTGCTTCAAACGTGTCATTTTGTTTTATCCTTTCTTCTTACGTAGTAACCACTAGGGGGCTCTCCCAGCTGTGCATGCGTTTTAGATTTCTTTCGTTCGATCTTGGTATACGTTGTAATTCAAACCGAAAGTTTGTTTTTATGTACGCTTATATTTTAATTTGGTTTAGAGAAATGTGGAGTTCTGAGATTTTAATTCGTGTTCACTCAGTGTATTTATTTAATGAATACATACACCCGACTTATATGCTTGACACCAATTGTCTCTTATAAGCTGTCGTCGATATAAGCACGGGATAGACACAGAAGTAGAAAACACTTGGAGAATACGTCGGGAACTCTACAAAGTGTATGCAAAGGACTTAGTGTTAACCTGTGTTGATTTATAACAATAATATTGTGTTATTCGTCTTCGTCATATCGAAGTTGGAAAAGAAAAATAAAACTTTTGTCAGGCGGGTTATGTTTTAAATATGAAAACTTTCATGATTTTAATATAACTAGCCGGATATATAAAGTAATTTTCTTCTAAAATGATGCAATTCTTTCTCCATCACTGTGACAGATGTTTAAATTTCAAGTCGAGGAATATTTCTGACTGCTTGCAACAACATTTTAAGTAGGTGTCATCATTTTCTTTATAGTACTAAAACTAGTGTATTTTATGATGATTTTCTTAATGGTACTAAATGAAATATTAAATTTACTTTAAAATCTGCTTGCGAAAAAAACCACTAAATCTCGAAGTGTATATTGTTGGACTTATGACGTTGTCATGTATTACAAATTGTGAATTAAAAATTCTCATCTGTTTCCCCAAATTTAAAGTAATAATATCTCTAAAAGACAGACATTTTAAGTTAAAATTATTCCCTTCTATTCTATGGCAGCTATTTGTCAGTAACCACTGACTGACCACAAGTCACAAAAAAAAGTTTAAAAGATCGTGTGTAATTCTTTTGAAAATATCTTCCTTCGTCTTCATGAGGTAAACGTTTTCGTTAATTGGCGTTTCTGTTCTTAACCGGAGATGAAAATATGATAAATAATGTATATGAAAAAGTATGGCGTTGTCATACGACTCATGTATTATGTTATGTTAATCCACGAGCAACTGTAATAAACTGTACCACTACAGGTACAAATATGCTTAAATATTGGATTTAAAATCAATTCTAATATTGATTTTTTTATTATTTTTAGTAAAAAAGTAATTTTAAATTTAAAATCGTATTAGTAAAAAGCTATAACTGGATTTTGCATTTAAAATTGTGGCTCTTATAACTTTATTTATATGCACTTATATGAAAAATACAAAAATGACAGATAGATGTTAATATATATATATTAAGACAAAAGAAGTTTGGAAACTATGAGTAATTTTTTCTTCATATTATTGGTATAGAATATTTGTTTATTTATTTTTGTTGATAGTTAAAGAGCTTTTGTGATTATCCTTTGATCTGTATAAAACCATTGTCCATGTGGCGATATAAATTTTTAAAAAATCTAATTTTTAAATAATATGAATTTTCATTTTTTTTCGGGATGCATGAGGGGGAGGGGATTTTGTATGCAATTTTCATACAGCTGATATCTTACATTGCACGGATTATAATGGATTTTTTGAACTTTTAGAGTATGACAAGATTAAAAACACAAAATATATTTAACCAAATACTGAAAAAACTCTCAATAACGAAGACTTTGGGATTGAGGAATTTGTTCGATAATCGGAGGTGTTTTTTGCGAGGTAAAAATAAACAATGTATGCGTTTTGGATTAAAAAGGATTTTTGCTAAATAGAATTGCCCGAAATTAGGGAATGTTCATTTACCTCTAAAACGGACACTCTCGATTACCGGACATCTCTATTTAGCGAATATAATGCAGCTTTGAATTTTTTGAAGAAAATGGATTTCATAGAAGCATGGGCAAACTGGGAGTGTTCCCCCCCCCCCCCTTCTACCATTTTGGAGACCCCAAATTAGATATGCAATTTTTGTAAAGCTAATATTTTAAATTTGTTTCGACATTGTTCTGATTACAATCAATATTTTGAAATTCTAAAGTAGAATAAGGTTAAAAACTAAATAAATAAAAACATCTAAAAACAGTAAAACCTCTCAATCATGTCCGTGTGAAGGTTTTGCAGTAAAATTTCCATAACAGACACTCCTAAATAGAGGACACTACTGTTTAGGAAAGACATTTTTTATTCACAACATACAATTTTTATATATCTACTTTTATCTCAGAAAAGCATTCACCTCCGAATGGCGGACAAATTCCAAGGTCCAGAGGTGCCGGCTATTGAGAAGTTTTATTGTATTTTGACAAATATATATTTTTTTGTTTTTAATCTTGTTCTACTCCTGAAGCTCAAATATTGATTATTATCAATACGATTTCGAAAAAGATATAAATTATCAGCTTTACGAAAATTGCATACCAACTTTGGGAGCCACTAAAATCAGGTTGTATGGGGGTGGAGGGAGCAAAACCATGTACAAATATTTTTCCAGGATTCAAAGTGGTCAAACAAGGTTACGTATAAAGCTTACAATAAAAGGCTACCATGTAGACGCTTGAAGTGTCTGAGATTCAGACGCAAAAAGCGTCTGAAAAATTAAGACATTTGAAAAAGTCTGAAAATTGAACACTCCGTTTCAGACGCTTAGGTGTCTGAATTTCAGGCATTTCAATTTACAGTGTAACACAGATATTACTAGAATGAATTTCATAGTTTATCAATGTATTTTTATTATATGACAATTATACAATGATCGAAAGCATTAAATCATTATAGCTTAAAAGTAGTTTTTGATGTAAAGTAAAATCATTTAAAGCTCAGTCTAAACAATAACTTCATAATAAGGAAAACGACTGAAATCTCGTGAAGTTTGGGAAGGTCACGAAACTAAATCACTTGAAAAATATTACATTTAATTTTTTTTAAAGAAGTATTTCGGACTGAATATATATGTCAAAAAGGCATCATGCGTTTAATTATCATACGTTTAATCATGCGATCATGCGTTTAATGACGTCGTATAATTAGTACAAATAAGAGACAGTAAACGTCGTTTAAATTCTTCAGTAGTTTTCTTAATTAAAATTTTGAAAGTATATTTTATTAAAATCATGATTAAAAATATTTATTTTTATTTCAAAATAAATTAGGTGCACTAAACATAAATAAATACATCTAGGGCAATCTTGTAAAATAGCATGTGTTAATAATGTTACTGAAGAATATATCAAGAATTTCAGAAATTTCTGTTAATGCTGAAATAATAAAAAGTTTGAAAGTAAGATGAGTAAATAGGAATTACATGTTATTCTTACAATCATTCTTTTGAGAAACTGAAAAATTAAAATCTTCACAGAAAATAAAGATTATCTTGTTTTAGGAAATTGATTCAAAACATTGTACCATAGTTTTCTTTAATAACTTTTTCTCTTTCGGAAAACAGAAAAATGCAAAATACGGAAAATGTTTGCATTAAAGAAGGAGAAATATTCCGAATTCCAAGAAAATTTATTGAATGCAAAATATATATAATGCAAAACGAAATACACCATCTGTAATGATTTTACATATTATACTTACGGAGTTTTCTTCGGCTCGCATCCTTTGTATAAAAAAAAAAAAAAAAAAAAAAAAAAAAAAAAAATCTTTCTGTTTTATAAATTTGAAGCAGAATATTTTTGTCTCGAAAAAGTTCAGAGGAGATATATTTTAATTTATAATTCTAAAGTTATTATATATATATATATATTTTAATAAAGTGTGGAAAATTGCACATTAAAATATATAGAGTAGCCAATAAAAAAAAAAAAAAAAAAAAAAAAAAAATTGTTATTCGTGGCAAAATAAGCCAGGTATTAAGATTATCTTGATGGACTAGTTCTGCCGTGAAATTTTGAAAAGTTACACTTTTACAATTTTTAAACGATTCTTGGAATCTGTATGTTATATTCTCAACATTTTCTCTTTGCTCTGAAGTAACAGTAAGAATTTCACTTAGTTTAATGAAAATTTGGAGCTTTTCAGCACTAAAAAATCGTCCGTTTTTAGTTCCGGAAAACTCTAAAGTTTTAGAAAATGCTCATTATGATAACTCGATGCGTTTGTGCAAAAGTTATTCTTGTACTGTTTTTCTTGTAAGAGCACAGATTTTTTTTTTTTTTTTTTTTTTTTTTTTTTTTTTTTTTGTTATTTGTACCAGTGTCAAGTGACAACTTTTAAAAGATTTCGATTTATGGTTTTTCATTTGTAACTTTTAGATTGAAACAATCATTTTTAATACAATGAAGACTTTTTTTAAAATTCTTATTACATTCAGAAAGTACGAGCAAAATAAACCTATCAAAAGTCGTCATTTTACACCTGTAGCAATAGTATTAATATAAACGATAGGAATAAAGCACTTCATGTGACGCAACCCTCTTAACTTGAAAATAAGTACAGCTTCATATTACAAATTTATCACGTCTTCTAATGGATTAAAAATTTTTATTTTATCGAAACAACAGCATAAATCAACGCTATTTATAACTAAGTAATAGTCTTAAAAAAGCATGATCAAATAGTCCGAAAGCTTATTTCCGGATAAAAACTTTGCTTTTCATCCGATTTCCGCGACATCATTTCAAGCAATATCCGCAATTATGTGGCTTACGGATAAATGAAAAAAAAAATTATACCTTTTAATTAACCCTTTATCTACTAACGGTACTTATTAGTACCATTAAAATAACTTGTTATAAAATTAATTTAATGCATCGATTAGTAGTATTACAATTTAGAATGAGTTATAGATGCATTACTTTATGATGTTCCAAAAGCATTATGGGTTACACAAAACAAAAATATTTTTTAAAGGATAATTTCTTTGGCCTTTGCATCATTTCAGCTTTCTTGGCGTTGGAGGGGTGGGGGGGATTTTTCTATTCAGAAATATTTCTATATTTCTATTGTAAGAACATTATATTTGTTGATTTCCTAATTCCTACAAAATACTAAGAAATATATTTAAAATAAAAGATTTGAGTGGCGTAATAAATATTACACAAAATCCCTATAAATTCTAATTTAATGAATCCTTCCAAATTCCTTCTAACATTTATTAAATGATTATGTAAATCATCTAATTTAGTTTTAAAAATTCACGAAAAATGCTTTAGAAGATGAAATTTTCATAAATTCATAATTCAGTACATAAAAGGTTAATGACTATTTAGCTTTTCTGTATGTACTCCATACCGATTTTTTTCGTGAATTTAAAAAAAATAAAATCATTTAAATATGTGTAAAGTGCAAACTCTGACAGCGCATTAAAAAGTAATTAAGAAAGAAATTCGGAATATACTGCAACAAATTATTATTAGATACTTTGAGCAATTTTGATGCATTTAAGGGGACCATGGACGTTTAAGAAAAATTCTTTTAATTTTCTTAATAGAGGTTTGAAATTTTGTGCAAATATACATTTCATCATAAGTATATAGAACACTTTAAAAGAAATTTCCAATATTGTTATAAGTTTACGACCTTTTGAAAAAAAATTAAATTTTTAAACGAAATTTTAAAATGCTCCTAGTGTCTTAATTTTTTTAAATATTTCCTCGATTTTGGATTTTAATCACGTAAAACTCTATTACAAATAAATCTGTGTATCGTTTCTTTAATACCTTAAATAGTTAACTTTTTAGAGATATTTGTCAAAATTTCATATCAATTTTCACCAAAATTCTGCCTTATAATAAGTTAAAAATAGAATTTAGTTGTATTAATGAAGTCGAACTTTAAAATGCATACACAGTTACTTTTTAAGCAACATCAGAATTCTTCCTTATCAGTTTCACAAATTTCGATCAAAAATTAAGTAGGATGGAGCATTTCAAAAATTAAAAAAAAAGCTAAAACATCAGTATTGAGAAATTAGATTTAACCCTTAAATGCCTGATTTTTCAAAAATCATTGTAATAATGTTTTTCGGCTTTCATTTTTTAAATAAATCATGGGAAAAATACTTTAAAAAATCATATTTTGTTTTAAGTATGTTTTACAGCTAAAAAACAGTTTGTTACTAATCGGCAATACTGGTCTTTAATTGAAAAAATAATTTTCCTTGGTAAAATTCTATAATATTAAACACACAAGAATTTTAGGAACTATAATAAGAAATAAATTTAACTTGCTCACCGCAGAGCAAAATAGGGTATTTCATAAGCTTCCAAACAAAACAAAAACAGCAAGTAGTAACAATTGAAAAAATAAATCTATCTTTATTCTTAAACAACACAAGTGTTGCTATCTGCATGTTCAAAATCGATTTAATAATATTTTCAGAATGTATTTTATTGGCAACATTAGGCATTATAGCTTCAATATTATTCTAATAGTATTTTAGAGCCTAAATTGGGTATGTTGCAGAAAAGCAACACCAGGCATTTAAGGGTTAAAGTATATGAAAAAAAAAAAACGAAAAATTGTTTGTGAACAAACTTAAAACACTTGTAACTCTGCATAAAATAATCGCATCTCCATGCGGTTATCCAAGAATGATGTAGTACAAATTGCAGAATAATAATACACACAAAAATAAATGTCGATTTTGGGGTCAATTTTTGCTCAAATAAAGGTCCACGGTCTCCTTAACTGATATATAGATATCGATGAAAATATCATACAGAAATAAGATTTTATAGCAGATTGAATGTGTCACACTACTTTTGCCAAAACCTCTATAAACAGTTATATAACATCATTGGCATTCAGAGAATATTTTTCATCGAGTCCCTTTAACATTGCCTTTTTCTGAAAAAAAAAGAAGACCATAATAACACTTGGCATTATTCTTCTTAAAAACAATCTTATCCATATTATTTTTAATGAAAACTCTGATAATGGAATGAAAAACCTTGTAATTGTCTGAGCGAAGCGAAAGCTAATACACGGCGCAATATTACTTTCAGGTCACAAACAGCTACGATGGATATTAAAACTTTCGTCAAAACATTTCGTCAAGCATAACTCAAAAAATATTTGTCTGATTTCGTTTCTGATTGCACCAGAATGTACCTATCAGGGTATCCTACTGAATGCGCCTACTATGAAAAATAAGTTCCAAAAAGTTTAAAAATTATATTAAAAAATTGATTTAAAAAAAAGTACAATTTATCTACATATGTCACGTGAATGTAGTGTACGTCATTTCCATTGGCTAGATGTTTTCGTGGAAAACCGAAATACAACACATGGAACAAAGATAATATGCACGCACTAATATTAAAGTATAATAAAACCTATTTCAACAAAAAAATCAATCTGCATTTTTTTTTCTATTTAAATGAAAAAAGACAAAATAATTTAGTATTTGATATTTTGCAATACACCCTGTAACATAATTTTTCAATCACCAATAGCGTCTTTTATATTTCGCGTGAGCAAAATAGGGACAATTCTCTGACGATTAAATAAAACATTTTAATTTTGGCCTCTTTTTTTTTCTTCTTTATTTTCGTTTTAGTACTTTAAATGAAATTGGTACAATTCCAGTATAGGGACCTAGGCGAGGTAGAGAAAATGAGTTTGGAGAGAGAAGTAACATTTTCATCCATATTTTCTAATAACCTATCCACTGTTTGCTCAAGCATTTCTTTAAACATTTATGCAATTTATTGTGTAAAAAGATATTTACCTATTTTCACATACAAACAGAAGTAACTTGAATAATATATATATATATATTATTATACATAAATTCAATGCTTTTATTTATATATAAAAATAAGCATAAACGTTCATCAGGTTTTTTACATGTATGCATATCATTTATAAGATCAAACTGCACCGAGTTTTTAAAAAACGCCAAAAGTATTATCGGAAAAGTACCATGAAATTAGTTGAGATCATGTATCAAGGGAATGGAAGGTTTACGTTTTAAATGACATCAATTCAATACGAATATGGTATGGGAAAATTTGTTGGACATTTATCACCTCCGTTCGGCTAACATAAAAAGTATCAATATTGTCATCGGGGCACAGATGTCATATACGAACCACGTTGGCTCGATTTTTTTTTCAAACGCCAATTTGGCGAAAATCTCGTTTTCGATTACCAGTTACACATATATATTTTAAAAGGGTAATAACAATAAATTAAAACAAAGGTTAATTAATAACTACAGAAAAAAATGTATATAATTTTAGAAAATAAAATAAAATAAACAATTTATTAATAAATAAACAACAACATCCGAGCTACCATATCAAGCAAAATAACGACACTTTTGCGCCAGTTAAGTGCCCCGATGCGTATATGACATTGGCGTCAGAAATAAATCGTGACAACGTGGTGCATATATAACATTTGTGCCGCAATTTGTTACGTGGTATGCGAAATTAAACGAATATGTTATAGCCACTCTTCGTACAAGAAAATTGGCTATTAATCCGAATTCAGATACACAGGAAAGGTTGCCGTCCAACAAGAATAATACTAACAACACCATCGTTATAACTGCATGAAAGTTATAATAGACATTTAAAATTGGCTTTGAGCCAGCAACCACACAAGGAGTATTTTATATATGTTTCGAGTGAAGCAGCTCGGTCATCAAGGTACTAATTAATTATACAAATAACAGATATATAAACAAAAGTTTAAATTCAAATGTAAATGTTTGTAACCTCCCCCCCCCCCAAAAAAAAAAAAAAATTCTGCAATGAAATTAACTTGGCGTTAAGCGACGCTTTTTAAAATACGACATTGATTGCAAACCAGATTACGGAACATTCCTATAACGTTTGAAATAATCACGGTACTTTATTTTTAGACGGTTAAAATTTAGACAAGAGCATTTTTTTCGCCAAAATAGTTTTTTTTCCCCACATGTGTAATTTAGAAACAATTGTTTGATGTTGGAAGAAAAGGTTTTGACTTATTATCTTTTATTATTTTATTTATTTATTTGTATTTTAAAAGAAATAGTCAAAGTCGTGTTTTTTAAATGTATTTAACTTATGTATTTCAAATGAAAAGGATGCTTTACGAAAGTTCGCGATTTATCTCCTGTATCCGGCTAAGTGCTTTATTATCACGTGTCTAAAACCCTGCACGATTCTTTACTGTTATATGGGCCATGGCGCTTTTTTTAAAAGTTTGAAAAATTTCGGGTTTAAAAAAGTTAGATGTCTTTACCAAATCATATGAACGACTATGAAAATAAAATTGAAGTAGTATTAAACTGGTTTATGTATGTATTTTAAAAAATTCATCTGCTAACACGTATTAAATAAATTATGTATGTTTTTATATAATAAAAGTTAAGCGATTTATCTACGCGTATGCTAATATTATAAAGCAGCAACGTTTGTGTGTTTGTGGAGTGCAATCTCTGAAACTACCTAGCCGATTTAGTAAATAATGGTTTGAAAATGCTGGTGACCATCTCTGCTTTAACAAAGAGTATATTTTATGTCGTTACAACAAACTCCATGGGTGCAGGAGCAGAAAAGTTCTAAATTTGCGAATTCTGTGATATTGCTTGGGCTAGAAATTTGACATTTTGTGCAATTGTACAATTGTGACATTGTGATGCAATTGTGACATTGTGATGCAATTGTGACATTGTGATGCAATTGTGACATTTTGTGCACAGATGTAAATACTCGTTATGAACGCTTTCAACAAGGTTCGAAATTTTATAGTTAGAAATAAACGTAAAACGTTCTAGAAAGTTTCTAAATCACGATTTATTTGGAATTGTTAGTGAAAGAAATTTTGAAATTTCACATGGCTATTACTTTTAAGACGTAAATACCGGTCAGTTAAAAATAAATAAATAAATAAAACGTGACAAAAGAAGATCTAATTTGCAATTGTTGAGATACTGTTGGCTCTAGAAACTTAAAATTTGGCATGGTAGTAACTTATAAGATCTAAATGCTCGTTGTAGAACGAATTCAAACTGCAATGCGCGCATTAGAACGAATTCCATAAAATTCAAAATTAAAAAGACTAAATAAAGCGGACAAAGTGCTAAAGATGATCTAAATAACGAAGTACATGGAATTAATAGAAAGGCAAAAATTTGCATGAATGTTGCTTTTAAGACGTAAATACTCGCAATAGAACAATTTCTAAATATTGCGCTACATAAAATGATGCAGGAACAAAAAAACTTTCGTTTTTTTTTTTTTTTTTTTTTTTTTTTTTTTTTTTTTTTCTGTGTTATTGTTGTCCTAAAAATTTTTTATCGGTTTGAAATATTTGACGGGATACTTTTAAGATGTAAATGCTCTTTAAGAATGCCTTCTAAAAAATATAAAATTTAAAAAGATGAAATGAATGGAAAACGATCTGAATTACCATTCATTTGCATTGTTAGGCATAGAACCTTAAATATTTAATTCATACTAACCCCTTCCCCCCCCACACACATGAATTTAAATGCAACAAAAGGGGTAGCTACTAATATAGCATTAAATAAATTTAGTAAATATTGAATAAATGTCGGTATGAAACAGCGAATGTACTTGTCAAAATCTTATTTCTCGGGGCTTTTCTCTCTCTCGCCAACGCCCCTGTTACAGGAAAGTGTTTGATTAAATTTAATATGATTTTTTTTTCAGCTTCACTAATCTAGAGATTTCATCATAAGGTCATTTTCTCAATTGTCAATAGACGATTTTTTATGTAGTAACTTACTCGGGTAATTTTTATAGGGTTAATATACGTATTTTAACTTGCATGATTTGTTGAAAAAATATGTACGGATTTGTAAATTACTCGAAATGACATTTTTACAGCTCAAAGCTTATGCAGACGAGATATTCCATATTTCGAGTCATAACTTACGCTGCAGTCAATGCCAATTTGTTTTATTTAATGGAAGCTAACTCGTAATAAAGCTCACCTTCTCGAGAATATGTTTGAAAACAAAACAATACAGCGTATGTAGTGGCCAGCATGCACTCATCATTTAAATCCGATTGAATATTTCTGTAACACACGTGAACTATGCATTATATTCCTCTGTTGACGTGCTCGGTACTTTGATACATCCCTTTTTTAAGAGACAATTCCTTAAACTCTTATCGACAACCTCATTGCATACATGGAAAACAGATATTTAAGAGTATTTAATATTCGAGTGCACCACACACCACATAAAAGTCCTTTATTCTTTTCAAGCGTCATTTTTTAGTCATTTAGAGGTAGTCAAATTGTGCAGAACGTCTGTTTCAGTTTTTGACACAATTTCAAGGAGTAAAAATTCCGATATAAGATATTTAGTGTTTTATTTTCTCTATTAATTTTAATCTATTGAGCACTTTCAATTTTATATCCATGGACGGCTGTCTTTCAGATTTTCTTTGCCATTTTTAAACAGTGTATATTATATATATAGTGTATACAGCGTATATTATATTATTATACTATTTTGTAATTCTACCATTGAATTTGCTCATTTTCATCATTTAAACTTGCGACAGGTCTGTTTGATCAGACTGTTATTTTTTTTTCGTGCGCAGTAGTGATTCTAAGTCGGCGCCACTGTGCACATTGGAAAGTGACAGCTTAATGCGCATGACTCCTTTTTTTCGCAAATTCCAGTGAGCCAGTCGTTGCCTGCTTCCGCCAAGTGAGGTGTTGTCATACGAGTGCGTCAGATTTTGATTTCTCTCAAGATAACTGAACGAGTTGAACAAAGGTACTGCATCAAATTTTGTCAAAGCTTGGTGACCCTCAAAGCAAAACAATTCGTAAAATTCATCAGGTGTCGTAAGATTCATCAATTCTCCAGCTCATTCATCACACCTGATTCAGACTTTCTTAACAAAATATGGGATTACAGTCGTTCGTCAAATTCAGTACTCTTGAGACATGACTCCTTGCGACTTCTGGTTGCTTACGAAATTGAAGGCGCCATTAAAAGGATCCCGTTTTGAGAGTAGAGATCAGATATCGTAGAATGCGATGGCGGAGTTTAACACCATTCTAAAAAAAGCCTTCCAGAAGTATTTTCTGCAGTGGAAAGAACGGTGTGCTAAATGCGTGGAGGCAAAATAAGCCAACCTCGAAAGTGATAACGGTGCCAATCCCGTCAGCTAACTTATGTATTTTTTTCGGTCGAAGGTTTAATACATTTCAGGCAGGCCACGTATTGTCAATTAAAGATAGCATCTTATTTTCTATTCTTGTCACGAGTTATTATTAAATCTATGTTCTCAGTGACATCGCTCAGACTAAGCCCTCCGAGGGAAGTCCTAGAAAACCGTTCCTCCGGTACTTTTAGAAGACACGTTTTTTACATTTATTTATGTAATGACCTAATTTCACTCAGTATGTGACACCAACAATTATAACATTTTTATTGTATAATTTCATTTTGGATGAATGTGCTTAACCTCTCTATGTATCGTAAATGAAACATATGAAAAAACTGTTGCTTTTAAAGAAGTTGAATTACGTAAATTTTTAAACATATATCCAATATATATGTCGTATATAAGCAATATTCCATATATTATTAATTTTTACCAATGATTTTTGAATCTTGATAATATACTATATTATAATTTATAATTCAACTTTTTTTTTTTTATTTCATTTTATGTATAGTACTAATAGATTGTAAAAACTGTAATTTATATTTCTAAACTCTCCTTTATGAAAGCAAAAAAAGATACATATTTTTTTTATTATTATAATTTTTAAAATACACATATTGTCTCTTTTTAGTAATAAAATGTCTAAACTTGCCACTTTTTACATTATCTCCTTTGCCATACCGAATTTCCGTACACGTACTTTTAAATTCTATACGTAAAGTTTATGCAAATATATTTTTACGTTTACTCTATTCTTCTCATAAATGCAATTAATTAGTAGCTCTCATAAATGCAAAGGTGTAAAGGAATTAATCTTTTCTAATATTCTTAAATTTATAATTCAGAGAAAAGCTACAGTTATCAATATCGTTTGTTGAATTTAAACATTACTCTTAACAAAATTTCTTATTTTATACAACTGCTCTTCTTTAAAATATTTTATTTCTTGACGTATATACATACGACCTGACTACAAAAGCCTTTTTCGTCTAGTAAAGAGAAATTGTTTGAAATGTAAATGGCTTGAAATTTCTTTAAATTTTGCTTACATAAGAGTAAAGTTTGTAAAATTTGAAAATGATATTTACACGAAGTTTACACATCACCAACTGTTTTTTGAAAATTTCACTGAATTTTTCCGGAGAAATATGCTTTCCAAAAAGTTTTATATATTAAGTTGACGATAATAAAAAACTTTCGTAACTTCTTCTCATTTTTATGTGGACATACAAACACCAAGATTAACCTAACAGAAATGTTAGTTTTTGACTCAATTATATTTCAATGTAAATAAAATATTTACACTGTAAAAAAATGCGACCAGTTTTCCTGTAGGAATCGGAAAAATAGTTGCCCTTATCGTACCGGAAAATTTTCTGACCCAACTATGAATAAATTCCGTAAAAAGAGGAAATAGTCAATAAGACGGTATTTTACGCATTTTATTCCGAGCTGGGTCTGAAATTTTTCGGGTACAATAAGGGCAAATATTTTTCCGATTCCTACAGGAAAACTGGTAGTAATTTTTTTTTTTTTTTTTTTTTTTTTTTTTTTACAGTGTAAAGTACGTTTTACAAGTATTGTTGTTGTGTAAGATGTTCTGTCAAGACCGCATAAACTGAGCAAGCATCATTTCCACGAGTACATAAATTTGAACAAAATAAAACATACATCTCGAAGAATTACTTTGTGAGAAATTTGTAAACAATTAAATTCTGGTGGCAAATCCGATGTACAAAAAATAATCTTTATTGAAATTTTGATACAAATTAAGGCTTGTTTGATTGCACGTGATATTTGCACGATTACATTTTTAAAATAACCACATTGTAAAAATAGACAAATTACTCTTAATCTACAAAAATATAGTATAACCTTGGATGAAAATATCCAAAAACGACCTCTAAGTTACCCACGATTCGAAGAATCGTTCTTTATCTTTAGAAAGCTTAGTTAAGAAACATATTATCAAGATTTAAAAAAGCATTTATAAATTAAAAAATATAGATATTTGACTGTGAATAATTTTCGGAAATATATCCGTGTGATTTTTATATTGTATTAATCAGTTTTCTCAAAAAAACAATATCGGTTTTTAGAATGATATCAATTCACATTTGTATATTTCTTGGTACATAATGGAACTTATATATGCAATAGTAAAAAATAATATAAATTTTAATGTTAATGTTAATGCTCTTAATTTTTCATGTTCGCATGCAAAATGTGTTTGTTGAACATTAAAATGTTTGCTGCAGAATTGATAGTATCCGAAAACCTATATTCCTGTTTCAGAAAAGGGATTAATACTCCACAAAAATTACTGGTAAACGTTTCTTAAAATCAATGGCAGCTGATTTTTAAATCTAAAAAATATAATGATTTTTTGGTGTTTCTAAAGATTAAGAACTCTTTTCGGAATCGTGGATAGCCCGAAAGAAGTTAATGTATATTTGTGTAGTGAAGTGATTATATGACATTTTTCTAGATAAAAAAAAAAAAAAAAAAAAAAAAAAAAAATTGTCTTTTTTCTAAACTGCTGCACAAAAATATAGGTCCACAATATATCTACCATATTATTTTGGTTGTGAAACCCCAAATAAAAGCATATATTTATATATCCAATATATACATATATTATATATACTTAAGAAAATGTACAAAAATGTAAACCGAGCCATTTAACGACATGCCTTAGCAAAATCTTAAATAACCACGCCAACCACTTTCAGATAAGGGATTTCGCTCATAAAGCCGTGGTAAATGAACCCCAAGATAATGTATGTGATAGTTTTAATTATGCCACGAGGCTTTCAATTGACAAAACGGAACAAAAGTATGATAGAGGTTTTTAATCGCTGTGGAAAACTGTACAAAATATTGCTCTTGAAATTGCCAGATCTCTGAATGTTGTTGGTCTGAATGTTGTTGATTTCTTACGAAAGAAAGGTGAGTATAGAAGAGTTACATTTATGGAAGACATTCTCTACTTTTGCAGTGGGAAAATGTGTAAGTGGGAGAAAAACATCGAATTAGATGATCTCTACAAATAAAATACAAAATAATTGCAACCTTAATGTATCTTCGGAGACTGTTAGACGGGTCATAGTCTTGACCACGCATAGTTCGTGCAAAATTAAAGAATACACCACATCTGAGTGTTCGTCACAAGGTTAATTCGCTACGAAAAACATGGACAGAGATTGAAGTAAGGTAAGATTTTCTCCTCCATGTCTATACTTACATAAATTTCACCTTTTTCTAAAATCTATCTTTATTCGGATTTAAGGATCTCCAGGAGATATTTAGTGACGAAAAAAAATTACGCTGGACGGCCCGAATGAGTTCACTTCATTCTGACCTGAGAAAGGAGCCGAAGTATTTCTCGAAGAGAAGTTTCGAAGGCGGTAAATGCATGGCTTTGTGGAGTCCTTAATACACAAAGAACTGTTTCATTTCGCTTCATGGAAAATGGACAGCGAAGTAAATCAAAGTAATCTCCTGCCTTATTTACGTCGTTTCTGAAGAAATCATCCAATCTTTCAACACGATAGTGCTTAAGTTAATGACAGTAACAGCACAAAACAATGGTTGTCTACTAAAAATGTAGATGTAATGATTCTCCAGTATGTGGACTAGAATGCATTTGTTGGAACATGTTTGGGGGATTCTTGTGCGCAAAATTGATGATAAAAACTTGAATTACACTTCAGCTTCTGAGATAAATGTTTCTGTTCAAAATACTTGGGTACATTTGGAACAAAACACTTTGAAAACCTTTGGCAGCATGAAAGATAGAATTTTCGAACTCATTCGTAAATGTGGGGGCCCAAATATTTCGTAGATTGTACGGACTAATATATATGTGTTAAGCTACACGTAGTTTTTATTTTCATTATTTTCAAATAATTAGTTAATTAATATATTACAAATAAATTTTTTATTTGGATTTTGTATTTTTCCTAATTTTCTTTCATTTTATGATGTCATATTATTGATGTTTGTGTACAAAATCTCGAGGCACAATTTATTGAGATGGACCTATACTTTTGTAGAGCACTTTATAGTGTACCACAAGAAATAGCGAGAAATGATTTAACACACAAGAAAATAGGTGCAAAACATATCATCATAGGATCGATGAAAGTCGGGATTTGCTTTTCTCTGAAATCAAGTTTTATAGGAGCATTCTAACATGTTTCCACACGTCCAGAGGTCATTTATAGTATCTACTGATACTCATCAATCATATAAACTTTTCGCAATGGCAATAGCGATGTTCAAGTATCCGATAACAAAAAAAAAAAAAAAAAATCTGTCTACCGAATGTGACGCTATAATTTTTCGTTTGCATTTAATAAAAAACAATGCGCCGAAGAGATAAGATAATATGGTACAATTCTATACACTCCGTGAGAGGCCTTTACACTATACAAATTATGCCATCTTAACCGAACTCACTGTGAATTAGAACAGCGGATTATATTTTAAGGTATTTCAAGATTGTGTTTAAATTTAATAATTAGATAGTCGTATGATGCGAATTCAAAATAAATTTCTGAATCTTAATTTGCATTAAAACATACAACTTAATTTTAAGAAAATGTTATTCAGTCAATTTTCTTAGTAAAATAATTGAAATTTTCTTTATGTTGGAATCATATATGTATGGCCAATCATTTAGAAGTTAGCCAAGAACAACAATAATATAGGGCGCTATATATAATACATTTTAATACTAAATATAAATGAGATTTAAAATCTATCCTCACCTCCCATTTTTTTACATGTGATAAAATCTAACTTAGGTAATATTAGTCGTCTTTACCATGGATTTATTAAAATTTAAAATAAATATTTTGCGCTACACCAGTGTAAATTTAATTTAAAATATCAGAGACAATATTTGTATCTATATTTTTTTCTTTTAAAAACTGTATCAACTGTTGGTTTTGGGGGCACACAGAGTTAGCAGAATAGCTAGACATAAACATTTATTAACACTAACACGAAGACAAAAATATATACATAGCTTAAGTGCGACTAAGCACTGACATGTTTTTTAACAGAACAAAATAATCTCGCTCGCAGAGCGGATTTGGAGAAACGTCACTGTACGCGCATGTGATGAAAGAAAAAGGGTAAGATAAATGGACGTTGTATTCCAACAATTCCCCCTTTACAACGTGCATTTTCTTAACAAAACAATATTCTCCTATTAAGCAAATTACAGAGAAATGATATGAATATAAAAATTACAAATACAAAATATATACTTATATAAAAAAGGATACAGAATAATGCTGAAAAATTTTAAACATTTTGTCCTATCATTTCACAACATTTTTTATGTTTATAAGCGTTTAAAGCTTTGGTTAAAATGTCTGCAGGCATATTTTCTGTCTCTAGGTATTTGACCTCTATTTCGCCATTATCGTAAATTTCATGCACAAAATGATGTCGAATATCGATGTGTTTGGTGCACGAATGGTACACCGAATTTCGTACTAATTTTTGAGCAGACTGGTTATCACAAAATATTATAGTAGGCGCAGTCACTGTTTCAGGAGAAAGTTCATTTAAAAACCGTCTGAGATGCAAAATCTCTTTGGCGGCTTCTGACAATGCCATGTACTCCGCCTCTGTTGTGAATAATGCGACAGTTCGTTGTTTTCTCGATTCCCACGATATGGCTCCACTGGCGTATTTAAATATGTAGCCAGTGTACGATTTTCTGTCATTCACATCCGACGCCCAATCGGCATCGACAAATGCAATCAAGGATTCAGAATCACGCTTAAAGATCAGTCCTTGATCTTGAGTTCCTTTCAGGTATCGCAAAATTGTTTTTGCAGCTATCCAATGAGGTTTACCTGGATTGTTGTTAAATTGACATAGGAAATTCACAGCGTGAGTTATATCAGGTCTAGTAGTAACTGATAAATACATAAGGGATCCTATTAACTGACGGTATGGGATATTATTCATTTCAGACTTTTCTTCTTCAGTTTTGGGACACATATCTTTAGTAAGCTTCACGTTATTATCAAAAGGTGTAGATATTGGTTTGGATTCTTGCATATTAAATTTGCTCAGAATATTTTCAATGTACTTCTTTTGGGTAATTTTAATATTGTCCCCGTTTTGCATAAATTCTATGCCCAAACAATAGTGTAAGAGACCTAAATCTTTCATCTTAAATGATTTTGCTAATTCATCTCGAATATATTGATAATCTTCTTTACATTTAGTAAGAATTATGAGATCATCAACATAAACAATGATAATAGCTTCAATGGGAGATTTAGAAAAATACACACATTTATCAGCATTAAGTGATTTAAACTTCATTTGTTTCAATTTTTCATCTAATTTTTTGAACCATTTACGACCCGATTCTTTTAATTCATAAAGGGATTTTTTTAATAAACAAGCTTTGTCAGCTTTAGATTCATTTTTAAAGCCTTCAGGTAATTCCATGTATATTTCTTCAGTTAAATCACCATTTACATAAGCCATAATAAAATCTAATTGATATGCAGTGAACCCATTTTGGATGCCATATGCGATCGCAGTTCTTATTGAACTTAATCTAGCTACAGGAGAAAAATTTTCGTCAAATTCGATACCAGGTTTTTGTGTACAACCTTTTGCCACCAATCTCGCCTTAAATTTCTCGATTGACCCATCTGGCTTATATTTTGTTTTTAAAACCCACTTAGATCCTATAATTTTCTTATGTTTTGGCCTATCTACTATTTGCCATGCATTTTCTTGCATTAATGAATTAAATTCTAAATTCATCGCATTTATCCATTCGTTTTTATACGGACTATTTAGAGCTTCAAATAATTCAGGACAAGAGTCAAAAGAATTATTTACTGCAGTTTGAGATTTTTCTTCTTTCGGAATAATAATTGTTTGATATTCCTTTCGAGGTCTCCCTTTTCTACATGTTTTTATTTTTCTTGGCGTCCCGCGCGTTCTGAAAGAAAGGGGGTCGGAAATTTCATCAGATTGCGAATCAATTTCTCTTTCACTGTCGCCACTAGAAATGTCTGGTTCCGTTTTCATGACTGGAAATATTTCTGATTGTTGCGTAATTGTATTTGTGCTCGTATTTTCATTATTTTGAGAGAAAGGAAAAATTAATTTTATTTCGGTGTTACAGGAGGGATAATTTTCAAATTCGTTAATAAATCGAACATCACGGCTTATAACAATTTTTCTAGATTTCTTATTCCAAAGCCTATATGCTTTTGATTCATTAGAATAACCTACAAAGATATGTTCTTCTGATCTAGGATCAAATTTTCCCTTATTTTGCCTTTTATTAAGTACGAAACATTTTTGCCCAAATATTTTGAAGTATGATAAAGTTGGCTTGATGCCAAAGAATACTTCATATGGAGTTTTATTTTCGCTTGAACGTCGTGTCGGGCAGCTATTGCGTATGTAAGCAGCACAATTTTTAGCTTCGGCCCAAAAAGATTGTGGAAGATTACTTTGTAATAGTAAACACCTTGCCATTTCAGTTAACGTTCTATTCGATCTTTCAGGGGTGCCATTTTGCTGAGGGGTTAAAGGGGAAGAAAATTCTCGTTTTATACCGCATTCTTCGATATATTTATCAAATTCTTCGCAGCAATATTCTAAGCCATTATCTGTACGAAGAAATTTTATTTTCTTTCCTAATCGGTTTTCGACTGCTGCTTTGTATTTAACAAATGCATTCTTAACCTCATCCTTGGTTTTAAGAAAACTAACTTCAATATAACGTGATTTATCATCAATAAAAGTAACAAAATATCGCGATCCTCCATGGGAAGGGACTCTCATGGGCCCACATAAATCTGAATGGATCCGAAACAATAAAACATTACTTTCAAAATTTGATTGTTTAGGAAAAAGGCGGACAGTTTGTTTACCTTGAATACAAACTTTACAATCTTTAAGAGACTCATCATCATTGAAATTTAAATTTCTAACCATGTTATTAGATTTAAGTTTCTTTAAATCAGACTCATTTAAACGTCCTAACTTTAAATGCCATTTTACAAAATCACTTACCTGTGCTATTGCAGCTCTTTCGGGGATTGGATGTACATAATATAAATCACCTTGACGAACAGCTTGTACTAGTATAGAACCATTAGGCTCAATTATTTTAGCATATCGTTCTTTAAAAAGCACAGAACGATTATTAGCCGTTGCTTTTGAAGTTGAAATCAAATTACATTTTAACTCAGGTACACACAGAACGTTCTTAAGTGTGAGATTAGTAGTCCCACTACCGTTAGACACTGTAATAAGAACTGTTCCTATTCCTGTGATTTTTGCTGTTTTATCAACCGCAAGCTGTATTGTAGAATTATCACGAGGATGAAATTCTGTAAATAAATTTTTATCTTTGCACATATGAGATGTACAACCGCTGTCTAAACACCATGCAGTAGATTGATGATATACGTCGTTAAATGCCATACTAACCGGTTCTTCATAACTAATCATTGAACCTTGATTTCCTTTATTTAAAGATGTAAGTTTTCTGTCAGCTATTTTCTTTCTACATTCGTTAGCTTTATGCCCGATTTTGGAGCAATAATTGCACTTGAAATTACGATAATTTCTCTCTGCAGGAAAATTTTTATTCGTATTAGTCTTCCATTTTTCATTTTTCTTCTGTTCTTGATTATTTCTCTTGTTTTCTATATAATAGGCATTTTGTGAATCATGAGTCGTTTTTCCTTTTCTAGCTTCCCATTCTTCTAGCATCTTAATTTTCAAAGAATCGGGTTTAGGTAATTCATCTCTCGATTCGATAGCGCATCTAAAATTTTCGAAATTCTCAGGAACACTGTAGAGTAGAAGAATTGATAACAAATCATCCGCAATTTCTATTTCCATTTCTTTTAATTTATCAACAATCTCAAAAAAAGATATTTAAATGTTCAGACATCGTTTCACTAAAACTCATCTTTCGAAACAGAAGCTGTTTTAACAGGGTTGCTTTCTTTGCGGGGCCTCTTGATTCATAAACGTCTTTCAATTTATTCCATACACAATTTGGAGTCGCACAATGCTTGATGTGGCACAATTCACTAGGATTTAGGGGCAGAATTATATCAGCACGGGCTTTTTGATCAGCCTGGAGCCATTTCTTTTCATCAGCGCTACCTTCGGCCGGTTTCTCTTCTTTGCCGGTTACATAATCCCAATGATCATTTTTTATTAATACTGCTTCAATTTGAAATTTCCAGCTATCAAAGTTATCTTTGCCGAGCTTTTCAATTGTCGTAACATGTGACATGATTAAATAAAATATCTCGCAGCCACAAATCAAAACAGTTAATGACAGAACGTAGAAGAGTTCTTAGTTTTGGTTCAGGCTTAAGACTTTACGATTCGAAAGTTCGAATTAAAAAATATTTCTGCTATTTATAGCGCATATAGCGCATATAGCGTCTCTGGTACCCATAATCTTTGTTGGTTTTGGGGGCACACAGAGTTAGCAGAATAGCTCGACATAAACATTTATTAACACTAACACGAAGACAAAAATATATACATAGCTTAAGTGCGACTAAGCACTGACATGTTTTTTAACAGAACAGAATAATCTCGCTCGCAGAGCGGATTTGGAGAAACGTCACTGTACGCGCATGCGCTGAAAGAAAAAGGGTAAGATAAATGGACGTTGTATTCCAACATAAACTCCTTGAAAATAATTTTTTTTTTATCTAGAACAAGTATATAGAATACTAAGGAAACTGGCACGGATGATTTAAGTAGCTAAAATGAGAAATAAATTAACATAAATGGCCATTGATATTTGCGTTGAATAAGATGTATTACATTTAATGCTGCTTTGATATTCTCGGTGTTTGGAAACTCATTTAAAATTGTTACATATAAAAGGGCATGTTTTGTTTCTGTACATTTAGACACAAATTTTACTTCCGCGAATCCAACATAAAAAATATTTATGAGAAGCTTATCTTAAGTAAAAACTTTGTAGTAAAAAGTGTAACGTATCAAAATTTTGTCTGATTGATAATTTACAATTATGGCCAGTCGGCGATTTTTCTCTTACATGTGGTTTCTTGAAATGACATATAGGTCTACATTTTACACTAAGAAATACCAATATAATTTGCAATAAAGAATAAATTAAGAGGAGATATATTATTTAACAAGAGCTTGGTGTTTCAAGTCAGAGAAGGGATACATTTGTTTATACGATAACTTTTCATATACCGTCATAACGGGCTTGTCTATGATATGCATATCCACCATGCCACTTCAGAGCTTATTGTTGAGCCTTTGAGATTCCATGTACCACAAAAGAAAGTAGCAGTTAATTTCCTTGGTGAATGGTTTCCATAGAGAAAATCAAATTTTATGTAATATTTTAATACTGATGTCAGTTAAGTATATTCTGATATCGATATTTCTGATTAAATACTTTCATATTTTTACTTGATAATTTCTTTCAAATTCCTGAAATCGCGCATTTTGTTTTTCAAAAATGATAAAAAACTAGATACAGGAATTCTTCTGGTGTATACCTTCCTTAATTTACAATTTGTTTTACAGTGTAAAATCCATCAATAATATTTTTAGCTCTATTGTAGTAATCATATAAATATCAAATGATTGGATTTTTAAAAGTATTTTATTTAATATATTTTGTATTACTATAATTTGAACATGTATATGTAATTATATTCAGTTTCCATGTTTGCTTTATAAACGCATACATATATTTGATATATCTAATGTATGAAGTTGTGGTACAATTTAATATCAGGTATTTGTAACATATTGAAGGGAGGAGATGTTTCGAATTCTTCACTTGATTAATGTTAGCTTAGGTGAAACCAAGTAAACATTAATGAATCGTCTTAATAATCCTGATAAATGATTTTGTGTCTTATAAGTTCATTATTCTGAAAACTGTTGCAACTGTAAAATTGTCAGCTAAAAGGTTATATATATGTATATATCGTTTAGCTCAGAACAACTATTTTCCGTATAATGTATTTATAAAATAAAATTTGCACACACACACACACATATATATAGAGAGCCAAAAGTTCGTTAAAACATTAAAATTTCATAAAATAGGAAGAAATGATAAAGGAGTGTGCTTTGTAAGAAAGGGCTCATAAGGTAGTCGGATTTCTTTTAGTAGCCAAAACAAAATTTAGTTAAAAAATCACATGTAGAGGGCGCTGAAAACCGGAAACACAATGAACAGGACAACAGTTGTGTCGTAGAATGTCTTAGAGGTCATGTTGAATATTTGTTATTGGAAGAACAAATGAAAGGAGCTCATTGTTGTCCTGTTCATTGTATTTTCGAGTCGTCAGAGTCCTCTACATGTGATTTTTTAACTTTTTTTTTTTTTTTTTGCTAAAAAAATTCCGACTACCTTGTTAGCCTTTTCTTGCAAACCGCACTCCTTTATCATAATTTCTTTCGTTTATATGATTTTTTAAAGTTTTAACGAACTTTTGGCTCACCCGGTATATAGGAAAGGTTGTATGTATATACATTCAGACTCATTAATTGGAACTATAAGGAATGTAGATAAATGTTTGAAATGTTCTAAGAAAGAATTAGTTCCAGAAGAAAGATTCTAAAAATTAAAAATGACTTTTCTTGCTATATCTTAACAAAAGTGCTTAAGGTAAGTGCATCAGTATTCGGCAAACACACATTCTTCCCTACACTCTAAAAAAATAAATGTATAAATTAATCATTTATACCTAAATACACGTGTAAATTTGTAAATTTACATTTTAGTCATAAAATTCAAACTTTTGTAAAAATTTACCTATATTTGTGCGTGTTTATCGGCTTAATGGGTGTTGTGTAATTTGTTATCCCTTCAAAAAACCACAAACAAAAGTGTAAACGTAGAACATTGTACAGATTTATCCGAATTGGTATGTTAACTTAAAATAATTCTAATTGTCGAGATTTACGAGAATTCTTATGTTTATGTAATATACAAATTTTGCATATTACACGTTATTACATATTTATTACATGTGCATTTTGCATATTACACCGAAATATGTTTAAATATGTTACACAGATACATGCATATAAACAGAATATTACACTGAAATATGCGTACGAATTTTAAACAGCTATATGAATAAGAGCATATTATTAAACATTATTATGAGTATGTACATTTCACAGAAATACCTGTACACACAGTAATACCTGTTTTGTGTAAATTTACGCCTTTATTTCTTAGAGTGTAGTAGTAGGTCACGATGAGGTAAAATTCTTTATGAATATTTTTTTTCCAAATGTAGTTATATTTTCCTAATGCTCAAAAAAGCTTTCACTAATCGTCACCCAACAGCAAATAATTCTGGATATTTCTTTTGAATTATTTATCCACCAATTGTTACTGGAAAAAATGGCCAACTAGTTAAGATTTGATGGGCGAGAACTGGAACTTCTACCGTATCTATAAGTACAAACAGATACCGTTTAAATAATTGGAATTGTTTCAACTCATGAAATTAAAAATGTATGCATATTACACTCTAAAATTAAAAACATTCAAAGTGTTATGCTTCTGCATTCTTGAAACATATCTGTTTTGAAAACCTTATAATTTTTATGACATATTTAAATACATACCATTAAAATACACATGCTATGAAATTTATATTACAATATGCTTTTGTAAACACTTTATTCATTAATACGAATATATCACACAAGCTTTAGCGTTCTATACAAAATCAACTGATACAGTTTGGTCCTTTAAAACATCACGTATTCTTATTTTCTTCGATGACTAATTTTAGATTTTTATCACCATTCTTTTTGGAACAGAACCTAAACAGTATTTCTGTCTTTAATATTTTTCTCACATGGCAATACACTTCCTCAAAAAAATAAATCTTTTATCAGGGATCAGTTTCTTAAAAAGAACAAATTCGATTTTGTTAAAGTTATTTTTTGCAGATAAGAAGAGAAAAGTTCTTCAAAGTAGGAAAAGTACACATGATTATAAGATAGTGGAACATACGATTTTTACCACCTTTATCTTTGTTCCGTGGACTGCCCTTTGTTAGTCTGGAAATATAGTATTAGTAAATGAGTTATTTTATTCTGTTCGTGACCAGTCTTAGATCGATAAATCTAAGCGCAACTCTGGATTGACTTCTGATATTGATTTGAGGGACTGTGATTTATAAACTTTATCTTCAATAAATAACACAGTGAAGTGAAAGGGTTAAAAGACTGGTGATTATGGTGGATGTGAAAAAAAATATTTAAAACATATCTATACAAAGACTTCATCACTAATGGGGGATATATAAAAATACAGTACAATAATAGTCATATCTTATTAAACTGGTACTTTACAAATTAAAATTAGCATCTTATTTCATTCCAAAATTGCTAAACTATATATTGTATTTCGGAAGCGACGACCTATAAAACTTTTCTAAACGTAACACTAAAATATAGTGGTAAAATAAAAGGATTGATAATAGTGTTGACCATGGAGAAGCGTCCTCAACTGTTATGCAAAAGTAGATTTAGTGTTGAAGTAAAACTTGTATCCACACAGTTACGATAAAGTATTAGCAATCTGTCATATAAATGGTAATTTATGATTAACATATTGCAAATTGTTGAATTCTAACACCGCTCGAGTAATATGTATCATTCTGTAGTGTCTGATGTTAAATATTGTTGGGATTACATGCAAGTAGCGTATTCATTCATGTATGTGTGCATACTATATGTTCTAGATAATAAGAAAAAACTTTGAATATCTTATGTTTGGGAGAAATATGTATCGTATATTTTTGTAGGTATTTAACTGTTCACCGGTTTAGAGATAAGTTAATCTATAAAAGGGTGTTGTTGTTTTATATATTTTATGTAAGGCAATCCGCTTTTTATAGTTTTCCACAGAGCATGCTATGGATTTTATTGCTCCAATCATTAATTATCGTAAATAAAAACCTGAAATTAAAAAAGTGAAAAAATAGCAGTTCAGATTAAAGCAAAAAAATCTTTATTGGGATTTTTTTTATCTGTAAAACAGCATTTGATTGGGAAAAGCAGAATGTTCGCAAACATAAAATATTCACAGTAAAACAAAGAATTTAAAAAGCATCTCAAAATACCTATTTTTCCACAAAAGTTTTTATTCTTATAACAGTATAATTATTATCTAGAAAAGAGATAGAGAAAATATTATATAGAAAATAGATTATATATTTAGTTTATTTTCTAACATGACAAAAAAAAAAATAAATTAAATACATTTTTAAAAATTTTAAATTGCTAATAGAAATGTTTCGCTGTAATTTATTAAATTTTATTGCTGTAATTGATTTTACATGTTAGCTTTTGAATCTTTCTTTAAAACTATATTTAGTAACATTATAAAGTTGCCATAAAAATTTACAAAAAATAAAAGAAAAATTTAAATAATTTACAGGTTCTGAAATATTGTCAAACTTTGGAAGAAAATAATTTGTTTTCACATTTTTACATGCATTCATTAATATGCTATCAAATGAATTGTGCAGTCAAGTAAGCCAACTGAAAATGTCATAGACATTACTTTATCATGTAATGCTACCAACAAACTCCTTACAGTATATTAAAATATTAAGACATTTGAAATTATGACAAGCATCTATAGAAAAAATTAAAAAAACTAGATTTGGTTTTACAGAGGTATTTTTAACACGCGAAAATAAAATCAGAAGTCAAACATAGATTATGAATCACATTCCAACACATTCAAAAACATTGTAACAAAACTTCACCATTTAAAAAGGTTAAATATCGTATTTAAGTAAACAAATTGTAAAACGCATAACACATATAAAAACCAGATTTCAGCATTTACCAGCTATAATCCGTGAGGTATCCGAATTCTCATGTGCAGCTCTGTATATGAATTTGTATACGTTCTACATAGAATGAGAAAACTTAGTTTAGTTAGGAAATGCATAACAGTTGAAAATTTTTCTTCTGCAATTTTTCGTCAATAAACGTATACGTACTCTAATTATTTGTGCAGCCATGTATATGATCTATTGAATTTATACACAACAAGTAATATGCAAAAAAGTTAGGGGAATTTAAAAGGAATTCCATAACAGAAAACACACTTAAAGTATTTATCACTCA
Organism: Maratus speciosus; assembly: GCA_963932465.1. Lineage (NCBI taxonomy): Eukaryota > Metazoa > Arthropoda > Arachnida > Araneae > Salticidae > Maratus > Maratus speciosus. The sequence goes on along the minus strand of OZ010790.1, from coordinate 200,554,308 downwards.
AGGAAATACCTGTAACCTAATTCACTTGTGCATACCTGTAAATGAAGGATATATGCTATGCAAATCATATTTTACAGTAAGTAGCTTGCTGTGCACCTCAATTATATATCACTATTAATCTGTTTGAAATATTGTAACACTGTTAACCGTTCGGGACCAGCAGATTTTTTATGAATTTTATTCGGTTGACACCGCTTTTTGCCACATAATTGAATTTAGTTTGCCAATCAAGAAAAATTAATTAAGGAAAATTGTACTTTTTCTTTATAGTGGTATCTAAAACAAGTGCTCTAAGCATGTTTTGAAGATGCATATATGCACCCACAGCCAGGAAGAAGTTAAAGTTCATTGCAAACGATTTTTTTTTCTAGAACATAATGTAGCTGAATTCTTCGAGTGTCCTTGAAAACGAACTTAGAAGACCAAATTTGATTTCAAGTACCGAAGATGTTTTGGTAAACATCAATTAAATTCAATCAGAGTTTATGTAAGCGAGTTAGCGCGTGGAAAGTGGGGTTGACAGACGAAAAGGAGTGATAAACAATTTTCTATCATGTTGAAAAATGTTAAAAATTTTTAATATTTCATTTTTCAAGGATCTACTTTGAGCATGATCTCAAAGTAGATCCTTGAAAAATATTATTTTTACGTATTTAAGCATCATCTTATGAGAAACACGAGAAAAAATTGAACTTCAATGGTTTCTAAATCACAACACTTTTTCAATGGAGTTGGAAAGGTATCTCAGGATTCTCCGAATATAGTTTTCCTGAAAAATAGTATTTTAATTTACATTAAATTAAAAAAAAAACAAAGATGTGAGAAACATAGGGTGAAAATGTTGGGGATGAATATAAATTGCTTTTCAATAAGGTCTGAACTTTCCCCCAAAATGTCATTATGAAGACACTCTTTCCCCTTTTCATGATTAATTTTTGTTCTCCGTTAGAGAATATAGGAATATAATACCATATAAAACATTTTTTTTTTGGTTTTTCTCATAATTTTGTTCGCGAAATTCGCCTTTCATCAATATTAAAATATGAAAATATTTCAAATGTAAAAGGAGAAATATTTTGAAAAATTAAACTACGATTTCAAAATAAAGTATCATATATCTTTTTTTAAATCGTCATTATTTTTCAAAATTCAGCTTGATCTTTTTTTTATTATAAAATTTGGGATTTCATCTTTATGTTTGGAAAAATAATCTCCTAAGACACTGAAATTTACGATATACTTAAAAATTATTTTTTTTCTGTAATATGCTAATCCAAATAGCATCGCAGTGCCATAAATAAGATGTAATTTATAATAAAAAAAACAGTTCTGCAACTGAATTACTTTGTATGTAGCTATAAATGAACGATAAATGCTGTGCAAACCATATTTTACAGTAAGTATCTTGTTGTACTCCTCAGATATAAATCACTAACAATAAGTCTGAAATAGTTTAATATCACTAAAATTTATTGCAAGCGACTTTTTACCATCGGCTATAATGAAAAGGAATTCTTTTCAGTCTCCATGTAAACAAATTGTACATGTGCACACCTAATTTTTAATACCGAACATGCCACGATTAATATCAGTAACATACAGGGTGTCCGGGCTATAAGCATCCAAAAGTTATGGCTACTTTTTATGGAAATTATTACGAAATTCTAATGAAAATATTAGAATATAATTGACTTAAACTCCGTGGACTAGAAATCCCTCCGAGATTTTAAAACTTTGAACAAAACAAAAAACTGAAACTGTGGATCACTGGAAAAAACGTATCATAGAAGTAATTTGTCTAATAAATCCTGATATCCTACGAAACATTTGGGGAGAACTAGATTACCGTTTAGACGTTTGTCGTGTTATCAAAGGTGCACACACCGAAGTCCTTCTATATATAAAAAAAAGTTTTGATTTGGAAATGGACCAATGAAAATCTGCGTAGATCATCCGGGTATACTCCTACTAGATCGGCATCCATATTTTTTATGACCGGGGGTATTTCTTCGTTAATATTAAGAAAACTGTTTCATACAAAAATATGAAAATCAGTGGGATTATAGAGACATGTTTGATAAACACGCTGATGCAGACAGTTTTTAAATCGAATAATTATTTTAAGAGATATTTAATGTTAAAGATAGTCAAAATCGTTCCATTAAAAAAGTTTTATAGGAGAAAAACTATACATAGGAATTTAAACATTTTTAGATCATTTTATACACTGGAAGTTCCCGATGTGCAGACTGCAATTATCTTTTTAATTTGACTCATTTTTTGAGGATTTATTTCCATTTTAAATTCAAATTTTCAGCATTTCGAAAGATATTTTTTACACATTTTAGAAAAGGGCAATTATTTTAAACTGTTGCCAATTTAAAAAACAGCGCAAAGAATAATATTTAATTCAAATAAAATTTTTTTTTACATGTTGCTATTATAAACAAAAAAAAAACTTTCAAATTAGAAATAAGTGATTACGTGTTACAAATCAGGAAAATATTGAAAATTACATCATAAAAATTACAGTTACACGTGGATTTTAAAAGGGAAAGAAAATTTTTAAATACTAAATTCATTATTATGCGTTAAAAGTCACAAATGCAGGAAATTACGTCATATTTAAAAAGGCCAAATAAATAAAAGTTGGCAAAACACTTTAAATTAAAAAATATATTTGCACGAGACATTTATTTTATATTTTGAGACAATCTTTTCAACTATTATCGTGAATTCTAAGACAGCGCAAATTATATTTCCTTTCTAACAACAAAAGTATTTTCATGTGAATATTAAAAAGAGAAAGGAAACTTTGGTGAAAATTACGTCAGATTTAAAAAGATACATTTAAAAGAACTTTCTCATAGCGTTGTTAAAAAGTACCGAGAGACAAAGACTCTGTGTACTTAATTCATTTTACATTAGCTTACTTTCAAATTTTTAACTAATTTTTAACAATATCCAACAAAGTTGAAAAGTGTTAATGATTTCGGTTTGTTTGTTCGCGTTCTAACTCTCGTAAATATACTCGGATCGCACTGGACCTTTTGGTTATTGACGTTTAGCCCAGCACAAACCCTATTTCAAATGAAGTTTGTAGCATGTTTAGTTCTTTACAGGGACTGTCGAAAGTATTCCGTTACATTACGGCCAATGGGAAATAATCATTTCAAATGAATTTTAAAGATGTTACACCCTTTCAAACATAATGAAAAATATATGCATTTACGAAGTGCACAAAATATGCAGAATATTATAGCATATGCGGTGCAACGAATAGCTACTATTCATTTACAGGGCTACACAAAAGAATTCCATTACAAATGGTATTCGGGGAAATTGTTTGCGGCGCATTTTAATTATACAAATTCATATATAATAAAATTGATATACGTCGGTGAGGCTTACTTAAGTTATTTCATGTATAATACGAAGGGCGTAGCATTTACAGGAACATACAAAACATTTCAGACAAGTATTTTCTATCCGAAGTACTGTATATTAGCGGCGATGGCAGGGAATGCATTTTTAATTATAATATGCGCTTTTAAGTTTCACTATATTTATGCATACTATATGGTGTGTGTAAAATGTTATACTTGATATACAGGGATACGCAAAAGAATTCGTAAAGGTTACTGAGTATGACCGTAAATTGCTGAAAGAGGGGTTTAAATGTGTTATGCTGAACTGCATGTAGTTTTCTATGGAATGTTTGTAGAATATAGATAAAATGATATACAGGGACACGAAAATAATTGGATACATGGCCGCCTATAGACGATAAATTCTGGAAATGCGATTTCAGTAGTTTTAAGAGTGAGTTAGTTTGAATTAAAGTTTAGCTAAATAGTTTCGTGTAATAAAGGTACTAGGTAAACAACAGGGCTGAACAAAAGTATTCAAGTATGTTTCCATCTATTAGTATAAATTGCTGAAAGAGAAATTTCAACCTGTTATGCGTTTTTTGCTAAACTAAATTTTCTATTATATAATATATATATCAGCCTACAGATCAAACACAGGGCTCTTCGGAAGAATTGGAATAAATATTTGGCTATGGATGGTAACTGCTGAAATCAGTTTTTTAAATGTTTAGTTAGTTATCTTATTTACCTTATTTCCCTAAATAACGAAGTTTTGTTAAAGCTTTCAGGGAGAGTTGGAAAGTGTTTCATAATCTATGCCGTACGCATGATTTTTCTTTCTTGTTTTTAATCAAAGATGAAAACAGCCATTGTATCTCTTAGCAGCGGCTGATTTCGTCTTAAAAATCTCCAATCAAAGGAAAATGAATGAAAACCCGTTTACAGGGAGACTGTCACTGCTTTTTTAAATTATAATTCAATCTTTTTAAGGCCGATGAAATTAGCATGCTTTTAGAATCTGCGGTGTCTGAACGGGGTTTGGCGAGCGTAGCTCGTGGGGGGCAGATCCTCCTAGTCTATTGATATTAAAACTTTGTGAGATGCTATTTTTACTTAAATATATATATTTTTAAACTTAATGTGTGGTTCCGTAAAAATAAGCCATAACTTTTGGATACTTTTAGTCCCGTATATAAATTAAATGGCAGTCCTAGCATATTTACTCCAGTAAGAGCTTGTACATAGAGGCAGACAGATCACCAGACAAACCGAAGCATTAAACAGTTTTCAACAACGTTGATGATGTTAATAATGTTCAATATTTTAATGCTTCTTCTCAAAGTCTCAATCTAGATCCTTGAAACAAATCATTTTCTTATACTTTTAAGGGGGCGGTGGACATATTATTATTTTTTTTTCATCATAGAGATATGAAATTTTGTGGAAATATACATTTCATCATAAGTGTATAAGAACACCTAAAACGAAGTTTCCAATTTTATCATAATTTTAAGATAAAAAAATAACCTTTTAAAGTGAAATTTTAAAATACCCCATGCGTAATAATTTTTGAGATATTTCCTCGATTTTTCGTTTTAATCACTTAAATCCATAATACGATTAATTCTGTACATAGATTTTTTCCTTGAATTGTTAATTTTTTAGAGATTTTTCTCCGAATTCCATATTGACTTTGATCAAAATTTTGCCTTTTAATAAGTTAAAAATTAAATTTAATTATCTTAATGAAGTCGAATTTTAAATTTCATGCACAGTTTCGTTGTAAGCAACATCAGGATTTTTCCTTAGAAATTTCATGAATTTTCATCAAAAATTATGACGCATGGAGTATTTCAAAAATCTAAAAACATTGAAAAATCGGTTTTGAGAAAAACCGATTTAAAGTATATAAAAGGGCCGAAAAATAGTTTGGTGTACAAAATTTACAAAATTTAGACGCTTGCAACTTTGCAAAAAATAATCGCAGTTTATTACAAATGGTTCAGAGCAAACTGGAAAATAATAATATGCACAAAAATAATTTTCGATTTTAAGGTCAATTTACGCACTTATAAAGGTCCACGGTGTGAGGGTGATTTGTGTACCCAGGTTCACAAATGAGAAAAACTCCAACACAATATTTAAAGGGCTTAACTTCATTTTATTATGAAAACTTTTAAATGGAGGGCCGTGAACAATACAGAGAAATGAGGAGAAGTTCGTTAACTGCCCAGCGGCAGAAGCCCACAGCGGGGCTCTAGCCCAGGAGCAAGAGTGAGTGAGATTTTGTTACAATTACTTACAGATTGGCGAACATAAGATAACCATATGTAAGGTATTTGGCAATAAAACGAGTCGGGTAGACAAAGCAATCAAGAAGTTTCGCATTGAATTAAATTATACGCCATGGCGTGTTTATAGGTTTACCATTAACTAAAATTCTTGTGGCTAAGGCGGGGAAACTGAAAGCATAGCTAACACGTGATATTACATGTACGTTGGAACTTAACAACTGTCTGTATTAGTCAGAATGGCATCTGGTCATAATCTGAGAGACAAAAAGGGTGAGGATTAATAGGAATGCAAGCCAAGAGGCTGAGAAAGATCTAATGAGCATTTGTGTGTTACACATAAAATATGCATTACATAGTGTCGGCTACGAGGAGAAAGAAGATATATATAACGGCTTTCCCGTTATACACGGTTCTTTTAAACATTATCTCATGTGAAACAACAAGAAAAATTTAACCCCAATGATTTCTAAATCACAGCAAATTTTAAATAGAGATGAAATTTTCTCTCCTATTACGAGGCACATGGTTTCTCTGAAAAATTGCATTTTAATTCCATCTAAATTTAAAGGAAGTGTGAGAATCGTGGGGCGGAAATGGCAGGGTTGAATACAAATGGCTTTTCAATAATGTCTGAACTTTCTATCCAGATGTCATTATGAAATAAGTCTTTCCTTGTTTCGTGATTAATTTTTGTTCTATCTTAGAGAGTATAAAAATATGATATGATATTCAATTTTTTAAGTTAAACATTTTTAAATTTTTCTCATAATTTTGTTCACTGAATATTCTTTTCAAAAATATTTAAATATAAATGTATTTCAAATGTAAGTAGAAAAAGAAAAAAAATATTTTAAAAATGTGAAAAATGAAACGCCGATTTTAAAATAAAGCTTCATATATCTTATTGTAAATCTTCAACATCCAACTTATTGTTTCTTTATAATGAACTTTAGGATTCACTCTTTGTGTTTGATAAGAAAATTTCACAAAAAACTTAAATAAAAACTGCTTTATAATTATTTTTTTTACCGTAAAATGCTACTCTAAAAAGCATTGTATCTCCATAATTATTTACGCATTTATTGACAATTTATTATCAATAAATGTACAAAAAATTAGGAATGTCATTGAAAATAACCATCTCAATAGCAATTCATTACAGGACGACAATATTAAAACCACACTTGTATCAGCTTTGAATTTAATTATCAATAGCAACAACTTTGTTTTCAACGGAAATTAATATAAACAAACGGATGGGACCCCTATGGGATCTCCCATCACCGATTTATTAGCTGAACTGAAACTAAGGCCATTAGAGAAACCATAAAGAAAACATAAAGATTTTATCCACTGCCGAGTTAAAACCTGAATTAGGGATTCGTTATGTCGACGACATTCTCATAGTGTGGAATCATGGCGTTTCGAACCTGGAAATTTTCTTAAAGCATGCTAATAGTATTGACAACAGAATACAGTTTACCTTAGAAATAGAAAAAAATGAATCTTTGCCTTTCCTAGATGTCGAACTCATGAAGAATAAATTAACACACAACATAGATAGGAGGGTTTATAGGAAACCATGTAGATCCAACAATACAATATCTTATAATAGTACAGTTCCAGCTAACTATAAAAAAGCATCCTACAGATTTTACGCAAAGAGAGCATTCGAAGTATGTACTGATGCCTATATACAGGAGGAATTAACTAAGATCAAAACAATCGCAGCTGAAAAGGGTACCCGAAAACATTTATCAATAAATTAATTAATGAGTTTAAAAGCAGGAATTGTATAAAAAAGAATACGCATTTTCCAAAATTTTGTAGTATTGATTACGTTTCTCAACTTTATCAGAGAATTAGGTATGCATTAAAACAGTATGATATAGCAATAATAGCTAAACCTCCAGCTAAACTGCAAAATCTAGTTCACAGTAAAGTTGATCCAGTAAATTCATATGACAAAGCATGAATTTATATGATCCCATTCAGATATAAAAACTAGTTGGATGTGCCAATCCCAAAACTTTCTTCTATCTTATACATCTTAATATTTAAAAACCTAGTTACACATGTTAATACTTCAATATTATTAGTTCAATACTATACCAACTTTGATTTTCATCTTAAATTTCTGCTCAAGTCAATTAAACGGACTAAAAACGAGTTAATCTATATCATGATATTTGTTTAAATTATTAATTTTTCCTTATTCTGTCGTTATCAGCTGTTTGCGAATAGCCGGCATAGCAGGAAGCGAGTTCCCGCCGCTGCATGAGCCGCCGATACACAATAGAACTACGAAAAATCAAGAAAAGTATACAAAAATCGCTAGCACGGAGCCCCTTTACCGCGCAATATTTCCAAATTCAAGGAGAACCTGTTGGCCAAAGCCAAAAACAAGAACATAATTTTTGGTTCAATTGTATGCATAATTTTATACGCTGTTCGATGGTATAATAATGAAAATGGGACAGAGATCGGAATTATAGCGCCCCCTTCTTTCGGAATTTTTTCAAGTTCAGGGAGGACTTGTTTGCCATAGCCAGAAACATGCACAAAAAATTTGGTTCAATTACATGGATAACTTCAGACACTTTTCGATGGTACAATAATGAAAATGGTACAGACATCGCAATTATAGTGCCCCCTTCCGGCAGAATTTTTCCAAATTCAGGGAGGACCTTCGTGACATGACCAAAAATAAACACATAAAATTTGGTTCAATTCTATGCATAACTTCATACACTTTTTGGCGGTACAATATTCAAAATGGCACAAAACTTGTACAAAAATCGCTATTACAGCGCCCTCTACGAGCAATTTTTTTACAAATTAAGGAAGGACCTCCTTGCCATAGCCAAGAACTTAAATTTTTTTTTTTTTGGTTCAATTCTATGCATAACTTCAGACACTTTTCGAAGGTGCAATATTCAAAATCGCACAAAAATCACTATTACAGCGCCCCCTAACGGCGAATTTTTTGCAAATTCATGGAGGACCTGCTTGACATATCCAAAAACTTAAAATAAACATTTGGTTTAATTCTATGCATAACTTCATACACTTTTGGGCGGTACAATATTCAAAATCGCGCAAAAATCGCTATTACAGCGCCTCCTACCGGCGAATTTTTTCCAAATTCAGGGAGGAGCTGCTTGCCATATCCAAAAACTTAAAATAAAAATTTGGTTTAATTCTATGCATAACTTCATACACTTTTGGACGGTACAATATTCAAAATCGCACAAAATTCGCTATTACAGCGCTCCCTACCGGCGAATTTTTCCCAAATTCAGGGAGGACCTGCTTGCCATAGCCAAAAACTTAATAAAAATTTGGTTCAATTCTATGCATAACTTCATACACTTTTCGATGGTATAATATTCAAAATCGCACAAAAAACGCATTTACAGCGCCCCCTACCGGCGAATTTTTTCCAAATTCAGGGAGGACCTGCTTCTCATATCCAAAAACTTAAACTAAAAATTTGGTTCAATTCTATGCATAACTCCATACACTTTTGGATGGTACAATATTCAAAATCGCACAAAAATTGTTATATCAGCGCCCCCTACCGGTGAATTTTTTCCAAATTGCGGGAGGACCTGCTTGCCATAGCCAAAAACTTATAATAAAATTTTGGTTTAATTCTATACATAACTTCATACACTTTTTGATGGTACAATGGCGACAGACAGACGGACAGACGGACAGACGGACGGACGGACAGACGGACAGACGGACACACAGACAGACAGACATTTTCTATAAACATGTTTTTTGGAACCTCTGACCCCTAAAACATGCAAAACCGTCGAAAACCGGAAGTCGAAAAAAATTTCGATTACAATACTTTCTTCTATTGAAGATAGAAGAAAGTAATAATAATAGAACTTTTACATACATTGGAATGGCAACCAAAAGACTAAAGGAAAGGTTGAAAGAACATATGGCTGATATAGGAAAGGGGAATCCATCTACAGCTTTAGCTTGGTTAAATTTAGAAGTTGATATTGACATCCTTTTTAGTAAAGCAAGGATCATCACACATACAAATCAATTTAACACATGCATTTTGAGAGAGTCTATAGAAATTTTAACCAGAGGTAGAAACACTTGTAATGATACATTGTCATGTCATATACCGAGTATTTGGTTTGGTCTACTTGGAGTCAATGGAATCTTTGGATTGGAATGATCAATATAGCTGTATGGACTCATCCGTCTTCCCCCTCCCCCCACCCCCTCTTTTTTTACAGTTTTTGGAATCGCCCTGCGTTATTTATACCGGTATGCATGGTCGTCTTCTCATTTTTCACCCCATTGATGATGCCAGGGCTTGATCCAAAGCGCTCGGGAAGTTTTTTACCATCTGATTATTGGTTTTAATGGTTTAAATCCTGTTAATTGTATTTTTAGCACCTATTTTAGTAATAAAAACTGAGAATCATTTTAATGTACTCATGTTTTAACTCAAATCTTCAAAATTTTAATATTTCTGTTCAACGTCTCATTATAGATATTTGGGAAAGTCGTTTTCTTATATATTTAAGCATTATGTTATCTGAAAACAGGAGAATTTTTTTTAACTTCAATAATTTCTAAACTACAACACATTTTGAACAGAAATGAAAATGTCTCTCTAATTACCTGTATATGGTGTCTCTGAATAAATGTACTTTAATTTCTCATAAATTTAAAATAATCTAGGCTCTATGAATAGACAGAGAGAAATGTCGGTGCTGAATATAAATTGCTTTTCAATAAGGTCTGATCTCTTTATCCAGATGGCATTTTGAAGTCAGTCATTCTTCTTTTCATGGTTCATTTTTGTTCTATTTTAGGAATATAAAACAATGATATCATATTCTGTGTTTGAGGTAAAACATTTTTTCATTTTTCTCACAATTTTGTTCGCGAAAATCTCTTTTCAAAAATATTTAAATATAAATGCATTTCAAATGCAAGTTAAAAGAGAAGAAATAGTTTAGAGATGTGAAAAATGAAAGTGCGATTTCAAAATAAAATTTCATATATAATATTGTAAATCTTTATTATTTTTCAACATTCAGCATACTACGTCTTTATCAAATAACTTCGGATTTCTTCTTTATGTTCGAAAAATCAGCTCCTTAAAATACTAGTAGCACCTAAAATTACTTTTCCGCAATATGCCATTTAAATAGTATTGCACCGCCATAAATAAATATCAATTCAAAATCCCTTAATGGGTTAAAAGTTTGTGACGCAGCATTTCATCTTATTGCTATAAGAATTTTAAATATGGAACTTAAAAATAATGATATCAAATTTTAAGTGACGCTATATTTATTTAGTTCATCTTTTTATTTTTGTTTTATTTATAATTGCATGTATAAGAATTATATTAAATTTAAAAGGATGTATACAAATATATTCCTTCATGCTTTATCATTCACATCTTTCATAAATTCAAAATATGAGTTTTAAAAGATATGATATCAAAATTTAAGTGACGCTTTGATGTAGCTTTAAACAATTTGTTTTAAAATTCAATTTTAATTGTTTTCGGTTTGAATACATTTTATCCATTTGCATACATTTCGCTTAGTTTGGGTACAATGATGCAAATAAATCATTTACATAAATTTTACTTTTGATTTTGGATAGCGTGGCACAAAAGATAAATCAATTTATTCATATAAATATATTACAGTGCATTGTATAGGTTCACTGAAAGTGATATTTTTAACTGTGTATTGGAAAATTAAAAGTTTTGGTTAGATGTGTAAATATATTTAGCCAAACCGAAAACAATTAAAATTAAATTTTAAAGCAGATTGTTTAAAGCTGCATCAAGGCGTCACTTAAATTTTGATATCATATCTTTTAAAACTCATATTTTGAATTTATGAAAGATGTGAATGATAAAGCATCAAGGAATAAATTTTTATACATCCTTTTAAATTTAACATAATTCTTACACATGCAATTATAAATAAACCAAATATAAAAAGATGAAATAAATAATATAGCGTCACTTAAAATTTTATATCATTATTTTTAAGTTCCATATTTAAAATTCTTATAGCAATAAGATAAATCGCTGCGTCACAAACTTTTAACCTGTTAAAGGTTTTTTTAATTGATATCATTACTTTTTTTTATGTTAATAACAAAAAGATTAAAAAAAAAAAATAAAGACCAACGATAAGAACACATAATCGTGATTTCCATTCACCTTTAATTCCCCCCGCTCAAAAAAGCATATCTCATACTTCAATTGTAAAGAGTGCTGTACTATTTGATTTTTTAAGAGCATTTTACTAAGATATAGAAGTATTATACAAAATGTTTTTTTATGGTTTGTTTCACAGATATAGAAAGCTTTGTTAAATTTTGCTATGTAAAAAAATTACTTTCTTAAGAAAAATATGAGAAATATTACTCAGGGCTCGCAGCGTTCCTAAAATTTTCGTACTTTGCTACCAGTATTTTAAATAAGAATTCTTCGTGATAGATTCCTTTAACATCTGTAGTAGAATTATACAATAAAGATTATCGTTTTAAAATAGTGGTAGGAGAGTGCGAAAATTTTAGGAACGCTGCGAGCCCTGATTACTCTTTAAATCTTTTTATTTAAAATACAATATCATTGTAAGCACAGGAGAACAACGAAGATAGGCTTTTCATCGCAGAATTTAACCCCGAAAGTAATACTCGTTTTGTGGCGCTAGTGCACCCAGCCTGCCGATCACGTGGTCGATTTGATGCAGTTTCGATTTTCGATTATAGATAGCACCATCAACTGCCATTGAGTATTTTATTATTTTCTTTTTTAGTCTCAAAAAAGTATACCATAATTACATTAAATATGAATGAAAATAAGAAAAACAGCTGGTTGATAAAGATATAGGTTTTTTTTTTTTTTTTTTTTTTTTTTTTTTTTTTTTTTTTTTTTTTTTTTAAGTTCATAGCAACAAACATAAATTTCTATCAAAATAGCCACATTTTCGAATAAGATTTAATCATAAAATTTGTACATAAAAAAAAGGACTTTTCTCACTAAAAGTTAACAAAAAAAATATGCATCATTTTATGATATTTTAATTTTGTTAATTAAAATAAGCATTATCACTTGATTTTTTTTATTGCTACAACAAAGAGACTATGTAAACTACAATTTAAAATAATATTTAAAATACAAAAATTTGAACTTAAAAATTCTTTTTGAAAAATATTAGAATTGCATCCCAGATTTTAAATATTTCAGCATGGAGCAGGAAAAGATTAAAGTTGCATTGCATTTGCAACAATAAATATATATATTATAGATTAATTCTATAAAAATTGTTAAAAAGTATTTTTACATGCTCATATTACTGAATAAAAGACAATTTGACAAGAAGACTTACAAATTATTTTGCTAGTCAGAAAATAATTTTGAATTATTATGCAAAACATTAAGCAGAAAATTTTTAATGATTTTAATTTGCATCATTTCTCAAAACGAAAAAGAAGTACATAGTCTAAGGTGTGATATTTTCAACATAAATAAAAAATAAATATGACAGTTAGTTCATAACCTTAATAAATAATTGGAACAATTTCAAGAGATTCTTATTTTAAATTACATTAAATTTTTCATACTCCTTAATGTAGGAAAAGTAATTTCTGCAGTTTTTTTAACACACACACCTTCCCGGAGAAAAATGTATGAATTTAATACTATTTAGGAAAGTATATATATATATATATATATATATATATATATATTAGCAGCTATAAAAAACGTACACCAGACAAGAAACGACTGTATTTATTATTTAAACATACATAATTAAATGTAAAAATACTTTCTGAAACAGTTAATCTGAGATTTTTAATTTTTATGTGGAGATAAGAGGCATAGTTACAAAATATTTGAAATGCGTAGAACAAAATTTATTACCTAAATTTAGATAAAGATTTTTAACTCAATTACATTTACGAGTTAATAAAGTCAATGCACTAGATATATTTTCTGAGTGATAGTAAGACTCTCAAAATATCTAAAGGATTATGAAATAATATTAAATAACCTTTTCCAGTTACCATTATTTAAAAAAAAAAATGTATATATCTGTATTCTATATGAAATGTTAGAGTTTAGGTTTCTGTCCAATATATAGATGGCGCCACATTTACCAGCTGCAGGAAATGGCACATCTTGTTATTGAAATTTATTTAAAGTGAAGTTTTATTTTATTTAGCTTAGTTATAATTGCAATTTAATTTTGTTTAACTTCATAACAATTAAAAAAGTCTTAAATTTTATTAAAAGATCTAATTGACAATAAAAAATTCCAAAGGAACTCATAAAAAAAATAAAAAGATTTTAATTCAAAAATTAATCATTTTTCTATATTTATTTTCAATTTTTCTATTAAAAGCTATCATTCAAAATTATATTTTCTTTATGTCTAATTTAAGTGCAATTGTTATCCTTTATCTGCGGATTGAACTCGAGATATCGCGTCTATGAGAGCAGCGCTCTTAACCGCTCAGCTAGTGTTTCGGTAATTAGCTATTCCCAAAAGTGAATAAAAAGAAAGCATGTGCAGGAATACATTAATAACTTATTGCGCATTTGCGGTAAATTCTCATAGAATGGCAAAAAATATCGTCTCATTTTTCATACGGATTATATAACAAACAACAGTTTTCCTGCAAATAAGTGTTATGTTATTCTCTTTTTCTTAAACAGATTTATATTATATATTAGTTTTAATAAAATCGCGCAGGTCATTTTTGAGAAAACAAATTACGAATTTTATAAAAAACAAGAGTTTTCAAGGACACAAGTATTATCTCATTCCCTTCATCTAAAACAAATTCATATTATATATCAATTTAAAGACAATCACCCGGGCAATTTTCCAGAAATGGAAATTAGGAACTTTATCCATTGCATGTACTTTAAAAATGGGTTTTGAGATCTCCAAATATACTGCATGTAGAAATGTAAAAATTTCAGAATAGGATAAGACTGCAGATATAAGACAAACTAGATCAGAACAATATGCGCTATATTTCCTGAGTTATGAAGTGGCGACTTTTCGCGTTTCCTTTGATCTCGAGTTAGGTGTATATATGAGTTCCACCATTCTCACGATTTTACGCTTGCTGCGTCACTGGAATAGTACAGTCTTCCGTGATAAATTTATCATTGGGAAAAAAAAAATGCTGTAACCGAATTTGACTGGGTAATCTGTAATTGAGGGTAATTCCACAGAAAATTCTCATTTTGGGGGGAAATAAAATTTATAATATGTTTAATTAATCTATAATAAAATACTTATAAAAAGGCATTGCAAATTACTGTTTTCAAACTAAGTTAAGTACCATTGCTATTATTGTAAAGTCATAATTTTACGTCAGTTACAAAATAAAAGTTATGTCAGTTACATGTATAAATGCCATTTTTCCTTCTTTCTAAATAATATTCTTATAATCTTTCTTCTTCTTCATAAATTAATTAAACAATTTACTGTTATAATTTGCCATTATTTTGTGTTGTTGAGAATATTAAATCACTTTATTTCACGGTATAGTTTTTATAATTTTTACACTTCAATGAAGTCAGAAAAAAAGTTTATTTTATTTTATTTTACATCAGTTACAGAATTTTTAATTGCAATTTTTGGTACTAAAATAGAGATTGAAATAATGTGCGGGTATTTAGGTATTAAGTCCTTATTAAGCAACATTTTAAATTGTAAAAATTTGTTCTAGCTTTATTATTAGGTTGAGCAAAAAGTTCTGGGAAATTTTTAATCTAATAGTTGCCAGAATTTGTATCATATATGATGGTCGTGCCATCAATGCCTATCTCTATTGCCAGCAGTTGGATAGCGTATATGACAAATTGGTGCAGAAGTATCCCTGATTGGTCTACCAAAAGCGCGCTGTTTCAGCAGGACAATGCCAAACCGCACGTGGCCCAGAGGACCAAGGACAAGTATGCACAGTTGGACGGTGTCGCAATTCTTCCACACCTCACCTACTGTCCAGACGTGGCTCCATCCGACTATGGCCTCTATCAATCAATACAACACTTTTTCAAGGGCCGTCGATTTGAATCCTTTAATGAAGTTGAAGAAGCATGTCAAGAGTTTTTCGATTCCAAGGAGCCGCCATGGTACTTCCAGCAAATCCGGAATCTGGCAGAACGATGGCAGAAAGTCGTGGACTATGATGGTCTCTACTTTGGCGAATAGTCCTTGTTGATGTTTTGCTAATTTGCGCATAACAACGCAACTTTCACAAATTTCCCAGAATTTTTTGTTCAATCTAGTAGTGAATTTTCTACACAGTTTTAAAAACAAAATTCGACGATCAAGTGTAAAGTCATTTACGATGGAATTGACCTAGAAAGATAAATAATATACACACCGCGTTTTGAAATAAATATATGGTGACATTAATGATAATCAGTATCAATATATTTGAAATAGTGTAGCATCATTAAAATTCATTGAAAATGATTTTTGTTGATACACGATAATGTTACGGAATTTTTCTGAGTTTCCATGTAAACGAACTGTACAATCATACTTCATTTCGAGTACCGACCATGCGATGGTGAATAACAATAACATATATCAATTACATGGCAATCCGAATATAGTTACGCGAGTTAGAGCGTGGATGGAAATGAAGAGGGATGACCTGACAAACCGAATCAAAAAACAATTTTCAACCACGTTGGAAAAAAAAAATATTTAAAAAATTACATGTAGAAGGTGCTGACGACACGAAACACAATGAACTGAACAGGACAACAATACTCTCCATTCATGTTATCTTCCAATAACAAATGTTCAACATGACCTCTATAATATTCTACGACACAATCACAGGTTGTGTCGTAGTACCTGTTCATAGTGTTTCGGTTCGTCAGTGCCATCTACATTTGATTTTTTAACTATTTTTTTCCCTGCTAAAAAAAAATTCCGAATACCATGTGTATCATAATTTCTTCCTTTTTTATGAGTTTTTAAAGTTGTAACGAACTTTTGGAACACCCGGTATTTAAACATTATCTTATCTGAAACATGAGAAAAAAAAAAATTACTTCAAAGATTTCTAAATCACACCAGATTCTGAATCGAGATGGAAAATTTTCTTTTATTTATATGGTTTCTTTGAAAAATTGCATTTTAATTTCAAATAAATTTAAAAGAATGGAGACTATAAGAATCATCGGGGTTGAATATAAATGGCTTTTCAATAAGGTTTGAACTTTCTCTCTAGATGTCATTATGGCGTCAGTCCTTCCTCTTTCCATACATACATTTTTGTTTGTTTTTAGGAATAAGAATATGATATAATCGATGTTTGAGATAAAACGGGTTTTTTATTTTTCTCATAATTTTATTCACGATGCACTCTCTTCATAGATATTTAAATATAAATGTATTTCAAATGGAAGTTAAAACAGAAGAAATATTTTATAGATGTGAAAAAAGAAAGTACGATTTCAAAACAAAGTTTCATATATGTTATTGTAAATCTTTATTATTTTTCAATATTCAGCGTACTATTTCTTTATCATGAAAACTTCTTGATGTTTGAAAAAACAAGCTCCTAAAAAAACTTAGATTAAGGATATATTTTAAAATTAATTTGTTTCCGTAAAATTAAAATAGCATAGAATAAATGCAAAATCCCTAAATAGCATTCTATCGCTATAAATAGAAATTTATCATTGGAAAATATACAGTACTTTAATATAATTCGATGGTGTATAGCTGTAAATGCTAGTGACGTCATGATTTACAGTAAATATCTTCTGCACGTAAGTGATATATCAGTATCACCATTTTTGAAATATATTAACATCATTAAAATTCAAAGATATTATGATCGCAAATTATTTTTCCCGATAGACTATAATGTAACGGAATTCCTTTGAGTGTCCCTGTAAACGAACTGTACAATTACATATTTCTTTTTGAATACCAATCAGGCCGTGGTAAATATCAATAACATATATCAATGATATGGGAATCCGACTATATTTACGAGAGTTAGAGTGTGGGCAGAGAAGCTGATAGATGAGGTGACAAATCATCGATATGTCAAACAAATTAATAAACAATTTTCCACCTCGTGGGTCATGTTAATAATGTTCAAAATGTTAATACTTATTCTCAAAATCTCAATATAGTTGAACGAAAAACGTATTTTATTGTATTTAAACATTATATTATGTGAAATAAAAGAAAAAAAAATAATCTCAAGGATTTCTAAATCACAATACATTTTGAATAAAGATGAAATTTTCTCTTCTATTACGGCGTAAATGGTTTTTCTGAAAAATTGCTTTTTAATTTAAAAATAAATTTAAAAGAATCAAGGCTATACGAATCTTCTGGCGGAAACGTAGGCGGTGAATATAAATCGCTTCTCAATAAGGTCTGAACTTTCTCTCCAGATATCAATATGATGTCAGTCTTTCCTCTTTTATGATTTATTTTTGTTCTATCTTAAGGAATATAAGAATACAATATCACATTCGAAGTTTGATACATTTTTTTTTGTTTGTTTTTTTCACAATATTGTTCGCGAAACACACTTTTCATAAATATTTATTTATAAATATATTTCAAATGTAAAAGGGGAAATATTTCAAAGATGTGAAAAATGAAACGTTGATTTCAAAATAATGCTTCTTAAATCTTTTTAAAAGCTTTAATAATTATCAACATACGACTCACTGTTTCTTTATCATAAAACTTCGGATTTACAATTTATGTTTGAAAAAATAATCTCTTAAAAAGTATAAATTTACGATATGTTTTTTAATTATTTTTTCAATAATATACAAACCTAAATCGCATTGCATCGCCATATATAAACTGAAATGTATCATTGGAAATAAAAGTATTTCATGTGTCAGTGATGTTAAAATTAATTGGACAGGAAGTAGTCGGATATGTCAATTCCAAAATTTTATTTTTTCTCATGCATGTCATCATCATTTAATAAAGGTGTTAGACATATTGTAGCTTCAATGCTTTACCATCATTGATTTTCGTCTTAAATTTCTGCTTCCTTTTACTATTTTGTGTAAAAACGAGTCAATCTGTATTATAATATTTAATAAAGTAAGTATTTTTCGTTATTGAGTTGCTTGTCAGCTGCTTGAGAATGAGCAGGTTGGCTGGATGCGAAGTGTCCTTGTCTTCAAAAGTAGGAATTCCATAACAGAACTACAAAATATCGCAAATTCCGCGAAAACACTAGAATATTTCACAAAAAAATCGCTGTCGCAGCGATTCCTTAAAGAAGAAATGCGCAAAATATTCCTGACTAGCAACGAATTATTCATCACATTTCAAAAGTTTTGATTTATTATTAGAAAAAATGAAACAGTTTTTTTTTTTGAAAAATCAGTCAAAAACATAAATTTTAAGTAATAATTAACTAGCAGGGATGACTGAGCTAAGCTCAATCAAAATTACCCTCGTGTTCAATTGGATATTTTATTCTCACTGTATCATTCTTTCTGTTTAGATACAATTGGCGTGATCGGGAGACAAAATTACCGCTAACCGCTACCAAATCGTTAGAGCCGTTTTTTAGATAAATTATATTGACCTGAAGTGACCCAAAAATGACCCACTAATTGAAATTTCTCGAACATGTGACCTAGCCCAATAGTTTTATCGTGCCCAAAAACGTTTGAATATAAAATTTAGCCAAAATCGTTAGAGCCATTTTTCAGATGAATTTGGCTTGACCCATAGTGACACAAAATGACCCACTAATCCAATTTTCTCGAACACATGACCTAGCCCAATGCTCTTCTAGTGCCCAAAAATGGTAAAATACAAAATTTAGTCAAAATCGTTAGAGCATTTTTTAAGATAAAATTTTCACACACACACACACATACAGACACAACTTTTGCTCCTATTATAATATAAGATCAATTAATTAATAATAAGAATGCAATATTGTACAAATACGTAAAAATAATTTTTAACAGTGTTAGGTGACATTGTTGTACAGATGCAGATTTTATTTTTTAAACAAAGTTATAGATTACAATTCGCAAAGAGCGAGCTATTATTAATTAATTATTATTAAAAGGAAATAGGGGATTTTACCCAGCAAAATTAATGGAAGTTCTGGAAATAGGATTACTTTATGTTTTTTGGGGCGCTGAATCCGAATTTGTAACTTCCCACCAAAATTGCCCCCCCCGGCAACTCCCCAAAATTTTGGTAAATTGCTCCCCAAAAAAGGTATTTATTAAAAAATCCATTTTTTTTAAAATTGTGTTAGGGAAAAAGTAACTAAAAATTCAGAAAGTAGACAAAATTTGCAACAAATTAGATATATGACATTATGACTTAGGATGAAGGGGAAGGGGGACCTGCCTCGGAACATGCGCAGCGGTGCTGCGTGGACTAAGTTGCGCAATTCCACTTAACCACTCACACGTTTACATTCGCCGTCCCATCTCCCCTCCGAACTTTCTCTATAATGTTTACTTTAAGTTTTTTGGGTCGCTGAATCCGAATTTTTAACTTAACCCAAAAATCCCCCTCCCCCCCGAAAACTCCCCAAAATAGTTGTTTTTAACTTCAATTTCTTATTGTTTTAGGGGAAAAGCATTACGAAATTCGGAAACTAGACAAAATTTGCAACAAATAGGATACATGAAAATATGACGTAGGATGAACGGGGAGGGAGAGGGCTGCCTCTGAACATGCACTGCGGCGCTATGTGCACTAAGTTATGAAGTCCAGGCAATAGGAAATTTTACCTGAAAAAATTAATATTAGTTCTGGATTTCGACTCACTTTATGTTTTTTGGGCCGCTGAATCCGAATTTGTAACTTCCCACCAAAATTTTGCCCGGCAACCCCCCCAAAAATTGATCTTTTGAAAAAATTTGGTTTTTGAGAAAAGAGCGCGGGGAATGTTCCGAGGCAGCTCCCTCTCTTCCCGATTATCCTAATTCATAATGTCATATTAGTAATTTTTTAAGAAATGTTTTTCTTGACTCAAATCGCTTTAAAAATAATTCTTTACCTTATTTAAACCATTTTTGTAATTGGAAGTATGCATCTAGGACGACCGGTTGCGAAAATAAAGGTCGGTCAGGTTATACGTGGACACACTGTATAGTTTATTTTATAGTTTTTAAAGGAGTAATTGATAAATTAGTTATATAAACAATTAATAACTGAATAAATTTTGAAATGCTATTAATAAATACGTTTAATAAAAACAATTTAATTTTTAACAATAATACAACCTCCAACAACAACTGAAAGGGACCAAAATATATAGGGAACGAAATGTTATTGGGACCGGCCCCACCAGTGGCTCAGAGGTTCTGCTCTCGAAGCTGGTTGACGGGAGGTGCTGGGTTCGAACCCAATCGCGCCCGTCGGCCTAACCGTTTCGGAGTTTTCGTGGTTTTCTTGGAAACCGTGGGTTCCCATGCGTAAATGCGGGTTATTTTCCCTTAGAAAGATCCCCACGAAGGGCACCTCTCCCCCTAGGGCCTATATCCCACGTGTTGATAATTGGCCGTCATAAACACAAACCAATAAACAAAACCCTTGGGACTGAAGCGGTAGGACCGAAACCCAAGCACTGAAACGGCAAGACCCAAATGTCCTGCTTCCATTTTTTAGTAGGTTTGTTATCTTGAATTTCCCGTCTTTACCTAAAACTGCTGCTGAGGTATGGCGAGATTACCTAAAAGTTGTAACCACCCTTTTAACCCTCTTAGGATGGGAACTTCTAAAATTGCTAGAATGTGTTTAACTAGTTTTTTAAATAGATTTGTTATCCTGAATTTCTCGCTCCTACCTAAAACTGCTGCTGAATTATGGAGAAATGACCTAAAAGTTGCGACCACCCCATTATACCCCCTTAGACAGGAGTTTCTCAAATTAATAAAATGCATGTTTAAGTATGTTTTAGTACATTAGTTATCCTGAAATTGATGTCTCTATCTAAAACTGCTGCTGAGGTATGGTGAAATGACTTGAACGTTTTGACCACCCCATTAAAACCCCTTAGGAGAGAATTTTTAAAATCGCTGAAATACATATTTGATTATTTTTTAATAGGTTTTGTTATCTTGAATTTTACGCTCGTACCTAAAATTGCTGCTAGGATATGGCCAAATGTTCTAAAATTCCCGACCCCCCCCCCTTTAACTCACTTACCGGGGATTTCTTAAATCGCTAAATTACATAATTAATTATTTCTTTAGTAGATTTTTTTCGGGAATTTCACGCTCCTATTAAAAATGGCTGCTGAGATATGGACAAATGCTCAAAATTTTTTACCCCCCCCTCCCCCTTTAACTTTCTTAGGAGAAAAATTTCTAAAATTGCTGAAATACGTGTTTAATTATTTTTTTAATAGATTTATTTTCTGGAATTCCTTCTCATAGCTATAATGGTTGCTGACATTCTGTTAAATGTTCTGAGATTTTTTATCCCTTTAATCTTCTTAGGTGGAAAATTTCTAAAATCGCTGAACATGTTTAATTACTTATTTAGTAGATTTATTTTATGAAATTTCACGTCCATACTAAAATTGCTGCAGAGATATGTCCTAATGTCATAATATTTTCGATGGCCATAAAAACCAATCATGGTGGTGGGAATTTTTAAAATCGCTGAAATATGTGTTTAATTATTTTTTAGTAAATTTAATTTCTCGCTCTTACCTAAAACGGCTGCTGTGATATGGCCAAATAATATAACATTTTCTACCCCTAATTTAGCCCGTTTAAGGGGAGGATTTCTGAAATCGCTGAAATACGTGTTTAAGTTAAACTTAAATTTACACCATGTACAAAATTACTTAAAATACGACAATATTTAAAAAAGATGTTAAATTACTTTAATACCTTATACTTTCAACTATAAAAAATATAGTCTTCGTTATTCACGTCTAATTTTCAAAATCCACGTAGATGATGGCGAAAGGTAACCTTTCGTCATCATCTACGTGGATTTTGAAAATTAGACGTGAATAACAATAGTATTTCTTGTATTCATCTGACGAAGACTATGTTTTTTATAGTTGAAAGTACTAAGGTATTAAAGTAATTTAACATCTTTTTTAACTAGTAAATCTGCAGATCAGGAGCCTCAACGTCATCTTTGCAAGTCATTGTTTTTTAACACTCATTGCATAATATTCAACTTCTTGCAAATCGCTTTTTAAAGTTTTCAAATTACATAAATATTTATGAGCATACAAGATACTTCGTAAAGTTTCAGAAATTAAAAGTGTTAAACAAGTGGTTGTACATTGATGTTCTGAAATTCTGATGAGCTACTTATTCTGATAACTTTTTAAATCAAAAATTGCATTTCTTCAGGGGGGCTCTGCCCCTCTGAACCCCCCGTAGTCTATTTAAATTTACATTCGTAATTTTTTATTGATTGTGCGGATGGTTATAGTATATCTTAAATTTTTTTTACGCTGTGATTTATAAGGATAAGCATAAGTTTTTTTATAAATTAATAAAATTTAAATTTAAAATAAAATATTCATGTTAACCGTACACATATAATAAATCTTGAAGTGACGCCAAAAATGTAACCCTAAAATCCGCTACATTCGGCACAACGCAACGACGTGCTTAAACGGATGAAGTCAAAGAATTTGGTCCCTGTTCCACGTGCTTGTTTTGTTTGGGCCGAATGAGGGCATTTAAATTTGAGCGATAACGCACATCGTATTGAAAACTGTTTTTACGGCATACTGCATCTCCATCTATCTCTTTCCTCCGTGAATAATAGTTAATTTTATTTTACCCAAGATCTTTTTATTCCAGCATCTTTGTTTTCGATAAATGACGTCTAATTCACCTGCTATGCGTACTTACTCAAAACTTTTCATCTTGTTATATTAAGAAATACTCGAGAGTTTTCTTTTTATTTTTAATATGCCGCCATATTAATTTTTCTAAACTTAATTTTATTTTTCATTTTCCTGTTTCACGACAAAACATTTCGATTGAAAATTGTTTAAAAGAAAATATTATTCCGGGTTTTGATTTTCTTGGCAACAGTTAAAGAATTATTGGTAAATGTTATGGGAAAATGTTATGTTATTCTCTATGAAAATAATGAACTTTTGTATTTTTAAGCAAAATATTTCAATAAAATAAATGAAATATTGCCTATTATTATTTCTGGACTAAAATCCTTCTATATGCAAAGATACAAATGCATTAATTCATCTGTTTTGAAGTTGGCTTTACGCAAGCATTATAGACGCAATTATACTAATATTATTAGGACCAATGCGTTGCTAGGCAACAGAGAAAGAAAAGGAAAAAAAAAGAAATATGCATTATGTCAATTTGATAAAACAAAATCCTTTATATTATTGGAAAACATGCATAAAATTCCCCCCAATATTATAAACCTAATTAAAAAAATCTCGCAAATATATTGACATAATTTATTGGAATAATTTAATGTTATTTAAAAATTTCAGCATCAAAAATTTACATTATAAATCCATTTTTCATATGAGCCATTTCTTTCAACAAATGAAAATCTGAAAATCGCCTGACTTGCCATTGAAAAGCATTATAGAGCAAAATAAAATGTTCCTTATTTCCCGAACGAATGAACCAAATTTAACCAAAAACTATACAGCTAAGTCCGGGTACCTCATCAACATTCCCAGTGAATTTCAAGCCGATCGGATGCTTTTTGCGGCAGTTATCGCGGAACAGACAGACAGACTAACAGAAACCAAAACTTTTCGTGTCTCCACAGTAAGCCTTCACTGACGTTTCGGCAAATATTGTCATAGTTTAAGTAGTTTTGCGCATGATGTAAATTTAACTTTTAAAGTTGAATTAAGCATTCCTATTTATTTATTTACGGGTTTAATTATTTTTTTTTTTGTAGATTTATTTTCTCGAATTCCACGTGCATACCTAAAACAGCCTTTGAAATATGACATACGTTCTACAATTTTCGACTCCCTTTTATTCTCCTTAAGGGGGAATTTTTTTTTTTTTTATCCAGAAAATAAGTGTTTAACTATTTTTTAGTAGATTTATTTTCTGGAATTTTACGCACCTACCTAAATCGGCTGCTGAGATATGGCCAGATGATCTATAATTTTTTACCCCCCTCCCCTTTAACCCCCTTTAGTAGGGTAAAAAAAAAAAAAAAAAATCCTTTCTTAGTGCACGCTTATGTCATAAGAAGTTTTTCTCCCCCCTTTTTCATGTTTCTAGGTTCAGTGTTTGGGCTGTACGTTGATTATCAGTCAGTTAGGTCAGTTTACGTTTCCATCAGAATTCCACAGATAATCTACGTAGAACAATGTGCTGTATACTAAAACCTCCCCAGAAATAATATCTATCTAACAGTGCAACTTTTATCAAAATCCATTCAGTAGAACGCTAGTTATAAGAAGCCAGAACGAAATTTTCGTTTTTATTATATATATATATATATATATATATATATATATATATATATATATATATAAGTAGATAGATTAAATGTTAAATTGAAATAATATTGTTAAATTATATTGTTAAATTTAGAGTTGCTGTCTTGTAACCTTATTTTTATGATATTTTTGCTAACATAGTTACTTTGAACTGTTTAATCTAACCAGATTTTTTTTTCAGTTTAGAAAGATACTAAAATGTAGTTTCATTCTTTTCTCCTTTAATTAAAGTAGTAAACACGTTGAATTTTCTCTTAATTTTAAATTACAAAATCAACAATTTTAAATAATTAGACATACAATTCTCAACAAAAAAATTGCATTTTTTAACTATAATAATAGCCGAAACATGATGTTAATTCTATTTTTAATATGCTGATGCATCTATTCAGCGTTTCTATCAACTGAATAGAATGAGTCTGGTCGAAGAGCAATAATATAATAGCTTAAAATGACCTTTTGAAATTTATAATTAGTTTGAGGTCAAAGTTGAGTAATTTTTTTCCAACAGAGATTGCCATCCAACATAAAGTGCACATGGCACTCTATCATACCAATGATAATAATTAAATATACATACGAAGTATCAACCTGAAATATTATATTCGTTGTAGTTTGAAGTCTAAGTTAAGTAATTTTCGCCTTATTTCTCTTTATTCCTGGCATAGATACTTTAAAAAAAAGTATCTAAGCCAGGATTAGAACCTGGGACATTGGCTTTACGATCCAATGCTTTAACCACTAAGCTACCAAGAAGATTTCCATCGTGACATAGGCTGAACTAGACGCTTTTTGCCCTGTTGTAGAAAAAAAATATTCATATTTCACCTCCAACTGCAACAAATATAATATTTCAGGTTGAATTTTCACATGTATATATTACATAATTTAATATGTTTTAATATTCTAGGATCACGTAGAGCGTATGAGTAATGACCGATTGCCAAAAAAGCTTCTGAATTACAGACCCAGGGGTTACCGTGACCGAGGTAGACCTACGCTCCGATGGATTGATCAATGGAGCCGGAACAGGCTGACTTAGCCTAACCCATGCTGAAGATGATGAAGATGATATTCTATTATTAATTTTTTAAGTTTATATTTAATTTTTTAGATCACGTAATAGTATTTCCTTTTTGAATTTTTAACAGTTTGGAGTTGATATAATTAATGAAAACTATCATATGTTCAACTTTTTGTGAGCTACTTTAAGCGCCTGTGATTGCGAAAACTGTTCATATGTGTGCTAAAGAAAATATATATATATATATGTGTGTGTGTAGCATAGCGTGTTTTTGTGTAATATTGTAAAGAAATCTGTGCTTTATAAAAAAAAACTCATCTGTATTATATTATTCCATTAAGGCAATAAATGATAACATTTTTCATCAACAAAATTTTGTTCAAAATGATTAAAACGATTATGAGAAAAATTATTATTTATTCGAATTTATTAGAGTAACGCGTAGGAAAATAGTCAGTGATAAAACGAACATATTTATCTATAACAAATATCAATTATTCAAAACGTATTTGCTGAGTAATGCAACATTAAACATCAATAAAATGCTTATCACGTTTGGGAAAGTAATCAAAACATCTGTTGTTCAGCTTTTGGATTTTTCCAAGCGCGTTAGTATTTTAGTCCATAACATACACCCATAATTTGCGTAAGCATACACATAAAAGATTATTAGAATAAATAGGTTGGCACCAGAATATTTAATGTTATGTAGAAGAATTATGATTTAGAAATTTTGAATATTAGATTAGAAAAAAATCTAACAAATAAGCTTTTTTACATGATAATACTTTACCAAAAAATATTTGCATTACTATCGTGTTCTAAAATAAATGTTTTTATTTTATTCTATCTTTAGAAAAATAATATACTCGATTAGTTAATTATTCCCACTTCCCGTTTTCGACGGATGTATACGTTTTAGAATGTCATGAACACGATTTGAATCTTTTTAGGTAAAGTCTGTATGTGAGGCTTTGTGTCTGTTGGTATGTGACACAAATTTTGAAGGCACTCTTTCTCAATACCCAAATCACTGACTTTAATCAAACATCAGATTCAGTCAGACCTTTATATGATATGATACATGCTATATTTTCAAGATTTACCGATAATTATATATCCAAAATTAATGTACGGAATTTCATGACGCTCCATAGTGTGTAATAACCTGATTTAAGTAGATGCTTGGGAATCAGATTTTTGTGTAAATTGCCCTACAACTTACGCTGTTATGCTGCTTTTTCACGATTCCCGTATTAGCTATATCTAACAAACTAATGTACAAAATTTGACAAACATCCATATACAGCTCATATTCAAAATATTAGAATAATTGAGTAAAAGTAAAAAAAAAAAAAAAAAAAAAAATTTTCATTTATTTATTTTTGATACTATGCAAATCCAATTAAATTTCTTATAAATTAAATCTGGAATGTTTAGATAAGATTTTAACATTTACAAAATATAAAATATAGTGCAATAAATTTTGTTTACAGCATTCTGAAGCACATCAAAATATTAGAATACAATTTAGATTGGTTCAAAATATTAGAATACTCCATTTTACGCAACAATATTACCTTATGAATATGAAGTAAATGGCAGTTAATATTTTGTAGCATCCCCTTTAGTTTTATAAAAGCGTACAATCGATCTTGCATAACTGTATGCAAGGTATTTACAAACATTTCTATCAGTATTAACCCAAATAAGCTTTATTCGTGCCACTAACTCAGTTTTACTTGAAGAAGGATTTTCTTGAAGTTTTTTCTTCTTTATACACCATAAGTTTTCGATGGGAATAAGATCTGGGTAGTTTGGTGGCCAAGGGAGTACCTTAATGTTGCGCTGGCGAACCAATTCTTAGTTGACACCGAGGTTTGCGGTGACGCTAAATCTTGTTGTAAGAAGAAATCATCTTCAAATAAATCTTCTGATGATGGAATCATATAATATTCCAAAATGTCTTCATACAGCTGAGAGTTAACCTTTTCGTTGACGATATATAACTTCCCAAGTCCTTCTGTACTCATGCAACAACAAACCATGACACTAGCAGTACATTTTACGGAAAGTTTAAGGCATTCTTTAGCAAATCCTTCTTGCTTCATTCTCCAAACTCAAATACCTTGATTACCATATGAAGCATTAACATATAGGAGCATTTTAACATTTTGTTTTAAAATTTTAAATTTTTTAAAAGTTTTTAAATTTATATAGTAAATTTCTTTTAAGGTTTTCTATATACTTATGGTGAAATGTATATTTGCATAAAATTTCAAATCTCTATTATGAAAATTAAAACTTTTTTTTAAACGCCCATCGTCCCCTTAAATAGTCTCTTACAATTTTACGCCAGGGTAGAGGCGCTCAATCTTGCTGCCAAAAAATATTTGGTGCAAATGGAAAAATGCGCCTTTTAAGCAATTACTTTGAAATTTGATTTTCATTTGAAATATTGTATCCAAGGCGAATGTTTCTCTCTGGAATAATTTCCATGTATTAATATGACAAACTTGACGGACAACGAAAATTTGCATCATAAAATGGTACATCATCACGGAAGAATTATCTTCGTGAGCTTACCAAAAAAGGTAAGAGAACATTTTATATTCTATTATTGCATTTAATAAATTTAAGCATAATAATTTTTGGGGTACTTATCTCAAGCTGTTTCGAACTCATCCCTTTCAACATATTTTATAAACCAGATTTTACTAATCATCTAGCTATAACTTTTGAAAAAATAAATATTTTTGAACAAAAGGTATTGCATCATATGATTGATTCAATTATCATTTTAGTGCTATAGAACTTTTATTGTATTATTAAGAAAAAAATAATGTAATGGGGTTTCAAATTAAAAAAAAAAAACATGTTTCGTAAACCATTTTGCAATTTTAGTCACTGGTGTGTAGGTTGTACATCAACTATACAAAAATGTGACTCTCATGTGACTGTAATTTTTAGACTCAATTTCAAATTCATCATGAACATTGCATAATGATAAGTCACCAAATAATATCACATTATTGTCACATGTAGACTTTTCGCAAAAGAGCAATAATGGTCTCTCTGTCACCTGAAAGTCATCATGTGACATTAATGTGACATTGTTTGGGAACTTATCACAATGCAGCGTTCACGATAACCATGAAATTGAGTCTGCAGATGACAGTCACACGAGAGTCACAACGTAACTGCATTGTAAAGTCACATGGTGACTCGTCACAAAGCAGCAGTCACACTGACGTCTCATTGGAGTCACATATAGTGATCATTTGAGACTCATAATGAGATGTATGGAATTTACTATTTTTTTGCTGTACAGTAGTGACTGTGGCGCTTGTGACCATGTGTGACATGAATGAGATGTTATATGGACAAGCTGTGGAGTAGAGATAGTAAATATTCGAATTATATTATTTCCTTTTGAGTATTCATGTACTTGAAAATTAGAATTTTGTGATTGGTACTTAATTTTGGACACCAGTGTATTAGAGTAACTAAAAACGCGGGTTTTTGATAGTTTAATAACAGAAAAATATACTTTTTTTTAATTCCCGTGTTATAATTATATGTTAGTTGGTATACCAAGCTATCAGGCATTATTATTATTGTAGAGAGCAACATAAGTACGAACCTGTCGTTATATGTTATTTTTTGTTCTTAAAGAGATACACTATTCTTCTTTAAAATTTCTACACTATCGTCTGTATGAATTTACATTATAACAAGTAATATAAAAATTTTGCTTTTAAAGTCAGTTCCTACTTAGGTCATCAAAGAAAAATTTAATATAATCCCTTAAGTTAATATTAGTTTTTGTTGCATTAAAATATCTCAATTTGTTGATTTTCTATAAGCCAGTAGGTTTACAATGGAACTCTATAGGAATTTGGCGAAATATTAGAGATATCGCCAAGTTGGCGTCACTTTTGGCTACTCATTTTAGCCGCCAAATTTGGCAATATATCACCAGGTTGGCGACAAACTTGGCGGTATTTGGCGACATAATAGGGTCCTTCCTATGGTAACCCCTTATTGAAAATACTTTCATTGATCTTCGATAACCAATGGCCGCCATTTTGTTTCCCATGCAAAACTAAAATAAATTAATTAAAATTTAATTAATTAATTAATCCTTGAAAAAACTGTATTAACATCAATTGTAATCAGTACAAGTTTAGGAAAATTTATTTCAACTTCATAGGATGAATAATGAGTATTTTATTAACGATTGAAAATTTGAACAAGATATATAAATATTAAACAAAACGTAATTTGAAGAACAAATTAAAAAAACAAAATTTATTTCCTACATTGTTTAAGCCCGAGAAGGGACATATATTAAGTTATTTCATTCAATTAGTTCTACATTTAATGTTAAATTTTTGTAACAAATAAGTTAAGCCAATTGAAGATTAAAAAATAAAAATAGAATTCATACAATATGATATTTAAATCACCCTAAAAAATTAGATTCCGTTCAAATGAAATCGAAATAAATCTTAGACTTCTTCCATTTTTAGTTGAAAATATTTGTATTGCAGATTTTGTATTATCTTTATGACAATTAAGCATAACATGATTAAACAAAAACCTAATTTGCAGAACAAATTAAAAAAAAAAAAAAAAAAAATCCTAAATTGTTTTAAGCCCGAGAACGGGCAGATATTGAAATATTTCATTCAATTCGTTCTACATTTAATGTTAAATTTTTGTAACAAATACGTTAAACCAATTGAACATTAAAAAATAAAAATGAAATTCATACAATATAATACTTTAAACACCTATATACTTAGATTCCGATCAAATGAAATCGAAATAAATCTTAGACTTTTTTTTTAAAGTTTTGTATTTTGCATGTATCTTATCATATTATCTACAATCGTCATAAACATAATGCAAAATTTGCAGTACAAATATTTACTTTAAATATTTAATATAAAGTACAAATATTTAAAAATGGAAAAAGTCTAAGATTTATTTCGATTTCATTTGAACGGAATCTAAGTATATAGGTGTTTAAAGTATTATATTGTATGAATTTCATTTTTATTTTTTAATGTTCAATTGGTTTAACTTATTTGTTACAAATATTTAACATTAAATGTAGAACGAATTGAATGAAATATTTCAAAATCTGCCCCTTCTCGGGCTTAAACAATTTAGGAAACATTTTTTTTTATTATTTGTTCTGCAAAATAGGTTTTTGGTTAATATGTCAAGTTTTATAATAACTTCTGCATTCAGACGAACACATTTCAAAATTAATGGAGGGTATCATCATCAGGCTTTGATTTGTGCGATATCGCATCACAATTTGTGATGCAATTTACCTATGTAGTACAATTACCTATGTAGTGCAATTTACTATGATATACATTCAAAATGTTTCACCAGTGCAGTAATGCAGGTTGCTGTAGTTTGTCCAAAAAATTACAATCTGAACTTAAAAAGTCTGCTTGAAAATGTAATTTTTATTTCCACTATGGTGCCATATTCATCTTCTTTTCAACTCTTAAAAAAAAAAAAAAAAAAACTATTTCAGTTTTTTCAGTTTCATGTTTCACGTGAAAATCATTCAACTAAAAATAGGAAAATTATTATTACAGCTTTTGAACTTTTTACAACAATGAAGGAAAAATGTTAAATTTTATTAGAAAATGTCCGTTGATTCTCAATGAAAAAAGCGAAATTTTGAATTATTAAGAAAAAATATTTGAATAATGTAAACAAAAATTAGCCCATGTTCCTCTCTAGATTATAATCCACCTATCTGCAAAGGCATTTTATGATCCGTTTTGACCCTGACGTCAGGCAAACGTTTTTACACTTTGAATTTATAATATTATTAGAATTAGCAAAGAATTAAAAATGAATGGCATCAGGGACAAAAAGGTGGGAAGAAAAAATGAAAAAGTTATGATCTCCATAAGCTTTTCTATGTTAAATTAACATTGAGAAGTGACACTGGAAATAAAAAGTCCTTCCGGCCAGTGCCGGGAGGAAGAGGTAGCTTTCAAATACCTTATTTTAAAAAAGCCAACTTATATTATTCAAACACACGAAGCTCAATTTAGTGGAAACCGAATATAGGAGATTCAATACTAATTTTTATCAATACTAAATCATTATGAATGAGAATTTCACGAAATTAGTCAGCTTTATCCAAGCTGCTTTTATTTACAGTAACTTATATTTGGCTGAGATCTTGATGTATACTATCCACATGCTTTCTTATATGGAAATAAGCGAATACGTGTGTTATCGCGTGACAAATACAAGATCTTTTCAAAATGTTAGCCATACTAGAAATTCAAAGTGCTATAATTCAACCATTTTTTAAGATATAAACAAAAGAACAAATTTTCAGAAACAAAATCTGCTCCGGAATCTTCGTATCAAAGCCAAACACATAAAAAAACTTTTTCATTTTCCAATTTTTAATACCTCATTTTAAATTTTAAATTTAATTTTTTTTAAATGGCAACCCTTTTGAAACAAGATGGCGAATAAAGAGTGCCAACGAACTCGGTCGAGACATTGGTATGTACTATGTACAGACCAAGTAACATCGAAATCGGTTCATAAATACGCTTGTTATCGCGTGACAAAAATCAGGTCGTTTTAAAATGTCAGCCACAATAGAAATTCAAAACGCTATAACTCAGCCATTTTGTGAGATATAGATGAAACAAAAACTGCTCCGGAATCTTTGTATCAAGGTCAAATACATAAAAAAATAATATTTTTCCATTTTCAATTCTTTGGTACCACATTTCAAATTTAAAATTTTCTTACAAATTTTAAATGGCCACCATTTTGAAACAAAATGGCGGATGAAGCTGGCCAACGAACTCGGTCGAGACATTGGTATGTACTATGTACATACCGAATTACATCCAAATCGGTTCATAAATTCGAGAGTTACAGTATGACAAAGGTCAGATAATATATATATATATATATATATATATATATATATATATATATGGATATATATATATATATATATATATATATGGATATATATCTATATATATATACATCAACTTTTGAACGGAGGGTGGTTTCGGGGTCTGGGGGTCATGATCGATGAAAACATACCAAAATTTTTTGAAATCGCTTTCCTCCGAACGGCTGCAATAGGTAGCTTTTTGTAATGAAAGCTACCTAATAAGTATTGCGCTGCCGCGCAATACTTAAATAAGATGAATGCAAAATACAAAACTTAATAAAAAGCCTAAGATTTATTTCGATTTCATTTGAACGGAATCTAATTTTTTAGAGTGTTTTAAGTATCATATTGTATGAATTTTATTTTTATTTTTTAATCTTCAATTGGCTTAACTAATTTGTTACAAAAATTTAATATTAAATGTAGAACTAATTGAATGAAATAACTTAATATCTGTCCCTTCTTGGGCTTAAACAATGTAGGAAATAAATTTTGTTTTTTAATTTGTTCTTCAAATTATGTTTTTGTTTAATATGTCAAGTTTTTTAATAACTACTGCACTCAGATGAACGAATTTCAAAATTAATAGATAGTATCATCATCAGGCTTTGATGTATGCGGTATTGCATCACAATGTGGGATGCAGTTTACCAATGTGTAATTCAAAATGTTTCACCACTGTAGTATTGCAGGTTGCGATAGTTTGGACAAAAACTTCTAATCTGAACGTAAAAAATCTATAATCAAAACATAAAAAAATAACTTCACTTACATTTAGATACCTTATTTCCCACTCAGGAACTCTATGAATGTAAATGTAAATTGTGTTGAATCCTTATTGCTAATACTGAACAATATTATTGCTGTGATACGTTAAAAAATAAAAAATAAAAGTTTTACTTAAATTTTTAAACCTTATTGTCTCCCAAGGAGTGATGTAAACACATCAGAAAATTATTACTTAAGTTTAACTTGGAGTATAAATAGTTCTCATCTCGGGGAAAAAATACATTTTAAAATTTAAGTTATGTAATTCCCCACTAAGTTCACTACCTGCGTAAAAATAGCTATCCATTAGAAACTTTTTACTAAAATATAAACTTGACCAAAACAAAAACTTATTCTGAAAATATCCTTTTTTATTTCCACTATGACGCCATATTCACCTTTTTAATTTTTGAAAAAAAAAAAAAAAAAAAAAAAAAAAAAAAAAAAAAATCTAGCTCAATTTAATATTTCATGTGAAAATCTTTCAACTAAAAAGAAATACATTATTATTACGGCTTTTGAAATTTTTGCAACAGTGAAGCGAAATGTTACATTTTCTATGAAAAATGTCCGTTGATTTTCAATTAAAAAGGCGAAAATTGGAATTATTAAGAAAAATATTTGAATAATGTAAAAAAAAAAAGTTTCTCTCTGGGTTATAATTCACCTATGTGCAAAGGCATTTTATCATTCGTTTTGACCCTGACGTCAGGCAAACATTTTTACACTTTAAATTTATAATATCATTAGAATTAGTAAAGAATAAAAAATGAGTGGCATCAGGGACAAAAAGGTGGGAAGAAAAAATGAAAAAGTTACGATCTCCATAGGCTTTTCTATTTTAAATTAACATTGAGAAGTGACACGGGAAATAAATAAGTATTGCGCTGCCGTGCAATACTTAAATATAAATATATATAGGGAGAGTGTGAGCTAATAGTAGGAATTGAAAAAAAAAATGATTAAAAATACAATAAGTTACCTAAAAAAAGATAAAACAAATAGTCTGACACTTAAAAGTTATATTACATACCAACACTATTCAACTTTAATTAGCCGTTGTTATGCTCACATCTGTACTCTGCCTTTCTTATATTTCTTAGACTTTATAATTTTGAAAAAAACATATTTTTCCTTTCTATGCATATTGATGTATCTCTACCGTCTGCTTATCTCTCTGAAAACCATTTACGCCACTATGCTAAGGCTAGTTCAGTTCAAATGATATTAAAGTCGTTTTCTGTAGTCTTGGCATCAGATCATTAAGCTTATCCCTATAATTCCCCATTTTCTCTTCAATCCTTCTCTCTGTTCCAGCATTTTTCGCCAGCAGCTGTCTATTCTTGAATATGTGATATCGTTGCAAACATTTTCTTTTTGTAAATTAATTTCGAGCGATTCTGGCATTAGGGTATTGTAGAGGCTTTCATAATTAGCTATTTTTTATATTGTAAGCAAATCTGCTTGTAAGGAGGGTTATATATAAGATCTTGCAAGAACTGTTGTTTGGGCGTTATATTTCAAATCACAGATATGTTCTTTAAATATTTTACTAATATTCCTTTCGTCATACACATATAAGTTATTTCTGCATTTTCAATAATTAAAAATTTACAGACGGGTGACAAAATAATACGAACACCTGTGACACCAATGGCTTACGAATTGCAACTCTTTCATAAATGTTGGAAGCATGAAGTTCCCTTTGGACAGTTCTAGCTGAAATGGGATTCTGGAGATAACTAGTTACCTTTGATGTTATCTGGGATGAAGATTGCTTGCGTTTTCGTACCGCTATGCGGGTCAACTTTCTTTTATCCCTTCCTGAAAGCATTCTTTTCCGTCCACTGTTGTACTTGCAGACGACACTTTACCGCATTTCGTGTACGCTGTCATAACGGCTGACACAGTACTCCTTGCACCTTCCAAATAATTGGCTGTTTCCGTCACGGAGAAACCAGCGCACCGCATTCCAACAATCATTCCTTTTTCGAAGTCTGACAGGGCAGTCATTATTGGGTTTTCCAGAGCGTATTGTAAGCGCATGCAACACCTATGAATGATGTTGAGAGTCTGATACCTTTCCCTTTCATAACCACTAGGTGGAAGAATTGAGTGCAAATTGACATCTGCATTCAGCTTCTTTGAAATGGACCATGCCTTTTTCATGGGTGTTCGTATTATTTTGTCACCCATCTGTAGTTCCATAAAACCCCGCTGCTTGTAATTCTTCAAATTTATCTATACAATTTCTTATCATTTTAAATAGGGAGGGTGTGGTGGTGATCAGAAATTGTTTTCCTAGTTTATTTATAATTCGTTTTATTTTTAGTGAAAACCCGCCGATAAATGATTGGGAGTGGATGGGGGATGGGGGGGGGGGGCTAAATTCTTGTTTTTATGCGCGAGTTGGATCAGGTTAACTCTCTCCTAGGCATTTTAATTAACTTATGTATTGTTTTCTATGGGGGTTCTGCACTAAGCCCTATTTTTCGATTACATTTAACTCTTCATTAAGTATTTTTTTTTTGCACATTTGTAAATAGCTCTATTAATGTATGTACTTAACACTGCAAATTTGTATGTAATGAGTGTATTTGTCAAACTTGGGATTACTGCGGGATTGACAGTATGTTTTCTTTATACTGTAGCATGCATTCCCTCTTTTTTACATGTTACTTTTACATCGATATATGTTAAGATCGACTTATTCTCTTTTTCTCTTGTGAATTGCTTATTAACAATATTTATTCTCCTCAATGATATCAATGCATGATAGCATGGCATACCAAGTCACACATAAAAACATGTTTTTTTTAAAAAATATATTCATATTGTGGGCGCCTTTTAAATGCTTTTTAACAAAGCATAATAATAGATATTCTAATGGCAATATAATAATTTAGAAAATATAATCATTTACCTTGCCTGCGTAGGTGGAATGTGTTCCCTGTCTTCGATTAATATCATCGAAAATGATACATTGTAATCCAATCTCACCTTTGGGTTAGAAATATAAAATGCTTCCTTGATTCCCGTATAAACTATTTAAAGAGATAACGATACATTACTCAGCAGTAAGGACGGAATGAATGGTCCTGCACTCGAGGCTAACGGAAAAGACAGGCTACCACGGTGCATCCCACGTGTTAATTTTTACAGACCACTAAAGTGACCTAAAAACGTGAAAATAAACATCAGAAGTTTACTAAACGGCGTATAAACTGTTGCAAAGTCTAAAATCTATACATTTACTAGGACTTCCCTCAGAGGTATTAGTCTGAGCGATATTGCTGAGAACATTGATTTAACAACAACATGTGAAAGCAAAGAAAATGAGATGTTATCTTTAATTTTCCATATACTGCGATAAATTGAAATTATGAAAATAAGCGAATCGTAGAATTACAAAATCTAATATATAAATTCGTATATACTGTTTAAAAAATGGGAAACCTGCCATGCAAGACAGCAGTACATGGGTATAAACTTGGAAGCACGCAATATATTAAAAGTAAAACACAAAATAAAACACTAAATTATCTTATATTGGAATTTTAACTGTTTTAAAAATAATGCCAAGAGCAAAATCATACACCAGCAGTAATTTGAATAAATCTAAATGACAAAAAATATGATGTTTGAAGAGAATGCATAATGCTTTATATTGTGTGCGCTCCTCCGGAATAGTTAATATAATACACTATCTGGTTTCCATGGATGCAATGAGGTTATCGATAAGAGTTAAGGAATTCTCTTTTCAAAACTGATATAGTATCAACGTACCGAACACATCAACAGTGGCATGCAATACGTCGTTAGAGTGTATTTTATATATGCTCGTTTGGACTTAAATGGTGAGTACATGGTCACTACATACGCTGTATTGTTTTGTTTTCAAACATATTCTGCACAAGTTGAGCTGTATTTAGCATATATTAAATAAAAGAAATCGGTAATGATTGCAACATAAAGTATGACACATCTGAATATATCGTCTGCATAACCTTTGAGATGCCAAAGTGTCATTTGAAATAATTTACAAATCCATACATATTTTTTCAGCAAATCATGCAAGCTAAAATACGCCAATAGGAACCCGATTATGAAATTTCACAAGAATAAGTTAATATATAAAAAATCTGATTTTGACAACTGAGAATACGATCGTATGATAAAAGGTCTAGAAAAGGGAATCAGGAAAACAAAATTCATATCAAATTTAAAACGGCACTCCCCTCTGTTAGTGGCCTTGGCGAGAGAGAGAAAAGCCTAGAGAAGGAACACTTTAACAAGTACTTTCGGGCAACCTACTCACTGTTTCATGCAGGCTTTTATTCAATATTTACACAATTTATTTAATGCTAGGTGGGTATCTATCTGTTTTCTTGCATTTAAATTGCATGTTTTGTGGAGGAAATGCAGTATTATAAAATATTTCAAGTTTCTTTACCTAATATTCCAAAATAATGGTAATTGAGAATGCTTTCAGTTCATTTTACCTTTTTAAAATTTAAACTTTTTAGAAACCATTCATAGTGACAATTTTATATTTTAAAACTAACCAGAAGCAAAATTTCAAGTTTTTGCGCTCAGCAGTAACACATAGAAATAGAAGATTTTCGAAAGTTTTTTTGTTCCTGCACTGTTTTATATAGTGACATGTTTAGAAAATGTTCTATTGCAAGAATATACGTCATGGAAAATACAGCCATGTCAATTTTCATGTTTATGTTCCAAACAATTCCATGTACTTAGTTACTTAGATTTTCTTTAGATCTTTTTCCGCTTTCTTTAGTCTTTCGATTTTTTAGATTTCCTTCTATACGGGTATTTACATCTTATAAATTATTGCCATGCCAATGTTCTAGATTCTATCCCCAACAGTATACCAGAAATTGCAGTATTCGAAATAAATCATAATTTAGAATCTTTCTAAAATTTTTACGTTTATTTGACAAATTGAATTTTCGATCGTTTTAAAGATCGTTCATAACATGAATTTATATCTTAAAAGTAACCACCACACCGAATTTAAAGTTTCTAACCCAATCAATATCCCAGAAATCGCAATTTTAGAACTTTTTTGCACTTGCACCGGTGGATGTTGCACCGACATAAAATATAGACTTTTTTCCGAGCAGAGATGGATACCAACATATTTTTAAATCGTCTAGGTAGTTTCAGAGATAACACCTCCCAAACGTACAAACACTAATAATATTATACACTTTATAATATTATAACGCTTTATAATATTAGCATAGATGTACAGATGCAGAAGCCATTTATCTGTTACTAACAAAATGCCCAGCGTTGCCCGGAATTTGAAGAATCTTTGTTCTACAAAATCAATTTCAAATTTTAACATACAACAAAAAACAAACAAACAAAGAAAAAAAATAGCAGTCGAAGTTTTGTACACATGAATCAAATGAAAACACAATATACAAATGAATAACTTTATATAACAGACGCAAAAGAATACGGCTATAAATTAACTTATTTCAATATAGCATTGGAGCAATAATTTAAAATACGCCAATATTTCCATAATCGGGTTTTTATCATGCTTCAATACGTTTTTTCACACTCATGTGACATTATACTATATTCACCACGTCCTTTATATTTCCAATATGACGTAATTTTCCTTTTATTTTTAGGTTTGTCAAACAGTTTATTTCATTTTCATTTTTCACGTGGAAACCATGAAATAGAAAAGTTATGTCGTAATATTCACCTTTTTTTTTAAAAAAAGGTGACCTTAAACTTGACTTTTAATGGTTGACCTTAACTTTCACTTTTAATAAATTGACCTTTTTTTAATTTGGCCAACTATTTATTCCATTTTCATTCTTCACGTGGAAATCTTGCAGTAGAAAATTAATTGTTGTACTAAGATTATTATTCTGGATTTTAATTGTTGGCAACTGATATAACGAAATATCTTTAAATATGATAGGAAATTGCTATTAAATTGGTGGTTTTTTATTAATTAAAAATTAACTATAAATTATTTCGATTTCGGATGACTTTAGTTGCCTCGGCCGTGTTTTAACACATGTACTTAACTTTTCCCAATTCTGATTTCCAAACTGTGATTTGTATAGAATTACAGACAGATAGACAAATTTTCATTTTTATATATTAGATTATGTACAAACATAAATAACGTATCTAATACGTGTTATCAGATTCCTTTTTAAATATATATAAATAAACCAGTATAGTACATATTCTGTTTTATTTTCATAATTATTTATATCATTTGGCAAAAAATATCATTTTCTTAAACTCGAATAGAGTGCTTTTTACAAAACCGCCATAGTCCATATAACAGCGAAGTACCATGAAAAGCATTAAATGCATGGTAATAAACCATTTATGGCAATAAATTGTCAAAAATTGTTCTTCTCGCCCTCTTTCGAAATGTATTATTTCCGTATAAAAGACATAAATTTAAAATACATATATCCTTCTATATATAAAAAAAAGTTTTGATTTGGAAATGGACCAATGAAAAGCTGCATAGATATTCCGGGTAGATCGGCATCCAATTTGAATGCTTAAGCATGGCATTTCATCGTTAATATTAAAAAAACTGTTGCTTACAAAAATATGAAAATCGGTGGTA
Source organism: Maratus speciosus (assembly GCA_963932465.1). NCBI lineage: Eukaryota > Metazoa > Arthropoda > Arachnida > Araneae > Salticidae > Maratus > Maratus speciosus. Next base: position 200,513,750 of record OZ010790.1, on the reverse strand, counting down.
TTACAGAGAAATGTTTGATAAACACGCTGATGCAGACAGTTTTCAAATCGAAGAATTATTTTAAGATTTAATGCTAAAGTTGGACAAAATAGTTCCATTAAAAAAGTTTTATTGGAGCAAAAACTGTACATAGGAATTTAATCATTACGAGATCATTTTATACGTTATAAGTTAGCGGTGTGGAGATTGCATTTATTTTCAGCATTTCGAGAGATATTTTTTACAAATTTTAGAAAATGTTATTAATTTAAACTGTTGCCAGTTGTATAAACAGCACAAACAATAATGTTTACTTCATATTAAAAATTTATTTACACGTGACTATTACAAACAGAAGAAAAACTTTAAAATTAGAATTAAATAATTACATGTTAAAAGCGGGAAAATTACGTCATAAGAATCCTAGGCACAGATGTCATATACGCCCCATATTGGCGCAATTTTTTTCCGACGTTAATTTGGCGAAAACTTCAATAGGTAAACAACAACATTTCCGGGTTACCATATCAAGCAAAATAACCACACTTTAGCACCAGTTAAGTACCCATTGCGTATATGAAATTGGCGTCAGAAAAAAATTGCGCCAATGACATCTGTGCCGAACCATATTTACACTTTAATTTAAAAAGAGAAACGAAATCTTAAAATTAAAAAAAAATCATTATTATGCGTTAAAACTTGTAATTTGAGGAAATTACGTCATATTTAAAATGGCAAAAAATATAGCAAAAAAATTTAAATTGAAAAATATATTTGCGCGAGATATTTTGAGATAATCTTTTCAACTATTATCGTGAATTCGAAGACAGCGCAAATAATATTTCCTTCTAGCAACAAAAGTATTTTCACGTGAATATTAATAAGAGAAATAAAACTTTGGTGTAAATTACGTCAGATTTGAAACGATACATTTAAAATGAATTATTTAAAAGAACTATCTTATAGCGCTGTTAAAAAATACCGGGAGACAATGACACTGTTTACTTAATTCATTTTACATTAGCTTATTTTCAAATGTTTAACGATACGTCTTAGTTATCGAGTCGACCAAATTACTGTCGCCAAATTGCAAGATTAAATGCCAATAATGGTTACCATTAATTAATTAATTGCAAGATTAAATGCCAATAATGGCGAATAAAACCATTAATTCGACGTTTTATTTGTATTTTTATTAATGTTTTACTAATTTATTTGTTCTTTCGTTATTTAAAATAAAAATTATGTCAATGTATATAATTTGGCGAGTGGTTTGGCGATTTATATAAATTGGCGAAATTGGTCGACGGGATAACTAAGTACCAGTTTAACTAATTTTTTTAATTAAATACGAAAAAAGCCATTGTATCTCTTAACAGCAGCAGATTTGGCCTTAAAAACCCCCAATCCAAGGAAAACGAATGGAAACCCGTTTACAGAGAGATCGCTACTGTTTTTTTTTTTTTTTTTTTTTTTTTTTTTTTTTTTTTTTTTTTTTTTTTTTTTAATTAAATATTTTTAAAGCCGATCAAATTAGCGTGCTTTTTGGATTTTGGTGTGCCTGAACGGGGGTTGGCGAGCGTAGCTCGTAGGGGGCAGAACCCCCTAGTTAAATACATTTAAAATTCAAATTTTCATTTCATGTAAATTCAAATAAATAAATAAATAATAAATAATAACATAAGTCAAAACATTTTATTTCAACATCAAAGAGCTTATATCTAAGTTACACATGTGGGAAAAAGCAAATATGGCGAAAAAACTTGTCTTGGCTAAATTTGATCCCGACTAAACAAACGTACCGTAATCTCTCTGTTCTAAAAAAAAAAGTAACTACCGCTACCACCGCCGCCGGTTTTGAATTTTTTGTGACCGGAGGTTTTTCTTCGTTAATATTAAGCAAAATATTGCATACAAAAATATGAAAATCGGTAGTATTATACAGGAATGTTTGATAAACACGCTGATGCAGACAGTTTTTTAAATCGAAGAATAGTTTTAAGAGATATTTAATGCTAAATTTGCACAAAATCGTTCCACTAAAAACGTTTTATAGGAGCAAAAACTATTCATGGAAATTTTATCATTTTTAGATCATTTTATACGTTTGAAGTTCCCGGTGTGCAGACTGTATTTCCTTTTTTAATTTGACTCATTTTTTGAGGTTTTATATCTATTTCAAATTCAAATTTTCAGCATTTCTAGAGATATTTATTGCATATTTTAGAAAGTGATATTAATTTAAACTGTTGCCAACTGTTGCCAAACAGCGCAAACAATAATGTTTGCTTCAAATAAAAAAAAATATTTGTACGTGTAAATAAATTAAAAATTTATGTACACGAACTATTATAAACAGAAAAAAACATTTGGAATTAGAATTAAATAATTATGTACAAAAAGCAGGAACTTATAAATTAAGTCATAAAAACTATATTCACACGTGAATTTTAAAAGAAAAAGGAAATTGTAAAATAATAAATTCCTTAACATGCGTTAGAAGTGTTAAATAGGAGAAATTACGTCATATTTACGTCACATTACAGTTATTACATAAAATGAATACAAAATAATATTGCAAAACAGTTTAAATTTAGAAATTACACTAGACATTTATTTGATATTTTGAGAGGATACTTTTCAACTATTTTTTTTATGAAAGCGCAAATAGTATTTCATTTCGAACAAAAGTATTTTCACGTGAATATTAAACGGAGAAAGAATAGTTTGGTCAAAATTACGTCAGATTAAAAACGATTAATTTAAAATGTCTTATTTAAAAGAACTTTCTTTTCGCTTTGTTAAAAAATAGCGAGAGACAAAGACTCTGTTTACTTAATTCCTTTTATATTGGCTTATTTTGAAATGTTTAACTGGTTTTACTTAATCAAAGACGAAACAGCCATTTCCATCTTTGGTACTACTTAGTTATCCCGTCGACCAAAAATCTATCATTCGCCAAACTATCTGTATTATAAAGGACAAACATATCTGTGCGTAACGCATACGTCATTCTGCGAATGGCAACACTTTGAAATCTAAAATGAAATTTAGGTTTTGCAATTTTCGCTACTGCAAATTTTTAAACTTCTAAACATCCCACATTTTAAATTTTTACACCGACTTATAAAGAAAAAAATTTACTTTTAAATGCAATTTGTTTGAAAGCTGTATATCAATTTATTTTTGCGATATTAATTTTTTTATAGTTTTTAATACTAATTTTCTAATCGTGGCAACTGAAGTACTTCATTTCTATTAAAATTGGTTTAGTTATCTTTATTGATTATACCCTTACTGATGCCATTTTCTCATTACAATTAAAAATATTTTTTTTCATTCCGCTGATATTGAGTTTGAGACAATAGGCAAAATATTTCAGCGACTGAAAATGACGTCATATTTAAAAGAACACGATAATTTTATTTGATAAAACGAGATAATTCCCCTTGAATACGTCTAAAAGTTATAAAATTCTGGATTTTTTACGCGCAGGTACAGAGATTATACTAAGACCTCAAATCATGAGTGGGAATTTTCACATGGAAAGTTGTAATAGTTGACAAACGTGACTTCAAGCTTGAAAATATATTTATTAATAGCCTATTCCGCTTTAAAATGTTTTAAAATGGTTAATATGAGTGTAACACGTGAAAAATGACTTGATTCGGTTTTGATTTAAAGGGAGAAAAATTCTATGATTATATCAAGGTGAAATCATTTTTGCTGATTTTTCATTCCGTAATATCAAGCAATAATTGATAACTTAATCAAAATTACTTATCTTGATTATATGTTACTTATTACGTATATGAATAAAGTTTAATTTTTCGATAATTTTAATAGTTGAAGTTTATGAAAAAAGTATTTTATTACTCTTAGGTTAAAATATGTCTTTGGAGAGTTAAATTAACAAGTGTAAGATGAATTTTTTATTCTAATTATTTAATTGTCGATGTATTATAAATTTGATGCAACAGTTCCTTTGTAAACGTTTTCTTTCGTCGAAATTCGACGGGATCCACCTCGTAAGATTAAACGCCAATAATGGTTGATCGTAAATGTCACATTAACTTGACTTTAAGCAAGTTACACGTGTCTACGCCATCAAGTTATTTTTATTTCGACGTTTTATTTATATTTTTATTAATGTTGCACTAATTTATTTGTTCTTTCGTTATTTAATATAAAAATTATGTCAATTTGTATAATTTGGCGATTGGTTTGGCGATTTATATAATTTGGCAAAATTGGTCGACGGTATAATCAAGTAGTTTCGCGGCTGATTTGGCCTTAAAATTCCCCAATCAAAGAGAAATTAATAGAAATCCGTTTATAGGGAGATCGCGACTGTTTTTAAATTATAATTCAATCTGCCGAAATCTTTTTAAAGACGTTCAAATTAGCGTACTTTTAGAGTCTGCTGTGCCTGAACGGGGGTTGACGAGCGTAACTCGTAGGGGGCAGAGCCACCTAGTTATTTAAAATTTTATAGGAATATTCCGTAATCTAATTTTCAACGAATGTCGCATTTTAAAAAGTGACGCGTAATGCCAATTTAATTTCACAGTTGCAACTTTTTTTTTTGGAGAGGGGGGACGCGAGGGAGGTGCGCAGTTGCATATATTTATATTTGAATTTAAACTTTTATTTTTATTACTGTTGCTTGTATGAATAAATATTACCTTGATGATCGAGTTTCACCCGAAACATGCGTCAAATGCTACTTGTTTGGTTGTTTGCTCAAACCCAAATTTATATTGCTGTTATAACTCGCATACATTTATAACAATGTTGTTATTCGTTATTCTTGCTTGACGCCAATTTTGCCTTATATTTGAATGCGGACTATTGGTCATTTTTCTTGTAGCAAAAGTGGTTCTAAGATAATTGTTCTATTTTTCTTACCATGAATTGATTGCAATATTGATACTTTTATGTTACAGTAGGTGATAAATTGCCAACAATTTTTCCCTATCATATTCGTATTACATTTATTTCATTAAAAATACAACCCTTCCTTTAACTTTCTCCCAGCTATTAAAATGTCTTCTATAAAAAATAACGTTCCGTTGTATAAGCCAGCCGTAAAACAAAGCAGATGTATCATTGTACGGTTAAATATTCGGTACTACTTAGTTATCTAGTCAACCAATTTTGCCCAATTATATAAATCACTGAACCACTCGCCAAATTATACAAGTTGGCAATTTTTATTTTAAATACCGAAAGAACAAATAAATTAATATAAAATTAATAAAACTACAAATAAAACGTCGAAATAAATATCACTTAATGAAGTAAACACGTGTAACATGCTTAAAGTTAAGTGAATGTGACTTTTACGATCAACCATTATTTTCAATTAATCTTATAGTTTGGCGATAGGTTTTTGGTCGACGGGATAACTAAGTAGTACCATATACTCTACTGCAATTTTTTCTTTTACTTCTAAGCATCGCACATTTTAAATTTTTATACAGACGTATTGGGGGAAAAAGTTCTTTTAAATGCAATTTGTTTGAAAACTGCATCTCCATTTATTTTTGAAATATTAATTTTCTTTTGTAGTTTTAAGCGTCATTGGTTTAATTTTGGCAACTCAAGTACTCCATTTCTGTAGAAAGTAGGAGAAAAATAGTTGGAAAGTAGTAATTATATCTTTTTGTTGCCTTTTTCCCATAACAACTTAAGAAAAGTACTTAAAATACATGCTATTTTGAAAAAATATAAATTAATGATTTATGACAAAACATGGAGCTATTATAAACAAAATTTTATTTTAAGTATCTATATTAATATTACAAATAAATGAAAGCATATGAATCATGAGATAGACGATTTTTTCTTTGTAGAGTTTCTTGAATGACGACATCTCTTTTTTTGAATTTGTGTATTATTCAGCGATAGTGACGTCCTATGCGTTGTTTACAGTAGATGTTGTTTAAGACTAAATCGTAAATGAAGAATTCTTCAGCAGGTGCGGATGACGTCATTTTATATAAAGTAAAAGCGTGAGCTTTAAGTCTTAAAACTGAAATATGTTTTGTACTATCTATATTTATTTATACTTATATATATTTTCATAGGGGGTGACATTAAATTCTGAAAAAGCAGACTTCCCGTTTTCTAGTTTTTTTTAACCATTTGGAAAAATTGTTATTGTTCTCGTCAGGGTAGGAAATCAAAAGCATATCTGAACGTTTTCATTGGTTTAATCCGCAATTTATTCGTTATCTCATTGGTATATACAGTAATCTGTATTTCCCTTTGGTTTCAACAACGATGGACAACAGAGTGTTGACACGATACGTATATGGCATCTGTGCAATAAATATAAACATTTTATTTATTTATAATAATATCAATGTTTGGCACTTCTTAGTTATCCCGTCGACCAATTTCGCCAAATTACATAAATCGCCAAACCACTCGCCAAATTATACACATTGACATAATTTTTATATTAAATAACTATAGAACAAATAAATTAGTAAAACATTAATAAAAATACAAATAAGACGTCGAATTAATGGTTTTATTGGCCATTATTGGCATTTAATCTTACAATTAATTAATTAATGGCAACCATTGTTGGCATTTAATCTTACAATTAGGCGACAGTAATTTGGTCGACAAGATAACTAAGAGGTAAAAAAAAAAAAAAAAAAAAAAAAAAACACAAATAAAATAAGAAGAAATGATGCTATTAATCAAAATATTTTTTAAACATCATATAATTGTGTCTAATTTTCACACGCGAAATATAAAAGATAGTTTTGATGATTAAAAAATGCTATTGAAAGATTATCACAAAATCTCAAATCAAAGTTTTTATGCCTTTTTTCTTTTAAATAGAAAAACAAAATTTCTTTTTCTGTTTGATCAAATTTAAATATCTTTTATTGCAATTCAATATTACAGCGCGCGAATTTTTTTATTTTTTTTATTTACTCCATGTGTTCTAATCCAGTTGTCTACGAAAACATCCACCGGTGAAAGTGACACATACCAAATTTCTGGGACGTATGCAGATAAATTGTGCTTTTTTATCAGTTTTTTTTTAAATATAATTTTTAAACTGTTGAGAACTTATTTTTCATAGTAGGTGCATTCAGTAGGGGACCCTCATAGGTACCTTCTGGTGCAATCAGAAAGGAAATCCGACAAATATTTTTTGAGTTATGCTTGACGAAAGGTTTTTATTGGGCTTTTTTTTAGTAGGCCATGGCGTTAATATCCATCGTAGCTGCGCTGCGCTGTGTCGCCTTTCCTTCGCTCAGACAATTAAAATACAGTTAAAATATTCAACGTTTCGGTCATCGTCTGCGACCTTCATCAAGAAAACTTTGTCTTCTAAAAACAGCGCAAAACCGTCTTGAATCCAAAAGGTTCGTTATATATCCAGTTTAAAATCACTTTAACCAATTACAATCAAGAAGACATGCAATGGTGCCATCTGTCAGACGAAAAATAAAATAAAATTTCAAATGATTTAAATTATGCCGTCACTAAAGTGACCTAATGCTCTTTTCGGACACCTTCATTGGTGCATTCGAACATCACGTGACTCCAGTCGTCTGTAAAAAATGATACGTGGAATGCACCGCCGTAGCCTATCTTTCTCGTTAGCATCGTCTTGCACTAACATGACGCTTTACAGCTAGTATGAAAGACTAATAAAAATCGATTAGTGATTTTTCTATCAGAAATTAACTTCATTATGAATAATAATAATTAAAAAAACACATAAATATTAAAAAATCATAAACATATCAAAAATTAATACTTATTTTTACCTAAAAACAAATAAATTAAAATTTTCAAGCGAAAATCTTTTCTCCGCAATGTTTCTAAATTGACATGAGTTAAGTATCCAAATAAAGGATTTGAAGAATTTTCGAAAAATTCCAGAAATGATTGTTGCTGCATAAATAATAAGTGGTTTGGCAATAAGATTAGTATATAGGAACTACCCGTATTTCTTAACATCATTCTTTTCAAAACTAAAAAAATAAAATATAACCATAAAAAATAAAAGTATGAAGCTTTAAGTAAATGCATTCGGAAACTTGTAACCCAGGTTTCTTTAATAACTTCATTCTCTTTTGGAAATAAGCGTGTACTTTAAGGGAATGCAAAATATATAAAACGCTTACATTAAAGAGAGAAATATTCCAAATTCCAAGAATATTTATTAAATGCGAAACATATGATGTAAAATGAAAAATAGCTGTGTATTGATTTTGCATATTTTAAGTACAAAGTTGTATTCAGCACGTAAACTTTGCAAAGATTTTTTTTTTTTTTTTTTTTTTTTGCAAAATTGAAGTCTTAATTTTGTTTCACGAAAGCTGAGTGCAGAAATATTTTAACCCATAAATCTCAAGTTAAAATATTAAATCTTCATTGAATAAAACGGAAAATATAAATTAGAATTTAAAACTAAAGTTACTGTATTAAAAATAAATAAATATATCTATTAAATTTATGTTTTCGACGGATTTACACGTTTTAGGAGTCAAAGATACCGAAAAACATGTTTTTACAAAAATTCTGTCTATGAGTCCGTCTGTGAGTCTGTCTGTCTGTATGTGACACAAATTTTGTGGGCGCTCTATCTCAAGAACTAATTAACGGAATTTAATAAAACTTTAGATTCAGTTAGTCCCTGATATAAACTGATGCGGATTACTTTTGGAGTAAATTGTCAATCAGGTAATACTATGTGCTATACTGAATTTTTCGTGATTTCCGAAATAGCTATATCTCAAGAACTAATGTACGGATTTTTATAAAACTTTAGATTAAGTTATTCCTTGATTAAATTTGGTGCTGATTACGTTTTGGTGTAAATCGACCGACAGGTAGAGCTGCTATGCTGCATTATTCATGATTATCGCAGTAGCCGTATCTCAAAAGCTAATGCACGAATTTTTCTCAAAATTCAGATTCAGTTAATTGCTGATATAAATTAGAGCTGTTTAGTTTTTGGTGTGAATTGCCCTATAGGTGGCGCTTCTGTGCTTCATTTTTCACGATTTCTGCAGTTGCACTATCTCAAAATTTAATGCACATATTTTCATCAATCTTCAGATTCAGTTAGAAGCTGACATAAATTGTTGATTAGATTTTGGTTTAAATTGCCTAACCAGAGCCTCTGTTGTGCTACATTTTCAAGAAGTATTAACATGCACGAGATAGAAGAAAGTTTTGTGATTGTCACATCCGACTAGTTTCAATAGTCATTGCTTTAACCCTTCTTTGCATGATTTTTTTTTTTTTTTTTGATGAAATAAATCAAGGTGATATAATTCATGTTCAAAATTAAAGGAAAAATGGTTAAAAAAATCTTAGTATATATTTATAGTATAAATTTAGCAAAAAACAATATGATGGAAATTTCCATCATCATGCAAAGTTAGATCATTAGCTTAATACTAAATAGAAATAAAAGAGAATATCATTGGATATTTTTTATTCTTTATGATAATTAACAAAACAATTATTATTTTTATTTAGACTCAAATTGACTCCACATTTACTACAAGAAATTGTAGAATACCCTTTACATTTAGGACACTTGCACCGGAGTGACTTACCCACTGTTGGCCAATGTTCAGCACCATCTGTTCTTATATCGTTTGGAGGTGGAGGAGCTGGAGAAGCCTTTTTTTGACAGCTATGTTTTTTTTTTTTTATGCAATGGACATTAAAAAGGCATCCAGACACGATCAACTTAAAGTGAGCTTGTTCTTTTATATAATTTTTCGGCATTCAATGTTGTGATGGAAATTTCCATCATCATGCAAAGAAGGGTTAATATACAATACAGAGGATCCATTATTATTGCTGTCCAAGAAATACCTTTCAGCAGTTAGCCATAAAATGTACACATTATTTAATTACAATTATCTTAAATGGATTTGAACAGTTATTTAAAAAACTGTTCTGTTCATTACAATCATATCACAAATTATTTTTTTAATGTTTGCCATATTGTACATATTTATGTTTAGTAACATTCACACATCATAATCAACGGTGATATGATACATCAAATGTCTTCCAGCGTAGACTTTTTAAATTTCAGGATAACATTCGGATATTTTTGGACAAGTTGTAATTTATCCCTGAATAAATATAAGATATGTGTACTATTTTTCTGTTTAAATCTAACATAACATAGAAAAAGCTGCTTTATTAAAAAACTAAAATATCGCCTCTGATGTTTAGTTTTCTTTGATGATTTTTCGACATTTTGTTTTCTTTCACTGATTTATGATATTCATCTAGGTATTCTAAATGCACTAAAAACATTTGGATTCACAAACTGTATTTCTGATGAACATTTTTATACGAAAAATTTATTGGATTTTTCCACAGGCACTTCGGTATTTTTTTTTTTATTAGAAGCACATACCGCTGCTTCAATTTTTTTTGTAAAATTCAGAACGTAGAATATAATCTTCTTTTGGGCATTTTGTTTTAAAATCTATACAATTTTCTATTATTATACTTTCATTTAGTTCACAGTTTTAGGCTTGCATTTACTGTGTGTATACGTTATTACTATGTATTTCAACTACAAAATATTCTTAAGATATATTTCACATAGTGTGAATTTATATTTTATAATTTGTTACGCATATTATTTAATAAAATTGAGAGGCATTCACATTAAAGGATATGTTTTCTATTTTAACAAATATTATTCCACCAATTTTAATCATGGATTTAATTTTGGAATTAAAAGATTTATATCTATGGTCGATGGATTAGGGCGATGGTTTAGGAGGCAGCTATTTTCAAAAACCGCAGAAGAATCTTTTATTTTAAAATTTCAGTTTTTTTTTTTAAGTTTTTTTTTTCTTTTCAGTAGCAAGAATATAATTTATGTAACATCAATTAACTTTTTAAGAGGTTTAACCCTTTACTGCGCAGCTTTGCATATATGCAAACGACAGTGTTTTGAATTTAATAGATTTTTTTTATTCGTATATACATAATTCACACGAGAAAGTTAAAATAGCAATATATGCTCTAATTAATAACAGATATTCCGTTTTTAAATAAAGCGAAATTAACCATTGAACCTTTCTGATGTAATGTCAGATTTTCTAGACTACGTAAATTTTAGAACGTATTCTATCACGGGAATTAAAGGGTTAAATGTTAAATTTTATGAAATAAATAATAATATAAAATAAGACATTTGGAGACATACTTATTAAAATATTTACTAATTTGTATTATTTTAGCGTAAAACAGCCACACGACAGCAGTTTTTACCTTTGTTGCAGATGTGCAACAGAAGAAAATATTGACGTATTATATGAAAAATGCATTTCTGATTTTTCTTTCATTATTTTTCTTGCGTAATAAACTTTTCAGAAAATCATATATAATTTTTTCGAACAAAATAAAAAATCGCGCATTTAAGGGTTAAGAAGATGAATTATGTGAGATACTTTTATTTAAATTATTCGGAATAATAAATATTTTTTCCCGTTTAAATTCGAATTACCGCACCATAAAAAAAGAAAAAAAAAAGCCTTTGTTTTAGTATAAGATTTAGAATAATGACGGAAAAATAAAAGAACGTGGATTATTTCAAAAGCAAAAATTTAATAATTTATAGAAACTATTAATAATTTTGTTTAAAAAAAATCCTGTTAATCAATGTTTCGCTATTTAGATAATCTGATACTTTAAATTAACTCAAAGACAAAGGTATTTAGCTTGAGAACTATTACATAATGATTCTGCCTTGCATACTAAGCGTTTGGCAATATAGCTTTATATAAATAAGCGTTTGATACGAAACTCTAGTCAAAAATCCTTAATTGCAAAATATACTATCATCGAATTTCTTCCCGTTTAAAATTTTATGATGTGGTAAGTCTATGTTTTTTCACTATAAAGGCGTTATTCAAATATCCTTATTTTAGTTAATGAAAAATCCAAATATATTTTTTAAAAATGATGCATTAAGATGATATATTTTTTTTTATTCATAAATGTTTTTTACTAGGCACGAAGTACAGTAGCTTCCCGCTTAACCGTCCTAAACGGGACCGAAAGACACCTGGTTAAGAGAAAAAACGGTTAAACCGGAGAGAAAAAAAAATAAGTAACTGCATATTTAATTAATTAAATGCGTAAGATGCATTTAGTTTTTTAATTTGTGTAGTTTTAAAAAAAGTACATATTTTCTATATTTTGTGAAATGAATACTAGTTGCAATTAACTGAATTGAAATAAAAATTATCACTAATAACAAATAATGAACAATATTTAATACAAATTAAATTATTGAAAATCTTGTCACATACCTTTAAAAAAGGAGGTAAATTTGAGTTAATTAACCATAAAGAAATGAGAATCGAAATTTTCCTTTCTGAATTTTGACTGATGTTGGGGGAAAAAGTCGGCTGGTTAAAGCAGAGTTCCCGTTAAGAGGAGGCCAGTTAAGCGGAAGGGTACTGTATATCTGGTTAGAGGAGGAAAACATGTCTTGTCTTTTAATTAATTTATCAACTACTTATATAAGTGAGACTACTTATATAACCGACTTATATAAGTGAGAGATGCCAAGCTGGGCATCGTCCTTGTGGCTTAGTGGTAGAGCACTGGAGATCTATTCCAGGGGCCCGGGTTCGATTGCCGGTTTGGACATTTTTCACTAAGTTGGTTTTCGACTTGTTAGCAAAGTGATTATTCACGTCTTTAATATTCATGTCTTGTCTTTTACGGGGACAAGGGGCCTTCAGACTCATTTTTTTACTTTCTTCTATCTTTACAAGAAGAAAGTATTGGATTCGTCAAAATTTTCGACTTCCGGTTTTCCACGGATTTACTCATAAAAACATGTTTTACAAAGTGTCTATCTGTCTGTATGTGACACACATATTTTGGGCACACTTTCTCAAGAACTAATGCATGGAATTAAAAAATATATATATTCAGGTCGTCCCTGATATAAATTGGAGCTAATTAGTTTTTGGTGTAAATTTCCCAATAGGTGACGCTGCTATGCTGTATTTTGCAGGATTTCCACAATAGCTCTATCTTAAGAACTAATGCATGGATTTTTATATAACTTGAGATTCAGTTAGTCCTTCATATGAGTTGGGGCCGTTTACGTTTTGATGTAAATCACCCAACAGGTGGCGCTGTTATGCTGCATTTTGAAGGATTTACACGATTTCCGCAATAACTCTAACTCAACAACTAATGCACGAATTTTCCCCAAACTTCATATTCAGCTAGACATTGACATAAGTTCATGATGATTAGATTCTAGAGTAAATCACCCTATAGGTGGCACTGCTATGCTGAATTTTGGTGGATTTACACCATTTCAGTGATAGTCATGCCTCAAGTACTAATGCACGGAATTTTATCATTTTAGTATCCTCATGATGAGCATAGATAGACATTTAAATTTTGCACTGTGATAACGAATTTTGAAGTTTTGACACGTGTGAGATAGAAGAAAGTTTTAGGATTTGTACATTGGACAAGTTTTCATTTAATATAATATTGAAGGGCGCACTATATGTATTATGGCATATATTTATCGCACAAGAAAGTATTAAAAAAATGGAGAAAAATAAGAAATTTTATTGAATATTTTAGGCGCTACGAAAAGGTTTTCAAAATGCCCCATGCGCATTCCATATCAATTGAAATCCCCAATATTTTTATAGAAATTTTTCATTATATATGATAAATCTGTGCATATTTTTTGTAACTAAATATAATTGGAAAAGTAAAAGTTAGTTAATTGTACAACTGTGATACAAAAATGATGAATATTTAATAAAATTTTGATTATTTATTTATTTATTTACCTTTGTATTCAGATATTTAAAATTCGATGCACAGATTTATTTGAATGCATAAAGCAAACTTGTATGAAAAATATTGGGGATTTTAATTGATATGGATGCGCATGGGTCATTTTGAAATGTTCTTCAAAACGCCTTAAATATTAAAAAAATTACTTATTTTTCTCCAATTTTTACTTTTTTCTATCTTTACAAGAAGAAAGTATTGGATTCGTGAAAATTTTCGACTTTCGGTTTTCGACGGATTTACACGTTTTAGGGGTCAGAGATCTCCGAAAAACATATTTTTACAAAATGTCTGTCTGTGAGTCTGTCTGTCTGTCTATCTGTATGTGACACAAATTTTTTGGGCGCTCTATCTCAAGAACTAATGCACGGAATTTAATAAAAATTTATATTCAGATAGTCCCGATATAAATTGGTGCTGATTAGTTTTTGATGTAAATCGCTCAACAGGTGGCGCTGGTAAGCAACCTTTTTCACGATTTCCGCAATAGCTGAATCTCCAGGACTAATGCACGGATTTTCATCAAACTTCAGATTCAGTTAGTCCTTGACATGAATTGAAGTTTTGTACATTTTGGTGTAAATCGCTCAAGAGGTGGCGCTGCTATCCTGCATTATTTACGATTTCCGCAATAGCTCTATCTCAACAACTGATGCTTGGAATTTCATGAAACTTCAGATTCAAGTATACCTTGATATGAATTAGTGCTGTTTGTGTTTTGGTGCAGATCGCTCAACAGTCGGTGCTGCTATTTTGCACTTTTCATAATTTCCTTTATATCTGTATCTCAAGAACTAATGCAATAATTTCTTAAACTTCAGAATCAGTTAATCCTGGACAAGAATTGTCATTTAGTACATTTTGGTGAAAATCGCTCAACAGGTGGTGCTGCTATACTGCATTTTTTACGATTTCCGCAATAGCTCTATCTCAACAACTAATGCTTCGATTTTCATCAAACTTCAGATTCAAGTATAATTTGATATGAATTAATGCTGTTTGTGGTTTGGTGCAAATCGTTCAACAGGTGGCGCTGCTATGCTGCACTTTTGAGAATTTCCATTATAGCTGTATCTCAAGAAGTAATGCAATAATTTTCACCAAACTTCAGAATCATTTCATCCTTGACACGAATTGTCATTTTTTACATTTTGATGTAAATCGCTCGACAGGTGGCGCTGCTATTCTGTAGTTTTCAGAATTTCCACTATTGGTATATCTCAAGAACTAATGCTCGAATTTTCATCAAACTTTAGAATCAGTTAGCCCATGACATGAATTGACATTTTATACAGTTTGGTGCAGACATTTTATACAGCTTTCTATCTCAAGAGCTAATGCTTGGATTTTCTACGAATTTCAGACCCATGTATACCTGGATATCAATTATTGCTCTTTATGTATTGGTGTAAATCACTCAACAGTTGGCGCTGCTATGCTACAATTTTCAGAATTTCCGCTATAGCTCTATCTCGAGAACTAAGGCACGAATTTTGATCAAACTTCAAATTCAGATACACTTTGATATGAATTGGTGATAAATTGATGTAATTTCTTGTACTATTTAAATGATTTAATTGACGTGATTTACATCGAAGAAAGTTTTGTGATGGCCACAACATACTAGTTTATTTTATATTTATTTTGATTATTTTTATTTTTATTATTTATTTAATTTTTATTTTTATACAAAAATGCTGAAAATTTCATAAAATTTCGATAATTATTACTATTTTTTTAAACCTTTATATTCAGGTACATGAAATTCGATGGATAGATTTATTTGAATGCATAAAACAAACTTGTATATACATAAAAAAAAAAAAAAATTGGGGATTTTAACTGATATGGAATGCGCATGGGGCATTTTGAAAAGCTCTTCAAAACGCTTTAAATATAAAAAATATTCCTTATTTTTCTCCATTTTTTTTTTTCTTGTGTAACAAATATATGCTATAATGCATGTAGTATGCATTATATGCTATAATGCATATGCTATAAGTATAGCATATATATTATATGCTATAATGCATACAGTAATGCATGTAGCATGCTATAATGCAACCCCCTTGAATAGTATTTAAAGTGAAATTTAAAAAATTCCTTATTTTTCTGCAATTGCTTTTTTATTTCTTGTGTAATAAATATATGCTATAACGCATATAACATGACTTTGAATAGTATTTAAAGTGAAATAAAAAAAAATCCTTATTTTCCTCCAATTATATTTAATTTCTTGCGTAATAAATATGTGCTATAATGCATATGGCATGCCCTTGAATAGTATTTAAAGTGAAGTTAAAAAAATTCCTTATTTTTCTCCAATTTTTTTTTTCTTGTGTAACAAATATATGCTATAATGCATGTAGTATGCATTATATGCTATAATGCATGTGCTACAAGTATAGCATATATATTATATGCTATAATGCATGTGCTACAAGTATAGCATATATATTATATGCTATAATGCATATAGTAACGCATGTAGCATGCTATAATGCAACCCCCTTGAATAGTATTTAAAGTGAAATTAAAAAAATTCCTTATTTTTCTGCAATTTGTTTTTATTTCTTGAGTAATAAATATATGCTATAACGCATATAACATGACTTTGAATAGTATTTAAAGTGAAATTAAAAAAATTCCTTATTTTTCTCCAATTATATTTAATTTCTTGCGTAATAAATATGTGCTATAATGCATATGGCATGCCCTTGAATAGTATTTAAAGTGAAGTTAGAAAAATTCCTTATTTTTCTCCAATTGTTTTTTTTTTTTTATTTCTTGTGTAATAAATATATGCTAAAATGCATATAGTCCTGCAGTAGTATTTAAAGTGCAATTAAAAAATAATAATAATAAAATGAGTCTGAATGTCCCTTGTCCCCTTAAAATCACTGCTCTGATTACGTATAAATGCAAGTTAATTCAAATCAAAGATTGGAAGAAATGTTTATAACAAAGTGCAGTTAATTTTTAAAATTCAAAATCGACTCGTTATTACGATTGTTTATTCTGAAAGGAAATAAAAAAAATTGCACAATCTATCTGAAGAATTAATGAACGGAATTTAATAAAAATTAATATTCAGTTAGTCCTTAATATAAATCGGTGCTGATTAGTTTTTGGTGCAAATCGCTCAACAGGTGGCGCTGCTATACAGCTTTTTTCACGATTTCTACAATATGTGAATCTCCAGAACTAATGCATGGATTTTCATCAAACTTCAGATTCAGTTAGTCCTTGACAGGGATTGATGTTTTATACATTTTGGTGTAAATCGCTCAACAGGTGCGCTGCTATGTTGCATTTTTTGCGATTTCCGCCACAGCTCTATCTCAAGAACTAATTCTTGGATTTTCACCAAACTTCAGATTCATGTATACCTTGATATGAGTTACTGCTGTTTATGTTTTCGTGCAAATCGCTCAACAGGTGGCTCTGATATGCTGCATTTTTCAGAATTTCCACTACACTGTAAAAAAAATCTGTAAAGTTACTAAAGTTTTTCAAGGAAACTGGGATTCCTAAAACTTTTTATGTAACGGCAACAACAAAAATTCCTGTAACAGACGCACTTTTGCGCCGAAAATCAAAAAATCTGTAAGGTTACTAGAAATTTTTTAGGAAACTGGGATGCCTAGAACTGTTCATGTAACTGCAACCCAGGTTACAGATAAAATTTTAGTAAGATTACTGTAATTTTAGCAGATTCATTTTGTACAGTTACAGATTTCTGTAGCTTTACAAAAACTAGTTTGGTAGATTTGCAGATTTTTTCGTACAGTTACAGATGAAAGTTTAGTAAGCATGTAACTTTACATCTGTAGAACTACAGATTTTTTTTTTTTTTTTTTTTTTTTTTTTTACAGTGTATAGCTCTTTCTCAATAACTAATGCACGAATTTTCATCAAACTCCAAATTCAGATATAATTTGATATGAATTTGTGCTAAATTGACGTAATTCCTTGTATTATTTAAATGATTTAATTGACGTGATTTATATAGAAGAAAGTTTTGTGATGGCCACAATATACTAGTTTCTTTATACTTCTTTTCCTCATATGACCAATTCCTTACAAAACAATAGTATGAGGTAATCATTAAATATAATTTTGTGTCAAAGAATAGATTAAACACGATCTGATTAGGAGAGGTAAATCGGTCTTGTCATAAATATAGACTTTTAAAAAACTTAATTTTTCCGAGACCCAATCAATACGTAAGGAAAATGCAGCAATTTCTAAAGGGAAAATATCAGTTGAAGCATACAGTGTTAATTATGAAGATGGAACTTCTACATTCAAGCATACTTGTGTTAGTTTCGAAGACTACGCGTGCTAGTCAAGAGGAACGATTGCTTTTTACCCGACTGCCAAAAAAGGTTATGTGTTTCACGCGTATCTGGGTATGTGGTTTTCTTTATACTCTCGACGTCATCAAAACGTCTGGATGGATTTTAATGAATGAGGTTTCTATCGATTCGTCTTAATCGTCTGATGGTTATAGGCTAGGTTTTGTTTTTATAAATTCAAAATGGCGGTAGAGAGGAAAAAATATTTTACGAATCATATTGAGTGGCATATCATTAGATAGGTCTTTCAAAATGAAGATGACGTTTCATTGACTATTTTACAGACAGAAGCTCCGTTTAAATATTACACAACTTTGAAGTTGTGTACGTAGGATCTCCAGCTTTACTGCAACTCTAACCTTCATAGACATCTGTAGGCCTCATCAAAACAGTGTTTATAGATGGAAACCAACAATAAAATACAACTTAAAAGTCACCAATACAAGTGAATAAAAAAATAGGTAAGTAATATAAAAATAGTTTCACATGATGAGAAATAATTAATTAGTTAGCTTTTTACGCAGTTGGGCTTTTTGATGTTTTAAATTTAGTTTTTACTTGTTTACTAAAGATTTTTAATCCAGTTCTGATCACGTAATGTGCAACTGTTTTATGTGACTTTCCTGGACCATTCACCTTGACCAGATAATAGATTAACATAAAAGATGGGACACTTATAGCTAAATTTATAATGGCAACAGTACTAGCGTTACTACCGATAAAGGGGGAAGAATTAACAAGCCTCTGAAATTTACCTTTGTTGAAGAAATATGTTTACGCTCTATGTTTTGAATATCTATTCTTTCCTAATACGAAGCAGAGGCAGACGATATCTTATTTATGATCTATTTATTTAGCTGTTTTTTTTTTTTTCGTACTTGTATTGTTCATCTTTAACTTACAAAATGATTATTTGAGTAATAGTATAAAAAAAGAAAAACACTAGAAAATTCTTTTAAGATAGTAAATATGTAAGTTTATGAGATTAAATTGTAAAAAATCAAATTCAGGTATTGTGTTAATTTATTCATATCGAATAAAATGGTATTGAGTGTAATGCCTGTAGCTCTATATATTTTTAACTTTTAGATTCATATAATTCTAAAAATTTGTCGACAGGAATTTTTCCCCCATCTGTAATTTTATTATTATTTCTTATATCTTAATTTTATAAATATTATTAAATTGATTGTACGTTATTTACATTAAAAACAATATTTTTATTTTATCTGTAAGAAAGTGAAAATGCGTACATTTTAAAAGATTATTGTAACCATTGTTTAATACTTTAAACTTCATAAACTAATAAAATATGGTTCTAAAAATTTTCCTACTAAATGAGAATTTTTATGAAATTTTTTGTGACTTCTACAGTGCAATATTTTGTATATTTTTATATTACACCATTGCTTTTAATATGTAGCATTCAAGACGAAATTTTTACCTTGTTTTTCGTTGAACTTAAATCGTTCAATCATCATGTATATATATTTACCCTATATATATAAAATCCTAATGAAACGCATTTTATGAAACGGAAGTATGTAACGGAAGTATGAAACGCAAGTATGAATCGACTGATTAAACAACTGATTATGTTTCACGGCGCTTTCTCCTAAAATATGGAATACTTTGCGATGAAATTAATACCAAAAATCAATATTGATCCGCAGATTTCAAAACTGGTATTAGAATTTTTAAATTCGAATTAGTTTTCGAAATATTAATTTTTTTCTAATTTTATATACATTTTTCTAATGATAGCAACTCAAATTATAATCATAACTGATATTTCTTTTCGTATTTCAGAAAGGGTAATTATTTTAAATTAATTTGGCCTCACTTAAATCTATGCTAAGAACAATGTTTTCTTTTATTATGTCATTATCATTTTATTTAATACAAAGCTTTCATTTCAAACTGAAAATTTAAAAATCAATGGCTTTAACTTCTTTCTTTTTTTAAACCGAAACGAAAAGAAAAATATGTCATATACGCACTGGGTTACCTAAATAGCGCCAAAGGGCGTTGTTTTGCCTGACATGGTAACCCGGTTACTGTTATATATTTATTAATAAAGGTTTATATACCTTTATTTTTTTTATTTAAAACAAAAAAAAAAAGTTATAAATTGCTTTGTTCTATAGTTATTAATTAATTATTTTTATTTATTATTAGTTCATTTTAAAAACAATAGAAAATAATTTAAATATACATATACATATGTAACTGGTATTGGAAAACGAGGTTTTCGCCAAATTGTCGTAAAAAAAACCCACGCCAAACCCGATTAAATATTGCAAGAAATCCTGACATTTAATTTCAAATTCAAAGCAATGTTTTAAATGTACTCTTAGTTATCCAGTCGACCAATTTCGCCAAATTATATAAATCGCCAAAGCACTCACCAAATTATACAAATTGACGTAATTTTTATTTTAAATAACGAAAGAACAAATAAAGGCACAGATGTCATATACGCCCCATATTGGCGCGGTTTTTTCTAACGCCAATGTCGTATATGCAAAGGTTCTTAACCCTTAACCGGAATCGTGGGTCAATTTTGACCGGACAACGAGAAAAAAAAAAAAACCGTTTAATTTCGAAACGCGCGCATCAACGCTTAAAGAACTAAATTAAAAAAAAAAAAATGTATAATTTCAAGATATATATGAATAAAAGTTGATTTATATAGTACATGAAACTTTTTTCAATGCGCTTATAACTCATCTAAGTGGTAATTTCATATATATTAGAAAATAACTTGGATTTTAATTAAAGGGTCCTTTTGGACATAAGATTCCACTAATGTGGAACAATTTAGCGATTCCGGTTAAAGGTTAACTGACGCCAAAGTATAGTTATTTTTGCTTGATATGATAATCCGGATGTTGTTGTTTATGGTGGTGATGTTTTCGCTAAAATGGCGTCGGAAAAAAACCGCGCCAATATGGGGAGTATATGACATCATTGCTGAAATAAATTAGTATAGCATTGGGCACATATGTCATATACGCCCCATATTAGCGCGACTTTTTTCTGACGCCAATCTCATATATGCAACGGGTACTTAACTGGCGCCAAAGTGTTGTTATTTTGCTTCATATGGTAACCCGGACGTTGTTGTTTATGCTGTTGATGTTTTCGCCAAATTGCCGTGAGAAAAAAGTCGCGCCAATATGGGGCGTATATGACATCTGTGCCTACATTGATAAAAATAAATATAAAACGTCGAAATAAAAATCCCTTGGTGGCGTAAACACGTGTAACTTCCTTACAGTCAAGTGAATGTGACATTTACGATCAACAATTATCGGCATTTAATCTTATATTCTGGCGATAGATTTTTGATCGATGGGATAACCAAGGAGTACCGTTTTAATTTACCACTCGGGAAATAAAAAAAAGTCTAACTGGCGAGTTAAAAAATGCTATTGGTGAGATTTTCACCCAGCTAAGATAAAAGTATCAAGAATTCTTTGTGATCATGGCATCTTTTATGTAGTTTTATTCGAAAAAATAACATTGATTCTTTAATCAAAATGGAAACCTTTCTTAGGAAAAGCGAAGTGTTGTAATTGTTTATAGCAGTTACATGACTTGTGCTATTGTAATATAAGTGAAATCATGGCGATAGAATAATATTTGGCGATTTATCGCCTGTGTCTGGCTAACATTAAAGTACCAAAATGACAGCCTGAAATAGAAAAAGCGAAGGAATCCGCCCAGAATTGTTGATAATAGTCACATGACTTAGGATATTATTATAGAGATTATTTTCAATTCTAAAAACAGCGCAAAGAGTACGTGTTACAAGCAGGAGAATATTGAAAATTGTATTTACACGTGAATATTAATAGAGAACGGAAACTTTAAAATAATAAATACATTAATATGCGTTTAACTCTTTCAGGGGCAAGGTACTTCTATTCGTAAAATGTTGAAATCATTAAATGGCACCCCCTCGTGCAGATAATTGGCCGTCATAAATACAACCAACCAGTAAATGGCACCAGAATTTACAAACAAATTTCGAAATATGAAAATGCTTTTGTTCACTTAATAATAAAAGGAAAATTTCCATTCCAATATTCTGGTGCATTTAAAAATTAAAATTAAGTGGTCCAAAAATGAACTACCGCCCTTGAAGGGGTTAAAGTGGTAAATTGTAGTAATTGTATTAAATTGTATTATGTCAATCGTTTTATAACGCTGTTAAAAAATACCAGGAGGCAAAGACTCTGTTTATTTAATTCATTGTATTTTAGCTTCCTTTCAAATGTTTAACTGGTCTTCTTTAATCAAACACGAAAACAACCGTTGGATGTCTTAATAGCAAATGATTCGGCCTTAAATTTTTGCAATCAAAGGGAATTGAATGGAAACCCGTTTACAGGGAGATCGCTATAGGTTTTTTCAATTATATATCAATCTTCTCTAATCTTTTTAAAACCGATCAAATTAGCGTGCTTTTTGATTCTGCGGTGTGTGAATGGGGTTGGCGAGCGTAGCTTGCAGGGTGCAGAGCCCCTATATATATATATATATATATATATATATATATATATATATATAAAGCATATATCCGTGCATGAACATAGAATATATATTAGTTATACAAAATAGAATATACATGCTATGTTCCTATATCGTTGTAAGATTCTATTGAAAACGTAAACATGCAATATTAAACAAAGAAAGATCACTATATGGTAGATACTCACTAAAAAAAATATTACATGGATGAGTATTTTCTTCCCCATTGTCACTAAAGGCGCTGAATCGCAATCGCATTACCATTACGCTCTATGGAAATCTCCCA
The DNA here is from genome assembly GCA_963932465.1 of Maratus speciosus. Lineage (NCBI taxonomy): Eukaryota > Metazoa > Arthropoda > Arachnida > Araneae > Salticidae > Maratus > Maratus speciosus. The sequence goes on along the minus strand of OZ010790.1, from coordinate 200,490,731 downwards.
TCTTGCATGTTAATCTATGGACCAGATCGACTAATTTCAATGTTTTCTTATCACGTTCAAAAGCAAAGTTGTACTGTCTTCAGTTAGGTGATTGTTACTTGCAAAAGTCATTTGCCTATGTTGGATATTTGACTATTCTCATTGCTGGATATAGATGCGAATACATTTTTATATTTTTTAAGTGCGATTGAACTACAGATGTGATGTTGTCTTTAAGATCGAGTAAAATCATTTATAATAATCACGAATTATACATGGATATTTTGAATTTGTATTTGTAACGTTACCAACATTGTTTTTTTGTAGTTCTTTAAAACGAATCTAGTGTTATTTGTAAAAAATGAAATCATTTTAAGTCAGTCTTTCTTTTTTAAGTTAAATTTAGCTCTGCGGGTGTAACATATTTATCTATGTCGTGCACATGCCAGACAAAGCTTGATCCTCCAACATTTGATATTACATAAGCTACGAAAGAAATGATAATTTTATCTGCTCAAAATGATTTATATTTTTATTAGGCATCATTTGATGTTTACGGTTCGAACAAGAAAGGGTTCCTAAAAAATTTTAATTTTATCATTATCAGAATAATTATAACTAACCAGTGTTGCCAGTGGGCTACTTCTTTTTAATTAAAATGTCTTGCTTGGCATAACTTTTTGAAATTGTAAAATTTGCCTTTTTTAATGGCATTATTTAATGGGAAAAACAAGATAAAATGCATCATTTCAAAAAAGTGGTGCCAATAAAAAAAATCTAAATTTTAAAAAATATACCACTGGCAACACTCTATCTAACAGTAATCATACTTTTTTACATTTTAAAGCTTATTGATTCATAATAAACTTTTGTACTTTTGTTTTCCTTTTGATTCAAAACATGAGCCGTATAGAAAATGAAGCATTTTGAAAACGTGTTGCACAATACCGGAAAACATGGCTAATAGAAAAAAAAAAGAACGATTGTTGAAAATTTTCTAAATGAAGTAAAGAGAAAAATAATCATTTATCGAATAAATAAAAGATTAAAATAAAACAGTAAAATTAAAAATAACTTATAGGCCCTCATAAAACCCCTCTTAAACCCCACTAATCTATAGTAAAAATCATTCACAAAGTAGAGAATATCTTCAGTAAGAAAAAAAATCATTTTCTACACAAAAAGTAGTAACAAATTCAGCTTAGCACAATCAACGTTAATGGATATCAAAATAATTAACTGGGGAATATAGAATTTGCAGAAAAAAAAAACTGCTTCAAAATACACGAAGGATCAGAACAAATGTGCAAAATGATTGTGCCTACGCGTGAATAGAATGTAGCTTTAGAAAACTCGCATTTTGGGTGATGAAACGTACGTGCAAAATGGTTCAGCAAATATAACAGTACGTAATTTTTTTCATGCTTCTAATACAAAAGAAATTTATTATATTCATAAAGTAAATTCAAATCCCTAATATTTTAAATATAGTTTTAGTGTGGGAAGCTATGGATGCTACTGGAAATGTATCAGACGCGTTTGTTTGTGAAAACACTTTAAATGATAAAATTTATATTGAGCTATATTCAAAATGTGTTTGATTCGTATCATTAACACGTCGAATGCCATGTCTATTTTGTCTGTCTTTCTTTTGGGCCACGAAAGAAGACTCCAATTACACAATCTATTAAGTCTCAGTCACCGATGACTGACCCGGTCTAAGCGGAAAGTTCAGTGTTATTCACCGATGACTGACGTGGCACTCAACGTGTTAAGAAATAAATATTAAAATATATTTTTTGGTCGGGCATAGCATCGACACCATGTAAAGACAATGAATTCATAGAAATTTCTAGAAATGCACCGAATGTCCTCAGACTAGTGAAATAGAAAAAATCTGGGCATTAATAAAAAGAAAAATTGCAAAAAGAAAAAAAGTTCCTAAAACGAACCGAATATATAGAAAGAATAAGTTATAAACCATCACGTGTGCAAGGAAAGAAAATATGATGGATAATACTTAAAAAATTATTAGATCAATAGCTTATAAAGAAAAAGAAAACTCGAATAGGGTTGAAATGTAGTTTTGTAATAGATCATTTGTTGAAATGGCATTGTAAATTATTTTATGAAAGCAAGCCTCTTTTATTTGCAGAAACAATTTTGTAACTCTATTTATTATTCGAATATTATTCATCAGTTTATTCGACTAAATTCCTATAAGTTATTTATTAAATAGTTCTGCAGTATAATAAATTGAACATGTATCGGGAATTGACTTAAGATTGTTTGTTTGTTCTATATACCAAAATAAGTAATTTATTTGTCTGAAGGTACGTTGATCATATGTAGTTTAAATTCATGTAGTCTGATAATATTGAAGATATGAAATATTCGGAATCCTTCATTGGAATAATATTTTCCTGGGTGAACCCGGATACGCATTAATCAATAGTTTTAATAACCTTGATAAATTGTTTTCATTTTAACACTATAGGCATATTATTCTAAATAACATTGCAAAATATATGTTTCGGATATAACAAAGCGTAATACAACTATTTTATGTGTATTTTAAGATTTTTTTATTTTTAGGGTTCCGTACTTCATAAGTAAAAAATGATCTTTTTGTCGTAAGCTATGCTACGTTGAAAGTTTAAATTTGGCAGAAGTAATAAAGGCTAATGACCCACATAAGTATAGATTATTAACCATTCATGCATATATTTAGGGAAATTGCAGGGGAAGCTATTAATGATACTTGATATATATATATATATATACATATATATATAATAATAAATTTGAAATCACAAGTATATGAATAAATTGATACAGTACTAAAGATAAATTATATATATATACCGGGTGTACCAAAAAGGACTGACTGATTTTAAAATTCAATAACTTCCAAACGGTGACAGATATTAAAAAAATTCTTGCAGGAGGGTTATGCATAAAGTCAAAAGTTTTTTTACAGTGATTTTCGATTTTAGTTCGAATTACAAACAATAGATGGCGCTGCGATCAATAGAGGCTAAATTCAGGCTCGATTTTTTGTACTTCGTGGCCCGGATAATACATTTCCATCTCCTTTTTCTGCATGGAACAACAGAAAGGACCAAAAATCGAGCCTGTATTTAGCGACTATTGCTTACAGCGCCATCTATTGTTTGTAATTCGAACTAAAATCGAAAATCACTGTAATAAAACTTTTGACTTTATGCATAACCCTCCTGCAAGAATTTTTTTAATATCTGTCACCGTTTGGAAGTTATTGAATTTTAAAATCAGTCAGTCCTTTTTGGGACACCCGGTATATATATATCATGTGGGACATCGTGTCAAACTCTTGTAAAGCAGAACTCAAAAATACATTTGTTTTAAGGGGGTCCGGGACACAAGAATCTTCAAATTTTGCAAAAACATTTATTTCATTAAAACTTTCTCTGTTTTTTCCTGCTTAAAATAACATTTAAATCATGTTTTTATCTAAATTAGAACAAAAAATATTATTTTTTCTGTTTTGGTTTGTTTTCAAAATCTAGCTTTCAAGCAATGGCTGTCATGGAAACGACTTCTTGTAAAACTGCGTTTTTCTTCTTGATAGCTTTTTTCGCCATTTCTCGTATTTAAATTCTTATAACTCGAGAACAGTTAAAGATAAACGGTTCAAACTTGGAACATATATTTTGCAATTGTTTTACTTTAATTTTGATTCAGCATATTTGAAAAAAATATTTACTTTTGAAAATATGATTTTTTTTTTTTTTTTAAAGGTTGAACCTCTATTTTTTTTATTTTTTTCGTTAAATATTTTTAATTTTTTTTTATAAATTAATATTTTTAAACATGCTGAATCAAAATTAAAAATTATACGTTTTTGTTTATTAAAATGAAATAAAAAATTGACACTCTATATATAATATTTCGAATTATAACGATTTTAATCCACCCCAATTTTTTAATAAATTTTAAATTTTTGAAAAAAAATATGAGGAGTTTTATCATGTGATTTTGTTTACAAATGATAAGGTTAACATCACAAAAAAATTCAGAATTTTAACTCAATAAATAAAAATTACTGTAAAATGTATCCCGGGCCCCCCTTAAATTGAGATATTAAAATTTCAGATATATCATCAAAAATGTAATAGACAAATATGTCATCGTTCACGCTATTTCCAAATCTACTGAACCTAAAATTATGAAAAAAATAGGGGTGGCAGAAGTTTATTTAAAATTTGCAGGAAAACCAAAGCGATACCATACACTGTTAAAAATTTGCAGCATCCTGTCCAGCCATTTGACCGTTTTTGTCGAAAACGGTTACACAATCGTAATTTAACATTATTCTGACCATATTATTGGCCATTTTACCGTCAGAATACAGTTAAATTAGGGTTATGAACCAGTTTTTCAAAATGACTGGAATGGACAGAATGCTGCAAATTTTTAACAGTGTAGGTAACATAGTTTTTGAAACAATCGTATTTTTTCGTTACACATTAATTTCACTTTACGGGCATTCAGGTGAGAAGTTGAGGGTGGCTGGAAATACCTATCGTCGCAGAAGTATAAATTTATTACTGATTAGCTGACCCGCCCGTCGTTGCCCTGACCTGTGATAAATGACCCATAAAATAACCGCAAATTTGAATGATTTTCTATCTAAAATCTCCATTTTATCAGAATTTATATTTTCAAATGAAAAAAAAAATATTGAATTGAAAGTATATGCTATTTGATATTTTGTTTTCTGCGTAATTTGATTTTTGGAGTCTATGCGCACCGAAAGTAATTGAAACCGCCACGAAACACTCAGGTTTTTACTGATTTTGTAGAAATTTTCACGCATTTTATTCTATAAAAAATATTTCTGCCCATCCGAACATATCAAAATTTTTGTACGAGATATAAATCCTGTCTACTGAGATGCTCTAAAATGATTGTGTTAAAATTAGGACGTTTAGTTACTTTTAGCTTGGAAAAAAAAATATTGGCAACGTCAAGCGCAAAGTGACTTGAGTTCCCGGCGTATTTGAAAGGGTTAAAATTAATATTTTTCGAAAGTGATTGCACCAAAAATTAGAAGAAGACTTCACATTTAAGAAAGCATTTTTCGTTTGTCAGTATCACTAATATAGCGTTCTGGAGGGGCAAAACTGCGACGAAACATTCAATTTTTTACGGATTTCGTCGAAATTTTCAGACATTTTATTTTATAAAAAATATTTCTGCCCTTCGATCGTTTCAAATTTTTTTATGTGATGTAAATCTGGTCTATAAAGATGCTCTAAAAATTGTATTAAAATACGGATGTTTACTTAGCTTTAGCGTATAAAAATTTTCGTCTCCGTGAGCCGCAAAGTGACCTGAGTTCGCCGGTGTATTTCAAAGGGTTAAAATTCATATATTTTTTAAATCGATTACACCATCGATTAGAAGAGATTTCGAGATTTAAGCGCATATTTTTGGTTTATCGGTACTTCTAAAATTTCGCCGTGGAGAGGCATTGCAATAACGGAAAGAAACGACCCTTTTTGAAAATTTCTTTTCAAGTGGTTTACTGTGATATATTTTTTTAATTGATTGCGACATACGAGACGTAAGAGAACTATCTTCCACAATATGCCTTCCGTTTTTAACTTTACTAAGCGGTTTGGACGTTGTAAGTTAAAAAATAATGAGAAAATATCCGAAATTCCTTTTCTCATTCTCCATTTTCAACCGATGCTTAAATAAACTGCTGCGCATGCGTCAGAGGCTTTATCCCTTTGGCAAGGACAAAGATGACTTCTTAATGCAAGTGAGTCGCTATCTATAATTAATAACTCAGCTAATTATTAGAATTTTAAAATTCTGAGTCTCAGGTGTAGCATGAGTCACTGTGGATTAGCCTAACAAAACTTTTGAGCCTCGTACTTGCCGTAGATGTTGCAAACTGTTGCGAACAGGCACACACACACACACACGCACACAGAGCGAAATTTCTTATTATTAGTATAGATAATGACTTTCGAATCATTAAATTAGCCTAGAATTTTAACTTTAAAGACACGGACGGTTCGCACATACTTAAAGACACGGACGGTTCGCACATACATAAAGACACGGATAGCGTACTCCATGCGACATCGGCTTTTAAAGCCTAGATAAAAGCTTTTAAGGATATATCAGTGAAATGTAATTCCCAGTAGTAGCATAAAAACAATAAACTCCAAATTATTAAAAACGGTCTAATTTAAGTAGAATTAATCCCGTGATTACTTTGAGATTCGCGATTATTTTCCATTGAATGGCACTCTTAATACGCCAACCGTATCTTTAAAGGTTAATCAAAAACCTATCTGGGAAAACGCGGCAAGGATATTTATTGCACAGAATTCTCTCTGAGTAATACTCACTCTTGGCTGATTATTATTTTATTTTTTCCAAATTCTGAAATTTTTCTATTGTGTATTCAAATGTCTGTTATGGATAATATAACTGTAATACTTCTGAACAGAAATTTAAAAAACTTATACTGGTACAATATCGGATACTGATACATTACCGCAGCTTTTAACCCTTTAAATATAAAGATATTCATAAAAATGAAATCATACTCGAAAAACCATTTATAAATGTAGTAAATGCTACTTCGTAATTTTATGTAAAAAATGTTATATTTCTAGCATGAATAGAATAAAACTACGAAAAAGCGAGAAAATGTAGAACGGTGTGTAATAATTACTAGTGGCATAATGAGTATTTTAAATTAGAGCTATGAGTTTATTAATTTACTAGCTGTACTCGGCCACGCGTTGCTGTGGCTCAGTCTGGCTAAATGGAAAAGAAAAAAAGAGAAAGTGCACGTTTCTAATATGTTTAATTTCACAATACTTGTGGGTATACAATATTTTTTGTTGTTACATTGTCTGTGCAGATATAGAGATTGTCTGATTTGCCGATTCTAGAACACGAAACGTATAATTGCCCGTGTGAGAGGCAGTTCATGTCTAGATCTAAACCGCAGAATTGTAAAGCTTGGCCCTAAGCTTTGTTGATGAAGATTACAAACGCCAGTGAAATAGGTAATTGTAATCTCTTAAATTGAAATTGCGCATTAGGGTGGGTCGAAAAAACCGAAATTTTTACAATCGAAATGTAATAGAGCGGAAAAGTTGCCTTTTGTAATCAAGAATAAATTCGTAAAATATTATACCGATCGGTTAATATCTTTTACCGCCGCAAGGGGGCCAAAGTTTCAAAAAATTGCAAAAAACTTGTTTTTTTTAATATATTTTTTAATTATCCAAACCTACGAATACAATTTCTAATAGGACGCAATAGCTACATGAAAATATAAGAAATGTCCCGGTAAATGTTCATTATGATAAAATAATATCTTTTGCTGCCGCAAAGGGACCACATTTAAAAAACAAATTGTAAAATTTTCAAGTTTTCATTTTTCCTATAATTTTTAATTTCTATAATATGGTCTATAAGTAAATAAATTTACTTTATATCTATTAATATGTCATAAATTTTGTTAACTATTCGTCATAGACTGGAAAATAAAAAAGGTTATCATTCATTGTTCTTTACGATCGCTTCATCTACTGCTCTTTTGCTGCATAGCAGCAGTTCATATACCACAAATCACAAAACTGATATAAAATGAACAAAATATTTTAGCACTTTGTTAATTAAAATACAGAAATGTTTAACCGAAACGGATCAAATAAAATTAAAATGAAGAAGTATTTAAAGTAAATGAATTTTATAATATGACTTGCTTTCAAATAAAGCCATTGTTCCTCGAGAAGCCGAAATTGATCATATGTGATCCCCAGTCTGTTCTGGAGCACAAACTTTACCAGCACTTCAGTGACTAATTTCACGCCTCTTTCTACTGATTGAGTGGGACAAGTAAAGTTATAATAGCTGGTATCTTTAATCGAACATTCTAAACTCACTAGCGTTGTTAGATCGTCAGTCGATAGGCAAACCGTAACAGGTGGTTTCGTTAGTTTACAGTTTTGCCTTTCGACTAAAGCCATATAAATTTAAGCTTCAAAGTTCATGTCTGGAAATACGAAATGACGGATGGCACTATTCGTGTCCACAGAACTTCGTGCTTTGGCAATTTTCAATTTTGGCAATCGCCTGATGCAGTCGGCAATTGGCTGATCAGGATGTACTTAATGAGTACATCCTGAAAGTGTACCGCATCAGTTGGTTCACAATTAAAATGAATCCATCATGTTTTTCAGATTATGTGGACTATAATTAGTAACCCTCGTTACTTGCCATATCATCTACGGAAGATTATAGTTCCTGTAATTTCCCGAAATACCTGTTTCGCAAATCATAAAAATAGCTTCATTGGAATGATAGCATATGAAGGAGACGACATCAGGACCCCAGCCATAAAGAAAATTGCCAATTCACGAAGTTCTGTGGACACGAATAGTGCCATCCGTCACTTCGTAAATCCAGGATTGAACTTTGAAGCTTAAAATTGTATGGATTTAGTCGAGTGGCAAAACTGTAAACTAACGAAACCACTGCAGTTACGGTTTGCCTATGGACTGACGATCTAACGACGCTGGTGAGTTTAGAATGTTCGATGAAAGATACCAATTATTATCATTTTCCTTGTCCCACTCAATCAGCAGAAAGATGCGTGAAATTAGTCTCTAAAGTGCTGGTAAAGTTTGTTGACCAGAACAGAGCGAGGATCCCATATGACCAATTTTGGCCTCTCGCGGAACAATAGCTTTATTTGGAAGCAAGTCATATTATAAAATTCAATTACTTTAAATACTTCTTCATTTTATGTTTATTTAATCCGTTTCGGTTAATCATCTCTGTATTTTAATTAATAAAATACTAAAATATTTTGTTTATTTTATATCATTTTTTGTGATTTTTGGTATATGAACTGCTGATATGCAGTAAAACAGCAGTAGATAAAGCGATCGTCAAGAATAATGAACGATTACCCTTTTTTTCCAGTCTATAACAAATAGTTAACAAAATTTACGACATATTAATAGATATGAAGTAAACTTATTTACTTCTAGACATATTATTATAGAAATTATAAAAATTAAAAAAAAAATAATAAAAAATTGAAATTTTTACTTTTTTTTTTTTAAAATAAGGTTTTTTTGCGGCAGTAAAAGATGTTACTTTGTCATAATGAACATTTACCGGGACATTTCTTATATCTTCATGTAGCTATTGCGTCCTATTAGAAATTCCATTCGTACGTTTGGATAATTAAAAAAAAATACTGAAAAAAAACATGTTTTTTGCGATTTTTGGAAATTTTAGCCCCCTTGCGGCGGTAGAAGATATTAACCGATCGGTGTAATATTTTACGAATTTATTATTTATTACAAAAGGCAACTTTTCCGCTCTATTACATTTCGATTATAAATATTTCGGTTTTTTCGACCCACTCTATTGCGCATCCATTGGAATCAAAGTAACGCGAGTAATGAGGACATATTTACCTTTAAAAGGTCCTGTTAAGATTGCTGCTTCTACGAAGTTGGTCATTATTTTTTTATTGCAAGCCGCGTGCCGTTGCAAATATTTGTCTTGTGAATATTTCGCAACATCATAATTGGCAGGCCGATTGTCAATTTCAGTAGGTGCGGGGGCATTCCTGGCAAATCGAGTGATTTACAAAAGATATCAGCCGAGTTAAACTTATGGCATTGAGCTCACAGGTTATTCACACAAATTGTATATAAGACTCTTATTTCAAAGAATAATAGACATTAAAAAATAAATTAAGGTATTATCCTCCCCCCCCTTTTATACTTAACCAATGAACCTCCAAATCTAATCAGGGAAACTCCTTATCAGAATAAAGCGGTATACCAAATTTGAAGCAAATCGGATAATTCTGCATGAAAAACCCATTGATCTAAATTAAGGGGAGATTAGCTCCTGTTCGCCACTTTATACTTAATCAATGAACCCTCAAAACAAATCAGGCAAGCGCCTTATCAGATAGAATCTTTTCACAATTTTTTTAGCAAATCCAATAATTCTACTTGAAAAACCAAGTTATCTAAATTAAGGGGAGGGGATTAGCTCCCCGTTTCCCTTTTCTCAACCAATAAAAGACCAAAACTAATCGGGAAGCACTTTATCAGAATGAACCTATTTACAAAATGTGAAGCAAATCAGATAATTCTGCAAGAAAAACACATTTATCTAAATTAAGCGGAGATTAGCCCCCGTTGCCCCTTTTACCTTAACCAATGAACTCCCAAAACTAATCGGGGAAGCGCCTTATCAGAATGATCGTATTTACAAAATTTGAAGCAAATCGGAAAATTCAGCAGGAAAAACCAATTTATCTAAATTGAGGGAGGATAACACCCCCCCCCCCCGTTGCCCCTTTTACGCTTAACCAATGAACTCCCAAAATTAATCAGGGAAGCGCCTTATCAGAATGAAAATATTTACAAAATTTGAAGCAAATCGGAAAATTCTGCATGAAAAACCCATTTATCTAAATTAATGGAAGGTAAGCCCCCTACTTCCTAAACTAATCAGGGAAGCGCCTTATCAGAATGAAACTATTTACAAAATTTGAAGCAAATAGGATATTTCTATCAAGAGTTATCGCGTTACATACATACGTACATGCAGAACATGCGGGCACATTAGCTCTCAGGCTTTAATAGCCTGTGAGCTAAAAAGAAAAAAACAGAACTAAAAAAACAAAGAAAAAAAATATAAAAGATACTGACGAAATATGTCAGTAATGTGTCCCTCCGGAGGGCATAGTGAGGGGATATGCATAATATGAGTAATAAAGAGTGGTCAAAGGGCTTTCTAATGATATACCACATAATGGTGTCGAAAAATATTAAAAAATTGCCCGGGAGATGAAATTGTGGGAGGGGGATGCGAAGTTCATAATCGTGATATAAAAACACGCGCGTATGCAAATGCAACGCTATCGGTGAATTTCAAAGAAATCGGTGAAAAACTTTCAGGGGTTTAAGATTTCGTACAAACGAACATTTGCATTTTTTATATAGAAATGTGCCCCCAAGAGGGGGGGGGACGTGGGATAAGGGGGATGGTAGGTGCATAATATGAAACAGTAGTCAAAGGGCTTTCTAAGGATATGTCGCATGACGTGTGTCTGAAAAAATTTAAAAATTGCCACCTGGTAATGGCGAGGAAATTAGAGGAGGGAGAAGCGAGGTTCGTGATAGGTATATAAAAACATAGGCGTATTCGAATCCACCGCAATCCGTGAATTTCAAAGCACTCGGTGAAGAACTTTCAGAGGTTTAAGAGTTTGTACAAAAGAACATTTATATCAGGTTGTAACGAAAGTTTCCCGCCACAGCTAATATCGCCCTTTCAAACAGTTCGCGTTGTCGTATTTGCTCATATTTTGTCAAACGATTTTCGGAATTTGAAAGAAAGAGACTTGCTTTATAACACTGTGTTGTGAAATTTGTAAAACAATATCGTTAACATTAAATACAGGGTGTCTGAAATGGAACTATCACGCTACCAGATTAGAACCAGCATTTACTTCCAGCTCTATTGCAAAAAGTCAGCTACAGAATGTCACCGAATCATGTGTATAGCTTTATGCACTACTGTTGAATCATATCACACTGTGAAGTTTTGGTACCGAAAGTTCAAAAACAAGAACTATGACATTCAAGAAGCAGAGCGCTCTGGCCGGCCTACTGATATTGATGAGGCCCGCCTGCGAGAACTTGTGAAAGAATATCAGTATTTAACCACTCAAGAGCTAGCTAAGCAGTTAGACGCTAGTGCCATGTCCATTAGCAGCGCTATGCATTGCATAAACTTGATGTACAAGTTCAATCGATGTGTGCCGCATGAGCTGACTCAAGCATATAAGTGCAAAAGTGTTCAAGCCTGCACTAATCTGCTCGAATATCAACACAAGGACAAAATTCTCGATCATTTCGTCACTTGTGACGAAAAGTGGATTCACTTCAACAACACAAGCCGAAAAAGGGGTTGCTCTACGCCCGGTGAGCCCGTCGGTATTGTCTCAAAGCGCAATTTGACTAACGAAAAGATAATGCTGTGTATCTGGTGGAATCGTCGAGTATCTGGACAAAGAGTTCCACAAAGAGTATCTGGAAAAAGGTAAAAACATGGACAGTATGGTGTACAGCAAGTTGCTAGTCCATGTTGACGCTGCTATCAACTTTTTAGGGAGCGAGATTCATAGTAAGTATATAACAACACTTCCGTATTCGAATGCAACTCAACCCGTGAATTTCAAAGCAATCGGTGATGAACTTCTGGGGATTAGCGATTTTGAACAAACGAACATTTGCATCTTTATTTACATAGATTAGGAATTTTTTTTAACTCAGCATGAATAGAATAAAGCTACTAGAAAAAAAAACGGTAATTTTAGAACGGTGTGTAATAATTAAAAGTGAAATAATGCGTATTTGAAATCTGAACTATGAATTTGTTAATTTATTAGAATATTTTAAAACCACAATAGTGATATAACACTGCTAAAAGAAATCCAAGATGTCCTTCCGGCCAGTATCAGGTGAAAAAAGTAGCTTCCCTAATTCTTTATTTTTTAGGAATTCAGCTAATTTTCCTCATACACAGAAAATTAAATCTATTGGAACACGATTATAGAGTAATAACATGTTTCGGCAATAATGAATTTGGATGGCATTATCAATTCATTCAGCTATAGCAAAATTGATACATTGCCCAATTTACAGACAGCAAGAAATTGTTACAATTATTATGTTAAAAACCATTCGTTGATTGATATGTTTAAAATTATTTTGAACGCCAATAAAAATGTACATAAGTATTTTCGTAATGTTGTCAAAATATATAAATCTTTATCTCTCAATATTTTCCTATTTTCTATTTGAAAATCGTACGATTATAAAGTGGATTTATTTCTTCTTTTGTAGTAAAACAGGATATGTATATTTAAATTAATATTCACAAAGCAATTTTAAACATTAATAAATATTTGGAAAATTATGGAATATTGTAGAATAAGCGAAACTCAAATGCATTCTCTATTCAAATGCATTTCATTCTCTAAGTTAAAGTAAAATAAATATATATCAACACTTGTACAATACTTTTTGAGAAAAAATGTGAAACGTACGTTTGGAAATTAAAACAATTTACACTTGTAAATTAAAATATATTATTAACTCTGTTTCAAAATTTTAATGGGATACAACTAAGTTCAAATAATCTGTAAACAGAAAATGATATATCATTACATTTTTATTGTAACTATTTATTTTTAATTGACAATTGGAAGGTCGATCTCGATCTGAGAGATATACAATATATGTTTTTTTTTTTTTTTTCGTTGTAATCCGTTTAGAGCAGAGAATGCCTCGTCAGCACATATTTTTGACCTGTGTTGTATTATGTCCCAGTAGTATGTTCACATTGGCAGTATGCAGATGTTTTCTATAACAGGACGTTGCATAGGCCAGATACCTCGCAATCCAGCTAGTAAGGGTTTTTTTTTTTCGATTTTAGGTTTTCTTCGTGTACTATAATATACACTGTAACAAAATAAAATATTATCGGTTTTATTTATAATATGGGGGATTTAGAAGTCAAAAATTCAATAAGAATTTTTTGGAAATATCGAAAAAGAAAAAAAAAATAATAATATAGATATACAGGAATGTATAATGCAAATTAATTTTTGTACATCAAAGTACATAAATTTGTTAGTTATATTCATACGGAGAACCTTTTATTTATATAGATGTGTTTTCAAAATGTATCCTACGCATTTTTAGCCGACAATTTAAATAAAAGATTTAAACTTCACTATTACAGCACCCATTTCAAATATTTTTGTTTGATTTAAATTACTGCCTTGTGAGTTCTAGAAGAATTAAAAAATATATATATATATATTACTTCTAATACAATTAATGGTCACATTTCACGATTTCTGTGAGCATGTTTTTATTATCTTAAAAAAGAACTTTACTTTCGTAAAACGAAACATCTTCGAATTGATAATTTTCAAAATCCTTCTCATTTCTTTTATGTCGGTATCGAAATGTCTACAAAATTGCACAAATTTTAACCCATAAAATCTTTATTATTGTGTTTCTCCGAAAGTATGACTAAACCGGAAAATAAAGCTAACAATTATTTTCCGGATTTTGTAATGTAAGGGGATGTACATATATATAACGTTATGGGCTTTTTGGCAATGTTGAACGACCTCCATCCCCTTACGTCATATGCATCATATGTCACATTCATAGAACCCTCTACCCCTTCCTAATGATACGGTTATTAGTGTCTATTCTTTTACAAACTTTTTTTTAAAACGTTTTCAATTATATACCGATATGGTTATACATTTATTATTTGCATACATTATTGATTTAAATGATGAGAAAAAAATCAATAAACGATCACTATTTTCAATGTAATAACTTTACATCAAAAACTATTTAAATATTCATTTACTTTTTAAAAGATTTTATTAATAGTTTTATGTTACCTAATGAATTCTTCAATAATATTGTATTTTTGCACTTTCTCTATGCACGAGGAAGGTGTAATCAGAATCTTCTTTTTAGCGAATCAGTCTTCCCCCTTTTTTTTTCCAGTAAACGTAACATGTACATTGTACATTCGTGGGAAAAAAGTAAACAACCCCTAATAACTCTGTAGCTAATTGTAAAAGATGAAAGTTACTGGTAACAAACGAAATAAAATTTTCTTAGGGTGCCATCTGCAAATCAAAACTAGAACAAACTTTTTTTTTCAATGACAACACACAATTTTTGGCAATATATTTTAAATTTTTGGATCAAACTATGCGCAGAAACGAAATTTTAAGTCATTTGGATTATAAGTGTTTGAATTTTTACTATTCAAAATTTAGAGCTTCTGATGATAAATTGCATTTTCATATTTTCATTAATATCTCCTAAAATTATAATCCTAATGTCATAATTATTTGTGCGGACTATAATGCTGAAACACCAAACATTAACAGATTGATTTTATCATTTTAAAAATTTTATAATTATGAAATTAATATTCGAAAAAAAAAGTATGAATTGCAAACTACAATTTTTTAATAGATTTATTCTACTTTATGCGAATTCTCAATTTAATTTTTTTTTCTTTCGAGTAGTTTTCGAGTTATGATTTAAAACGATAATAAAAAGAAAAGTGCCCAGTTAAACTGATGGCATTGAGTTCACAGGCTATTCACACTAATTGTACATTATTTTCTTATTTCAAAGAATAATGCCCCTCAAAAAATAAATGAAGGGGGATTAGCCCCCGTTTCCCTCCTTTATACTGAACCAATGAAACTCCAAATCAAATGAAAGAAGCGCTATATCGGAATTAACTGGTATATCAAATTCGAAGTAAATCGAATAATTCTGCATGAAAAACCCATTTATCTAAATTAAGGGGGGACTAGCCCCCTTCCCCCTTTTATACTTAACCAATAAACCTCCAAATCTAATCAAGGCAGCTCCTTAACATAATATACCGGTGTACCAACTTTGGAGCAAATCGAATAACTCTCCATAAAAAACCGATTTATCTAAATTAAGGGGGGAGGGGTAGCCCCCTTTCCTCCCTTTATACACAACTAATAAACCTCCAAATCTAATCAGGGAAGCTCCTTAACATATTAAACCGGTATACCAAAGTTGGGGCAAATAGAATAATTCTGCATGAAAACTCCATTTTTCTAAATTAAGGGGGGGAAGTACCCTTTCTTCCCTTTATACTTAACTAATGAATCTCAAAATCTAATTAAGGCAGCTCCTTTACATAATAAACCGGCATACCAAATTTGGAGCAAATCGAACAATTCTAACTGAATAACACATTTATCTAAATTAAGGACGGGACTAGACCCCCTTTTCCCCCTTTATCCTTAAACAATGAACCCCCAAATCTAATCAAGGCAGCTCCTTAATATAATAAACTGGTATACCAAATTTGGAGCAAATCGAACAATTCTACATGAAAAACACATTTATCTAAATTAAGGGGGGTAGCCCCCTTTCTCACCTTTATACTTAAGTAATGAACTTCCAAATCTAATCAGGGAAGCTCCTTAACATAATAAATCGGTACAACAAATTTGGAGCAAATCGAATATTTCTGCATGAAAAACCCATTTATATAAATTAAGAACGGTACTAGACCACCTTTTCCCCCTTTATCCTTAAAAAATGAACCCCCAAATCTAATCAAGGTAGCTCCTTAATATAATAAACTGGTATACCAAATTTGGAGCAAATAGAACAATTCTACATGAAAAAAACATTTATCTAAATTAAGGGGGGTAGCCTCCTTTCTCCCCTTTATACTTAAGTAATGAACTTCTAAATCTAATCAGGGAAGCTCCTTAACATAATAAAACGGTATACCAAATTTGGGGCAAATCGAATATTTCTGCATGAAAAACCCATTTATCTAAATAAATGGGGGGACTACCCCCCTTTTCCCCCTTTATCCTTAACCAATGAACCCCCAAAACTAATCAGGGAAGCGCCTTATCAATATGAACCTAGAAAAAAATTTGAAGCAAACCGGATATTTCTATCAAGAGTTATCGCGTTACGTACATACGTACTTACGTACATACAGACAGGCGGCACATAAGCTCTCAGGCTTTGATAGCCGGTGAGCTAAAAATGATGGTTGATAGGGCCGTCTATGATGTGCAAAAAAGCACTGAAGAAAATATATTTTACTCATTTTTATTAAAACATTTCGGCTGGCAATAGTGAAAAAAGATGAGGCGAGTAAAATTATCATATTCGCTAGTAAAATGGTCATACATTAATAGAAGTGACACAGTCATTGAGTAGTATTTTAAAAATCGATTACAGAATTTCAGTTTGGATATAGCCACTAAAATACGCTCATTTTAAAATAATTTATTTCTCGGAAACTAATATTGCGAATTTCGTGGAAATTTGTTTTTAGGCTAATTAAAGGGTGTAGATTTTATTTATGGTGTCAAACTAGGGTATTGCGATTCAAAAGACAATGTTTGGTTTCGTTTTAATATCTAGAGACCCACTCCCCCAAGCAAATTCTATATACATTATTTTAAAGTAGATTTTTTTTTTCAATCGTTTGGTACCAGTAACCTTCTTCTACAATAATTTGTTGCAGAGTTAGTAGGATGTGTTTACAGACTTTACCTTTTCGAACGTGGTTTCTTTAACATCGCATTATATGGACATATGGTAGAATAATAACAATGTGCAGCATTGGGATATTCTATATTTTGAATGAAATCCAATCATAATCGTTTAACGGTTTTATAACTTTGTATTTACATAAAAATAGATGAGAGTTAAAAAAAAGATAAGACAGTTTTGATGTAAAGAAAAAGTTAACAAAAAACGAAAATTTTGATTGGAACAAAAGTGATAACGATATCAAAAGACAACACCTCTTCCTCTATAGATACTTTACGATATCAAGTACCAGACCACTCTCTTCCCAATAGTGACAACGTTGTCTATGCACATGCACAACCCCTAAGACATATTCCGAAAATTAAAATTACTCCCAAACTAAGGCAGCTTTTTTTTCAGATAAATATTAAACAAACAAAAGAAAACCCCCTCTTGACGGATGATGCTTTCCCAGAGTTATTTGCTGTATATAACAGGAGTGGATGGATTACAAAACCAATCTTCATTATTTGGTTCAAAAAATTTTTAGATTTTTCCAATCTTTATCCTGTAAACGATGTTAAATTTAGGGATGGTTCGGAGGGAGGCATTCACCCACAGAGCATTGATATGTCCCTCCCGGAAGATTTAATATTTAGTATTTTCAACTGTCAAAAAGTGCAATCTCCCCGGAACTCTATATTGTCCCCCCCTCTCCCCCGCAAAACGAAAAAACTTCCTGCCGGAGAAAAGTGTCTCAATTCAACACTCCGTGGAAAGCCTGTTCTCTGAAATCTTGATGGATATTCAACTCATGCTAAAAGCATCGAGTTAATCATTCTAGCAAGAGAAAGCAATTTTTTTATCTTACGCTTCCCTCCACACGCAACACATCAATTTCAGCCCTTTGATGTGTCCTTCATGCATCTCTAAACCCATACTACGAACAAGAGATGAGGAAGTGGTAACTTTCCAATCCTGGACGATCTGAAACAATTTCCCAAATTGTAAAATTATTTAAAGCTGCATTTTTGAGAACAGCAGTTGCAAATACTGCAATCAGAGGGCTTGAGTGAGCAGTGATTTTTACCTACCACAACGATATTTTTCCAGACCATTTTTTTGCTCTTTCGGAAACAACAGAGAAACCGACGAATGTCGTGATAACACACCTAGGTCTATGCAGTCACAGGTTGGCATAGCTTCAGAATAAATATTTCTAAAACATCACAGGATAATCGAGCTCAATTTTCCAAACATTAAATCGTTGACATTACACATCCAACAGTTGACAAGATCCAGCATCTTCCACGTCGAACTGCTACCAAATGCAGCAGTTGACATCACAATTAACAGACGTCGTCAGTGATTTAAAATATTACCTTTACAGAATACATTAGTAAACTTATCCCATTGACATCTTCATGCTATGTAGTTCAGCAATTTCCATTTCCAATTTCGCTTAAAATGTTATTACCCCCCCTCTCCAGGAAGGCTGCAGAATTGTGAAAAGATCTGACAAAAGAAGGAGCAAAATTTTATTTTGACTGCTTCACCCTATAAATTAGAGATCGAAATAGATATTAAGGAGAAATAAGTCAAACAAACTGCAGAAGTAAAAAAGAAGATTCTTAAAAAGAAAAAAATAAATTAAGAATCAATAGAAAAAATAAACCAAAGAAGGTTGAAGAGGCATCCTCAGAAGAAGAAACAGATAATAAAGTGCGTATGTTTTGCAATGAAATTTGCCCAAATTCTAAATCCAAAGAAGCTTTGGATACAATGTTTGAAATGCCCCGGATGGACATACAAAATATGTTGTAATGCAGAAGAATATAATGATAAATTTTATTTTTGATTTTTGTAACTAAAAGAACTCTAAGACTTTCAGTGTAAAGTAAGTAGGCCTATACAATGTGCCACTGGTTTATTTTGACACGTGGAAGAAAACGTGCAATTTAATTTTGTTAAAAATAACAAAATCGTGTTTTTTACTAATTAAACAAGAATATTTGTGACTAAAATGAGTTTTACAGGAGTTTTGAATGGATTCCCGGTTTTACCCAACCACTGGGGTAAAACCGGATTTTTGCATATGTCTCATAAAAGCTATTTTTTATATAATAAATTTTATTTATTATTTTTTTTTAAATGAATATATTTTATTATAGCCAAAAGTTATTTTTAAAATAAAAACGGTGTTCAGAGTTTGTTTACCATTTCACTGCTTTTGGGAACAACAAACACTTATGGTACCCGATTTAGCCCCACCTTTCCCTATATTAAAATGCATTTGTACATCATTATAAACAAAGAAACTTACAATATATTTATTTTTAACAAACTTATTTTTTCTTATCAGATAACATGAAAAGTTCGTTTTATTCGTCCTTATTTATATCTTCGGAAATGTAATCTTCATTCCCACTGTCGCTTTCGTGAATTTAATCCCCACTGTCACTTTCATGTATTTTATTCCCTTTGTCGCTTTCATGTATTTTATCTCCACTGTCACTTTCATCTAGCCATAAATAATCATCATCGGTACTGTCAAGATTATTTGATATTCTCCATTTTTAAAAGGACTTAACAATCATTTTATAGGCTAAAGGATCAACACAACCGGAAATAACGACTTCGATCGAATAAAGAAAGACGTATAAAATGGGAATTTTCCTTTGGTCATATTAGCGCATACGCTCAGAATAGGATGGCGGAAGTTTTATCGTGTAATAGACGGGACTTGTCTCAAACTAGATTTTTGGAGGACGGGTTGATTAGATTCCAAAGAATAGGAAATGAGCAAACCGGTAACGATCGCGTTCGTATGACGCAAAGAAAAGACGTATTATCTGAAATGCGGGAAAGCTGATATTCCTGGTTTGTTTACGAGGAGAATACAGTGGTATATGCTTCAAATAAAAATATGTATGTTCTCAAATCAGTGATGCGTGTTATACGCCGGGATGTACGGTAATTGCTGCAAATGTTGTCCATGCAAATGTGGCTCAGTACTTTTTTTACCGCAAATCTTAGCATACGCCAATTTCACACTGTAAAAAAACACTGTAAATTTGCCAGAACAGTTATAGGAAGTAATTTATAGATTTCAGTTATAGGAAGTAATTTAAGACTGTGGACTAGTTTAAGAAAAAAAGACTCGTTGATGAAAGTTAGTTGATCCAGATAGATGCGAATACCTTAAACTAAAATTTATTTGAGAAATGGCTATTTTAGAAGTTATCACATTGTGAAACATGGGCAAGGGTAATCCAGAGCTAAGACCAGTAAGCGAAGTGATAGGGTGGCTCTAAAAAATGTTTTTGTAAGGTTAATTCGGACAGTGTTTAAAATTTTAGGTAGAATTCGTATGAAATACTACCTACTGGGATCGTTCCTATGTTGGAATTTCTGAAAAATTTTTGCAGATCTACACTGATCATGACCCCTAGAACCCAAAACCACCCTCAGTAAAAAACTATATCTATCTATCTATCTATCTATCTATCTATCTGTGTATCTATCTATCTATCTATATATATCACTTTCTTCTGGACACGATAACTTTCGTAATTCTGCACCAATCTCTTCCAAACTGATACATAAAATCAATGGCCATAAATTCTCGGTCAAGTTCGTTAATGGCCAAAATCGGACCAAGGGGATGGAAATGGGGAGGGGTTTTGTGAAAACAGAAAACCCCCCATAACTTCTTAATTTTTGTACATATCAAATCAGTTTAAAGTTTTTATTACTTCTAAAAATAGGGTCAAAAATTTATGTATCACAGATTTTTGATAAAGTTAAAAATGGGCTCAAGGGTCGCAAAAAATAGGGTTTTTGGGAGAAAAAAATTCATAACTTCGTCAATTCTCAAGATATCAAATTCAATTAATTTTATTATAAATCTCCTTAACATTATCTACAACTTTTATATTCACAAGTTTTTGATAGCACCAATTCGTACCGCAAAAAAAAAAATTAAAAACGAAAACAAAAAGGGGGTTTGAAGAAGAAAAAAATCCATAACTCCGTCAATTCAAAAGATATAAAATTCGCATTATTTTATCATATATCTTCTTAATATTGTCTACAACATCTATATAGACAAGTTTTGGATAGGACCAATTCTTACAGCAAAACAAATTAAAAATACATAGCGGTTGACGAAAAAAAATCATCTTAGTAAGGGTGTATTCAAATCCAAACTGCTTATTTTCTGACTCATTTTACAATTCATTTTTGCTCTGAAAGGCTTCCAATTGGTACGTTTTCTTACTCAGAAACTATACAAACTACCGTAATGGTCGATTGTTTGATAGAGGTAGAATATATTTTTTTAAATGCTGTTAAAAAGGGCACTTTGAACCGAATCTACCGCGAGCGGATTGTGTTGGAAAAATCATTGTCACTCAAATCCAAACTGCTTATTTTCTGACTCATTTATAAATTCATTTTTGCTTCCAAACGCATTTAATTAATAGATTCGCTTATTCAGAAACTATATAATGTACTGTAATGATCGATTTTTGGATAGAGGCAGAATATATTTCAAAAAATGATGTCAAAGTGGGCATTTTTAACGGAATTTCCCGAAGCGATTGTGTTAGAAACGAAAAATATTGTTCTTCTGAGGAAATAATTGCTTATAAATCAAGTTTTAATAAATTGAACAAAAAATAAAAACACAGGTCGCTTATAAATCTCTTCAAAAATCACGTCAGCAAGTTTCATATTTTTTTTTATATTAAAAATGAATCTGGAATTATGCCAGAAAATTTCGAGTTGTTGAGCATGGAAAAGTATTTTTTTGAATACCGCCCTAACATGATTCTTATAAAACCAGCTATTATATAAAAATGAAATAAAAACTCGTCAAAAGCGGCCAGATAAAATTGTTAAAGTGGATTTATCTCTAATCATGATTTAATTTTTGTTTGTGAAATTAGTATATTTGACTTCGAAATCTACCTCTGCCTGTAGGCCGGGCCGGCAGGGATTTTTTATAATAAAACACTGCACGTAAAATACTTTTATCAAATATTTATAGTTTACTTAATGCTTTTTCAGTATGTTTCTGTATTAAGAAAATCAGTTAACAGTTTTTTGTTTGTAATCAAAAGGTTTAAAAATATATTTATTAAGTTTTTAAAGTACTATGAGTGCAATTGGGGCCCAAGATTATTCTAGGGAGGAAGTGAGCCTCAGAACTTCCTTACCCCATCTATAGTCACATCCTTGGTGTAAGTGTAAGCATTATAAGGGGATATTTGATTTTCAGTATAATAAAATATAAAAGTATTACTGAACAACAGAAATGAAAAAAATTTGTTATATTTGTACAGATATAAATTACTATCATAACTTGTGCTAGAAAGTAAATTTGGGATGACTTGGTAGAAAAGGGAAAAATAACTGCCAATCCTATTTTTTATGTTCTGAACCAAGTATCCTGAGTTTATAAAAACTGAATTTAAAACGTACACATAATTTTGATGACAAGTTTTTATTTTAGATAGTGTGTAGATGAATTATGTACATCTTCAGATACAATTATATTATTTGTAATTCAGCTTTATCTTCAGCTATGTTTTACTAGCATAAAAGGTGTTAGTAATAGTTTTTAAGGACGCATCAAGCTGCTTTTTAAAAATAAATTTTAATAAAGTAAATTATAATTTCTGAATAATTTTATTTCTATTCTTCAATTAAAAAATATAAACTATGAAAACAATATATAAAGATTTTAAAAAATACTGACACGTTATCGCTGAATATTCGGTATTCGTCCTAAAATTTCAGGGAATATTCTGCATTCAGCTTATAGGTCAAACCTGTAAATCGTTCGATTTCTATAATGAACCTTTAATATATATATATATATATATATATATATATATATATTTTAATAATTTAATATAGAATTACAGCTTTCTACTAATGTATAATTTTTTGTAAACATGATACGATTTCAGTGCAAAATATTTGAACAATGTACCAAATACACATATTCTAACTTACATCCACATGCAACATCACATGCAAATTCAAATAAATTGTGTTTAATGAATAAATTCAAACACAGACAAGAACTATTTAATTGTACACATTAAACTTAATAATGTTTTACATTTAGAATTACAAGTTCAAACATTTTATGTCTGAATAAACTAATCTTCAATTTATTCCTGTAATATCTAAAACTCATATTGCGTTTAAGATTAAAAGCTAGATTGTTTAAAATATTATGTGGGATATCCTTTAACGTCTTTTAATAGAATTGTCTTTTGTCACATATTCACGATCTAGTGAAAATTGAATACTATTGACAATGAAACATTGAGGGAAATTTAAGGAAAGGGGAAGTTAATTCATAAAATAAATTATATTAAACGGCATGCTTGTGAAAGCACTGAATTAGGAATACGTACGAGGGTGGTTCAATAATTATTTTCCGAGTGTGTATAAAATATTTGTACTGCGATGGTTCATGTGTAATATTGAAGCCTAATGTCTTAGATGCCTGTATGCCCAATTTTAGAACTATATATATTTTTTTCGTGTGAGAGGTAGCACCTAGCTTGAAATGTATGGCGGGGGGGGGGGGGGTGACAGTGAATCAGGCGTGGCAACGGTCGTTTAGTCGGCATAGTGAATGCAGCCACGACCCATTCACTGTCAGATATCTATCACAGAACTGCTTCAGGTATCTCCCCATAAGCTCCGAACCAGCATTCCCCTCTAATCTCCCCTTTTCAAGCTAGATACCACCTCTCACACTAAAAACGAAAGGAAATATATTAATATAACAGCTACGGTAGTACAATTGAGCATATAGCCATGTAATACATTAGGATTCAATATTCGATATCAACCGCCGCAGTAGATATATTTTATACACACTCGAGAGAATAATTATTGAACCATCCTAGTACTTGCTGCAAATATTTAGAGGGATTTTAATAGCCATTTAAACCTTTTGTGACTAAATAACTTTGATTTGAAAAACATCTGCTTAGATGTTAGAATAAATCTTAGTAAGTATATAAAAATATATTTTTAAAATTTATAACGTAAAAGAAACATTCACAAAAAAGTATTTATTTCTGCATCTGCTATAAACAGAAATTACATACTTTCCAAATATTTCAATATTGACAATTTTCTAATAAAAAATTATAAAGTACCTTTGGCTTACCTTTGTAAAAATTCATTTTTTGAAGTCTCCAAATTTTTATATTTTACAAAAAAAAAAAAAAAAAAAAAAAAAAAAAAATCACTTTTTGCAGATTACGGAATTTTTCTTTCCCACGGCGAAAAAAACATAAAGGGAATTTGTTCAATTCTTGGATATATACCGGTGGCGGTAAAATTTCCGTGAATTGAAGAAAATATTTCTGAGAGTATTAGGAGAATATTCTGCTTTAAGCTTATCGGTTAAATTCTTTGAAGTTGGTAACTCGATATATATCTAAAATGAACCATTAATATTTTTTTAATTCGAATATTATTTTATCACTTAATGCAGAGTTAAAGCGTTCTACAAATGTTTAAATGTTTGTAAATATGATACGACGTCAGAAATATTCGATGGTGCACAAACAACATCACATGCAACTTCAAATAAATTATGTTTAATGAATAAATTCAAATACAGAAAAGCGTATATGTGTACATTAAACAATAATAATGTTTTACATTTAGAATTACAAGTTCAAACATTTTATGTCTGAATAAACTAATCTTCAATTTATTCCTGTAATATCTAAAATTCATATTGCGTTTAAGATTAAAAGCTTGTTTGTTTAAAATATTATGTGGGATATCCTTTAATGTCTTTTAATAGAATTGTCTTTTGTCACATATTCACGATCTAGTGAAAATTGAATACTATTTGCACTGAAACATTGAGGGAATTTTATGGGAACGGGAAATTAATGTATAAAATAAATTATATTAAACGGCATGGATGTGACTGCCCTGAGTTTGAACACGTATTTTCTGTAAATTCTTAGAGGGATTTTAATATCCATTTAACACTTTGTGACTCAACAACCCGATTTGAAAAATATCTACACAGATGTTAGAATACATCTTCTTTTAAGTATAAAAAATGATTAAAAAAAACCCCTAGAACAGTAAAATAAAACAATTTTGGCTAAAAGGTACTTTTTTATGCGACTGCCAAGAAGGCTTATGTATTTCACGCGTATCTGGGTATGTGGATTTTTTATGCCATCAAAACATCTCAACGTCTGAATGGATTTTCATGAATGAGGTCTCTATCGATTCGTCTTAACCGTCCGATGGTTATAGGCTAGGTTTTGTTTTTGTAAATTCAAGATGGCGGCTGTAAACTACAAAATGGCGGTAGAGACGAAAAGAAAATTTTACGCCCCTATTGAGTGGCATATCATTGGATAGGTCTTTGAAAATGAAGACGATTTTTCTTGACTATTTTACAGTCAGAAGCTCCGTTTAAATATTACACAACCTGGAAGTTGTGTAGGTAGAATCCCTTGCTTTACTGCAACTTTAACCTTTATAGATATCTATAGGTCTCATCAAACAGTGTTTATAGATAGGAACTAACAATTAATTACAGCTTAAAAGTCATTAATACAAGTAAATAAAAAAAAAGGCAAGTAATATAAAAATAGTTTCACACTGATGAGAAATAACTAGTTCGCTTTTTACGCAGTTGGGTTTTTTTATTGTTAAAACTTAATTATTATTTACTTTTGCAATTAACAGAAAATTACATATTTTTGTAAATACAGTAGAACGCCGTTAATCCGAACTAATTGGGACCAGTGCGTGTTCGGATAACAAAAAAATCGGATTATCCGTAATCTCCGATAAAAATAGAAAAGAAAGAGATGTGTGCTAAAAACAAACTAAGTTGCACGTACTCAGTAGCACAGTAAGCATCCTCTAATTCGATATCTTAAGGTCCTTCATGCTGGACAATCCAGCAGGACTTTCCGAAAAAAAAATAGTATTCCTTGTTTAATCACCACTTGATGTTTGTAATAATCCAACAGCACTTCAGAATGAGAGATGACGTAAGAACCCATTACAGACAGTTCAAAATCGTGAAACTGTAAATAGCTAAGTCATCATGTTGACGAAAGGGCGGGGGGCGTTTTTGTAGATAATTTCCGAAATCAAAGTGTTGAAAAGAAAAATAAACTTTTTTCATCTAAATTAAATATTTTTTGCCTTTAGAAAATAAATTTATAGTGACTGGCAAAAAAATTCATATTCGAGATTTATTTACGATGGCTAAGTAGGTCTAAAGTGCATGTTTCATTTTATTTTCGTGTACACTTTTTGTACTTGTGCATTACTGATTTTTTTTTCTACTCAAGCTGTTTAAAAAATAAAAAACATCCTTTACTGTCATTTTTGGTTTAATTCTAACTTCCACACGTTTTTCCCGACATTTGTCCTGTAATCCGGAAAACTTCGTAATGCGGCATGCTTCAAGTCCAGAATGAAAATATAGATGAAATAAATCAAGTCTAAAACAAAATCGGTTCGGATTAACCGGAATTTTTTGATTTAACGGGGTTCTACTGCATATACTTTTGAAATATTTCGTCATTGATAATTTTCTAATACAAAATTCTAAATATACGGACTTATCTTTGTAAAAAGTCAATTTTTGAACGTATGCAATTTTTTAAATTTTCCAAAATTTACGAAATTCATTTTAGCAATAACGATGCGAAGGTGATAAATGTTTGATAAATAAAATCATCCTTTAAACTGCACTGTATATGTACCATTGACTTTTCGGTATGTTGCAGATATGCAACGTGGTGATACAAAGGATTAAGAAAAGGGTATTCTCTCACCAATTGGTGCAGTTTACAACAGTATTTTTCTTGATATGTCGCTACAAGTACTAAAGCATATTGGAATTTATTCTTTACATGATAGAAATCCAATTTATAAACAGTAAAAAAATCTTTAAATTTTATAGAAATTGGCCGAAAGTAAGCAAAATCGCTTACTTAACAACAACAAAAAAATAAATCTGGTTAAGTGTAAAATAATCATGTCACTTTTAAAATCAGGTGGTTCATTAGAGAATTTTTACTCATTAAGTGAATAATTTTTTTGTTACTAGAATTCTCAATAATTAGCAATTTGTGCAATTTAAATATTCTTTCTTGCTGTATAGTATAGAACATGTGGTAGTGTTAAAAACTAATCGAAATTATATTTTTACTGTGTCACATATCGTTACAATTTGTTATTCTTCAAAGGATTTTTTAGTCTTGGTTGTACATCTTGTGGTCTGTTAATTGTTTAGTCATGGTTTTAGGGTTATAATTGGAATCAAAATTGCTTTTTTCTCCTTACTTCAGTAATTTCATACAAGAAAAAGAAACTCTGGATAATGAACAGGATAAAAAACACTGTCAAATACAAAATTTATTTGATCTAAATCACACATTTGCATTTGAAGTTATTTGTTAAGCCTTATAAAGAGCTTCATAACCGTTAAAAAGCATGTTGAAGAGGAAGTATAACAGTATAACGTCATATTCTAATTTAGACACAGGATGGTGCATGTAAAACTACCCGACTTGAGTTAAAGCATCTTTTGAAATCATAGTCATTTGCAGACAGATCTCTTTTAAATAAGCATTAGGTATACATATTTGGGCTTACTTTATTTCTTAAATATTCTAAATAATCAGAAATAGCTATATTAATGCATATATTATGTACATTTGAAGCGAACAGACATGATGCTGGTTTACTTGCGGCACCATATATCTTGTATAGTTGATTTCTTTTTCTTTAGAAGATTAAAATGTGACATATTGAATGATTTCATATCTCCTTGTAAATTCTTGCATTTACATGGAATTCACATAAAGGGTTATTTTTACGAGGTGATTGGTACAAAGCGGCGCGCCCATCGTTTACAGCGAATCGCCGTGTAAATATGATCAATTCCGAGTGACGTTGTAAAAGTCATGAACTGGCATTGTATGTCATTGGTGGCAGTTTATTTAACAGCAACATCATTTTCTGAAAATGTAATTTTTGAGACCACTTTATCGAACTATTAACATAGAAAGATTGTGAAAAAAAGTATTTTAAAATGCAAACTTGCTAATAATAAGAATAATATATTTTAAAAAGATTAAAAATTCCTTCAAAAACTACGAATTTCATTTTGAAAAAAAAAAAATGTTATAATCGCATTATTGGTCGCAGGAAATTGCCATTAAATTTTAAATACAGTAAAACTCCTCTTATGTAAAATAACGTGTTTGCGACGACAGCCAGATATGAAAAAATCTGAATAATTACGGCAATTTTTATAATAAAAATGATATCATAACACTTTTTCTGAATTATTTATCTCTCATAAAATATCATGTTTTTTTTTTTTTTTTTTTTTTTTTTTTTTTTTTTTTTTTTATATATATATATATTCGAAGTTTTATTAAATGCAATTAATACTCTTTACTGGTATATAATGACTTTCCAGTGAGATGCAATTGCAAAATATTTGATGACACTTATATGAAATGGTTAATACAAATAATTTCAAATAAGAGAAATAATTTCACAATCATCCTTTTTTATGAAAATTTAATTTCATACAGAAAATATTTCATTGTATAGATTAAACTTAATAATGTTTTACTTTTAGAATTAGGAGCTTACTTATGTTGTCTGAATAAACAAATGTGGAATAATTTTCTGTATCTTCTAAAATTAATATTGCTTTTTAAGTGAAACATTCGGTAAAGTGTTGTGTCTGTATGACATATTATGTGAAATATCCTTGTAATATATCATAATTGAATTGCGTTTTATTCCAACTTCTAAGTCTTGTGAAAATGTATACCATTTGATGACAAAAAATGATGGAGTTTAGGCGAACGGGATGTTAGTCTATGCTCTGAATCTTTTATAATTATATAGATTTTGGTTGAATAATTAAGAATAACTAATTGTTCATTTAATATATTTGCTGTTTTTAATGGAGATTATTTCATTTTACGGTTTATTAGCTATTTTACCCGTTCTTCGCACGGGAGTTCATGAATTTAATTCTAAAACTAAAATTAAAAATAACTATTCGATTTAGTAAAATATTTTTCTACTACCGCGCATTTTTTTTATGAAATTTAATTTAGCGTGTAACTATGGCAGCAGACGATAAAACGATATCTTTGGAATAAGGAAATAAATAGAATCAAAAGTTTGTTGATGTTTCGGATAAAAAGTTTGTCATTAATTTTTTAAAAAAAATGTAATAATTAAGCGCAATTAAATAATCTCTAATTACTGCATGTGAGGTAAAAGGATTTTGGTAAT
The DNA here is from genome assembly GCA_963932465.1 of Maratus speciosus. NCBI lineage: Eukaryota > Metazoa > Arthropoda > Arachnida > Araneae > Salticidae > Maratus > Maratus speciosus. The sequence goes on along the minus strand of OZ010790.1, from coordinate 200,461,191 downwards.
ACCCGTTGGAGTTTTTTAGTATTGTAACGTGGCGTACGTAATATGTATATCTCACATTGGTTAAAGAACTCGCGCGACTACGGGTTGAACATAAAAATAGGTTTTTATTGTGAATTATTAATTGTTCGCAGCTGCTATAATGAAAAATTGTTTAAATTTGATGGGAAATTGCTGTTAAATTGTGGTTTACAATTAATTAAAAGTAAACTATAAATTATTTCGATTCGGGATTGCTTTAGTTGCCTCGAAATTTTTTTAATACACTACATATGTACATAGCATTTAACAATTCTAGCTTCCAAACTGTGGATTTGCATTGCATTACAGACAGACAAATTTTCATTTTTTTATATTAGATATAGTAAACATATACTGAAATTTGAAAGGGAAATACCTCCAGTTTCATATACTGCAAACACCTAGTTTTATTATAGATATAAATATATTTTTAATATGCAAAAACTGTTCTTTACTTATAGTAGATATAGCTTTGGTATTCACTTCCATCTATTTGAGAAACTCACTCCCTATACTACTGCAATTAAGAAGCGTAGAGCAATGTGTTATAAAATAAAATATTTTATAAAAGACTCTCTAAATTGCAGTGTACGTCCCATCAAAATCCAATCAGCAGAACACATGTGGTCGGAATGAAATACGAGTTTGCATTTTTTATATATAGTAGAGAGTAGATATGCTTTTCATATTCATATTTACTTGATTTTACAAGTTTTCTTTTATAGTTCTATAAGCGAAAAAACAAAGAATGTTATATGTTAGACTAAAACCACTCTAAAAAATTACCTTACAAAAAAGAGCAACCACCACAAAATCCGTTCAGAAGAACTTTTTGAAAATAACAGGATTCCCCAAGTGGCAGAATTTCCCCCTTATTTCTAGAATTAAACAAAATAGAAGGATGTGTTATTCAATAAAACATTCTTGAAAAAATTACCTTACTAAGAGGGAAATTAACGCTATAATCCGTTCAGTAGAATCCAAGTTATAAATTGTCAGAACGAAATACGAGGTTACATTATATATATATATATATATATATATATATATATATATATAACAATCTTTTAAATATTATACGCTTAGATCTTTGCTGCAAATTGCGCATAATCTTTGTGTATTATCTATATGATTTCTACTTGTAGTTATCTGATACCTCCCTTAGGAAATTCCACTAATTTTTCATTCTTATCATCGCAAAGTTTCATTTTATGATTTTATCTTCTAGTTATGTAACTTATATGTATTTTCTTGTTGTTATTGTATGATATTGTCCTTTATATTTTCAATTTATTAGATTATTTATTTTATTTATTTATTTATTTATTTTTTGGTATTGTTTTTCTTAAATTTATTCAGTATTAGCTATTATATTTATATATATACATCAATATGGTAGCAATATGTATTTCTAATAATCGTTTTATGTTAATAAGCTTTAGACATTTATATTTATAATACTTTGATCTGAGAAGTCAATTGGGATAGTGTTTTTGGTCGTCTTTGCATGGTTATTGTCGTTCTAGGTTTTGGATTTTAGATGCGGTTATTTTATTTGTTCTAAAAAGTCCAGTGGTTTTATGCATTTGTAGTTTATGCATTTAGGGTTATCATTATTTGGTTTTGGAAATATTATAGATGGTTTTTGAGTACTGCTTCTCTGATTTGTACATATTGTATATATATTTATATTTCATACTCAAGATATTTAATATTAAATTTAATCAAGACTTATTTAATTTCATTTATTCTCATTTTTTGCAAATATTGTATTTTCCAAAAAAATTTCTTATATGGCAGTTCTTAGTAAACATCTCGATCCTGGCAAGGTACACATAGCATCTATGCAGTGTAGTGCCCGGTACAGGAACAATAATGGGGTTGTTCCTGGATCGTCATCCAGTGACGATTTATACTCTCCCCCTCGAACTTTATTTTTTCGTAAATGTTTAGATGCTCGGTGCAAGACAGGTCCCTACGCTTCTCAGTCACAAATTGTCTCAGATCCTAATTATTCAATTTTTTTAAAAGCATTTAATGTTATTTATTGCATAAAGTGCAACTTATGTAATAAGAAATATATAGGTGAAACATCAGGTCCAATTCATAAACGTATCAATCAACATCGTTCAGACTCTAATAAAAACAAAGCAAAAAATCTACAGTCTACAGCTGAAATTGCACATTTTCATAAACATCAATTTAAAAATACGACAATTGAAATCCTTCAAATTCTAAAAAATAAATCAGAACGGCTTTATATGGAGTCATCATACATGAAATATTACAACACAATATATCCTTATGGACTTAATTCTGAAATATTTAATCGACCTAACAAAGTCTTCACATCTATAAATAACACTATTGATTATTCTCCAATTTATCTTAGTCTTAATCATAATTTAAATTGTAAAAAACACGAAACAAACGTGGAAAGGGTTCATCTTTAGGTATAGTTTCTAAAAAATATACCACTAAACAAATTAATGATCTTCAAAGTAAATATTTAAAGCATTATAATTGGTTATTAATTCGAAAATACATATTTGCTATTAAAAAGAAACAGATTATACAACATTTAAATGTATTTCTAAGTAAAACTTTCTCTAAACATTTTTCTGATATTTATTTTGATCTCATTATGACTAGGGCTAATCTTTTAAATATTAATTTACAGAAAAAAAAACATAAAATTCATAACACGAATACTCAAATGATAATAGCTTTTTCAAATCATATATTTAAGAAAATTAATATCAATTCTATAATCAACGATAAAAAATGCTATTTTCCTATTAATAATCTTCATATAACAAAAACCTTTAAATATCCGAATACAAATGGTAGAAAGATTTTTAACTACAATACATTTTCAAAAAATACATCTGCTGCAACTAATTTTCCGTGTAATTGCAATGACCCCAATGTAAAATAATATATAAACAATGATCATGGACATATAATCACTGGAAATCTTAATATTGTTAATGATTTTAAATTGAAAAAACTAATGGGTTTTGGTACTAAATATAGACTTCCATCTAAATTTACTGTTAAATCTATAATCAAATAGTTTACATATGATATAGATATTTTTATATATAAAATTTCAATCTATTACAATAAACCTGTTGCATATTTTAATCAATGGGAAATATTAGTAATTGAAAAATTAACTATGGCTTTAAAAAATAATATTTCTGATTTGGTTTCTATTAACCCAAAGCATTTCTTCCAACAAATAACTAAATTACAAAAAAAAAAAAAAAAAAAAAAAAAAAAACTACGTTATTACATATGTAGACAAATCTCCTAATAATTATGCAATCATATGTAAATCTTATTATCACCAAATTCTTACAATCTGTATTTCTTCTAATAAATCTTTTCAAAAAACTAATCAAAATGTAATTGTAAATAATCGTAAAATTCAAAGTTATTATAAACTATTAAATGTTCTATCTACTAATTTTAATTATCCTTACTTAGTTCTAATTCCCAAATTTCATAAAACTCCAATTAAATTCAGGACTGTAACTATTGGTTGCAATACATATAATAATAAAGCCAATAAACTTCTATTAAAAATTCTTAATCAATTATATATACTTACTACAAACAATGATAATACACATTGTATAAAAAATAGCTATCAACTGGTCACTATTTTAAAAAATCTTAACTGTGTATATAATATAACGACAGATGACTTCAAAGATCTTTTTAATAATATAGACTTATTAGATTTACATAATATAATAAATGCATTATTTAAAAAGTATTATAAAAAACTGGAATTACCATCTAATATTGATATCGCTTATTTTAAATCATTAACAAACATTATTATCTATAATAATTATATATTGCAAGATAATACATTATATTTACAGCACGTCGGTATTTCACAAGGTGGTTGTACATCCAATTTATTATCAGGCTTATACTTATATCACTATGGACGTACTTTTATTAATAATAATCTCCATTTATATCGTTATATTGATGACATAATTTTAATTTCCACTGATCAATCTAAAATTTCTAGATTTCCAGTTGATTATCCCACTAATTTGGAATTAACGGAAAACCTCTTATCTAACAATACTATTAACTTCTTAGATCTTAAAATTACAATAAAAGACAACAAAACAATAACTGATTTATATGATAAACGTAAAGAATATAAATTCAAAGTTAATACATTTACAAATTTTAAATCTTGTCTTCATCATTCTGTACTAAATCATTTATATAGAATAAAATGTTTATGTTCTTCTCATCTAATTAACAATAATATTAAAAAACTAATTTATGATGCATTAAATCATGTTTTTCCAAAAAAAATAAATAAATAAATAACACATGCGTAAACAAAATTACAAAAAAATTATAAAATAAAAAATATTTATAAAAAATTAAAAATTGTAAAATAAAAATAAACAATTACTATAGGATGGTTGGGTGGGTAGATGTTAGAGTACGGAGGAGGGTGGTGTTGTCTGGATAATACGAAATGGTTAATTTATATATATATATATATATATATATATATATATATATATATATATAATGAGGCTTTTGTATTATAACTACATTTCTAATACGTATTTTATATGGAGTTTGATTTCATGTTTTATATGTAATTGGTGATTTTTCCTCTTTTTTTTAATTTCATATTAAATTTAACTTATTTAATCAAATTCAATATTAACTCATTTTTAATTTAGTCTACTCAGGACAATGTCATATAAATTAATAATAGTATACCAACTTTTTAGTGATTATTATGCATATTGGATTTTTTGATTAACTAATGTTATACTGTATGTATTAAAATTGGGTAAATAGTTTTTATTATTATTATTCCTCTATACTATTTAATAGTGTTTTATTTTCAACATTGTATTCCATGATTAATTATCGGTTTATATGTTTGATCGGCACAATCATATATTTTTTAGCTTTTTTATGACTAATATAAGAATAATTCACACACTATATATGTGATCTTTAGGCTATTTGGAATTTTAGTATCTGACAATCTTATATAAACATCCATTTTTATTCATTTATTTTATAATTTATTTATTTATTTATTTATTTATTTATTTATTTATTTATTTATTTTTATTTATTTTTATTTATTTATTTACTTTTTCTTTCCTGTTCATTTTTTATATGTAAAGCTAAATATTACGACTATTATATTTTTATAATATGTAATTTATTTTATTTTATAACGTATAGCCTATATTCTATATATTATCAAGTTAAAAAAGTTTTTTAATTTCTCAGTGTAGATTTAATGGTATGGTAATAGAATATATTGTATTAACATTTAATTTATTTAAAAAAATTTCTGAATAATGAAATATAGTATGGTATTGTTTATATTAGGATGTGTGTAGGAATGCAGTTGATACATTTTAATTCATTAGCATGTATTAGGTTCTACTTACTGTGATATTTGAATAAAATAATAATAGATGGCAGCACCATAAATTTTGTATTTTTAAATAGCCTCTTTAAAGTCATAATTTTAATTTTTTACACTAGGTGATAATTAACGTTGAATATTGGCAATGTTGTAAAATTGTTATTATACAATTTAAAATTGTTTTTAGGTATTATAAATAATGTAATTTTTTTTATTTATATTATATTAATTATATTTATCACAATATTTCAACATGAATTTTCTGACTCCATAGCTTTTAATTTCTGTGTTAACTTAACTGTTTTATTCACCTTGATCGTATCATGCTTTTTGGATTCCATGTGCGGGAATATATTTTGAAAATCTACTGGGAATTAATACGGTATGTTTTGTGGGATTTCTATTGCTATAAATTAGATATTTAATGGGTTGTAGTTTTTTTTTCATTTCATGCATCTGATAATGTTCTGTATTCATCTTGAAACTATTATTTTGATTATATTGGTTGTTTGAGTACAGGGGAATTTTTTTTTCAGCTTATAGCTTTTTCCCACAGAAAACTACCAATTTGCTTATATAATTGAATTCTGTACTCTTGAAAACGTAATTCAATATATAAGTTTTTCAATATTTTCGGAATCCATATTCTTCCTTTTTTTCTTCCATGTTAATTCTTGTAATTAGGTATACGGTACTTTATTTTACACATGCAGTTCTATATTGTTGGTTTATGGCGTGTAGTCAATCATTCACAATATTGCAGTTTTTGAAGATGGTCGGTGATGTTTAATTAATGGTTATATATATATAGTACATGTATAAGGTTTAGTTATATGGAAAGTTATTTAAAATGATATGTTTTCAAAACATGACAAATGTTTAGAATTTTAAATTTTTAACACTGATTGAACCATTTAATTTTTATTTAAACTTTTTTAGAGGTTTCACGTATAATTGTAAACTATACAAAATTCTTTAGAAACATGTTATGGTTTCATTGCTAAAATTAATCATATAAAGCTGTAATTGCAATTAAAATTAGGAACAGGAAATGAAAAAAATGTCTGGCTTATGCTGTCAAATATTACAAGGATATTAACTATTATTCCTATTTGCATCCATTCGATTGTATGCGAATTAACTTTTACGAAAGCAAACAAACCAGCCTAAAACAACAAAACGTAACTACAAAATTCATTTATACTACGTTTAGAAGATGATAATGTTGCAAGATTACCAGTTTGCATTTTGAACATATTAGTGGTCAATATCTGACAATTGGACAATGTGTGTCCACTGCCAATAATATTTCATTAATTATAGTAAAACCAGAAACTGAGAAATGTAATATATTGTAACATTTCTTATAGCAATTACCAATGATAAATGGACATATAATGATGTATAAATAATTCATTTTAACTTTAAACAAACGAAATCATCATTTCAGTCCCTGTCCCTAGGTATAAATATCCAACATTAAATGTATGATGTAAAAATGTCCATAAATATTATTAACTTTTACTATTATATACCTATGTATATACAGTATGGGGAAATATAATTATTCTTTAATTTTATAGATTGTATAGTAAAATATTGAAGCAAATATATTTTTGCCTGATGTTGACCATCATCTCAGTCCCTCTAAACACACAGTTAGGTTAACAGATACTAGGTGGCGCTAGATGAATTATTTACATTGCAACAGCAGCTAAAGTTCAACTAGACACCATGGATGAAGTTAAGTTGTTCTTCTGTTTGTTTCATATTTAGAAATACACTAGAAACCCTCTAATCCACCTGTCTCGTATTCCGACGTTCCGCCTAATCCAACGCGAGCAGAATCAGTCATGTTCATTTTTTTTTATTTTCTTCCTATTAACCCTCCGGAAGGTGGGATCTTCCACTGATCCACCTCTCCGTCGTAAGCCGTGGTTTCCCCCTGTTTCGTTTCTGACGCATTGGGTTGTGAGTAAGTTTAGTTTTTCTCTTAGATTGCGCAGTTTGTACCGCGGTAAGTTTTGTCTCGTCCATTTTTAATCGTTGGGAAATGAGTATGGAGTTTGCCGATCGACGATTTTCGACATTGTCAAAAACAAAGATAAAATACACAAGTTTGATGGCCAGCTGGATAGAGAAACTGCCACTAAATCACGGCGAATCATAAGGAAACCTGATCATGATAAAGTGGATGAGACGTTGTATATTTGGCTTGTGCAATGTAGAGGTTTAGATCTTCCTGTCAGTGGACCAGTTCTGATGGAAAAGGCTCTCGCTTTGAACATAATTATGGGTGGTGCAATTTTTACTGCTAGCAACGGTTGGCTAAGTCGCTGGAAAAACTTCAAGGCGTTCGTCAATTGATGGTAATAAGCAACAGAAAGCACGGGTCACAGTTTTGGCATGCACGAACGCCGATGGTAGTCATTCACTGCTTCTTCTGGTGATTGGGAAATCTGCACGTTCTGCGTGCTTCAAAAACATTGAATCTCTACCAGTACGGTACGTCAATCAGCAAAAAGCGTGGATGTATTCATTGTTTAAAAATTGTTTTAATCTTGTATTCGTTAATCATGCGAAAAAAGGGCTGCAGGCAAAGAAATTACCATTAAAGGATGTACTGATTTTAGACAATGCTCCATCACACACTAATGATAATGATCCAATTCATGGTGATATCCGAGCCGGGTTTTTTTTTTTGTCAGCGAATGTTACATCAGTCATTCTGCCACTCGATGAAGGCGTTCTATAGGCATTGGAAAGACGTGATGATGAGCTTTGTTGTTGACGTTGCTTCATTCGATGGACAGCGAGATTACTACAGAAAAGTTAATAAAAACATGGAAAGGCGTGAACCTCCATCATGCTATTTTTATATTAGTAGACTCTTGGGATGCCATTTCCGAAGAAAAAATAATTGAATGCCGGAAAAAAAAACTTTGGCCTGGCACTGTTAACTGCGAGGACGAAAATGTTAAAGACAATTTGAGTGACATTCTCATCAGTAATAAGGTTTTCGAAGAAGCGTTCTGGTAACTGTCTGGGTGTAAAAACGTTTCAAAATAAGACATGGTCTGTACATTGACAGTACTTCAATATGACGAAACGAAGGTTCAACACACTTCCTGACTGACGAAGAAATCGTTGAGAATGTGATGGTGAAGAGGTTGAAGATGAAAGTAATGAAGAGAGCAGCAATGCGATTGAAGGCCGTATTACCCACACAGAAGTTGGAACACATTTTGAAAAGGGCCTGATGTATTTGCTACGACAGCGCGATACAAACAGCATGGATGTAATGATATTGAAACGTTTAATGAATGAAGCTTGCGTACAATGAATGAAAACCCAGAATAAGAAGAAATCCACGAACTTGTTCAAATCCAAAGATCCACAGACTTCATTTGTCGAATCTGATTATTGATCACTATTCAATATTTTCCTCCCTTAAAAATTTGTAACTCAGCCATCGTAATAAATATGTAACCTTTTCAATGTAATTTTACTAATAAAATTTTAACACTTGAAAAAAAAAATAAATAAGTAAAATAAAATTAAAAATTCAAATAGAGATAAAAAAAAAATATATATATATATATATTGGTAAACAATGCGTGTTGCGCGCACGCTTTGTCCCACGCCTATCACATGGCTATTCACCATTTTTTGTAATCCGGCATTTATGGTAATCTGGCGGTACTCAAAAAATAGAAATAGACGGATTAGAGGGTTTCTAGTGTATTTAGTTTTTGCACTGAACAGGGATGAGTATTTTTTTATAGCATCATTCATATACCCATATTTAGCCTTTTATTTATAAAAAAGGATATTATTGCAAGTTCATGTAACATACCAATCTCACATATCTAATAATTTACTTGTGTGCGAAATAATTCAACAAAATATCAGAGCAGCTGTTAAAATATCCTTCAGTCCCCATCTTCCCAGTCCCAATAATTAGACACTGATTATGATGTTAACAGACACTTTCTTTCTAAAAGCTTATCCTACGCATACAATATACATCCTCTATCTCAAAGCTCTACAGCATTTAAATGACAAAACATCAGTATCATAGTACATAATTTCATTTGGTAGTTTGTACATTAATTTAAAAAAATAAAAAATTCTGGAATGAAATTGTCCAGTTTTCAGATATTGACCCTCAGAGCTTATATAGAAGAAATATATCTCATAAGGACTGTGAAATATTCAAGAATTTTTATTAGTTTCACCCACAATATTGATGCATAGTTCTAAAAAATTATTTGCATCCCTTTACTGTAACATTGTACTAAATGTTAGGAAATTTTATTTGAATCACAACACATTTTGAACGGGGATGAAATTTACCCTAAGACATATTTTATGAGGATCTGAGTTTCAAAACTCGGCTTATTCAAAATTTATAATATCGTATTTTCTCTATCAATCTATTCTATTCGAAAACCTGCAACGTAAAAACACAACAATCTGTAAAAAAAAACTAGTTTTATCCTGTATTTCTGCCACTGTAAAATCTAATTTTTTAAATATCGAAACATATTCAAAAAGCATTAAGTAAGCTATACCTATTTGATAAAAGTATTTTACATACAGTGTTTTATTGTAAAAAGTTTTAAACACAGTCAGAATTGGCGCCACAAATTATTTCTTCAGAGCCATCCTATGACTTCGCTGACTTGTCATAGCTCCTTCTTATTCTTCCCCATGATTCATAAAGTGATAACGTTTAAAATAGCCATAGGTCAAATAAATTTTATTTTAATTCGTGGCTTTCAGGAGCAACTAATTTGCACCAAAGAGTCTTTTTCTGAAACCAGCCTGCAGTCTTAAATAAGTTCCTATAATTGAAATAAAAATAATAATAAATGTTCATAATATTATTTTAATATGTTAAATATGTATGTGCATCAGAGTACATATTTAACAAAAACTTTTTCAGTTGAACTAGTGTATACAACAACCCAGAAGTTTCTAGAACATATTCCTCGTGTAATTAAAATACATATACGAAACGAAAACAACTAAAAATCAATATATATGATCTTGAATCGACTGCAATATTTGATGTTAAATTATGTTTAAAGCTGTTCTTGAAAACAAACAATTAAAGAAAGAAAACTCCAAGACAACGAAACTCTTTCTGAAACATTCAGAAAGCCACTTTTATGTGTGTATGAAATTTAAAATATTTTTCTTTAAGTACTTTAGAATCGAGTAGTTTTCAATTTTGTATTAATGAGGACGTGTGTTTCAAAACTCGCCCTATCCTAAATTTAATATATCGCGTTTTCCCTAACAATCTATTATATTGGTAAACCTGCACCGAAAAAACATAGCAATTTTCAAAAAAAAATATTTTTATCCTATATTTCTGCCACTGTAAAATTTTGGTTTACAATGAAAAGCACCAGACGCAGATAGTGATTTTTCGCAATTTCCTAAAATTTGATTTTTTTTTTTTTTTAATAAGGCGAGATTTGAAACTCAAGTACTCCTGTGGTTTCGCTAAAAACTGCATTTTTATTTCCTAAAATTTTAGACTCATAGGGACTCTAAAGTTCACTGAACGGAAGTGTTGAAATTGAATATAAATTGCTTTTCAATAAGGTCTGAACTTTCTATCCAGATGTCATTATGAAGTCGCTCTTTCATCTGTTTTCGATTCATTTTTATTCACGGCGATGGAATGTTAGAATATGATATTACCTCAGATGTTTAATAATGATATTTATTATTTTTGTTGTATTTTATTCACGATAATTTAGTATTATATAAATTTAAATTTATTCCGAATGTAAATTAAAGAATTATAAAATGTTAGCAATGTCAAGAATTGAACTGCAATTAAAGAAATGCATTACATTTCCTATTTATATACATTAAATGTTCTTAAAATGCAAATTGCTGTTTTCTCTTATAGAATTGAAGGTTTCATGAAAAGTTAAAAAATAATAACTTCCTAGAAATCTTAAATATGCAATATGTTTTCAATAAAAATGAAAATTGTGTAATATGAATAGTACTAGCGGAAATACCTGGCGTTGCCCGGGATTTTAAACATGTTTGATTAGAAAAATCTATTAAACATCATACGAATTATGAATCTCTGGGAAATATGCTTTTTTAAATATATTGAAAGCCTTGAGAAATTTTAATTTTATGTATTTAAGAAAAACTGTTTTCTAAGCCATAAAAATATAGTCTTGATTCTTGAAGAAAAAAAATGAAAAAAAGAAAAATAATTTTAAGAAAAGCCATTCATGATACCACTTGCTCTTGAAAAGCCATGCATTAACCTATTCATATATTCTTTTAAAATATGAGATCATACGTGAATTAACCTAATTATTCACAACTAAAAAGAAATGGAGCATCCAGTATTTGCCAAGAATAAAATAAAAATCTCGCACTCGTGACATCATAGTTCACTTTTATATTTTAACAGAATAATTAGGCAACTATAATTTGTGACTGGTGCTATAGCCAGTATACACGTCAGGACACATTGCCATTATCCCTATCTTTTTACGCATGAAGGTTTTGCTATATTCGCCATCGTGAAATTGGTAATTTTTGAAATTTAATATTTGAAAATTGGCATAATCATTTGATTTGAAATTTATATATAAAAAAAAGAAAAATACAATTTTTCACCTTTCTAACGCAGTTCATCTAGCAGTTTTATGACAGCGATGACAGCGATGACCACCTCGGGAACTCAGCTTTCGCTTTAGAGTGTCAGTGCAATCCCGAGGGGTAGACCACATCCACTCCTCCCGACTCTCAACCAGAGTCTGAGAGGGAGCGTCGGTCCCTGATCAAGCTGCTGTGCGATTTACAATTACAATCACAATTGGTTACCCAATTTTTCTGGGCGAACCGAAGATTTCACATCGAGATATATGACTGTATGTAGTGATTACATGAGGATCATTTCACCTTAAGTGATTGCATAATTGTTTACAATTTTCTTGGATATATATACGTCACAGTACATTAAACACACAATATTTAACATATACTTTTCGAGCTATCAATATTTTCAGTAAAATCAATTGTTTCATTTTCTGAGATTAATCTGTGGCAACGGCGAACGAAAAAGCCAGCCGTCAGTAATGTGTAGCTTTTGATTAAAGTGGATTGCACATCTACATAGAAATAGAAATACGTTATTAAAAATAATATTTCCTGGATATAGTTAGAATGTAATAAATACAGAATATTTGGTTGCTGGATTGTAAGGACGTAAGTTTAAATGCTGTTTTTTGTAGAGATGATTCCACACCATTAAAATCAGTTTATGGTTAAAAACTTATTTAGTTATGATACTTTGAATTTCATGCATTTTCAGCTTTTCTGGCACTAGAAACATGTTTTTCCATTTTTTGTGACTAAAACATTGAAAATTCATATAAAATTCTAAGTATCATAGCACAGTAAGTTTAGCCATAGAAGAATAATTTTTTACTGTTTTACTTGTTAGAACACACAGTAACCTTTTCTAAATAAAACTTAATTACCCAGGCATTGTAAAAAAAAAAAAAAAAAAAAAATTCATTTCTTAACTATTTAAAAAATATTTTAACATAAATGGATTTTTAATGATGTATAACAATACTGGCATTGATAGTGGATTTCAATATTTCTTCAATTAATATGTAACCATTCTAGCTAAAGTTTCGATAGAAATTTTTAATCAGTTTTCTTTATGACGTTGATATTGGGGCAAAGGATAAAACTCATTGAAATTTGCCAGCTACCCTATTATATTTGAGAAATTGTTACTTCCATACTGGAAAGAGAAGAGATAGCTTCAGACAATGGATGGTAAATACCGTTAATCAGATGGTTTGTCAAACATTTACTCATGAAGAGGATTTTTCCCTCAACAGATTCAACCACGTGCACACACTAACCAACAAACATTACTGATTTTTTAAATTTTGATTACTGAACCAATCAAAGTGGAGAAAATCCGTTAAAACCGATGGGCAAACAAAATGCCGGCGAGGTTCTCAAGTAAGTTGCTAGGGTATGACGTCATATAAAACTGATCCACCGGTTCCTGAATACTAGGCCTGAGCGCTCACACAAAAATGACACAAAAATGGCGGCTGCCGAAGGCGGATTTTTTTTAGCGTCGGTACGGTCCCTTAAATGTAGACACCAGTATTTTATAAAAGATTTTTCTATCTTGTTTATTCTCAGAAAAATGAAGCGGAAAAAACTTCAAAAATTATTGGTAGGAATATTTAAGGGACCGTACACACGCTGAAAAAAATCCGCCTTCGGCAGCCGCCATTTTTGGTCCAGCGCTCAGGCCTAGTATTCAGGGGGCGGTGGTTGATCCATTGTGCTTTAAAGAGTGTGATTCTTTAATATGGACGTTCGTATAAATGAATCGTGTTTATGCAGAAAATATTTTCTAACGTCTCTCTGTGCTGTAGGGTCAAATGTATGAAGTTGTAAAAAGAAAAAAAAATTCAAAGACATGTCTGTTTTCCAAATTAAAGCCGTACAAAAATTTAGGTTACAAACTAAGCAATCGAAATTACTAAGTCTTGCTATTGAATTTATATTTATAACAAGTGATGAAATTGAAAGCAAATTATTATGGGTAAAAACATATTTGACAAGTGTGTATTTTACTGATTATTTGGATTGGTCTTATAGATAGCTGTAACAACTCTTTAAATATGACGTCTTTATCCTACACTGTATATTCTCTTTATTTTTTTTTCATAAAAGCAAAGTATTTAATTATTATTTATGAAAGTTTATTGTTCTATTATTCACTTGAGTAAAATTTACTTATGAGTTTTTAAAACTAGCATTTTTAAAATAAGAATTGCAGCAATTTTATAAATCCGATCACTATTTTACTCTGCATTAATTTTCATTTATATTTTGATTTCATTTCGTTCTAGGGCCATCAAATGCCAAATTAATGATTCTGAAATAGCTATTTAATAGCATACGGCAACAAAACGTACCATGCAGACATAAAAAATACACTTAAAAAAATTACTTTATTCATAAATGTTTTTGTATGAGGATGAAATAAAAAGTTTCAAAAGTTATTTCAAAATTTTAAAATCTGAACTGAGGAGCAAAGTATTTGATTCCAAATTACAATACATATTTACAGATAATAATAATGATTGGAATGAAGGAACTGTTGAAATTCAATAAAATGCAATTGGAATGTAAATGATTCCATTGAATTGGATGCAAGATCCAATAAAAGAAAATATTAAGACCTAAGAAGCTAAAAAATGTTGAAGTATCATGCCTGCCGATCAGTTTCAGTTAGAACATTCCCGAAAAGCGATGTACTTTCACGCGCTAAAAAAATACCATGTTCACCAAAGCAACCACAAAGAATAAAAAAAAGCCACTTTCACCAAATTAAATAGCAAAAATAAAAATTCAGCGTTGCAAAGATTATTATTACTTATCGAAACTTACCGGTCCAAAAACTATTATGAAAATGTACCAAGAACTTAAAAGGGGATTACCTTTTTTTAAAATTATACAATGAACAAAAAATGGATTTCTACCTAGACAATGAGTTATATAGAAACTTATTAGGAGAATAATACCTAACATTTTCTTAGCGGTTTTATTCTACTGTAACACGGTTATTAACTCGTTACAGTTCTGATAATTTAAAGTTATATGTTTGATGTACGTCTATTGGAGTAATGTGAATGCAAATGGTTAAATTATTTAGTTGAATTATTAGAAAATTCAAGCTGAGAAGTGTGATTTAATTCTTAGATGAAAACGTGTTTTTATATATCACATTCAGCGTTACCTTTATTTTTAAATTGTTATATATTTTCATGTTGCAAATACAAGCATTAATATGTACTGTGAAGCATAAATCGGTTTTTGTTAAGAAAAAATATTATTTGCTAGAAAAGGCATTTACTGATTAACCAATTCATTTAAATTAGCTTAACACACACAAAAAAATTAACCTGCCAGATTTGCCAAATGACCCTCTCTACGATAGTTATAAATTTATTAATAGCAGCTCCCTTTCCTATAATATTTCCTTCCAACATTTATAATCCGTGCTGTTAGAACTAATTAAAAGATATAGAAAACATATTAAATATGGATATAAAGAGCATAAACATCTATAATGAAGAATATTCACCCAAACTTTATCGACTAAGCATTTCAGCAGTAAACATCAATAAAATTCGTATCACGTTCGGGAAAATAATAAAATTATTTGTTATTCAGCTTTTCGGTGTTTGCAAAAACATTAGTATTTTGGTGTATTATCAAGCACCCAGCATTCTCTTAGACACGCGTGACAAAGATTATTGGAATAAAGAAATAGAGATTGGAAGAGGTGATAAATTTCACATAAAAAAATAATTAATAGCTGACATAAGTGGATTTTCGATATACTATAGAAATTAAATGAGTTTTTTATGCATTATTTTCTTAATAATTTTTCTAGTTATACTTAGAATAACAAATATGGTAAAGAAGGAAAACCAAGTAAAAATGCATTAGTATTCAAAGGTTAAGATAAGGGGGAATAGTGTTTATTTTTTCGCATATTTATTCTAGTATATACTTTTTAAAACCTTTTAGAACAATGTACGCTGTAACGTATGTTACAGGGTAATTACGAAGTATAACATAGTATTCTTTATTATCTCCATGAACCCTTATTACTGTTGTTTATACATACGGATATATCCGATTTTAGATACTTAATTGCTGTATTAATTGTGGTATAAAACGAATTTAATCTTCAGAGTAAAGGAATGGAATCCGCTGCAAGGTTCCCGGCTTACTTACATTAGTCCCTACAAGTTGGGCATATAATTAAAAGTTATTATATACGTATATTATACAGGGTGTATCTAAACTCTTGGGCAAAACTTTAAGGGTTTGATAGTACACACCAAGACAAACAATATTAAATAGGAAACTAAGGGTCCAAAACTTCTTCCGAAGGAGATAGGCGCCATTAAAGTTTAGGGACCAAAATTTCAAATGATTATAAGAAATGGAAAAATTGGTCGATTCGTTTGCGGTTTTCAATAAAACTATTCTTTATGTCAGTATTTTCCTGAAAATAAATTTTAAAGATGCAGTTCAAAAAATGCCGATAGAGGGCGCAGTTTGGAGTAACCAACAACTATTTTTTGTCGTTATTTTTTGTATCTCATTACATGCTTTCAAAAGCTTAGACTTAAACTTAAATTTTGAGCTCAAAATCTGAATCGTTGGGAGTGGTTAAGTAGCGCAAACTAAACTGTGTTCAGGAGTTAAAATTTCAAATGATTATAAAAAATGGAAAAATTGGTTGATTCGTTTGCGGTTTTCACTAAAACTATTCTGTATGTCAGTATTGTCTTGAAAATAAATTCTAAAGGTAAAGTTAAAAAAATACCGATAGAGGGCGCTTTAGACTTTGGAGTAACGAAAAACTATTTTTTACCGTTATTTTTTGTATCTCATTACATGCTTTCAAAAGTTTGACTTAAACTTAAATTTTGAGCTCAAAATCTGAATCGTTGGGAGTGGTTAAGTAGCGCAAACTGAACTGTGTTCAGGAGTTAAAATTTCAAATGATTATAAAAAATGGAAGGTTTTCACTAAAACTATTCTTTATGTCAGTATTTTCTTGAAAATAAATTTTAAAGATACAGTTCAAACATGCCGATAGAGGGCGCTTTAGACTTTGGAATAACCAACAACTATTTTTTACCGTTATTTTTTGTATTTCATTACATGCTTTTAAAAGCTTAGATTTAAACTTAAATTTTGAGCTCAAAATCTGAATCGTTGGGAGGGGTTAAGTAGCGCAAACTAAACTGTGTTCAGGAGTTAAAATTTCAAATGATTATAAAAAATGGAAAAATTGGTTGATTCGTTTGCGGTTTTCACTAAAACTATTCTGTATGTCAGTATTGTCTTGAAAATAAATTCTAAAGGTAAAGTTAAAAAAATACCGATAGAGGGCGCTTTAGACTTTGGAGTAACGAAAAACTATTTTTTACCGTTATTTTTTGTATCTCATTACATGCTTTCAAAAGCTTAGACTTAAACTTAAATTTCGAGCTCAAAATCTGAATCGTTGGGAGTGGTTAAGTAGCGCAAACTGAGCTGTGTTCAGGAGGGGGGTTCAAATTTCAACTCATGAACACAGTTTAGTTTGCGCTACTTAACCACTCCCAACGATTTAGATTTTGAGCTCAAAATTTAAGTTTAAATCTAAGCTTTTAAAAGCATGTAATGAAATACAAAAAATAACGGTAAAAAATAGCTTTTGGTTACTCCAAAGTCTAAAGCGTCCTCTATCGGCATTTTTTGAACTGTATCTTTAAAATTTATTTTCAAGAAAATACTGACATAAAGAATAGTTTTAGTGAAAACCGCAAACGAATCGACCTATTTTTCCGTTTTTTATAATCATTTGAAATTTTAACTACTAAACACAGTTCAGTTTGCGCTACTTAACCACTCCCAACGATTAAAATTTTGAGCTCAAAATTTAAGTTTAAGTCTAAGCTTTTGAAAGCATGTAATGAAATATAAAAAATTTTGGCGAAAAATGGTTGATGATTACTCCAAAGTCTAAAGCGCTCTCTATCGGCATTTTTTGAACTGTATCTTTAAAATTTATTTTCAAGAAAATACTGACATAAGGATAGGTTTTAGTGAAAACCGCAAACAAATCGACCAAATTTTTCGTTTTTTATAATCATTTTAAATTTTGGTCCCTAAACTTTAAAAGCGCCTATCTCCTTCGGAAGATGCTTGGGACCCTTAGTTTCCTATTTAATATTGTTTGTCTTGATGTGTATTATCACCCCTTAAAGGTTTGCCCAAGAGTTTGGATACACCCTGTATATATACCTTTTAATATTGAACACCTGGTATTTTAGGTAGTTTTCGTATGAAATAATACCCATTGCGATCTCCCCTATGTTGGAATTTCTGAAACATTTTGCAGATCTACACCGATCATGACCCATAGAAACCAATACGACTCTCAGTAAAAAACTATATGTCTCTCTATCTATCAATCTATATATATACGTGGGTGGTTCAATAATTAATTTTCCTAGTGTATATAAAATATTTGTACTGCGATAGTTGTTGCGGAATATCGAACCTTAAATGTCTTAGATGCCTATATGCTCAATTTCAGAACCGTAGCTGCTATATTCACATAATTTTGGAGAGAGATGTAAAAGAGGAGGAGTGTGGGTGAAATTCTGATTTTTAGCTTATGGGGATACACTTGTGAGAGTGGATGAGACGTAACTACTTTCGTTTGGACTCGGGATCATAGTGATGTAGCTACATCTCATCCACTGTCAGAAATGTAGCCTCATAAGCTCCAAACCAACATCTCACCCTCACTCGTCCTCCCCCCTTAAAACCTTTCTCAAAAATAGGTCTTTAAAACTTCGCCCTTCCCCCCAAAACTATGTTAATGTAGCAGCTACTGTTCTGAAATTGAGCATATAGGCATTTAAGACATTAGTCTTCGATATTCCATATCAACCATAGCAGTACAAATATTTTACATACACAAGAGACAATAATGATTGAACCACCCACGTATATATATATATATATATATCAGGTTGTAACGAAAGTTTCACGCCACAGCTAATATCGTCTTTTCAAACAGTTCATGTTGTCGTATTTGCTCATATTTTGTAAAACGATTTTTGGCATTTGAAAGAAAGAGACTTGCATTATAACCCTGTGTTGTGAAATTTGTAAAAAAATATCGTTAACATTAAATACGTCTAAAATGGAACTATCACGCTACCAGATTAGAACCAGCATTTACTTCCAGTTCTGTTGCAAAAAGTCAGCTACAGAATGTCACCGAATCATGTGTACATCTTTAGGCACTACTGTTGAATCATATGACACTGTGAAGTTTTGGTACCCAAAGTTCAAAAAACAAGGACTACGACATTCAAGAAGCAGAGCGCTCTGGTCAGCCTACTAATGTTGATGAGGCCCGCCTGCGAGAATTTGTGGAAGAATATCAGTATTCAACAACTCAAGAGCTAGCTAAGCAGTTACACGTTAGTGCCATGTCCATTAGCCGCGATATGCATTGCATAAACTTGACGTACAAGTTCAATCGCTGGGTGCCGCATGAGCTGACTCATGCAAATAAGTGCAGACGTGTTCAGGCCTAAACTAATCTGCTCGAATATCAACGCTAGGACAAAATTCTGGGCCGTTTCGTCACTTGTGATGAAAAGTGAACTCACTTCAACAACACAAGCCGAAAAAAGGGTTGCTCTACGCCCGGTGAACCCGTCGGCCGTGTCGCAAATCGCAATTTGACTAACAAAAAGATAATGCTTTGTATCTGATGGGATTGCCGTGGTATTATCCACAAAGAGTATCTGGAAAAAGGTAAAACCATGTACAGTAAGGTGTACAGCAAGATGCTAGTCACGTGTGTACGTGTGAGCTAGTAGCGTGTTGACGCTGCTATCAAGGTAAAATGTCAAAATGAGTTCCAGCGCAAGAAGATAATGTTTCATCAAAATAATGCTAGATCACATATGTCTGCATTCACCGGCTGGACTCTGTATGGACTCAAATGTGATCTTTTGCCACACCCACCATATAGCCCCGACATCACTTCTTCGGACTACTACCTTTTTTTACACTTACAGCTACATCTTGCTGGTGCTGTCCTTAATTCTGCGCAGGACGCCCGAAATGAGGTTGATCTGTTTTTGGACCCGCGGCACCCAAGTTTCTGTACCGAAGTCTTTGAAAAACTACCAAAACTTTGGCAGAAATACATAGATTTAGGTGGTGATTACTAACCGCACTAAAAGAACAGCTTTCATGCTTTTTTTTCTAACTTTATTAAGACTTTTTATGGCGGAAAACTTTCGTTACAACCTGATATATATATATATATATATATATATATATAACTTTTTATGGACGCGGTAACTTCCGTAATTCTGCACAAATCTCTTCTAATCTGATACATAAAATCAGGGAATAGAAAATCTCGTTCATCTTCGTTAATGGGCAAAATCGAACCAAGAAGGTAAAAATAGGGAGGGGTTTTGTGAAAACCGAAAACCATAATTTCTTAATTTTTATGCATATCAAATCAGTGTAAAGTTATTATTGCTTCTAGAAAAGGGCCAAAAATTTATATATCACAGATATTTGATAAAATTAAAAATGGGCTCAAGGGACTGAAAACATAGTGTTTTAGGGAGAAAGAAAATTCATAACTTCGTCGAATTTTAAGATATCAAATTCAATTGAACTTATTATAAATTTACTTAATATTATCTACAACTTTTATACTGACATGTTTTTGATAGGACCAACATTTACTGCCAATAAATAAATAAATAAATAAATAAATAGAAAACGAAAAAAAAATAAGAGGGGGGGGGGGGGAGGTTTGAAAAGGAAAAAAAAATCACGTTTTCGCCAATTCACAAGTTATCCAATTCGTTATACATGTTATCAATATTATCTACAATTTTCATATTGACAAGTTTTTGATAGGATCAACTCTTGCAAAAAATAAATAAATAAATAAATAAACAAAAATAGGTATTGGCGAAAAAAATTATCATATTAGGGGTGTACTATAATCCAAAAGACTTATTTTCCGACTCATTTTTAAATTCATTTTCGCTCTCAAACGCATCCAATTGGCAGGTTCTCTTATTCAGAAATTATGTAATGTGCTGTATTGGCCAATCCTTTGTTAAAGGCAGAATATATTTCAAAAAATGCTGTCAAAGTGGGCATTTTGAGCCAAATTCCCGGACGTGATATGGAAACGAAAAACAAGGGTCGTACAGAGAAAATAATTGTAAATAAATTTCTAATTAATTGAACAAAAAATATAAACACAGGTCACTTATAAATCTTTTCTAAAAATGTACATCAGAAAGTTTCATGATTTTACTTCAAAAAATGAGTCTGAAAATGTGTCAGAAAAGTTGTTGAGCGAGGAAATATATATTTTTTAATAGCGACTTAATATGATTCTGATAAAACAAGCTCTTACTGAAAAATGAAATTAAAAATTCGTCAAAAGCGACCTATAAAACTGTTAAATTGGATTTATGTCTAATCTTGATTTAGTTTTGTTGGTGAAATTTGTACTTAACTTCGAAATCTACCTCCGCCTGTAGACCGAGTAGGCAGGGATTTTTTTTTATTAATATTAATGACACAACACTGACGCCAGAAAAATATTTTGTCATTCAGAAAATTCAAACTGGTGCCCCAGAGGCTGAGGAAATTGTCATTTATATTAAAACTAGTTGGATGTGCCAATCCCAAAAGTTTCTTCTATCTTATACATCTTAATATTTCAAAAAATAGTTACACATGTTAATACTTCAATATTATTAGTTCATTACTATGCCAACTTTGATTTTCATCTTAAATTCCTGCAACAGTCAATTAAATGAACTAAAAACGAGTTAATCTATATCATGATATTTGTTAGAATTAATAGTTTTACCTTATTTTGTTGTTATCAAATGTTTGCGAATAGCCGGCTTAGCACGAAGTGAGATTCCGCCTTTGCACGAGCCGCCGATGGACAATAGAACTACGAAAAATCAAGAAAAGTATACAAAAATCGCTATCACAGAGCCCCTACCGCGCGATATTTCCAAATTCAAGGAAGACCTTTTGGCCAAAGACAAAAACATGCACACAAAATTTTGTTCAATTGTACGCATAATTTTATACACTTTTCGATTGTACAATAAAGAAAAGGGTACATACATCGTAATTATAGCACCCCCTTCCAGCGGAATTTTTCCAAATTCAGGGAGGATCTTCATGCCATGACCAAAAAGAAACACAAAAAAATTTGGCTCAATTCTATGCATATCTTCATACACTTTTCGATGGTACAATATTAAAAATGGCACAAAAATTGCTATTAAAGCGCCCCCTACCGGCGATTTTTTTTTCCAAATAAAAGAAGGACCTGCTTGCCATAGCCAAGAACGTAAAATAAAAATTTGGTTCAATTCTATGCATAAATTCATACACTTTTCGATGGTACAATATGCAAAATCGCTATTACAGCGCACTCTAGCGGCGAATTGTTTCCAAATTCAGAGAAGACCTGCTTGCCATAGCCATAAACTTAAAATAAAAATTTGGTTCAATTCTATGCATAACTTCATACACTTTTGGATGGTACAATGTTCAAAATAGCACAAAAATCGCTGTTACAGCGTCCCCTACCGGCGAATGTTTTCCAAATTCAGGGAGGATCTGCTTGCAAAAGCCAAAAACTTAAAATAAAAATTTGGTTCAATTCTATGCGTAACTTCATACACTTTTGGATGGTACAATATTCAAAATCGCACAAAAAACGCTGTTACAGCGCCCTCTACCGGCAATTTTTTTCCGAATTCAGGGAGGACCTATTTGCCATATCCAAAAACTTAAAATAAAAATTTGTTTAAATTCTATGCATAACTTCATATACTTTTGGATGGTACAATATTCAAAATCGCACAAAAATCGCTATTGCAGCACCCCCTACCGGCGAATTTTTTCCAAATTCAAGGAGGACCTACCTGCCATATCCAAAAACTTAAAATAAAAATTTAGTTCAATTCTATGCATAACTTTATACACTTTTCGATGGTACAATATTCAAAATCACTCAAAAATCGCTCTTACTGCGCCCCCTACCGGCGAATTTTTCAAAATTCAGGGAGGACCTGCTTGCTCTATCCAAAAACTTAAAATAAAAATTTGGTTCAATTCTATGCATAACTTCATACACTTTTTGATGGTACAATGGCGACAGACAGACAGACACACGGACAGACAGACCTTTTCTATAAACATGTTTTTTGGGATCTCTGACCCCTAAAACATATAAATCCGTCGAAAACCGGAAGTCGAAAAAATTTTCGATTACAATACTTTCTTCTATTTAAGATAGAAGAAAGTAAAAATCCAAATTTCTTTACACTTATCCGAAAAATAATTAAAAAGTAAATTTTAGAATAATATATATTTAAATGGAAATTAACTAAGTCAAATATTATGCAACCGTCAAATAAGAAAATGATGCAAGTATTAAATGTGAGTTTCGTAAAATCTGAGCTAAAGAGTTCAGTTAGTGATTTCTGTAAATGTAATTTTATAGCAAAAAACAAGAATAACGTTTGAAAAACTTTACTATTTCATTGAGAAACTGAAAGACTAGCATAATGAATGGATGTGTCTTCAAAAATATTATCAAATGCTGAACAAATTATAGGAGGAAAAAAAACGAAATTTTAAAGCAAAGCTGGAGGACCTATTTGATTTCATTAATGTTAATGCCTAGGACACCATAAAAATCGTAGAAACAGGCTATTTTATACCTCTCAGAGGGAAAAGTAAGAATCGGTAATTCTCAAATAGGGATGCGAGAAATATTCAAAATAAAGAAAAAAATGTTTGAATTAAGAAGAAAAAGAGAATAAAAAAAAAAAATAGAATGTCCGTTCTGAGAGTACGTCATTATATATATATATATATATAATGTAAAATGCCCTAATTTCGACCTCTTTTCTAATATATTCCCGGGTTACTTCTGCACTTCTCCGAAAATAGCACCACTTATCACGAAAATCATAAGGAGGCAATGTGACGGATGTGACGGAATCCATATGTGACGGAATGACATTTTGAATTGCAGAATTACAGTTAAAGCAATTACCCTAAAGCTAATTTCCACAACTTACTCACACAATATTTACTGTACAATTCAATACAATATTTTCTGTACTGTAAATATTTATTTCCAATTAATTGCATTTATTTTGCGTAGATAAGATGCTAACAGTAGCATACAGTGAGTTTTAGGTTGCTCAGTTCATCTTACAACAGTTAGAACTCCGCTAGATTGAGTAGTATTGTGGTTCAAATTTCGTCCCCTTTGCATCTCTTATTATCGCACCGGGGACGAAATTAGGAACGCTTTTTCATTACAATTATTTCAAAATGAAAATAAAGTTTATATGTTATGTTAAACTTTAAAACATTTTACACTGAAGCAATAGAAAATTGGCTATCAAACCTGGAAACCTACAAATCGCACAGCTTTTCAATGAAGCCTACGAGTGTGCTGCTGTTGTTAAAACTGCTTTTCAACGGATTCAAAAAGACGGGCATCATGTCATTTAATCCCAAAAATTTTGGGCCTGAAGATTTTTTGACGAAAGCTGATCCCTCTTCATTAGACGAAAATTTTATGGTAGCGGTTCAACCATCATCAAGCGACCAGGTTCAGCAAACAAGTGCTGCCATGGACACAAGAGAGATGAGGGAAATGGCAGTGATCACACCAGCAGCTTCTGTCTGAAGAGTTTCAGCAAGATTGATCACTGGATCTCCGCATAAAATCAAGATGAAAGATTCCAAGGCGAAGAAAAAACGGTCAGCTGGAAAAAAGTTAAGATGCCACAATATTTCTAAAATATAACTACTTTTATGTGATGTGTTAAAAATTTACTTACTTTTGTAAGATTTTAAAATATAAAATTATAAATTATATACTATTATTTTAGAAATATTTGGGCAACTTAAAAAAGAAACTAAAAACATCCTTTAAGAACAGTACCTACAGAAAGAAAATAAGTTAAAAAGATTAATTTTCTGATAAAATATTTAAAAAATAGGAATGAATTACACACCCATAGGGTTAACATTAATGAGAGGATATGAGATCTTAATGATTAACAGATTTGCATTCAGATAGAGTTCATGACGTAAGATCAAGTGATTTCGTCCTACCTAATAGGCCAGGAAATCCGACTAACAGATGGTGGAAAGAAACAAAAGCTTTCTCAACCAACTATGTCAGCTGGAAAATGTGATGAAACTTCCTGAATTCCATCCTAAGGCGAGAAAGAACAAATAAGACTTTTCTCTTCCAGCACTTAAGTCGGTCGTGTTCGATGCCGATGTAATGAAAAAGGACGGTTATGGTAAAAAAGGCATAGAAAAGGAATATGAAATATTAAGAAGTCCAAATGGGAAGACATTTATTTGTCACTTCATGTATTTTGCTTTCGCTTGGCAGTTGAACTTTTTTAACTTATAGTTAAAATTGATCTAGAGAGTTTTCTTCAACAATTCAGTTTACTCTTTGGTAATCCTGCTCAAATAAAGCAAAAAATCAGAATTTCACTTGCAATACTTAGACAATGAATATTGTTACATTCGCAGGCATTCGTTTCAGGCGTGAAACCAAAAGAGGTCCTCCCACCCTCTCAAAATCGTTGATTGTACCTATTCATGGGAAACCATGTCTATTTCGTATCCCCGCGCAAAATCATCTCTGCTCAGACCCTCACACCTGGCCCACCGAAAGAATGCCCAGGCTTTATATGAGATGATCTTCAATTCCGTTTGACAAGGGCTAGGAGTAAAATTTAGACTGTCAAGTCTCAGGTTCAGGTCCCCTTTTCAGCGTCTTATTTCCTCTGGTTTCATTATAGTTCTGAGAATTAATTCCATCTAAGTACTACTTTCGATTACGGGTATCCGGCTTTTAAAAACCTTAAAAAAGAGGCTTTTTTTAAGTTGAATAAACTAAATAAAGCAAAGCACATAATTATGTTGATATTACATCAGCACATATAACAATTTTAAGTGTTGTATTATTAGTCTCGTTCCGCCTCTAACTTTTTTTTTTATTTTACTGCCTGAGAATGACTGCCCAGACTAGGAAGTGAGTCTATAAAGCATAGATGTCACTCCCGGTCCGCGTTATTGAAGTCTTAAAAAAACTTTAACTCCAATTATCTGAGAATGGATTTATTCATAATTTGTCATGTTTAAAAGGATATCTAAACTTTCTTAGCTAAATATGCGTATGGAATTTAGCACAGAGTTGTTATGTTATGATTTTAATAAATTGTCTTGAGCATTTAAATTCCATGTAAAAATTTTGAAAATATGTTCCTGGATCTAAAAATCTCTCTCAAATATCCGCTTTTTTTTTCATTTAATTTTGTTGTAAATTTTGTGAGCAATATTTTTATAAATCCTGCAGACAAATTAATTAAAAAACATTTTGCTGCACGATAGTGAAGTGATGATATCGGACATGAGTTATTTCAATATAGAATTAAAAAAAAAAAATCAAAGTTTTCAAACTGTTTTATCTTAAAAGTAGTCTTTATGGATTTATACATTTCATGAAAAAAATTCATTAAAAAATATCTATAAATAAAGGAAATAAAATTTTGACTCCCAGCTACTCTTAAGGCTTGGTGTAAATGCAAAAGCACTTTTAACAATCAGAATATTTTACGAGAAAAAAAAATCAGTTGCAAGTTAATCTTCGTTAATGTTAACTTGTTTCGTTTAGTGCTCAGAATTTCACAATTGAGTCAGATTTAGATCAAATGTTATTACAATTATATTTGTGAATCTCTTCTAAATGAGTGTCCCAAAGAAAAAATTATGAACTGAATGAAATTAAATGGAATTTCAAGAAAATATTTGCAGTGTTTACTTGCTTTTGACGTGTAACATTTTATGTATCTTTATTAAAGGATTTAAATCTTATCGTACATCGGTATTGTCCAATGCTTATAAGAAGTTGGATACTTATTGAATAACATACTAATTCTATACTATTACTTGAAATTAGTATTCAATAATATAATGTACAATGTAAAATTTAATTCATGGAAAATGGTTCTTTTTTTACGTACACTGCATATATGTATATGTACAACGAAATATTGATATGTATTTTAAAAAAAGAACGACTAGTTATACGTCAAGTATAGTTTGTGAAATATTTTCCAACTCATTCAGAGTACTGTAAAAACTTCACATTCTAATAAGATGGTATATCTAAATAAACAATTTTAAAAACGTAAAACCCATTTCACAACCGGATTTATGATATAGGTATCAATAGTCGGAAAAATATCTCTTTTTTTTGTTCAGTCCTATATATTATCTATATATTTGTATACATATATTATTGAATAACATACTAATTCTATA
The DNA here is from genome assembly GCA_963932465.1 of Maratus speciosus. NCBI lineage: Eukaryota > Metazoa > Arthropoda > Arachnida > Araneae > Salticidae > Maratus > Maratus speciosus. The sequence continues at coordinate 200,433,668 of OZ010790.1, read as the reverse complement.
CTATTACTTGAAATTAGTATTCAATAATATAATGTACAATGTAAAATTTAATTCATGGAAAATGGTTCTTTTTTTACGTACACTGCATATATGTATATGTACAACGAAATATTGATATGTATTTAAAAAAAAGAACACTGTATGCTAAAAGTTAATTCAATTAAACGAATGAATAGCACAGTTGAAATTTTCTATTCAGCAATTTCCGTAAATGAATTAATGTACTTGAGAACTTTTGCGCAGCTCTGTGTATGATCGATATAGTTTATACTCATAATATTGTTCTTTGATATCTTTCTTACAGATGTTGTCCGCAGGGGTCATGTCTCGGACCCCTGCTGTGGCTTTTGATTGCTGATTTCTTAATAAAACTTCTCCGGTTGCTGGCTGACGACTTTACGGTTTATGCAGATGACTTTGCAGTTCTTGCATATGGTGACACCAGGACACAACTTGAAGCAGATGCCAACAACAAAATTAAACTATTTTCAGATATTTGTGAACAACTTGGCCTAACAATCTCCCAAGCGAAGACCACAACAATAATGTTTGGCCGCTTTTTACTAGAAAAACGCCACCCAATTTTCAAACTGCGGGGGCAAACCATATCAATAAAAAAGAATCTAACTTATTTAGGCCTTGTATTAGACTCAAAGCTCAATTTTAAAGATCATATTATCCATCTACGAACAAAAATACAACAATTTTGCACTGGTTTCGGTAAATTGCATTTTTTTAAATAAGGGAATAAACCCCTCCATCTTGAAAACTTGGTATAATACAGTTACCCTTCGTCAACTTCTATATGCAGCAGTAATTTGGTTTCCTCGCCTAAACTGCCATGGTATCCGGAAGGTAAAATCGATACAAAGAATGGCACTGCTCGGCATTATCAAAGTCTATCGCAGTATCTCAACTGACGCTCTGTGTGTCCTAACGGGTTTCTTACCTATTCAAATAATTTTGGCAAAAGAACTCTCTTACTACAATACTTTAAAAGGACGCAGAAATTACATCATCCAAGATACCTCATTAACCATAGATAATTTAATGACCAAGCTTCCTTCCTACAGCTTCCCAGAATAATACAAATTAAACAACTTGCAAATTTTAGAAGATACCTTTTCGGACAATAACCAACTAAATCAAGATTTAACAATTTACACAGACGGCTCCGTCACAGACTCAGGCACTGCTGCAGCCTTCACGGTTGAAAAAGACAGCTCTTTTATCTTTGAAAACTCTTTTCGACTACATAATTTAAACTCGATCTACCAAGCAGAACTATACGCTATATGTCAAGCAATAGACTGGTTTCTAACATCATCTTACTCCTCACTACTTCTATTAACGGACAGCCACTCAGCAAAAGATGCCCTAAATCTAGCCTTCCCCCGTAATCAACTTATTCATCAGATATATGCTAAATTACTAGATTATTCGCATAAAACAGTCTACATCAAATGGATCAAAGCACACGCCGGAACCAGAGGTAATGAAAGAGCCGACACCTTAGCAAAATCAACAACAACATCCACCACGTCACCAATCATCCGTTTAGTTTTTCCAGTCTCTGTGATCAAAAAAGCACTCAAGGATAAAATGTTGTCAGACTGGCAACATTATTGGACTTCATCTGATAAAGACCGATTTACTTATAAAATCTTGAATAAAGTGGATTCTGATTTTATCTGCAAAAGTCATATTATTCCATATTATGTTAGTGGACACGGCAGTTTTCCCGCCTTTATTAATAAAATAGGGAAACGAGACTCTCCATCCTGCCCATGTGGCAAGGGGATAGGAGACCCGATCCATTACCTTTTCTCAAAATGTTCATTAATGGCACATACCTTTGACTTTAAAAGAAACAAAACTGTACGTTTCAACCTTAAAAGGACCCTATTTGATCCAACAAATTATGCCAAGTTAAGAGCCAACTATAATATTTTAAACAAACATTTTTCATTTATAAAAAAAGACTTTTAACGCTCATCTGTACGATGAACTTTTTACTTCAAGTAACTTAGTTTAAATATTTTACTTTATTTCATTACATTTTTTCATATTGTTTAATAATCAGTTTGATTGTTTTGTCATTTTAATCAAGCTCTGTCATATTATCCTACTATTTATTGTTTACCTTAAATAATTCTCCTATCTTAAATTTTAAGTGTAAATACTCACTTTTTAAATGTTAAATTACTAAATAATGAGATGTAATTAAGTACCTATATTAACTTTATTTTATAACATAATTTTAACTATTAATCATCAACTATAACTGTAAAATTTCTTGGGTTTGCTCAATAGTGCAACCCATTGTGAATTACCTGTAATAATCATGTAATTTTCATTAAGCAGGTTCTTCCAGCCTGCTGGAGCTTCCGGGCTTGTTCGCAAGTACTGGAGTCTCCGCGGGGTAGTAGATATGTGTTTTACCCTCGTGGACTATTCAGCTCCTATACCGAAAGGTTGGTTGTCCACGAGTGGGTGATTAGTGATTAGTGATTAGTTTATACTCATAAAATAATGTTTAAAAAAATTCAATTTGAAAATGATTACCACAACTGAAAAAACCTCCAAGCCATTATTGTTTATAGGTTTCAATAGTTCAATTACTGTTCAATTTCTTCTGTAGTCAATTCATTTTGTGTGTCCCTGTAAATGAGCGACAAATCCCATGCTCATTTTATTCTGTAGTAAGCGCTGTGTAGCACACCTTAGTGATGTATATAAATTTCAGTATATTAGTGTAATATACTGCGATCGATTTTCCGCCATAGGCTGAAAAACAACTGAATTCTTTTGAGTGTCACTGAATATGAACCTTGAATGTACTAAAGCGTTAACCGTATTAAGTTTCAATACCTTATATGCCATAGTGATACCCAATCACATGTGTGAATTCCATGGTAATTGGACATTTAGAACTATGAGCATTTAGCATGACACATAAGAGCATTTCAACTTACGCGAGTTACATCACGGAGAAACAGACAGACAAATCGAATTCATAAACACTTTTTAACTTTGTTGGAAAGTGTTAAAAAATACATTAAACAAAAAAAAAGTCAGTTAAATCAGAGCTATTTTTCGTGAAAAACGTTTACATTTACATCTTAGTATGTTATTATTTATGTATAAATGTAAATAAAAACTTTTAATCACAAAAAGTAATTACTTCATGAACATAGCCATTATATTTTTTTATTTAAAAAGGGGAAAATCTTGGCTTATGTAAGAAAAGAATACGCAGCAAATGAAAAAAAAGTTTAAAAACGTTAAAAAAACACTTTGCTACAAACTTTCTCTTTGATGTTTCCCTGTAATTTATAGTTCTTTGCAATTACAGAACAAGAAGAAAAGAGATAAAGTGTTTTTACTCAGTTTAACAAACGAAGTGAAAATATGTGAAAGCTTTGTAGAATTAAAGATAAAAAAGGAACTGTTGTCAGGCGGATGTTTTACAGAGGAAAAGAAGCATATTTTATATAGAATTACAATCCCTTTAACACTTATCTTATTATTTAGCTTAGAGAGGGTAATAATTTTTCATGATTTTTTTTTTCTTAACTAGAATTATTTATGAAAACAACAAAAATCTACTCTAGAAGATTTTCCTTTTCTTTTACATAAATTTATTATAATTTACTATATGCAATTTATATAATGTTTATTCGGAAATAAAGTATTGCGCGCACCTTTAATGCACGTTAATATTTTTTAAAGTTCAACTTGTATGTGTTTGTTGAGAGTAATGTTCTATGTGATGTAGAAGGACAATGGTTATGGGTTTTTATAGGGCAGCTTTTAATTTGAAAATATAAAGAATCCAGAAATATTATTAGTAGTTTAATGTTAGAAATAAATTTTACAGAAAATGAAATGCAATACTTTTTCTTTAAATTCAGAAACTAATTTGCCTTAATTTAACTAAATGTTGGATTATTTGTTACACAATTTATCACGATATGCATTGTATAAATCGAAAGTATGAACGTTTATTAATTCAGTTTCTCTTGAAATTTTCTTTCAAAACATAATTGGGAGAACTTGGAGAAAGTTTAGATTGCATCGTGATAAAATACATAAGTAAGCGAATAATAATAATAATAAAATAATAAAGTGACCGTTTTTAAAATTATTTTTACTTACTTTTAAAACATGCATAGTTTATATCTCTATTGTTACTGTTGGATAAAAAAATCGCTCTGAAAGAGTACGAGAACTAATTCAGAAAAATCACGTGGTGTATTATTCATAATCTTTCTTGAAACAAGTAATATAATTATTTTTTTAAAGTCTATTCCTACTTAGGTTGAATGATAAGTATTTTATTAACAATTAAAAATTTGAATAAGAGAAACGTTTTTCTCCCATATAAAACTAAAATTAATTCATTAAATTTATTTAATGAATTAATATTTAAAAACAAAAACTGTATTAACATAAAGTGTACTCCACAACAAGTTTAAAAAATGTATTTGAACTTGAGTTCATGAATAATAAGTATTTATTAACGATTGAAAATTTGAATAAGAGAAATTCCCGCCCCCCCCCATATAAAACTAAAATTAATTAATTAAATTTAATTAACGAATTAATATTTGAAAAAGAAAACAGTATTAACATCAAGTGTCATTCACTGCAAGTTTAAAAAAATGTATTTGAACTTGAGTGAATGAATAATAAGTATTTTGTTAACGAGTGAAAATATGAATAAAATTAATTAATTAAATTTAATTAATGAATTAATGTTTTAAAAAACTGTATTAACATCAAGTGTCATCCACTACAAGATCAAAACAATGTATTTGAACTTGATTGGATGAATAATAAGTATTTTATTAACGATTGAAAATTTGAACAAGATATCTATACAGGCAGAGTGTGAACTAATTGTAGGAATTGAAAAAAAGGAAATTTGATTCTTAAACAACGTTGCTTTAAGCGATGGAAACTCTCGATTTTCTTTATCCAGAGGTATTATTTTTAAAATTGTTGTTTCTGATTCATTCTGAGTAGCGGTCTAATTAATAAAAGACATTTCGATATTTGTACACGTAGTAAAATTGTTGTAAAATAAGAAAAAAAAATGCGTAGGACAAATGATGCTGTGAAGGAGATTGGAGGAAGTCAAATTGTATTTAGAGAGAAATGTAATGACATATCAAAAGTCTAGATTGGCTACTGGGCAGTATTTCCCTTTAAAGATTCCTACCTTAAAGTAGCAGTGCAAATGAATCGCCGTTTACCTGCATTTTTCATATGAAATTCGGATTGTTTTACAACAAGTATTATAGTATCATTATTGAGTGCTAACAGGCATTTTAATCTTTGATTACAAAGCGAAAATACAAATGTTATAAGGCTTTAAGCCTGATAACCTCCCGTTTTATTTGTGGGCAAACGTTGAGGTGCTTAATGTTTTCTAAGATAGTTCGAAGATTTTATTGCACTTTATTTTAATCCCCAAATACTGTTTTATCAGTTTTTTTAATACATTTTTTTTTGTATTTAGTATGTATATTACGAAGGGCATTTATTTTATTTTCTATCAATTTGTTCTAAAATTCTGGTAATATTTACAACAGAATTACTTGGCTTTTGAATGGATAAAAAATCTATAGTTCCAATAATAAATATTTTTCTACAGTTCTCTCTTGTCATAACGGTAAATTTTATTTCCAAACCCATACAAGACGACAGTGCATATGACATCTCCCTGCTTATGATGTCAAAATTCTGTTGAATAGAACAGTAAAGTGAAGTATTCCGAAAATTAATACTAATAATTCAACGGCTAATGCGAAAATACATCGCTCATTAACAAAAATGGATAAATAACATTATCAAAAAGATGGTATTGTGGCAAAGTAAAAACAATTTGGAAATTACACGTCAACCGTGCAAATGAGGTGCATTCGTACTATAACTAGTTTTATAAATATTTTTTGCAGAGCATATTGTATTGAACGTATATTTTATTGTCCTTCATAGGTGCATATCAGTTTTATTCTGTTTGAAAGCTGTAACATCATTGAAATGCACTTGAAATAATTTTTCCTATTTGCCATAATGATACGCTAAACGTTTGACTGTAATTAAACTATACATCTGATTTCCATAAAATTTGAAATTACTCGACAAAATTTTGTAACATTTATATATTTAAAATTTCAGACCATTAGGTTGTGTAGTTTTTCTCTGTGATATGCAGGCGGGCAGACATACAGACGGACCGAAAAACGACTATAGGTGCTACGTAATTATATAATTACGAACACATCTAAAATGAGAGGGCTGCATGAGCAAAATTTGCTCTAGAAGATACATGAGGTTGATGAGCCGATGAAATTTACCGTACTTAACTTACAAGGAAAGTCTCCTTAACGGGCATATTCAAAATATTTTTTTTTTTTTAAATGCCAAATAAACTACTTATGTATGTAATAAAGGATCAGTCAAATTTAGCGGCGGAATTACAGTAGACAAATTGTTAAAAAATAAAATACTTTCGAGTGTTTGGCGCGAAAGACGAAGGCGTCACGCGATCTAGCGAGCAGCACTTTTCCTCGCCAAAAGCAAACGATTTTAATACATCTGAAAATTGCTTGTTAATTGATTTTGAGAATGCGTGTAAATAAGATTAAGAAGAGTAGTTTAATGTTAGGAATAAGTTTTACACAAAGTAATTTGCAATACTTTCTTTAAGTCAGAAACTGTTTTGCCATAATTTACCCAAACGTTCGATTATTCGTTACACAATTTATCACGATACATACATTGGTATTGCATATGTATTTTGCTTGTTGCTGCAGTTATTTAAGTTTATCACTGTAAAAATAATTTCATGTATATAAAATATTTTCATAGTGAAATATATTTTCCTATGTTTACGCGTATTCCAAAATAAAGGTCAGATGAAGAATGCTGCACTTTTCCATTTCAAAATCGGAGAAGTTTTTGTTTCCATAGCGACAAAATTTAATCGAAAGTGCTTAATTGGACTTAATTTTGCAATTGAAACAATCTTAATTAATTTTAATTTTGTTCTAATTCATAAAATTTCATAGTTAACTTTCATTATACATATATATATATATGTATATACGATAAAATTAGAGCTAAAACAAACTAAAACCGACAAAACTAAAGTTATTTAAATTAAATTTGTTTAAAAGAGTTCAACATGAAATATTTTTACCTTAAAGATTATTTGACATAAAAAAGTATTTTTCGAAATTAAATTTCTGATGATAAATCGCCCAATGACAAAATTTTCATTATTTTTTTACGGACACTCTATCGAGTTTCAGTCGATTTTTTTAAAAATATATAAATATGTCTATACTCATGAGAAGAATATTCTATAATTTTTTCACATTTTTCGGAGTATGCCCGCATTTATTCCGTATGTCCTTGTTAATTAATAATTAATTGATTAAACCTGACCTATAATGATGATGTTAAAATTCTTTTTAAAAACACGTGGTTGCCTACTGGGATCGCCAAAGTGAGAGGACTGTATGAACAAAGTTTGCACCGAGAAGTGATATAAACTTAATCCCAATGTAAATTACAGTATCTTATTTAGTTAACAATTATAAGACGAAATCAGTGCTATAATGATAATCTTAATAAGAATAAAGTCTTTAAAAAAATAAGGTTTCCTGCTGGAATCGGGATAAGTCTAGTGGCAACTCTTCAATGATTAGGACAACATTTGGATAATTATTATTCCATTAAATAAAATGTGAAACGAAAGATAAAAGGTAGAATTATGTTATTGTATTCGAAAGCGAGTATTGGCAACCGCAAAAAATAGAGGCTATCTTGGGCATCCAAGCAGTTTATTAAACAAAATGTGAAACCAATTCTGAAACGCGATTTTCAAAAATCTCTTCTTAAGAACATAGGGTTGCCTAGTTAAATGAAGTTGCAACTAATCAGAAACCTCCAAAATGTCGAACTATTTTTAATCCCTCACTTAGTCATCAATGAAAAGATGAGACCAAAATTTAATTGTCGGAATTAAATTTCTATAATAAAATATATAATGTAACTGATAAAAGTGCGATGGAAATTGTGTCAACTATCTAAGAAATCGGCTTTTTTGGGCAGCAGCTAATTTAACTCTGTATGTTCGAATATTTATCTGATAGCTATAGATTTTAGCTGTAGTTTATTTTTTCAATCAATGATCTGAAGAAATGTCCAAAAATATTTCTACCTTTCAGAGGGCTGCTAATAGTCATACCCAAAAATTCAGTAAGATACCACTTTTTCAATGGAATATCGTAAGATCTTTATTTTAGCGCTGATTTCTTCTTTTAATTAAAAAGCCTACCTACAAGGAGGTCAACTGACTTTCGGAAACAAAATTGTGCATCAAAAGGCTGATTAGTAGAATACCATAGGCAAAAACACATTGAAGTAATTTTCCACAATGTCTTAAAGATAAAAAAGAAAAAATATATATTAAAAAATCTTTCAAATAATGTTACATCCAATTGAAAATTTTTGTCGCATGAACAAGAAATTCTTCTTGATCGAGAGGTCAAGAAAAATGAATTGGACAATGTCCTATTTTGGATCAAACCCCACTCTCTCCCTTTCTCCATATTTTTCTTTTCTATTTTTCTTTATTTAATATGCTTCACCTATTTATATTACCTCTTTATTTAATATGCTGCATATTTTTAGGTAGATTTCGTAAGAAATACCCCCTATTACATTCTCCCTTATGTTGGAATTTCTGAAAAATATTTGCAGATCTACGGTGAACACGGCCTCCTAGAACACAAAACCAGGCTCAGTAGAAGGCATTATATACACACACACATACACACACACACACACACACACACACATATATATATATATATTATGGCCGGGATAACATCCACAATTCAGCACAAATCTCTTCCAAATTGATACATAAAATCAAAGAGCAGAAAATCTCGGTCAAGTTCGTTAATGGGAAAATCAGACCAAGGTAATGAAAAGAATGAGGGCAGAAAAAATATATAACTTCTTAGTGATAATACATATTCACCAAGTTTAAATGTATTACTAAAACTAGGAAAAGGAAAGAAAATTTATGTATGGCAAAGTTTTGATATCATTAAAAATGGGTTCAAGAGGCGCAAAAAATAGTTTTTTAAGAAGAAAAAAAAATCACAACTTCTTCAATTCACAAGATATCAAATCCACTTAAATTTATTATAAGTCTTCTTAACCCTATCTACAACTTTTATATTGACACGTTTTTGATACGACCAACTCTTACCGAAAAAAAAAATAATAAAAACGAAAAAAAAGGGGTGGATGGGTGAAGAAGAAAAAATTCATAACTTCGTCAGTTCACAAGTTGTCAAATCCGCTTAAATTTCTTATAAATCACGCTAATAATATATACAACTTTTATATTGACACGTTTTTGATAGGACAAAAAACGGTTGAAAAGAAAAAAATATCGTATTAACATGATTCTGATAAATCCAGCTTTTACAGAAAAGTGAAATTCAGAACTAGTTAAAAGCGACCAGATAAAATTGTTAAACTGGGTTTATTTCTAATCTTAATTTAGTTTTTGTTGGTGAAGTTAGTACTTAACTTCAAATTTTACCTATGCATGTAAGCCGATCCGGCGGGGATTTGTTTATGATAAATTTTGATATGTTCTTGATAAAATGAAATAATAATAATAATAAAATTTGTCATATATATATTTCAATTAATAAAATACAGTATTTGTTAAAATATGATTTAAAAAGCTTCTAAAATTTTTATTAACAAAAAGCTTTTACCGTATAATATTGGTGAAACATATCTACTGAACAATTAATTGAGAGTGTGAGAGAGACTTCTGACTGTTTCACGAGGAGCTGAGACATTTGCTCACATCCCCATTACATGATAAAATAGTATAAATTAAGAGGACTTCCATAACATCTTAAAGTATGATATTTTATAAAACTTTTCAACTAATTTTTCTGGGCTTAACTGCTAATTTTTTTATGTCACACGTTATTTCTTTTATCATTGCTTTTTAAAAATATATTAGTGAGATATTATTAATTTTTTTTTCTTTAAATCTTCCACATTGACTTTTCACTCAAATAATATACTGTCCAATAATTAACAGGTGAAATGCTCTATTAAAAAATATATTTGGAAAAAATATCATCTGCGCAAACGGATATTTACTCATAATTCTTAGTTTTCAAGTTCTTCAAATATTAAATATATTTGATAATATTGCATGTATATGGAACCTTAGATATTCCAAACTTAGTAATTTAATTTTTTTTACAGAATTTAAAGAGTCTATATTATTTTTTTTAAAAAAATGCGTTTCATTTTTATATCTGAAATAAACGTAATAAGTATTCTTAATATCCGAAATCAATTTCATCAAAAGCATTGGATTTATCGTGAAAAATATTAGGCTACTAATGAAATAAATTTAAATAAATTGAAATGGGGAAAAAATGTGAAATAGAAGAAAATCTTGATTTTTGATACAACGCCATGCAGACTGGTGACCTCTGTTCTGTCAACTCGATCACGGAGCTTTTCTCGTAGATACAAGAAAATATTTTAACTATATGTAACAGTATTTTAAAGATTTTTAATTTAATTTTTCTTTTTTTAGGGTTGACGGCTAATTACTACAAAGCTATTTCCTACCTTTGACATTCTACTAAACAGTATTGCGCTCTTTAAATCGGTATTACGAACGTCTGGTGGTCTCCTTGTAAGTAGTACAGTCGTGAAAAAGAGTAAACACCCCCGCTAACTCTGCAATAAACTATCGTAGAAGAAAGTTACAGGCAACAAACGGTTGGTTATAATGTCTACTTTTAAATGATGTATATAGAATTTGCTTAGGAGGCCAGCTACATATCAAAATGAACCCAAACTTTTTTTGCATAGCAATACCCAAGTTTGACACCATAAATGAATTCTACACACTTCACACAGCATAAATCCAAAATTTCATGAAATTTGTACGATTAGTTTCCGAGAAATTAATTATTTTATAATGATCCTCTTTTAAGGGCTGTAATCCAAATTGAAGTTTTGTACTCGATTTTTGAAATGCTAGAGAAGGACTGTGTTACTTCTATTAATGCATTATTTCTTACAATTATGACAATTGTACTTGCTTAATATGTTTTGCTTATATCCATCCCAAATATTTCAATAAAATGACTAAAATATATTTTTTTCAAATTATGCTTTTCTGGACAGCATAGACTTAAACCATCAGTTTGACGTTTTTTATGATAATTCGAAAACTACTCGAAAGAAAAATTTGAAATTGAGAATTCGCATAAAGCAGGATATAATAAATATAAATCTATAAAAAAAATTGCAGGTTGCAATTCATATATTTTTTCGAATATTAATTTCATAATTCACATTATATATATATTTTTTTTAATTACAAATTCAATGTTTGGTTTTTTTAGTAATATAACAAGACATAAATGTATGAAAATGTAATTTAACATTAGAAGCTCTAAATCTTGAATGTTTATAATTCAAAAAATTATCATTCAAAAGACTAGAAATTTCGTTTCGAGGCATAGTTTGAACCGAAGATTTAAAATATATTGTGAAAATTGATGTTGCCTTTGAAAACAACAAAGATTTTTCTGGTTTTGATTTGTAGATCGCCCTCTAAGCAAATTTTATAAACATCATTTAAAAGTAGACTTTATTTCCAATCGATTGGTACGAGTAACTTCCTTCTATTATAATTAGTTGCAGAGTCAATAGGAGATGATTACTTTTTTTTCCCCACGGCAGTACATGACTAAAATTCGCAGCAGGAGTGAGGTAGTCAGTTTTAACGGTGCCAGTTTAGCTTAGACAAAGCTACCACATTTACATAGTCACTATGAGAACTATATACATATTTTAATAACTTTGGGCATTATTGGATGGCTAAAAATCGCTGTAAATTACCATTTCGCCAAAAAAACTGCTGATAGCATAGAAAAAGAAACGGAAAAATATCCTCCAGGATACCTTAGATACATTTTTTTACACATGCGCAAAAAAATATTCTTTGTAGAATAGACAGATAAAACAACGTTTAAAACAGCAGAACGTCTAATCTAACTGCAGACTCGTTTTTTTACCATTCAGTGTATCACCATCAGTGCAAATAATGATGGAATTTAGGATATTTGAGGGATAGGTTTTTGACCAATAGTATTACAGGAAATTAGAGGGGATTACCAATAAAAAATTCCGAAGTAAAAAAAAAAAAAAAAGAGTGATGTAGGAAAATATTAATTCGTATTAAGAAAATCAGATTTTTAAAGAATATTTCGAACAATCTGACGCTGAAAGGAGTGCAAAGTCACAATTAACAATAGTTTTACAATTCTTTAGATATATTATGATTCAAGGTACATATGTTAAAGTATTGGCATTGGACTTAGAAACAATTTGAACTAATTTAAAGTAAGAGTTTTTGTTCATGTCCCAGAAATCTTTTGCAAAGGTACATTTGTTAGTTTTTTTTTGTTTAAGAATATATGGCCAGTGTTAATTGATCCGACATGAGATATTAAATCATATTTCGTATGTCCAAAGGTAATATAGTAAAGTCCACATATAGATTATATTGATTGCTTAGGAATTATTTATCTCAATAGTGTATATGAGTTGAGAATGAGTAGGTTTATTGGCAGGGATAAAATATTTTTTGAAATTATATTACTTACAAATTTTACCAATGAGAAAGCCGGCTTTGCGAAAATAAGTTAAGAAGAAGTTTGAGGTGAACATGAAGAACGGGAGTTCTGTAGTTTAAATAAAATAGTGTCAATAACAGAAGGGTTGAAACCTTTATAAATAACACGCGATTTAAGATATTGCATTTCATAATTATGTAAGGGGGGGGGGGGGGGTATAAGGAAAATATATATATTTTGGATTTATTAATAAGTTTTGAGATGTTTCACAGTCAAACTAAGTTATCGAACATCTTACAACAAGATAAAAGCTAAAATGAGATACATAGTCGAAAAATATCCTTCTGAACCGTTTTTTCATTCATCTAATTCACCTAATTTAATGGCATCGACCAATGATAGAATGAAATTGTAAACGTTGATCTTGAACCGTGATGACGGTAACGTTCGGATCAAACATTTTTTATAATTACATTATTCAGCTGGTACCTTAATGTAACATCTGAGCATAAATGGTACGATTAATAAAAGATTTAAAGAAAGAATTAATCGAATTAATAAAATTTAGTTGAAATGAATTAAAATGAAACAAAGTTTAGTATTCTGAAAAAAGTGAGATTTCTTTAATATAACCTAAATATTGTTGAATTTGAAAAATAAATATACTAAAATCACTATTTCAGATCTTTTGAACAGAGTATAACATAAATTTTAAAAAAGAAAGATTAAAAAAGTAAACACCCTGTGCTACTTACTTTTTGTTAATTAAAATTGGAATAAGGAATTGAACGAAAAAATAAACATATAAACAGAGCCCCTTTACTCAGGTCAACCGTGTAAAATAAAACATTTTGTGAAACGCGCAAGTTGTATAATACATATCAACTTACAGAAAAAATAATAAACTGTTTCGTTGTTTAAGTTTTAATTCAATAAATACTGCACATTTAAGCACTCATTTAACTAGCAATTTCAAAATGCATTTGTTGTCGAGGGGAAATGTAGCTCGCCAAATGGCGTGTTGCATTAGTCTTTTCGCGGCAAATATTCGAAAGTTTCTTTTTTCAGACTTTCTACTGGATTTACTTTTTCTTAATTAAAATTGGAATAAGGAATTGAACGAAAAAAAAAAAAAAACAACAACATAAAAACAGAGCCCCTTTACACAGGTCAACCGTGTAAAATAAAACAATTTATGAACTACGCCAGTAGTATAATACATATAAACTTATAGAAAAAATAATAAACTGTTTCGTTGTTTAAGTTTTATTCAATAAATAATGCACATTTAAGCAGAAATAGAAACAGAAATCACCCACTCGTGGACAGCCAACCTTGCGGTATAGGAGCTAAATGTCCACGAGGTGAAACACCCATATCCACCTTCCCATGAAACCCCCAGACACCAGACGGGCCCGGCGGCCTCAGCAGGTAGGAAGACACCCCTTCCCATTGAAATTTCAATTAAAATTGTACAATTATATCACAAGAGCTACCCAATGTTGCTTAAGCTGGGCGAGCCCAAATAAAACAATATTTTGGATTTTTAAGATATTACAGATCATCAATCAGTTATTAAAATAGGAATACTTGAAAGTAGCCAATTTAAAATTTTAATGAAAAATTAAAACAGCATTGTTAATGTTAATTAAATTTAATTAAATTAGCTAAAAATTTCTTAAAAATTTATACTAATCCATATTAGGGCCTAACAGGACTTAATAAAACAAAGTTAGTTAAGACAAAATTGATTGAAATCTGAAAAATAAGTAAATCTGAGCGAAACTTTGAATGATATTTAAATGAAATAATGGTCTTGTTAAATTTAATTATGATTCTGAGTGATGACCTGTTAAGCAAGTTTGAGATATTATTTATAATTAATTTTAAAGTTCTAGATAGCTTAATATGTTGAACAGTCTATGTATTTCACAGTTCAGTAAAGTATATGTCACATTTTTGAGTCATTATATTTTGCAGTTCAAAGTCATTATATTTCATAGTTCATGATTTTTACAGTTCTAAACACTGTAGATTTTAGTTTGAAAATAAAATTCACAGTTTGGAGATTTACTCCAAAGTTCAGGAATATAAACTTTTACAAATCAAGGTGTTATTTAATTAGGCGATATTTAATACTTTTATGAATGATCTTGATAATTAATGGGTGGCACTGTTTATAGAATCTTTTTTATGAAGGAGTAGTGTTTATTAAGAATATTGTAATTTTCATTTAGCGCTGAAAAGTTTGCTGGATCTAGTAGAATCTTCTGGAAGTTTTTTCTTAAGGTTTTGTTTTTATTAAATTTGAAATATTAGGTAGGAGAAAGCAATTCCCAAAAATATAGTGTTGTACTGTTCCTCGGCCTTTAGTGCAGGAGCATATGTCAGAATTTAATTTGCCTATTTTGTAGAGAAATGCAGGAAAACTGCCATGACCACTAATGTACTAAACTGATGATCTTGAAGTACAGATAAATTTTTTGTTAACTTGGTTAAGAATTTTATATATATCTCGTCCTTTTACTGAATGTTTCCAGATATCCTGCCAGTCTTGGACAATTTTTTCCCGTATATAATTTTTAATTACTGAATCCGGGAATTGTATATGTTGAATTTCATCATAGTGGTCGTGTTCAATTGCATTTTTTGCCAAGGCGTCTGCGCGCTCATTCCCAACTGTTCCTGTGTGAGCCTTTGTCCATACGATATTTATAGATTTCTGCGGGATTTTTTGTAGTTCTGTATAAGTATGTCTTATTATTTTGTTTCTTGGGAAGATAATTTTGAGGGCATCTAGTGAGGATCTGCTTAGGGAACCATATTTCATGTGCATACAATATTTGTCTTTCAACAGCCGTTGTGAACCACATCTTTTTTATTTTTGGATTTATTCCTTTTTGGTAATTTCCCAGGAATTTGAAACTAGTAACAAACTGAGATATTCTTTCTTTTAAATTTTCCAGATGAATTTGAAATTTTAATTTTTGATCAAAGATTATTCCTAAGTATGGTAATGATTTCTCTAGTTTGATTGTTTTATTTTTTAATTTAAAAATTGGATGTCTGTTATTTAAGAGGTTTCTTCCAAAGAGTATTGCTTTTGTTTTCTCTTGTGAAATGTTCAGATTTAATCTGTTACATATTTTTTTCAAAACTACGGATTTTTTCATTAGCATCCTTTATAAGTCGGTTCTTGAATTTCCTTTTATTAATACCACAAAGTCATCTGCATAAACCACTAATTCTGGGAACTTTTAAGTAGTTCCTTAATGATGAAGTTTGCTACTGTTAACCATAATAACGGGCCTAAACATGAACCCTACGGGCATTCCTTGAAACTACGAAGCCATTGAATGAAACTAAAGTTGTTTTCTCCGATGAATCTATCACGTATATAGTTAATTAGTAAATTTTTTAGGTATCTAGGTAGTTCTGATTCTTCGATTAGTCCCGAGATCATATTCCAGTCTATTGAATCAAAAGCTCCTTGTATGTCAAAAGCTATTAATCCTACGTATTTATTGTCTAGAGAAGTTCCATTCTTAGGTCTTTTACAGATTGTAGTGCCGTTAGTGTGCTTCTCTTCTCTCTGAAGACATGTTGTTGGTTTGCTAAGAGATTTCTATTTTCTAAATATGTTTGTGTACGTATTTTTATTATTCTCTCTAACACCTTACCCATCATTGGGAGTAAGGTTATTGGTATGTAGGAATTTGGATTTCTTGGGTCTTTATTTTTCTTCCTGAAAAATATCACT
Organism: Maratus speciosus; assembly: GCA_963932465.1. Classification (NCBI taxonomy): domain Eukaryota; kingdom Metazoa; phylum Arthropoda; class Arachnida; order Araneae; family Salticidae; genus Maratus; species Maratus speciosus. The sequence goes on along the minus strand of OZ010790.1, from coordinate 200,417,189 downwards.
ACTCCTTTCTTCCACGCCATTGGAAAATGGCCTATTTGAAGACATTTATTATAAAGGAGTAGTATCAATTTTGGATAACTTTTAGTTAGATTCTTTATGATTATAATGTCGATTCTATCATATTCTGGAGCTTTTTTAGGATTTTGCTGACTGATGACATATTTATGTTCCCTCATGTTGATTTTAATTTTGTCAAATTCTTCATTTGGAATTAGATCCCAATTAATTCTCGAGTGTATTTGCTCTGTATCTGGGTTTCCAAATTGATGATAGATTAGATTTTGTTGAATGTCAATAAATGAGTCCTCAATTGCTGAAATTTCTAGTATGGTATGTATTAAATCCGCATTTTTAGATATTTACCTTACATTATTTTAAAGGCAGTGCCATATACACTTGTGGTTTGTTGGCAGAATGAATACCATGAGTCCTCTTTAGATTTTTTGATGTTTAATTTGTATTCGGCTAGTGCCTTTTTATATTCCTTCCTGTATTGCTGATTGTCTGTGTTTCTTCGAAATCTTTTGTATAGTGCATTTAATCTACTTCGTTCAAGTTTGAGTTTGTCCGTGTACCAGTTGATATTTAGGTCTCTTTTTTGATTTTTCTTTTTTAATGTTGAGTTCATTATAATAGACATATGTTCCTGGAAATTATTTACCCATGTATCTAGATCTTCTGGAGATGATGTATCTTGAAGTGTTGTCCTTAATTCTTCTTCCTTTTTATCAAATTCTTTGTTAATTTTTTTTTAAGTTTCATATTTGGTTTTAAATCTGTATAGGTTTCGTTGGAGAGGTTCTAACTGCAATGTGAAGTTTATATATCTGTGATCACTGAGTGATGGAAAATTCACTTCTACTGACCAAGAATCAAGAAGGTCCTTCGTACTTAATCCACATAATGTTAGGTACGTATTACCCTTCTTCTTGCCTAAGATGAAGGTGTTTTCTGCTTGTGGGCCGTTGACTATTGTTAAATCTCGATATTCAAGATAATCTAGTAGGATTTCACCTCTTGCGTTGTTTCTGCTATAGCCCCATGCTCTCAGGTTGACGTTAAAATTGCCTCCCAATACTAAGTTAGTACAATTATGAATGGTCCTTGACCAGTCGTCGAAATCTTTAGCTAGATCTCCCTTTGGCTTGGAGTATTGCGAGGCAAATTTAAAATTATCTGACTTCGTTGTTAAATTTATAAATACACTGTTATCTGTTTGTAGGATTTTGTTATGTACAAATAAAAGCTTGGCGATAATTATTACGGCTGTATTTAATGTTGATTGATATAAAGCCCAAGAAATCGGAAGACCGTAACAGAATTTTTGCTTCTGTGGTGATCCTGGATTAGTGCTATGTCGATATTATTCCGGTTCATTTATTTAATTAGTTGAAAGTTTGCTGCACGGCAATTATTTAAGTTTATTTGAGTTACTTTTATGTTTTGTTGATGTAAAGGTGCACCACCAAAGAAGTAAGTTGATTGCATTGATGGAGTTTGATTTTGATTGTGGGTGCCTCTAGCTATTTTAATCTATGTGCTTGAATCAACCTTTTCGCCTCTATCGGCTGTGGGGAGGCTGTCCCTCCATTTTTCTGAATGATGAGTTGATATAAACATCTCTATATTTGACTGTTCTTTTATCTGTTGTTTCGTAGTTCTTACTATACTCTCTTCTTCTGGTATTTTCTTCTACTTGTCTACTTCTTTCATTATCCCTTTCCCTTGGGTCTTCAGTTGATGGTCTTTGATATCTGTTATCAATAAAGTACTTACGACTATTTTTTGAAAGAAAATTTTGGGTTTGTGGTTTTGACTTATAATAGCCTTGTAGGCGTCTTCCTTTTTCATATTGAAAAATTGGGCATTGGGGTGAGTACGCCGGGTGATTAAAATGTTTCTTGTTATATCCTAAGCAATTTATGCATTTCATTATATTTTCTTCACACTCGTTTGTTGGATGTTCACTGAGCAATTCGCACACCGTGATCTGAATTCACATTGTGATTTGGTGTGGTTGCTTAATTCTTGGCAGTTTGTGCATCTCAGCACTCGTATGTAGAATTCAGCCTTGATTAGTTCGTAAAATAATTTCATTTTTCCTGTTTTGACAATTTTCCTGCATTCACCAGCCGGTGCTTCTATTATCCCTTTATTGAATGTTGAATTGGGGATTTTTAAAGATTTAAAGAATGTGAATGAATTTAAGTACTTCCTTTTAGATAGTTCTTCTTCCAGTTCCTCCTTTGTGAATTCTTTGTTTATTCTCAGTAGAATTATTTTCATCTTCCGTTCCTCTGGGTTGATTATTTAAAAGTCTTTTGAATTGTTCTTAAGTAACTCTGAAATCGTTTCTACTTCTTTTTCTGAGGTTTTTAGCTCTATGTTGTTGTTTTTTGTACGTCTTATATTTTTAATTTCCAGTTGCTTGTCTTTCTTTTTGGCTTCTTCTCTGATTATTTTTGTGACTTGTGATACTTCGATAGATTTATTCGGAACTATAATTAATTTTTTTAGGTTTTTGTACTACTGGCTTGACTTCTTGAGTCGTCTTTATTTTTTGGATACATAATGTCTTCAACATTTCGTTGAGTTATTGGTTCTGTTCTTGAAATTGTTTGTTTAATTTTCCTATTAACTGTTTTCTGAGTAGGTCTATGCCCCACCAGTGGCCGAGAGGTTCTGCTCTCGAAGCTGGTAGACGGGAGGTGCTGGGTTCGATCCCAATCGCGCCCGTCGGCCTAATCGTTCGGAGTTTTCGTGGTTTTCTTCGAACCTTGGTTCTCCAAGCGTTAATACGGGTTTGGTTCCCTTAGAAAGACCTCCACGGAAGGCACTCCCCCCTTAGGGCCTATATCCCACGTGTAGATAATTGGCCGACATAAATACAACCAACTGAGTAGGTCTATATGATTGTCTTGAATTTCATAATTAAATACTTGCATTTGATCTATTTGTGATTCACAGTAGTGTTGTAATCTTTTCAGTTTACCGTGCATTTCTGTTTGATATTGTTCTTGATATGTTTGGAATGTTGTGTATTTACTTTTTGAGTTTCTAACTTTTTCTAGTTCATTTGTAATTTTGTTATGATAAGTTGTCAAGGTTTCTGTTAAGTCTTGCGTAATTCCATATATTGTCTTTATTGTTGCTGTTATTTCGATCGTTAATTTTTGTATATCTATTTGTGTAGAGGGTTGTATCTTGGCAGAAGAAGTATTTTGTTTTTTGAAGAGTCTTAAGAAATTTATAACATCTTTATCAGACCAGGTTTTCCGCCCATGTCTGATGAAATCCTGTTCTAAGAGCTTCAGACCTCTTGTTCGAGAAGTCTCTTCTTTTGATTCTAATTCTTCTTCATCGTCCCCACTATATGTAGAGAGTAGCGAATATTCATTCATGTATTCCGTCTGTGTGAATTCATTTTTTGTTTTTTTTTCGCTTTCTTGTTCCTTTAAATCTTTCAAATATTCTTCTATTTGATCTTTTTTAAAAGATTATTCTTTTTCTTTGGTTTCTAGTTCTTCCTTTTTTTCTTTCAGCTGCTGGCCTAACTCTTCTAATTTACGATTTTTGGTTTTTAAATCTTTTTCCAATTTTTTATATTTTTCTTCCAGTTGACTCATTTTCTATTTTGCGTAATAGCTTCCTGTTCTTAAAGTATGGATAATGTTTGGAGTAGATTCAATTATTATAACTTCCTTTTCTATCAATGAGTTAGATGTATTCCTCTCTATATCAAGATCAGTTGGTTGAGCCAGTTTTACCTTTTCTATTTCTCTGCTTAATTGTTCACATTCATGTGTTATGAATCTGTTTCTAAGTTCTTCTTGAAATTCGATCTTTAGTTTCTGAAAAGCTTCTTCTTCATCCGTTTGACGTTTCTTGTAATGGTCAGCAATTTGAGAAAGGCACAGGAGCAGCGGGTCCTCTTCCGTTGATTGGTCGCCTTGTTCTAATTGATCTTCATCTTTTTCATCTATTATTATCTTGTCTTGTTGACATGACAATGCTTTTATTTTTTGCTCCAGGGCACTTTGGTAGTTCTTTGCTTCGTTGTCACTTCCACTTGCCTTTCTGAGGTAGAACCTCTCCATTAAATCGTAAAGTTGGAAGATGCTGACTTCGTATTTCTGCACTTCCTCATATTTGTATAGAGACCTCCCTCTTGATGGTGGGAGGGGGCGTCCGTAATTTTTTCCCGACATTTTAAAATTTTACCTACTTTTTCTCAGCGGGTAACTTTGATTCTATTAAACTTTTATCACAAAGTATTAATTCTTAGAATTTGTAAGACTTTACAATAGAAAATGAAAATGAAATATAAAATGAAAATAACTATTTATATTAGGATGAGGATTCACCAGCCGTCCACCATATATCATTGAAAGAAAGGTAGTAAGGAAAGAAAAAAGCAAAAACCAATGGTCTAGACCATTGAAAATGACTAAGAAAAATCAATTTGGAATAATAGACAAATTGGAATATAAAAATAAATTAAATGAAAACAAATAAATGATAGGAAAAAAAATTATGCCAATGAAAAATAAAAATGAAAAATAATATGGGAGATATGTCGCCACGACTTCCCATGCTCACTGTTACTGCTCAGCCAGAAGCTGGCTAATAAGATGACTTAAGGTACTTATGAATTTAAAGAATGAAATTTTTATGAATTAGTACAGAATAATAATAAATTGTTCTTAATAAAAGTAATGATAATATATAAAATATGCAATTTATATACATTGTATACAAGAAATAGTGATTAATACTGTGAGTTAATATTATTATTTACAATATACAATTTATTTCTTAACGTGCCACAATTAACACTTTACTAAAATGTATTTAGTTCTCAGCCAACTTCAGGAAGATCACAATTTTAGGCTCACTAGTTGTAGTTAATTAGACCCCTATATCACAGAGTTATAAATATACTAATTCAATAAATAAATAATTGTATAATAATTATATATATTAAACCATAGCGTTAGAGAAGGCAAGAGGTCGGTGGTCGAGTACTGTTTATGCAAAACTATGAAATGTCCAGTTTGAAGTTCAGAATTCTAGTAAAATATGATTTAAATTACTTACCTCTTTAAACGTGAAAAGTCCATGTTGCACTTATTGAAGATCTCCATTGTAGCCATTCACATGGTCTTTTTATTGAAGTGAGCTTGTATTCTGATTTCCGAATGAAAAATCTTCTAATTTTTTAGAAATTCGGAGAAATTACACGCTAATTAAGAAAATTGAGGGGAGGAGGGGGTGGGAAATAGGAGGAGAGGGGGAGACAAATCAAACTCATGAAGTCCTTCAATTTGATGGGTCACATGGTAGGTCTATGTGGATTAGTTGGAAAAAAGCCAATGTTAACCCTTATAGGGACCACACCCGACTATGTCAAAAATGGGATGTACTCACTTAAAACGATGATAAAAGTTGATTCCCGTCTAAGAAAAGATTTAGAAAAAAGGATAAATACTAGCTGATCCCCTAAATGCCCCTTATCTTTGCCCCCATGGGTTTAGCAAAAAACCAGTTGCATGCCTAGAAACCTCGCGAAAAATCTCCATAGAAGGAAACTTTTCTAAGTCTCGACATCATATTTATAATGCTACAAATTACCGAGTTATTGAGTTTTTAATGTTAATTTTGGGTAAAAAGGGCCATAACATCTCGGATATAACCCGTAGGGTTAGATAAGCATAAAATTCAGTTCGCATTTTAAAAGACTTTTAAAATAAGGTGTAATTTATGTGGGTAAACTTATAACTTGAATTTTTTAATAAAACCGGCCATGGCTATTTGCGCATGCCTTGTAACGCTTAACTAAACTAATTTTCAGTTCTTATAATTCATAACCTTTATTTTAAGGTATTATATGTTGAGGTTATAACAGTAATTTGATTTTTTACGTTGCAATGGAGAATCTCAGTATTAAATTTAATCAGAAACAAAATGGCGGAGTTTATAACAGAAACAAAATGGCTGTTCCATCTATCTAGCTTTCAGCACTAGTTTTATAACCTTTTTGGCTATATACCCCTGATGAGATCCATAACTTCTAGTTTAATATGCTTAAAAACTTAAAAATTTATTCGAGAAACAAACTGGCTGTCATCTTATTAAGAAACAATATGGCGGGTTTATATATAACTATATATACTTTATTTATGATTATACCCTATGCCAGAGCAACCCACGGGCGTCACAATGTTAATTAATAAGACACTACTATAATTAAATGAATTATCATTAAAAGAAATAAAATGGCGGCCCGAAAAAAGAGAACTTAAAATGAGTTGATGTCTACTTTTAACCGTAGCACACCCCTTGAGACTCAAAAGAAGCTTAGAAAGATCAAAACTTTACATTGCTGAAATATCTGGTATTGCTACCATTAATGTAAATCTCTATTGAGAAATTCCCATTGAAATACAATGGGTACTCTATTTCTCTTGCAGGGCCTTAAAGGGCCAACTGGATATATCCAAAAACCCTACATGACCCCCCAAGACCTGAAGAAAGACGATTGTAGTGAGAAAATCCCTCTTAGAAGAAACTGGCTTTATATTAATAAGTTTAACTGCTAAAGTTTATTTCTAGTGAGGCTCGGAAACGGATAATACCTGATCTGTTTATAATTTAAACCAATCAGGAGCCTTTGACGACAACGTTAACTACTCTGACATAAGGGTAGACCAGCTAAGAAAAACCAAAATCTAATCTCAAAATACAACTAAATATTTAATTTCAGTGAAAATCCAATGAATTCAAGCGAGAAACCACCAACCTCTCAATCCCGAAAGAATAAAATTTTTCAATTTTCAAACACAAATTAAAAATACTTAGCGACATAGGAGGTTGATAAAAATTATACCGCTACAAAGCTTAGACTTTTATAAATGTAATACATTAATGATTAGAAAAAGTGGTTCAAAAAGTGTTTGAAAAAGTACACAAAACTCGTAACGTTATGGGAAATGGGGTATGATCAAAAATTTTCATGACACTTTTCAAGAATTTTTTAAAAATATAAAAACACTATACAGAAAGATAACACTTATAATGAAAGAAAGCATATACTTTATAGTACCCGAATCTGGTATTAGTTTTTGAAAATAGCACATTTAAGCACTCATTTAACTAGCAATTTAAAAATGCATTTGTTAGCGAGGGGAAATGTAGCTCGCCAAATGACATGTCGTATTAGTCTTTTCGCGCCAAATATTCGAAAGGTTTTTTTTCAGTCTTTCTACTGGAATTACGCCGTTAAATTTGACTGATCCTTTATTACATACATAAATAATTTCATTTGCATTTTTTTTTTTCAAAATGTTCTGAGTTATTGCATAAAGGAAACCTTTCTTGTTAGATCTAATGTTAGCTTAAATAAGCGACCTGTGTTCATGATGTGTCTGGATACAGAGGTTCCTAATACTGTCTTGGCAACAAAATAATTGCATGATTGATAAATAAAATCCACTATTAAAATAAACTCATGCACATAATTTATATACCAAATTCATATAATTTTAAGTTCGCTTAACATTTACATATGTAATATTAACCATTTAGTATATTTTTCTCTGGAACAAATTGACATACACCAACCATTTTTAAATATAAACAATTAAGATACTATTCATAATGTGAATTTCGTAATTTTCAGTAAAATTGAACGACTGGATACAATAGAAAATATTTTTATAAAGCAGAAACTAAAGAAAAATAACTTAATTTAACTGTGGATGTCTGTACATAAAGTCTGCATTAAATTTTATCGGTCTAATTTATGATGGATTTGAAATCAAGATTTTTCAGAAGTCTCTGAAACATAAGCGGGAAACAAAGTGTTGAAAAAACTAAATTACGAATAAGAACATTTTTTTTTTTTCAAATAAAATGTTTCGCGATCGTATTGAATTCTTATGAGAATATCGATATATACCTGTTTTTACCCCTATAGAAACTAGTAGCTATAATAGATAATAATTTAATATATAAACACATTTTTTAGAAACATTAACATTATAATTATGGTTGTTTTAAGTACACTGTAAAAAAATCTCTAACTCTAAAGATGTAAAGTGATAGAAATCCGTACACTTACTAAACTTTTATGTGTACACTCTACAAAAAAAGATCTACAAAACTATTTTTTGTAAAGCTACAGAAATCTGTAGTTTACTAAATTACTGTAATTTACTAAAATTACAGTAACAATACTAAAATTTTATTTGTAACCCGGGTTCCAGTTACATAAAAAGTTCTAGGAGTCCCAGATTCCTAAAAATGTCTTCGAAACCTTACAGATTGTTTGACTTACGGTGCAAAAGTGTATCTCTTACATGAATTTTGTTGTTGCTGTTAAATAAAAAGTTCTAGGAATCCCAGTTTCCTAAAAAAATTCTCAGTAACCTTGTAGATTTTTTTTTTACAGTGCATCAATAAGGGGTCATTCATCTTTATAAGACACAAATTGTACCATAAAATCTAGCTACGACTTATTTTTCAGCAGATATTGTTAATAATGTCAGTTCGAAACACAGGTTAAGAATAATTGGAAGGAAAAGAATATATTTGTAGGTTATAAGATCCTTAATGATTTAATGCATTCTGTTGATTTTTAAAACATCAATCCTGAAAATGTTAAATCAAATTTTAAATTAAAAGAAAAACATACTAAGGTTAATTTTGAAATATGTTTCTATCAAATCGCTTTAATTAAAAAAGAAAGAAATATAGCTTACCAAACGTAAAAATATATACCGTTTATAACAATTATCTCAAAGTCAATAATTTACTGTAATTTAATGAATAAAGTTGCTTCAAAATACGTTTATGTCGCTTAGAAGAATTGAATTATCGAGTACATAATAAAAATCTTTCGCCTGACATCCAGCTTAAAATATGTAAAATCATTTTATTTAACCTTTATATTACTAAAGCAGATAAATTTATTATTCTCTTGCTCTTAACAAAAATTTAATCATGTGAAAAAATCATTAGTGCATTTTAAAAAAGACATAATTATTTTGTGCAATTATACACATCATTGAGTATTTTAATTACAAGTAATTGTAGAGTAATTTTAAATGACAATTTTCAAAATTAGAATGAAGCATGCTTGTGAAACATATTCAAATTGTTTTGCGATTTATCCTTATTTTATTTCCAGCGATAGCTGTTTTAGAATACTTCTTATTATTTATTAAGTATTTTAATGGGGTTAAATAGAAAAATGAGTTAAAAATGTAATTATATAAATAACTTAATAATATAAGTTAGTACCAGTGTTTATTGTTTATATATTTTTCGTTTCTTTATTAATATGTTTCAGTGCTTATTAGTACGCTTATTTTTACCGAGATGAATACCTCGATTTTTAAATTATAAAAAACAGACTGTTTTTGTTTCAAAAGATGAAAAATCTACTAAATAAAACAAAACTCAAATAGAATTTTTGCAATCAATATTAAAATCTAATTCAGCTCGAAAAAGGAAAACACACACAGCTCATACCCGTTTAACCAAATATTAATGCGTAAGTAATCATATATAGAGCTCAATGTATCCATATGATTTGATGTTGCATTGCATATCAATTTACATTTATTTTATGCTTTTATCTTTGTATAGTAAAATACAGTTTAGATAACAAACAAATAATACAAAGGAAAACGATTATTAGAAATACTGAGCTACAGACTTCAAAACCTTTCAGCACTTTTGGGCCACCCTATATATGATTTTTTAAATTAAAATATCATGATCTGAAGAATGCACATCACATTATATACTAAAGTTTTTTAAGCTCGAAAATACATAATACAATTAAAAACATATTTTATTATTTATCACTCATAGACGTTAGCGTGGCTAAATTATTTTGTGCGGCTCTGTAAAATTGTTTTTATTGTTACATGCTCAGTTTTCTATGGGAAAGGGATTATTGCACACCTCAGTAACCGTAATTAATTTCATTGTAATAGAAATGGCACAGTATTTCAAAGCTTACTTCGCCCAACAACAGCTTCTACAGACAGTAATGATATCAATTGCATTTGGGAGTCACTGTAAATAGGCAATAGATGCTACACACACCATTTTAGATACGAACCAGTTTGTAATGAATGTAAACATCACATATGTTCTTTATGTTTAAAAAATGTAACATCGCTAAAATATATTTTTAATAATGGTACTATATTTACCATAAAATATATGAATTATTTTAAGTATTCCTGCAAACAAACGAATAATCGATATTGTACCACATCTATACAGCTAATGTGGTGTTCGTCACAGACAAATCTTTTAAATGGTACCATGATCTGTTTTTTTCTGAAGTTATGACTAAAAAGATAGAAATACATGAAAAAAAAAAGATCTTTTCGAAAAACTCAGACATGCACTATTTCGCTTTGGCGTAAACGTGGTCGCCACTCCTCCTGCAAACCTGAAAGATCTGATTAGTGCCAAAGTGGACCCGATCCCGAGGGATGAAGTTTCTGGGGTATATGTAATTCCAGTGAAAACTGAAGATATTTATCTCGAATACATAGGCATGACTTCACGTTAAAGTTCGTATTAAAGAACATTTGAGAGATTTGAAGTATAACCGACCTACAACAGCCCTGTCAAGACTTAACAAGAAGCAGAATATACAAGCTAATTTCGAAAACGCAAAAATTATATATCCCTCAAAGAATTATCATGATTTAATTATCCGCGAATCAATAGAAATTATTACTAAAGAAAATACAGTTTGTAATGACGTTTTATCCTACAATATACCCAGAATTTGTCTCAGTTTGCTTAAAGAAAGGAAAAACAAGTAATCTTCCACTTCCCTATATCCATGTTTTATTTTATTTATTTTCCCAACGTTTCCGAATCTATAAATTAACTCCCACTTTCACTCCTTTCGTCACCATCTACGTGGATTTTGAAAATTAGGCCTTCAATCAATAACTGTTGTATTTCTTATATTCCTCCGAAGAAGACTATGTTTTAGAGTTGAAAGTATACTAAGGTACTAAAATAATTTAACATTTTTAAATACTGTGTCATCTTTTAAGTAATTTTGCACTTAGTGTAAGTTTAACTTTAACTTTTAAAGATGAATTAAGCATTTCTACTTATTTATTTACTGATTATTACAGTTTTTAATTTATTTATGTAAAAGAAACATCCATGCAATAAATCGGAAAAAAATAATTAAACACACGTAATACTTTAGTAATTGTATGCAATGTTTCACGGCATATATTTCTTTAAAAGAAATTAAAATTGTCAAATTTTGCTGCATTGAATTTTTAATGTTAAAGATGTTATAATATGACTTATGAATTATGAAATTAATATTTGAAAAAAATTATGTAAATTTCAACCTACATTTTTTTGATAGATTTACATTTATTATGTCGTGTTTTATGCGAATTCTCAATTTAAAATTTTTCTTCTAGGTAATTTTCAAATTATGATTAAAAAACATCATAATGGTGGTTTAAGAGGCAGTCTATGATGTGCAGAAAAAAATAAATTGAAAAAAAAATATTTTACTAATTTTATTGAAGCATTTAGCCTGTCAATAGTCGTAGCATATGAAGCGAGTGAAATGGTCATATTGGCAAGGAATGATACATTAATAGATGTGACATACTCATTCTGTAGCATTTCAACAAGCGAGTATCGAACTTCAATTAGAATACAACCCATAAAAAATGCTCATCTTAAATTTATTAATTTACCTGAAACTAATCGTACGCATTTCATGAAAATAAGTGTTTGGTCTATTTGAAGAGTGTAGAATTTATGTATGGTGAAAAACTTGGTTATTGCTATAGATAAAATCAAAGTTTGATATTGTTTTGTTATGTAGATGCCCCTAAGCAAATTTTATGTACACCATTTAAAAGTAGTCTTTAGTTCGTGTCGTTTAGTACCAGTATTGTTATTCTACAATAATTTGTTGCAGAGTTAGTAGGGGTGTTCCCTTTTGTTTTCATACAACTGCGCGTCAACACAGGTGCTACCAGTAACTGCTAGGAGTTCTACAGAATGGACCCAACGTCTCTCTTCGCAAATGGGAATCAGCCACAACAGTGTCAAACACATTTTTGGGCTAATAAATGTCACCCATACAGGCCATGATACCATTTGTACCAAAAAAAATAAACACTAGTCACTGTTTTCACCAGTTTAATGAAGATTTATGACTCATCCTGTATAATGAATGTATTGTTGTGTAACTGATTTCTTTTTCAACCAAAAATCATAAACTTTACCAACTTAATACAGTATGGATAGCGTATCAGATATCTCCTGAATAAGACTTCATTAAATATCAATCAAATTCTTGTCACGTTTAGAAAAATAATCGAAATAGATTTTGTTAAACTTTTCGGGTTTGTATGAGGAATAGAATATCGGTGCTTATTAATCGTGCAACCTTTCCATAGGCATGCAAATGGAAGGTTTGGATAAAGATAAAAATGATGGGATATTTGATGTGCAAAAAAATGCAATTGAGTATAATACATTTGTAATCTAAAACTCCATAGACCTTTGCAATTTTAAATCACTTAACACCTAAAATCACCGTTTAAAAGGACGTTTCCAGTTTCAAACAAAAAATAAGCATGTTTGCACCAGTGAGAATAACTTCTTTTTTTAACGGAAAAAAATTACTTGAATTTATAGAACTTCAACATTTTTAATTCATCGCATCATTGGTAACCTCATGCCAAAAGTGTGAAATATTTAGGGTGGTGAATATGGTAGTATTCTCAAAAGAAAAATGGTTTTATCACCACGAAGGGATAAAATTTGAAATTATTGCATTAAAAGACCCTATAATAAATTATGCCTTACATCCAAATTTTCTTTAAAGGCAACAGTTCCAACATATTTTAATGGGAATTAAATGAATTGACGATTACTATTCAAAAATAGTGGCAGCTAGTAACCCATAGGTTTCACCGATTAGATAAGGCCATGTTTACTATTCAGAAATAGGGCTAAGAAACTTCTGGTGCTTCCCGCGTTTTTGTTTGAGGGTTGTTCCTTTCTATTCTTATAATTTATAAAATTTACTCACCGTCTAAAAATAAGCTTTTTCTTTATTAATTTCTCGAATATTCGCGAAAAAAAATATTAAAGAAAATTCCGAAGTGTTTGTGTAAATACCAAAGTTTTACAAGCCAAACTATGGAATATGGCACATTCGCTACTATGACGCAATGAACCTGGGAAAAGTACAACGTTTTAAAAGTCAAATTATCCAATACGATGCACAGTGGAATGTTTTGATGATCTAGATGGACAAAATTCATTTTTCCGATTATCTCGGAATTCGACAAAACCGCGTGTACTGGTAACTGAGTGTCTGTATTTTCGAGACCCGTTCGAGATTTCTCAAAAAAAAATCTGAGGGGGAGTTTCAAAAGTTGCACTAGCTTCCCCTAAATTTCAAAGCACGTCGTGATTATTCTGTTTTATTTGAAAGCACAAGTTTGCAGAACATATGTCACAGGTTTATTAAGGTCAGATTTAACCCATTTTTGTTTGAAAATAAGGGTAAATACATTAAATCCGCTTAACTGCTTTTTTCAAAGGTAGTAATTCTTGATGTTGTTTGCAAATTTTTTCTTGAGTTTTAACATATTAAGCTGCAATATTTAGCAATAAGCATTTTTTTAAATCAGAGGGCAGTTCCTAAATTATTAAATTAAAAAAAAAAAAAAAAAAAAAAAAAAAAAAAAAAAAAAACTCCTGCAGATGTCTGCACTGCAGCTTATTCAGATTTTATTAATAAACAAGCATCATATTGCAGTGCATTCATGTATGTTTAGTTCAAAACTTGCTAGTCAAACTTAAAACTCCTTTAATTATCCGATTGAGCCGAAACAATGACAACATGTGTAATTTGAGTGACAATACAATATTATTATAATTTAAAGAAAGTAGAAGTTCATTTAGAATACTGTTTCTACAGGGCTTCACACAAATTTAGATTAAAACTTGCAAGTTATTTTTAAACCAATTTAAATAATCTGATTGAGATGAAACTTTGCATAGGATATGTAGTTCTTTTGACAGTGTAATATTATTATAATTTGTGGGACGTAACAGTTACACCTTTTTTACAGTGCCACATAAAAGAGTATTTCAAATATTGCAAGACAATTTTAAACCACTTTCAATTCTCTGATTGAGTTGAAACTTTGCCTACATGTGTTTTTCCGATGACAATTCTATTAAATTATAATTTGACGAACGTATAAATTATGCATTTGTTACAGGGCCACACAAAAGATCACGGAAAGATTGTTGCTAAAAGCAGAAAATTTAATTAAATTTGAAAAAAATAACTATAGGTTTTTGATGTACATAATAGCATTTTTAAAATTGAAAAAAAAGTGTGTAGTAGTTGTATTTCTTTTACAGACACACAAAAAAATTTCGGAAACATCTCCATATGTATGCAGAAACTTTATTTCAAATTTACTAAAATTTATATAGGTTATTTATTCGCACAACAGCATTTTTTGAATCGAAGATAATTTTTGTAACATTTACACGTTTTACAGGGCCCCACAAAACATTATTTTTTTACATGATTTTATTTAAAAAAAATTATTTTTCAAGATGACTACACAAATTTCTCGAGCAATTCTGAGTAGACAAAAAATCAAAAAAGAAATTAATGTTAACTTGTATGTGTGCATTAAATGGTTTTTTACTTAGTCGTAAAATAAGCATGTTTAACGCATTATTTGTAATGCATTATACAGAGTGCCCACTAAAGTCCTTCCCACGCTCTATATTGCCGAACGGTTGCAGTTATAGTCATAAAAGTGGTGTCTAAGTATAGTAAAGTGGCTATGCGCTTCCAGATGAGACCGCTTCCAGCGCCACTCGATGCAAAATAGCCGAGTTAGTATTCTTATCTCAAAAACGAGATTCATATTCAGAACGAGATTCATTTAGCATTCATGTTCTCAATGTGTCGTCATTCACTTTTATCCCATATTTCGAACCGTTTTCGCGATAAGAACGCTGACGCCACCATTTTGCACCAGGTGGCGCTATAAGCGGTCTCATCTAGTAGCGCATAGCCTCTTTACTATACCTAGACACCACGTTTATATATACAGATGCAGTCGTTCGTTAGTTAAGAGGGTGGGGACGAACTTTAGTGGGCACCCTGTATTTTTATTTTAAGACATTGTTGTTAAATAACCAAGTATTTATTACTGTTTGAGTATTTTATTAGTGATGCATTAAAAAAACCCAGCTAAAACTAAATAAACTTCAACGAAATAATTTTGTCCACCTAGATTGTCAAAACGTCCCACTGTGCGACGCATTCGCTACTTTGGAACAACGAACCTGGTAAAAGTAAAAAAAAAAAAATTACAAGTCAAAGTATCCAATATGGCGAATTCGCTACTTTGAAACAACAAATGCAGAGAAATGTACAAAAAAAAAAAAAAAAAAAGCATTTCATAGTATGCAGTGTGATATTTGGCGAATACAATTATCCAAATGATTATTCTTGATAGCACTTAAATAAGATTTAAAACTACTCAGGAAAAATATAACAATTATCTGTTTCCACCTGGTGCTGATTTTGAATTTTGAATCCATAATTAAAACAGTTTTTTTGCTCTCCTAAAAAGTAACTATAATTCCAGACTACAGATAAAGATAAATTATCTTTTTAATTATGTGATAATTTGGGAAAAAGTATAACTGTAGCTCTAAAACTGCTTAAGATGTTAAAATTTACTTTAAAGAAGTTTCAAAATATGAAAAAAAAAAATTAAGACTAAATTTAAGAATTTATAAAAAATTAAATTACAGGAGAAAAGTTACGCTATATATATAATGCAGTATATTTTTCTTGAAATTGAAAGAATAAAGAATTGAAAGTCGTTCGCCTCCAACGGAAAACAAAGTCAAATTTTGACTATTACAAAAATAAAATAAATGCAACAGTGGAAGGAAAAGGGAGCATGTGAACGATATCAATTCCATTCCATTAACATGAAATAGAAATCTTTCAGAAAAAAGTCAATAGTTGCTAGGATTATTATAAACTATTTACAATTTTTTATCTGATGTCAATTAGATAAAATGGTTGTTTTTCAGACGTGTCCCTGTTCTCTTTCTTGTGAACTGATCTTAGAAACGTCTCTTAGAAACGTCTTTACAGATATGACGGGCATTTTTGACCCAGAGAATCTTTTTGAGAATGTCAACAAGGTTCTCTGTGTGAAAAAGGTCCGCCAGATTAATGTAGGGGAGATCAATTGGCAACTTGCGTCAAAGATTTCTGGCTCTAATCCAGCTCTGGACATTTACTCAGTAGTAAAATTACAAATTGAATGATTTATTGACAAGATAGAATAATTATGTTTTCAATCAATATAAGGTCAATCTGCCTAAATGAGACACGATTCCTCGTAGTTTTGTCGCATTTAGGGTATATTTGGGATTTTATTATATAAATGTATATTTTATTAAGCAACAAATTACTGAATACTGTACCTTTAGTTTAAAACTAACTTGTTTTGTAGAAATTTAACAATTATCTGTAGTATGAAACCACAATATAGGATTGCCGCATTTAGGTCATTTTTGTCGCATTTATGGCAGCTAAAACCTAAATGAGACGTTCATAGTGCTAAATGTGATAATGCATTTTATACATGATAATTCATCTGAAAAAGTTCATTTAACGATTAAAAGCTGTGATAGAAAATTGCTACATTACAACCTGCGAAATCATTCGATTGAAAGATGAATAAAATGCGCTATTAACTCATAAAATGTTGTTTTGCACTAAACTGTTTGTACTGCACTATTTCTAATAAAATTTCGATTTTTCAAACATTTCAAACAATAGTACTAGGCTCCAAATAAAGCAAAATTTCGCTGACTCAATAGTTAAACTGGAAACTACAAGTTAAACTGTGAAAATTTAAATAAAAGCAGCTCTAACAGCCGTTATGGGTTGACTGTAATGATTTTTTGAATTAATTAACCCTTTAACTGCTGGACAGGAATTGTTGCATAACTACTGTGATTGGTCTCCGAGATCACTTGATTAAAAGATGAATGAAAGCGTCTATTAACTCACAGAGTACTGTTTCTGTACTAAAATTTAAGTACATGACTATTATAATTAAACTTTTCAATATTATTTTTCAAATGTTTATCACGGCGCAGCACCGTGCTGTTTGTCAATTTTACTCTGCTAATATGC
Source organism: Maratus speciosus (assembly GCA_963932465.1). Lineage (NCBI taxonomy): Eukaryota > Metazoa > Arthropoda > Arachnida > Araneae > Salticidae > Maratus > Maratus speciosus. The sequence goes on along the minus strand of OZ010790.1, from coordinate 200,399,905 downwards.
AAAAGTTATTTAAATGCTGCGTATAATGCCTAATATAAATAACCCTCAAATAAATAAATGCGTTCCTAATACTAAAAAAAAAAAAAAAAAAAAAAAAAAAAAAAAAAAAAAAAAAAAAAAACTCACCCCTCTTTGCCAAGGAACTATGGCCATAACTACAATTAAATGGTTGTCGCAGAAAACATCGTTTAAAATTCGCGAAATTCGTGCGTCAGTATTAACTCATAATTTATACACCAGTGCGAGTTGGATTTCCGTAACTTCAACTCCGCATAATTTTGCTGACAATCTGGTGATAATGAACTATAACTGCATGATCCATATACGAAATTTAATAAGGAATCGAAATGAAATATTTGATTTTATCAAAATTCTTATTTTGTGAATGAAAAATGCGAATTAATTAAAGACGGCGACATTTCGGTCGGTGCGAATTCACAGTGTGAGCTTACGGGTTAAAAGAGTATTTAAAAGATATTTATAATATTGTTAACTAGACTATTTATTACATATAACTTTATTATAAAATGTCACATGATAAATATATCAGCCTTAGAAATAGATAAAATCGTACAATATTTCTAATAATTCTGATTAGGCCAAAGAGAAGCTGTGTACCTGATATTGTGTTGCACCTCCCCCCCCCCCCCCTCTTCATTTTTCTTGCACTTTCACAAAAAAAAAATTAACATTTTCTGTACTTAAAATATGTATATGGAAACAAATATTCATTTAGATAAACATGGTTTATTTATTTTTTTATCGTTTATTAATTTAAAAGTAAAAAATGTGGATTATAACGAATAAAAAATGAAAACAGAATTAAAATATCAGATTTTATAAAAGTGCTAACAAAAATTATAACTCCTAAACCAGGGAATAACTCAATTGCATCACATTTTAATTGGAAACAGCATTTAAGCTACCGAATGGTATAATGTTGGTAAAATTAACTTACTTAACCGCATAAAATAAATATAAATTTTTTTAATCTACACAAGATTTTCCAGAATTTCCATTATGTAAAATTATTGCAAATTCCTTAACCTTTAACTGATGTCACAGAAATTGTCATATAACTATGTGTGAAGCGATCTGTGAGACCGCTCCATCGAAAGATGAATAAAAGCCGCGATTAACTCATAGGATGTTGTTTTTGTACTAAACTTTTTGTACAGGAGTGTGTTAATTAAAATTCACCTATTCAAAAGTTTCTGGTGTTAGTACTAATGTTCCAAACGAAAGTGTTTGTAGTTAAACTGAAATTTGCAAGTTAAACTACGAAAAAGGAAAAAAGCACCGGTCTGTGAGACCGGTAACATCAGTTAAAGATTAATCATATGTCTATATTATGTTACTGGAATAGACACTGAGTTTCTTCCTTTTTTTTATTAAAAATTTTAAAGAAGCGTATTTTTCTTTTTTGATCGTCTTAAACACATATTTAAACACCTGGTTAAAGAAAACCATTAATGGAGGATTATGCCGACTCAACAGAGCTTAATTAAACATAAAATTTGATTTAAATATAATTTTAACACAGTATATAAAAAATCCCATATAAACTTCTTCGTTAATCTTCTAAATGTTTTGCCGCATTTACAACAATATGTATGTCGCTATTAGGCACAGGCGGAAAACAAGCTCGCCTAAATGCGTAGTCCACTTCAAATTCTAAACCGGAAACTGGCCGCCTTTTCTTTAGTTTTACTGGTCAGGTAACTGAAGCGGACAACGTAGCTCTTGACGTTTAGAAGGTTATTTGATCTTCAAAGTTAAAAAATAAAAACCGTGAACCACTTTCGGGAATTTTTGTCGCGTTTACGGAACATGGGGGCGATGTAAAATGAACGATGTGTATTTGATGGGAAATGCAAAAAAATATTTCGTGTTTTGTTTCTGAAGTTCGTATGCTTCATTATAGGGTAACTCCGAGAGAGTCGCCGCATACGGGATAGATGCCGCACCCCTTGTATTTCTTGTAATTATCGGTAGATGGTCATCAAACGCACAGTATAGGTACACAATGAGATTATTTTAACCAGTGTATAGCGTGAATTCCATTTCCATGTTTGCTTGTAGAAGAACAATCCTTAATTTGACGTAAGTGCATGATTTCACTGTCCACATTTTTAAACACGTTATGTTTAAATGCTTTTCATACTCTAATTACTATATGCATGCATGATTTCGAAGTCAAAACTAAGTGTAGCGTTTGTATAGAGTACTGTGTATGGTTACGACATTCCCCTTAGCGATGGCAGGTAACTGTGATGGCCGACGTATGTACCATGCAAAATGGTATACATGCCGCACTGCTATTCCTGTATACATGCCGCAGTTTCTTTTGTACGGGATGATTAAGTGTTATTAACTTTTCCTTTTCTTTTTGCACAGACTAACAATGTTAGGCATGTTATCAAGTTTACTAAAACCAAAGGAGAAAAAGGGGAAAATAAAAAGTAAAAAGGGCAAGAAAGATGCAAGTCAAGATGGTAATAATGAAAAATTGGATTACGCGTAACGCAGACGTTCTTTGCAAACTACTCCAAAAAAGAGGAAGTGTAATTGGCTTCGTTGCATCATGTGTTTAAATGTAGTTACATAAAGACTGTGCTTTTTCGACACTTTTTCTATAGATTGTAGTCGAGAAAACAGGTTTGTTAACCCATTCGGGACCATAGGTGCATATAAGCACCTTCATAAAGTGCTTACAAAATTTGTGTCTGGCACCAGTAAAAAAGAAAAATAATATTTGGTTTGTTTAATTAGAGCATTTTTATTATGATTTAAGTAAAGGTAACCTCTTTTAAAAAAGTGGTACCAACCGAATAAAATTTGTGTAAAAGTCACCTGTCCCGAAAGGTTTATTTAACAAATAAATTATGTAAACACAATTTTACTCTTTTCTTTTCCCTTTCTAATGCAATTGATGTGACGTTGTTGCTGAAATAATAATTAAAATTTAATGTAAAAAAAATAAGTCTATAATTTTGTAGGCAACAATTATTAATTTGAATTTACTAATACGGTTCATTGTACTCATTTAGTTACATTTTGTTATTACATCATTAATTATAGTCTAGATATGAATATTTTATTAAAATATTTTTATTTATAATTTCATTCTGTTCTTATTACACGCGCGGCATATCTACCGCACAAGTGCGGCGTCTCAGCCTGAATGTACGGGTGACGCGCCGCAGTGTAATGTTTTAGAAAAAATTGTTTAAAACTATAAATTATTTGTTTTGAATTTTTTTGTCGCCCTACACGCGTTGTATATTTAACATTAAATAGCACAGCATGAGTTTTTTTTATTTTATGTCCACCATGGGAGTTTATACACAAATTTAAAAAAAAAGTGCTGCATAAATCCCGGAATAACCCTATAACATTTATTTACGATTCTTGCATTGAGATTTTATGTAAAAGAACATCGTCGCATTTAGGGGTTATCATATTTAGGCAGATTGATCTTACCTTTGATTATGTTAACAGCCTAGGCTCTTTGCAAAAAAGCCTGTTTTCTTAATTTGCCTACGACACATCCAACTTTACGGCTTTCATATATTTTTTCTTGAAATAAGATAAAGCATACAATATTTCACGAGTAGTATATTTTTTTTTTTTTCAAAATGAGTTAAAATGCATCCATGCCTAAAATCGAACCTTAAACCTTTCACTTAGTTGATAAATCTCTACTATTTGAGTGACCTTGCCAACAACCCAGCCTTTCCGATTTAGAACATTTTGGAAATCACATCTGGTCTGTTATTTGAAATAACTCAAATAAATAAACTTTAGGTAAAGAAACACGAATAAAAGTTAGATATATGCAGTGAAGCATTTAGTATTATCTTACTAATTTATCTCCATAGTTAGTAATAATTTGTGAAACGGATACGTATACCATTGTTTTGTTCCTATTGTCGTAAAAGGAATAATTGCTTATGTTTCTTATTTTAAAATTCATATTAAATTTCAAATTTAATTAGTTTTTACTACAGCTTAATCAAAAACTGCATCAACAAAATGTTTAGAACTATTTTAATAAAAAAGAATCAGTTTATTACAGCAAAATACGTAATTTTAAAATATGCAAGTTCGTTTCATTTAACCTTTATATTAATGAACCATTTAAAATTTTATTCTTTTCAAAAATTTGTCATGCGAAAATGTCATTAGGTTGCTGTAAAACAACGCAATTATTTTATGTAATTATACACATCACTGGTTATTTCAATGAAAAATAAAAGTACTGTAATTTTGAATAATGATTTTCAATAAAAATAAAAGTAAAAGAGCAACATTTTTACACACAATAATTTATTTTGAATAATTTCTTTGGAAGGCTATTTTTATTTGTAACGATAGCAATAACAGAATTTTTTTCAAAATGTTATTCATTAATCATTGGTAAATGAAACATAAATAAATTAATGATATAAATGTAATTAAAAATAATGATTTAATTTACTTTCAGTTTTTGGTGATTTATTTACTACAAAGCGCTTTAAATAAAATGTTTTCTTCTGGAAAGGCATACAAGAATATACGTATGCTACAAATGCAATCATAAATAAATATTTATATACACATATAACTATCAAAATGCATCTTCGCGCTCATAAATGTTGGGGGAGAAGTATGTATTACCCCAAATCTAAATTCATATTCCCATACATAAGGTTTTTCATAAATATATAACCTATTATGTATATTTTTCAAACTTATGAAAAATTAATAAATATTGTTTTAAATTGAAATAATTAATAATGGAATACCGTTAAATTTTGAAATAAATAAAATAAGAGGAATAATTGTCATATCCGCAATTAGCACGGGGGTAGGGAGAAGACAATCCTAACAACCATCTACCGAAATTAACAAAACTAAAGGTCATCGCTAAACTAAATATATCGTTTGCAGAGCTGAAAATAAAATAACCTCTTGTATAGGTGCAAATGTACTCAGCGGAAAGGCAAACAACGTCCCGCCGATCATTTAATTAATTATCTATTAATAACTACTGTAATATTCATAAATAAGTGTATTATACAATTATGTCGAATAGACATTAAGAAAATCCACAGTCGTCCCTGAAAAACAACAAACGGAGTAGCAAAACGGAAGTAACTGGAACGAAAAATCTTAAAATATTAAATACGCAAAACCTAAACATGGCAATTAAGTTTCACTTAGGCACATTATTGACCATGTTTTGTTAACAGCAATAGTTTAAAAAGTTAAATGCTCAAAGCCCAAAAGAAGAATTACAGATGATACCTAAATATTTATTGTATAAAAATTAAGATAAAAAACGCTACTTCCACTTCATTATTGTTAACATATTGTTAACAACAATTGTTAAAAAGGGTTAATTTCAATCAAAGTTTAAAGCAGGGCCAAAAAACAGAAGCAATCTAAGAACAAAATTTTAAAAATATACACTCATAAATGTAATACTAATTTAATATCAGCTAAAATAACGCTAGATGTTTATAATTAAATGTGCTATATGTTAATAAAAAATGTAAATCATTATGAACATTCTATGAGATCAATTAAACTGCGGAAAAGCAAAAGAAACAGTGGTAAGAACATAAAACAGAACTTAAATATAAAAAAACAAGTTGCAAGTTACACGTCAAACGCGTCAAATGAGGTGCGTTCTTACTATAACTTGTTATAAATATTTTTTGTAACGCGCATCGTACAGAATGTATATTTTAGTGCACTTCATAAGTGCACATCAATTTCATTCTGTTCGAAAAGCTGTAACATCATTCAAATTCACTTAAAATAATTTTTTTTTATTTTTTTTTTTTTATTTTTTTTTTTTTTTTTTACGATTAGCCGTAATATAACGGAAACATTTTACTGTCCCTGTAATTAAACTATACATCCGATTTTCTGGTATTCGTATTTCGATTCTCCCGCACCGGTCCGGTGTGGTAGGAAAGCAAACAGCAGTGCCATCTCATAGAATGATGTGCTAAATCACTTAACGACCATAACTCGAAGCTCTAACATGAAATTCGCAAACTAGACCAGGTGTCACAAAGTATGCTTTGTTAGTCACTAAGTATAGTATTTATATAGTATACGTATAGAGTATAGTACTTAGTGACACACTAAGTATACTTTAAGTCTTATAGTACCGTTGTTGTATACTTACGGTAAGACCAATATGTATTATTTGATGTCCAAGATTCATTAAAAGTACTGGAATTTATTTTTGCTAATTATTTTTGTTGTTAGTATAACGTATCAGAAGTTTCTTATAATACACAAAGTTCTAGATTTGTGCATTAAATGCATATTTTTATATGATTCTCTTTAATACAAATAATTTATGATTAAAACTGTCATAGAAATAATACAAATTTTTACCTTTAGCTCGAAAAATTCCATATAGGATTAATATATAAAGCAAACGTATGTCTAATATTTTATATGGCATATATTATTCATGAAGGAACAAATATATAGAAGCTAAACAACACATATTTTCATTATTTTCCCAAACTTGATAAGCATTTATTGGTGCTCTCCTTCATATTGCTTGACGATGTTTTTCGTTAACTATCAATATGCTCATAAAGAAGTAAGATATGAGAAAAATGATAAAGAATGGGAATTTGTGAAAGATCAGGTTATTTGTTTTTATAGAACTTTATGTTAGATTTATTGGAGAAAATAAATGATGAAATAGTGCATAGAAAGAAAATGATTTAAAAACCGACACAGGGAATTTGACTTTCAAGATGTGCTATGCGACATAATTATAAGAGTTTTAAATCGTCAATTATTTTTAACTTATCTGTTTTTAGGATTCTGTGTTTAAAAAGTTAAAAAAAAAAAAAAAAAAAAAACTATTTAAAGATTTGTCTGTGTGTCTGCCTGTTCGTCTGGCATAGCAGTTTTTTTCAAAACTATGAAACGGGAAAGTTCAAATTTACCCTGGTCAAAAACGCTATTGACTCATATTTATATGTTATTAGCCATTCACAAATATTCTTAGTAAAAATTTAGGGGAGATAATTAATTGCTTGAAAAATCTTCAAACACTGAAGTAAAAAATATATTTGTTTTTATTTTATGTACTATATTTTCAAGCATATCGTCGAAAATGTACCTCAAAAATATGTACCACCCATATTTACGAATCTATTTCAACTGAAATTATGAAGTAAATATGGAAGTTAGGTGTTTATTCAAGGAGGAATTCCTTGAGAGAAAACTATAGTATTTATCCTAATCGAAGATCGCATAGTTGTTGAGAAAATCCGACTCTGAAACTAGGAAAAATATAGCGTCATTTTGGAGGCCACTTTCATTCCGAAAGCTATTTATAAATTTTATTTATATGGAAATATTTATTATTTTTTTTTAAATTTATTTATTATTTACGTACGTGAGCGTTTCCATAAAGAAACTCCATATGCATATACCATTTACCTACGCTGACGTAGCCGAGTTCGCATAAGATATCAAACATCATGAATCATACATAAAACAGTTTTTTTTTAAAGTTATCTCAATATACTATATGTATCTCATATTTGTGGAATATATAAGATAAGTTTTATGAACTAGTGTTGATATTTTCTTGTTTTAAACAAATGCTATCCTTTAAAAAATAAAAACGCATTGCCAAATAAAACTAATTAGTCAAATGATAAATGATATGATTAGATGTCCCATTTTGGAGTCATTTGGGAAACCGCCGATCCTCTTTAAATTTTAGAAAGGGAGCTCCTACTCTCGTGCCTTTCGGATAATTTATCAAATTTGAAAAATCTCGGTATTTTTTCTTTACATGAGGTATAAGACTTGTGCCAAATTTTAAAGTTCTAAATTAAACGGAATAGGCTATATGTTTTACGCTTAACACTTATAGGGCATTTTCCGTTGACTTAGAACCTTGATATTTGGCATGAAGGAAGTTAATTAATACATTCTAATTTAAAATTAAGTATATAATACGTTTTATTTGTTACATTACAAATACGAATATTTGATAGTTCTAATGCATTTCCATGCAATCTAAGCGTTCTATATTTAATAAAATTAATGGAAATACATACAGTTATTATTTTGTTGCACATATTAAGTATCCTAACGATTAAAATATAGCGTAGTGAGCTTGGTAATATTGTATCTAAATAAATTAGTCTCGTGTTATTTTCTGAAATTTCTGGATTTCGCATTCCGTTTTATGAATAAAGCATTTAGTTAAAAGCTGTGTTTGTAAGGAGTATTATGTGGGATATCCTTTTCATGTCTTTTATTACAATTGTCTCTTATCGCAGTTTCACGATCGCCTGGAAATGGCATACTATTTGTGGCCAAACAGTGTGGCGAGTACATGCAAAGAGTATTAATGTGTGTTCTAGATCTAGTAATCTTAAATCGATATTGATAACATCGTGCTGGGAAGTTCCATTTACAGTAGATTCTAATTAGGATTTTGATATCAGTCGTATTAGGAAAATATATTCGATCATCATGTGTAATGTGGTTTGTGACACTGTTATCATAGAAATTTGACTATATATAATACAATGCAACGCATGTTATTTTTTGGACTTATTGAAGCAATCGTAATTGTATGAAATGTGTTAGTATAGCAGTTATGCTAAAATATTATGTATTTAGAATATATTATGCATTTTGTATTCAATGCAATTAATGGAAATACATTCAGAGATTATTTTGTTTCACATGTTAAATATAATAATGATTAAAATATAGCGTAGCTTCGTAATATCATATCTAAATAAGCTAGTGTTATTTTCTGTAATTTCTGGATTGCGTATTCCGTTTTATGAATAAAGCATTTAGTTAAAAGCTTTGATTGCACGGAGTATTATGTGGGATAGCCTTTCCATGTCTTTTATTACAATTGTTTCTTATCGCCCTTTCACGATCGCCTGGAAATGACATACTATTTGCGGTCAAACAGTGTGGCGAGTTCATTCAAGGAGTATTAATGTGTGTTCTGGATCTAGTAATCTTGAATCGATATTGATAACATCGTGCTGAGAAATTCCATTTACGGTAGATTCTAATAAGTATTTCGATATCAGTTGTATTAGGAAAATATATTCGATCACCATGTGTAATGTGGTTTGTGACACTGTTATAATAGAAATTTGTCTACATGTAATAGAACACAGCGCGTGTTATGATTTGGACTTATTGAAGGAATCGTAATTGTATTAAATTTGTTAGTATAGCAGTTATACTAAAATATCATGTATTAAGAATGCATTATGCATTTTATAATCAATAGAATTAAGTGAAATGCATTCAGAGATTATTTTGTTGCACATATTAAATATAATAATGATTACAATGTAGCGTAGCGAGCTTGGTAATATTATATCTAAATAAACTAGTCTCGTGTTATTTTCAGCAATTTCCGGATATCGCATTCCATTTTATGAATACAGCGTTCAGTTAAAAGCTGTGTGTGTACCGAGTATTATGTAGGATAGCCGTTTCATTTCTTTTATTACAATTGTCCCTTATCGCAGTTTCACGATCGCCCGGAAATGACATACTGTTTGTGGTCAAACAGTGTGACGAGTTCATGCATTGAGTATTAATGTGCGTTCTAACTCTAGTAATCTTAAATCGATATTGTAACATCGTGCTGGGAACTTCCATTTACGGTACATTCTAATTAGGATTTCGATATCAGTCGTATTAGGAAAATATATTCGATCACGATGTGTAATGTGGTTTGTGACACTGTTATCATAGAAATTTGACTATATATAATACAATGCAACGAATGTTATTTTTTTGGACTTATTGAAGCAATCGTAATTGTATGAAATTTGTTACTATTGAAGTTATGCTAAAATATTATGTATTTAGAATATATTATGCATTTTATATTCAATAAAATTAATGGAAAAACATTCAAAGTTTATTTTGTTTCACATATTAAATATAATAATCATTAAAATATAGCGTAGTGAGCTTGGTAATATTATAACTAAGTAAACCTATGTTATTTTCTGCAATTTCTGGATTTCGCATTCCGTTTTATGAATAAATCGTTTAGTTAAAAGCTTTGATTGCACGGAGTATTATGTGGGATAGCCTTTTCATGTCTTTTATTACAATTGTCTCTTATCGCAGTTTCACGATCGCCTGGAAATGACATACTATTTGCGGTCAAACAGTGTGGCGTTTTCATGCAAGGAGTATTAATGTGTGTTCTGGATCTAGTAATCTTAAATGGATATTGATAACATCGTGCTGCGAACTTCCATTTACAGTGGATTCTAATTAAGATTTCGATATCAGTCGTATTAGGAAAATATATCCGATCACCATGTATAATGTGGTTTGTGACACTGTTATCATAGATATTTTACTATATATAATAGAAAACAGCACGTGTTATGGTTTGGACCTATTGTAGGAATCATAATTGTGTGAAATTTGTTAGTATAAGAGTTATACGAAAATATTATGAATTTAGAATATAATATACGATATTTTTTATAAATAAAATACTTTTAACCAAATGTTTTTAAATACTATACAGGATGTCCCTACTTATCTGTTATTAATAACTACTTTCTAAAACGTTAGCTTTACAGAAAGTGTTCCAATCGCAAAAATGTTTTAAAGGCTGAAAAAAATATAATTATTTAAGAAAAACATGAAATTAAAATAACTGTTATAAGTTATATATAGAAAAACGGTATCTGTTATCTAAAACTTAAAACGTATTCTAATAACGCTGTTATTATATGTTCAAAATATTTCGAGATATAGTGCTTTGAATTTTACGAATTTACAAATATTTCTGACGCAAATAATATTAATAAAAGAAAAATTCCCCCTGCCCTTGTGTTTGCGATGGCCAGGAAAATCTGTCGAACCTTCCTAATATGGGAAGTCCTGATGAACTTGAGGCTCAGATTTTTATTTTTATTTTATAATTATGCAAGTTATTAATTAAAATTATTAATTAAAAATGCATCAAAAAATCATTATAATTCTGCAAATCGGCAACAGAGCAAGCAAATAGCAGATAACAAGCAAATAGAAGATAACAAGCAACGTAATAACGACTTTTTTCTTTGCTATTTTTCTTAACGCTTAAAGGGCAAACCTTAAAAAGCGTGGAAAACTAATGACTCATCCCTAAATTTGTAAGTTTACGTTTTATACGTCACAATTTCGTAAAAAATATATTAATGTTAATCATTGATAATAAATAAATCAAAAAACTTCGAATTCAATTTTGTTTTGTCTTTCTCGTTTTACGAAACTTGCTTCCGCCTAAGTACAACAAATACGAAAAAACCGATTACACCAAATTATAGGCCGTACCCTTACGAATACCGCATACTATTTAAAAAAGAATTTTATATTTACCCATCGAAAAAATATATTTTCTGTACGCCGTTTTGCAACTTTTATGATTTCCGAAATTTTTAAAAATCTTTTTCAGTGGTTCTAATAAAGCTCCGAAAAAGTGAAATGCGAATATTAACACTTTGAAAAAAATTCGTTTGCAACACTCACTTTTGCGATTTTCTGTTTTCTGCGATCATCAATGCTTCGTAAATAAAAATTAAAGCAAACCAACGTCGATGGCTTTAGTTTTAAAAAATTGTTTAATAACATACCTTTCAAAACTTCACTATCACGAGTTTTACGATTGCTGCATTTTTTAAAAATGTAAATCTTCTTTTCTGATAAAGCTATGAAAAAAATGAAAAGTACCAGACCATATCTACGTTAATTCCATTTTCAAAATCTGCAATCTGTTTCAAAAAATATTAATATTAGCAATTTGCAAAAAAATTTATCTGAAAGTCACTTACGCGAATTTCGTTTTTTTTTTATACCATGTTAAAAATCATCAACGACTTCGGGAACCAAAATACGAACAAACCAAATGTACCAAATCGTATTTACGTGTCTTTGTCTTTACAACGAAGTCTTTGGTTTTGAATAATATCATTATTAACTCTTTCAAAAACATTCGTTTCTGCAATTCACTTTCGGTATTCCGTATTTTTATAATGTTGAATCTTCTTCCCCGGAGTATTTACTCTAAATAAACAAACTACACAAAACTTAATAAACGTTCATTCGGCTTTTTAAATATGTGTTTTGTTGGAAACAATAGGATTATTAACTGCTTGAAAAGTGTTCATTTCCCAAAGTCACTTTTGCCGAATTTCGATTCTTACGCTTTTTACACTAGGAATTGCATTACAAACATTTTGTTTAAAACGCACTTAATTTCATACAGTTACTCTGAAGATTTAATACTTTATACTAACCATTTAGAATTTAGATAATGATACAGTATAAATTTTGTTTAGAAATTCATGGATTGAATTAAAAATATTCAGTTCGAAAATAAAATATTTTCTCATAAAATTAATATCGCATATGCTTATTTACAATTATAACGTAATCTTAATTTCTAATGATAATATAAAACATTCTTGTTCTCAATCCTCTTAAAACTTCCGTGTTTACTTTATTAAAAGTTTAAACCTCGCTCGTATACGTTAAATTTATTTATATTAATTACCGTCAACTGGGGTAACTTTGGCCTAAATTTCTCTGTTTCATTGCATGTTCAGTATCTCCATTCTCTTTCTTTATTAAAAAAATGAATATCCTGTTAATTGTCTGTTTAATATTAACATATGAAATCACACCATTTTAATAAATTTGTCGACATGGATTTTTTTTTTTTTTTTTTTTTTTTTTTTTTACCAAAAAGTGTTTTTGAAAATTTGAGCCAGTGTTACCTTGAATTGGGTAACAATGCCCCATGTGTTAAAACGAATGTACGAGGGCCTAAAGCATGATGTTGGCCAATGTTTTCAGATTGAAAAAGACGGGAGAGAGATGGTTAGAAGTGCGAAAGTGTGAAAAGACAGTACATTAACATATATTTTAATATAAAAAAACAAACAAAATCATAAATATTGCTGAAAGTGCATTGTCCAGATCTGACTCTGAATAATGATTTCTTTTAGACAAAAGTTTAGGCAGACTAATTTTTGCCACAATATCGTTCCATTCATACATCATAATGTCCGGTAGCTGTAGCCAACACCGTAACCATGTAGTCAACAACTCAACCCTCCTTCGATTTGAATGTAATCTGTCCGGCATATAGATTGCCATTAAACAGCGCAAGTACAAAGTTTCCAACATTACAGTCATCTTTGTCAATAGCTTTCTCGTTTGGTTCAGTTGAAACCAACACACTGAATAAATCTTCAAAAAATATATTTGTATATGTATAAATGCCTATTTTTATAAGTATACTAAAAATAAACAAAATATTACCTCAAAAACACCAATGTTTAAATTCAACAAATTAAGAAAAAGCTCCATTTCAAAAAGAACATTTTTTATGCATTAACAGTAAGTATATACAACATATAAATGACTATTAGTTGGGCCAATGTAACCCCAAATGTTGGACCAACGTTACCCAAACTTAAAAAAGTCAATTTTCTTTTTTATCTTCGGAAACACAACGTCTAATTCTAAATTACGCCTTGATTTACACTAATGAAGTTATAAAACACGTACTTACCAAGGTCCAAATGAATTAATTTACAACTTGGCAGAAAAAAGTTGTAAGTGCAAATTTCTCTCTGTCTTCACTCGTTTATGTTTGACTGGTGCTGCCACCGTGGAACCTTTACGAATTATTTACAATGAACAGCAAACCTCAAGCTATTGCTGGCACCTATCTTTTGAGACCAAAATTTTCTCGATGACTGAAGCTATGTAGAAAACACAGCAGATTTAATCTTCTTTTTTGTGTGTGTGTTGGGGGCGAAGGAACCCTGAATGTGCAAAAGTTACCCCAGCTGACGGTACAGTTCAATAACTTTATTAAAACATTTTTATTTACAGTTAAACATTTATTTAAAATAGTTACTTACCCTTTCGAATCTTAATTAATCCGTTTGTAATTCATTTTCATCTTGTTTGTTCCAGTAAAATTTTGATTTAGTTATAAAATTTAGTGGTATAATATTCAACTTGAAAAAATATTGCAGTAAGGTTTTCAATCGAAAAAAAATTAGAAGAAAGACATTACTCTTTACAACTAAATATCTACATTTAATCACAAAGATTATTCTAAGGCTTCTGAAATATTTTGTTTATTACTCAAAAACTTTAAAACGTTTGAGAAAGAAGAACTGATTTTTTAATAATAAATGACCCGACGTAGAAAATAAAAGTGAGAAAGAAGCACTTTTCAGTTGCCAAAAGCGTTAGATTACGAGGTTCGTTTGAAAAGATTTTCACTTATACATGTAAAATCATTCAACACTGATTTCAGGTGCATTTACACGCGCGGATTATGCTGGTTTTCATTTTAAAAAATCAAAACAGACTGAAATGGGAATACTACGCCCGGTGTACGCTACCGAAGGCAATGGGCCCGTAATCATAATTTTGCTGGGGTAGAGTTTCATTTTAAAATAATAAAAGACGTTCAAAATCGCGGACGTATGCTACTGGAAACAGTGGGATCCCTTTATTAGGATCGTTCTCAAAGCTTTTCAGTTAAATATGTAAAATCATGTTCAGCATCTTCACCATCCTTCGTTGTAAATGCGGTGTGTATTCATGCGCATGATGCATGAAACATTAATTTGTTTATAGAGACAACGAAAAGAATTCCGAGGCGTTATTTTAGCATTTTTGGAAAAGCCTTTTAAACTTTTCTATACAATTTCCAACGATAAGAACTAAATATTTACGTACTGTGTTGTGTAGAATGCGTATATTTCACATACAAGGCTGCACAAAAAATCAAATACATCCTTTTGTATGAATGGCTATATATTCCAGTATGTTTACTAGCTGAACATTATTTTATTATGTTGTCTGTTGCTTACCATTAAGACAAATAATTCCAGCACATCGTTGGACGAGAATAATAGGAAAAATTACTATAGCTAGGTAGTGATTTGTTAAAGCTCATTGCAGTGATGTTACTTGGATTATTACCATTTTAAAAATATATATACCGCAAACGCTTTTGGTTGTCGTCATACATATTCTAAACACCATGCATTTTGCCTTACTGTTGCATGAAGAAATTTTTTAAACGAATTTACGCATTTGTAAATTTTGAAGTTCTGATGTAATTTGTATATGGTTTTCAAAGAATATATGTACTATATATTCGAGATAATTAAACGACTATTAATAATCGATATGTAATAGTTTCGTTGGTTCAGATAACGAAACTGCGAATCAGCTGGGCCATCAGTGGGGGCGGAGGGGGGTGCCACAGCAGCACTAGGCAGCCCGCAGCAGTGTGAAATGACTAGCAACCTTATTATTGATCATTTATTGAGTTGCCATTCATTTCAAAATGTAGCAAGCTGCAACATGTTTTTCATTATCTCTGCCAACTTATTTATCTTACATAGCAGAATTACGACGCTAAAGTCGTTTGCCAAAATGTGACGCTGCTTTTCTGAGTAAAAGTAATATATAGTTTATTTCTATAGCATATTATAAACCTGTACATACAACTTCTAATGCAGGTACTTAATCATATTTTTAAACTTTAAGGATAAACAGACGAAAAAGATTTTGCAAATTAATACATATTTGTGAAAACTTTATCTGTATAAACACTATACAAATTACACATCCATTCACACATGGGTTTTACAGAAGAAATTTTTATTTTCTGAATTATATTCAGGTATGTATGCTCTAAATAAAAATATATGGAATGTGAATATTTTGATGTTATAGTACCGCACATTGTATTGTTCGTACGTCACTGGAGCGATAACATTCTAACAATTCCCCTGCACAATATTTCTAAACTAATATAATTATAATTAAATCTTGTAATATATCTACTTTTCCACATTTTTAACATAAAGATTTATTGGAGAACGGTGCAAGTTTTGCATTTTAATAGAAATCTCTCAAAACTATTTAGGTGAATAGCATCTATAGGGGAGGCTAGGGAGGGTTGACCCACTTTTTACAAAATGATTTTTTATTTTTTAAATATTAAACGTAGAGTAATGTTTTATATATCATTTTACTCATTATACAATCTGGTATCAAAATAAAATTTCTACTTAAGTGTAATATATAAGAAATTTGAAACATGGTTGATTTTAATCATGAGAAAATAATGGGTCAAGGCTCCCTACATATGGGAGGGTTGACCCACTATATGGGAGCCTTCACCCACTTTCTTTTACATTGAAATATTTGTGAAGAGAAATAAAATCAGTTTTAAAAAAAGCAAAATAAATATATGCTACATGCTTTAATTATTATAAAAAATATTTTTGAAAATATGATGCTTAAACAAACCTGTTTAGACGCAATCGCAAGTCAGAGGAGAATAAATTTGTTTTAATTTGTTAAAATTATGTCCCTCCCCCCCAGCCTCTCATTGCTGGGGGGAGGGGCATAATTTTAATTTCGACTCAGCTACCATTATTAAGAAATGCATTACTCCTCTGGATTTAGACTTTTTTGAGGCTGTTCATATCCATAAATTTGAAGACCTCTTGGTTAATGATTTATCTAGTACACCAAACATCTAAACTTTCTGGGTAGATTTGTTGTGTCACGACATTTCAGTTCCGCATTAATTTCATTGACTGTTAGAACTTGATGGTCTTTTGGTATTTTGTTTTGACATTTGGGTTTTCACCGTTCATGTAGTTGGGGGGATATTGTTTTTAAAGTTTTTTACACTGATGATGTGGGTCCTAGTACTCACGAAACGTATACGTATGATCAAATCAACTTATTTTATTGTGTGTTTTAACATTGTTTTTAAATAATTCAATGCCATAATATTTTACAGCCGCATGATCACTGATCATCAACATCTTTTAATCCCTTCAGGGTCAAAGTACTTTCAGTACTAAAATGTTGAAATAAATGATTGGCACTGGAATTTACGAACAAATATATTTGGAAATAAGAAAAAAGGCTATATTTCACATACATATTAAATTGAAAAGTCTTCAGCAAAATTCCAGTGCCTTTGTGGCATTTGAGAATTTAAAGTAAGTGGTTTCATAAACATACCACTGCCCCTGAAAGGGTTAAGACTGCTACTTTCATACTTTCTAGTCCTTTCTAATCTTTTTCACTGTTTCTATTTACCTATAGTAAGTAATATTTAAATGGAAAAAAGTTCCTATCAATTTTCCCATTGATATTTCAATAATTTTTTTCTTGCAGTGGGTACAATAGCAATTTTTCACATCTTTCTTTAATCAGTTTTAAACATTTTCTTTTCCATCACTCCATCTTACTGTAGCTTTAAAGAATAAATTTACATTCGTTTTTATATATAACCATTAACCTTGCATTATACACAGTATATAAAGAAAAGATTTCCAAAGCCAATTAATTAAGGGAGACTTGAGCATCTGGTCAACCCTCCCTCACATTGACTGGATCAAGCCTCTCCACATAGCACTTTTCTAAATAATAGCAGATTGCTATGTTAACCCTAACTTACTGTACAATCTTTATGCGTGGAATGAAAGCTCGATATTTTTGCATTACTTAAAACCTACTTACTTAAATTTCTATGATATATTTTATCAGAAATAAGCTTACAAAATATTCCTAAAAAACTCAACTTTTAGGTTGAAAACGTCTCACAATTGATTTTTTCCACACCTACTTCGATTATCTGTATGAAACAAAGGCTGTTGTTAGAGCATTCCAATAGCTTTGGTTGACACCTATTGATAAAATTCTGAATACTTTTAAGTATGAAAATTGATGGGTGGGTCAAGCCTCTAGTATGGTCAACCCTTCCTACTCTTCCCTATATGTAACTCTTCAATACCCACATGGGATCTACAGAAGTATTTTTTATTTTCTGAATTGTATTTAGTTTTGCGTGCTCTATAAAATTTGAATATATTAAACCTAAGTGTGTTGGTTATAGTACCGCGTACTGTATTATTCGTTTGTCACTGGAGGGATAAAGTTCTAACAATTCTCCTTCACAACATTTCTGAACTAATAGCATTATAATTAAATCTTCTAATATATCTGCTTATCCACATTTTTAACACGAAGACAACGATATAAATTTTGCATGTTAATAAAAATCTCTTAAAATAATTTGCGTGAATAACATCTATATATGTATCTCGGCAGTTCCCACATGGGATCTACAGAAGTAATTTTCATTCTCTGAAATTTATTCAGTTATGTACTCTAAGTTATGTACTCCATAAATAAGAAAAAATATATGGAAAATAAATGTTTTCTTTTTGTTATAGTTCCGTGCACTGTATTGTTCGTTCGGCACTGGAGCTATAACATTGTAACAATTTCCCTTCATAATAAATCAAAACTAAACGAAATATAATAAAATTTTCTAATATAGTTACATAACCACACTTTTCATCCTCCATGGGTCGCAATAGGCCTGACAGGTGCAGCACAATTTTTCCGTTCTCCGAAATTTCAGTCTTTTTTGTATTAGTTACTTTGAATTTACTAAATGAGGTTTTTTTATTATAATTTCACATATTCATTCTTTGTTCAGCCTAATAATATAACTGATCACATTTCGAGCCAAAAAACAGGCAATTAATTTCTAATGACGATTTTTTAACAGGCGCTATGCGCCCGACCACATGAGTTCCAGAATTGCGATCGATGGATGATTAAACATGAATAATATATAAAGAATTTTTGCCTGTTAATAGAAATCTACCAAACAATTTGCATGATTAAGATCGATCTATGTAGCTCATCAGTTCACAGATGGTATCTACAAAAGTAACTTTCATTTTCTGAATTGTATTTAGATATCTATGCTCTTAAAAAGAAAAATAAGTGCAACATAAATGTTTTGATTGTTATAGTACCACACACTGTATTGTTCGGGCGACAATGAAACGATGACGTTCACTGTTTAAAATTTTGCAGCAACTGTCCAGTCATTCGAGAGTTTTCATAGAAAACTGTTACATAACCCTAATTTATCTCGATTCTTGCCATAGTTTAGTTAACAATATGAAGAAATACACTTTAGAAAACCGTCAAGTAATAGTTATTATTAAAAACTGTCGAATATCTCGACTGTTTGCTGCAGACTTTTAATAGTGTTATAACAATTCCCCTTCACAACCTTTTTCTCAATAGAAACATCTAATATAGTTACTTAATTGCATTTTTACCGTGTTTCTTGTATACCTAGAAATACCAGATTGGGTCATATCTGACACAGATCAGAGATGTTATTCTTGTATTGTATGGGAGATACAGATACGCAATAAGGGTTTGATGATTAATACAATAATTCTTAATTAATCTTTAACACAATTTAGCTTCCAGACTATTATACATTATGAAATTTGGTCAACGGATAACATCAAAGGAAATTTTCATTCTAATTTTAGAAGAGATAATTTGAGATTTTGACATCTAATTTAAATAATATATATATACATATGGTTTATAGATTTAAATTCTGTAATAACGTTCCTACAAATTAATAAGATTTTAAAACACAATAAATTTAAATATACAGTGTGTCCACGTATAACATGACCGACCTTTATTTTCGTAACCGTTGGTCCTAGATGCATACTTCCAATTATAAAAATGGTTTAAATAACATAAAGAATTATTTTTGAATCGATTTGGTTCAAGAAAAATATTTATTAAAAAATTATGAAATTTAAAATTTTATACGGTTCCCCGGTCCTATAAGTGATATTTAGTAAAAATTTACTGCGACACTAACAGATAAGACATAAAAAGCCCCATTCTTAACATTAAAATTGACCGAGTTATGAAACATTGAAATGCATGACTTATATCACTTTTTTGCATATCAAAACAGATGATTTCGGCCAAGCTTTCAGTAGTCGTATATAAAGTTCTTAAACTTATTTTAAGGTATCGGCTGTTTGAAAGAAATCGTACAACTATTACAATTGATTTGTTGACAACTATTACGATTAGATTACCGTCAACAAGTTTAAGAAATGACTTTAGATTAGATAACATAAACCTGCGATGGTTGTGTTTTTTAACATTTATAATTACATTTTATGTAATTTTTAACGCTAAGTAAAAAAATTACATTCATCTTTAACAATCATGTCAGGATTTTTCGCAAATCGTAAATTTAAAGGTTAAAAAATAGCGAAAATTTTGATACTAAAAAGTAGATATAAGACTTTTTTATTCAGTTTAATTTTATTTAATTCAATAATTTATTAAATTTTGTGACTTATACTGGGTTTCTTACAGCTAAACAGCTCAGGGGTCTGATGAGGTTTGGTGGGGATGGGGGATCAATTTTAACTTTGAGCTTTTTAACTTGAAATTTGCTATTTGAGAAAAATCCTGACGTGATGGTTTAAAATGAAGGTTATTTTCGGATTCAGCAGTAAAAAATACATGTTAATCAATTTTCGAAATCTAAAAAACGTGGCACAGCCCAAAATTTGAAAGACGGTGTAATCTAGCAGCATTTAAAAATATTTATCATTTTTGTAAAGAATTGAGTTTCTTGTTTTTCATCCTTTTATTTAAGAAAAATTCTGTTATTTTATCCTCTTTTATGTTCAGTACAAATTGTATATTATTCAGTAATATGTCAGAATGATTAAAGCTTTCAAAGTTATATTGCAGTGCTAATTTTACTCTCAACCATTACTTTAATATATCTGACGATAATTATATTTCTACTAAATTTGTGAACGATCCCTAATTTGTAGCAAAAAATATGCTCCAACTTTAAACAGCTATTATTCGATCAATTTTAATCGTAGAATAACGGGACTTTTTTCGCCTTACTTGTCAGAGTAACAGGAAAATTCTACTAAATATAACTTATAGGACGGGGGTATCGTATAAAAATTTAGATTCTGTAATTCGTCGCTAAATTGTTTTTTCGCTTCAAATTTTATTTATCCTAACTCTGCACCTAATTTTGACCATTTTGTAATTGGAAGTATGCATCTAGGACCAACCGTTGCGAAAATAATGGTCGGTCAGGTTATACGTGGACACACTGTATATAGCTCCATGATTTTTAATTTTTATTTTACAATTTTCCATCCAATCAATTCACGCAAAATGCCATGGTCTTCGTTTAATTTTTTTTCTAAGCATAATTCACACAAACTTGTAAATAGTTCCTACACACAATATTACTCTTATTGTCTTAGTACTACTTTATCTGGCAAAGTTTTCATTTGTTTGAAACATCTGTGGTGGTCCGTGGACGGATTTCTTCTATTTTTTTCCTTTTGAAATGTTTTTACCTCTGAGGGTCCCTGCTAATTTTAGAATGTAGGCTGTTTGCTTATTGTCTAAAACAATGTTAGGTTCTAAATATTTTGTAGATTGAACTTGGTTTTTAACACAGAATTTATTTATATGCATATAAAAGAATAGACATGGATATTTCAAAATCTGTTGAATTGACAATATATACAATATGTACAAAAGATAAATTTAGTTTACCTTGAAGATGGATCACTGCTCTATTTAAACAAACGATGGCTCTAATATATGTATAATTTCTGGGCTGCTTTAATCTTCGCCATGCTAATTCAGAAAACTGACGAAAACACTTCTAAAATCTTTCATAGCGACAGGCCAGAAAAATCATCAACATTTTTTCAAAGAACTTCATTTTTTACTCAATTAAAAAACAGATGCCAACTTAATTTTCTCAATGTGCCCTCTTCTCGCGAGATAAAATAAATGTAACGAAAAAGGAAAAGAAAAAGCTCTAGCAATTAACCTCATTTTACAAATACAAAAAGCATCACAGCTGCATTGCCAAAAGACGTGCTTATAAATAAAATATTATTTACCGATTCATAACATACTCCCACCTTTAATTTAGGTGGAAGCCAAATTAAACATAAGATCACATATGATCAGACTAACTCAAAATTCAAAAACACATAAATACAATTAAAACAATTAATAAATTCGAATAAACAATAAAATCTTTAGAGTTCTAGAAAAAGTCTGTTCAGAGTACTAGAAAAGTCTGTCCAGTGTACTAGAAAAAGTCAGTTCAGGGTGTTCTTACAAGTTCATTTCACAGGTTTCTTTACTAATCTGACACTTCTAGTGGTATCATTTTTCACAATCTGGATTACGGGGTCCTCGAGGGTTAATAGCTCTAAAGGGTAGTGTTTGCGAGGTGGACGCACTAATGTTCCTGAACTTGTTTTAACTTCAGCCACTCTAACCGCCCCATCTCGACTTTGGAAAATCTTTACTATTTACCCTATAGGCCAAAGAAGTCTCTTCTGGTTTAATTCGATTAAGACGACTTCACCTTGTCTGACAACTTGTCCTTTCTCTTTTGATTTTTGTACCAACTCTGCTAAATATTCATTTCTGAATCTATTTCTCAGTTGTTGCCGAATATTTTGATAATGTTTGTATCTGTATTGAAGTTTGTTTGAATCTATTGTAACTAAATCAGGAACACCTATTTCTTCAATATCTTGTAAAAATGATGATTGAGTCAAAGGTACAAATTTATCTATTTCTTCAAAAATATAAGTTAGATGCATTTTATTCACTAAAAAGCAGAAAAACCAAAGTTTAAAATGCACAAATAATACATGAAAAGCAGCAAACAGCTGTTTCGAATCTACTAGCGAAATTCTTCTTCAGTGCAAGATAGGGGAAAAGGAACAGTGTGCTAGAAAAAGCAAGGATGAGCAAAATTATAGCCAGTGACGCGCTGGCTTATATACCCTATGCGGAGAGCGAAGGCGCCAAAAACAACCAATGAGAGAAAAGAAGCGGAAACGACTGGGTGGACAAGTAACGACATCTACCGGAGAATGAGAGAAAAATAAACCAAAAAAGGGGGAATTAAATTAATGCTTTCCAAATACATGGGAAATCAGGAGTACTAGATAAGTCATTGGCTAAAGAGTGAGAATTTTTAATGATGTGGTAAGCTTCCCAAAAATCAAGATCAAGGTTAGAAGAACATTTCTGGATAATGATGGCTGAGGAAAAATCGAACCTATGTTGAGAAGACCAAGAATGTTGAGCAATAGAAGAACGTTTGAGCTCCTGATTTTTAACATAACCTTCATGATCTTTTAAACGAAATCTAAGAGCACGTTTAGTCTGGCCAATATAAGAAAGGCCACACTGGCAAGTGATTTGGTAAATACCCCAGTTATCTAGGCGATCAACGGGGTGTTTGAGATTTGAAAAAGTGATTTTATTAACAGGAGAAAAAATAACATTAAAATCAAACCTTCTTACTATTTTAGCAACTTGCTGACTGATTTTAGGAAAAAATGGTAACACAACTGAAGTATTAGAGTTGGAATTATAATGCTTTTCAGAATGGACGGGTTTCGTCAATTTCTTATAAATAGAATCAATAATATTAGAGGAATAACCACGATCAACAGCAATAGCTTTGAGGTAATTAAGTTCAGCACTAAGTAACTGAGGAGTGGAACAAACATTGGTAGCCCGAAAAACAAAAGTATTGAAAGCAGCGAATTTCTGGTTAGAGGGATGAGAAGAATACCTGTGAGGTGGGAGACTGACAGCAAAAGGTTTACGAAAGACGTTACGTTTTTGGTTTTTCTGCTTTTTAATATTGTTGCACAAAGGCTTTATTTGTTACTGTTATTTACTGTTGTTCGAGATCACATAGAACCGTCATGAGTACTTCAAAAGTTAAAGTTGAAGTACAGAGTGTTCTGATCAAGGGAATTTTAACACATCTAATTAGACGCTCCCACCATCCACCCCACCAAGGATGGACGGATGAACTTCCATTTAATAGGTGACAGATCTTCAGGAAAAAACATTTTCTTCCAATCCAGTGATTTTAAGAGCTTATTTTTGCCGCTATAGTTGGTGCCATTATCACAGTATATAGTGATCGGCTTTCATCCTCTGCATATAAACCTTCGGTGTGACTGAATGAATCCTTCTGTTGAAAGACTGGATACAAGTTGCAAACGTACTGCTCTGTATACTGCACATGCAAAAAGAACATCCCAAACTTTACACCTTGGCTTTGCGAAAAGAAGAC
Organism: Maratus speciosus; assembly: GCA_963932465.1. NCBI lineage: Eukaryota > Metazoa > Arthropoda > Arachnida > Araneae > Salticidae > Maratus > Maratus speciosus. Next base: position 200,375,799 of record OZ010790.1, on the reverse strand, counting down.
CGAACAGATCAGCTCCAACAACATGAAATACTTTCGAGTATCTGACTCTATCTAGTGGTAGGTGAATAGGAGGTGTAGTGTATGATTTTGCAGAGTATCTTTTACATCTGTAGCACTTAGACACTTGACTTCTAATGCTGCGTCTAGAAGAAATTATACAAAATTTTTCTCTTAAAATGGATTCAGCTGTTTGAAGTCCAGCATGACAATTCTTTAAATGACCTTCTTGAATCGGACAATTGACAACACGATGTTTTGATGGTAATAAAATTGGATATCTGATTGAAAACTCGTCATTTCTCTCTAATATATTTGTTTCCACTCTCAACAATACTTCTTGGTCTTTCATAACCTTCAATCCTTTTATTGCATCAGTAGTATCTCCAAAACTTTCAGATTATATTCTACACCAGAGTAACTTTTCTGCATCTTCTTTCACCGCGGTGGACAATTCTGATGGAAAAGATCTATTTCTATCTCTGCACTTCAATATGAATCTTTTCACCCAACATATGACATTTATAAATCTATCGAATTTTGAAATCCTACTATATATCATAAATTAATGTGAATTATAACATAAAATACTAGCTACTGTATTTTTCTCCTTTTCCGTCATTACTAATTCTTCGTTGGGTTTTATTTCTGATTGTGGCTAATTTTCTCCCGAAAACCAGTCTACTCCCTCCCACCATCTCATCTTCAGCAGCTGTTTAGGATTACATCCTCGAGAGGGTAGATCAGCAGGGTTCCGATGACAAGGTACAAAATTTTAGAGTTGAGAGTCAGAAAGTTTTCAAATTTCTCGATGCCCACAAACGTTCCTTTGATTATTTCTTCGAATCCAAGCGAGAACAGTCAAGAGTCGTTCCAGTGCATTACTGTTATGGAAATACTATTAAAGGCTTTCAAAATGAAGTTAGTCAATCTCACTCCTAAAACACAAGCAAGGTGCTCTAAACGTGGGATGGTTATACCTTTCTTTGATGCAAGATGAGATTTAGCTCCTAAAAGTTGTACAAAAACTATATCTTTATCTTCACAACGCAAGAAAACTGCTGTTGCATAAGCTCTCTTACTGACATCACAAAATGTATGAAAAGACAAGTTATCTTTAGAACCATAGCCTACACGTCTACCTATCTTCACGTTATTTAAATATTTCAGCTAACCATAGCATTTTTGAAAACTATTGCGAATTTCTTCAGAAAGTGGAGAAATCTAATTTCGTTGACCAAGCCTCTTGAATTATCAGTTTGGCTGGAAACAATGCCGGGGCTAAAAAAAACAATTAGATCGAAGACCCCCAGAGTTACTGCTAATACCTTTCTTTTAAACAGATTTTCAATTTCATCAGTAAATTTATAATCGATTTTCAAACTATCCTCCATTATATCCTACTTCAACCGTAAAACCGGAACTGTCGTGGTTACATTTTTGTTTAGCATTTCTTTCTTGCTAAGGAGACTCTTGTCTTCCTTTTTTCACTGGTCCAAATTACCACATTCTTAGTTTCATTTTTGAGTCAGCCATGATTTCTGTATATTTTGAAATAAAATTTTCTAGTTCAGGGACGCTGTGACTTGAAGTCACGCAGTTATCAACATAATATGCTTTCATAAGTTTCTCTGCTATTTGTTTATTTTCTTCATCAACATTGCTCAAATGATATCTTATAAGTGCACCAAGTAAAAATGTAATACGAGTGGCCCCCAAAACCACTCTATTGTGTTGATAAACCTGAAAATCGTCAGAATTCTACCACCACAAAAATCGCAAGAATTTACAATATGATTCTTTGACTTCAATTTGAAGAAATGTTCTTCTTATGTCGGCTAATAACTCGATAGCTTTCTCACGAAATCTTATTAACAATGCAGAAATTTGTTCAATGAGGTTTGGTCCTTTAAAGAGACAATCGTTTTAAGGCGGTGATCTTCCCACTTTTCACGATGCATGAAAAACTGGTCTAACAGCGGTAGTAAGTCTATCTGGTTTGATGACGGGATGATGAGGTAAAAAATATCCTGCAATCTTTAGTGATTCATTTGAAACTTTACTAATGATACCTTCTTCTTCCCATTCACAGAAAATCTTAGCATACTCTTCAAATAATTTCATCGATTTTAATTTCTTCGTTCAGCCATATGGTGTTTGAAGGAATTTCACGTTTGCCGTTTATGCAAGGAAGACCTACAATATAACAACCTTCTCTATTTCTATAAACTTCTTTTATAAAATTATCATGAACGAATTCTTCTTCTTCAGCTTTAGTCAAAGTATGACTGGGATCTGTTATGCCGATTGTCTCTAATTTCCATAAATCTGGAATCTTCATCTCTTTTAACGCTAGGCTCTTAATCAGCATATTTCCATAATTTAAACAAGACTATGATGTACTTTCTAAACAACCACAAAGTGTCCATTCAAGCTTCGTTTGTATTGCTTTAAGACTGCTCTATAGCTGTTTCACTCGACCTGTGAGAAGTTTGCCATAGTAATCATCTCCTATCAAAATTTCAATTTTTGGGCTGCCCTTTCCTATATCTGTGATCCATAGCTTACTTTCTTTAAGATCTTTAAGTACGGACTCTTTCGGTATGCGCGGAATATTACTGCAAAATATATCCTTATCCAAACATTCTAAAACTTCTTCAATTCGGTTCCGTCTACCGGAAGCACTTAACTCAACTTGGAACTTATTGTGAGATTTAGCTTCTGTTTGGTTAACATAAAATAAGGAGTGTGAAATAGCTTAAGAAAAAGCGGGAAACAAACCTAGTTCTTTGGTTGTGCTTTTTAAAATATAGCTCTTTTGTGACCCACAATCTAATAGTGCTATTACTTTCTTTGTAATCCGACCTTTAATAACTATTTCCAAAGTCATAAGAGCTACTTCCCCCGAACACTTATTATTAGGTATGGTGCTTTGGATTACGTCGGTGGCTTTAGCTATATTTTCTGATTCTTTAGGCATCGAAATTTCAGGACATAATAACTCGGTATGGGGTTTAGAACATACATGGCAACGAATAAAATCTTTGCAAACTTTAGCGTGGTGATCAAAACGAAGAAACTTTAGACAGCATTTTTTATCCCTAATTTTAGTTTTCCGTTCTTGAAAGGAAAAGTAATCTAGCCCTAACACATTCCTTCTTTCATGTGATTTTTCACAAAACAAACATAGGCGTTCATTTGCGCTAAATATCCCTGCCACTGTCGGTAATTTATTTTCTCTTTTTCTGAAATTTTCGTTAGGTTTGTCCCTAGAGACTAACTCTGCAAAACCCGATTTGGCTAGTTTTAATCTTTCCACTCCTGCAACCTTTGCTTCAGAAATTTGATCAAGGTTACTATATTTGAAATTGTTAACAATGAATTACTAATATTATCAACGCTTGATCTGTTCGAAATACTAAATCATTGCCATGCTCTCATTGTATCTTCTGACAAGCTAGATGCTATCATCAAATAGAGCCATGCAGAATTGTTTTCTAAACTTAAACCCATGGATTGTAAAGATCATAAATATGCTTCGACTTTGTGAATAGATCCGATAATAGAAGTTTATCTTTCCCGTGCGCCTGTACATTAGTGAGCAGCACCAATTAAAAAAGTTCTCTGACATATACTTCTATCAAAAAATCTTTATTTCCAAAATGCTCCTGAAATGCTTCTACAGCTTTCGGGTAATTTACAAAAGTCATTGGATAAGTTTCTATCAGATGAATACACTATTTCCAGATTCTACCGATTGTATAAGATACTGAAACTTATCCTTATTATACAAATCTATGTCTTCATGATTTTTTTTTCAAACTGGAACCAAAACAAAAGGTAATTTGTTAACTCCGAATCGAACGGCTCAATGTTAAGCTTAGGTAATTTATAAGTTTTCGGTTTGGAATAACCGTAATCGTTATCACTTCTATTATCATCCTGATTAGGTTTATTTATTCTCAATACCTAACTAAATTTACGCTTCATAGTAATAAATTCATCTGAGTAACATTCATTTTCTACTACTTCATTATTAATGGCTTCTTCATCCAATTGCTTGTCATCTACCATGACCTCGATTATGGCACCATCTATAGCTTTAATTTTTTTAATCACATTTTCTAGTTTCGTAAAACCATCTAAAACGGTACCCCTATCTAACTTTTCTCTTTTAATATCTTCTTTTAATGCATTTCAAGTTCTGGTAAATGGTGAACGCAGCGGTGTACGCCTTTGCTTTAATTTATGCATATTAAAGAATGCACTCAATGAAAACAATATGCACTATAAAAACAATTCAATAATTCAACAGCGTAATCCATGTGTCCCTGTTCGGGCGCCATCTGTTTGCTTGATGTCAAACACAATGTTATGTTATAAATATTTTGTAGATTGAACTTTGTTTTTAACACATAATTTATTTACATGCATATAAAAGAGTAAACATGGGACAATTCAAAATCTGTTGAATTGACAATATATACAATACGTACAAATAATAAATTTAGTTTATCTTGAAGATGGATTACAGCTCTATTTTAACAAAAGATGACCCTAAGATATATATGATTTCAGGGCTGTTTTAATCTCCGCCATGCTAATTCAGAAAATTAACGAAAACTCTTCTAAAAACTTTCATATCCACAGACCACAAAAAACATCCAAATTTTTTCAAAGAACAACATTTTGAACTCAATTAAAAAACAGATGTCAACTTTATTTTCTCAATTTTGCCCTCTTCAAGCGAAATAAAATAAACGTAAGAAAAATGGAAAAGAAAAAACTAGCAATTAGCCTCATTATACAAATAAAAAAAGCATCATAGCGGCTTTGCCAAAAGCGGTGCTTATAAATAAAATATTATATACCGATTCCTAATCTAGACTCTTCTGCTTTTAATAGAACCTGTTGTACTTTTAAAACTAACCAAACAGTCTAGATCTTGAACCGCCAGATTTTGCATAAATCATCGACCAGACGATATTGAACACTGCGGTTCTATGTTGCATATAGTTTCATTTTTCGCTTCTTCCAAGTCAGTTTGAAAGGGCTATTTATTCTGTATCTTTCTCGCCTTTGTTTATATTTTATATTCTCTTCAAAACAATTACTATTTATTGGTGTTTCATGAATTCCTCCACAGAATTTACTTGGCTATTTTTATTCAGCTAACTATCACTTGAACTGGATTCGGACGATGTGATTTTATACGCATTTTCTCCAAAATCTGTATAGTCCTTTATGTCAAGATTGTCATCATCGTCAGATGTAATTTCGTCGCTAAAATCCTTTTATGAAATTTCGCTTCACAATTTTAAAATTTTTTCATTCTAAAGAATTCCTGCGCGACGCCATTATTATATGATATAAAAAAAACTGGTGGAACCAGAGAGAAAAGTAAAGCTCGATCTAAAAAAGTTACAATAAAAAATTGTCAAATAGTTTCAGTTTAATAAAGTAAGAAGTGCGAAGAAAAGTAATGGAATCAGATTATTTGTAAAGCTCATGAAATTACCCAAACTTTTGTTGATAGCTGAAAATGTGGGCTGAGTTTTACTGGTGATTTAAAATCAATCAGGGAAGTAAAGGCATTTTTAACTCATTCTGAATTCCAATCATTCATAACCAGTTTAAAAATTTGTGTTCATAAGAATAGGTTTGAGGTTGATTTGGAAATGAGCGAGAACATGAGGTATCGTTCAGTACGAGGTATGGACCAAATTCCATTCCAGGGGTCACTGATAAGCCTGGAAGGTCAAAGTACAAAATAAGCCCAAAACCCTATGCATGTACGATTCAACCATATGCTAACTACTTGTCTGGCTTAAGTCCATTGACATAAGACTACCTTTTCACAGTAATTACATGAAATAAAAATTATTACGCTACATGTTCTATGTCAGAAATGTTAATAACAACAATTCCTCAACAACGTGACTATATTAATGTTATACTTAAAATATTACTTCATGGTTTACATTCTTTCAGCTTTGTGAAGTTTAGCTTGACTTGATGCAATCATGCACTGTAAAAAAACCTCTGCAGATTTGCCAGAACAAACTCGATCACAGTGAATGTGCTGTATCTTTCTTTGACTTTCTGACTATATTAACATGGAAAATACAGTAGTTGCGTAAAATTAACAGCACAATGTGCTGGCAATTTGGACGAATTTTTTTATAGCACAGACTGCTGGCGTCCAAATTGCCAGCACATTGTGCTGTTAATTTTACGCAACTAAGGATATTTTCCATGTTAATATAGTCGGGAAACCAAAGAAAGATACAGCACATTCACTGTGATCGAGTTTGTGCGCGAGATGAACAGTACTTTGTACTGTAAAAATGTCGTTTTTGTTTACAGTGTGTCTACAATTCTGGGCCTGACAGAAATTTTTTTGCACATAACTACACATTCTGTTTACTATACCCAGTACTCATTTTGAGTGGATAATATGATTTTTAATATAAGGCACCAGTAAAGCTCAGATCACATTTTCACCTATCAACAAAAATTTGGGTAATTTCATGAGCTTTACAGATAATCTGATTCCGTTACTTTTCTACTCACTACTTACTTTTTTAAACTGAAACTAGTTGACAATTTTTTATTGTAACTTTTTTAGATCGAGGTTTACTTTTCTCTCTGGTTCCACGAGTTTTTTTATATCATTTCACAACTTTTTCAGATCGTTTCAGGAACTTAATAAACCAACTTCAACTAACCAAATAACCGCCCCAATTAACAAACCAACGATCCCAGTTAGCCAAACAATGATCCCAATTAACCGGCCCAACCAACTGTCCCAATAAAAACTAACAGAAACATTGGTTCACCAGTGTATTTCGAGAGCTCTGATGACCCCATACTTATTGCTAAACCCCATATTGGGATATTGACCTATACTTTACTCAGGACTGACCGCCAGATTAGTCCATAGACTAAGTTTTATACATAGTGTGATCTGTTGAATTTTTCTGCTATGTACCTACGCTCCTCTCGTTTAAGGGACTATGCAGTATCCTAGGACAACCCCTTAAACACACAAAAAGCTAGGGTAAGAAACAGTCATAAGAAATGAATTAAAACTGCGAAAAAATCTATAAAAAGGGAAAATTTCTCTCTTCGGAACTTAATGGGAATTTAAAATTTAATTGAACCAAATTTTTATTTTAAGTTTTTGGCTATGGCAAGCAGCTTTCCCTGAATTTGGAAAAAAATCGCCGGTAGGGAGCGCTGTAATAGAGATTTTTGTGCGATTTTTAATATTGTACAATCCAAAAGTGTATGAAGTTATGCATAGAATTGAACCAAATTTTTATTTTAAGTTTTTGTCTATGGCAAGCAGGTCCTCCCTGAATTTTGAAAAAAATCGCCGGTAGAGGGCGCTGTAATAGCGATTTTTGTGCGATTTTGAAAATTGTACCATCCAAAAGTGTATGAAGTTATGCATATAATTGAACCAAATTTTTATTTTAAGTTTTTGGCTATGGCAAGCTGGTTCCTCCCTGAATTTGGAAAAAAATTAGCCGGTAGGGGGCGCTGTAATAGCGATTTTTGTACGATTTTTAATATTGTACCATCCAAAATTGTTTGAAGTTATGCATAGAATTGAACCAAATTTTTATTTTAAGTTTTTCGCTGTAGCAAGCAGGTCTCCCCTCAATTTAGAAAAAAAAATTCTCCGGTAGGGGGCGCTGTAATAGCGATTTTTGTGCGATTTTGAATATTGTACCATCGAAAAGTTTATGAAGTTATGCATAGAATTGAACCAAATTTTTTTTTAATTTCTTGCTATGACAAGGAGGTCCTCCCTTAATTTGCAAAAAAATCGCCGGTAGGTGGCTCTGTAATAGCGATTTTCCTACGACTTTTGTGCCATTTTGAGTATTGTACCATCGAAAAGTGTATGAAGTTATGTATAGAATTGAACCAAATTTTTTGTGTTTGTTTTTGGTCATGGCACGAAGGTCCTCTCTGAATTTGGGAAAATTCTGCCGGTAGGGGGCACTATAATTTTGATGTCTGTACCATTTTCATTATTGTAACATCTAAAAGTGTATGAAGTTATGCATAGAATTGAACCAAATTTTTTGTGTTTGTTTTTGGTCATAGCACGAAGGTCCTCTCTGAATTTGGAAAAAAATCTGGAGGTAGGGGGCGCTATAATTGTGTGTCTGTACCATTTTCATTATTGTAACATCGAAAAGTGTATGAAGTTAAGTATATAAATGAACAAAAATTTTTGTGTATATTTCTGGCTATGGCAAGCAAGTCCTCACTGAACTTTAAAAATTTCCGCCAGAAGGGGGCGCTATAATTGCGATCCCTGTGCCATTTTCATTCCTATACCACCGAACAGTATGTAAAATTGTGCATATAAACAAATTTTTTGTGCATGTTTTTGGCTTTGGCCTACATGTCCTCCTTGAATTTGGAAATATTGCGCGGTAAAGGGGCTCTGTGATAGCAATTTTTGTATACTTTTCTTCATTTTTCGTTGTTCTATTGTGCATTGGCGGCTCGTGCAACGGCAGGAACTCGCTTTCTGCTAAGCCGGCTATTCATAAACACCTGATAACAACATAACAAGAAAAAATTAATTATTTTAACAAATATCATGATATAGATTAACTCGTTTTTAGTCCGTTTAATTGACTGGACCAGATATTTAAGATGAAAATATAGTTGGTATAGTATTGAACTAATAATAATGAAGTATTAACATGTGTAACTAGGTTTTGAAATATTCAGATGTATAAGATAGAAGAATGTTTTGAGATTGGCACATCCAACTAGTTTAATTTTCTATTCTTGCATATTTATGCCTTATTACTTTCTTCTATCATTACAAGAAGAAAGTACTGGATTTGTGGAAATTTTTGACTTTCGGCTTTCGACGGATTTAAACGTTTTAGGGGTCAGAGATTCCGAAAAACATGTTTTTACAAAATGTATGTCTGTAATTCTGTGAGTCTGTCTGTGTGTCAGAATGTGACACAAATTTTGTGGGCGCTCTATCTCAAGAACTAATGCACGGAATTTAATAAAAATTTATAATCAGTTAATTCCTGATATAAGTTGGAGCTGATTAGTTTTTGGTGTAAATAGCTCAACAGGTGAGGCTGCTATGCAACATTTTTCACAATTGCCACAATAGCTCAATCTGCAGAACTAATGCACGGATTTTCATAAAACTTCAGATTCAGTTAGTCCTTGACATGTGTTAAAGTGTTAAACATTTTGGTGTGAATCGCTCAACAGGTGGCGCTGCTATGCTGCATTTTTTGTAATTACTGAAATAGGTCTATCTCAAAAACTAATGCTTGGATTTTCAACAAACTTCAGATTCAGGTATACCTGGATATGGATTAGTTTTGTTTAGCTTTTGGTGTAAATCGCTCAACAGGTGGCGCTGCCATGCAGCATTTTTCAGAATTCCCACCATAGCCCGGTCTCAATAACTAATGCACGAATTTTCGTCAAACTTCAGATTCAGTTAGTCCTTGACATGAATTGATGTTTTAAATATTTTGGTGTAAATCGCTCAAATGATGGCGCTGCTAGGCTGCATTTTTTGCAATTTTCGCAATAGCTCTATCTCGAGAACTAATGCTTGGATTTTCAACAAATTTCAGATTCAGGTAGGACCTTGATATAAATTAGTGCTGTTTATATTTTAGTGCAAATCGCTCAACAGGTGGCGCTGCTATGCTGAATTTTTCAGTATCTCTAGAACTAATGCACGAATTTTGATCAAACTTCAAATTCAGATGTACTTTGAAATGAATTGATGCTAAATTGATTTAATTTCTTGTACTATTTAAGTGATTTAATTGACGTGATTTATGTAGAAGAATGTTTTGTGATGGCCACAACATACTACAATATGTCTTCGAAAATCCGGCAGTCAGAAATCCGTCAACATAAAAAATCTGGCATCAAAACCATCTTTTCTTTTTCTTTTTATTTTACGCTTTCAAGTTATAGGAGAAAAAAAAATAGCAATTCGTTATGAATTAAAAACTTCAAGATCAAAAATAAAAATGCAAAAAAAGAATATTTGACTTTTTTCATTTCATTTGTCAGAGGCGATTATTTTTTGAACAAATTTTCTGATAGCTGCTATGTTGCTTAGCAAACGGGAACAACTTTGGTGACAACTTTGGCGAATGCATGACACAATACATGGCCGGAACGAATTTTCGGTAACGGCGATATCAATGATGAGGAAGATTTTTCAGGCTTACAAATTTGCCGTGAAAAGACGGCAATTTATGAGCTGATTGAACACGCAAAGTCTGAAAATGCATTAAGTGTCGAAAATAGGGATATAGATGACTGGCTAAGCTTTGACGAAAATGCATCAACAACGAACAATTTAACGGACAGCGAGATCACTAACGCTGTTTTAAATAGAACCGTCGATAATGCTAGTCGCAGATCAGAAGACGAGGATTAACATCCGGCAGAAGATAAGGTGTCAATAGAAAAATGCTTTTGAGAAACAAGTCTGTATTTCCGAAATAGACATTCTTCATTTGTATAAAAGAAAAAAAAAATGGAGCAAACAAGGTTGACATCGATGTTTCCGAAATTACAAGAGAAGAAATAATTTCACCCTTTATTAGATATTTTTTCTGTGACATAGAAAATGTGAATTAAAGTAAGTTTTTTTTATATTTAATTTTCTTTTTTTTTACATAATTATCACTTTATAATGAATTAAATTATGGCTAAAGGCAGAATGAAGAATATAGAATTACTTTTGATATTCCTAGTTACTACTTTGGATATTCCTAGTTACTACTTCTGATATTCCTAGTTACTGCTTTGGATATTCCTTCAAAAATCCGGAATCTACAAAAATCCGGCATAGAGTCAGTCCCGATGACGCCGGATTTTTGAAGTTATACTGTAGTTATGTTTTGGAGTGAGCATTGTGAAAATAATTTGTTGTATGACAACGATAAAAATATTAAAATTACTAATGATGTCGTTATAAACAAAGATCTATCCCAGTGCTAGACCATATAAATAACAGTATGTTTTTATTCTACGCAAAAATTTCATTGTGAAATAAATACTGACAATTTTGTTTGAAGCAGTCGTAAAATGCTATTAAATATACAGCGTGTTCCTTCTAAACGTGGTCGGATAGCAAATTTCTAAACCGTTAGTCTGAGACATATAGTTCTAATTACAAAAACTTTTGAAACTAAGCAATTATTCTATCTAACTCCATTTGAGTCAATAAATGGAATTCGGAAAAAGTTACGAAAATTAACATTTATACCGACCTATAAGTTACATTTAGTGAAAAAGACCTTGTGCTCTGACATGTAAAATGAAAAAAAAATCATATTACTACAACCGAAACGTACCAAGTTATGCGGCTTTGAAATTCGGAAATTTGTCGGATTTAACGCAGCGCCCGAAGTGATGTGCTATTTCAACCTAACTCCACGAGGATGGACGTTGCTGAAGGAAAAAGGCGGGGGGTGGGGTGCGGAAATTCTAGATTCGTTCAAAAATTTAAAATCATACGAATTCGACGGTGTACGCTGCCGAAGGCAGTATGGCGTTCCAATTCTAGGTACCTTTAAAAATATATTATCATGCAAATTGCAAGGGTGTACAGTGACGGCAATGGGTGGAGGGTGGTATTCAATTCCACGCTAGTTTAAAAAATAAGATCATACGTATTCGACAGTTGTCGCTGACAAGCACACTTCGGGCATCAACTTTAGGTTCGTATAAAATATAAAATCTTAAAAATTTGAGGGTGTACACTGAGTCCCTGACACTAAGTTCAACAAGATTGGCTTTCATTTTAAAATACAAAACCATACAAATTCGACAGTGTACGCTGCCGAAAGTAATAGTGCACGGACTCTAGATTCGTTTGATTGACTTTCATTGAAAAATTACAAAACCATACAAGTTCTGGGGTGCACAGTGCCGAAATGGTGCCCAATTCTAGGTTCGTTTAAAAATATAAGTTCATAGAAATTCGAGGCTGTACGCTGCCGAAGACAATGGGCCCGTTACTCTAAGCTCGTTTGGATAGATATTTATTTTAAAATATAAAATACAAATTCAAAGAAGTACGTTGTCGGAGGCAATGCCTCAATTCTACGTTCATTTAAATGTATAAAATCTTACAAATTCGAGAGTGAACGCTAACGAAGGAAGTGGTCTCCCCCCCCCCCCCCCCGAATTTTGGCTCGTTTATAAATAGAAATTCCGGGGTATACTCTTCGAAAGGCAATGGGACTTCGACTTTAGGTTCGTTTTGATAGATTTTCATTTTTAAATATAAAACGATACAAACTGGAGGGTCTACACTGACTGAAAGGTTCCCCAATTCTAGGTCCTTTAAAATATAAAATCATACAAATTCGAGAGCGAACCTTGACAAAGGCAGTGGAGATCCCCAATTCTAGGTTTGTTTAAAAATATAAAATTTTATAAACTGGAATGTGTATGCTGCCGAAGGCAATGACATCCTTATTCAACGTTCTTTTGGATAGATTTAAATTTAAGATATAAAGCCATACACATTCCAGAGCGTACGCTAGCGGGGGTAAAAGGCCCCGACTCTAGATTTCTTTGATTGGCTTTCATTTTAAATATATATAACAATACAAATTCTAGGGTGTACACTGCCAAAATCGTGCCCCAATTCTAGATTAGTTTAAAAATACAAATTAATAGAAATTCGAGGCTGTACGCTGCCGAAGGCAATGAGGCCCTGATTTAAGGTTCGTTTAGAATTTTTTTTTTACTTTAAAATATACAGTGTGTCCACTTATAACCTGACCGACCTTTATTTTAGCAACCGTTGGTCCTAGATGCATACTTCCAATTAAAAAAATAGTTTAAATAAGATAAAGAATTATTTTTAAAGCGATTTGGGTCAAGAAAAATATTTATTAAAAAAATACGAAATTTAAATTTTTATACGTTCCCCCGGTCCTATAAGTGATATTTAGTAAAAATTTACTGTGACAGAAAATGTGTAAGACAGAAAATGTCCCATTCAACTAACATTAAAATTGACCGAGTTATGAAACTTTGAAATGCATGACTTATATCACTTTTTTGCATATCAAAACAGATGATTTCGACCATGCTTTCAGGGGTCGTATATAAAGTACTTAAACTTATTTCAAGGTATCTGCGGTTTGAAAGAAATCGTACAACTATTACGATTGAGTTAACTTTATTACTTAAATTTCAGATTAGTTAAAATAATTATATTTTAACATATGTTGTATTTTGTAAGGATTTGAGGCTATGACTTCTTTTAACAAAAATTATGTTATTTTCATAAGGTTTTATTTAACTTGCAACGATCGTCTTTCCAGTTTAAAATTTGTACTCGAACTTTAACTGACTTTCAAATGTCCGATCGAAGTTAAAATTTTACATACTGATTTAAATCCGATTATAATGTAATATTATTATGATTTCCGACGCTTACCATCTTATACATACTTATATTAGAGGTTAACATAAAAAAATTCGGATAGATTACCGTCAACAATTTTAAGAAATGGTTTTAGATTAGATAACATAAACCTGCGATGGTTGTGTTTTTTAACTTTTATAATTACGTTTTATGTATTTTTTAACGTTAAATAAAATAAAATACCTTCACTTTTAACCATCATGTCACGATTTTTCGCAAATTTATTTAATTTGAAATTTTAAAAATAGCGAAAAATCTTATACTAAAAAGTAGATGTAAGACATTTTATTCAGTTTAATTTTATTTAATTCAATAATTTATTCAATTTTGTGACTTATACAGGGTTTATTACAGTTAAACAGCTCAGGGGTCCGATGAGCTTGGGAGAAGAGGGGGGATCAATTTTAACTTTGAGCTTTTTAACTTCGAAATTTGCGATTTGAGAAAAATCCTGACGTGATGGTTTAAAATGGGAGTCATTTTCGGATTCAGCGCTAAAAAATACATGCGAGTCAATTTTCAAAAGCTAAAAAACGTGGCACAGCTCAAAATTTGAAACACGGTGTAATGTAACAGCATTTTAAAATATGTATAATTTTTGTAAAGAATTGAGGTTGTTGTTTTTCATCCTTTTATTTAACGAAAATTCTGTTTTTTTATCCTCTTATATGTTCAGTACAAATTGTAATTTTACAGTAATATGTCAGAATGATTAAAGATTCCAAATTTATATTGCAATGCTAATTTTACCCTCAACCATTTCTTTAATATATCTGACGATAATTATATTTCTACTAAATTTGTGAATGACCCCTAATTTGCAGCAAAAAATATGCTCCAACTTTAAACAGCTATTACTCGGTCAATTTTAATCGTAGAATAACGGGACTTTTTTTGTCCTTACTTGTCAGTGTAACAGGAAAATTTTACTAAATATAACTTATAGGACCGGAGGACCGTATAAAAATTTAAATTCTGTAATTCTTTGCTAAATTTTTTTTTCGTTCCAAACTTTTTTTTATCTTAACTCTGCATCTAATTTTAACCACTTTTGTAATTGGAAGTATGCATCTAGGACCAACGGTTGCGAAAATAAAGGTTGGTCAGGTTATATGTCGACACACTGTATAATACAAATTTGAAGAAGTACGCCGTCGTAGGCAGTGTCCCAATTCCACGTTCATTTAACCCTTCACTGCATAAATTTTTCTATTTTTCTATTGTTACGATTTTTTTAAATCTATATGTCCGTCTAATAATGGGAAAAATAGTAAAAAAAGAAAAATGTAAATTTCAGCTAATATTTCATATTTTATGGTGTATGCCATAGGTACACATTTACGGTTTTAAAATATTGTATTGCTATATTGTGCAACTAAATGAGCTTAAATTAATTATTTTATCTGCTTAACACTCTGCAACTTTAATTATATTGATATTTTTAAGTATGCAGTAAAAATAATGAAAGTAAATCTTACGTTAGTAGCTTGAACGATTTTTTTTTTCTTTCGGAAGAACAAATTCTAATTTTTTGTATAATAAAGCCATCTGACATTGACAAAATAAGTGTTATTTCATTCTTTGGATTGTTCTTGATCAGTTACAGTGATCATATTAACCAAATTCATGGCACACAGTGAAAATTATAATGTTTTTAGGTATGTGCCATATATAGCACGTGGTGCAATGAAGGGTTAAAGGTATAAAATCCTACAAATTCGAGACTGTACGATGATCAAGGCAGTACACACCCTCCCCAAACCAAATTTTAGGATCCTTTATAAACAGAAATTTGAGGGTACATAGCGCCAAATGTAATGGGGATCGACTCTCGGTTCATTTGGATATATTTTCATTTTAAAATGTAGAAACGATACCAATTCGAAAGTCTACACTGACAAAATGGTGCTCAATTCCATATCATTTTAACATATAAAATCATACAAATTTGATAGTGAACTTTGACAAAGGCAGTGGAGGTGCCTATTCTAGGTTTGATTAAATATATATAATCTTATACATTCGAGTGTGTACACTGCGGAAGGCAATGGGTCCCTGACTGTAGGTTTGTTTGAATAGATTTTCACACATCTATATGTTTTCGGAACGCTAAATACTTGAATAGGCAAGTTCTACCTTCACCATCAAAGATCCGATTTACTAAGGGGATTTTTCAGGTGTTATTTGTTTGTTTCAGCTGCGTTCAAAGTAGGGATGCGCTGAATATTCGGTATCTATTCGGTATTCGGTCATACTACCGAATATTTGGTTAGGCCGAATAACAAGCGATTAGGTATTCAGCCAGACCGAATATTTAAAAGACCTTTTAAAAATATATTTTTAAAAACCTTAAAACAACTACTATTTTTAACTGTCAATTAATATATTTAATAATTAGAAATATAATTATATTTAAATAAAAGAGAATGCTTTTACATTTCTTATTTTCTAGTTGAAAGGTATCACATAAGAAAATTAACTAATAATGAAGATTTTAGTCCCCTTCCTGACAAATAAACTGTATATGAGTCTACAATTTTTCATTTAATTCTTTCAAATTTTCACTTTGATTTTAAAATATTTGTTTTAGAATATAAGAAAATGTTATTAATTTGTTTTTTTAATTCAGATATGAATCCACGAAATTCAAAATTTTATCAATTAAAGAAGTTTAAAACTGCGCTCTTCTTAAATAACAATTCAAAGCATATTTTTTTAGTGTAGAATTTACTTGTAAAAAGATATTGTTTATCAATATGGAAGTATGTATGTTAGATATTATGTAAAATTGTTTCTAAATTTAACTTTTTAATACTTTCAAATTCTGAAATTAAAAAGGAATCGGCAAGCCAAATGTTCAGCATTCGGCCGAATAATCGGCTTGATAGTCACTATTTACTTAGCCGAATATTCGGTATTCGGTATTCGGTTTACCTGTTGGCTGAATATTCGGCATTCGGTATTCGACCAAAATCACTATTCGGTACATCCCTAGTTCAATGTCGGTGACCGGTCCGAAAATAAATGTGTAAAAGAGGATAGTATTCTGTAGTTTAAAAATTAATTAGTTATTTTAAAAATTAACAAACTTCTTTTAAAAGGTCGGTAAAGCCGATTACGGGGACTCCTGGCTACGCCCCCCCCCCCCCCCCCCAACAAATGAGAGGCATGTGGAGAGCGGACAAGATGAAAAAGATGTGTTTCCGACTTTTACTGTTTCCTGACTTCTGTTTACGAGAGAATAGCTGAAAAGTAAAATTGTTATCGGCTCAAAGCGAAAGAAAAATAACGTAATGCAAAGAGTAGAACGTTACTAATTAAAAAAATATAAAATAATTTTAAATATGTTTTTACATTGTTTTCTATTTTGCAATAAATTTTGTAATATATTTTTAAAAAATCTTAGACGGGGAAAATACAGTGCCAAATGATGCAATTTTTGAACAAAAGTGAAATTACCGAATGCATATGACTATTCCAAATGTTGGGGGGGGGGGGTTCCACCCTCCCACACACCCCCTGTAGCTACATCCCTGCATGCAGGTACAGCAGATGAAATAAGTTCGTTTTAAAACACATCACAATTGTTTCATGTACTAAAATATCATTATTTATTTGAATAGGAATGAATAAGATTTGGATAAAATAATGAAGTCGCAACAAAGAATGATTACATAAGCATCAATTAAAAAGTGCAATACATATGTCTGTTGCATATGTTTAATGCTTTAATATCTAATGTATAAATTAAATTAGATAATCTATGTTATAAGAACTATATAATAAAAGAATGCCATTGATTAATTTTTTGAGGATGAACGCAGAAATAACATTGTCGGGAAAAATAATAAACGTCAAATGAAATACAATTACATATAGCTAGAAAAGCAGTCATAATATAAGTATAAAATAATAAAAATAAACGGTAATACAATTTTAGTAAATTAAAATATGTATATATAAACGAGAGAAAAACAGAAAATAAACTATTATAACTCTTTTTGTTAAAGTTATTAATCACAAATGTCATAATGTTTAATGATTAAATGACAGGAAAAGAAATCTCAAAATATTAATTATACTATTAATTAAACCTGTAGACACTACTGTAAGAATTTTGATGGTTTTTCGCTAGAGTTAAGCTCGATTGAAACTTACAATTTGGGTAATTTGTTATGCAATTATATGTTGAATTTGTATAGTCGCAAATCTAAATCTAGAAATATCCTTTAAATTTTATTCATTAATTCTTCGTCAGTTTCATAAAATAAACGCCTTCATTTAATTGATTTTTAGCTCAATATTTTAAAGTCAGTGGAATGCATTCAATTTAAACAACTTTAACAAAATGTTTCTTTTATCATTGAAAAGTCTGTTAAAATCAAGTTTTAATTTGTTTGTGTTAACTGATTTATTGTCTCATGTAAACTTAGAGCATGAGCGCTGTGTATTGATTTATTGTTTTTGTCAGTAGGAAACAACCAAGCTTGGAGTATTTTTTGGTAATATAAATATTAGTTGTTCTTTATCTAAATTGGCAGTTAGATTAAAAATAATTAAGAATTTTTCGTTTCTGGAGTATTTTTCACATCGTGGGGTTTTTAATTATAAATTTATATCAGGTTTAATCAATGGACTTCGCAGGAATGATATTTTTCAATAGGATATGGGATTTTATGTCGGTAAGAACTGAACTAGATAGCTCAAGTCCACTATTGTTTCGATAAATATATAAATTAGGTTTTACTGATAGTAACACTAGTTAGTTTAATTGAAACATTAGTTTAGATTAGTGGCGATGCTGATCATTAAATAGATTTTAAATCGCATAAAGTTTTAAGATATTTTACTTAAAATGTTAAATTATTAACTAACGAAGTCTGGCTGATATGAAAAGCAAGATTAGAGATTTGCTTGACTATCATGAAGGAACTCTTGATGTTAAGTGATGGAAAATTAAATGAAACTAAACTGTTCTGTAGCATGTCTAAAGCTACAGAAATAAAGGAACATAAAATAGGTTCTGATTTAGATCTTAAATTTAATTGCAATGTAAAATCCGTGATATTTAGTGCAAACACTGATGTAGTTTATTAAAAGTTTGTCGGTAAGGAAACGGTATATGGAGTGTGGAAAACCTTAAAGCATCATTTTTATGCAATGTCAAATTATCAGTAATTAAAGGTATGAACAGAATAGTTTGCATTTAAATGGACGTTAGCCTATGACGTCTGAATTAACATAAAAATGTTAAGAATCATTTGGAGCCTTTTAAATAATGTATTTAGAGATTTTGATGAAAATAAGTTACCAAATTTAATGTTAGTCTGCAAAGTTTTTCAGATTTTACCACCCGGATTTTAAATATTTAAATGTAGCTGGATGTTGTTCAATAAAAACGATGATAGACCATTTCTTGAATTAAAAGAGCAGCATAATATATTTGAAAGGAATTCCATCAATGCCAAAAACGTTGAAACTACTAGTCAGGAAACGTTTGTAGCTTCAAAATTTGAAAATAAAACAGAATAAGTATAAAATTTTCACATTTATCAAGAAATTCTATAAAAGGAATATTAGAACTATAGAATTCATAAAGGACTCTTAGTAGGAAATTGTAGAACAAAAATTTCTGATGGAAAACCACTGAAAAAATGACCAAGTAGTTATGCTATAAATATTAAGAAAACCGCCAATGGAACAATTATTATGTATATTTCTGTCGTAAATAGTATTTCAGATTGATTATATTAGCATTACGATTGAAAATACGGAATGGAATTTTATACAAGTTGTTCATGTTTTATAATATAAATAGTTCCAGATTTTAATGAAAGTCATGTTAATAAAAATCTTGGATAATGGCATAAAATTAATCATGTAACAAAAAAATTTCTATTTTATAAGTAAAAATGCAATTTGGATTAAAACTTTCATCATTAAAACAATTTTACACGTAATTATTGTTTTATTTAAAACGAAAGTATGTAAAAATATGTTATTATTATTCAGTGTTAGATTTTTTTTTTTTTTAACGATGTTCTAATATTTTGATAATCATAAAAAGCTCCAGGTTTATGCAATAACGTCTCTCTTTCACAAAACTCTTATGCGTATGTATACAGAACTTTCCGATATACCTTAGGTATATCGGAAAGTTCTGTTCGGTAATGTTAATTCACGCCTACGTTTTACCCGACTGAAAAGAAGGGTTATGTGTTTCATGCGCATCTGCGTATGTGGATTTCTTTATACCCTCGAAACATCCCAACGGCTGGATGGATTTTAATGAATGAGTTCTCTATCAATTTGTCTTAATGGCCCGATGGTTATAGGCTAGGTTTTGTTTTTATAAATTCAAAAGGGCGGCCGTAAAATAAAAAATGGCGGTAGAGACGAGAAAATTTACGCACCCTATTGAGTGACATATTATTGGATAGGTCTTTCAAAATGAAAACGATGTTTCATTGACTATTTTATAGTCAGAAGCTTCGTTAAAATATTATACAATCTGGAATTTGTGTACCTAGGATCTCTAGCTTTACTGCAACTCTAGCCATCATAGACATCTATAGACCTCATCAAAACAGTGTTTATAGATAGGAACTAACAATTAAACACAACTTAAAAGTCATCAATACAAGTAAATAAAAAAAATAGGTAAGTATTATAAACAAGTAATATAAAAAAAAATATATTTTAAGTCAATTCCGACTTAGGTCAATAACAGAAATTTTTTTTCTCCCATTCTTCTTTAATCTTGAGTGGCGCTTAAAATGCCTTGTTAAAAAAGAGGGCTCTCTCGGTCTTAAAATACCTTGATCAAGAAGAAGGCTCTCTCGATTATTGAAAATTAATTAATTTAATTTAATTAATAAATTAATATTTGAAAAAAAATACTGGATTAACATCAAGTTAACATGGCGGTAGAGACGAGAAAAAATACGCACCCTATTAAGTGACATATCATTGGATAGGTCTTTCAAAATGAAAACGATGTTTCATTGACTATTTTATAGTGAGAAGCTTCGTTAAAATATTATACAATCTGGAATTTGTGTACCTAGGATCTCTAGCTTTACTGCAACTCTAGGCATCATAGACATCTATAGACCTCATCAAAACAGTGTTTATAGATAGGAACTAACAATTAAACACAACTTAAAAGTCATCAATATAAGTAAATAAAAAAATAGGTAAGTATTATAAACAAGTAATATAAAAAAAGATATTTTAAGTCAATTCCGACTTAGGTCAATAACAGAATTTTTTTTTCTCCCATTCTTCTTTAATCTTGAGTGGCGCTTAAAATGCCTTGTTAAAAAAGAGGGCTCTCTCGGTCTTAAAATACCTTGATCAAGAAGAAGGCTCTCCCGATTATTGAAAATTAATTAATTTAATTTAATTAATGAATTAATATTTGAAAAAAAAAACTGGATTAACATCAAGTTTCATCTACTACAAGTTTTAAAAAAATTATTAGAAATTATTTATAAAAAAAATATTTATTTACAAAATATATTTTATTATAAAAAGTATTTTATTAACGATTGTAAATTTGAACAAGACATTTCTAGCGAGAGTGTGAGCTAATAGTAGGAATTGAAAAAAAATAGTTTCACATTGATGAGAAATAATTAATTGGTTCGCTTTTTACGCAGTCGGGTTTTTTGATTTTTTAAATTTAATTATTTATTGTAAGATTTCTTCATTGGCAAAACTTTTTTGAAATAGTAAAAGTCCCATTTTTGCAATTGAATATGAAATGTCAGAACAATGGGAATTTAACATTAAAAAAAATTGTGTCAATGAAGAAATCTGAATTTAAGAAAAACTAGGAGATCATACTCAGGCTTCCCATGTTATAGAATATAGGTGAAAAGCAGCTTTTTTAATTGAAAAATAATATTTTATTTTTCATGAAATATATTTTTTAGATTGACCACTAAAAATAAAAAAGGATTTTTGATATGAAAAATGTGAATTATACAATCAAATAAGCTTTTCAAATTTATCAAAAGCGATTTTTTCATATCAGCCGCGTGCTTCGGGGTTATAGAATATAGGTGAAAACAATTTTTTTTAAGTGAAATGTAATATATATATATATATATATGTATATATACACTGCTCAAAACAATTAAAGGATATTTGAAGTTTTATATAAAATAAAGATATAAACGAAATTTTTTTTGCCGAAAATAGAAGAAGAGAATCACAAATGCAAATTTTTCTGGTTTTCAAACTGTGGAGTATGCAAATTTTGAGTTCGACGTCAAAAACGTCGCTTCAGCGGCAGCGAATGAAATTTGACTTTCAACTGGATAAAAGAGAATGAAGACAAGGATGATCGGCATTCAGTGATTGCTTTGTTTCGATGAGTACGATGTCTCAGCGAAGTCATTTGGCAGATTCAGAAGTTTTGAGAATTGTTGGTAGGTTAGAAGGGGGCCAAACTCAAGCCGAAGTAGCGCAAGCCATTGGAGTGTCACAAAGTGTCATTTCCAGGATCTGGAACCGTTTTTTGGAGAGTGGATGTGCAGGCCGAAGACCAGGGCAAGGTCGTAGACGGGCAACAAGGCCCAATGATGATCGGTATTTAGCGTTAGCAGCTCGGAGACACCGAACCATGAACGCTACTCTTCTCCAACAACACCTTCGCTCGGCTACAGGCACCACGATTTCAACTCAGACTGTCCGAAACCGGCTCCATGCTGTAGGTCTGTATGCTCGCCGACCGATGGTATGTGTTAGATTAACATCAAGGCATCGTCGCGACCGCAGGGAGTGGGCAACCGAGCATGTCAACTGGAGGAGAAATGAATGGAGCAATATTCTGTTTTCTGACGAGTCCCGTTTTTCTGTGCATCCGGATAATAGGCGTATTTTCATCTGGAGGGACCGTGGCAGTAGGAATAATCCTGCGTTCGTGCACGAAAGTGTCAGATTTGGCGGTGGAGGAGTGTTGGTGTATGGTGGCATCTCCATTGACGGGCGCACTGACCTCTACATCATTCGAGATGGAGCTCTGACTGGTCGCCGATATAGGGATGAGATCCTCAGACCTATTTTAGTCCCTTACGCTGCAGCAATCGGAGATAACTTCATTTTAATGGACGATAATTGCAGGCCACATCGTGCAAACCTGGTGGAGGGTTTCCTTTTCGAGGAAGGAATCGTTCGAATGGAATGGCCAGCGTGTTCTCCAGACATGAATCCAATCGAGCACAATTGGGACGCTCTAGGAAGACGAGTTTCTGGCCGCCAACAACCCCCAAAAGCTCTCCAAGAACTGGAAAGAGCTCTTCTGGAAGAGTGGGGCAGAATACCCCAACTCGTCATTAATAGCCTCATTGAGTCCATGCCTCAAAGGTGTTCAACGTTGGTGGCCGCCCGTGGAAACCATACCCCCTACTGAAAGTGATTTTCTTTGAAGAAAACACCTTTTCTTATTCTTTTTTTCTCATATGCACAAATTGTGTTTTTTTTCCTTTAGTACACAAATGCGCAATAAAATGCATTTTTTTCTGCCAAACATGTGTAATTTATTCTCATATAACCTACTATGTCTGTAGACCATGTGTCAATCAGCTAAACGGTTTACCAGATACAAAATCCACCTAAAACTGCAATATCCTTTAATTGTTTTGAGCAGTGTATTTATGTGTGTATGTATATATATATATATTTTACATGCAATATATTTTTTAGATTGGCACCTAAAAATAAAAAAGCATTTTTATATGAAATATATGAATTATACAATAAATTAAAATTTTGAAATTTATAAAACGAGATTTTTTTCGTGTTAGCCGTGAGCTAAGTGTTATTAACCCAAGATTTTGCTGCTCACGCCATCTTTTTATTTTCTGATAATTTCCAAACTTTATGCGCGTAGTTCAATTACATGTCTATTAAATTTGTGTTTTATTTATATTATTTTATTTATTTAATCATAGGGGAAGTTTTATTTTTGTTTTCGGAATATCAGTCGTGAGAAAATGATGAGCACTTTATATTGTTTTAAGAGCCAATGAATTAATATTTCTTAATCAAGCTCCATGCGACAGAGCTAAATTAAAAAATTAACCTCTCATAAACCGCAATTATTCTTTTTTAAAAAATGGTATTTTAATTTGATCATTTTAAAATCATTTCAACTCAAAACGTGTAGTCTGAATTGTCAGGAAAATCTTTGCATGTGAACAGTCGTACTCTTAATTTGAGATTATAATATCAATACTGGAGAGTAAAAATTGCCGTAATTTATGTTTTTTGACACATTTGTGTTAAAGATTTAGTTTTATCTAAGAAAATCATCGTTTTCATTTAAATATGGCGACGTTTTCCCTTAAGCATTTCACCTAGTGTCTGAAAGTTAATACGCATATAGAAGGGGAAAAAACATATGGAAACTTTATGACGAAAATACGCGTTTTGAAAAGAAGTACGTAATTTTCCGTTCAAAATATTATGTCCCTAGTGGGATTTTGCGGCATTAAATTCTACACAACAATTGTTATCAACAATATTAAATTTTTATCAAATAATCGCATGGATGTAGTTAAAAAAAACTCATTATTTCTCTCTTCTCTACAATGATAGATGCTAACGCAAGTAGTAGAAAAAGGACAGTCCGGCTCCAGCAGGTGGAGGGTGGAGGGAGCTCCTCCTCCTCCTCCTCCTCCACCTGCTCCTCCTCCACCTCCTGCTCCTCCTCCACCTCCTCCTGCTCCTCCTCCACCTCCTCCTGCTCCTCCACCTCCTGCGGAGAATGTGTGCTCTAAGAGGAGGGGTTAGAAAGGAATGTTGATCTCTAAGAAGAGGGTGGAGTTTAAAAAATTTTTAGATTTTTTTTTTAAGAGTGAAATTTTTTTTAGCGAACTATAGTACGAGGGGTCATTTTGGAGAATGAATTTTGAGAAGTGATGTTTGATGCTGCCCTTTAACGGTGAAAATTTGAAATAATTAAAAAATTATTTAAAAATAATTTTAAGTTGTGTTGAGGTTTGAAC
Source organism: Maratus speciosus (assembly GCA_963932465.1). Lineage (NCBI taxonomy): Eukaryota > Metazoa > Arthropoda > Arachnida > Araneae > Salticidae > Maratus > Maratus speciosus. Next base: position 200,351,310 of record OZ010790.1, on the reverse strand, counting down.
CCTCGCAAAATGTAAGGATGGCTTAGTGATTTTAGCTGTTATCTTAACCACTAAGCCATGCTTGCACACCTTGTAAATAATTTTTTAAAAAGGTTGTGTGATTCTCCCCCTGCTCCTGGCGCGAGTAAATGGCTCCTCCTGCTCCTATCGCGAGCTCCTCCGCCTGCTCCTCCTGTAGCGAGCAAAGGGCTCCTCCGTCTGCTCCCACCTCCTGCTCCTCCACCTGGGAAGAGCTGTTGTTTTAGAGGAGGGCTTAGTTAAGGAATTTTTATGGGCACGCACTAGGTTGAGGTGGAATTTTCAATTATACCTAAAGAATTCATTTTAATTTTTGAACTTAATTTTGAATAGGGATATTTTTTAAGATTTAATGTAATAATGGAAAATTATACCGAATTTGAAAATGTTAGAATTTTCTCTAGTAAATTCAGGTTTTTAAGAACTTACACCCCACCTAACTTTAATTGTTAATTACTCATTAATAAATTATGTTTATTATTTTTGCCCTTCAAGACGAATTGTTCTTTCATAATTTTTAATTGAAAACTAAATAAATAGCTTCGATTGAAATTAAATTTTCCTAGTCACGTGACCCCCCCCCCTTTTTTTTTTCTACTTGTGTAATAAACTATTGAGATTTCATTTTAAAACCTAGAATTAGATATACTGCAAATAATTATTCAAATTTTCTATAAGGTATGAATACTACAGATATTTTTAAAACTGATTAAATATTTATGAGATGTTTATTGAAAATATATAGATATACAGGGATGTTCAAGACACGTTTTTTTTTTTTTTTACATGTATCAAAGCTTTTAATCCCCCCCCCCCCCCCTCCATAGTGGGTGTTTTATACTTTTTAAAAATGAATGCCCGGTTTAATTAAAATATACGCCCTTCTTCCATTGTGCTTCTATTAGGTTAATGAGTCAATTAGTAAATTTGGCTAATGATGTCACGAGAGATCTAATTTTTTTTTCTGTTGTTGGTGAAGATTTTAATAATATTGGAGAAATATATTTATTAATTATATAAATTTTTAATGTCGTTGCTGAAATATATGAACTCAATTAGATAATATTTTTAATATTGAATACATTTTTATTGTTATTCGTGAAAATTTTAACGTTTTTACCGAAATATATTTATTGCACTTAATATACTTTTAATGTTGTTGGCGAAATATTTAACTCAATAAATTTTAAATATTGTTGGCAAAATATATTAATTGAACTCAATAAAATTTTAATGTCGAATATATTTTGTTGTTGTAGACTAAACTTTTGAATTTAATTATATAAATATTGAATATTATTCAAAATTGGTGAGTATAATATATTGGTGAATCTAATTTAGTTGAATACATTTTTTAAAGCTTTTAACGAAATGTGTTAGTAAATTTTGAATGCTGTAGATGAAATCTCTTATTAGTTTTCAATAACGTGATAGATACGTTTCAAATTTTATATGAGTCTAACGCAATAATTCCTGCATATACAGGACAGTGCAAAATAATTCCGATAAATTTCACAAGTGTATATAATTTTATTGGTAGTGAAAACCATTTTCTTACAAAAATAATTTGATATACAAGAATTTTTCGTCACCTTTAGCAATTAGAATTTAAATAGCGATACTGGGATGAGCGAGGTTTTTTTTTTTTTTTTTTTCCTGATCAGAGAAGAATATATAAATCACATTTCAAAGCCAGATTTAGATAAATTTTAATTAAAAATTGAATTTTTGTTTTAAAAATTCGAGTGAACTGTATTAGAAAAATGCATATACGATTCATTTTTACACAGTATACAAATTATATCTAGAGAAATCATAAATTTTAAGAATGCGTATATAGTATTTATTTAGAAAATGCATATACGAGTAATTTTTAGACTGCTTGTATATTACTTATTTGGAAAATTCATTTCTAAACAACATACATTATTTTGCCTTTGAAAGCAATTTCAGTAAAAGATGTTCTGACATATTATTTATTTTGTGTGCGATTAGTTTTTTAAACCGCGACTATATTATTTTTGGATAATGTCTTTATGAATAATTTTTAGACTAATTTTTAACTAATTTTGGAGATTAAATATAGTTTTGATTCATTTTTTTCTTTAAGGTGTTGGTCCTTAGACTGCCTCATTGAAAACATGATATAGGCTACTGCATTTTTAAAACTATATGTTCATTGAAACAGTTATAATTTGAAAACAATCTAAGTAAATTATACTGTATGCTATTATAAGACCAATTGAAATGCTTTCTTCAGTGATTTTTGAACTAGGATTATTTTTAATAAAATTCAAATCTAAAAAAATTTTTGAGTTCGAAAAGAAAATAATTTAGACAAATCCTTTACCTAATAGAATATTATTTTGTAAAAATATTTCACATGATTTATTTTACTTTGCAAAAACAATGCATGAGATTTTCATATCGCGAAAATTAATATTTCTAATATTATGTTGGAAAAATAAATATTAAAGAATAGATTTGAAATAGAGATAACATCTTCATAGATTAATATTAATGAATTTCGAACCAGCTATTCCCAAATTAAAACATATAGTATACGCAGTTTCAATTATACTCAAAAGGAAATTTAACGGAAAAAAATAAATACCTATTAATACCTAGTTTTAGATGTATATTTTTTAATATTAAATCGAAATATAAAATAAAAGCACAGTACCTGTTAATAATCCATAATGTCTTCTCAAATTTGGCCAGTCACCTCACACGTTAAAAATCTCGCTGCAACTATACTGTTTATCTACTTTCTGTCGGAACATGCATCTACAGGGATGTTATCTCAAAGATCAAAGGAGCCGCATTAAGCGGTCCCTTTCAATAGATAAAAGAGATAAGCCGATATTATTCGAATAACAATTAGTAAAGTCTGTCTCAATTACAATATATCTTAATTAAGGGATTCTTATAAATTTTTAAATATAGGATAGATTGAAGTTTTATACCTACATTTAGATTTTAATAACAGCATCAAATGTACTATACTGAAAATCTACGTATTCATTTTTTTTTAACATAATGTTAGCCTTTTACCCAGTTTTTGAGATGAAATCACTATTAGGTATCATACTTTTTAAATAATTTACAGTTATGGAAATATTTAGACGAAACTTTCTGTACATGTTATATTCAAGGATAATTTTTCAAACATGCATCGACCTAAATTTATACTATGTTTTAGAAACAAATATTCTATGCGACTACCTATATCCATTTTAATACACGTGCATACTATTTAATATAGTTACACCATTCGAAATACATAAATTAACTACACACATCCCCATTGAATCAAAATTTCTATATTTATAATGCTAATAGATGATAAGCTATTTTCTAGGGTGATGTAAGAATAACGTTAAATGCTTCACGTATTCTTATATAAAATATACCTCAGTCATTATTTTCACTTCGTTAGAGACAATAATAATTAATCGTTTAAACTTTTTTCTATCGATATACCTAGAAGTATTTTTTTTAAGTATTTTTTTTTTTTTTTTTTACTTTAGCAAAGGAACCCAAAGAAGACAATTTAATTATTTTCACATTTTTTTTTTTTTTTTTTTTTTTTTTTTTTTTATTATTAGCGAAATGAAACTTTAACATTTGAAAAGCAATTTTATTATTATTTGTAAATTTTTATTATTATTAGCGACACAAATTTTAAACAACTTCAGAGACGGAAGAAAGTGACCCGAATTATCAATTTCATACAAGAACAACTTTTTTCAGTTACCTCGTCTGGTTCGAGAGGTTTCCAACTCACATGGCCTGACTTCACATTTCAGGTAGAGCCCGATTTAGATTGCAGTGGTACCCAAGGCCCAACAACTTTTTGCCTGCCCTTCCCTCATCCATAGACCCAAGGGCCTGGTTGGCCTGTGCGGGTATTAGGCCCCGATTTTAGGGAGCCTGGTTGGCCTATGCGGGAATTAGGCCCTAATTATAGGGCGCCTGGTTGCCCTGTGCGGGAATTAGGCCTCGAATATAGGGAGCCTGGTTGGTCTGTGCGGGAATTAGGCCCTGATTTTAGGGAGCCTGGTTGGCCTGTGCGGGAATTAGGCCTCGAATATAGGGCCAATACACTAACCACAACGGTTAATTGTGTTTTTAATGGCCAATTATCATCACGAGGGATATAAGCCCTAAGGGGGGGGTAGTGCCCTCCGTGGGGAGTCTTTCTTAGGGAACCTAACCCGTATTTACGCTTGGAAAACCAAGGTTAGAAGAAAACCACGAAAACTCCGAACGATTAGGTCGACGGGCGCGATTGGGATCGAACACAGCACCTCCCGTCTACCAGCTTCGAGGGCGGAACAACTCGGCCACTGGTGGGGCCTAAGCGCAGTATATTAGTCACGTGATTTTCATCTTTTAAGTTTTTGGGCTACATTTTCACACACACTAGACTATATTAGTTTTAGGAAAGTATTGTTATTTTTTTTTTTCATTATTAAAAGTACCCTGTTTTAGTTTAGTGGATGTAAACATTCATATTAATTCAAATAACCTAGTTCAACTATTCAGATTTTATAATATACACTAGGTAAAAATCGATAACTTCCCTATTTAGTTTGAAACATTGGTCAGATCACGCGACATTAATGTTTTTTGAAATAATAGCAACTTTGATAGCAACTTTGATTGCAACTTTCAGTCAAAATTTAGTGAACTCTTTATAGGAAAATCTTGGTTAACCATGTTATTTATCGCATATCAAATTACCAATATACATTTCACCCTTCCCCTAAAACCCCCAGAAAATTAACTAGATATTTGAAACTCGCCACAGGAGGAAAACCCTATTTAAAATAATGAATCAGTAATGAACTATAAAAATTAAGCAATACACATAAAATTAACAAATGAATAACCAAGAGAATTTCAACTATCACATAAAAATTTCCTTGTTGTAAGAAAAAATATTTATTAGTTAGTAAAAGTAAATTATTCCTTTTTTACCTTCTAGTCTTTGAAAAATATCGTCTTAACATACTAGTGCACCTTATGCGCATATGCATACTTATAATATATATGCGTATGTATATGTTTGCCATTGAATGGTTTTGAAAAATATTCACGTTATGAAAAATGATTTGTAAACACTAAAACTTAACTCAAAAATAAATTTTAGAAATCACAACTAAATAAAAAATGTTTCTTTTTAAATATATAATAATAAAAAAGTTTTTAACAAATCACAACTTGATAAGAAAAAAAAAAAAAATCAGGAAGATAAAAAAAGTTTAAAAAAAATGCAAACGAAATAAAAAAAGTTAAAAAATTTTTATGTTAATAAATAAAAGTTAAAAAAATTACAAGTCAATAAAATTTTTGAAAGAAAATAAAAATTTTCTAATGGTTATCAAAATGGTTTTTGAATTGTTTGTATACGACATGTATACGACAATTTATATGCACATTCATATATGTGTATTTATATCCTGGCATACTATTTACAAGTAATATCTGTGTAAATATACCTGCGTAAAATATTCATAAAAATTATTTTTTTTAAATCTACATGTTAGTCAAACTCTCTTTCAAAATGTACTAGACATACCTGTCTTAACTACCGAATAAATGCATCCTAATCGAAAGTTCATGAAAAGTTTTCGAATTATTTACAACTTTAGAAAAATATTCGTATGTGCGACTATATGTGCTTACACATGTAGGCAAAAATTCACCAAAAAGATTAAGAATATCTACGGATGAGTCGAAGTATTTAAGAAATTGACATTATATGTTCATACATGTGTGTTTGTAAATTTTGAGTGTTTTGACTAACGACCGAATACATTCAACCAACCAACCTGGTCTACGGATTCCTCTAACCAACCAACAGTTTACTTTAGCAATCAAATGTTTTACATCTGCACATGCGCAGAAACTTAATTGATGACGTAATAGAACAATCCGTAACATATTATTTGTTGAAGTTGACTATTATGTATGATTTGATAAATTAAGAAAACATTGAGCTAGGGTGCAAACTTTGTACATTCTCCATAATAATTCATTTATAAATTATTGGATATCTACAGAAATCAACATAGTGAAAAATTAATAATTAAATTCTCACATTCGTTTGTAATATCAGTAACTTGTAATATTGCTTTGTTAACTAGAGTTGCCACTTAAAAATTTCTTTTATGGATTTACTATGATAAGCAACTTATATGACTAACCTTTTATTATTTTCAGTTCATCTCACTTTCGTGAGCTAAACCTGCTCAGCTTACAATTCTACTTTTAAGTTAGTTTTCTATTTCAAATTAGGGTTCTTTAGTTATTTTAATATTTGGAAAATAATTATATACTCTAGCATAATCATTTTAAGGCATTCAAATTCTAACATATAACAGAATCATATTTCACACTTACCTAATATACCAGCTTCTTGAAAACACGTCTATCTCATAGCACGATTTGGTGTGGAATGCCAGTTTCTTATCACAAAAAACCGGAAATCACGTGGCCGAGGGTTGATCACGTGACACTTCCTGATATAGGATTGGCCGATAGCGATTCCTTCTAAGTGACGTCACACGACGATAAGAACATCTAGATAAGCAATATTCACGCCATTTTGATCACTGTTTTCGAATGAGTGGTCCTGTTCACTTGTCTAAACTTGTCTGCTGCTTCTTTCTTAGCTAGTCTAACATGTGAGTTTATTCATGAAAATCGTTAGAGATGTATATTTTTAATTACTATATATAATTAGATAATTTAAACATCAATTGTTTATTGTATTCAAATCATGTGGACTAATTGAATTTTTATAATAATAATAATTGATTTATTATTTTATAAAACATAGTATCGACTTAAGAAATTATTTTCTTATAAGAGCGAAAAAGAATATTTTATCATAGGCTTTATATAATATATAATTCAGCTGTGTTTGTATATATGCTATTATTTAACATCATTTATATGAAATAACAGAATAACTGAACAATCATTTTATAATATATACATAAAAATAGTATACTTATCTATTGTTTATTGTAATCATATTATTTTCATTAATTGATTTTTATAATAATTCAAATAATAATTGATTTATCTATTTATTATTTTATAAAACATAGTATCGATTTAAGAAATAATTTTCTTATGAAAGCGGAAAATAGGTAGATTAATGAATGTCTGTTGTTTTAGCAGCAAATCGATTTCATATATGTCTATCCGTGTGTATGCATGTGTGTGTGTGTGTGTCTATACTTGCCTCTAAAATCGTGTATAGGTATTGTCTGTATGCATGTGTGTGTGTGTATGTATCTGTGGATAAGTGTCTATTTGCCTGGCTATGTATTTATGTATTCTTTTTTTTTAACAAATAAAATTTTTAACAGATTAAAAAATTTTAACAAATTCAAAAGTTTTAACAAATAAAAAAGTTTTAACAAGTTAAAAAAATTTTAACAAATAAAAAAAACCTTACTTAAAAAAACTTTTAGAAAATTTACCAGACTTTAAAAATTTTCACAAAATTTACACAGAAAAAAAAAATTAATAAATAATAAAAAAAAAACTTTTTTAAATTCATTAAAACTTTCATTTTAATTTGTAATAAAAAATTTCTAATTTTTTAAAACTTTTTTTAACTTGTTAAAACTTTTTTATTTGTTAAAACTTTTGAATTTGTTAAAATTTTTTAATCTGTTAAAAATTTTATTTGTTAAAAAAAAAGAATACATAAATACATAGCCAGGCAAATAGACACTTATCCACAGATACATACACACACACACATGCATACAGACAATACCTATACACGATTTTAGAGGCAAGTATAGACACACACACACACACATGCATACACACGGATAGACATATATGAAATCGATTTGCTGCTAAAACAACAGACATTCATTAATCTACCTATTTTCCGCTTTCATAAGAAAATTATTTCTTAAATCGATACTATGTTTTATAAAATAATAAATAGATAAATCAATTATTATTTGAATTATTATAAAAATCAATTAATGAAAATAATATGATTACAATAAACAATAGATAAGTATACTATTTTTATGTATATATTATAAAATGATTGTTCAGTTATTCTGTTATTTCATATAAATGATGTTAAATAATAGCATATATACAAACACAGCTGAATTATATATTATATAAAGCCTATGATAAAATATTCTTTTTCGCTATTATAAGAAAATAATTTCTTAAGTCGATACTATGTTTTATAAAATAATAAATCAATTATTATTATTATAAAAATTCAATTAGTCCACATGATTTGAATACAATAAACAATTGATGTTTAAATTATCTAATTATATATAGTAATTAAAAATATACATCTCTAACGATTTTCATGAATAAACTCACATGTTAGACTAGCTAAGAAAGAAGCAGCAGACAAGGTCAGACAAGTTTAGACAAGTGAACAGGACCACTCATTCGAAAACAGTGATCAAAATGGCGTGAATATTGCTTATCTAGATGTTCTTATCGTCGTGTGACGTCACTTAGAAGGAATCGCTATCGGCCAATCCTATATCAGGAAGTGTCACGTGATCAACCCTCGGCCACGTGATTTCCGGTTTTTTGTGATAAGAAACTGGCATTCCACACCAAAACGTGCTATGAGATAGACGTGTTTTCAAGAAGCTGGTATATTAGGTAAGTGTGAAATATGATTCTGTTATATGTTAGAATTTGAATGCCTTAAAATGATTATGCTAGAGTATATAATTATTTTCCAAATATTAAAATAACTAAAGAACCATAATTTGAAATAGAAAACTAACTTAAAAGTAGAATTGTAAGCTGAGCAGGTTTAGCTCACGAAAGTGAGATGAACTGAAAATAATAAAAGGTTAGTCATATAAGTTGCTTATCATAGTAAATCCATAAAAGAAATTTTTAAGTGGCAACTCTAGTTAACAAAGCAATATTACAAGTTACTGATATTACAAACGAATGTGAGAATTTAATTATTAATTTTTCACTATGTTGATTTCTGTAGATATCCAATAATTTATAAATGAATTATTATGGAGAATGTACAAAGTTTGCACCCTAGCTCAATGTTTTCTTAATTTATCAAATCATACATAATAGTCAACTTCAACAAATAATATGTTACGGATTGTTCTATTACGTCATCAATTAAGTTTCTGCGCATGTGCAGATGTAAAACATTTGATTGCTAAAGTAAACTGTTGGTTGGTTAGAGGAATCCGTAGACCAGGTTGGTTGGTTGGATGTATTCGGTCGTTAGTCAAAACACTCAAAATTTACAAACACACATGTATGAACATATAATGTCAATTTCTTAAATACTTCGACTCATCCGTAGATATTCGTAATCTTTTTGGTGAATTTTTGCCTACATGTGTAAGCACATATAGTCGCACATACGAATATTTTTCTAAAGTTGTAAATAATTCGAAAACTTTTCATGAACTTTCGATTAGGATGCATTTATTCGGTAGTTAAGACAGATATGTCTAGTACATTTTGAAAGAGAGTTTGACTAACATGTAGATTTAAAAAAAATAATTTTTATGAATATTTTACGCAGGTATATTTACACAGATATTACTTGTAAATAGTATGCCAGGATATAAATACACATATATGAATGTGCATATAAATTGTCGTATACATGTCGTATACAAACAATTCAAAAACCATTTTGATAACCATTAGAAAATTTTTATTTTCTTTCAAAAATTTTATTGACTTGTAATTTTTTTAACTTTTATTTATTAACATAAAAATTTTTTAACTTTTTTTATTTCGTTTGCATTTTTTTTTAACTTTTTTTATCTTCCTGATTTTTTTTTTTTTTTTTTTCTTATCAAGTTGTGATTTGTTAAAAACTTTTTTATTATTATATATTTAAAAAGAAACATTTTTTATTTAGTTGTGATTTCTAAAATTTATTTTTGAGTTAAGTTTTACTGTTTACAAATCATTTTTCATAACGTGAATATTTTTCAAAACCATTCAATGGCAAACATATACATACGCATATATATTATAAGTATGCATATGCGCATAAGGTGCACTAGTATGTTAAGACGATATTTTTCAAAGACTAGAAGGTAAAAAAGGAATAATTTACTTTTACTAACTAATAAATATTTTTTCTTACAACAAGGAAATTTTTATGTGATAGTTGAAATTCTCTTGGTTATTCATTTGTTAATTTTATGTGTATTGCTTAATTTTTATAGTTCATTACTGATTCATTATTTTAAATAGGGTTTTCCTCCTGTGGCGAGTTTCAAATATCTAGTTAATTTTCTGGGGGTTTTAGGGGAAGGGTGAAATGTATATTGGTAATTTGATATGCGATAAATAACATGGTTAACCAAGATTTTCCTATAAAGAGTTCACTAAATTTTGACTGAAAGTTGCAATCAAAGTTGCTATTATTTCAAAAAACATTAATGTCGCGTGATCTGACCAATGTTTCAAACTAAATAGGGAAGTTATCGATTTTTACCTAGTGTATATTATAAAATCTGAATAGTTGAACTAGGTTATTTGAATTAATATGAATGTTTACATCCACTAAACTAAAACAGGGTACTTTTAATAATGAAAAAAAAAATAACAATACTTTCCTAAAACTAATATAGTCTAGTGTGTGTGAAAATGTAGCCCAAAAACTTAAAAGATGAAAATCACGTGACTAATATACTGCGCTTAGGCCCCACCAGTGGCCGAGTTGTTCCGCCCTCGAAGCTGGTAGACGGGAGGTGCTGTGTTCGATCCCAATCGCGCCCGTCGACCTAATCGTTCGGAGTTTTCGTGGTTTTCTTCTAACCTTTGTTTTCCAAGCGTAAATACGGGTTAGGTTCCCTAAGAAAGACTCCCCACGGAGGGCACTACCCCCCCCTTAGGGCTTATATCCCTCGTGATGATAATTGGCCATTAAAAACACAATTAACCGTTGTGGTTAGTGTATTGGCCCTATATTCGAGGCCTAATTCCCGCACAGGCCAACCAGGCTCCCTAAAATCAGGGCCTAATTCCCGCACAGACCAACCAGGCTCCCTATATTCGAGGCCTAATTCCCGCACAGGTCAACCAGGCGCCCTATAATTAGGGCCTAATTCCCGCATAGGCCAACCAGGCTCCCTAAAATCGGGGCCTAATACCCGCACAGGCCAACCAGGCCCTTGGGTCTATGGATGAGGGAAGGGCAGGCAAAAAGTTGTTGGGCCTTGGGTACCACTGCAATCTAAATCGGGCTCTACCTGAAATGTGAAGTCAGGCCATGTGAGTTGGAAACCTCTCGAACCAGACGAGGTAACTGAAAAAAGTTGTTCTTGTATGAAATTGATAATTCGGGTCACTTTCTTCCGTCTCTGAAGTTGTTTAAAATTTGTGTCGCTAATAATAATAAAAATTTACAAATAATAATAAAATTGCTTTTCAAATGTTAAAGTTTCATTTCGCTAATAATAATAATAAAAAAAAAAAAAAAAAAAAAAAAAAATGTGAAAATAATTAAATTGTCTTCTTTGGGTTCCTTTGCTAAAGTAAAAAAAAAAAAAAAAAATACTTAAAAAAAATACTTCTAGGTATATCGATAGAAAAAAGTTTAAACGATTAATTATTATTGTCTCTAACGAAGTGAAAATAATGACTGAGGTATATTTTATATAAGAATACGTGAAGCATTTAACGTTATACTTACATCACCCTAGAAAATAGCTTATCATCTATTAGCATTATAAATATAGAAATTTTGATTCAATGGGGATGTGTGTAGTTAATTTATGTATTTCGAATGGTGTAACTATATTAAATAGTATGCACGTGTATTAAAATGGATATAGGTAGTCGCATAGAATATTTGTTTCTAAAACATAGTATAAATTTAGGTCGATGCATGTTTGAAAAATTATCCTTGAATATAACATGTACAGAAAGTTTCGTCTAAATATTTCCATAACTGTAAATTATTTAAAAAGTATGATACCTAATAGTGATTTCATCTCAAAAACTGGGTAAAAGGCTAACATTATGTTAAAAAAAAATGAATACGTAGATTTTCAGTATAGTACATTTGATGCTGTTATTAAAATCTAAATGTAGGTATAAAACTTCAATCTATCCTATATTTAAAAATTTATAAGAATCCCTTAATTAAGATATATTGTAATTGAGACAGACTTTACTAATTGTTATTCGAATAATATCGGCTTATCTCTTTTATCTATTGAAAGGGACCGCTTAATGCGGCTCCTTTGATCTTTGAGATAACATCCCTGTAGATGCATGTTCCGACAGAAAGTAGATAAACAGTATAGTTGCAGCGAGATTTTTAACGTGTGAGGTGACTGGCCAAATTTGAGAAGACATTATGGATTATTAACAGGTACTGTGCTTTTATTTTATATTTCGATTTAATATTAAAAAATATACATCTAAAACTAGGTATTAATAGGTATTTATTTTTTTCCGTTAAATTTCCTTTTGAGTATAATTGAAACTGCGTATACTATATGTTTTAATTTGGGAATAGCAGGTTCGAAATTCATTAATATTAATCTATGAAGATGTTATCTCTATTTCAAATCTATTCTTTAATATTTATTTTTCCAACATAATATTAGAAATATTAATTTTCGCGATATGAAAATCTCATGCATTGTTTTTGCAAAGTAAAATAAATCATGTGAAATATTTTTACAAAATAATATTCTATTAGGTAAAGGATTTGTCTAAATTATTTTCTTTTCGAACTCAAAAATTTTTTTAGATTTGAATTTTATTAAAAATAATCCTAGTTCAAAAATCACTGAAGAAAGCATTTCAATTGGTCTTATAATAGCATACAGTATAATTTACTTAGATTGTTTTCAAATTATAACTGTTTCAATGAACATATAGTTTTAAAAATGCAGTAGCCTATATCATGTTTTCAATGAGGCAGTCTAAGGACCAACACCTTAAAGAAAAAAATGAATCAAAACTATATTTAATCTCCAAAATTAGTTAAAAATTAGTCTAAAAATTATTCATAAAGACATTATCCAAAAATAATATAGTCGCGGTTTAAAAAACTAATCGCACACAAAATAAATAATATGTCAGAACATCTTTTACTGAAATTGCTTTCAAAGGCAAAATAATGTATGTTGTTTAGAAATGAATTTTCCAAATAAGTAATATACAAGCAGTCTAAAAATTACTCGTATATGCATTTTCTAAATAAATACTATATACGCATTCTTAAAATTTATGATTTCTCTAGATATAATTTGTATACTGTGTAAAAATGAATCGTATATGCATTTTTCTAATACAGTTCACTCGAACTTTTAAAACAAAAATTCAATTTTTAATTAAAATTTATCTAAATCTGGCTTTGAATTGTGATTTATATATTCTTCTCTGATCAGGAAAAAAAAAAAAAAAAAAACCTCGCTCATCCCAGTATCGCTATTTAAATTCTAATTGCTAAAGGTGACGAAAAATTCTTGTATATCAAATTATTTTTGTAAGAAAATGGTTTTCACTACCAATAAAATTATATACACTTGTGAAATTTATCGGAATTATTTTGCACTGTCCTGTATATGCAGGAATTATTGCGTTAGACTCATATAAAATTTGAAACGTATCTATCACGTTATTGAAAACTAATAAGAGATTTCATCTACAGCATTCAAAATTTACTAACACATTTCGTTAAAAGCTTTAAAAAATGTATTCAACTAAATTAGATTCACCAATATATTATACTCACCAATTTTGAATAATATTCAATATTTATATAATTAAATTCAAAAGTTTAGTCTACAACAACAAAATATATTCGACATTAAAATTTTATTGAGTTCAATTAATATATTTTGCCAACAATATTTAAAATTTATTGAGTTAAATATTTCGCCAACAACATTAAAAGTATATTAAGTGCAATAAATATATTTCGGTAAAAACGTTAAAATTTTCACGAATAACAATAAAAATGTATTCAATATTAAAAATATTATCTAATTGAGTTCATATATTTCAGCAACGACATTAAAAATTTATATAATTAATAAATATATTTCTCCAATATTATTAAAATCTTCACCAACAACAGAAAAAAAAATTAGATCTCTCGTGACATCATTAGCCAAATTTACTAATTGACTCATTAACCTAATAGAAGCACAATGGAAGAAGGGCGTATATTTTAATTAAACCGGGCATTCATTTTTAAAAAGTATAAAACACCCACTATGGAGGGGGGGGGGGGGATTAAAAGCTTTGATACATGTAAAAAAAAAAAAACGTGTCTTGAACATCCCTGTATATCTATATATTTTCAATAAACATCTCATAAATATTTAATCAGTTTAAAAAATATCTGTAGTATTCATACCTTATAGAAAATTTGAATAATTATTTGCAGTATATCTAATTCTAGGTTTTAAAATGAAATCTCAATAGTTTATTACACAAGTAGTAAAAAAAGGGGGGGGGGTCACGTGACTAGGAAAATTTAATTTCAATCGAAGCTATTTATTTAGTTTTCAATTAAAAATTATGAAAGAACAATTCGTCTTGAAGGGCAAAAATAATAAACATAATTTATTAATGAGTAATTAACAATTAAAGTTAGGTGGGGTGTAAGTTCTTAAAAACCTGAATTTACTAGAGAAAATTCTAACATTTTCAAATTCGGTATAATTTTCCATTATTACATTAAATCTTAAAAAATATCCCTATTCAAAATTAAGTTCAAAAATTAAAATGAATTCTTTAGGTATAATTGAAAATTCCACCTCAACCTAGTGCGTGCCCCTAAAAATTCCTTAACTAAGCCCTCCTCTAAAACAACAGCTCTTCCCAGGTGGAGGAGCAGGAGGTGTGAGCAGACGGAGGAGCAGGCGGAGGAGCTCGCGATAGGAGCAGGAGGAGCCATTTACTCGCGCCAGGAGCAGGGGGAGAATCACACAACCTTTTTAAAAATTTATTTACAAGGTGTGCAAGCATGGCTTAGTGGTTAAGATAACAGCTAAAATCACTAAGCCATCCTTACATTTTGCGAGGGTTCAAACCTCAACACAACTTAAAATTATTTTTAAATAATTTTTTAATTATTTCAAATTTTCACCGTTAAAGGGCAGCATCAAACATCACTTCTCAAAATTCATTCTCCAAAATGACCCCTCGTACTATAGTTCGCTAAAAAAAATTTCACTCTTAAAAAAAAAATCTAAAAATTTTTTAAACTCCACCCTCTTCTTAGAGATCAACATTCCTTTCTAACCCCTCCTCTTAGAGCACACATTCTCCGCAGGAGGTGGAGGAGGAGCAGGAGGTGGAGGAGGAGCAGGTGGAGGAGGAGGAGGAGGAGGAGGAGGAGGAGCTCCCTCCACCCTCCACCTGCTGGAGCCGGACTGTCCTTTTTCTACTACTAACGCATTACGATCATTTTGAAGAAGTTTCATGGAATACTTTTAAAATTAAAATATAATAATGGGATATTAAAAAAAAAAAAAAACAAAAAAAAAAACAAACAAAAAAAAAAACAGCTAGTGCGCTAGATTAGTAAATTTGATTCAGGAGACAGCTCAGGGAAGATGACTAAACACCCTTCTTGTATTTTAAACATATAGATTATATAAAATTACGAAAAATTAAATAAAGCAAATAATGTCATTTTGATAAAATTACAGTAACGTGTCCACAAGAATAGTAATAAAATTTTATTAGTAGAGAGAATTTTGGACAAAATTTTGGAGAATCTGATATTAATTTAAACCTCGAATTATTGCCAAAATATGTTTTGATTGCTTATCTAACTCGGCGAAGCGTATTCATCCAGGAGAGAATTAACAAATTATGTAATAAAAATCGCTATTTTTCGGACAAAGAGCATGCACACTTTATGTTACTCTTCTTCCTTAAAGACCCTCTAAATGTTTGTAAAACATTGCGTTTTATCAGTGTGTGATTTCGGTTACACTATTTTTAAAGATAAAGCATTTTCACCTGTGAAGAATTTCAAAGCAGCTGGGGTGAAAATGACGCACTGCTACAAAACGTATTTCAGTTTTAAGAATTAAAATACACGCTTTTTTATATAAAATGGCGCCAATTGCATCCGATAAAGCATCCCACTTTTACGATCCCATCTTAAAAAACATCTATTATAGAACGGTATGCAAATGACATCATTAACGTGGAATAATACACAAACCCAGCAGAAAGCAGTGACGCCATTTAAGAAGCTCGGCAAAACAATTTTGGGTTTCTAATGATTTACATGCTGCCTTGTTTTGGTTTATAATAGCTCCATGTTTTATCAAAGGCATTCATTTATATTTTTTCAAAATTCGGAAAATGTAATTACACACGGATTAATAAAATTGCATTCCTTCAAAATTTTCATACGAATTAAGTAAATGTGGAAAAAATATGTCACACAAATATTCTTTAAAATGCATTTTTATAAAGAGAAGTTAAATTGCAATAAGCTGAAATGTATCGTTTGTAAAGTTAAATTGCAATAAGCTGAAATGTATCGTTTGTAAAGTTAAATTGCAATAAACTAAAAATTATTTAATTGATAATTAAAAATGTAAAAGCCAAAACCCACCCGGTTTTATAACAGACGATATTCTTGACATAGCACGTATTTTAATTTCAATTTTTTTTTCAGTTTTTATGAGAAAATGGCAACAAACGATACGACAATTTACTGTTTTTCCTTTACTTTCAAATGAAGTGGAGTACTTCAGTTGCCATGATTATAAAAAAAAAGGAATAAAAACTACAAAAAAAATAATATCTTAATATTAAATTTAGATACAGCTTTCAAACAAATTGCATTTAAAAGAACATTTGTTTTCTTATATGACGGTATAAAAATTTAAAATATGCGATGTTTAGAAGTTTAAAAATTTGCAGTAGAGAAAATTGTAAAACCAAATTTTTATTTCAAGTTTCAAACTATTGCCATTCGCAAGATGACGTATCCGTTACGCGCAGATATGTTTGTCCTTTATATTATAGATAGATAGGCGTGAAATGACATTATCGGACATAACTTTCTGGTAGACCTAATGCAATTCTTTTCAAAAATACCAAACTGTAGCAAAGGACATTAAAGTGTATGCCATACAACATTTTTGAAAAATGTGACTTTTGTGTACTATAACATTAAAACATTTTAATTAATTTGCATCTTTGAGAAAAATAGACAAAAGTAGAATAGATATTATGCAGGTAGAATTTTGTGCTGCGTTTTTGTTAGAAATAGTAAAAAATGGTTAATTTGTTACACAGTATGTTTTAAGAATATTTACCATGGATTTAGAAATCAATCTAATTTTGTAAAATTATTCACTTATAAGCTGTACTTTTCTAAGTCACACTACCGACCTACACAACGTTTTAGAGCAAGACGAGTATAAAAAATGCATAGCGATCAAATACTTAAATTCGTTTAACTCTTGCGCTCGGAATAGTATATCAATGTATCTTCAAATTATAGGTTGCAGCAAATATTCTCATAGAACATTGTTTGTACATGAAGAACAAAGTTTATTGCCCCGTGATTAACAATTGTTCTCGCTATGTATTTTCGTATATTTTCAAAACATTTATTTTTTGAGGATAGATTTCAACATGCCTTTTCCACGCCATATTAATATATTTGCATATTTTAATTTTACATCCTGAATTTTTAATAAAAAATTTGCTTCAGCTTAATATTATTTACGTTAATGTCTAAGATATCTAAAACAACATATATATGCTTATACTGTCATCTGAACATTCAAATTCAATTTTCAAAATTATATTTGATTTTATCATAGAGAGAATTAAAAATTATTCAGATAAAATTTACAAACTCATTCAAAAGCATTTTCTATTGTTTATCGAGATAAAATCAGCTATATTTATCCAATTCATAGTCATTATCGACTCTTAACTTGCTTGAAATATTTTGAATATTTTGTTAAAAAATTAATAACAATTCTAAATAAAATACGCTTTAAGACTACAATGTTTAACCAGTATAAAATACGCATGAGGAATATATTTTGAATGTAATCTAAGAGAAAAATCTATTTTTATTAGTATTTGACATTATTTGAAAAAAAAAAAAATCTTATGTTTTTATAATTGTTTAAATGCATTGGTACATCTATTTGCAACACAAATTTCCATGATGTATTTTTTAAAATAATAATTTATTGAAAGAATTGCAAGTTTTAGGCATACTGTTAACGTAGAAAATATTTCTGTAACGTATATGTATCAATACATCTGCAAATGGAAATTAAATTATATATTTATAAGTAAAAAGTTAACTTTTCATAATAAAAACATTCATTTTTTAAACATTGTATTTTAACAAACGAGTGTGCTTTAAATTGCAAATCTGCGTCTGTTGAAATATGAGTTGCAAACAGAAGGTAAATCTTGGGTAAGGATAATCTGAAGCGCTATATCCGGGATGAGGTATTTGTGGTCATACAAATCAACATACAATGCATCGACTATGTTAATAATAGTTATGAGATAGGCCAATGTATTCCTGAGTACTTAATTTACATTAACGTGTATGTTCAAATAACATGGTTATAATAATTTACAAAAGTAGGAATATAAAGCATTAAAATAAAACGTTTATTGATCTATTAACTTAAATATAAATAGCGGTTACATGTATGTTTATAAAATGTACATATATATTTATAGTGTAAATACAAACATTTAAAAATATTTATATGTTCAAAATCAGTACTCGAAAAATACAGTTTGTAAGTGATACTTCTTTTAAAAACACAAAGCTTAAAATATGCCAAACCAAAATTTGCAGCTAATTTAGCCAAGTTTTTTTACAGTTTTGCTTGAAAAACGAATCGCATTGCAATGTGTTTTGCAATGTAAAAAATGCAGATATCATTAAAAGTTCTTGCATAATTTCAAAAACGCTTGATAGAAATAAATTTCACCTTTAGTATCCGAGTGTAAACGTTTGGTAAAATGTACCGAAGAAAAGAAAGAGGATGTTACAGTTAAATGTTAGTAATGAAAATATAAATGTTATGTACGATTTATGTACACTGTTTCAATACACTCTCTTGTAAAATGGGTACAAGAATGTAGAATAAAGTTTAATTTTCATTTGTGAATGACAAATATTATGAGCAAGGAAAACATAGACGAAAGCTTATTGTTACAAAAAAACCGTATACATACAGTCGTTCCCGCTTAATCGGGTAACGGATAAACAAATAACCCGCTTATACAAATAAAATCTTCTAGAACCAAACATTTTTTCCATAGAGGCAATGTTAAAATTCCCACTTATTCGAATAATTTTTCAGATAATGAAATAACGACTAATCTGGTGTGACAAATATTTTCCATAGAAAAGGTCATTTGTTAAATTTGTGTGATAAATTGAAGGTTTTAGATGCATAAAGCACAGAAAAACACAAACTGAAATCGCTAAAGAGTTTTAAATTTCTGTCTTAAGTCTCGACCATTAAGAAAAATGCTGATAAAATTGAAGAAGAATGGAGAAACAATGGAAACCTACAGTGAAAACGGGAAAGAAAATCTAATGACGATCTCGACAATGCTGTGGTGGAATGGTTTCATTCAAAATGAAGGCAATGAATATGTAGAAAACCGAAGAAATTGCGAAAGATTCTATTAATGAGAATTTTTCGGCACCTGAAGGATGGTTATACAGATTCCAGCAAAGACATAATTTAACATTTAAGATACTACATGGAGAATCGGGTTCTGTAAAAGATGCAGTTCGTGATGAATGGATTGAAGAAATTTTACATCCAATTCTTGCTGAGTACAGACCATGCGATATATTTAATTGTGACGGAATAAGTCTGCTGTATAGAGTTATGCCAAAAGGAACAATAGCAAAAAAGAAAAAGAAAAAAAAACTCTCCTTATTGGCAAAAACAAACAGCTTAGATGTCTAAAAAATGTAAAAAATTATCCTGTTGCATATGATTACTGCATATGGTTGGATGACAAAACATATTTTTGGAAGTTGGCTGGCAAGATCAGACCTAAACATGAAAAGGCAAAATAGAAAAATTCTCCTATTTATGGACAATTTTGGCAGTCACAAAACGGAGAACTCAATTCGACTGAATAATGTTAGAGTAGAATTTTCGCCTGCAAATACGACGGCCAAAATACAACCTCTTGATCAAATAATCATAAGATCATTCAAGGCGTTATATAGACGGGATATTATAAATGAACTTCTCCATATTTTGGACTTGGACACAGAGAACTGTAGTGAAACATTTTCCAGTCTTTAAAAAAAAAAAAAAAAAAAAAAAAAAAAAAAAAAAAAAAAAACCTTTTGACTGCTATGCATTTCTGCAACAAAGCTTGGAATATTGTTCCTGTTAGTGTAATTAAAAACAGTTTTAAAAAAGTGAAATTTTAAACCCTAAATTTAATGAAGATGATTGTTGGGACACAGAAACTGAAATTTGTGAGCTTCAAGAATTTCAAGAAGAGCTCTATAAACTCCAAATTACACAAGAAGAACTTTTGGAATTTATAGAATTTGAGGAAAATGAGGCTACAGAAACTGATGAGGTTTCAGAATCATCTGCCTGCAATGAAGAAGATAGATGAATATAATGAAGTTGTAATAGATCCTCCCCCATCCTTGAGGGAAGTACAGAAATCCTTAAAAATTATACGAGGGCATTTTGAAGCTCGAGGTGGAGATTATAAAATATAATATGGTTTGGAAAAAGAGCTGCAGAAATCTGCGCATAAAACCTTAAATATACTATCAACTGTATTGGATTTTTTTCAAAAAATTTTAATGAGGTAAGCGATAAAACCAAAATATTCATCATGTAATTTCAGTGAGTATGTGTTATAATGCTTAATAGTATAAGAATTTTTATTTCATTTCGTAGTTCTCTCTTTTTTTAAAGAAAATAACTTTTTTTTTACAATTAAAATAATTGTTTTTTTAACTGTTATAAATTATTAGTTAGATTTTAAGATATTATTAACGATGTGGTGAGGTAGAATAAATTTTCCTACTTAATCGAATATCTCCGCTTAATCGAATAATAGATGTTGGAACCATAGATATTCGTTTAAGCGGGACGACTGTACCTAAACTAATTTTCAATCATAATTAAAATAACAATTTTTCACAAAGTCCTGAAAATTTCAGTCAAGACTGTATCTTTGAATCAGTTTCTAAGCGATTTAAATGAGTGTACCAAATCAATTTTACTAAGGTCCGACTATCCTAGTCAAACTTAATCGACTTTCCGCTTTCACCGAATTGCGAAAAAACATTATTGGAACTTTTTCCATTTAGAAAAATAAAAAAATCAGAGTTCTACATATTTTATGACTGTTCTTTAATATTCATCTAGCATTTCATTCCTTCATTGACAATGACTGCTTCTTAATAATGGAAAAAATGTCCGTCAGAAGAGAATGTCGCATTCCAAATGTTTAAGTTCAATTTAAAAAACTATTGAATACATTGAGCAGCGAGAAGGGGCTAAGCCTACAATTCTAATTACATTAACCAAATACTAGGGTTGTTCAAATGAAAAGGTACGAAACATCGTAAAATCAAACCGGTTAAAATTTGAATATGCCGCTTTAGGATAATGTAGTGAGAGATCTAAGCACGCGATTGGATTATCCGGCTTGGTTGTGCGCATGCATGGGTGCTCGCGCATGAAGGAGGGAAAAAGCAGGCAGTTATGTGTTCCGACCAATTGACGCGGCAATGCGTGTGAGGACATCATGGATTTCCCATTGCAAAATTCAACGATTGAGGAGCAGCGAGATGTCTGTTTAATGTCTGGCGCAGCTTGAAATCTGATAACATCCATCTATTTAAATATGCTCCTCAATCAAAATTACATCTCAGAAATGCTTTGCAAAATTAATGAAGTTGATAAAAACGTTGAGTATATTTTAAAATGAAAAAAAGTTTTAATATCAAAAATAAAGTTTCGCGATGCATTTAAAATATATTACATGTTTGTAGTACAAAATTGCACTCTTGAGAGTAAAACTGTTCATTTTTGTTTAGGATAATATAAAGCCTAGCATAGCCTGAATCATTGTATGTTTTAAGGCGTTAATCGCCAAGCTTGTATTGCCTGTCTTTCCGTTTTGACCGCAAAGTAAGAGTCCGTCGAAATCTGAATATTACAAGGAGGGGGCCAAGCTGGTAATCACAGATTTTGATTATTTTAATATATGTTGTAGGGTAGAGACCAGTAGTAGGGTCTTCTCAAGTTCAACGGATTTTATACAACGCTCCTTAGTTCTTGAGAAACAGGGAAGTCTTATACGGATTATAACACAACTTAAATACTTAATTTATAACATGATGACTAAGCTGTTCGTGGGTCAGATGGCACGGCGTTTGCTAGATTCTCTGTCGGAACGCGCTACATTTGTTTTTCTCCTTTTTTGCTTTATAAATATACTTGTAATTATAATTTAATAATCTCAATTAAAAATTATAATATCGTGCATTAATTATAATGTTAACATATTTAAATTTTCATTTAGCATTTTTTTATTTTTAAACCAATAATAAACATTTCTCATTATTGAAATGGATATAAAAAAAACAAAAAAAACATTAGATCTGTTATTAACTAACAAAAATTAAAAAATAGCCCCAAAGCTGTTGTGACGCCCTCTATTTATGATGATGTAAAACGTATTCAAATAAAATAATTGTCTGAGCGAAGCGAAGGCTAATACTCAGCGAAATATTACTGTCCGGACCCTTTACTACTACGATGGATATTAACGCCATGTCCTACTAAAAAAAAAGCCTAATAAAAACCTTTCGTCAAGCATAACTCAAAAAGTATTTGTTGGATTTCGTTTCTGATTGCACCAAAAGGTACCTATGAGGGTCGCCTACTGAATGCACCTACTATGAAAAATAAGTTCCAAACCGTTTAAAAATTATATAGAAAAAACTCTTAAAAAAAGCACAATTTATCTGCATACGTCACAGAAATTTGGTGTGCGTCACTTTCACCGGTTGATGTTTTCGTAGACAACTGGTTTGAACACATGGAGCAAATAAAAAAAAATACGCACGCAGTAATATTGAATAGATCAGTTTCAACCACGTGATCACAAACCTTGCAACAACCCGTGGCACCCAGTTTTGGTGGGCAAACAAATAATAATACAGTATTCCGTACCACGGTGACCGTTTTTAGCCTGTTGTATAAAATCTGGCATGTTGTATGACATACAATTGTGCATGATTAAAACAAAAGACACGAGTGTTTATTGATCCGGAGGTTATCTTTCTCTGGATGTCTGTCTGTCTATCATAGAGCATGCAATTTTCTTGTAAAGGATGATATTATTATGCAGTAAAACCTCCATAACGGGCATACTCGATTAGTGGACACCTCTATTTAGCGGGCATTTTTTCGATTACCAACCCTTAAATAACTGTACATTTTTTACTCTCAGTAGCGAACACCTCCAAATTGAGGACAAATTCTGCCCTCCCGAGGTGTTCGCTATTCAGAAGTTTTACTGGTAAAACCTCCATAGCGGACACACCCGATTAGCAGATACCTCTATTTAGCGGACATTTTTTCGATTACCAACTCTTAAATAACTGTACATGTTTTACTCTCAGTTGCGGTCACCTCTAAATAGAGGACAAATTCTGCATTCTCGGGGTGTCCGCTATTCAGAGGTTTTACTGTATATAATATTGATAATTATTTTACAGGGCCGCACAAAAGAATAAGAATATATGAAACGAATATAAACTAAATTCGGGATTGGTAGATCGCTGATGGTAATGTAATTTTAGGATGTTGTTACAGTCATCCGCAGCATGTTTTTAGATTTCGTCCATCTAACAAAAACCTACCAGTCTCACTCCTTTGTCTGTCTGTTTGTCCGTCTGTCACAGAGCCCGTTCTCAGAAACTATATATGTCGGAGACTTGAAAATTTGCATACTTATAGTTGAACACCACACATCAAACGGCAAATAATAAAATTTTGAAAAAGGCTTAATATTTAACCCTTTGGACTCTAACTTGTGTATTTAAAGCAATTTTTCTAACTCAGCCTCTAATTAAGTTGGAGACATGAAAGTTTGCATACTTATAGCTGAACACTTGCAATAACACGATAAATCATAAAATTTTGAAAAAGTCATATTTAACCCTTCGGTCTCTAACTTCTGTATTTTAAGCAATTTTTCTAACACAGCCCCTAATTAAGTTGGAGACATGACATTTTGCATACTTATAGCTGAACACCTCACATCAAACGACAAATAATAAAATTTTGAAAAAGGTCTAATATTTAACCCTCTGGGCTCTAACTTGTGTATTTTAAGCAATTTTTCTAACTCAGCCCCTAATTAAGTTGGAGACATGAAAGTTTGCATACTTATAGCTGAACACTTGCGATAACACGATAAATCATAAAATTTTGAAAAAGTCATATTTAACCCTCCGGTCTGTAACTTCTGTATTTTAAGCAATTTTTCTAACTCAGCCCCTAATTAAGTTGGAGACATGAAATTTTGCATACTTATCGCTGAACACCTCACATCAAACGACAAATAATAAAATTTTGAAAAAGGTCTAATATTTAACCCTCTGGGCTCTAACTTGTGTATTTTAAGCAATTTTTCTAACTCAGCCCCTAATTAAGTTGGAGACATGACATTTTGCATACTTATAGCTGAACACCTCACATCTAACGACAAATAATATAATTTTGAAAAAGTCTGTTACTTAATCCTCTGGGCTCTAACTTGTGTATTTTAAGCAATTTTTCTAACTCAGCCCCTAATTAAGTTGGAGACATGACATTTTGCATACTTATAGCTGAACACCTCACATCAAACGACAAATAATAAAATTTTGAAAAAGTCTATTATTTAACCCTCTGAGCTCTAACTTGTGTATTTTAAGCAATTTTTCTAACTCAGCCCTAAATAAGTTGGAGACATGAAATTTTGCATACTTATAGCTGAACACCTCACATCAAACAGCAAATAATAAAATTTTGAAAAAGTCTAATATTTAACCCTCTGGGCTCTAACTTGTGTATTTAAAGCAATTTTTCTAACT
This sequence comes from Maratus speciosus, assembly GCA_963932465.1. NCBI lineage: Eukaryota > Metazoa > Arthropoda > Arachnida > Araneae > Salticidae > Maratus > Maratus speciosus. The sequence goes on along the minus strand of OZ010790.1, from coordinate 200,326,142 downwards.
CAGCCCCTAATTATGTTGAAACATAAAAATTTGCATACTTATAGCTGAACACCTCACATCAAACGACAAATAATAAAATTTTGAAAAAATCTAATATTTAACCTCTAATATTTTGTCTCGCGCAATTTTTAAATTTAATCTTTTTTGCAATACTATTTTTTGTTCATTTTGCATAATAAGTGTAATGTGACGTAATTTGTTCTATTTCAGATTTCAAACGCATGTTAATGAATTTATTTTACAATATCCTTTCTCTTTTAAAATTCACATGTAAATATAGTTTTTATGACGTAATTTCCAATAAGTGCCTGCTTTTTATACCTAATTATTTAATTGTAATTTGAAGGGTTTTTTCTGTTTATAATAGTAACGTGTAAATATTTTTTTTATTTGAAGCAAACATTATTGTTTGCGCTGTTTATACAGTTGGCAACAGTTTAAATTAATACCATTTTCTAAAATGTGTAAAAAATATCTGTCAAAATGCTGAACATTTGAATTTAAAATAGAAATAAAACCTCAAAAAAATGAGTTAAATAAAAAAAATTAATGAAATCTGCAGACCGGGATCTTCTATTGAATAAAATGATCTAAAAATGATTAAATTCCCATGTATAGCTTTTGCTCTTATAAATTTTTTTTTTAATGGAATGATTTTGTCCAACTTTAGCATTAAATATCTCTTAAAATAATTCTTCGATTTGAAAACTGTATGCATTAGTGTGTTGATCAAACATTTCGCTATAATACCACCGATTTTCATATATTTGTATGCAATAGTTTTCTTAATATTAACGAAGAAAGACCTCCGGTCACAAAAAATTCAAAACCGGCGGTGGCGGCGGTGACAGCGTTAGTTACTTTTCATGGAATAGAGAGATATATAAAAATGAAAAGTTGTCTATCTGTCTGTTTGGAACTTCTATAAAAAATCCACAATTTGGAAGCCAAAATTGTGAAGAGATACGTACATGTGTATTAAAACATGGCCGAGACAACTAAAGTAATCCGAAATCGAAATAAATTATAGTTAATTTTTAATTAATAAAAAACCACCAATTTAACAGCAATTTCTTATCAAATTTAAACATTTTTCGTTATAGCAGTTGTCAATAATTAAAAAACACAATAAAATTATTACTACAACAATTAATTTTCTACTGCAAGATTTCCACGTGAAAAATGAAAATGAAATAAATAGTTTGCCGAATTTTAAAAAAAAGGTGAATATTACGTCATAACTTTTCTATTGCAAGGTTTCCACGTGAAAGAGGAAAATATTACGTCATATTGGAAATATAAAAGGCATGGTGGATATAGTATAACGTCATATGAGTGTGAAAAATGTATTGAAGCATAATAAAAACCCGATTAGGGAAATATTGGCGTATTTTAACATTATTGCTCCAATTATAAATTGAAATAAGTTCATTTATAGCTGTATTCTTTTGCGTCTGTCATATACATTTATACATTTTTATATAGCGTTTTCATATGATTCATTCAACAATATTTGGACTGCTTTTTTTAATGTTTGTTTTGTGTTTTATGTTAAATTTTCAAATTGATTTTTCAGAACAAACATCCTTCAAATTCTGGGCAACGCCGGCACTATAGCTTGTAACAGATAAATGGCTTTTGTATCTGTACATCTAATGCTAATATTATAAAGCGTTATAATATTATAAAGTATATAATATTATTAATGATTGTACGTTTGTGAGCCAACTTAAAAAGCCAACTTAAAAAAATGTTGGTGGCCATCTCTGCTCCGAAAAAAAAGACTATTTTATGTCAGTGCAAGAACCTACATCGCTGCAGGAGCAAAAAAGTTCTAAAATTGTGATTTCTGCGATATTGATTGGGTTAGAAACTTTAAATTTGGTGCGGTAGTTACTTTTAAGATGTAAATACTCGTAATGAACGCTCTCTAAAAGGTTCAATTTGACGGATAAACGTAAAAATTTCTAGAAAGGTTCTAAACAATGATTTATTTGGAATACTGAAATTTTTGGGATACTGTTGGGGTTAGAAAGTAGAACTTTGGCATGGTGGTAATTAATAAGATGTAAATGCTCGTTGTAGAACGAATTCTAAAAAATAGAAAGACTAAACAAAGCGGAAAAAGATCTAAAGATGATCTAAGTAACGAAGAATATGGAACTGTTAGGAATATAAACATGAAAATTGACATGGCTGTATTTATCATGACGTAAATTCTCGCAATAGAACAATTTCTAAAAATGTCGCTATAAAAAACAGTGCAGAAACAAAAAACTTTCAAAAATTTTCTATTTCTCTGTTACTGCTGAGCCCAAAATCTTGAAATTTTGCTTCGGGTTAGTTTTAAAATATACAATTGTCTCTATGATTGGTTTCTAAAAAATTTAAAATTTAAAAAGATGAAATTAACGGAAAGCGATCTCAATTACCATTAATTTGGAATTATTAGGTACAGCAACTTTAAATATTTCATAATGCTGCATTTCCTCCGCAAAACTTGCGATTTAAATGCAACAAAACTGATAGATACCCACCTAGCATTAAATAAATTGTGTAAATATTGAATAAAGACCAGTATGAAACAGTGAGTACGTTGCCCGAAAGTACTTGTTAAAGTGTTCCTTCTCTAGGCTTTTCTCTCTCTCTCGCCAAGGCCACTAACAGATGGAAGTGCCGTTTTAAATGTGATATGAATTTTTTATCCGATTCATTTTTCTAGATATTTTATCATAAGGTCATATTCTCAATTATCATTAGTAGATTTTTTATATATTAACTTATTCTGGTGAAATTTTGTAATCGGGTTCATATTGGCGTATGTTAGCTTGCATGATTTGCTGAATAAATATGTATGGATTTGTAAATTACTTCAAATGACACTTTGGCAGCTCAAAAGTTATGCAGACGATATATTCAGATCTTGTATCATACTTTATGTTATAATCATTGCCGATTTCTTTTATTTAATACATGCTAAATACAGCTCAACTTGTGCAGAATATGTTTGAAAACAAAACAATACAGCGTATGTAGTGGCCATCATACACTCATCATTTAAATCGAGCATATCTAAAACACACTCTAACGAAGCATTGCATGCCACTTTTGATGTATTCGGTACTTTGATACTATATTAGATTTTGAGAAGAGAATTCCTTAAATGTTATCGACAACCTCATTGCATCCGTGAAAAACAGATATTGTACAATATTAACTATTCCGGGGGGAGCACACACCATATAAAGTATAGTCCATTCTTTTTAAACATCATATATTTGTCATTTAAAGTTACTCATCAAATTGGTGCGGAGCGTCTGATTATGCTCTTGACATCATTTTATACAGTTAAAATTCCGATATAAGTAAATTAGTGTTTCATTTTCTATTTTACTTTTAATATATTGCGTACTTTCAATTTTATATCCATGCATGGCTGTCATGAATGGTTTGATTTCCCATTTTTTAAAACAGTGTATACGAATTTATATATAAGATTTTGTAATTCTACAATTCGTTTATTTTCATCATTTCAATTTTTCGCAGTATATGGACAGTTAAAGATAACATCTCATTTTCTTTGCTTCCACATGTTATTATTAAATCTATGTTCTCAGTAATATCGCTCAGACTAATCCCTCTGAGGGAAGTCCTAGTAATAAATACAGGTAGAAGATAAATAGGAAAGCAAAATAATTCAAAGCGCAAGCATATGTATTACAAATTTAAAAACCTTTAATATGCAAAAAAATTTTATAATTTAACTCTTATGCTAAATTTTAATAAAACTATGTTTCTCACTTTAAAAACAGAGTAACATTTTCTTCGTATTTACCTCCCTTGTTATGGCAATACATAAATGATGTTTCTTTAAAATCACGAATTGGCACAATTGTTCAATATCATTGCATTGATATACAATATATGAAAAACTTTTTAAAGTGATTTTTTAAAAATTAACAGTTTTATGATGTTTTACACAAGTATTTAGTTGCAAATAAAAAAATAAATAGGTTAAAATTATATTTGGTACACAGTGTTATAATTTTTAAATGACAATGAGATTAGTAAATTATAATTACAAGTATATAAAACAAAAGATCATAAAAACAAATGTAGCGAAATCCGGTATCGAACCCGAACCTGTCAATCAATAACCAAACGCCGTACCAACTGTGCTACGACCAACCAAATCATCGTGTCACAAAGTAAGTATTTAATTTGTGTTATATATTCGACCTACCCCTCTTCTGTTTCTCGAGAACTAATTAGCATTGTATAAAATCCGTTGAACGTGAGACTAAGGGGCCTCAGCCCTGCAACATATATAATGATAATGAAAATTTGTGATTACTATGGTTGGTTCCATCCTTGTTATCCTGATTTCAAATGGATAAGGTTAAACCATCTCGTATCACCGAACTCGTAATCCTTCTCGAAATTGACTTATGGCGGGTGATGTGTTTAAGTTACGACAAAGCAATGCGAACACTTTAGAAAAGTTTTACGTTTATATTTATTCAGTTGTCTGCGATTCTTTGTCCGGCGCAGACATAAATCTTTCTGTACCTTTAAACGTGAAAATGTCAGCCGAAGAGTATGGGAGTAATTATAGTGAAATAACATTTCCTAAAAAATGGTGTAAAGTTGTTTTTTCATACATTATATTCAGAGTAAGAATGTTAGAGAATGTTGACGAATGGCATGATCCGATAGGTCATCAACCAAAGCTTATACATTTTATCTATCCTTTTATTTTTAGGATTGAAGATTTGAATATAAGGCCAGGTTTAGCAATATAAACCTGCTGTTAACTGTGTGTTTCGGATAAATTGCTAGTGGAAATCGCCGAACAAACAAACTTATGTACATCTAAAAAAAATCAGAAGGTGGATTCACGCAGCGCGTGTGTAGATGGACAGTGGCAACTCAAATGAAATAATAAGATTTTTGTGTTAGTTAAATGTTTGGGTTTATTAAGACTACCATCCATACGTTTATATGAGTCCCATGATATTGCATATATGCAAACGTTACCGAATAAATCATGCCCATAACCATATTTGAAACGTTATTAAGAATAATACATTTTGTAGACTCGAGAGAAAGTATAGGTTCCAATCGTTTGTCTCAAATGCGAGAACTTACAAGCCTTTGTTTAAATAAACTCCATAAAATATTATAATCCAACAGAATATATACGTATTGATGAATCGTTCATTCCGTTTCGTTGCCGCATCGTATTTAGACAATATTTTAAACAAAGCGCTACAAATACAGATTTAAATAATTGAGCTTGTTGCGGATCTGGTTACACGTATGTCCTTAGTGTATATACAGGGAAAACTATACGGAATACTTCATACTGACGACTGGTGTACTAGACTAGAATTGGCGGACAAATTAATTAACAAATATACTCATTTAGTTGGAAAATTACGTTCAAATAGCTATAAGATCCATTGAACTTAAAAATCGCGCAATGCTCACCTTTTGCAATTTAAAGTCAGTTAAAATTTTGATTAAGGTGAATATAGATAATGGCTCTCCGATAGTAATGTACCATTTTATGTGTCGAAACTATATGACGTCGACGAATGACAGCGGTATGTCCCAAAAATTTCGCAATTTCGACTCGAATAGTTATATGACATATCCAATGACTATTAGCTTAAGAAAAAAATGTAAGCTATTAAACGGTTTGTTGTTGACGATTGACAGTGACAACTACCAATTGCGCCGGTCTCATACATGCAAGGGGTATAATAGAGATTGAAGACCGGATTCTAAATGCTAAAAAAAAACTACAACTATAAATTTTCTGGAGCTACTCTTTATTTAAAACTTTTTTTAAAAGGTGGTTCAGTTAGAGAAAAAAATGGGAAAGAGAGACCCCCATAATACATGGGATGCCAAAGCGCCTTTACTTTTTAGACAACTTTACATCTCGAAAGATTAAACAGAAGAGCAAGTTTTCGCTAGGAGTTTAGAAATCTTGGCGTTGCACAGAATCGCCAATTTACAAACTTTTGGTAACAGCATGAAAGTGCACAAAGGTTTTTGGCGATAAACATTACCGCAAAAATGTGGTGTCTCTACCGGACGGGTGAGGCCGAGATTGCAAGTAAGCGCTTCTAATTACGATGAGAAAAGTAACAGACAAACCGAAATTGTTTATATTACAGATAGGCCTTTGCCCAACTAACTGTTACATGAAATTGCAGATTGCAGATTGCTGGATGAGAAAAATGCTGAAAATCCAGGACATCTGGCTTTTAATTCGACCACAATTCACAAAAGTGTACATGCTTCTCACAAAATCTGCTCTTTTTATTTTTGTTGTTAATACATTTTCAACGTTCAAGTATTAGTACAGATAAAGAATTTCTTATCAATGCGGCGGGCAAAAATCCGATGCAATTAAATGCAGACCTTGATACCAGCAACTGCGAATCTATTTTTTATTTATTTTTTTGCACAAGCAGCGGTAACGGGTAGATACTGATTAAAATAAGAAAGCGAAAAAGGAAATGAATATTTGAGCGCTTTGAATTAAAGATGTTTTTAGAAAGAGGAAAAAAAAACTTTAATAAAAATCTGTATGGTTTTGAGAAGTGAATTTAATTACGTATTTTAGTACAAAAAAAGGGGGGGGGCGAAGGATAAAATGTTATAAAAGTAATAAAGTTATGTTTTAAATGAATTTTGAATAAAAAAAGGGATATGGGACAGGAAATATGTCACAAGGGAATCTTACCATTTTTCTCACAGATAAAGTTAATTTATTAATGCAATGATTTTGAGATAAACATATCTTAGTTAGATAACACAGCAAGTGCAAATTTCTAAACGTGTGGAGTTAATCAAAGTTTAGTTATAATTATTTGTAATTGATTCTAAATGGAATATGCCATTTTAGTGCCTACTGAACGCGCTGTCATATACATTATTATTATTAGCACTTAGTGACAATTTAAAGCATTAAGTGTGGATTGTAAATAAATAAATGTTTTAAAGATATCCTTAAAATGTTATACTTTATAATCGATTACATAAATACAAAACGTAAAACATACAATATGCAACATTACGCAAAATATTTAATGAGCCAGATATTCAGATATATATGTAGTTAGTTTATCCATTTGTATTTACGATACAAAATATAAAATAATTTTAAAGTAAAATAATACGTTACAATAAACTTTATTTGCTTACAGAACAAATTTGAATTCGTAAGAGATGGGTAACATTACATTTAGATATTAGTTTACAAATATTAGATATACTCTGTTTAAATATTAGATAATCAACAAAGAACAAATATATATTTGCCGCCTTTGTTTAAAATTTTGTGAAACACAAACAAAAACCGCTTTATCAATAATATATTTCATTTAATATAAATGTAATGAAATTTCTATAAAACTGCACATTTATAATAAAATATTCCGGTAACTTTAACTTATTTTATTTTATTTTACAGTTCAACATTCAGACATATCAAAAACTAAGAACAATTTTTAGTGCCGAGATGAAAATTAGAAAATTGAATTAAGCATTTGCTGCTTTTGTTATATGAAATTTTCCACGCAATAAAATATTACAGATGCGAATTTCTCTAAACAATTAATTCATATACAATTCCAAATTTATGTTGCGTAATTTACATTTTTAATATGTTAAATTGGATATTATTTTCAGCATGATAATAAATAACTGATAGGTAGACATACTTGTTTCGTGCAGCTGAAGCTTAGTTGATAAAACAAAAATGAAAGTATCAACAATTTAATGTATAGAAGCGTTTATATGTCGCATGACCAAAAGTGCATTAAATATTTAAATTATTTTTTTTTCCTGTATTTAATTCAGCCGGGATAAAACAGTATTACCTCTAACGTATTACTGTAGTACACTGTAAGGTAATACTGTAATCACCTGTAGATTATTCTACTCTCGTTAAAAAGTGTGTTAATGTTCCCTACTTGATTCAGTCGTAATAAAGCAGTATTACCTCTAAGGTATTAAAGTATTACAGGTAATACTGGTTTATCCCGGCTGAATCAAATAGAACAAATTAACATACTTTTTAACGAGAGTAGAATAATGTACAGGTCTAATTTTTATTTACAATTATTTATAAGAGTGTCCATTGAAATTTAATTAAGAGGTTCAGGAGTTTGTAACGATACATTATCTTTTCGTATCCCGAATTTATGGGTTGAATGTTTGGACAACTTACGGAGTCGCGACATAGAGGGAATGCGTGCGATCGCGAAAATGTAGGGCGCGTTATATGATTACTTTTTTATATTCGATGATTTTTTCCATTTTTCATAGGCATTGCATTTATAATTTTCTGTTATACATTCTGATGACGACTCAGTGAAAGAGTTAAAACATGTCAATATAGATTTTTTATTTACATTTAATATGTTTTTTTAACGTCTTTTAAGCAAATAAATATTTCCATATTGTGGTAAAATTAACTGTTATTTTTATAAATAATCAAAATATAGATTTAAATATTACCTCTATTAAGAGACCCCCTCTCGGAGCGACCAACTTTTATTGGAACGGAAATTGGTCGCTTTTTGGAGGTTTTACTGTATTTACGAAAACAAATTTCCTGTTAAATAAATTGCATATGACATTACGCTTATCAGCACTGGGGACTTTTAATAGATTAAAATAAGCATATGTAACTAACAAATATAAAAACACATAAATATTAAAAAACGAAAATTAATTTAAATATATATACATAATGGAATTCTATTTTATTCTAAACATTATTTAATATCTTTTTGAAACACCAGTTAGACCTTGAGAAAGGCTTTCATTTATAAAACTCAATAAATGTTTGAAACTTCAAAGCATGGATATAAATTTTAATGTCACACTGAACCATCCATCGCAATTTATATAGACAAGAAATAGACGATTTCGTTTGGGAAAGATTTTTATCTTTAATGGCGGCACTGAATCTGCAGGTGACAATCCACATGATGAATAGCCCTACATGACGCCTTTTTCGTCTACCGACTTTATTTACATTGAATCCATGGACATTATTTTTATAACTTTTAATTTCATTTGATCGTTTGGTGACTATAGGGTGATAAATTTAAAAGAATATCCTTTTTTTTTTTTTGTATTATTCACATCATAATATATGTAGCAAGATTTTCAACATCATTACTTATTTAATATGTTTATACTTAATGTGCGGGTGTCGTTTTTTTCGCTTTCCAAATACGAAAACTGGTTTTTTAAACATAAATTTCCGTGAACATCATTAATAATTTTTAATCCGATTCTGTGCAAATGATTTCAATAAATCGTCTGCTTCTTTCAACCTTTTTTTTTTTTTTTTTTTTTTTTTTTTTTTTTTTTTTTTTTTACTCATTTCGTAAGATTATGAATGGCAACAATAATATTCGTCTGCATGAATATATTTTTTTTAATTTTAATGAAAAGGGATTCTTTGATGACCGTTTAATTTCAATAGACCTTTTACCACTAAGGTCACCGGACCTCACCTCATCAGATATTTTTATATGGAGTTTTCAAAAAGATAGGGTTTTCCAGAGAAGTCCTGATGAAATCGATGAATTAAAACAAATCATTACTAAAGAAATCTCGTCAATAACACCAACCAGGTTGCAAAGTGTGTCAAAAAACTTGATTTGGTGTATCTATGCTTGTATTCAAATTGGTGGCGAACATTTTCAACATTTGCCGTAAGGAACGATAATATAAAAAATAATGAATTATGTTACGTTTTTCAAAAATAAAATTATCACAGGATTAAGTAATATTGTGTCTGTTCATTTCTGTTTTACTTCACAAATAAAGTTGTAACAGTCCAGCAGTGTTGTAAATTGTCTTCCACACTTAAACAAGGTTCAAACTATTATATTTCAGTGTAACAATAGTTGCCAGATCTATCAGATTTAAGAGTAAAAAAAAACACAAAAAAACGGGTATTTTTTTAAATTGATCACCCTGTATTTAACAGCATAGTTTGAATTTTGTATTTTATAAAAGAATATGTGATTCTATGTGTTTTGTTTTAAAGACATTTAACAGTAAATACGAAGTGTTTATGAGCTAGTAGTTAGACTTAATATGAATATAGAAATATAGATCACTGTATAAGTATACGTAAAATGTATGGCAAAATATATTTACAAAACAAATTTCATTTTAAATAAATTGCATATAATATTGTTGTTATCGGACGTGAAGTCATTTTTATAAAAATTAAAATAAGCATATACCGAACTAAGAAATTAATATATACATGAATGCTAAAAAACTAAAATCAGTTTAAAAAAATAATTATTAAATTCTATTTTACTCTAAATATTGTTTGGAAGATTTTTGAAATATCAGTTACATTTTCTGAAAGACTTTTATTTATATAAATTCAATAACTGTCTAAAACCTTCAAACATGAATATAAATTTTAATGTGACACAGAACCATTCATCGTAATATATATAGACAAGTAATAGACGATTTCGTTTTAGAAAGATTTTTATCTTTAACGGCGTCGCTGAATCTGTAGGTGACAATCCTCATGATGAATAGCCCTACATGATGTCTTTTTTGTTTACTGACTTTATTTACATTCCGCTTATGTACAATGTTTTTAACTTTTAATATTTTTAATTGCTTAGTGACTAGAATTTTTAGCTCATATTTTGTATTTCATACGGCGAATATTTGATTATGTGTGTTTCATTTTAAAGTAAATAAACAGTGTTTATGAATTAGTACCGCATATTTTACTATTGAAAAGTTTACTGTATTATACGTTAATTTTTTTTTTTTAAAGTTTAGATTTTAATTACATTCCAATAATGTATTTTGTTCTTTTACTTTTGATATTTAGATTATCGTTCGGTGAAAACATTTATTAGGATATGTTAAATTTGTTTTTATATAAAAACTAAATAACTGCAATTCATTGTAAATGGAAAGCGTTTTAGAATTAGTCTCGTATCTTTCCCTGCGTATGTGGTGAAAATCTTATACTCTTATAGGTTTTAAACACTTTATAATGTTTAGAACTATACATTACCCATAGAAGAATTTATACATAACACGTAATTATTTTTACAGGGACTTAGGGTAATCCAGATAAACAACGATCTACAAAAGAAAATAATCCGAAATATGATTTATATATTTTATACTATTGCAAACAGAATTAAATTTATGTGATGCGTGCATATAATATATAATCATTTGCGTTTCAATTTAAATACATTTAAAAGTAAATGAATACTTCGTGTTTATGAATTAGCATGATCTATCTGCCTTGTTATCTGCATGAAAGCGTGCGTGTTCTCCGCATTTTAAATAATTCAATAAAATGTAGAATAACACATTCCACATCCTCTTTCTAAGCATGTAGAAATAAAAAAAAGAGAAAAATATATATGGGATGAGACTCCATTCATAAATCATAACTCACTTCTGAGACGAACACTGACATTTATTAAGACGAAGAGAAAACAAAAATACAGTTAAAAAGCACTCTTTTCGATCTCTATTTAGCTTAAAAAAGCAACAACGATGACTTCATTTATTTAGCACCGTCGAATATTTCTGAGAATTTCTTACGTCGTTTAAATATTCTATCTTATTTCACCGAAAAATGTTCTATTCCTTTTAACCAAACCTGCGTTGTCGAACTCATTTCGTTCTATTTATTTTTCTGCATTTCCACTTCACACAGCTTCGTTAAGGCTCGTTTTCCTTTTTAATCTCGAAAACAGAATACAACGTCGGAGGCATTCAGTCTGATTCAAGTGTTGCTTGCGAAATTCCCACATATATATATATGAACAAACAGGTTAATTCGGATACACAGCAATCTGCTGATGGAAGCTGTTTGAAGTTTATTTTAATGACGTTGTACTGTTTTGAACATTATGAAAATTATGCATTTTTATTAAGTTCACTACATAGTTTTCTTTCTTGAAATACCTGCATCATTTATATCTAAAAAGAAATAAAGACATTAAATAATTGGCCAAATTGTAGTTTAATGGTGGTATATCTTTGAAGTTGAAACATTCCAAAGATTCATTCATACATAGGTATATGAGTCAATATCTGAAAACTGGACAATTTCACTCTAGATTTTTTATTTTATTTTATTAATATTATTTTTTTTGAATTAATGTACCAACTTCCAAATACAATTATATACTATGATACAATTATATACTATGTTTTGTCATTTGAATGCTGTAGTGTTTTGAGATCAAGGATGTATATTTTATGCGTAGGATAAACTTTTATGGAAGAAAGTGTCTGTTAACACCATAATCAGTGTCTAATAATTGGGACTGAGATGATGGGGACTGAGGTGATGTTTTTGTCTTAACAGCTTCACAGCCATTTTATTGAATCTATTTGAACACATGTAAATGATTAAATATTCCATGTGACATTAGTATGTTACATAAATAAAGTTGCAATAAGCTTTTTTTTTATAGATAAAAAGTTAAATATGGGGACATAAATGATGTTATAAAAAATACTCATCCCTTTTCAGAACAAAAATTAAATATTTCTAAAAATGAAACAATGATAAGAACAACTTACCTTTACGCATGGTTGATAGTTGAACTGTTGTTGCTGTTGCAATGGAAATAATTCTGCCAGCGCCACCTAGTATATGTTAACTTAAATGTGTGGTTAGAGGGACTGAGGTGATAGTCAACCTCAGGGACAAATATATTTACTACAGTATTTTACTAAATAATCTGTACGAGTAAAGGAGCATTATAGTTTCCCTTACTATATATATATGGGTATAAATATATAATAGCTAAAGCTAAAAATATTTATAAATTTTCTTACATCATACATTTAATAATGAATATTTGTACCTGGGGAGAGGGACTGAAATGATGATTCCGTTTGTTTAAAACTTAAAATTAATTATTTATGCATCATCATATGCCCATTTATCATTAGTAAATTGTTATAACAATGTTACAATATATTACATTTTTCAGGTTTTGGTTTTAGTATAATTAATGGAATATTATTGGCAGTGGAAACGAATTGTCCAATTTTCAGACATTGATCCATATATAGTTATATAGATTCCAGCAGTAATACAATACTCTTTATTAGAATAGTGCTTGTAGTCCGTAAACGAGATTTTATAGAAATACTAGCTGCCTTCGCCCGCTACGCTGGTCGGTTTTTCTAAAGAAATCTTGAATGAAAAAAAATATATCTGTGAATTTGGTCATGCGTTTTAAAGCAATATGAACATTTACCTAGTGTATCCAACCGAATTGCTGAAAGCAATATGAATGTCATTACGCTATCTTTTATTGAGTCATACAAAATTTAGACTGTTAAGGACCAATTTCTTTAGTTGATCTGTTAGTGTAGGATTTGGTAAAGAACAATAGAACAATATGTAATATACTAAAAGCGTTCATGAAAAATTATCAATTCAAGTCTCATCAGAATCTGTTATTTGGCCTTATTGAAAAGGCTGATCGTTCATAATAATTGGGTTCGCGTGATTCTAGAACTTTCATCTATGATTCTACAATCAAGTAACCTAACAACCAAGCAACATCAAATGATATGTGTTTTATACTAAAACATTCACTGAAAAATTAACTAACCGATCAAGTTGCATCGAAATCCACTTAACAGAATCTTTTAAACAGGAAAATATACCGAAACCTTCCCTAAAAATGATCTAATTAACAGTTTAAATCCCATAAAAATTCCTTCAGTGGAACCTTTAACAAAAGCAAATCTTTCAAAATTGGGTTCATCTCATTTAGAACGTTCCCCATAATTATTTAACTAAGCAACGTAGAACGTTATGTTTTATACTAACGCCTTTTCTGAAAAATATCAAAATCTATTCAGCAGAACTCAAGATACAAGCGGCCGAAATGAAATTTCTCTTTGCATTATATATATATTGAGATAGTTAAATATAACTTTCATAATCGCGTTAACCTGATTATAGAACTCTCTGGGAGGTAGGGGTAGGTATATACTACATCACTTCTGATTTTTTTAAGGAACTCAGCTCAACTTCCATAACTATATAGCATATATACTCTCTAGTATACCTATCTCTGTAGCGTATATCTTCCACTTTTCTTTACTGTACCACTGAGAACTTTTTCCGCATAGCTCCGTAACTAAACAACACAGAATGATATGATAAATATTAAAAAATTCCCTGAAATATTATCTAACTTACATTGCATTTAATTAGTTGACTTGATATCTTTCATAATCGAGTTCACCTAATTTTAGAACTCCCGTAGTAACTTAGAATGATGGTTTTTACATTAAACCATTTATAAACCAAATTTACTATTTCACAGTGTAAGTTCTACAAAATTCTGTTCATTAGAATCTGAGTTATAGTGATATTTACAATATTTATTGCTCATTAAACCTTTTTTTTTTTGCATTTGAAATAAAATCAGTAACTGTTTTGGTATTTCCCTGTTATGCCAACACCGTTGTCACCAAGCGTAATAGTTGGCACAAAAATGAAATGATACATTTGAAAAAAAATAATTTTGTTGATAAAAAAAAATGAGCATTTAAAAAATATAACTTTTGAAAATTACAGACTTCGACCTACCATTTTTTAAATAAATAAAAATAATGGTACTACTTGGTTATCCCGTCGACCAAAAATCTATTGCCAAAATATAAGATTAAATGCCAATAATGGTTGATCGTAAATGTCACATTCACTTGACTTTAAGCAAGTTACACGTATTTACGTCATCAGGTGATTTTTATTTCGACGTTTTAAATGTCTTTTTGGTACTTCTTAGATATCCTGTCGACCAAATTCGCCAAATTATATAAATCGCCATGTTTATCGCCAAATTATACACATTGACATAATTTTTTATTTTAAATAACGAAAGAACAAATAAATTAGCAAAACATTGATAAAAATACAAATAAAACGTCGAATTAATGGTTTTATTGGCCATTATTGGCCTTTCATCTTACAATTAATGGTACTTCTTAGTTATCCCGTCGACCAAATTCGCCAAACTATATAAATCGCCATGTTTATCTCCAAATTATACACATTGACATAATTTTTTATTTTAAATAACGAAAGAATAAACATATTATTAAAACATGAATAAAAACACAAATAAAACGTCGAATTAATGGTTTTATTGGCCATTATTGGCATTTAATCTTACATTTAATTAATTAATGGCAACCATTATTGGCATTTAATCTTACAATTTGGCGATAGTAATTTGGTCGACGGGATAACTAAGACGTACTCAATTAATTAATGGCAACTATTATTGGCAATTAATCTTAGAATTTGGCGACAGTAATTTGGTCGACGGGATAACTAAGAAGTACCGTATTTTTATTAATGTTATACTAATTTATTTGTTCTTTCGTTATTTAAAATAAAAATTACGTCAATTTGTATAATTTGGCGAGTAGTTTGGCGATTTATATAATTTGGCGAAATTGGTCGACGGGTACCAAAATAAATACTTAAAATATAAGAATAAATAAATATTTTGCAAGTCATAAAATATAGTCAATTTAAACTGCAGTCTTGAAATTGTAAATGTCTTTTACTACTGAAGCATGGCGTACGTAATACGTATGTCTCACATCGCAGTAAACATTTCATTCTTTCAATGAAGACATTCATGGTTTTTTGAACAAAACATTTTTATATGTATGTATTATATCCATTCATATGTAACTTCTGAAATAATTTTATTGTAGCTTCCTCATCATCAGATATGCGAAATGGTAAAATCTATATCAGTATCAGTAATAAATATTTGGCACAGATGTCATATTCGTCCCATATTGGCGCTATTTTTTCTGTCGCCAATATCATATAGGCAACAGGTACTTAACTTGCGCCAAAGTGTCGTTATTTTGCTTGATGTGGTAACGCGGATTATGTTGTTTATGCTGTTGATGTTTTCGCCAAATTGGCAACCGAAAAAAACCGCGCCAATATGGGCATCTGTACCATCTGTCATTATATGACATCTGTACCAAATATTTTCTATTCAAAAAATAACAAATTAAAAAGTTTTGTCAGATTATGATGGAATAAAATAAATTCCATCATTAAAAATTCCTGCATAAAAATATTCACGTTCAATAATTAGTAAATGTAATGTGTGGTACGGTTTGCATTAAAAATCGTTTGCACGATTAGGGTTGAAATAAATGGCGCAGTACCATACATTTTGGCATGGTATCGCGACGAAAATTAGAACAAAAAAGTAGCAGTTTTTTTTTTTTTTTAGTTTTAATTTTTGAGGCGTTTGAATTTTATTTTCTAATTGACGAAGTTGTTTTTATTTAACCAAAAGGATTGGTTAAAAAAATATTCAATTTCAGTTTTTTCCCTTGCTATAGTAACAGAATGAAAAGAATGAGTTTTTAGAAATTATCACTTGAAAAATTCAGGTTTTGGCGCCAAAGATAGTGCCAAATTAGAAAAATATGTAATATCTCTCGAACAATTGGACTTAAAAGGGTTTAGTTAGTACCATTCGATTCAGCATACAAAAATACACCAAAATATGTTATCAGTTGAAAAATAACTATAAAATCAGATTTTAAAGGAATTTTTTTAAAGCTCGTTCTTTTTTTTACCCCCCTTAGGTGTGGAATTTCGGAAAACCCTTTCTTAGCGGCACTCTATATCATAAGAAGTATTTTTACCCCGATTTTCAAGATTTTAGGTTCAGTAGTTTTGGCTGTGCGTTGATTAATACAAAATCTAGACTTTCTTTTATATATACGAGGTACAACCCGTCGAATTTCGACGAAAGAAAATGTTTACAAAGGAACTGTTGCATCAAATTTATAATACATCGACAACAATAATTACAATAAAAAATCCATCTTACACTTGTTAGTTTAACTCTCCAAAGACATATTTTAATCTAAGATTAACAAAATACTTTTTTCATAAACTTCAACTGTTAAAATTATTGAAAAATTAAACTTTATTCATATACGTAATCAGTAACATATAATCAAGATAAGTAATTTTGATTAAGTTATCAATTGATGCTTGATATTACGAAATGAAAAATCAGCAAAAATGATTTCACCTTGACATAATCATAGAATTCCCCCCCCCCCCCTTTAAATCTAAACCGAATCCAGTTATTTTCCTCGATTCACATCCATATTAAGCATTTAAAAACAATTTAACGCGCAATAGGTTATTAATAAATATATTTTCAATAAATATATTTTCAAAAATATATTAAGTCACGTTTGTCAACTATTACAACTTTCCATGTTAAAATTTCCACTCGTGATTTGAGGCCTTATCATAATCTCTGTACCTGAGCGTAAGAATTCCAGAAATTTATAGCTTTTAGACGTATTCAAGGGGAAATATCTAACTTTATCAAATAAAATTATCGTTTTCTTTTAAATATGACGTCATTTTCAATTGCTGAAATATTTTGCCTATTGTCTCAAACTCAATATCAGCGAAAAAATAGTGAAATATAACAGCATCATCAGGGAAATTGTGTCTTTTTTAAAGCGTAGCGCCATTTTCTGTTCAATTTTTTTAAAAATATATTTTTAATTGTAATGAGAAAATGGCATCAGTAAGAATAAAATCAATAAAGATAACGAAACCACTTTTAATAGAAATGAAGTACTTCAATTGCTACGATTAGAAAATTGATATTAAAAAGTATTAAAAAAATTAATATCTCAAAAATAAATTGAGATACAGCTTTCAAACAAATTGCATTTAAAAGTGCATTTTTTTCTGCATACGACGGTGTAAACATTTAAAATGTGGTATGTTTAGAAGTTTAAAAAGTTGCAGTAGCGAAAATTACAAAACCGAAATTTCATTTCAAATTTCAAAGTGTTGCCATTCGCATAATGACGTATGCGTTACGCACAGATATGTTTGTCCTTTATAATATAGATAGATAAAGTAGCGTCTTTTCAATACATTTTAAAAAGCCTTTAAAAAGTCTCTTTTTAGCTGACAGGGTATGAAAGTCTGAGAGCTAATCTGCCTTCAAATTCTATATGCAAGTACGTATGCACGCGTGTATGTACGTATGTATGTACGTAACGCGATACTTTCCATAGAAATATCTGATTTGCTTCAAATATTTTTTTTTCTATGTTCATTCTGAAAAGGCGCTTCCCTGATTAGTTTCATGGTGTTCGTTTGTTAAACATAAACGGGGAATGGAGAGTAATCACCCAATTAACTTTGATAAATGGGTTTTTCATGCAAAATTATCCAATTTCCTTCAAATGTGGTATACTGGTTTATTCTGATGAGGCGCTTCCCTGATTAGATTTGGAGTGTCAATGGTTAAAAAAAAAGCGAGGCAACGGGGGCTAACACCCCATCTTAACCCTTAAATGCCGGGTGTTGCTTTTCGGCAACATACCCAATTTAGGCTCTAAAATACCACTAGAATAATATTGAAGCTATAATGCCTAATGTTGCCAATAAAATGCATTCTGAAAATATTATTAAATCGATTTTGAACATGTAGATGGCAACACTTGCGCTGTTTAAGAATAAATATAATTTTTTTTTTTCAATTGTTGCTACTTGTTTTTTTTTTTTTTTTTTTGTTTGTTTGTTTTGTTTGGAAGCTTGCAAAGTACCCTATTTTGTTCTGCAGTGAGCAAGTAAAATTTATTTCTTATTATAGTTCCTAAAATTCTTGTGTGTTTAATATTATAGAATTTTATCAAATAAAATTATTTTTTGAATTAAACATCAATATTGCCGATTAGTAACAAACGTTTTTAGCCGTAAACTATATTTAAAACAAAATTTGATTTTTTAAAGTATTTTTCCCATGATTTATTTAAGAAATGAAAGCCGAAAAACATTAGTGCAATGATTTTTGAAAAATCAGGCATTTAAGGGTTAATTTAGATAAATGTTTTTTTATCCTGCTTGCTTTGAATTTCATAAACCGGTTTATTCAGCTAAGACGCTTCCCAGATTAGATTTGCAGGTTCATTGGTTAAGTATGAAGGAGGAAACCGGGGGCGGGGGGAGCGTAATCTCCCTTAATTTTTTTTCGAAAGGCATTGTATTTTGAAATAACAGTATAATAGATAATTAGTGTGAATAGCCTGTGAGCTCAATGCAATCAGTTTAACTGGGCACTTTTATTTTTGTTTTTAAGGAATTTATGCATTATGCAGATAAACTGAATGCTTGTATATTTAATGTAGCTATCATGCACAGTTAAACGTAATTCCAATTTAGCTGTTAATATTAGCATAAACCTGTCGTGGACTTTACTTTTATTGGGATGTAGTTTTGTGTTAAATATTTTTGTAGATTTTTTTTTTTTTTTTAGAAATTCGAAAAATTACCGAGTATGTGCCACCTTATCTGAGATAATGTCCCAAGATACCTCTCTAAGGGAAATATATAAATACAATTGCTGTGGGTGGATAAATTATGTGACAAGGAGATATAGCGTTATAAGAGAAATCAGTTGCACATTTCATTATTTGAAGGCATTACAACATTTAAAATAGATACAACTGGCTTATATTCAGATCTTTTTTCATCGTATTGAATGTCAAATATTTTCTCGTAGAGTTGGAAAGCGTATGGCAGATTTTTACGTGTAGCATATTTGTATATGTATATATTTAATTTGGTTTTATAAAAAAATGTTTATTACTTTTCAAAGCTTTTATTCATAGTAGTTTAGTACTATTTACTCATCACTTCTGCCGCAAAATATTAAAAGTTTTAAATTTTAAAAATATATTGAACTTTATCTTTCATTTATGTAATTTTTTTAAGCCAAATATTGCTTAAATTGATACTTGCATATGCAACCTTTCATGAACATCAAAAAATGCAATAGAAAATACTTATTCATGTTCTTATCAAAAGAAAACCGAATCGAATATGAAAAGCATTCATCAGATAAAAAAGGTTTAGAATGGTTCGCGGTAGTTTTTGGGGCACACAGGGCCATATTGACCATACTGACATTTTGGATCACTCTGAATTCCACAGTCCTATAGTTCCTTGATTTTCATGTATCACATTGTTTTCCATGTGTGATGTAGTTCTATTTTGGTTGTCATGTATTTTGATTGTCATTAATTTATAAGATAACCTTACATATATTCGTGAATTGTGTTTAATTTTAGTTAAATAAAAGGAACAAATTTAGAAATATATATATCAAAACACCATATTTACATTAAAAATTTTGTATACCAAACCGAATGCTAATTGACTTCAGTTTATTGATATTGAAAATTAAGTATTTTCAAAATTAAGTGATTATTAAAATTAAGAGGTTTACAACTGTTTTATCCATTTTTAAATTGTTTTGACATTATCTTTCACCTTATTAAAGTGATTATTATATTAAAGTGATTATTATATTGAAGTGATTATATATTAAAGTGATTAGTGAGTATATTACCTATGTTTTGATAAAATATCCTGGAGTTAGAAAGTGTTTCATGATGTATGAACAACGCCTGAATTTTAGAACGATATACACTTAAATATATACACTTTTTATACACGTAAATATATATGAGTTTATACATATTTAAGTGTATAAAAATTAAAATAAATACACTCATAATTATTCTTATACAGTAAAACCTCCCTAAAGCTACCGAGGTCCGTTCCAATAAAAAATGGTCGCACCGAGAGGTGGTCTCTTAATGGAGGTCATGTTTAAATCTAGATTTTAATTGTTGAAAAAGGTAACAATAAAAGTTACTAAAATTTATTTTCGCATTAGGAAAAAATATGAAAAGTTAAGTATCAAAATAAAAGTTAATTACATAAGATAATTACTCCACAGGTTAAAAAATGAATACATTGAAGTTTGCTTTGATTTTAGGGTTTTATCTTTTATAACTTTTATTTCCATGTCCTTTCTAAGTTCAATAAATAAATGAACAAATAATGACGATTACATTAATTTATCTATTTCTTCTAGGGTTTCCTGACAGAATAGGCCAGGGGAGTTTATTGACCGTCATTCTTAATTTGTCATCAGAGTTAAATTCGTTGTCTAAACAGGCACAAAGGGGTTTAAACACTTAAAAAGTTGCCGGAATAATAATAATAAAAAATTCTAAGCTTAATTCAGAAGTCTGATGAATAATTTGCTCTCCGGAATTATTTTCTAATAAAACCTTCTTCAAACGACGAGGAAAAAATGGAATTTGTTTCGTTTTCTTCAAAGAAATTGGTCGCTCATGGGGGGAGTTCAATTGGGATGGTTTCTAAATCGAGGTAAACTCAGTAATGAGCCTATTAGAATAAATATTGTTCCGTGAAAAAATGGTTGTTCAGGGAGGTGGTCGTACATGGAAGTTTCAATGTATATTGTTTTTTATTTTTAAAAAAGGACCTTCTTGATGGACCATGTTAATGCAAACCCGACCAGAAAAATCAATCTCAACCCAACTCGTAGTAAAAGCTAATCGTCGGATGTGCCAGTCCTAAAACATCTTTCTAGCTAGGAGTCAGGTCTATTTTTGGTATCGGCGTCTGACGGTAGTGTTTTTGAGGCAGGTTCAATCAGCTAAACAGAAATAGAAAGCTGCTCACCGGATCCACAGAGGGCCTAAGACAAACATAAGAACATCCTTCTATTTCATACTATTACATACCTTCTATTTAATAGTTTAAAACTTGCTATTGCAGTGACAATCTATGCCCATCATGAGGATTCTAAAGTTGTAATTAAAAGGGAGACGTAAACATCGCAATTTTCAAACAAATCATTGAATGTCAGCACCTACCCTTTTAGATGTCAGCAACCAAAATTCCTTACATAAAGAGACTAAACACCCAAGCCTAATAAGGATATATGTATGTGAAAGTGTAACAAAATTTGAAGTTTGATAAAATTTCGTGTATTAGTTTTGGAGATATAGCTATAATAAAACTCGTGTTGAATATAGCACATAAGCGGCAGCTGTTATATGATTAACTATACAGCATCAACTTATGTAAAGTTCTAATTGAATAGGGAGTTTGATAAAATTCAGTGCATTAGCTCTTGAGATAGAGCTACTGCAGAAATAGCGAAAATGAAGTGCAGCAGTGCCCCTGTTTGGTTATTTACACACTACCTCATCAGTAATAACTTAAGTTAACATATAAATGAATCTGGAGTTTGATGAAAACCAGTGCATCAGCTGCGGATATATAGGTGTAGCAAATATTGTGTAAAATGTAGCACAGAAGTGCCACCTGTTGCATAATTTACATGAAAGCCTAATCAGCACCAACTTATGTCAAAGTCTAACAAAATATAAAATTTGACGAAATTCCGTTCATTAGTTCTTTAGATAAAGCTATTGCAGAAATCAGGAAAATAAAGCTCAGCTTCTCCACCTAATGGGCGATTTATACCCTACATAATCAGTAACAACTTAAGTCAATGTAACTGAATCTGAAATTTGAAGAAAAGTCGTGCATTATTTCTCGAGATACAGCTATTGCGGAAATCATGAAAAATCCAATATAAGATCACCACATATTAGAAGTTTTACACTAAAAACTAATCAGCACGAAAATCTATCAAGGTCTAAATTAATTTACAGTTTTATTAAATTCTGTGCGTTAGTTATTGAGATAGAGCACACCGAAAATTTCTGTCATATACAGACTGATAGAGAGATATTTTGCAAAATAAGTCAAATTGTGTTCAGGACTTTTTAAAACGCGTAAACTCGTGGAAAACCGAAGACGAAAATTTTCTGGAATACAATGCTTTCATCTTGTAAAGATAGAAGAAAGTAAAAATATCGTCAACCCGCCCAAGCCGAACTACATGAAGGGGGACTCTATTTCGCACTAATAGGAAATCACAGTAAAAAGCATTACGTCGTAAAACAAAAACAATGGCGCGATGAATGAGTTTATGGTGAACTTAAAACCTAGGATAAAACTATTCATGAATGTGGATTTTTTTAACAATTAAAAAAATATATAAATATATATATCTGGTTCAAAATATTTTTTCATGTACTTTTCTTTTATTTATTTATTTATTTTATTTTACTTTTTGTTGAAAAGCTATTAAAGTTAATTATATATTACTTATTTATTGTTTTTTAAACAGAAAATTGAAGTAAATCGAGACCATTAAGCTAATTTAGTGAATCATTTGGTGTTTTGGTGCTCAAAAATATTATGTTTTGTATGTATGTAGTATTTTTAATGTTTAAAATCTCCTTATTAAACTATTTAAAATGAAATTAATGATTTTTAAACTAATAAAAACTTTTGTCATACGAGACTGAGTAACTTAAAAAAAAAAATGGTTTTTTTTTTTTTAGAGTAACCGCCCAGCAAACACATACCTTTCGGCGCACGATCGGACCGCAGCCGGCAGTGTCGGTTAAGTGTGGGCATGGGCACAGTGGTTTCGGTGAAGTGTCGGAAGCATGTCGGCAACTGAAACTTCAGAATCTACTTTTTCGACTGCCAGTTACCGTAATCGGTCCCCTTATGGTTATATATCGGCAAGCGACTTACATCGGCAAGTGACGCAGGACCGATATGTGATTTTTGATAGTGGCCCGATTAGATTTGCCAACATCGGTACGAATTCGTAACTTTTAGTCTTAGCGACATTTTTTTTTTCTTTTTCTTAATTTTGTTTGAGTTTTAGTTTTGATAAGATATGTATATTTGATGTATTTCATATAAAATTCTAACAGTGATAAACAATCAAAAAAAAAAAATGTCAAAATTAGCTTATATTTATTTATTTAAAAAAGTTGTTATTGAATTCATTTTAAAAAGGACTTTCAATTATTTGAATCATCAAAAGAGTTTTTTAAATAGCTCCTTAAAATTATTATTCATTATAAACTTAATCATAGAAAAAAAAAAAAAAAACATTATAATTTAACTGAACTAACTTTCTAACTATATATTCATTTTAAAAGCAATAGTCATGTTTCTTATTTTATTTAAATTTAAAATTATTAAAAAAGTGTTTAAAATTATTTTACAAGCTATAAAAATATAAGAAATACTACCCAAATTTTTAGCATTAAAATTTAAAAGAAAGATCCAGAAATCTCCCACTTCAAAAAGATTATTTAACCCCCCCCCCCCCCCAAAAAAAAAATAAATAAATAAATAAATAAATAAATAAATAAATAAATAAATAAATAAATAAATGAATAAATTAATATTTCTTTTTAATTTGATGATTGAGAAATGTTGATAAGTAAAAGAATGATTATTTTAGATGATCACTAAAAATATATTCTACATTAAATCATCAAATGACAAAAAATGAAATCTTATTCTAAGTAAAAGTGATTAATTACCAACTTATTTTTTTTTATTAAAATTAGTTTTTCTATGTTACAAATATACATTTCATGAATTAACACATTTAATTACATCATAATTCCTAAAGAGAAAATTGTATTCAGAGAAAAACCTCTGAAATTCACTTATTTTAAGCATTAGCATTTTAAGCATAAGCATTCTTAAGAAAGATTCAGAGATATCCCCCAGTTAAAAATTATCTTCCAAAAGAAAAAAAAAATGTAAATTAATATTTTTATTTTTTTTTAATTAAAAATATTGATAAGTAACTAATTAATATTGCAACATACTCATTAAATATGTGTATGTGCTTTGCATGTTTACTTTAAATCATCAAAACGACATAAAATGATTTATTATTCTAATTAAAGTTATACCAACTTTTTATTTATTAAAATAAATTTTTCCATGTTAAAAATTTATATTTTATAAATTAACGATACACATGTAGTTACATTAAAATTCCTAATAAGAAAATTTGATTAACTGAATAAAACCTCTAAAAATATTTTTAATACTTAATTATTCTTAAATTTATATCTGTTCATAATTATTTTTAATTATATCTATGTCTTAATTATTCTTAAATTTATTCTTAAATTCGCTAGCTTTAACGAATTCGCTAAGATATTTATTTCCTTCATTTAAATACCAAATTATTTTAAATACACGCGCATAAGAAAATTATAAATAAATAAATAAATAATAAAATAAAAACACTTCAAATTTCTAATTTTTTCCATCTACCGTTTACTTTCAACAACAAATTATTACGTATCGATATGTCTTCCCCTTATTACCTCATATAATCCACCCCTGCTCAAGTCTCGGTAGCCAAGTGGTTAAGGCGTCTACTTCCTGTCCTTGGGTACAAGGCATCAAACCCAGTCTCTTCCAACCCCGAAACACGTTCCTTTCAAATATGCATTCCACAATGGCTCATAGATGGCGCCATCAAAACATTTTTTAATTTTATTTTTATGCTGGTCTCGGGCTGCGGCCGGCATTCGTATGGATAGCTATCGGCGTGCGGTCGGCATAGTTTTCTGCCGATACCGGACGGCTGCGGACCTTATGAATCGGGCCGCATTCGCGCGGCGTAACAAAAAAGATACGGAACCGGTAGCGGCAACAGGTATCGTGCCGATACCGCCAGTGGTGGCAAGCGGCTGTCGGCCGATTGCTTACCGATAGCTCTGTGTTTGCTGGGCGTTGTATACACACAGATATCCTTTAAAAAAATCTTAATTCTGACTGTAGGCAAAGAAAAACTATTTAAAACTTCCTTAATAAGCAAAAGAAGCCTGTGTATGTTTGATTCATTTCAGAACTTTTTAGATAGATTTCGTAAAAATACTACGTATTGCAATCTCTCCTGTGTTGGAATTTCTGAAAAAAATTTAACATCTACGCCGATCATGATCCCTAGAACACAAAACCACTCCCAGTTTAAAACTTTCTCTCTCTCTATATATATATTATGGACACGATAACTTCTATAATTCTGCACAAATATCTTCCAAACTGATACATTCTTAAGCTATCAAATTCTCTTAACATTATATACAACTTTTACTTTGACAAGTTTTCGATAGGACCAACTCTTACCGAAAAAAAATAATAACTAGGAACGAAAAAAAAAATGGGGGAGGTTGAATATGGGAAAAAAATCATAGCTTCGTGAATTCAGAAGATAACCAATCCTCTTAAATATTTTAGACATCTTCTCAATATTATTTACTATTTTCATACTGACAAGTTTTCGATAGGACGAACTGTTACAGCAAAAACAAAATGAACGGAAATAGGGGTTGACCAAAAATGATCGTGTTAAAGATATACTCAAATCTAAACGACTTATTTTCTGATTCATTTTTGCTCTCAAACGCATCCAATTGGTAGATTCACTTATTCAGAAAATGTATAATGTGCTATATATTCGTTTATTGTTTGATAAAGGCAGAATTTAAAAAATACTATCAAAGTGGACATTTTGAACCGAATTTCTCGATGCAATAGTTCTGGAAACGAAAAAAAAAATTGTCGTGCTGAGAAAATAATTGTTTGAAATAAAGCTCTAATTAATTGAACGGAAAATCAAAACACAGTTCGTTTACGAATCTCTTTAGAATATCACGTCAGCAAGTTTTATGATTTTACTTTTAAAATTGAGTCTGAATTTCTGTCAGAAAATTTCGAGTTGTTGAGCGTGAAAAACATTTTATTTTAATACCGCCTTGATATGATTATGATAAAACCAGCTTTAACAGAAAAATGAAATTAAAATTTGTCAAAAGATATAATTGTTAAACTCGGTTTTATCTCTAAATCTTGATTTACAGGTTGGCTACTAAATACTGTTACACTCCAAAAATTACGAATTAATTTTAATCGTTTGGTAAAACAATTTACTTCTCTATTTTAACGTTTGGCAATATTCTATTATTGCAGACGAATTTTGTTATAAAGCAAATATTTAAAATTATTTTAAAGATGGAAGCGAAAAGAATGATGATTAAACAGCTCTTTGATCGGAGATTTTCCACTGGTGAAAACTGTAAGCAATTAAAATGCCTTGATTTTAATGGAACATTTATATATAGAACAATAAATTGATTATTGGATACTAACAGCTAAAGATCGACCTAGGCTTGGAAGTCCACGCTCAGTTCGCACAATAGAGCGCATCAAAAGAATTCGTGAAAATGTGTGAAAAAATCCACAACGTTCTGAAAATAAAATGGCTGCAGAAGAGAACGCGAGTCGCAGAACTATGTAAGTTAATATAAATGAAGATCTGGGTTATGTCCCTTGTTGCAAAAGAAAAATTCAAGGTTTGACTGCTGCACAAAGAATAAAAACATTACAAAGGAGGAATAAATTGATGAAGCGGCACGGTAGGAAAAGTGTTGGCAGAATAAAATTTTCTGATGGGAGACCATTTTGCACTGAACAGTGTTATAATGCTAAAAATGATATCGTATTTTCAGCAACCTGAATATACCTGATATACCTGAGGATATACCTGAAACCTTTCGAACGGTTAAACGCTTTCAGAACAAGAATTCTGTTATGGTTTGGGCTGCAGTGTCAAAAATTGGAAATGGAAAATTGCCTTTGAAGTTCATCGATAAAGGTATAAAAATCAATGCGAATATTACAAACAGGATATATTAGCTACACATTTATTCCCACAAGCTGAAAGGTTGTATCCCAAACAAAATTGGACATTTCAGCAAGATTCTACACCTTCGCACCGAGCTAAATCAACACGGTCTGGACTCCTTGTCAATTATCTAAACTTTATCATGCAAGAAGATTGGTCACCTTCTTCACCGGATCTAAATCCTTTAGATTATTTCGTCTGGGGGATTTTAGAGGCTAAAGTAAACAGGAACAAACACAGAAGTTTGTACTCTCACATAGCTTCCATGTTGCGTGAATGGTACCGATTATCTCTTAAAATGATTGGTGCCGCAGTCCGACAATGGCATAAGAGATTATCTCTGGTAATCGATAAAGATGGCGGTTAATTCGAGTAAAATGTTTTCCCTCTAAACTTTCATCTCTGATGTTGATCATATTAGTGTAGTTATCATTTTCTATTTTATATTTGTAAAATAAAAGGACTGAATATTTGTAACAGTATTTAGTAGCCACCCTGACGTATGCGTTGGTGAAATTAGTACTTAATTTAGAAATCTACATCCGCCTGTAGGCCGAGCCGGAAGGGATTTTTATCCTTTAAGTTTGTTACATATGAGCTTTTTTCTTACGTTCAAAGTATATGTAGTGTCATGGAAAAAGTGAGATTCTTCTTCAGAGCAAGATAGGGAAAAAGGAACAGTGTGCCAGAAAAAGCAAGGCTGAGCCCACTCTCAGCCTTGCTTTTTCTAGCACGCTGCTCCTTTTTCTCTATCTTGCACTGAAGAAGAATCTCGCTAGTAGATTCGAAACAGCTGTTTGCTGCTTTTCATGCATTATTTGAGCATTTTTTAATGTCGTTTTTTCTGCTTTTTAGCATAGTGCTGTCATCTATCAAAAGGCAATCCCACTAGTGTTTTTTTTTTTTTTCGGATTTTGTACAATTTTTGAAACTTTGGTTTGTGCGACTGTTCGATCACCCTGTATAAGGTTAACATTAGCATGCTATTTTCTTAGAGTGAATAGTTCTTACGACTTCACAAATAATAGAATTTTTTAAAATAATTTTAATGGGAAAATACTAGTCACAAGGATTCATTCACAATGTTTTAAAAATAACTCGGTAAGGTAGGCTACAACATGGATGTTTTCTATACTACTAATAAGAGCCAAGAAAAACAGTTTTGAGGCGCGTAAAACTTTGAGGGTTCTTTTGTATTGAGTTTAATGCGTTCTTTTTCGAAAATTTTCATAATGACGATATTGTCATTTATAATTTTGTATATTCTTTATAAAACACTCTGCATTAAAAATTTCCAATAATATACTGTTTTATCTTGTCGCTTAACGAATCTAGCTTAACATTTTAATAATTTTATGGTGAACGAAAATGAAAATCTGTATAAAAATAAATTGCGGTATTCATGTTTAATCCGATTTGAGGAATAATCTTTTTTTTTCCATTTCCACCTTGCCATAAATGTTTACTGCTATGATAGATTTTTTTTAATGGTACTAAATTAAGCTACAATTTTCAAACGAACTTCATTTAAAGGGTCTCAGGACCTTTAAAGTTTTAAAATTTTCCATTTTTTTAAATGAACTGAAAATCACTATCTTTTCTGAAAATTTTGATATAACTGTTTCCTTGAAATTCCCATTAGAACTGAAGTTATGGCTTTTAGAAGAAAACCTTCAAAACCCCTATCTTTGCTGAAATTTTTGACATAATTGTTTCCTTGAATTCCCAGAACAGAAGGTATGGCTTTTGGAATTATACCCACTCAATAGCTGAAGCTACGTTTCCAAAATTTGAAGTCATTTTTCTCCAGATGACGTTTTTAGGGAAAACGCGCACGATATCTCAAAAACTTCTGATTTTTTTTTTCATGAAATTTTCAAACCATATGTTTCATGGTAGTATGTATAAACGGAACCTAAAATTTCATATTTATTGTTTAAAAAAAAAGTATATTTTAGTTGATTATACTGTCAAAATTCTCAAACTTTTGTATTAACTAAATACAACTTTGTTTTAAAAACATAAAACTGCTTTAAATACAAATTATTTAGATTCAAGATAATTATTACAATCTGAAGTATAATTAGGCACAAAACATTTCACTCTAGTTACAAAACCCGGCGCGTAAGCTGTCATACCAATTTTCAGATCAACAAATGTCTGATAATTTGCAGCTCCCTATAAATACTAATTATTCGTCTTCCAATTTTGAAGTGCATGGAATGAAAGAACATACTCATATCTTTTGTACCAATTAAAATTTGTTTTTAAATCATATACATTTTAAGATAATAAATGTCGAAAACGGTCATATTTTTTCATCTTATTTTAAGAGTCCGGAGGCCCCTTAAAACTGCAGAATTTATCCTATTCGATGATGTAAAGTTTGAATATGCGACATTTAAAAGTCTAGGAGAGACGAGTAAAAGCATAAGCGTAAGTCGTTGCCAACATCGTTTTACATATATAAAACTAGTAAAAGTGTTTTATAAATAATTAACAATTATTTTGTATTTCCTGATTCAAAATTATATTATTTTTATTTAAAAAATCTATTTTACAAACATGTGAAGTAAATGGCCAACATTTGCATTGCTATACGTGTAAAAATCAATTTTTAAATCCATTGGTATTTTTTGATAGCCTTTACATATTAGCACGTTCATCGCAACCAAGGAATTGTCATTTTTGTGAGACATTGATAAACTGGTTTCCTGTGTTTATGCAATCAGTACACAATACCCAATCGGGGCAAAGTTTGTTAACTTTTCACATTTTCAATTGAAGAATGTTAAATTTTAGTTATTTTTACGCGGTGATTGTTAAACTAAAATTCCTAAACTAGACTTCGTCACGGGTTTCTTTATTTTTTAATACATCATAATAATTTACCAATAGTCCTGTTTTGTAGCAATACATTGTCCTCAATGAAAATAGTGATCGCACGCATATACTTTTGGTATGACGTAGAAATACATTCTCCTCAATGATAATAGTGATGCCTCGCATATACGTTTGGTATGACGTAGAAATACATCCTCCGCAATGAAAATAATTATGGCACGCATATACTTTTGGTATGACGCTTCGGGTAATAGTTCTTACATACGTATTCGTGTGCCATGGCAATCAATGTCGTAAGAGGATAGGTTAATTTTAATTTAAAACCAAATATGTAGATTATTTTTACTTTCAAGTCATAGCAGAGAATGTTAAAAAAATAAATTGATTAAGATTACTAATCAAGTGTAGTAAAACATTTTTAGATAAAAAACCAAATCAAATTATTGTTCTAATCCTGAAATATCTTCTTCTAGGAACACAATAGAAGAGAATGCATCAATGTTCTCCTATAAAATAACATTATCTTATAGTAGAAATTTGATAAACATAAAAAAGAAATACATTTAAAATAAGCATTTGCATAGTTCAATACATATTTCCTACATATGCTTATGTTTAAGCGGAAACTATTTTTTTCTTTGTCTCACTTTGGTAAAATAATCGTATTAAATTGATTATATCGAAATGTAGATAAAAAACTAAATACATCAATTTTTTCCCCAAAATATCATATTATAACGATAATTGAAGAGTGGAGTGGAAGAACATGTTAAGTAACATAAATTACATAAATTACATTTGAAGAAACTTGATGTGAAAGTCTTTGTTGTCAATTTTAACGATTTATTTTCTGTTTGATACCATGTGTTTAAAATATTAACAGGTGTGTTACTGAACTCTAAAAAAAAAAAAAAAAAAAAAAAAAAAACTTATTCATATTTAATTTGTAAATATTAAAAATATTAATATTATTTACATTATTAAATATTAAAAATTAATGAATAATATCTTAAATCTTCAAGGCTAAATAGAATTTTGATATTTTAGATTTACCATGTGATAGAATGCCTGAAAACGCCTACGTGCAAAAGATAAAATAATTTTTAAGAAAATGTACCATAAGATGTTCTTCTACTCAGCTCTTCAATTATTATCTTTAGAAAGTATTAGATGCACTCAATTGAATTATTTGTGTAAAATACATTAAAGATGATGTGAAGTTTATTACACATCTCTATTTTTATTGGGAAATAGTTATTTTCTATTGCACTCTGGAAACATAAAATTCTATCCTAAACAAAATATTGCATATATACTGAGTGTGTGAAAACTATATTGATTATAAAGTAAACCTTTCTTGGACCTTATTATGGTATTTTACCGGTGAACGACAGTATTGATTGTTAATGAAATATTAACATATCAGTGCAACATTAAACATCAATAAAATGCTTATCACGTTTCGGAAAGTAATGAAATATGTATGAAGTTGAGCTTTTGCATGTGCTTTTAAATTATGGTGCCTACGGAACAATCCGCATTTACTTACATATACACATATAAGAAAGAAGATTTGAAAAAGGAGACAAAATATAAATGACGTTCAAATATGTAATAACAGTAATATTTGTGAATATTTGATTGTTATTCGTATATTAAATTATTTTTCTGTAATAATATCTTAAGAGTAGAAGCCACCATTTACACAACATAAGATCCATCATTATTATCAATATACTTAGAATAACAAATGGTAGAAATTGAGTAAAATAAAGAAATATTGTTACGGCGTAAATGCCCTCAAATTTATTTGTTTATAATTTAACTCTGTTTATCTTTCATATTGCGAAGTATAATTATAAAACTGATTTCTTTTGACAGAAAAAATCTAATCTGTTTATCTAAATTGTTTATAACCCTGAATCAATATTTATGAGTAACATTATGATTTCAAGGTCATGTAATATAGATTTATTTACTTTATAATAATTTTGAATTGATGGTGATTTATTAGTTTTATAATTACTTGGATGTCATTTAAATGAATATTATAGCTATTTAGAAGATTTATAACTGCATATTGTAATTTTTATTTTGATGTTTATTTTATATAATATGTATCATTTTTAAAATGGTCAGTCTTGACTCTGTAACCAAGCAGAGAACATGTAACATGTCCTGACTCTGTAATCAGAGATGCCAATTGTTAAATCATGGCTCTGTTTAATACAGAGTGTATAGTGGAAGTCCTGACTCTGCAACCAAGCAGAGAACACATTTTTTTTTTGTATTGGCTCTGTTAAATACGGAGAATTACTATTATGGAACAATTATTAACTTCTAATGATGAATAGAATTTACATACTATTTCAGTTTTATTTAATAAACTATTTAACCTAATTGCTCTCCCATCTCACTTGGATTTTGAAAATTTATTTGTCAGATGAATTTCGGCGCCAACATCTATTTTTGGTGCCGAGTAACCCGCGAAACATTTTTTTGGAAATAATAGTGAGCTATTGTGAAAGAGATTTGTGATTAACAACTGTGATTTATTTTTCAACATGTGATTAGTGTGTGATTTATATTTCAACCTGTGATTAGTGTGGAATTATTATTGTGCCATTTGGATTACGACATGCCATCTACATTACCTGGAATTAACAGGTAAGAAAATATTTTTTTCATTTTCTATGAATGGTTAATGTTTTAAAATAAGAATTATTCTTTATTTAAAATGGAAAATCTTGAAAAGCTGAAAGCAAAACGTTCTGTTGAACGAACGAGTTTCACGAAATTAATTACAAAATTAGAAACATTATTAAATGATGACATTGATAATACGAAAACCGATGAATTATTAGAGCTTCAAGAAATATTTCTCTTAAAAGCTTATGGCTTTCCAAAGTTTGAATCGTGATATTGAAGCTCAAATATCCGACTTAAAAGAATATGAAAAGGACATTGCTAATAGTGAAAAGTACACTGACCAATTGATCAGTGCTAAATTTAAAATTAAAAATAGATTAAGAAAATGTAAAAAGGATAATGTTTCTATGATAGCAACTAGTCGTGTAAATTCATTGAATGGTTCTGCTAGTGGAACAGAAACGAGTTCTGCCATGAAATTGCCTAAATTAAGTGTTCCAAAATTTTCTGGTGAAATCGAAGAATGGGTCGAATTTTTTAACTGTTTTGAAACATCGATACACCAGAATAAATCACTATCTAAGATAGAAAAATTCGCTTATCTAAAATCCTTGTTATGTAATCGGGCCTATAATGTGGTAGAAGGGTTTCCTTTGACAGAACAAAATTATGATACTTGTATTGATTTATTAAAGGACCGTTTTGGTAAGGTTGATGTTATTATTAATAAACACATGACTAATTTATTAAATATGGAACCAGTTAAAAATTGTTCAAATTTAAATGCATTAAGAAGATTGCATGACATGTGCGAAGTTAATATTAGAAGTTTAAGAAATTTGGGGGTAACATCCAGTTCTTATGGACAATTGCTAAATCCTATTTTGCTAAAGCTATTGCCCCATGAATTAGTGATTGAATATCATAGAAAACGTGATACTAGCAAAGAGTCAGATGTAACCGATCTAATTGCCTTTCTGAAATGTGAAATAGAATGTAGAGAAAAGGCTTTGTCAATGACAAGTTCTAAAAATGATGCATCCTCTTCTTTTGTACATAAAAATAAAACTGAATTTCGTGAAAAGAAAACATCAAATAAATATCAACATGCTAATACCTTAAATGCCACTATTAAAGTTTTTTGTGTATTTTGCAAAGGTAATGATCATTTATCTTCCGAGTGTAAAAATTTAGCTGATGATAAGAAAAGATTAATGTTACGTAAGGAGGGTAGATGTTACAAATGCTTTTTGAAATCGCATTTATCTTCGCAATGCCGCATAAAATTAAAGCCATGTCTAAATTGTAAAAGCACTGAACATAACAAATTATTTTGCTTTAAGAAAAGTTTGAAACCAGAAATTAATGAAAAACAAAATCAAACAGTTGTATCTAATTCTCATTGTAATTTTAGAAATTCTAAGCATGCTGTTTTATTGCAAACATGTTGTGTAACTGCTCAAGGTAATTCTAAATCAAAGGTAGTTCGATTATTACTTGATTCTGCAAGCGAAAAAAGCTTCATAACAAAAGCATTAGCTCGTGAATTAAATTTGCCTGTTTTAAGAAAAGAACATTTAACTGTATTCGCTTTTGGCATGGATCAAGGTCGCGAAGAAGAATATGATGTTTTTAAAATTAAATTGCGAAGTAAAATGAATTATCATCGTTTTATAGATGTTGAGGTGCTAGCTACCGATTTGATAAGTGCAACAACATTGAAGGTTCCCAATTCTGACCCTCTAGTTATAAAATACATTGAAAGTAAAAGATGGAGGTTAGCCGACCCTACGCCCGAGGAATCCGAAGTACAAATTTTACTTGGAGCTGATTATTTCTGGAATGTTCAGAGAGGTGTCGTTGAAGAAATTAATGACCATTTATATGTAGCTAATACACTTTTTGGGTACACAATAGTGGGAAAAATAAACTCTAAAGGTAACGAAACAGTTAATGCTCATCTTGTATCTGTTAATGAAATAGAAAATTTTGATTTGCAAAAGTTTTGGAAACTAGAGTCTTTGGGTATTTGTGATAGTAAAAATGAATTATTTTCACAAAGGGATATAGATGCTCTTGATTTATTTAATGATAATTTAAATTTTGTAAATGGAAGATATGAAACTAAACTTTTGTGGAAAGTAAATAAAAATGAATTGGAATCCAATTTTGATGTAGCTAAACATGGACTTTGGGGATTAAAATCAAAATTGTGCAAAAATGAATGGTTACTTAAGGAATATGAGAAAATATTAAATGAACAATGTGGTTTGGGTATAATTGAAGAATGTGAGTTTAATAAAGATGAAATAAACACGTATTACATGCCTCACAGACCAGTAATAAGGGAAGATAAATCGACAACTAAAGTAAGAATTGTTTTTGATGCGTCATCCAAAGATAAGGGGGCAAAATCGTTAAACGAGTGCTTATTTCCTGGGCCCAATCTAAATCCTAACATATTGGACATTATTTTAAAATTCCGTCTCCACAAAATTGCTTTCTTGGCCGATATAGAAAAGGCATTCTTGCAAATCCAGATACAACAAGAAGATAGAAATTTTTTGAGGTTCCTGTGGTTTGACAATATCACTAGTAACAATCCCATTTTGAAAGTTTTTCGCATGACCCGTGTAACTTTTGGTGTAACAACTTCACCCTTTTTCCTTTCTGCAACCATCAAACATCACATTGAGGGGTATAAAGATTTGTTTGGAAAAATAGTTAATATGCTGGATACTTCCTTATACGTTGATGACCTGTTTCATGGAGCTGATTCAGTAAATGAAGCTTTTGTTTTATCAAACGGTGCAGAGAAGATATTGAGTGAGGCCAATATGAAACTCAGAAAATTTAAAACCAATTCTTCCGATTTAAAATTTTTATGGAAGGAACATGGAATAAACTTTGAGGAAGACACTCTTGAACAAAATCTTTCGAAGGTATTGGGAATTATATGGATAACAGAAAGTGACACCTTGAAAATAGACATACAACCACTTTTAGTAGAATTTGACCATAAAATTATTACCAAACGTATTGTTTTACAAACTGTGGCAAAAATTTATGATCCTATTGGACTCATTTCCCCTTTCGTGATAAGAATTAAATTTTTAATGCAAGAACTCTGGGAACATGGAATTGACTGGGATTCTACATTACCAGATTCTTTAAGTGGAAAATTCAGAAAATGGCATAATGAAATAAAAGACTTGGTAAATTTTGAAATTCTTAGAAAATATTTTGTAACTATCCCAAAATTAAATCCTGAAACCGCTCAACTTTTCATATTTTCTGATGCTAGTTTAAAGGGGTATGGGTCAGTGGCTTATTTACGTGATTCTTCTTCTTGTGAAACTTCATTTGTAATAGCAAAGTCGAGAGTAGCGCCTCTCAAGAAAATTACATTGCCGCGCATCGAACTTCTTGGAGCACTTACGACTGCAAGATTAGCGAATTATTTAAAGGAAATATTTAAAATTGTGAATGAAAATATATTTTGTCTAAGTGACTCCCAAATTACCTTGCACTGGATTAAAGGAAGTGCTAACAACTGGAAGCCCTTTGTGGCAAACCGCGTACGCGAAATTCAGGAACTTGTTGCTCCTCTACAATGGAAATTTTGTAAAGGAAAGGAAAATCCTGCAGATGTTCTCTCTCGTGGTTGCTCTGCATCTGAATTGATTAATAACGAGGTATGGTTACATGGTCCTAGCTGGCTGAAGGAAGAATCGTTACCAGTATTTCCCCCTGAAACTCAAGCTAATCTACCTGATGAAGAGGTCTTGCAAGAACAACGTAAAACGCTTGTTTGCTCCATATCCCAAAATATTCCAGAATCTGAGCTTTTATTTAAATTTTCATCCTGGTTTAAATTAAAACGAATTACGGCTTGGTGCCTCAGATTCATCAAAAATAGTACATGCCCATCTGAACGAGTCTATGGTTTTTTGACTGTTCCAGAACTTGAAAGGGCAACAAATGCTATTCTAAAATTAATTCAAAACCATGAATTCGGAGACGAACTGAAAATTCTAAAATCCAGAAAGATCCTAAATTCTAAAAGCAAACTCCTTCCTTTACATCCATTTCTTGACGAAAATAATATTCTTCGTGTTGGAGGTAGGCTAAAAAATGCAAACTTGTCTGAATATCAAAAACATCAAATCATTCTCCCTAAAAGGCATCATGTTACAGACTTGATAATAAAATATTTTCATGAAAAACATCTTCATAGCGGGACTCAATTGACAATTTCAGCAATTCGACAAAAATTTTGGATAATTAATGCTAAAGAAGCTGTGAAAAGAGAAATAAGGAAATGTATGAAATGTTTCCGAAATTCATCACACCTTTCATCTCAGTTGATGGGAAATCTGCCATCAGCACGCGTGACACAAGCTCGAGTATTTTCAAGAGTAGGAGTCGACTTAGCCGGCCCCTTTTTGATCAAACCTCGTAAGGGACGTGGTGTGAAACCC
Organism: Maratus speciosus; assembly: GCA_963932465.1. Lineage (NCBI taxonomy): Eukaryota > Metazoa > Arthropoda > Arachnida > Araneae > Salticidae > Maratus > Maratus speciosus. The sequence goes on along the minus strand of OZ010790.1, from coordinate 200,288,596 downwards.
TTTAAACATTATGTTTGTCTGTATGTTTGTTTCGTAACAAAAGCTATCCATCTTGAGTTAGTCACTGATCTTACAACTGAAACCTTTCTAGCCTCATTGAAAAGATTCGTGGCTCGACGTGGAAAACCTCTAGAAATATTTTCCGACAGAGGTACAAATTTTGTAGGGGCAGACCGCGAAATAAAGAGAATGATGTCTCTAATTGCTTCTGATGAAAAATTGCACAAGTATCTTACTGACGAAATGATAGTATGGAAATTCAACCCACCTTCCGCCCCTCACTTTGGAGGCCTTTGGGAAGCGGGAATAAAACAAATGAAAAATCATTTGAAGAGAACAATTGGTGATCAGATTTTAACTTATGAAGAATTTTTGACCTTAATTGCACAAATTGAGTCATGCTTAAATTCAAGACCGCTTGTCGCTGAGTCTTCTGATCCAAATGACTTTACGGCTCTGACGCCAGGACATTTTATTATAGGAGCACCCTTGACCTCCTTACCTGAGCCTGATATCTCCTCTACCTATGTAACTCCTTTGGAACGTTGGAAATTGCTACAAAAGATTTTCCAAAGTTTTTGGAAAAGGTGGTCGTCAGACTATCTCTCACAATTGCAGCAACGTACAAAGTGGTTTAGAAGCAACCCGAACTTAAAAATCAATGACTTGGTGTTGATAAAGGAAGAAAACCAGCCCCCATTAAGGTGGAAATTGGGCAGAATAATTGAACTATTTCCTGGGGATGATAATATTGTTCGTGTTGTCAAATTAAAGACTTCTACTGGTGAACTGAAACGCCCTATCACAAAATTGTCTCCTCTACCGATGGACATTTAATATAATAGAATTTTACTTTATTTTAACTAACTTTATTATTATTATTTTTTTCTATGTCTAATTTTTGTAACTTTCTGAACTATTTTGTATATTAATGTCTTTTTCTATTTTTAGTTGTTCCAGAAACTGTTTTTTTATAGAAGTAGTAGGATTTAATTGCATTTCATTTTAGTTATACTTAACATTTAAGGTAATATTTTAAATTTGTATTTAATATTTGATTATTTAGTATGTGATAGTGGAAATTTGGTAAGTTATAATTGTTCGATGAACTCCGTTCATGGAGGCGGAGGATGTTACGGCGTAAATGCCCTCAAATTTATTTGTTTATAATTTAACTCTGTTTATCTTTCATATTGCGAAATATAATTATAAAACTGATTTCTTTTGACAGAAAAAATCTAATCTGTTTATCTAAATTGTTTATAACCCTGAATCAATATTTATGAGTAACATTATGATTTCAAGGTCATGTAATATAGATTTATTTACTTTATAATAATTTTGAATTGATGGTGATTTATTAGTTTTATAATTACTTGGATGTCATTTAAATGAATATTATAGCTATTTAGAAGATTTATAACTGCATATTGTAATTTTTATTTTGATGTTTATTTTATATAATATGTATCATTTTTAAAATGGTCAGTCTTGACTCTGTAAGCAAGCAGAGAACATGTAACATGTCCTGACTCTGTAATCAGAGATGCCAATTGTTAAATCATGGCTCTGTTTAATACAGAGTGTATAGTGGAAGTCCTGACTCTGCAACCAAGCAGAGAACACATTTTTTTTTGTATTGGCTCTGTTAAATACGGAGAATTACTATTATGGAACAATTATTAACTTCTAATGATGAATAGAATTTACATACTATTTCAGTTTTATTTAATAAACTATTTAACCTAATTGCTCTCCCATCTCACTTGGATTTTGAAAATTTATTTGTCAGATGAATTTCGGCGCCAACAAATATATTATTAGCATATATTTTATAAATCATCAAACTATTAGTATTTTTTTTTCTAACATTAAAGCTATTTGAATGATGTACGATTTATCATTCGTTTTACAGTACGTCGTAAAAATTTAAGCACACCCTAAAATTTAATAAAAATAATGTAAGGGAACGTATCTAACATAATTTCTCAATAAATAATAAAAATACAATTGTTATACAATAAAGAATTTTATTCGCTACAACAAAATTTATAAATAAAAATTAGGATTTTTGTATTCTTGTTCAAAAATCACCACCTCAAACTTCACCACTACCAAAACCACCATATCACATTCAGCAAATAATAACAAATGCATTTTTGTTCTGTTGTATGCATTTTCTTTGAGTAATTATATTACGAAAAAGGAAATTATAAAACTTTTGTGTTCAAACCAAACTGAAATTGAAAGATAACATTTTTGAATTTTTTTTCACGATTTTGAACATGTCAAAGCAAAGTATGAAACAACCTTTTGATAAATACAGTAATTTAAGGAGAAAAGCAAGATGTGGATGGCCATGTGTAACAAATGTACAGACCAACTGAGAAATTAAAATATTGATGTCATGACACTGGACAAGGAAACAAAATAGTTCTAGTGAAAATGTAACTCACAAATTACGAAACATTGGTTTTCTGTTTTTAATTTAAGTTGAAATTTGATCTTGTGATTGCGGCACGACACTGTTTCAACCTCTATCTCATATAGTACGAAACAGTGACTACGGCGTGACGTAGTGAATAGTATGGTGGGAATTGTACTATGTAGTTACGTAGTTACTATGTACTATGTAGTTACGGCGTATAATTTTAAATCTTAAATTGATAAGCAATTTGCCGTTACTTAGACAATTTCGGATACCTTAACAAAATTGCAAAGCAGGATGACTCTATCAGAAAACTCCGAAAGGCGCTTAATTAACGTTACTGAAGCCAGTGATATAGAATTAATAATGAACAACATGTGCTTCGTTAACGTTTTTCCATTTTGCTTATGGATTGAAATTATGTAACTGCGAAAACCCATTAAATTGTATCGATATTTACATAAAAGTCACAATGTAAATATTCATTTATTTTCATATGATCCATTTAAGTGATTTTACGAAATCAAATTTTTTTAATTTTTTATTGTTATTAACGACATTTTCCGATGTTACTTTATCTCTTGAGTCATATTGTATAAGCATTTCCCGCAGTTTATTGTGTTCGTTATCCCAAGTCCTGTTGTTTATCTGTATTCCTGATCCATATGTTATTATAGCGTTAAGTAGTAAAAAAAAATATGTATATACAGGGTGTTTCAGCGAAGTGTGGACAAATTGTAAGGGGTGATAGAAGGCATGATGGCAAACATTAGGACATAGGAAACCATGGGGCGCAAACGTCTTCTGTAGGAGACAGGGGGGGACAAAGTTTAGCGTCCAAAAGATCAAGCGATGATAAAACACGGAAAAAAAGGTCGATTCATTTCCAGTTTTCGCTGTATACTTTATTTATATGGAAAGTTTGTCTAAAATTTTTTTTAAAGGGAACTGTCAAAAAATGACGGTAGAGGGCGCTGTAGACTTTGAAGTAAGAACAACTACGTTTTATTGATTGATTTCTTTTTTATTCTGTTAACAGTTTTCTAAAGATTGGACCTTAACTTAAATTTTGAGTACAAAATTGGAATCATCCCAAACGGTTAAGATGTGCAAATTGAGCTGTGAACAAGCGGGGGGGGGGGGGGGGTTAAAACGCTCATAATCAATGAGCAAAGTAATCGATTTTGTTGCGGTTTGAGTGCAGGTCATTCCCTTAGTAATTGATTTATTAAAAATGACGTACAGTTTTGGTGACCTCATTTTTAGATACAGGGCGCCGCCGGTACTTTTCCGACATTTCATCGACATTATCCCTGGGTGTTTTACTAACAGACCAGCATACGTGCAGGAAGTGTTAGGGGTGTAAAAACTACTTGTAATCGCATGGGAACGTAATGTTGGAAATGCTTTGTTTGCGAGTTATGGTTAAAAGAAACGGAAAAAATAGCAACAGAAAGAAGCAGAAAATCAGCAAAAGGTGAATGTGATACAAAACATTTTATTGTAAGGTTTTACTGCAAAAGGCGATTGCAAAACGTTCTTCAAACTTTGGAGTAATGAACAACCAGTATTTTTTGACGGGATATTTGTAGTTATGTTGAATGTTTAACAAAGTTTGAAAATTCACTTAAATGTTTATCTCAAAATCGGAATCGTCCAAAATGAATAAGTAGCGAAATTTCACGTATGTATTGAATTGCGTTTTTTTACACTTAGGTGGTACGGGCAGCACAAAACCCAAAGAAATGACACGAACAGGATAAAAATACATGTAGTATTATTCTAAGTACAGCAAAACATGCTCGGAAGCATTTAGTTAGTGTACGCGATACCAGGTGTCTCTACATAAACGGAGACATCAAACGACGTTGCCTGCGCACACTCAGTTGTTGCTGCCTCGCTTGATGGGAAGCTTCATTTCGCCTTCCGAATGAGAGGTAGTAGAATGGAACGGTTCACGAACGCCGAGTTAGCTGATATGCATTTGGCATACGGGGCTGCTAATTGCAATGGGAGAGCCGCACAGCGCTTGTACGCCCATCGTTATCCTAGGAGGCAAACTCCCGGTCACGCCTACTTTACGCGCTTGCACCAGCGATTGTCCGACAAGGGATCTTTCATCGGGGATACACAGGAACCCTCGCGAACAGTCAGAACAACAAACAACGAGGAGGCTGTGCTGGAGGTTGTAGAGAACAATCCCAGTATGAGTACGCGCGGAATTGCTACTCATGTCGGTATTTCACATACGAGCGTCTGGCGGACTCTGAATAGCAATGACATGCACCCTTATCATATCCAGCAAGTGCAGTTACTGCAAAGAGAAGATTTTGATGCAAGAATGGCTTTTCCACGGTGGTACGTACAGATGCGCACTGTAAATCGTTGTTTTCCACGCAGCATTCTGTTCACTGATGAGGCGAGCTTCACGCGAGAGGGACTGTGCAATTTGCTCAACAGCCATACGTGGTCGAGGAAGAATACACATTCAACCAGAACCCGTGCAGCCCAGGTACGGTTTGCAGTAAATGTGTGGGCTGGCGTCGTAGGAGACCATCTGGTGGGACCATACCTGTTGCCAAATCGTCTGCGTGTTCCTGAATATCTGATCTTCTTGCAGCGAGTATTGCCGCAGTTGTTGGTCGATGCCCACGTTCCCGCTGCCAGGCGTTCGACCATGTGGTTTCAACACGATGGTGCCCCCGCCCATTACATCAATGACGTACGTCTGCACTTGAATGCAACGTATGGGCAAAGGTGGATCGGGCGGGGTGGTCCAGTGAATTGGCCCGCTCGATCGCCTGACCTCACTTGCCTCGATTTCTGCATATGGGGGTACATGAAGTCTCCGATCTACGAAACTCCCGTTGGCAGTGAAGAGGAACTTGTTGCGCGCATAGTGGTAGCTGCTGGAGAAGTGAGAGAGAAGCCCGATATTTTCAAAAAGATGAGAAATTCAATGCGCCGGAGATGTGAGGCTTGCATCACGGCTGGGGTCGGAGTTTTGAGCACTTACTTTGATGATAAAGTCTCTTTAAGTTGTTTATGCCTTGTTTTGGCTGTACTTAGAATAATAAATGTATTCTAATCCTGTTCGTGTAATTTCTTTGGGTTTTGTGCTGCCCGTACCACCTAAGTGTAAAAAAAACGCAATTCAATACCTACGTGAAATTTCGCTACTTATTCATCCTGGACGATTCCGATTTTGAGATAAACATTTAAGTGAATGTTCAAACTTTGCTAAACATTCAACATAACTACAAATATCCCGTCAAAAAATACTGGTTGTCCATTACTCCAAAGTTTGAAGAACGTTTTGTAATCGCCTTTTGCAGTAAAACCTTTCAATAAAATGTTTTGTATCACATTCACCTTTTGCTGATTTTCTGCCTCTTTCTGTTGCTATTTTTTCCGTTTCTTTTAACCATAACTCGAAAACAAAGCATTTCCAACATTACATTCCCATGCGATTACAAGTAGTTTTTACATCCCTAACACTTCCTGCAAGTATGCTGGTCTGTTAGTAAAACACCCAGCGATAATGTCGATGAAATGTCGGAAAAGTATCGGCGGCGCCCTGTATCTAAAAATAAGGGCACCAAAACTGTACGTCATTTTGAATAAATCAATTACTAAGGGAATGACCTGCACTCAAACCGCAACAAAATCGATTACTTTGCTCATTGATTATAAGCGTTTTAACCCCCCCCCCCCCCCCTTGATCACAGCTCAATTTGCACATCTTAACCGTTTGGGATGATTCCAATTTTGTACTCAAAATTTAAGTTAAGGTCCAATCTTTAGAAAACTTGTAACAGAATAAAAAAGAAATCAGTAAAACGTAGTTGTTCGTACTCCAAAGTCTACAGCGCCCTCTACCGTCATTTTTTGACAGTTCCCTTTAAAACATTTTTTGGACAAACTTTCGATATAAACAAAGTTTACAGCGAAAACTGGAAATGAATCGACCTTTTTTTCCGTGTTTTATCATCGCTTGATCTTTTGGACGCTAAACTTTGATGCCCCCTGGCTCCTACAGAAGACGTTTGCGTCCCATGATTTCCTATGTCCTAATGTTTGTCATCATGCCTTCTATCACCCCTTACAATTTGTCCGCACTTCACTGAAACACCCTATAACTAATTTTTTTTCTAAAACATGAAAACTAAATATGGAATGAATTAAGTATATAGTATCCGACTGGTACTAAAATTATATATAATAAAAATATAGTTTTTGCTTATTTATAAAAGGTGCGTTATGAAAAGTGCGTAAGGAATTTTAACTCCTTAATTCTCGCTCCCGTCATATTCTCGGGCTGCGTCTTTTACTCAGATTGTTTGACTCCCACCAGTTTTATAAAATAGTGAAATTGGCTATATTTTAGTATGGATTTACCTGTCATTAAATAAGGTGAATATTTCTTTTTCATAAAAGTGGTGGCAATAAGTAATTTGAATTTTTTAACCGAAATTGAATTCGAGCGTGAAGGGGTTAAATGCGACTGAAGACACTATTTCTGATTAGCAAATATCTATTTTATGTCTCAAGCGTAGATAATGTATAGTCTTGTAAATAAAAATCTAATAATATTTCATTAAATAAGTCGAAAACGTTTATTGGAAATATGTAGTAGAACTGTACGCATCGTGTAAATATGGAAAAGAAATCCACGATTTAAGAAAATTTATGTATACAAGGTGGCCATAATTAAACTGATAGTGCTCAGAGTGTTCTGTAGCACGATCTAATTGAGAGAGTGACGCCAAATTTTGTAAGAAGATTAAACAAGACGGAGGACATAGGTTTCTTAACGAACATTTAGTTTCAAAAGTGACCGCTAGGGTAATATGTGGCGCTCTGTAGAGTTAAAAAAAATAAGCAGAATTAATACTTAAATTGTTAAATGTGCTAAATAAAAGGTAATTTTATTTCAGCATTGATTCTGCATTTTTTTAAACTCTCTTTTCTGGTACACAGAGCCACATATTCCCCTAGCGGTGGCTTTTGGGACAATCTTTTTTCAGGGAATCCTTCGTCTCCCGTCTTGTTTAATCTTCTTAGAAAATTTGGAGACATTGTCTCAATTAGATCGCACTACAGAACGCTCTGAATAATGTCAGTTTAATTATGGCCACCTTGTGTATTTAACATTTTATAAACAAAAATTTAGAAACCTAAAATGTTAATTAGGATGTATTAGCATGCTAAAAGAATTGACCTAACATTTTTCAGCCAGGCTATAGTATAATTTAGTACTCTTCTTATGTGAATATTTCGTTTGGTGTATGTTATATTTTACTTTCCTCAATTCGAAATGTTTATAATTAGATAACATATATACAAAAATATTTTTTATGTATCTCATAGCTATTTAACAAAAAAATCTTTCTCTCAACCTATCAAAATCACACAGGTGAAAAAAAAATTTAACGATTAAACAAAAGATCTGCAAAATCTATATTAATCTATAGCTTATTATGTGTAAATTCATGAGATGCTATATCTTTTTTTTAAAACACATTTATTTGTTGTAACAGTACATGATTTCTCACATATGGAGAAAACAGGTTCTTATTGTAGTAATTTTAACCGAATCCTTTCTTTTCTTGACAGTGTATTTATAAAATTTATTTACATCTTAAGACAGGAAGTTGTAATTATCCTTTTGCATTTATAAAGCACTTAAAAGTTCTAATTAAATCTCAATTTTAGTAATTTTCTTCATTTTTGGTAAACTGTTTGGAAGAAGTTATCTTCATTAAAAAAATGCTACCAAATTCGAAAAATTAAAAACGCACAACATTAGCCATTGACCGCAGGTATCATATAAAAAAAATAAATATTGAAATTCAAGCAAGAATTCTGAAAATAATGCTCGCATAGGTTTAATATTAGCGTGCAAATGTTTCCGCGAGAGACTACACTAGTCACACGAAGAAACTGGAAGAAAGTGCAGAAAAATGCTGATAAATGGGAAGTATTAGGCTTTATACCTCTAGATGATCCAAATATTGCTTTTATTCAGGACAAGGATACTCCTTTGAAACGGGATGCAACTAATCCTACAACAGCACCATCAAAGAGAAAAAAAATATTGTTAAATAGCCTTTGGAAATTATTATTAAAATAAATTTTTCCATTTAGCTTACGAATCCATATTGCGCATCTTTCTTTATTGTGTACGGAAAGTGGATATGAATGAGACAGAGGATCAATGCGAAAACAAAAATATTTATATGGCCTACAATTATAAATTCATATTTCATTTGATGGTCTTATAATGGTATCACTGAGATAACTAAACTGATATAGTTTCAAAACATTACACATTACAGAAGATTAGAATATTCCACAAAGCATATTTTTCAACAACCAAAGTAAGTTTTTCTGTTTGAGTTTTAAAGCAATCGCTAGATAATCTTAAAGTTTTATATATTTTTGCATACTAAAATGATATAATCTATTGTTATATCTATTGTTATAAGTGGAAAATAAATTGATAATATTTTTTTAAACTAATCTTTTAAATATTTTTATGAAACTAATGATCTCAAATATTTTATTGACAGAATTTTTACATTTTACAAGAGATAAATGCATAACATTAGTTAGTGAAATAATCTGTTGTCATTTTTATTGTAGCTATTTTATAAGGTAAAAGTATTTCTTACATAACTAGGGCACTCTGCCCCCTACGAGCTACGCTCGCCAACCCCCGTTCAGACATCGCAAACTCTAAAAGCATGCTAATTTGATCGGCTTAAAAAAAAAAAAAAATCAGAAGAATGAATTATAATTAAAAACAGTAGCTATCTACCTGTGTTATTTTCGTCTTTGATTAAATCAGATTAGTGAAACATGTGAAAATAAGATAATATAAAAATGATTTAAGTAAACAGAGTCTTTGTCTCCCGGTATTTTTTAACAATGCTATAAGAAAGTTTTTTTAAATACGATATTTTAAATGTATCGTTTTAGATCTGACGTAATTTTCACCGAAGTTTTCTTTCTCTTTTTAATATTCACATGAAAATACTTTTTTGTTAGAAAGGAAACATGATTTGCGCTGTCTAAGAATTCACAACACAAGAGCAATAATGAGCAATTGTTGTAGGCATTTCAGTAACATCTCCATTGGTTCATTGGTTGAAAATATCTCAATTTGTTTATTCTCTGTAAGCAAGTAAAACCTATTGGTTTACAATGGAAATCTATGGGAATTTGGTGAATTATTAGAGATATCGCCAAGTTGGAGACAAACTTGTCGGCATTTGGCGACAGAACATGGTCTCCCCTATGATCCCCCTTAGGTATGGAGAAGCATGCTGTTCAATATATATATATATATATATATATATATATATATATATGTATGTGTATATATATATATATATATATATATATTTGTATATATATATATATGTATGTATGTATATATATGTATATATATAGAGAGAGAGATTAGTTTTGAAAGATTATCTCAAAATATGAAATAAATGTCTCGCGCATGTATATTTTGAAATTTAAACTTTTTGGCTATATTATGGTTTGGCAATATTAAATATGACGTAATTTCCCCCACTTACGTATTTTAACGTATATTAATGAATTTATTATTTTACAATTTTCTTTCTCTTTTAAAATTCACGTGTAAATATAGTTTTCATGACGTAATTAACAATATTTTCCTGCTTTTAATACGTAATCATTTAATTCTCATTTGAAAGTTTTTTGCTGTTTATAACAGTCACGTGAAAAATAATTTTTAATTTGAAGGACATATTATTCTTTACGCTTTTTTTAAATTTGGCAATAATTTTAAACAATACTCTTTTCTGAAAGTTGTAAAAAATATCTCTCGAAATACTGAAAATTTCAATTTAAAAAAGAAATAAAACCTCAAAAATGAATCAAATTAAAAGCATAAAGGAGTCTGCTCCCATAAAACTTTTTTTAATGGAACGATTTTGTCCAAATTTAACATTAAATATCTCTTAAAATATTTTTTTTAATTGAAAACGGTCTGCATCAGCGCATTTATCAAACAGTTTTCTATAAAACCATGGATTTTCATACTTTTGTATGCAATATTTTTCTTAATATTAACGAAGTAAGACATCCGTCCACAAAAAATTCAAAACCGGCGTCGGCGGTGACAGCGTTAGTTACTTTTTTTTTAGAATAGAGAGAAATATATATATTTTTTTAGTTCCCCCTTTTACACAGAACTACAATCCAATTGTTACTATCTTTGAAACAGTAAAACATTAAAACATATCTTATCCATAATTGGTAAATAAAATATACCATTGCAATGTGGAATAAAATATATTTTTCGCAAAATTTCATACCTATCCCATTGATACCTGGAAAAATATGTATGCACTATAAATGTTATTAAAATTATAAAATTATTAATATTAAACAAGAATTCTTTCTTAATTGAAACTATCGTGCCAATAAGTTACTAAATATTGACGTATTGCACAATTACTTTTAAACAATATTTTGGAGTTAACATTGTATACACTTAAAGTTATCGTCTTTAAATATGAAAATTGTCTCATTCATCTACACTTTGTCCTACTTTCAAAATTATATAAATTTATTGAATATAAAATATCTGTTGATATGAAAATAAAAGCGTAAATGTGCAAATAATAAATAATTTACATTTAATTTAACGCAAGAATTCTATAAATGTTTAAATCTCTAAATGTAAATTTTCTGAGCGAAACATGAGGTCTTTTTCCACTAAGTTTTAAAATAGGAATTTTTTTTTTTTACTTTTTTTCTGGTTGTTATACGACCTTTTGTCTCCCTTATTGATACTATTGTACTCAATATAAACTAAAGTAATAGGACATAATATAAATTTTTTTTTTTCGAATAAACAATTGAAAATCGAGACAGAAATGTTGAAAAGAAGCAAGTAATATCTCTAAAATCAAAGGTAATGCATTTTTGAATTTCTCGTCAAGCAGAAAAAAAAATGAATCGGTATTAAGGGATGAGCTCTTCTATATTGTCATCTGGTTTCAAAATTGAAAGCATATTGAAAAGCCATTTATAGTCAGCTCCACCATTTCTCATTTTGTCCTTCGAAACTTCCATCACTCTTCATTCCTCTAAATCTACGTAACATTAGAATGAAGCATTTCAGAAAACCATCAGTACTGTCTGAGGAAAGAAACTGTTTTGAATTTTGAAATTCCGTTTTTTTTTTTTTTTTTTTTTTTTTTTTTTTTTTTTTTTTTTTTTTGAGTACTGCTAGAATAGATTCAGTTTGAGTAAATATGTTGATGATTTTTATATTGATGTAACTTTTTAAAGGAAACCAAAATAAGTTTCATCAAAACGTTAATTGCTATGTTTTAATATAACTTACCCATTATTCATAAATGCGAAATCTCTTACTTTTATTCTTCATGTGTTGCAATATGTTTCTCAGCATGAATAAATATTTTATATAAAAAATATATCATTTAAAGAAGTAATGCAACAAATTTAAATATGTGTGTAATGTTTTAAAGCAGTTAAATAAGTTATTACTTCTTTTATAAAAGGAGTTAGAAATTAATGATATTTTTAATATCTGCGTTCTATGTAAATTGGTCCTTCCATTATTACACCCCTCCAATCTCATAATTAGTCTTCCGCAAAAACCTCACATTTTTCCCACATATTATAGTTAAGAAATTAGTATTTAGAATGTATAAATAAATTAAAATAATAGTTTTTAAAATAATATATGTATATATATATATGTATGTATGTATATATATTGGTAAGCAGAATCTAAAAGGCTATCTCGAGTTGAATAACAACAAAGTTAATATAGAGAATAATATATATTTTGTATTGGACTACATGGGGCACCATTTTAGGGGTGCTAATTTTAAGGGCATTTTAAATAAGTGTAATGAGTACCTGCCGGACAAAAACATACAAATTATTAAAACTTAGAAATACGATAAACCATTAGCCAGAGTTATATTTAATTACAACAGTTATTCTAGGGATTTGCAGAACTGTTTCGAGAACAGTATTTGTCACTGTAATAAAGTTGAATATAAAAACTACGTTAACTCAAATTATGGACATATTCTTACCGGAGAGCTAAATATAGTGGCAAATATAAATCTCAGAAATTACATGAGGTATGGTATAAAATGCAGATTGAGAAGAGTTGTGAGTATAGATTTAGCTACAAAACGTTTGTCAAATAATATAGATATGTTCATTCAAAAATTAATATATAAATATGGTTTACCGAAAAGTGTTTTTGACGAATGGAGACATTTTATTTTAAAAGAATTATAAGGCTTTTACCATAAAGATTTTGAGGGTGTCTCGGGAGAATCTTGCAAAAATTTGAATAAATCAGTAAAAAATCTACATAATAATTTTATCCTTACATACGTGGATAAAGCAAACACTAACTATGCTATAGTATGTAAAAAAAAAAAAAAAAAAATATATATATATATATATATATATATATATATATATATATATATATATATATATATATATATATGGAGATATTCTAAGGGAAACCTATAATAATAAGGGAAATTATCAACTACTAAAAACTACTAAACAGGTTCTTTACAGTAATGAAGGCGTTCTATAAAAAAATAAAATCTAAGCAAAAAAGTGCGGAATTTCCTTATCTTGTTATGATTCCAAAATTCCATAAAATACCCAATTACTTTTAAAACCGTAACTTATGGGTAGCACTTATCTGGGATGTGTAAATAAAAAATTGTTGAATATGTTACAAAGGATTTGCGATCAAGACATTTAACACGTTCACGCCGTCGCGGTGGGTCACACTCGACTGTCTCAGAGTTGTCAAGTCTCCGGCTTTTTGCACACCACTATTATTTTAAAGAAAATGTTGTTCCTTTATATCGCCCAATTGTTCTAATTAAATAAAACAACATTTTCTGTATTAAAATACTGGTATCCAAAAAAGCCGGAAACATGGCAGCTCTGAGACAGTCGAGTGTGACTCACCGCGCCGGCGTGAACGTGTTAAAAAAATCTAAGCAAAAAAGTGCGGAATTTCCTTATCTTGTTATGATTTCAAAATTCCATAAAACCCAATTACTTTTAGAACCGTAACTTGTGGATGGTACTTATCTGGAATGTGAAATAAAAAATTGTTGAATATATTACAAAAGATTTCCGATCAAGCCATAAATGAATATTTGTCGATACTAATAAAAAACGCTTATAAACTTGTAAAAAGTCTAAAAAAGCTGAAAGACATTACAGGATTGCACACATATGATTTTGAGGATTTGAATAATAGTATAGATTTAGACGATTTGAAGTACAAAGTTATCGATTTTTTCAAAAAATCTAAAGAAAAGGATATCAGTACTGAACTGTTCACTGATTTATTTCAAATTGTTCTTTGCGAGAATTATGTGTTTGAAGGGAAGAACATGTATAAACAAGTATGTTGTATTCCAATGTGGGGTAGCTGCATTTCCATCCCTGCAGATATTTATCAGTTTGCATATGAAACCGGTTTATTGTTGGAAAAAGATTTTAAGATATACAGATAGATAAATGATATTTTCGTAGTTAAGCTGAATAACAATAAAGAAATTTATCAATTTAAATGTTATCCAAATACTTTAAATTTAAAGAGCGCATTAGAAAATCAAAGCACAGTCAATTACTTGGATTTTAAATTGGAAATTATAAACGGAATTTCAGTAAATAGTATTTACGATAAAAGAAATTATTTTGATTTTGAAACAATAAAAATCTTAAACTTTAATAGTGGGGAAGACCGGGGCTAGTAGGCGCAGTTTTTAGTTATTGATTTTTATTAATTTTTTTAAGCTTTTTATGAAACTTATTGGGCTATAAATACCCATAGTTTTGAATTTGTAGATTTTGTAGTTTATGTTTAGTGGAAGCCTAAATTAAAAGGAAAATTGTGCGTCAACTTACCCCGTCACGGGGCAAGTTGCTTATACCTACGGAGTAAGTTGGCACACACTTTATAAAAATTTAAATGAAACTCAAATGAGACACGCAGCTAAGAGAAATCAATTTACCAGTAGGTTTAATCAAAGGCTGTTATCGCCGTACAATGTAAATTCTAAATTATACAGACATAAAAATAATGAATAAAACATTAACATTGAGTAACTTCTATCCTACTCGATATCATCATTAGAGTTACAGTTGTCACAAATAAAAAATCGAGTGTCTCCGTTTCGGCAAGCCTCGTGTGCCCAAAATCTTGCATTGCAACCACTTTTTTCAGTGTTAGCTGTTTTTCAAGCTACCAGCATACACCAAACACCGAGCCAACTTGCCTCGTGTTCAATGCTCCAACTAGCCCCATAATAAATTTCTTCACAAAAGGGACAAGTAACCATCTAAGCATAAATAATCCAAGTAAATCACATCTGGGGTAGGTACAGTTAATCATACACTAAGAAAAACTGCACAAGTCAAATCGCAATTATTAAGATAAGTAATAGAAATTAGAAAAATAATGAAGCAACAAAAAATTACCTATGAGTGCAAAAAACAGAAAAATCGTAATAAATGTCCACTGCACGTATGTAATGCTGCAAAACTGCAAAGAGGATTGTAAAACGCAAGAAGAAATGTACTCTATGACTGGTTGCACAATCTATCCACAAACGGGTTATTTATGGGAACTGTGACTACTTACCCCTGTAGCCAACTAGCTTCGGTCTCCCCTAACGTGCATGTATAAAATTTTAGAAATATATATTTAAATGGTTCAAACCGTATGGTAAATTTGTGTTCAAATGTTGATGAAATGTTTGGTGAAATTTTTCACTTTTACATAAACGCCAGTAAACAAAATTAACCAATACATTTTCTGAATGATTTAACTCTCAGTTTTAGCAAGAAAAAAAGTTATCGAAATAAAACATTGGAAATGTTCGATGATGATGATACATCGATATGTAACACCTGACGGAAATTGCTTAGCGGTGTGGATATTCACGGATTTCATTTGACGGTTTTGGGTTAGTTTGTAGTTTTCCTTTTTTTCAAGTTTTCATTTGTTTGATCTTGACAAGTGAGGGGGGATGTTGTGCACGTTAAACATGTTTAACCCCGCAGCGCAAGTCATTAGCCTTGCCAATATGTCTTCATATTTAGTTTTTTCTTAGTTATTATTGGTTTTGTTGTGTACTGTTTTAGTTACAGTTCGTTAGATGTTTTTCCGTGTTTTAAATTATATGAATTTAGATTTTTCAGTATATTAACCTGTGGAAATTGATGGTGGTATTACGTTTGCACTTGGTTTTAAATTATATGTATATGGATAGTTATGAGTTGCATGGATTTCTGAAATGGTGAACTTAAGGGCTAAAGTCGATTTAGCTATTACACTATGCACTGGATATGAACTGAATGTTGTTAGTTGGTGTAATGTGTAATTTTTTGTTTTTGTAGATTTAATGTTTGATAATTAATTGATTTATCTTGTTAATTGTTTGAAGTTTGCATGATTCCTGTTCTCCCTCATCTTCAGTGGTTAATAGCTTGGATATACCTAATAAATGCTTGATACTGTTGGGAATTTTTTGCGGTTTTTGAACTTGGAGCAGTTGTCGGTGTATGAGAATTGATTTGGTAATATGTTGATTACTTTGTGTATTGTATGTCTACACATAGAATTTTTTTTTTCTGAGGCATGAATTGTAAAACTAATTTTAATTACGATACCGGCAAGATATGGAAATTGAAAAAAGACCATAGTGCTCGGAAGTGGATCGTCAAAATATAACTATGTTATGGTTAATAATGTGGATGAACAGACTAGTGAGAGTAGAGTTACTATTGCGTATGAGGAGGAGAACCGCGATTGTGTAATTTATGAAAAATGCGAAAAGTTGAATAAAAATTCTAAAATATATGGAAACTACAGTAAAAAAAGGTAATTTTAATTGCTATAGTAAATATGTGGTTTCAACTGAAAATGTTATTACTAGATATAAAACTAGATATATTTGCAACAGTAAAATTTTAGAGATAAAGGAGAAGGTAGTGAAGAAAAAAAAGGTAGAAAAGAAGTATAAAACTAGATATTTTTATAGTAAAAATATGAGAACAGGGGGTGTTAACAATTATTTAAAATTTAAGCTGTAGAGTCTGCATCCAAGCTGAGAATGATAATTGTAATACCGTGGATGGAAATTGTGTGAATTTTTGCAAGGTATTTAACTGTGTGTATAGATTAAAATGTAAAATTTGTAACATGTCTTACATAGGACAAACGTCTGGCCCTTTTAATAAAAGATTTAACAACCGCAAAACAGATATAAGAACGATTAAGAGTGCGAAAGAAGAACAGGAGATTGAGATAGTACATTTCGCAAAACATGGAATTAAAAACATTGAAATATCGATTTTGCAGATAGTTGTAAACAAGGTTGAAAGATTGATATGCGAGAGGAATATGATGGTTAAATACGACACAATGTACCCGTATGGTTTATATGTTATGTTTGATCAAACTAATGTTTTGAAGAATTTTAGAAATAAAATATTGGAAGTCTCAGTCTATGGAAAAATTAAACACGATTTGAGTAATAAAAATGCGGTGCATAATAGACAAAAAGTCAAAGTTAATGATCTAAATTGATGTAAGGAGATTAAAAGAGCAATTGTCGACATTAATTCAGGCAATATAATTAAAACAATAAAATACATAAATCTCAATGTGAAAAAGATGTTAATACCTGACTTGTTAAAGGATTTGTATGAACATACAGGAAACGGAAATATAGATACAGGGTTTGATTTGCTGATATTCAGAATTGGTAAGCAGACTAGGTGAAAAAAAGTTAATATAGAAAATAAGATATATTTTGTATCGGACTACATGGGGCACCATTTTAGGGGTGCTAATTTAAAGGGCATTTTATATAAGTATAATGAATACTTGCCAGAGAAAAACATGCAAATTATTAAAGCTTAGAAATACGATAAACCATTAGGCAGAGTTATATTTAATTACTACAGTTATTCTAGGGATTTGCAGAACTGTTTTGAGAACAGTAATTGTCAATGTAATAAAGTTGAATATAAAAACTACGTTAACTCAAATTATGGACATATTCTTACCGGAGATCTAACTATAGTGGCAGATATAAATCTCAGAAATTACATGAGGTATGGTATAAAACATAGATTGAGGAGAGTTGTGAGTAGAGGTTTAGCTACAAAACGTTTGTCAAATAATAAAGACGTTCATTCAAAAATTAATGTATAAATATGGTTTACCGAAAAGTGTTTTTGAGAATTGAGATATTATATTTTAAAAGAATTACAAGGCTTTTACCATAAAGATTTTGAGTGTGTATCGGGAGAGTCTTACAAAAAAATTGATTAAATCAGTAAAAAATCTTCAGAATAATTTTATCGTTACATATGTGGATAAAGCAAACACCAACTATGCTATAATATGTAAAAAAAAAATATATATGGGGATATTCTAAAGGATGCCTATAATAATGAGGAAAAATATAAACTACTAAAAACTACTAAGGTTATTGTAAACAGGATAAAGGCGTTCTATAAAAAAATAAAATCTAAGCAAAAAAGTGCGGAATTTCCTTATCTTGTTATGATTCTAAAATTTCATGAAAACCCAATTACTTTTAGAATCGTAACTTGTGGGTGGTACTTATCTGGAATGTGTAAATAAAGAATTATTGAATGTATTACAAAAGATTTTCGATCAAGCCATAAATGAATATTCGTCGATAATAATAAAAACAGTTATAAACTTGTTAAAAGGCTAAAAAAGCTGAAAAACATTACAGGATTGCATACATATGATTTTGAGGTTTTTCATAATAGAATAAATTTAGAGGATTTGAAGTAAAAAGTTATGGATGTTTTCAAAAAATCAAAGAAAAGGATATCAGTACTGAACTGTTCATTGATTTATTTCAATTTGTTGTTTGCGAGAATTATCTGTTTGAAGGGAAACACACATATAAACAAGTGAGTGGTATTCCAATAGGGGTAGCTGCATTTCCATCCTTGCAGATATTTATCTGTTTACATATAAAGCTGATTTATTGTGGAAAAAGATTTAAAGATATACAGATATATAGATGATATTTTTGTAGTTAAGCTGAATAACAATAAATAATTATATCAATTAAAATCGTATCCAAATACTTGAAATTTAAAGAGCACATCAGGAAATCAAAACACAATAAACTACTTGGATGCTAAATTGGAAATTATAAATGGAATTTTAGTAAATAGTATTTACGATTTAGTAAATACGATGTACGATAAAATATATATATATTTTTTATACAATACAAATCTTAATCCTTAAATGCCGGGTGTTGCTTTTCGTTTACATACCCAATTTAGGCTCTAAAATACAATTAGAATAATATTGAAGCTATAATGCCTAATGTTGCCAAAAAAATATATTCTGAAAATGTTAATAAATCGATTTTCAACATGTAGATGGCAACACTTGCGTTGTTTAAGAATAAAGATAGATTTATTTTTTCAATTGTTGCTACTTGATCCTTTTATTTTGTTTGTAAGCTTGCGAAATACCCTATTCACCCTTTTCTTCTGCAGTGAGCAAGTAAAATGTATTTCTTATTATAGTTCTTAAAATTCTTGTATGTTTAATATTATAAAATTTTATCAAGGAAAATTATTTTTTTAATTAAAGGCCAGTATTGCCGATTAGTAGCAAACTGTTTTTTAGCCGTAAACCATACTTAAAACAAAATATGATTGTTTGAAGTATTTTTCCTATGATTTATTTGAAAAATGAAAGCCGAAAAATATTATTGCAATGATTTTTGAAACATCAGGCATTTAAGGGTTAAACTTTAATAGTAACGTACATGTTTCAATTTTTAGAAATATATATTTAAATGATTTAAACCGTATTGTATATTTGTATTCACATGTTGATGAAACGGTTGGCGAATTTTTTCACTTTTACATAAACGCCAGTAAACAAAATTACCGAATAAATTTTCTTAATGATTTAACTTTCAATTTTATCAAGAAAAAATCCTATCGAAATAAAGCGTTGGAAATGTTCGATGATCGTGATATATTGATATTTGACACCTGACGGACATTGCTTAGATGTGTGGATATTTACGGATAGCATTTGACGGTTTTATGTTAGTTTGTAGTATTCATTTTTTTAAATTTTTTAGTTGTTTGGTCTTGGCAAGTGAGGGGGATGTTGTGCACTTCAAACATGTTTAACCCCGCAGCACCATTCATTAGCTTTGCCGCTTGTCTTCATATTTAGTTTTTTCTTAGTTATACTTGGTTTTGTTGTTTATTGTTTTAGTTGCAGTTCGTTAGATTTTTTTCCGCGTTTTAAATTATATGAATTTGGATTTTTCAATATATATATATATGTGTAAGTTGTCTAACAATATATACCCACGTTAGAGAATTAATTCCCCTTCTTTGAGCGAAAAATATCACAAATTTGCCATGTACCATCTTTCCATTTAATGACCAATACTTCGTGAAGAAATAATTAAAAAATTGTGTGTAAGTCAAGCCTTTTTCTATAAATGTTGTCTGAATGAAAGCCATAT
Source organism: Maratus speciosus (assembly GCA_963932465.1). NCBI lineage: Eukaryota > Metazoa > Arthropoda > Arachnida > Araneae > Salticidae > Maratus > Maratus speciosus. The sequence continues at coordinate 200,268,541 of OZ010790.1, read as the reverse complement.
GCATCGATTAAAAAATAATAATAAAAAAAGTTTGGAAACAAAATATAAATAGGGGAGACTAGGGAGGGTTGACCCACTTTTTACAAAATGATTTTTTATTTTTTTAAATATTGAATGTAGAATAAAGTTTTATATATCATTTTATTCACTGTACAATCAATTATCAAAATAAAATTGCTACATAAGTGTAATATATAAGAAATTTGAAAAATGATTGGTTTTAATCATGTGAAAATAATGGTACAAGTCTCCCCACATATGGGAGATTTGACCCACTATATGGGAGGCTTGATCCCCTTTGTTTTATATTGAAATATTTGTGAAGATGAATAAAATCAGTTAAAAAAAAGGAAATTAACTTTATGCTACATGCTTTAATTATTATATAAAAAAAAATATTTTTGAATATATGATGCTTCAAGAATTCCGTTTAGGCTTAATCGAATGTCAGAGGAGAAAAATTTTGTTTTAAACAGGATTTTGTCTGAGCCTGTATAATTGTACAACAGGGAAATGAAATTTTAACATTTAAGACAGTATTCTGCCAGACACATGTTCCGTTTCTATAGGTTTTCATGCATTATAATGTCCGGAATTAGTAGCCACTATTCCGCCTTTTTTGCCTCATTGTCCTACTTTTTGTGACATTCGACCTGACAACTGTAGTTGTCACATAGTTTGGCTTTATCTCACTCTATTCTTTATGTTGAAATTTGTCTACATACCTTCCTGAATTCTTTCGATTCATGCTATGATCTTCTGCAGCCGCATAAGTACTTAACTTATCATTAATATATTTTAACTCTTTCAAAGGCAAAGTATTTTAAGTACTAAAATGTTGAAATAAAATATTGTCACCGGAGAATACAAACAAATTTATTTGGAAGTATGAAAAAGGCTATATTTCTCGTACATATTAAATTGAAAAGGTTTTAGCAAAATTCTAGTGCCACTGTGGAGTTTGGGAATTAAAATAAAGTGGTTTCATAAACATACCACTGCCCCTGAAATGCTTAAGACAGCTAGTTCCTATGAACTTTCGCATTAATTTTTCATTAATATTTTTCATGAAGTGCAAATATCAATTTTTTACAACTTACTTTAATCAGTTTTAAACGTTTTCTTTTCCATCACCACATTTTACTGTACCTTTTCAGAATAAAACTACATTCATTTTTATACAGAACCATTTCTTTCATTATGCACAGTGTATAATAAAAAGATCTCCCAAACCCCTTACTTAACACATTGCCGAGGGCAATTTTTATCAAATCTGAATTTTAAAACTGTAGAAGCCCTGTTCTTCTGTTCTTTACCTGTTCTGAATGTCTATAGTAAATTGGCGTTCTAGATAGCTTTCCCAAGTTTATCCATCGGTAAGTATCTTTCAATGAACGAATTTAGTATAAAATGTCTTACAATCTAAAAAAATATCGACAACATGATATAAATGCATTTTCTGTGAGGTAGAAGCCACGCCCTTATTCAATGATGTATTTTGAATGAAAACGAGAATTCTCATTTCCCGTCGTGAATGTGCTAAGGGAGACTTGAACATCTGGTCAAGCGTCCCTCACATCGACAGGGTCAAGCTTCCCCACATAGCCTTTTTCAAAAGACAAGCACATTATGTTATGTTAAGCCTAACTTATTGTATAATCTTTATTCCTGGAATGAAAGCTCGATATTTCTGCATTACTTAAAACCTATTTACTTAAATTTCTGTGCTATATTTTATCTGAAAATGTGCTATATTTTATCTTTAGGTTGAAAACACCTCACAATTGAATTTCTCCACATCTATTTCGATTATCTGTAAGAAACAGAGACTATTGTTTGAATATTCCGGTAACTTTGCTTGACACCTATTGATAAAACTCTGAAATTCTTTTAAATAGGAAAACAGATGGGTAGGTCAAGCCTCCCGTACGGTCAACCCTCCCTAGTCTCTCCTATATTAATATACATATACCTATAAATTTAATCAACATAAAAAAGCAATTATTGAAAATATTAATTTCTTTGTTATACTGGTGAAATATATCCGCATTTTAGTCATTCAGCATCACTCTGTTTATGGCACCATATATACGCAAATTTCTCAATTTGCAAATGTTTTAAATCTACTTTTAATACTAGATAAAAATAATTGATAATTCTGAAAAAGCATCAAGTTGTGTTCTGATGAAACAATTTTTGAGTGATCTGTTGATATTTTCTGTTGGTATGGTGGTCCCGTGCATTTTTATAACGTAATATCAGGGAATGTTATTAGGGTGGAGCGAAATTTTTTTTCTTTAAATCCAAATTGGGCATGGTGGGAATGTTGCTCGATCAGATCTTAATTCTGACTATAAAATAGCTTTGAAATATATTAATATTAAATACTGTCCCAAGGTCATTGAATATTGAGAAAAAATGTAAAAGTTTTGCATTTTCCCATTTTTTTCCTTAGATATACAAACTATTTTATTAATTTAATTTAAAAGGATGATTATCGAATTATTATTATTATTATTATTATATATTTATAGTAAAATTATGTAATATTCATATCGAATTCGCTTTTATTATGCTTACTCAACGACTATACTTATTTTAACATATGAAATTTGGGTGATTGTAATTGTTTTATATTTTTTACTTAACCTATGTAAAAAAAATAAAACTTGAAATTTATCTTAAAGAACTATAGTAATAAGATAAAAACGATTTACTTTTACAATTTACAAACTATGAAGTTACCATTTTATAGTAGTCCATACTGTTTTTTGGTTTCGAAAACTGGCATTTTTTCCGAGACTTTAGACAATTTTTAATGAACTCAACGCGTCTCAAAGGACCACAAACAGTGAAAGAAGCCTCCGTAACAAGTTTCACAAATCTTTCAGTGGCTTGATTGTGACAAAGGAATAATTTAATCTTAGGTAATGTGTCTTTATCTATTGTCTTCGGATTTAGGTTGGTTGGTTGGTTGTATTTATTTCGGCCAATTATCAGCACGTTGTATATAGGCCCTAGGGGGGAGTGCCTTCCGTGGAGGTCTTTCTAAGGTATCCTAACCCGTATTAACGCTTAGAGAACCAAGGTTCGAAGAAAACCAGGAAAACTCCGAACGATTAGGCTGACGGGCGAGATTGGGATCGAACCCAGCACCTCCCGTCTACCAGCTTCGAGAGCAGAACCTCTCCGCCACTGGTGGGGCCTTTGGATTTAGGATGCATCTTTGTTAGAATAGAATGTCGTGATCTAAGAATTTAGTTACTGGTAGTTGTATCACGGTCACTGCAGCCCAATTTATAGAATCTACACAGACTTCGGCTTCAAAATTCATCCATATGTAAAGAATTACTTGACTTTCGAGATTTTATAGTTCTGCGTAGTACCAACACCCTTACATAGTATGTAAGTTAGCAAACGCAGAGTAATGAAATCTTGAAAGTGAAGACATTCTTTACATATGTTCAAGTTACCTCAGATCATGTACGTAAAGAATTTTTTGACTTTCGAGATTTTATTATTCTGCGCAGTGCCAACACTATTCTATAGTTTGTAAGAGTGTTGGCGCTATGCATAATAACAAAAGTTTCAAGAAAACAAATGATAAAGTTACCTGATATCAATTTTGAATCCAAAGACATCAATTTTATAAATTAGGCTGAAGTGACAGTGACAGAACCACTATTAACTAAGTTCTTTCATCATAACATTCTTACAAAGTGTATCCTAAACGCAAAGGAGATAGATGAAGGCATCTTACCTAAGATTAAACTATTCCCTTGGTACAATCAAGTCACTGAAAGATGTGTGAAACTTGTTACGGGGGCTACTTCTGCTGTTTGTGGGCCTTTGAGACGCCAGCCATGGGTTCATTAAAACTTGTCTGGAGTCACGGAAAAATGCCAGTTTTTGAAATCAAAAAATTGTATGGACAACTATAAAATGGTAACTTCATTGCTTGGAAATTGCAATAGTAAATTATTTTTATCCTATTACTATAGTTATTTAAGAATAATTTCAAATTATATTTTCTTACACATGTTAGGTAAAAAAGTAAAACAATTACCATTACCCAAATATAATATTTTTAAGCCGTTGAGTTAGTATAACAAAAGCGACTTTTATATAAATATTACATAATTTTACTATAAATATATAATAATAATAATAATAATTCGATGGTGATCGTTTTAAATTAAATTAATTTTAATAGTTTGTATATTTGAGGAGAAAAATTGAAAAATGCACAACTTTTACGTTTTTTCTCAATATTCAATGACCTCAGGGCAATATTAACTATTGATATTTTTCAAAGATACTTTTTATTCAGAATGAGGATATAATAGAGCAACTTTCCCACACCGCCCCATCTTGATTTGGAGAAGATTTTTTTATCCCACAGGCGAGCGTTTAAACGTTTTTTCTCAATATTCAATGATCTGGGGGCAGTATTTAATATTAATATTTTCAAAGATATTTTATATTCAGAATGAGGATCTGATAGAGCAACTTTCCCACCATGCCCAGTTTTAATTTGAAGAACGAAAAATTCCATAGGCGAGCGCACCACCTTAGAATCTTATGTATCCTGTTGTAAATATCTACCTCTGCTTCGCCAATGACAAGCTTGAGCTGTTCCGGTATTTTCTGACACTACATTTCAAGGGAATGAATCCCACAAAGTTTTTATCTTATTATTATTGAATCCGTCCACATTTTGATCCAGACATTCTTTTGCCAATCCTTAGAACCGGCTTCATTCGCCAAAATTATGTTATGTGCGTCGGCGAAACCTCATTATTGGAATTCAGCTAGAAAAATATTCCCTCATAAATTGTTACTGTAGGCGAAGATCATATCTGGCAAAGGAGACAGTTGAAATACATAGATCTCTCTATAGTAAAAGGCATACGACTCAGTATTCTCTTAATAACCTTACTATATTGTACGTAATTGATTAACATTATTGTTCTTAAACATTTTAATTTATTTTTCAATTATTCAAGTTCGGAAGAATAATTTCAAATTCCGGATTGTTTGGTATTGCATGTAAGACGACTCCCCACTTTGTATTATTATTATTATTATTATTATTATTATTATTATTATTATTTTATAATAAATTTTTTGACTGGTACTCGAATTTATATTGAATTTTATCTGTACTATGGTATTTTAGGACATATATCGAATGAAATTTTATACACATGTAGCTGATTTGCAATAACTCGAATAGATATCGGACAAATATTATTAAGCTATTAATAATAAATAATTATCATTAGCATTTGAATTCACATTTGAATTTAATAATAATAGCTTCAAATATAGGTCAAACCTGCATTGAACAAGATGGAAGTCAATAATCTCTTTAAGTTCCGTCAAATTAAATTTATTACGATATTTTTATATTATAATAGAATTTTAATATGGAATATATATACTGCACTATGGAGGACTCGATATTTCTGTATATTACACAATTTATAAAAAGTAATTTGAATTCTTAAATCCCTTCTATTGTAGAAAAAAAATACATAAAATATATTTTCATCGAACACTGAGATTCAACAGGTATTTTTTACATTATTATTCTGTCACAAGTTGAGCTAAATTCTTAACTCCTGAACTATTTAAATAGTATAAATTAATATAAATTATTTCCCTATGATGCTGACAGCAGCATTTCCAATTTAAAAAAAAAAAAAGTTTTACAATTTATGGTGAATAGTGAATAACTAAATTTAAAAAAAACTAAAATTTAAGTTTTGTAAAAACATTATAAAGCTCTATAACAACAAAACTATATTAAAAAAAATGTTACAATGCGAATAATGTGAATATATATTTTTCTAAAACATTTAATACGTCTTTCAATATTAATTTTCTTCTCAGAAGCATTTGTATTATTCAATGCTAAACAAATCATGGAGAGAGTCACTCAGTATGTTGAAGTTATTTTCATCGCTGTGTTGATTTAATTTCATTACACATCTGTTTCTGTCTGATTAATTTTATTTGAGTATTAATCAATTAAATCTTTACATGTAGCAACTAAATTAGCTAATCTTTCTCTTTCTGTTTGAATAACCGACTTTATAATATCCTTTTAATACGCAATTAGTGAAACTTTCATTGAGAAATACAGAATATCTACAGTAAATATTTATTTTAATCGTAAACAAAGAAGCGGCGAAGGAAGTAATTACTGTTATAGCATTAAATATAAACAAAGAAACATTTATATAAGAAAGTAACAAATGGAAATGCTCGAATTTAAATAAATGGAGTTTCTTTTTGATACTGAATATATCTTGGTCAATTATCTGAGAATTGAAATATGAGGAATAACGTAGATTTTATACCTATCTTTGACAATAAAAATATCACATATATCTCACTCTTAAAAAATGGCAATTAAAAAAAAAAAAAACCTGGAGAGTTTATTAATTAATTCCTTATCTGATAACAATTCCGATGCAGAAATAATATACTTAAGTATCAGCTAACTATATGTGCCAATCCCAAAATTTTCTTCAATCTCATACATCATTATATTTCAAAAAGAAGTATATGTATATTCTATACAATATATATATATATATATATATATATATATGTGTGTGTGTGTGTGTGTTGCATTCTAGCAACATTGGATTGGATTTATCGTTGAAAATGCCATACTGGCTGTCACGATAGTAGCTGTCGATCACATGCAGCGATAATGGCGTAAAAGAAATGGTCAGAACAGATAATTCGAATCTGTTATGTTAGTAGAACCAATTACTGAAATGCAGTTGTCGAGTGAAAACAATGGAATGCATCGTTCCGTGAAGTTTCCCCAGAAGAAATTGAAACAACTCATAATATCAGCTAAGCACTTTATTAGCACATCTTGCAAAAAGTGCAGTTTTCACCAAGATAATTAGCCATCGCTCCGCAGTAGTAATTAGGTTTAAACAAAGTTCCAGATAATCGAATAACAGGACGGTGACCAGGGGATGGATGAAAACTGGAAATACGACTCAAATCTGCTGAAACACAGCGAGTATCAACTTTTTGTTCCTCATGTGTAAGGATACAAATATGACGTACATCGCGCTCTCAACCAATGAATAATTAAGAATGTCACGTGATATAAAGAGTGCAAACAGAACTAGCGGATGAATTTGGAGGAAAAAAGGATAACATCAGAAATGCGCGGGGAAGTAAAAATGGAAGCTAAAAGAATAATCGCGAAAGAAAAAAGCGCGGGAATGGAACATTTAATTTAAGAATACTAAATGCGTAATATTAAAGCGATTAAGACAAGTGAGACATTAAATTAAAGGCAATTTAACAGAGTTAACGATAGAGATTATTTAAGGATAAAGATTTAGTGAATATAAAGTAGTAATTTAGAATAAGATAAGGAAATCGCGGAATTAGATCTAATAATGTAACATATATATTTATATATATATATATATATATATATATATATATATACACTATATGGGCAAAGGTGACCGGTCACTTGCGATTTTAAACGTTTTCTTAAATATCTAGAAAAATACATGAAGAATTAACCTGAAACTATAGGTGTGTAAACAGTATAGTATAGGTCATATATTTCCGCGAAGCTTTTTTCCCGAAACCCTATAGGGGACCATCAATAAATTGAAAAAGAACGAATATCTTTTGGATAACACTGTAAAAAACTAACGTAGCAAAAGCGTTCAAACTCGAGATTGTTAATAAGTGGCTCATTGTAATATACTGTGTTAATTTTTATGAGGATAGCATGTATACTCGTACCGAAATTAAAGTTTTTATAAAAACAGTCCCAAAAGTTCTTAATATAAAAAAAAAGTTCTTTTCAGAAAATATGGCAAACAACATTGTACACAATAGCCTGCAATCAGAATGAAAAAATAGTAAAAATTGGAGGAAAATGAGCAGGTTTACTAAAGAATGTTTCACTGCGCGTGCTCGAACATAATCAAAATATAATTTACATAATGTGTTAGCTAAATGTGTAGAGCAATTTTTGTGAAAGACTCAAAAATATAGTTTGAAAAGTCTGATAATAATCGTTTATAGAATAAGCTCAAATTCCGTTATTCCTAAAAGGAAGCAAAAAGATGAAGGTCTGTATCCAAATACAGTAGTACGTGCAATATTCTGTATGCAATATTGGCACTAATAATTGGATATATGGATACAACCAAAGAACCTTTACAAAAGATGCTCTATTCATTTAGCTTACAAATTATGCACATTACAAATTATGCATATTTTGATCGCCTTCGCGCATGCACAGTGAAACATTTTTTAGTAAACCTGATCATTTTTCATCCAATTGTTATTATTTTTTAATTCTGGTTGCAAGGTATTGTGTACAATGTTGTATGTCATATTTTCAAAAAAGAACTTTTTTTTATATTAAGAACTCTGCAAATTATAAGCAATAAACTTGACGAAATTTGGGACTGTTTTTATAAAAACCTTAATTTCTCTACGAGTATACATGCTATCCTCATAAAAATGAACACAGTATATTACCAAAAACCAACTTATTTATAATCTCGAGTTTGAACGCTTTTGTTATATTAGGTTTTAAAGGTTTTACCAAATGATATTCGTTTTTTCAATTTGTTGACGGTCCCCTATGGGATTTCGCGAAAAAATCTTCGCGGAAATATATGACCTATACTATACTGTTTTCACACCTGCAGTTTCAGGTTGATTCCTCATGTATTTTTCTAGATATTTAACAAAATGTCTAAAATCACAAGTGACCGGTCACCTTTGGCCATATAGTGTATATATATATATATATATATATATATATTAGGGTGGTCCTTAAAAAATAAACTTTTAAATTTTCTATGGGGCACCCTCCTATTTTGTTCAATGTATAAAATAAAGACTTCCACAAAAATTTCAAAATTTTAAAACATTTTTTAAGGGTCGCTACATAGGTTTGAATATTTAAAAAAAAAAAAAAAAAATGAAAATTGACATATTTTGTAATCTAATATATTATTAATAAAATCCATAGTCATTGCCAAATTGAATCATGGTATGATATTAGGCTGTAAAGACTGTCATTTGTTTAAAGTTTCAACATATTTTCGCAGTCTATTGTCAAAACACAGACAGGAGTAATTCATATCTACACCCTATTCCAACTCAACTTGGCAGCATTGTGAATGGTAGAGAATCTAACATTTCGCCTTGAAAAATAGTTCTCCGTTATTTTTTAATCTTAAATAGATAAAATGCGTAAAAATGTATAAGATAATGTTTATAAATTATAGAAGTTGATTTTTTGATATTCATAAAATGTCGTACTAAATGGACATATTCATATCAGAAGCCGAGCAATCAGAGCCTAAAACTTAAAAAAGGAGTTTACGGCAAGCGTTCTTTTGATTGTTCACTGGGATTGCAAAATTTTAGAAGACATTTCAGGATCTGAAACTGTAGACAGATTACCCTTTATCGTTTCAGGTAAAGGTCTTGACCAGTTACTTGTTGTTCCACAACTTCAATCAGGAACAGGTGAGAAAATAGCTTCTGCTGTTAACGAAATAGTCGTGGGGAGTATTGAGCAAGTAAAATGTATAAGTTTTGATATAACCTTTGTCAATACCGGATTATCGAGATAAGCTTGTGTTCTGCTGGAACAGAATATGAAGAAAGAAAGGATTTGGATTGCCATCATCACATCCTTGAAATATTGTTTTTGTTCTTTATGTTTTGTATGAAGTTTATTGTATTCCTCCATGAGTGCTACCCCCCTTTCGGCTACATCATTAACAACTTTGACTGAAGTTACTAGTGCCTTAGATGTCTTGTAGGATTCATTTCCATTCCAATTTGTCACATCTGTTTCAAAAAAGTCTGAAGGTAAATCCATAATTAAAAAAAAACCTCAGAGTGCTGCTTGTTAGAAAATCTTGCAAGTCATTTTGGAGAATGACATCAGGATCAGCACGTGTACGTTTCAAGGGTTCATAATTTTCTTCATTTTTCAAAGCATGCACCATTTTTCTTTTACTTTCAAAAAAGAAATTATCATTGAAAAATGCAAAAGCAACTAGTTCTTCTTTGAAGTACAGAAATGCCCTAGGAACTTCTTCAAAGCACACAAATAAATGATTTCATTTACATTTTCGTCTTTTTTCAAGTTCTTCAAGAGCAATAAATCATTGCGCCTGATACCAGCTGTGAATGTAGATTTTCACCACAAATGAGCCAACCTGACGAACTCCAGATTGTTCCTGCTTATAGAGTTTAATCTGATCTCTAAATAAATAAATCTTGAGCGAGTATATGGCCTTCACCATCCATGGAACTCTTGGGCTCTAACGTAAACACCTCTTTCAGGTACTCCTCCTAAGAAAATGATGACAAGCTCTATCAGTTCCTTGTAATCGTCCCTTGGTTGAAAAATCATTAAGATGATTTTGAACAAATTCGGTAATTTCTGACGCATTATGTGTTATTTTTTTTCATTGATTAAATTGTCAGTTCTGGGAGTCTGAAATATGCCATAATCGATAGACATCCACGAAATTTTAAATTGTTTGAATAACAGTATGTGTGGTCCGCTTGAAACTACGAGAGACTTAGCAACAACTTCCTCAAGCATAATTTCAAGGATGTGATGATGGCAAGCGAAACATTTCTTTGTTCATATTCTAATCGAGATGAGCACAAGCTTCTACTGATAATCGGGTATTAACAAAGGTTATATCAAAAGTCATATATTTTACTTGCTTGTAAATCCCACAACTCCAATGTTTCGTTAACAGCAAAAGCTATTGCCTCACCCGTTCCTGATTGAAGTTTTGGAACAGCTATTTAAATGGTCAGTACCTTTACCTGAAACAATAATGGGTAATCTGTCTACTGTTTCAGATCCTGAATTTTGCAATCCCAGTGAACAGTCAAAAGAACGCTTGCTAAAAACTCTTCTTTTAAGTTTTATGCTCTGCTTTTGATACGAATATGGCCATTTAGTATGACATTTTACGAATATAAAAAAATCAAATTCTATAATTTATAAACATTATCTTATAAATTCCTACGCATTTTAACTATTTAAGATTAAAAAATAACGGAGAACTATTTTTCAAGGCAGAATGTTAGATTCTCCACCTTTCACAATGCTGCCAAGTTGAGGTGAAATAGAGTATAGATATGAAATACCCCTGCCTGTGTTTGGACAATAGACTGTGTAAATATGTTGAAACTTGAAACAAATGACAGTCTTTACAGCCTAATATCATACCATGATTCAATTTCGCAAAGACTATGGATTTGTATTAATAATATATTATTAGATTACAAAATATGTCAATTTTCAATTTTTTTTAAATATTCAAACCTTGGTAGCGACCCTTAAAAAATGTTTTAAAATTTTGAAATTTTTGTGGAAGTCTTTAATTTATACATAGAACAAAATAGGAGGGTGCCTCATGGAAAATTTAAAAGTATATTTTTTAAGGACCACCCTAATATATATATATATATATATATATATATATATATATATATATATATATATATATATATATATATGTATATGTATAACAAAACAAATTAAAGGGTTAAGTCGAACAATCACGTCGTGCTTTTTACGATATATTACTGGATTAGTAACATATTTTTATCAGCCATTGGTGAGCTTGTATAGCAGTCGTACCACTTAGTGCAAGCATAGCTATTGGAGGTGTCACTGTGGAAATTTAGCTGCTGTGGGCCGATGATAAGATTGGTAAAGTCCAATCAAACGCGGATTTTTTCATGATGAAAACAAGGCAGTTTAGACCGCATGAGTGGTGAAAAAAGGCTTATGAAGAAATCTAGGGTTTTCCCAATTAAAACATAGAAACGTAGTCATCGGGAACTGTTTATTCCATCAGAACATACCAACATAAACAATTCCCACTGGATGAGAAATAAGAGACATCCTGCTTGAGCACGAACTAGTTATTCATGCTAAAGAGATGTTAAATAACAATTTAATTTTCTACGTGAATTAGGACACCAGGTAACAGATTAAGAAAACAATCAAACAGCACAAAAAATCATCTAATGTGTCCATGCTCGAGCAATTTATTAGAATGCGCGGATTAAATCCGATTGAAAAGCAAACTTCAGGGTAACCAAAGAAATTCATGAGCGAGACTCGAAATGAAACTGCGATCCGTCACTGAAGCAATGGAGAGCGATCGAGAAACGTCACAGAAAAGAATCCCGGCACTGCTGATGGAAGGATTTCTATTTGAATAGCCTGACGGCGGGAAAATGAGATGAAATAAAACTAAAAATTTTAAAATGGCTTTTATAAACAATCAAAAAATAAAGTAACTGCGTTCAGAATTTTACAGTTTGGTAGACGATAAAAATTAATGAAGGGATTAAAAGTTTAGATTAAGTTTTTGAATAAGACTATTATTAAGATACGCGTTTTAAATTTATAGGGATTTGATTAGAAATAAATAATAGAAGTGTATTAAAAAATGGATATAATGAATATGCCGGTAATTTGAAATAATTTAAATCAATAGTAAAAATAAATTTTTTATATAACATATATATATATATATATATATATATATGAAATTTGGTTAAATTATCTACTTAACTTCATATACTTTTTGATGGTACAATGACGACACGCGGACAGACACAATTTTGTATAATTCGTATAAACATGTTTATTGTGGTCTGTGACTCTTAAAGCGTGCAAATCCGTCCAGAAAGATTCCATTATAATACTTTCTAATGTTACACAAAGAAAAAAGAAATAATGCATTATAATTATAATAAAGCAATGTATCACATATTATTATGTAATCATATGAAGCATCCCTGTCCAGATTATGACATCACTTTCGCCTTCAAAGACTCTTTAGTAGCATACTTTCAAGTCTGTCTCGGTCTGTCTTGTGTTCGTTTTCTGTCTGGGTCCATTGTAAAGTTATTTTTGTAAACTGTTCTTCTTCCTCTTCTTTTTTAGGGTTCCGTACTTAAAAAGTAAAAACGGAACCATTATAAGATCACTTCTGTGTCTATATGTCTGTCTATATGTCACAGCTATTTTACTCGTAAACTATAGAATGTGGAAAGTTCAAATGGGAGGAAATAATAAAGACTATTGACCCACATATTTTCAGATTATTAAACATTTATAAATATATTTAATAAAAATGTGGAGGGGCAAATTAAGTTACTTGAAAAAAAAATATTTTCTTTGTATATAGTCTGGAGTATCGTGTGAAAGCTTTCGTAACGCTGAATTCAAAAATACATTTATTTTAATTTTATGTATTACATTTTCAAAGATATCGTTAAAAATGTAGAGCAAAAACATGTTCCCTTCCCCATCTAATTCCGAATCTACCGAAACTAAAATTATGAAAAAATTAGAGGTAGTAGACGTTAACATAAACCTTGCAGGAAAATTATAGCAATTACCCTAGGTCACATAGTTTTTTAGATAATCGCACTTTTCCGTTACACGCAAATTTCGATTTACGGGTATTCAGCAAAAGTGTTGAGCAGCGCAGGAGATTCTTATCGTAGCAGAAGTATAAAAGCATTGTTGATCATGATTTTCGAAAAACATTGTCTGTAATTAGCCGAGATATTAACCCTTAAAGATCGGGAGAGACGTTAAGCTCTAAGGGGCAGGCCTAGCCGGTCCTGAGCAGTCTCTCTTAGGCTGCCTAACCCTTAAAGATATAGACGGTTTTGACATACATAATGACAGGGGCGGCGTACTTTATGTACCATCGGCTTTTAAAGCCTAGTTAACAACGTTTAATGAAATATATGTGTAATGTAATGGCTAGTAACAGTATAAAAGCAATAAATGTCAGATTGTTAAAAACAGACTAATTCAAGGGGTCTCAAGACACTTAAAGCTTTAAAAAAGTAATTTTAATTTTTTTTAGATTATAATCTGCTATCTTTTCTGAACATTTTAATATAATTGTTTCCTTTAAATTATCATTAGAACAGAGGTTATGACTTTTAGTATTATACCCGCTCAATAGCTGAAGCGGCATTTTCGAAACTTTTAAGTCATTTTTCTCCAAATGATTTTTGGACATAACGCGCACGATATCTCAAAAACTTTTAAATATTTTTCCATGAAATTTTCAAAACATACTTTTCATATTAATCCGTATATACTAAACCTAAATTTTACTTTTTATTGTTCAAAGAAATATTTTTTTGCGTGATTATGTTGTTGAAATTTTCAAAATTATGTATTTGCTAAATAAAACTTTGTATTAAAATATAAAAATGTTTTAAATACAAATTTATTTAGGTTCAGGGTAATTACTATAATCTGAAGTATAAGTAAGCACAATTTTTTTTATTCTAGTTGCAATATTTATTGTCTAAACGTGCGCGTAAGCTGTTATACCAATTTTCTGCTTGTTAAATGTCTGACATTTTGGAGCATCCCGTAAATGCTAATTCTACATCTTGTTATTTTTTAAATACATAAAATGAAAGAAAGTACTTATATCTTTCATCTCAATAAAAATTGTGTTTTTAAATTGTGTTGTGTAAAAATTATACACATTTTAAGAAATTAAATTTTGAAAATGGTCTCTTTTTTTTTCATTTTTTTTTTCAATTTTAAAATCCCTGAGACGCCTTTATTAGAATGAATTACATAAATATTATGGGATTCTAGACTGTTTTGCAGTGAATGGATCTTTCAAAACGCCTCGAGTGACTTTAAAAGTTAATTAAAAACTTATCTGGAAAAACGCGGAAAGGACCAAGGCAGCGTTAGAAATTTATGACATCCTTTCGAAACGCACTTAACACGATGCTAAATGTAAACGTTAAACGAATGTTTTGTTTTAGCTACACTGTACAAAGAAAGGTTATTACTACACTGAATTTTTTTTTATGATATGCCAAATGAAGTTTAAATATGCACTGTTTTTATTGTCAGTGCCGAATTAAGTTCATTATAAACAGTATAAGATAATATTAAATTAGTCGGATGTGTCAATTCCAAAACTTTATTCTGTCTCATACATGTTAATACTTCTTGATAAATGCAGCACAGCAGCGTCACCAGTTGAGTTTATACCAAAATCTAATCAGGAGCGACTGACGTGAACTTCTAATTGAATTTGAAGTTTAATGAAAATCCTTGCGTAAGTTTGTGATATATAGCTATTGCGAAAAGTTCTGCATAGCAGTGGCACCTCTAGGGCAATTTACACAAAAACTTATCAGGAAAAATTTATATCAGGGACTAACTGAATCTAAATTTTGATTAAAATTCCTGCATTAGTTTTACAGATACAGCAATTGCGGAAATCGTGATTATTACAGCATAGTAGCGCCACCTGTTCGGCGATTTACACTAAAAACCAAACAGCACTAATTCATATCAGGGGCTAACTGAATCTGAAGGTTGATTAAAACTCGTGCATTAGTTCCTGAGATAGCGTTATTGCGAAAATCATGAATAATGCAGCATAACAGCACCATCTATTGGGCGATTTACACCAAAAGGTTATCAGCATCGAATTACGTCAAGAACTAAATGAATGTGAAGTTTTCTGAAAATCTGTGCTTTAGTTCTTAAGATATAGCTATTCTGGAAATCATGAATAATGCAGTATAGCAACGCCAGCTGCTGGGCGATTTACGCCAAAAAGTAATCAGCACCAATTTATATTAGGGACTAACTGAATCTTAAGTTCTATTAAATTCCGTTCAATAATTCTTAAGATAGAGCACCCACAAATTTTCTGTCACACACAGGCAGACAGACTCACAGAAAGACATTTTGTAAAAACATGTTTTTCATCATCTCTGTTCCTTAAAACGTATAAATCCGTCAAAAACTGGAAATCGAAATTTTTCACGTATCGAATACTTTCTCCTTGTAAAGATAGAAGAAAGTAAAAATGCGTTATACAGTATAGCTGTATTTGAAATTATTTAGGTTCCATATGTCTTTGAACTTTCATGGTCTATCCATTTATATTTTTCTGGTATATACTGTTATACCCAATCCTACTTTGCATAGTTGTTTTCAAAGTCTTAGTATTCTTTTAGAAACTTTTTTTTAATAATACAATTACAAATTCATATACATATTGTATGGATCCATCTGTGCGCGAGTAATACTTGCATTTGACCCTTTATTTTTTTTTCGAACTTGCGAACAGAATCTAAATTTATTAAGCTCGATCATCTGAACAACGCGCGTCTTCTTTGACTTTTACGATTTCACGTATTCTTTAATTTTTAGCTTTATCCAGTCGTGATGTTCTTCTTGAACTTCACCAGAAGTCCAATACGAGGAGTTTCTTTTTTAGGCCATTCAGATAGATTTAAGGTCTACGCCTCTGAAAGATACAGTAAAATGTTTTCACTATTGCTCTATGAATTAGTCTCTCTGTTATGGAGATATTACCTTTCCTCAAAATAGAATTCTACATTGCTATTACTTTTTTGCCTTCTCTAATCCTCTATTCTGTATTAATACAGGTAAAATCGCCCAAAAATTTAGTAAAATAAAGCAAATGATGGTTTTTCAGAAAAAATTGGGAAAAACTTCGTTTTGGCAGTATAAATGAAAGTCTGATGAGTTCCCGAAAATGAGATTGTTTTACCCTGTTTTTTTTTTCTTTTTCTTTTTTAGGAGGAGGTTTTTAATCATTTTTTTTAAAAGTAGATCAAGTGGGGTATCGTTTATTATGTATTTTTAAATTCAGAATCGAATTTTTGGTTTTATAAAATAAACTGTTTCCTAAAGATCAAATATGTGAAAATAAGATTTTATTTCTTCAAATATTCTTGAAAAATATAACTTAATCACAAGAGTGATGAGTCTTCACTATTGATTGAAATAAAAGATAGTTTGAATTTCAATTTGAAAATGACGGAAAAAAATCAATAATCACCATCGCTTTCCCTTTCTCCCAGTTTTTCTACAAAATTAAGTAATTTAGTTGCCATCCTTACAGAAATGTCATTAAAAGTAGGAAAAAATAATATCACGAAAACTAATTCAATGTTTTTAAATTATAATACCACTTTTGACATGCGCAGATCAATACGGATAATGGATGTTAATTTCATCACCAAATCTTTCATATTTTAGAAGGACGCTTTAGGAGGACTTTTATTTGCTGTGAAACACAATCAGTGTTTAACCAATCATCTAACCAGTCGTTTAATGAAATCGTTTCGTAAATCCGTTTCATTAAGATTTTATATACATAGGATATATATATATATATATATATATATATGTATATATCTCAAAGTTACACGCCAAAGAGAATATTTTGTAAACATTGCAAATTTTATAAACTATAAGAAATATTTTATTTCATAAACATTTTGGCCACAATGTTTCGAAACTTAATATTGTTAGCGAATAATCTAGATAATATAAATATAATAGAGCGAAAATAAGTATAAATATAATATATAAATATAATACGATATATAAATATAATACAGCGATAAAATAATCTAATAGAGCGAATAATCTATTAAAAGTTAAAGGTGTGATCAACTGGCTTTGAAATAATAAAATATTATTTTCTATTCTATAAGGTGACCAAAAGTCTTGCCCTGATTATAAATGTTTATTGTTCTCAAACTATTATAATTAGACATATGTTTGTTTGGATACATTTTAATTAATGTTATAAATGTTTTATAAGACCACGTACCTCGATAAATTTCAATGTGTGCCCCCTTGGTAGCATAGAGAATGCCTATGCGTTATTCTAGTTCCCGCTAAGTGTTCTTTAATATGTCTTCTGTTACAGTACACACAGCAGCTTGTTTCCTAGTCTTCTTTTCTTCGACGTCAGCAATTGCTGTGGAAAAGACTCTGTCCTTGATACAGTCTACAGACCCAAAGAAAAATTCCAGATAATTAATATCTAGAGAGCGCGGAAGCTGGGGTGTCGAATTTTCCAATCCACCGATCAGGAAATGTTTAGTTCTATCGTGAAAAAAAAAAAAAAAAAAAAAAAAAAAAAAAAAAAAAAAAAAAGCTACTTAATGTGACCTATGCAATGATAAGACAAGTTACATTATTATACGAAAGATTAATTTGTAATGAGTTTTTATAATCAGGGCAAGACTTTTGGTTCACCCTGTATAATAATAAAGAAAGAAGTTTGTGCATGTGAATGTTTCGATGATTTGCTTAAGAGACTTCTGCATGTAGAGCTACAACATTTGGTGGGGAGATAATGCTATGTATGTAGTTTTGCACCTTAAAGCCGGATTTTGAATTTTTTAATTTAATTTTTATGCGAATTTTAGCGTTTTTCTTTTTACTTTTTGAGGCGATTTTTCCACATTAATGAAAGGAATTCAGTGTCATTTTTTAAATCCAATATAATAAATTTTGTCCTCTGTTCAATAAAGTTTATTCAGAATTCGTACAGCGATTTTTGAAGCTTTAACGAATTTTTTAATGCGATTTTTAGGGGTTTTTTTTCTTTTTGTGGCTATTTTGTAAAAAGAAAATAAATAAGAATTTAAAAGAATTTTGAAAAAGAATTGAATTTTGTAAAAAGAATTTTGTTTCAAACTTTTAGCCTAATATATTAAATTTTATCCATTACGATTTTTGAATTATAGAGATTTTTAAAGCTATATTCAATTTGACTTTTATGTCTTTTTACCGATTTTCAGCATTTTTCCTTTTTTTTCACCCATTAGTGAAATAATTTCAAAGAATGCGAATGACAATGTTTTGCCCGTTTACAGTAAATTTTGTAGCCTGCGATCTTTTAATATTTGGTTATGTGCTTTTTAGCGATTTTCACGTTTCTAGATGAGTTTTTAATATTCGCAATTGAAATTAGATTTCATACATTTATCATAACATAGAAAAAACTGTCCGTGTTTTTTACGTTTTTTTTTTTTTTTTTAGATCTACTGCGAGATTTTGATTTTCGATTCTTTGATCTAATATAATAAATTCGGTCTTATTTTCAATAAAGTTTACTCGGATTTCATGCAGCGATATTTGAATTTTTCAGCTAATTTTTAGTGTTATTTGGCGTTCCGCAGAGATTTTTCGACATTCATAGAAGAAATCCTCCGAATATAGTGGTTTTTGCCCTCTGCGGCTTTTGATATTTCATTGTTTATTAGTAATTCGCTGCGATTTTTTCACATTAGTAAAAGGAATCTGGCTTGAATGTTCTTGCTCAATGTAATTGTTTTCTCATCACAGTGAAGTTTATTTCGATTTCGTGCAACAATTTCCAAAATTTTCGCAATTTATTTTTGTATTTCCTTGAAATTGTTCGCGTTTCGTGATATTTTTGGACTGTCCCGGACGACGCAGGGCGAATGAGCTAGTGGTAAATATTTTAATGAAGAGAAATTTACTTAGTTTAAAAATACGATAATAATTTCTAATTATATTTATTCTCTGGTGCTTTTTATGAAAATAGTATATTTAACATAACGCTGAACATTTTTTAAAAACTGAATTTGAGGTTTCTTAAAAAAAATAATAATAAACTTTTTACTCAGTCATATATTTTTGGTTCTAATACCTTTAAGTATTAGAAAATTTGGCAAACAGAAAGCTGTGTAAATCAAAAAAGGATTCACATTAGTTGCCTACCGGGTGACACGTTCAATTATATTCGATTAAAATAATTCTTACTATAGAAAAAAGGCCTTAAAATTGTAAAAAACAGCCAATAATAATTCAGTATCCAGTAGTCCAGAAATTAGATTTTTTTTCTCATGAAATTTTAATTCGTTTAATATAAATACATAATAAGATTTATGTTAATGTTAAACTTACATTTTATAAAATCAATAAAACAGCTTTTCTATAAATTAGTCTGGTAATGGGTCAAATATATGTGCGTCAAAAATGTATTAATAAAACTAAATACTGGATAAGTTCTGGAAATACACTTGGCACACTTAAAATGACATATGTGCGTATAATATTTTATGTCGGACATACTGTGTAATGTGATAAATATATTTTTATGTGAAAGCACACCTTGGAAAATAGAGATTTTGCTAGGAGTATTGGTATGCGAAAACTTAATTGATTTCTATATTAATTGTTTGCTTTAGTAAGTAAATGACTATACAATTTTGAACAAAAATACATATTTTCCCTTATATATTTGAATTATTATCTTATAAAGTATATACGAGGTGTAGCTATTTAATAACGAGACTAATACTTGTACAAATGAACTGCACATGCTCCATGTTCGCACGATTAATAGTTGTGTACATCATTAAAATGCATTCGAAGTAATTTTTTTCCCATTGACCGTAATGTAACAGAAAACTTTAAACCGTCCCTGTAATGAAACTATGCATCAGATTTTCTTAAAATTTGAAATGACTCGACAAAATTTTACGACAATTATATATTTAAAATTTCAGACGCACAAAACGACGACTATAGGTGCTACGATACTTATATAATTACGAACGCACCTAGAAATAATTATTTTTATTTGTATGAAGTTGTTTTAGTTTTTTTATAAATATGTAAAAAAAAAAAAAAAAAAAAAAAAAAAAAAAAAAAAAAACAGCATATAATTTAACATGTCGAAGAGGAACTTTACTACTTCATGTACTTTCTTTAATATATTACAATAAATGATCACTTAAAAAAATATATATATTCTGAAATTATTACCTATAAAAATATTTTGTTCTGTCTGTCGGGTTTCATTTGTATTTTAAAATAATTTATTTGTGTCATAAAAAATCCACATATCAATTTTTTTCAAAACAGCAAAGGAAATGATACAATATGAGCTGTTAGTTGTATTAATAAATTTTATTTTCTTCTAAGTTTCTGCCTGTCGTTTATAGAAAAATCTGGTCAATGATTTCTTTCAATCATTATTCAAATATGACCGATTTATTTCTTTTCGTGCCAACAATATTATGCAAAAATTAATTTGTTTTATTAATATATATTATAAACTATTTTCTATATTACTAATTTTCCAAATAAGAATTTATTAGAATTAAATTAAAAGTTATGACGAATAATCCCTTTCTCAAACACGTGTTCTTATTTCAGTAAATGTTTAATTTCTTTGGTTAATATAACTCGAGAAGAAATACATATATTGATATATTTTTATTCCATTTGTGAAACTTCATAATTTAATAATAGAGACTAGTAGCCAGAATATAATTTGCAGTATTGTACCAGTTGAATTATGAAAGGTACACAGAATGTGAATCTTGGATAAATAGGAACTGAAGAGCTATATCCAGGATGAGTTATTTGTGGTATTCTAAATCAGTACGCAATTGCTTCAACCATGTTTATAATAGTTATGTGATACTCCACTGGATTTCCATACAGTAAATTTACACGAACGTATATGTTGGAATAATATGACTATAGTAATTCTGAAATTTAGAGTATCTAAATTACTGAAATAGAATATTCAGTAATATCTGGGTTTTAAATGTAGCACTTTAAAAATTTTATTCTCTTTTTGACTGGCTAAATAGGATTAATTTATCATGCTTAAACTCTGCAAATTTATAAAGAAACTGCCTTCATATGCAATTTTGTTATGAAACATAGCAACTGTACTCATAAAAGCAAACCATATGTATTGTACAAAGAAATCTACATTTTTTAAATGGTAAAATAAGCATTAAACTTACATAAAAAATATAGTGTTTAGATGTAACAAGCTGTATATCCATTTTGGTTAGACAAAGTATTAGACGATGGCCACATTGAAATTTTTGAGACACGACTAAAATGATACAAATTAAACTTACTAAAGGTTAGGAGTGTTTAAATGTCCTTCCCGTTTAAAACGAATACACTAAGGGGAAATGTTCAAAAATTAAATTTCTCAAGACATCCGTTTCTTGGATTAGATGGAAAATACGCTTTTATAGCATCATCGATCTAATCTTCGGAATAAAATAGAAGATCTCATATTTTTTCAGAATAAAAAAAACAGCAAATGTCATGCATAGAAATATCAGGAATGATTATATATTCTCTTTGATATTTATCATTCAAGACAATTTTTTAATCTTTAGTGAATGACAGCTGAAGCATGAGTTCCCTAAAATTCGAGTCAATTCATTCCAAACCTCCAAGGTGATGTCACTCGACATTTTAAATTTTCCTGTTTTCCTCATAGTTGTTTGAGTTTAAAAACATGATTTTTTTTTGCTCGTATGGTATTTTTGGCATGGCCATTTTTACCAAACTACACAGCCAATTTTGGGTGGAAAACGTGTTTTACGGAAAATGCTGTAACTGTTTTATTTTTCTACTTATCAAGATGAATTAAAAATCCAAATATTCAGCGTAAAATTATCGATATTTTAGGTATTTAACATTTTCCTTGAACTTAAGGATCTAAGCTGAAAATATGCTTAAAACCTGAAGAAGTAAAAGGTCAAACAAAACATTTAGTTGCCATTATTTTTTATGAAGGAGATCAGACTCACCTTAAATATTTTTTTTTATTACAAAGATCTTTTATAGGACTACTTATTTTCACAAATTCCAATCCTAAAAAACATTTTCCTTTTTTCTTGTACAACATCATTTCTTGTACATCAAAAACTGAGTTAAGTCTGTTTTTTGGCAATTTTCTTTAATTAACATGTCAAAAGGGACAGACTGACAAATTCTGAAAACGTAGGAGACAAACATCCTTGTAATATAAAGTTAAATTGTAAATTTTACGATTGAGACTTAACTGTTTTTTTAATAACCAGTTCACTAAAAATACACCTCCCTTTCTGCTTTCTTTTGTTCTAGATACATAGCATTACAGGTACTTTTTGCTTAAGTACGTTCAAATTGGCGATAAAAACAAATTTTACGCATTATTGCTTAGTTAAATATAAAATTATGCAATGTTAAAATATTCTAAAAATTGTACGGAACATTTTAAATAAAAATATTATGAATCAATGTGTAAGATAAATAAATCATAGTAGTCGAAATAACTTTAAATTACTAATGGGTTCGAATAAAAAATAAATTTTAAACGTTTTCATATGAGGTGTGAAAAACATTACAACTTAAGTGTTAAGCATAAGAAAAAATTATTTTAAGGGCTAAAAATTATTAAATATGATTGTCGACATAAAGTTTATTGAACAAGGGTCATGTAGTTTTGCGATAGTGTTTTGTATAATTTTTTCTTGATTTTAAATTTTATTTCAAATATTTTAAAGAAGACCTAGAAAGAAATTTTATTAAGGAAATTAAAAAGCTATTTTTAATAATATTATAAAGTTTTTTTTTCTAATTTTGTGTGTGATTATATATATATATATATATATATATATAACTACCTTTCTTTCGTCGTATTTCAGTAGTTTTTAACATAAAGTAAAATTTTTCATCAAGTCACCTAACAACATTTTAATAGATCTCGATATCGCCTCAAAATGCTAGGGTTTTTATTTCGAGCTGGAGATAAGGGGTAATTCGTAAAATAATACGTCGATACAATTTAATACACACTTAAATTAATTCTGTTATATTAAATATTCAACAAACAGTAAAAAAAGGATAAAAGAAAAAAATGTGAATTCCGCTAATACTATTAAAAAGAGCATTTTCAAATATAAAAATGAGGCAAACATGATACCGGTCAGGGAGTAATGTAAGAGGCATGGGCATCTTTTCAAAACTTTCTTGATCATGGGGGGGGGGGGGGACTTCTGATTTTATTGTGCACAGCTGATGAGAACCTAATACAGTTTTATTCTGATATATATTTGAAAACAGCATAAGTACTCTCTAAGAGGTTACTTCACTTTCATAGAAAAACCCGCTCGAATAAACTTTTATAACATATCTCGTTTGAATACACCCCTGCTCTTTGTCTTCACACATGCCCACTATCATATTTGCTCCATTTTGATTTTTGAAAATACTACTTTTATTCGAATTAACGAGATTCACATTTTTTTTTTTTTTTAAGTCTAAGTCTTCTCCTTCCTTTTTTTTTCTTGCTTCAACAGTTTGTTAAATATTTAATGTAACAGAATTAATTTAATTTTATATCAAACAATATTGAGATCCTATTTATGACTTCCCCTCCCCCTACCACTATCTCAAAATAAAAATCGTGACATTTTAGATTCATATCAAGGTCGATTAAAATGTTATCAAGTGAAATGATTAAAAAAGTTTTTTATATTTAAAAACTTCTGAAATACGATGGAAGAAAGGCATTTTTTCCCCATAATCTCACACATTGAAAAATTAGAATTTTTGTTATAATATTATTAAAAATAGCTTTTAAATTTCCATAAAAATTGTTTCCAAGACCTCTTTAAAAATATTTTAAATTAAATTTTAAATCGAGAAAAAATATATAGCGCACTGCAGGAAAATTATATGACACCTGCTTATTAACTTTTTAGTCCAATATCACATTTAATAATTTTTACTCCATAAAAGAATTTTGTCGTATATTTAAATCTTATGTTGTAATGTTTTTTTTTTTTTCTTTTTTTCTTTTTTTTTTTTTTTTTTTTTTTTTTTTTTTTTTTTTTTTACACCTTTTAGGAAAATGTTGAAAATTTAATTTTATTACAAACCATTAATAATTTAAAATTATTTCGACTGACAAAGTTTACTCATTTTACACATTAAATCATGATAATTTTTATTTAGAATTTTCCGTACAATTTTTAGATTATTTGAACATTGCTTAATGTTATATTTGACTAAGCAATAATGCATAAAATTTTTCTTTATCTCCAATTTGCACGTATCTAATTAAAAAGTACCTGTAATTTGTATGTTTAATAATGCTATGTATCTGGAACAAAAGAAAAAGGAAAGGGAGGTGCATTTTAGTGAACTGTTATTCAAAAACCCGTTAAGTCTCAATCATAAAATTTACAATATAACTTTACGTTACTAAGATGTTTATTATCCCTCGTTTTCAAAAAAAAAATTGTCAGTCCCTTTTGAGATATTAACTAGAGAAAATTGCCAAAATCAGACATAACAGTTTTTGATGAGCTGTACAAAAAAAGGAAACAGATTTTCCGTATTGAAATTTGTAAAAATAAGTAGTCCTATATGAGACCTGAGTACGAAAAAAATATATAAGGTGAGACTGATCTCCTTCATAAAAATAATGGTAGCAAAATGTCGTGTTTGTCCTTTTATTTCTCCGGGTGTTAGGCATGTTTTTGGCCTATATACTTAAGTTAATAAAAAATTTATAATTGCATAAAATGTCGACAAATTTATACTGAACATTTGGGTTTTTATTCATCTTGATAAGTAGACAAATAAAGCAGCTACAGCATTTTCCGTAAAATACATTTTCCACCCAAAAATGGCTGCGTAGTTTGTTAAAAATGGCCATACCCCCCCCCCCCCCCCCCCCCAAAAAAAAAAAAAAAAAAAAAAAAAAAAAAAAAAAAAAAAAAAACTTACGATCAAAAAATTTTAATCATGTTTTTAAACTCAGAAAACACTGAAGAGAACTTGGTTAAAAGATTAGGAAAAATAAAAATGTCGAGCGACACAACCTTGGTGGTTTAAAATGGGTTGACCTATTCAGCTCATAAATAATTTGTGGAAAACAAATAGTGATGCGCAACAGCCACTTGTTATCGGTCGTTCAGATATATGCTCTATTTCGTATTTATCTATTATAAAATGAAGTTACTTCCGCTAGTTCTGCTACTGTCGTGTTCAAATTAATCGTGTATCTTTTACTTTTCCACATTAAAATGTAAAAATTAATGTATATAAAAACTTGAAAAGTTATAAGATTAAACAAAAAAGTATGACAGTTCAGTTAAGAAAGTTTTATAGTATCAAACCATAACCATAGAATCTTAAACGCGTTGAAACAAACAGTTTTTAAATCGAAGAAGAGGTTTAGGTGCTAGTCGATGTTGAAATCAACGAAGAAAGTTCAGTTACCATGGACAGTAAATTGACTATCTGTTACAGGCACATACTTGACTAGACTATAGTGAGCAGTATCCAATCAATTTGGAATTTCACTATTTTTGATTTTGATATTTAATACAAAATTTATATCATATATTTTTTTAATTAACTGGTTTTTTTTATTATTTACAGTTGCTAAAATTCCAAAAACCTTAAAAATTAATATTTGAAAACAATGTATTATCATTTATTCATTTCATTAGGATTTTTTATATATATATATACATATAAAATCCTAATAAAATGAATTTATGAAACGACTTTTTGAAACTACTTTATGAAACGATTTTATGGAACTACTGAATGAAACGACTTTATGAAACGTCTGATTAAACAACTGATTATGTTTCAAGGCGATTTTTCCTAAAATATCGAATATTATGCGATGAAATTAACACCAAAAATCTTTATTGATTTGCAGATCTCAAAACTGGTATTAGAATTTTTAAATTGGAATTATTTCTCGATATATTAATTATTTTCTAATTTTAAATAATTTTCTCTAATGAAGACAACTCAAAATTTAATCATAACAGATTTTTTTTTCATATTTTAGAAAAGGTTATTATTTTAAACGAATTTGGCGACCAGTTTGGCTTCGCTTAAATGTATTGTAAGAAATATATCATGTTACTTTTATTCATAATTCAATTTACTTGAACAATCTTTCGCCAAACATTTCTCCCTTAGCATTTTTCTCTCTTTTTTGTATTTCATTATCGTTTTATTTAATACAAAACTCTCATTTAAAACTGAAATAGTAAATATTAATGGCTTTAACTCCTTTTTTTAAAAGAAACAAAAATAAAAATATTAGGCACAGATGTCCTATACGCAACGGTGTACCTAATTGGCGCCAAAATGGCGTTATTTTGACTGAGATAGTAACCCGGCTATTGTTGCTTATTTATTAATAAAGGTTTATTTACATGTATTTTCTTTTTCTTTTTTTTATTATAAAATGTGTTATTTTACAGTTATTAATTAAACTTTTTTTTATTTATTGTTATTTCATTTTAAAAATAATAGAAAATAAGTTAAAAATACATATGTGACTGGCATTGGAAAACGACGCATTTGCCAAATTGTCTAAAAAAAAACAAAAAAAAAAAAAACAAAAAAACACGCCAAACACGTGCGTATTTGACATTTGGGCCAAATATTAAATAATGCCACAAATCATGACATTTAATTTCAACTTCAAAGCAATGTTTTAATTGTACTACATAGTTATCACGTAGACCCAATTTCGCCAAGTTATATACATCGCCAAACCACTTGTCACATTATACAAATTGAAATAATTTTTATTTTAAATAACGAAAGAACAAATAAATTAGAATAAAATTAATAAAAATACAAATAAAAGGTCGAAATAAAAATCATTTGATGGCATAAACATGTGTAACTTTCTTAAAGTCAAGTGAATGTGACATTTACGATCAATCATTATAGGCATTTAATCTTATAGTTTAGCGATACACTTTTAGTCGATGGGATAACCATGTAGTACCGTTTTAATTTACCACTCGAAAAAAAAATACTAACGGCGGGATTTAAAAAAAAAAAAAAAAAAAAGCTATTGGCGAAATTTTCCGTCGGCTAACATGAAAGTGCAAGAATTCTTTGCGATCATGCCAACATTTATGAAGTTTTATTCGAAAAAATAATTTTGATTCTTTAATCAAAATGGAAACCTTTCATATGAAAAGCGAAGGGATCAGCCCGTAATTGTTTATGTTAACTACATGACATGGACTATTATGATATAAGTAAAATGATGGTGATAGAATAATATTTGGCGACTTGTCACTAGGGTGGGTCGAAATAAGTGAAAATTTTCAGATCAATTTCTAATAGCGCAGTAAAGTTGCCCTTTGTAATTAGAAGATTAATACCAAAAATATTTTTGAAATCGGTTAATATCTTTAGGTTGCGCAATGCACTTGAGTTTTTGAAAATATAATGAAAAGTGACGATTTTTGAAATTAATGATGAAAATTAAAAAATAATAATCAGAGCTACTTCTAATAGTGCGTAAATGTCACCTTTTGGTATTAGAAGAATAACATAAAAACTATTTAAAATCGATTAATATCATTAGGTCGCTTCATCGCACTTGTGAACTTAGTAAACATTGTCAAAAATAGCACATTTCTGCAATACAGGAGCCGGGTTCAAAATATTTTGGTCATATAACTACTACAGCTGGAACCGGTAGAGACAGTTTTAGAAGTGTTGTTTTATATCTGTCTGAAAAGAACATCTCCTTAGATGAAGTCATTGTAGTTGGATATGACGGCACTTCCATCAGTACGGGATAGAAAATAAGAAGCAATTTAAAATTTAGAGATGTCGATAGGTAAACCCTTTCACTGGATTATAAGCCTTTTGCCTTTCATTGAATTACATTTTAGGCACTTGTTTCACCATATTGATGGAAAAAGCACAGGGTCAGCATATTTTTCGGTCGTTTAGGTACACAGTTAAGACATTGCAGCAAACTGTCTAGTCATTCGACCGTTTTTACAGATAACAGTTATTAACCGAATTTTGTTTTATGATCGTGATCATAATATGGTCACAATACGTTAACAATATGGTCAAGTAACCGTTATTTACAAAAAAGCAGGTCAAATGATTAAACAGTTTGCTGCCAATTTTTAACAGTGTAAGCAACTACCTGTTTTTGTAACAGTATTTGTTGTCAAATTTTAATCAATTGCACTATCCCAACAATGACTGTTAACAAACCAAATGACTTCAATTAAGATTTAAAAAATGTATCTTATGTAAATATTTAATGCTGTGCAACAGGCTTCTGTCATCGGAATCTTGCTGTCTGTAATCGAGGGCTGATTTCTCACTAACGACCGCAAACAGAATTCTCAGACTGTATGTATCCATTGAAGACCCTATAAATGAATTGAAACAGTTAGTTTTATACACCGTGTAGACATGTGCGTCTATATTGTTTGCTATTAATAGGAATCATTCTATTATTCTCGGAGAAATGCATCTGTTCAAGACAATAACAATGTCGCGTCAGTTACCAAAAATAATTAGAGGAGATGATACACTCTGTTACGGAGCGCAACGGAGACTTTTCTCATCCCAAAAACCTTTTATTGTCAATGATCACAGACGAGAGAGAACGGAATTAGAAAGCAATGCAATCCGTGACTTCCTGAGAGAGTTTTTGAAACAATGAGAGGCAAAATGCTCTCTGAGCTTGTTCTGTGCAATATGGGAAGTGAAGGAACCTTGCAGGTAGACCAGTCCTTACGTTATGAGTAACCGCGATAACTAAAATTTACTTGGTGTCACAAAACCTCGCACGGTTCTCGCTGTTTCGACCTGCAAATTTTTCTAGGTCTGAATATATATATTTTTTTAACTTTCATCATGTAATTTCAAAAATTGTCAATTTTGGTCATATTTTCCAAAATACAAGTGCAATGCGCGACCTAAAGATATTAACCGATTTTAAATTATTTTTTTGTCTTATTATTCTAATACCAAAAGGTCACATTTACGCACTATTAGAAGTAGCTCATAATATTTTTTAATTTTCATCATTACTTTCAAAAATCGTCACTTTCCATCATATTTTCAAATATTCAAGTGCAATGCGCGATCTAAAGATATTAACTGATTTCAAAAATATTTTTTACGTTATTCTTCTAATTAAAAAAGGCAACTTCTCTGCTCTATTAGAAGTTGATATGAAAAATTTCACTTTTGTCGACCCAATCCTACTTTTCACCTGTGACTGGCTAACATTAAAGTATCAAAATGGCAGCCTGGAATATAAAAAAGTGAAGAGATCCTCCCGGAACTGTTGATGATAGTTACATGACTTAGGCTATTATTATAGAGAATGTTTTCAATTCTAAAGACTGCGTAAAGAATAATATTTCCTCAAAATTAAAAATTTATTTGCACGTGACTGTTAAAAGAGAAAAAAAAAACTTCTTTAAAATTACTATTAAATGATTACGCGTTAAAAGCAGGAAAATATTGAAAATTATGTCTTGAAAACTGTATTTACTCGTGAATATTAAAAGAAAAAGGAAACTTTAAAATAATAAATACATTAAGTTTAACCATTTCAGGCGCAAGGTACTCCTATTCGTAAAATGTTGAAATCAGTGAATGGCACCAGAATTTACAAACAAATTTATTTCAAAATACGAAAATGCTTTTATTCACTTACTTAATAAAAAGAAAATTTTCATTCCAACATTCTGGTGCCAACGTGGCATTTAAGAATTAAACTTAAGTGTTCCAAAAATGTACCACCACCCTTGAAGTGGTTAAAGCAGTAAATTGTAGCAATTGTAGTAAATTTTGTTATGTCCATCGTTTTATAACGCTGTTAAAAAGTACCGGGAGGGAAACACTCCGTTTACTTAATCCATTTTATTTTAGCATCTATTCAAATGTTTAACTAATCTTCTTTAATCAAACACAAAAACAACCATTGGGAGGCTTAACGGCAATTGATTCGGCGTTAAATTTTCGCAGTCAAAATGAACTGAATGGAAACCCGATTACAGGGAGATCGCTACAGTTTTTTT
Organism: Maratus speciosus; assembly: GCA_963932465.1. Classification (NCBI taxonomy): domain Eukaryota; kingdom Metazoa; phylum Arthropoda; class Arachnida; order Araneae; family Salticidae; genus Maratus; species Maratus speciosus. The sequence continues at coordinate 200,237,965 of OZ010790.1, read as the reverse complement.
CATTATAAATCAATCTTCTAGAATCTTTTTTAAACCGATCAGATTAGCGTGCTTTTAGAATTTGCGGTGTCTGAACGGGGGTTGGTGAGCGTAACTTGCAGGAGGCAGAGGGCCCCAAGTGAAAATATAAACATAACATGTAAAAAGAATTTACTGGAAAAATTACGCCGTAGTTCAATATTATGAATTTTAAAACGTTGAAATAATTTTTTATGTCGCATGAAGTAGAATTTCACAATTACATATTAAGCATCTTTTCAACATCATAAATAAATATCCGTACATAAAAAAACATTTTTGATGTCATGCAAAAGACAATTTTTTAAAGCTTCTCTGAAACAATAGTTATACTTTTACTAGTTGATTTTCTTTGTAATGTATTTTTAAAAGAAACTCAGCGAGATTGCTTTAATTTGATACCAATACAAATAGCATTTAATGTATAGTTTTTATATGAGAAAGCACTGAAGTTTTGAGGTGTTCAGATTCATTCGAATTTGGAAATAATGCTCCTCCGCCGAAAATGACGTCATGTTAAAAAAAATCCAGTTTTGTACATAAATTTTAAATTTTACTATGCTTAACAAATTAAAGTAATTTCCAAAATGATTATAATTCCTTTTTAGCAGATTTTTCTTTATTTTGGGAAGGACATTAATCGAACGAGAATATTTTATTGAATTAAAAAAGCGAATTTGAATTAAAATAATAGTTATATTTAAATGCAATTTACAGGTTTTTTTAATCTTTTTAAAACAGAGCAAATTAGCCTGTTTCTAAAAACGGCAATATCTGTACGGAATTTAACAACCATATCTCGTATGGAGCAGTGACACTTAGTACTATCCATAAAATTGCATTTTATATAACCATATATACATATTTATTTTATTAAGTGTATCTGTATTAAGTATAACAGTATTTTAATTCCATATATATATATATATATATATATATATATATATAACTGATTTTTGAAGGCTAACACAAAACATTTTCTGTGTTCTACTTTTTTTTTAATGCTTACGATTATATCCCATTTGATTGTTTATCGGGAGGTACGATATTACCTATCCGGGTGGGACCACGGTGTTACTAAAAGTATGTCACCAATTTCATGCGTACATTGACTATATTGACGAAATTACGAAAGTTGCGAAATTATGCTTACTTCTGAGAAGTATATAGTAATCACTACTTAAAAAAAAAAGAAGTTGTAGTAGCAGTAGAAGTAGTTTCCTACGTTTTATATAATGTACTTGTAATTGTAGTTCGTTACTGTTAGATTAAAAAAAATGAGACTGAAGGTAAATAACAATATTCACATTCAATCACAAAATAAAGATAAAGTAAAGCTCCTTACCTTTTAATTGTAGATCGTCCACTTCAAAGCAGGTAAGTTTCTTCAACATATCCAATGAAAAGAAGATGATTAAATCCAAGATAAAACTTCAGCGATGTGTCACCTATAAGAACTGGTGAATTTATTTTATTAAAAGATTGTGTATCCTTTTTGTGAGATATATATTTCAGGAACATCATGAAGATTCTAGTTTTACTATATATTTTATCTACGCTTATAAATACAAAATGGAGCATACATTTTTGCTCCCTTCTCATTACATTGCAGAAAACACACTGAAGAAATTATAACATACACAAAAGGATTATTGATAAATGATTAAAAAAAAAAAAAAAAAAAATGAATCTTAATTATAGATATGAATAAAATTCTTAAAGTCATAAATTAAGAAAATAGTTCTTTCATGTGTCACAATAATAGTCATTTAATTTGAATGTTTTGTTTCTTATCGACATATTCACAAACAGGAAGTAATCTTAGTCTTTATTTATGATAGCTAAAGTGTTTTTTGAATGACAGGAAAAAAAATGTTTATATTGATTAATGATGAGTTTATATAATTTTGAAAGAGATTAGCTTGTCTAACATGATTGATAGTGTTTATTTAATTCTGAAAGAAATTAGTTTTTCTAACAGTTACAAAATAAACGTAGTTTTTATACCGCTGAGTTTATTTTCTTAAGCACATTTCCAACTGTGAAATTGTTACAAATGTTGTTCTTCGACAAATTTTTCTCTTTATATCAATTTAATTTTGTAGTTGTATAATTAAAAGCTGTATATGATATCGGTCCGTCAGATTATTTTTGGAAAATCATGCTCCTAGCTCTTGTAAATACAACAACGACAAAACAACAACAAAAATCTCATACATATACAATACAAAAACAACAAGTTCTGATTCTTTGAATTTTCACAATTTCCATCCAGTTTTGGGACAAAAGTTCATCATTCCTTCTTTTGCAAAGAGAACGCTGAAAATGTAGATAAAACACAATTTTAAAACCCGCTTCTTTGTCATAAAATGTTTGTTATTATGTTCATGTTATAGCATGGAACATACTTTCCTAAATATAATATGACGCAAGAAACCTTCTGAAAATTAACAAATTACAACTGTTACTAAAAGAAATGTATATATATATATATATATATATACATATATATATTCACTGTAAAAAAAAGAAAAGAAATATATATAAATATATATTCACTGTAAAAAAAGAAATATATATATATATGTGTGTGTATAAATATATATTTATGTATATACATATATATTCACTGTAAAAAAAGGACTAATACACGCAGCTTCTACTGGCAATCTGGCGCCAGTACTATTTCCGTTTTTTAACGGAAAAATTTCCCCATAAATTACAGAAAATATCCGTTTTTAATCAGAAAAACGGAATTTTTTCTGTAACTTATGCGGAAAAATTTCCGTAAAAATGTGGAAATAGTACTGGCGTCTAGTTTGCCAGTAGAATCTCCATTTTGTAGTCCTTTTTTCACAGTGTTGACTCAAGTGATTCCAAAGATAATGGAAATAAATCTTTTATAGATTTTTTTATGAAATTTTGAATTAGAAATTTTCTTTTTACGAATTCGCGATAAAATGGTAAACGATTTTCGTAAATATATATTTAGTACGCAGAATATTTTATTCTTCATTAATTATGGGGAAAAATGGAAATTCGTAACCGCATGCAAAACTCACACTGAATATGTATAAATATCTCCTTATTAAATTAAGATGTACGTACGAAAATATGAAATTCATGCGATGTCAGATTTCCAACATAATTGCTTTACTGTGTAAGAAATGTGATGGCATTGTTAGAAGTTCTGTAAAATTAAGTAATTTAATCACAAAAATCGCCAGTTACATTTCTAAAATTTGAACTTTTAGCTCGGTATTTATTGGTGAAAAGAAGAAACAAATTATCTTGTCACAATTTACAAAAAGCAAAGAAGTTCGTTGCACTAAGCCTCGCGCTTTTAATATGAAAGCCCAATCAAGCAAACCAGACACTCTGGAATGCAACTTGTTCAGAACTTCGCAAAAGCCAACTCCAAAATTCTCATAATTAAAAATTTCATAATAAATCGCACTTCACTTCTTTTGTGAGGAGAACGCTGTGAAAATTCATATAAATCAAAATATTAAAACCCGCTTGTTTGACAGAAACTATTTGTTATTATGTACATGTTATAGCATGGGAAATACTTTGCTAAATATAATATGACGCCAGAAACCTTCTGAAAATTAACAATTTTCAACTGTTACAAATATATATATATTGACTCAAGTGATTTCTATGATAATGGCACATCATTAATAAATCATTTATAACGTTTTGTTAATGAACGTTTGAATTAGACATTGTCTTTTTAGGAATTCGTTATTGGTCAGCGAAAAAATGGTAAACAATTTACGTAAATACACATTTAGTACACAGAATATTTTATGATTCAGTAATTATGGAAAAAAATGTAAATTCGTAACCACAAGCAAAGCGTACACTGAATATGTATAAATATCTCCCTAATAAAATTAAGATGTACTTACGAAAATATAAAATTCATACGATGTCAAAATTTCAACATAATTGCTTTACTGTATGGAAATTAAATGGCATTATTAGAAGTTCTGTAAAATCACAGTAATTCAATGTGCAAAATTGCCAGTTACATTTCTAAAATTTAAATTTTTAGCTCTATATTTATTGGTGAAAAGAGGAAACAAATTCTTTTGTCACATTTCACAAAAAGCAAAGAAGGTCAGTTATTTTTTTTTTTTTCGTGTCAGTAAGCCCCGCGCTATTAATATAAAAGCACAATCAAGCAAACCAGATCAATCATATTTTAATCACTATGGAATGCAACTGGTTAAGAACTTTGCAAGCGCCAACTCCAAAATTCTCATAATTAAAAAATTCTTAATAAATCAATCTTAAACTAGATTGGTGAAACTTTTTAAAGGCAGGTATTATTCAAGAAACTAAAATTATTGAATCTAAAGTTTTAAATCAATAGTGAATAGAAATATTTAAAGGGTTTTTTTTTTTTTTTTACGTATTAGAAAATTTATTTGAATGTGTAGAGATAATGATATTTATTAAAAAACAACAGTAATATTTAGCATAATACATTCTCATGCGTATTGCGAATAAATCACTACAACATAGTGAATTGATATCTGTTCTTGTTTCATGTTTATTAAGCTATTCAGGACATTAATGCCACATTAATATTCCACAATTTAAGCGTAACCAAATGATTCTTTCCAATTTTACGAAAAGTTTTGAAGCATTAGACTTCTTATCCTGCTCTGAAAAATCTTAAATAGGGAGTAATTTCGAGTAATTAGTGTAAAAATGCTCACCTACTTGAATGCAAACTTGTTAATTTTCTCTTAATGATGTGATGTGAAGAAATAAAATTTTGTTCCGAAATTCATTCCGAATTTCTTTTGAACAAAAGCCATTCTTTGCTGACAAACTTTATACTTAAGCTAATATAGCTTAAGTAAATGCTCAAAAATCTCAGCTCCATACCTCAACTTTTATTAAGCTGATTTTATTAATCGCGGCTATCTCTCAATACGTAAGTTAATATAAATTTCTCATATAATTCTTAACAGTGTTTGATACTGAATGAATTTTTCTTGCAAAAATTTTATTTAAAATTTGAACAGTTTCGCATCTTTATTGCTCAATTGAATGAACCTCGTTATTTATTTTTAATTATAAATGCTGGCAACTTACATTTTTTTCACAATGGTAAGTTCGTATGATTTGCAATTTTATATGAGAAAATTAACAGTATTTTTGAGAAGTGTGAAATTTTTTGTTTATTGGAGATGTGAAAAAACCATCTTTTAGTCGTTTTTTTTTTTTTTTTTTTTTTTTTTTTTTTGCATATATGTTTATAGATTTATTTTATAGGCTTAAAATGTTGTATTCTAACATCTGAAAGTCGAAGTGGTTGAGTCTTCGGTATCTATACGGTATTGTTTTGTTTATTAAAAATAATACTAAACTATTTTTTCCTTATAGACCGTTTAAGTGTTTTTTAATCTGCCGACGGAAACCAATAAATTTTACAAAGAATATCTTTAAAATTAACTTCATATAACAATAAATGTGTAAAAATTATGTATAATCGTCCATTCCAATATTCGTCAGACACATGTACTTGTAAATCAAAAATACAGCTGTATACAGTGTACTTTGAAATAGTAATCAAAGCAGGTCATGACAAAAAGTACATCTGCAAGCATATTTCCTTATGTTTGTGACTAATTATGAATAAATGTAACACAAATAAGTTATTTTTTAAATTTCCCGACAGATGAAGAAATGACTTTGCGAACAGTTCATTATAAACACATTACTGGATGACTTTGCTTCTACACGATTCACTTTGCATAATATCCATATTTTAACCCGTTGGGGACGAGCGACCGGTATTTGTGCCGGCGTTGTTGGCACTTACATCCCGCGCGACCGGTATTCGTGCCGGCGCTGTTGGCATTTACATCCCGAGCGACTGGTATTCGTGCCGTGAGTTTGGAACGTTTTTCGTTACTCGTATTTCAAAAAGTATAACGCACAAAAAATTTTTGTTGATCATATTTGGATTTATGTTAGGGAAGAACACATTTCCTTTTAACTAGGAAAGCAAAAAGAATGCCATTTATATTTTTTTATCCATGAGTTTTTTTAAAAAAAAAAATACTTCAATGAAAAAAAATGTGTTTATTTCATCATCAATTTATGTTTGATGTTTCTGAAACATGATCTCTTTTCGATCATAAATCTTTTACGTGTCTAATAAAGCTTTTTTTTTTTATTTATCGCAAAGATTTTTCTGCAGCACTTGGAAGGGAGAATGTGTTCGGTCAGCTGATAACTGAAAACATATGACGTATGAGTATGCTTGATTTGCGCGTCTGACTAAGAGTCGCAATTAATGCATGTTTTCTATTACTCTTTTTTTTCCTTTACTTTTATCTGGATTCGAAATGGCTTATTTGTAGATCTACGGGTACGCATTTTCTATTAGCTTTTTTTCTTTTATTTCGATTGGAGATTGCTTATTTGTCTATTGTTGTGATTACTGAGCTCTGGGATTTGTTCCTTGAGAATAAAAGGGTGACTCCATTTCATACTTTTTCTTGTTGCGGCAAATTCAGTTGAGCAGTTAAAAAAAAAAAAAAAAAAAGAGAGAGAAAGAAAGAAAAAGTTACTGATTGTTGCTTTGCTTATTTGTCTATTGTTGTGATTACTGAGCTCTGGGATTTGTTCCTTGAGAATAAAAGGGTGACTCCATTTCATACTTTTTCTTGTTGCGGCAAATTCAGTTGAGCAGTTAAAAAAAAAAAAAAAAAAGAGAGAGAGAAAGAAAGAAAAAGTTACTGATTGTTGCTTACTTTTGTTATTATTATTATTTTTTTTTACCTTCAATAATTTTATATATCGCTTCAAATTAATTCATTTTAAATTAAATTAACTATATTTAAATATCGTGTTTCTCAAACTCATTAAAATGTCAAAAAACGCAGTCTTCAGAAAGTAAAATTTCTGAGAGTTAGGGATTCTAACACAGTCGTTGAACTCTATTTTGATAAATAAGCACATACATTAGCGTGCATATTTCGAATAAATGGTCAGTTTTACCCATTATAATTTAATACATTTATTCGATATATTCAATTAATATATATATATATATATATATAGGTGCTGTACTTATATAACGTTATCATCTTTTTAGTAATCCCCCCCCCCCCCTCCCGTAATGACACCGTTATCAATGTCTAAATTTTTTTTGGAATTTTTTCTTTTGTTTGGAGGGATATACAACTATGGTTAAATTTATTTTTTGCATATTTCATTCATTCAAAATGGAGAGAAGTCAATAAAATATCACTTTATACAAGAAATAACTTTATATCAAATAGCACTTAAAAGAAATAGTATTTAAAAGAATTTAATAATAGCTTTTTGTTACATAATGTAACAACAGTAACAATGCGTTATTGCACCTGCTCCCTTACGGGACTGGGCGGGGGGGGGGGGGGGAGATGTAAACATAATTTCATATAAAAAAAACAGGTGGACAACATTATTTCTCTTTCATTTACTAGCAAACACAAGTATCATTTCAAACATATTTCGCATATGGTATATCGAACAGCGGATTATATATGCATACACATATGACAGAAGAATAGGAATGCCAAACGTTGGGTTTTTCCATATTTTGGAATTAAATAATTTTGTAATCATTTAAAGATTTTAATAATAACTTTGTATTCTCATAAAAAATAGATAACAGACCAAAAAAAGATAACATACTATTTTGATGTAAAAACCAAGTTACAAAAAAAAAAAAAAAAAAAAAAGTTCGGTTGGATAAAAAATGATAACGATATCAAAAGACAACCCCCCCTCCCCTTAGGGATATCATGTGCCAGACCCCCCTGCCCCCTAAAATGATAACGTTATATATGCACAGCCCCATATATATATATGTATATATCCAATTAAAAAAATACTTTTAACATTAATGACATTTTTGATAAGTATATTTTAAATTATTACTCAGTTCCATTTATTATTTTTAATTATTATTCAATACTTTTAATTTCATAAATTTATTTATATTTTTAAATATTTATAATACATAAGGTATAAATAAATATATTTTAACAACAACAAATTGTTTGATGAATGTATTTTAAGTTATCATTCAAGTTTACTCAATATCATCAAATACCCTTTATTTGATATTTCGTTTTATTATATGTAACTATACATTTTTTTCTTTTATTTAAAAAAAAAATATTTAACATTTAACACCTGTTAAGGAATGCATATTTTAAAGTGTAGCTCTAGTGTATTTATTATTACTTATTATTATCCAATACTTTTTATTTGATAGATATATTATGATTGATTATATATTTACATGTAATTTTTTAATTTTCAAAAATATTTTAAATCAAATTAAGCATTTTCAAACTATTTTTGTGTATGTCTGTATATTAAGTATTAAAATGTAGCATGCACAAGTTGCTTGCAAGTTTTATTTAACTATTTTATTTGTGAATAAATCAGCTTTATTAAAACACTTATTTTGCAATTTTAGAAATAGAAATAAAACTATTATTTTTTTTTTAACAAAATTATTTTTTATTTGAGCAAAATGTTTCATATGTTGCTATATGAAAGGCACGTGAGTATTTTGTCAGCATATTATATCATTTTTTAAGCTAAAAAAGTGCTTAAAATATGCATTATATATACTAAAAAAGTCATTTTTGTACTAAAATAGTTGAGAAAATAGCTCAATTTTTTGCGTGAGTATATATAATAACAGCTTATTCCATGTATGTGTATCTCAAAAGGTTACATGGAAAAATGAATCTTATAATTTTTTAAAGAACACTTTACAAGAGTTAGGCTTAGCTTCGCAAAATCCTTCGGCTCAGAAGAAGAAATCAAATTTTCCCGCTCCATCCTCGGATGCGCACTTCAAAATGCGCGCGCGGTCGCGAACAGGTTAATTTACCCGAAATTGTTGCATATTTTAATTGTTGGCTGTTATTAAATGTATAAATATTACTTTAAGTGCTGCAAAGCTATATTTACTTTTTACTTTTAAACTAATGTTCATTTAATATGGGCTGCATGCAATTTATTTTATGTGTTAGAAAATCCGTTTAAAATTTATAGAATTTAATTGACTAGAAACCACAGCTGACAGATACCAATAAGATAAAATATCAGAATCGTTAGATTGTAAAAATAAAGTAAAGACTAAATTGTTAGAATTCATTCATATGGTTTTGTAGCAACAAATGTTAGAATGAGTTTAATAATTTTGAAGTTTCTCTAAATAATGATGCTTAGCATGAAATCTAAACTATAAAACATTTCTCCCTATCATTCTATTAAAAGATAAAATATTAATTTGAAAATACGTGTGGATTAAATAAGTTAAAAAGCTGGCAATTATATATGTATATATATGTGGGTGTATATGTGTGTGACGATGTCTATAAAAATCCTGTCCAAAGAAAGATTTGTGACATTTTTACTGCCCTGACGGTTTTTTCATTTTGCAGCATGACATCTTACTTGTTGGTTTTAACTCGTTGATATGACTACTATATTGCAGTCATTAATTAAAGCAAGGCATGGTAATTGATTAACAACGAAACAATATAATGCACTGTAAATTTCCTCGAGATAAAACAGCGAGCAGTTGACATCTAAAGAAACTTTACCAGAAGGTTTGCATCTACACGCGTAGCGGAAAAACTTTTCTTCCATAATAAATATTTAGTTTCAAGCATACGTACTGTAAACACTTCGTAATACCGTTATTTATCATTCTCCTTAAACGTATAATGTTCTAATGTCAAATAATCACGTACATTTCTCAATATTAAAATATTCACATACAAAAATTATTTTATAGCTTTTTCATGCCTGCGTGGAATTGAGTGACATTGGAAAACAACAAACGATGCTCTGAGTTTGTGCATAAGCTTCTATGGATGAAGTCGTAGAAAGACAAAGCTACCAGATTTCGTACTTAGGAAAGCTGTTTTCTCCCATCAACTTAGTCGCCGAACTCTACGTTGTAAGAAAACCTTGTCGTAATGAGACCTTGAATTCAGCGTTAAATAGAACCCTTCCTTTTGAAAGATAAAATTACGCTTACGACAGAAATAAGATATTCTAAAATAGTATTCACGTTGATACAGGATAACTTAGACACGAAGCATAGAAACAATTGAAATTTGATCTAGGGAAAGAAGTGAAAAAGACAGTTATGGTGGGTATAAATAAAATAAAAGAGTAAGAACATAGAAATTATATATATATATATATATATACTAGTCATCAAAATGAAAGGCTAATGAGTAACATTATGCTCACTAAGTTAATGTTGCAACCAGTGCCTAATTCTGCAATAATTTATCTCAATTAAATACTTTTAAATAGAAAATTTCACTTCCGCGTATACGTTAGCATCAGAAATGTGAAAATTAGTCGATTGTCAATGTGATACGAAACGGACGCATGTCGGAATTCTGGTCTGCAGTGTAGTTTAAAGTGAATCCGGTGTCTGAGAGTGATCAGTATTCATTAGTTATGGCTCAAAGGCATAATTTAAGTGAAGGTGAAATTTGGTGAATAATTGTTAGAATCGAGGGTGTTCAAACACTAATCGAAGTCGCCCAAGATTTCAATATCCTTCAAAGTGTCATATCAACAGCTTCGAACCGCTTTTTAAGCACTGGATACGTTGATATACAGCCTGGTCAAGAGAGATCCAAGAGCAACAACTGCATCCGAAGACAGTTTTCTGAAGAAACCGCGAAGCGACTATAATAGATTTGGTTTCAGACCTTCAGGCTGCCACAGGAATTAGCCGTTAAACTGCTATACGAAGGCTAAACGAGGGTGGGCTGTATGCGAGAAAAACCATAGTTTCTGCTCCACTCACTCCAGTTTCCAAAGGGGCAGGTTTAAACTCTTGTCGGCGTCATGTTAAATGGAACCAAGAAGACTGGGCTCGAACGAGATGTTTAACGGACAAGGGATGGAATGATCAAAATGTCAAAATAATCGCTGAGTTGCTTTTATTTTACATAGAGCAACTATCGTCGTATCAGTGTCATATTCAATAAAAGAAACTATCGTATACTCAGCTCTGTTTATATACAGAGAAAATAATGTCCACTCAGCGCCCATTAATTGCTGACTAGGATTGTTACCATGCCTTCTTTTTCTTAATGCTAATGCCAGGCTGACTGCGTCTCATCCTCGCATGTATATAAGATAAACTTTTGAAATCAATGTTTAACTTTCAAGAAACGTTCAACAAATAGAACTGTATTTCTAGTAAAGGTGTCATATAACACATTTTACATATAATGGTTGCAATGGAAACAAACGTATCAAATGCATTCTGAAAAATTAAAATCCACAAACAATATATTTATATCCATATCAATAAAGATATAGTTATATAAAAAATGTGTGAATAACTATGGTGGAGATCGGGTTCGATGAGTTAGGGTGGACATCTGGTGGTTCACGGGTTCCCTGAAATGGTGTAAAAAAACTCCAACATATAGATGTAAGCATAATTAGTCTTTATTCATTTTTCAATACGCAGAAGGACATCTCACAAAAAGGGAGCCTCAAATACGAAGCTCTGTAAAAGCAGAGATTAAATATATTTATCTCTACGTGTAGAAGCATATCCGTTAATGAGAAAGAAACTGCTACACAACGTCACAACAGGAAAAAGGAAAAAAAATAACAGCGGTCCTTTTTGCGGACCATTCAGCAGGGCGGTCGGGGGCGATCACTTCGATGATGCGTACACAGATCATAAGCCTTGGCATCATGTATTATCGCCAACTAATCAAGTTTTTGACGCCGATATTATAGAGACAAAGGATTGGCTGCAGCATTAGCCAACAAATAACGTGGCAGCTCAGCCTTTCGGCGCACCCACAGGATGTGAAGCAACCCTACATGCTTCAAGACTGAGGGCGACAACAATTCTCGATTATGTTTACATTAACAGATTGCAGTTAAATGTAATTGAGTAATCTTTAATAAATGTATGTAAACTGTAGAAAGTATAATGATAATTGAAGATATAATTTATAACTGCAATTCCAATAAATACATATTTTCTTTATTTCATTTTTTTACCCGTCAAGTTCTAATAGGAAATGAGAGTAGTTTATTTATAGCGCAAATGAAATACGTTAAAGAAAAATGAACGGTTAAAATAAAGTGCAGCTGTACGGAGTTAAATATGAACGTGATTGCATTTAAATAAAAACCGTTAGGAATGAAAATATAAATAAATATGCAAGAATGAGCATTTTGAATAAGTATAAAAAAAATATGAAACTATAAATCTTTATATGTGTTGAGTAAATATCCTTGTGAAAGGAAAAAATAAATAAATGAATGTAGAACAAAGAATTGTTTTAGGAAAAAAGGAATTGCTATAGTGAATTTACTTGTTTAAAGTAGATTTTGAAAAACGGGGGAGGGGGGGGGGGGTGAACTTGATATGTTGCAGATAACATCTGCCGCAAATAACTATGAAATGAATGAACTTTATTTAGTTATTACCAAATAAATTATATTATAAAACATAAGTGCACAGTGTTCCACTAATAACAATTTCATTATCCAGTAATCTTAAAAAATGGACATTAACTTAAACACTCAGTTTTAATGGGTTCAGTTAGCTCGATACGTAAACATTTTGATTTAAAATTAAGTCATTATCCTTTTTAAAAAATATTGCTCAGTCTAGTTTTCTTCAATTAAGAGATAAAGATAACAAATGCCTCATTTTATTAAAGAATCGATTGTAACTGTAGCTAATAAAAATTTACTTTTCTGATGCTGTTTCAAGGTAATTTGGTAGATTCCTTTTAAATTAAGACAATAAATATTATAAGCCTTATGAGAATAATAAGCATAATAAATATTATATTTTAATTATAAGTACTGAAAATTAAATACTTTTCATAGCTACTATAGACACATATGTTTGACATTTGAGGGTTTCATTGTGCGTAATAATAGTAAATTTTGTGCAAAAAGAAATATTTTATTGCCTTTTTTGAATAATTTTAAATTATCTAAACAAAACATTTTTTTGTTTTCTTCTTATAATTATTTGAAGTATGGTTTGTGTGTTTTTAAATTAAAGGGTTCAGTATCATAACAAGTGCAATTTAGAACATTTTTTGCTCCTGCAAACCCAAGGTGGTAGTGACACCGACATAAAATAGAGGCTGTGTTAGAGCAAGCGTTGTCACCATCAATTTCCAACCATTACTTTTGAAATCGGTTTCATACTTCCTGAGACTTCCTGAATCGCCATTTAGAACGTTTTTTAGAACGGTTTTCGCGCATTATAATCCCATTCAAATTTCGATTATTTTAAGAAATGTTCTTAGAGATCATTTATGTGTAATAAGTAAATACAATGCCAAATTCCATGGCTCTAGGCCCTTCAGTAACACAAAAATTGCATTTTTAGAACGTTTTTCGCTCCTGCACCCCCTTTGGGGTAGTGGCACCGACATAAAATATAGCCTTTTTTGGACCAAGGGCTGTCACCATCATTTTGACGCAATTATTTTTTTAATCGGTTCGATAGTTCCTGAGATTGCGTAAAAATCGCCGTTTAAAACGTTTCTTAGAACGCTTTTCGCGCATTTTAACCTCTTTTAAATTTCGAATTTTTTAAGAAATGTTCTTAGAGGTCATTTATATCTCATAAGTAACTATCATGCCAAATGTCATGTTTCTTGGCCTACAGTAACACAAGACTTGCATTTTTAGAACATTTTTTTCTCCAGCTCCCCCTTTGGGTTAGTGGAATAGACATAAGATATAGCCTATGTTCGAACGGGGACTAACACAATCATTTTGATACCATTACTTTTGAAATCGGTTCGGTAGTTCCAGAGATTACCTCCTACAAACTAATGAACTTTACTTCTTTATAATATTAGTAACAGATAAAGTACAATGTGGAATATCTATTTTTGTAATATGAAACATAATTTTCTATAAAATATCGTACAGAATAAGGATTCTAAGTCCATTAAAATATTGATTAAGAAAATAAATTACTACTATCAACTTATCAACAAATTGGTAATGATTAAGCCTTTGAAATAAAAGTTACATAAATATACTTTTAAATTTCATAATTTATTTGCAATTACCCCCCCCCCCCCCATACGAAATGAAAACACTCTGAATGTACATAGACTTTACTTTTTAATCATTTCGTTTAATTTTCTTGAAATTAAACTTTTTGTGCAACAACTTGTTTTAATGAAACTTATATCATGAAGTTAAAAAAGTATAAGATATTTGGTATTTATTTTTCTTTGATAATATTTGGTAAATTTAAAATGCATCTGCATATTACAGCAGTTATTCAAATTAGAGACAGTTGTAAATTTTGTTCACAAAGGAAAGAAACTTCATTATATTTACTAGTTGTAAAATATGTCTTATTTTCATGAATCTAGACATAAATCTGGTATGATAATATTTGTGCAAAATTATGAGAATCAGTATGAAAAACAAACTGTTTTTAAACAGCTGTCACTAGCTAAAATTCAATAGTTTAAATTGTTTTCAGAAAAAATGTGTTATGTTGATGTACACAATATTTTATTGTTTTCCGTAAATATATATATATATATATATATATATATATATATATATAAATCGATTTTAGAACCCAGGCCAGCCTAGGCTTGATAATTTCAAAATGTGCAGATTTGTAAGCATTGCCAGATTTGTGGCTTATACAGATAAAAAACCGTGCGATCCCCATGGATTGTTTCTTTAACTTGTCTAAGGTACATCATGTAAATACAGAGGCCTTTCAGCCATATTAACGGAAAAATGCCGTATTTTGGCGTATCTAAGTATGCATTATCTGTTATTTTTTATTGTCAGATGATACTGGTGAAGATATATAGATTTTGTTTTTAGAAAATAGGATCTGGAATGAACTTTAAGATCCAAACAGTTGAGGTCGGCCCCGGTAAACGGGTTCCTTCGTTACACTTATCATTACGAAAGACGGTATATCGAAATAACACGCAATATGGATTTCATTTGAATTGGACATTCGTTTAATTATATGTATATTCTTAGGAACACTCTAATGAATTACTAATATTGATAAAATATATTGGAATACATTGGAAATACTTTGATTAAAGCACAGTAAAAATTGCAAGCATTTGTTTGTAGTGAACATGCTCAAAATCATGTAAAATGAATATTGTCGAAATGTCAAAAGATTGGAAAGAAGGTAATGATTTGTTGGAAAAAATTGCCCAAAGTAAGCATCCCATTGTTAGGCAAAATATCAGAAAAATGTTGCCTATATGCACCCAGATGTAACCGTTAAATGTGAAATATATTCATAAAGTTAATCAGATAATATAAACAATAATTAGCGACATTGCATTCACACTGAAATTTTGTTCTGCGATACTGTATTAAGAATTATTTTTTTAATTGTTTATTAAATTGTAAGATATCACAATTATATATTAATTGTTACCGATATATATTTATATGTCACTTATTGCCCATCGTTATTACACAATATTATTACATATTCTTTTAAATTCTTTTAAAATTTCATTAAGTTACGCAACTAAAAAAACAACGTTTTGAACTACCGTGAGTATATCCAGACATTGAATCCGAAAATTATCTTTATTAAATAAACTTCAGATAAAAACAAACAGCGTTTTGTATATTCTTCTTTCTTCCGCAAAAAAAAAAAAAAAAAAAAAAAAAAAAAAAAAAAAAAAAAAAGCTATTATATACATGTTACTTCTTACGTATTAAATAAATTCCGGTCAAATTTCATAACAAATACGAAATTTAAATTATAATGCAATGAATCCAGTATTTAGTTTACCTTATTTGAAATAAATCTATCTCAGTAAGTCATTTGCAAGCCTTACCATAATCATTATAATATTTCAAACATTGTGTGCGGATTAGAAACAAATAACTACTATAACAACCCTCTAAAAGGATAATATTTATAATGCTTTATACAAATACGACATCTAATTCTACGCTTACAATCCGCAGGTATGAAACATCATATGAATTAGAGAATTAATCAACCATTACAATATACAGGAATAACATATCAAAATCTTTTGTACTCAAGGAATTAAAGTATACAACAATTTCACACTGAATGAATTCAACGTAATCAACTCTGTATGTTTTGAAAACAAATTTATGTTTAGAAGACTTAGGTGATATATTTAGTTACTGCTTTACAAATATTTGTTCTATTTAAATAAATGATAACAGAAATGGAGATGTTTGTGGACTTTTGTGTAAATTTGTCTTTCGCATAACACATAATTTGTCAAATACATGTAAAATTTCATTAAATAATTTCTTTAGTTTAATTTATTAGGATAATAAATTACGAAACCTTACTTTTTAAAACAAATAATCTGTTAGTTATTTTAATTTCAAATTAGACTTTAAAGTTCAAATTACAGCAGTTTAATAAAATAAGGAGACGTTATTATAACAATCTATGCTCAAAATAATATATGTCAATCCTAAATTAGTTTTACATAAAAAAAAGTATTTTAAAAAATTGATTCTTAAGATATCTTACTATTAAAAGTTTACAAAATATACATTTTCAGGGTACAAAACGAATCTCATATTAGGCTTACAGTTATTTTCTATAATCTGTGATTAGGGCACATTCTCCTAGGCCACGCCTTTTTGTACTGAAAAAAATATTCATAGTTTAAAAATATTTTTGCTATAAATTTTTACTTTGAACAGCAACACAACGATGAAATAAATATCCGCTCTAGTTTAAAATTGATATTTTCGCTCACTATTTAAAAGGACTGGAACTGCTTGAAGTGATGAAAAAATATGTATCAAAGTATCTCGAAATACTGTTTTTCAACGATTTTATCACGGGTAGGCGAACCTTTTCACATCCACGTGCCAAATTTTTCCAAAAATATATGCTGCGTGATCATGACGTGCCATCAATAAAAAAAATTTAATGGATCAAATAATTATGAGTCAAAATTTCTTAAAATTTTGTTTTTAGCATTAAAAACATACGGGTTATAATTGATGCTATACATTAAAAATTTATTTAAAAATGTTATTTCTATTGTCTCAACTTAGATGCAAAATAATTTATATCAGCTTCGTACTTAATAACTTTTAAGAGAATGCAAACTGAATTAGACTCATTTGATAAGATATTTTTACTTGAATTTTTCCTATTTATTTCCGAAAAGAATGTCTCGCAGAAAAAATTATCAAAATAGCAAGCGCCAGAATCTACAGCTTTTTGTGTGTGAAATTGACCACCAAGAATTGAATACCAAGTTGTTATAATTTTACCGTCTGCATTATTGCGAATAATACCTTTTAATCTTTCTTTTTGCGGTAAATTCTATATTCTTTCTTATTTTTAAAATTTTGTGAGCGAATATTGATCTAGATTGGGGTACATTAGTTTTGTTTCAGTTTCTTCAATCTGTATGACAATGACAACCAACAGAATTAATCCAATTTAGATAAACATCTTGAACATCTAGATTACAACATCTACATTAATTAATGCATTGTGTGAAATTCTACTACATTTTGATGTAGAACCCGAATCTACACCGTGCCTAAAATAATCTGCGGCGTGTCAATTATGGCACGCATGCTATAAGTTCGCCATCCCTGGTATAGATATTTGACTATTTTAAAGGGTCTCGGGACTCTTAAAATTGGAAAAAAAAGAAGGAAATATCATTTTCAACATTTAATATCTGAAAATGTATTTACTTTTAAGAAACAATTTTTTATTGTGGTGAAAGCTACTAGTATGTTCTTTCATTTTATGTTTTTAAAAAATTGTAGGATGCAGAATTAGCATTTACAGGAGACGCTAAACTCTGAGACATTTGACGAGCAGAAAATTAGCATAAGTGATTACGCGCAGGATTATAAAATAAATTTTGCAACTATAATGAATATTTTGGTGCATACTTATACTTCAGATTATAATAATTGCCCTTAATCTAAATAAATTTGTATTTAAAGCATTTTTTTATTTTTTATACAAAATCGTATTTAGCTAATGTTAAATTTAGAAAATTTCAACAGTATAATCACCTAAAAAAAAAATTTTTTTCTACAATAAAAAGAAAATTTTAGTTTCAATTTATACAGACAAGCACGAAACATATGTTTTGAATATTTCATGAATTAATATTCAGAAATTTTTGGGCTATTGTGCGCGTTTTGCCCAAAAACGTCGTTTTGAGAGAAATTACTTCAAAGCTAGTTTCGGAAAGGCTGCTTCAACTATTGAGCGGGTGTAATTCTGGAAGTCATAACTCCTGTTTTAATCGGAATTTAAAGGAAGCAATTAGATCAAAATATTCATAAAAGATAGGGGTTTAACATCTAAAAAAATAAAATTTCAAAAGTTTTAAAGCTTTAAGGATCCCGAGACCCCTTATAAGATAACATTTTGTTGACGATATTATTTAGCTTATCGTACAACATTATTCACCTTATTATCGTCAGAATAAAGCTAAATTACGGTTATGTAATCGTTTTCAATAAAAACTGTCGAATGACTAGAAAGTTTGGTGCAAATTTTTAACAATGCTGGAAACAAGTAATTTAAATTTACGTCTTAATGTTAACCATATCGTTTAATGTGGACTTTGGCTAGTGCAAACAAAAAAAAGCCTCTCTTGGAATTAAGTACTAAAGGGACTCCAGTGTATTTGATTACAAATGTAAATTTTCTCCCATTAAACTTAAAATGTATTACTTTGATTTAAAACATAACGTTCAGATATGTTTTAACAATAATATGTATGTAACTAATTAATATATTATTTTGATAAATATTTTAAAAGTAAGAAGATACAATTACTTCCGTAGTTTTGGAAAGAAACAGCTTTTGGGACTTGTATGAAAAAATGCACCATATCATCAACAAAATAAATTAATAAGGAACAATTAAAATTACCAAAGATTAAGTAAAGAACAAGTTCTGTTTTCATGCATCTGCGTGATTAAAAATACCTGTTAACTACAACGGATTCCAATTAGAACTTATGAGGATTTTTACAACGAACTAATTGCACCGAACTACAATAAAGCCCCAGCAATAAAGCAATAAAATACAATTTTGTTTATCATGCAACAACTACACATGACCGAGCGAGCGTATCAGCTTATAATACACTGTCCTTCAAAAGTTAAGGTACAGGGACTGGATGCTTTCGATTGAACACGGTTTGTCGAATATCTACCAACATTATTTACGAAGTGTTCTTGAACATCTGGGATGTAGAGAACATGTTTGATTTCATATTTCTCGATGAAGATTTAGTCGGGCCGAGAATTGGGGGGCTAATAATAAATTTAATAACAAAATAATATTTGCGATCACCTATGCAACAGAAAATGCTGGAAAGGGTTTGTCACTGCATTAAATAACTATCTGCGTCCTGTTCAACGTTTATGTGCATTTGTGTAAGCTTATCATTAATATTCGTAAAGATGTTAACGTTTTTGTGAAAAATTCAAAAGTTCTTTTTTTTTATAGCATACAGTTTTTTCAACCAAATTTAACACAACTTTGCGGAAACCTGATAAAGAACAGTAGCAACAATACACTTCAATTAAAACAAGAATATATTGAATATTTGATGAGATATGGGCACTTGTATGAAATAATTTTGAACTGCGCATGCGTGGAAGATTTCAAAATTATTTCATAATTTGGTAGTCAGGTATTTAGGGCAACTTATCTAAAATGCCCAGTCAAATATCGAGAGATTTCACAAAGATAGGGGCGATATAGTGAGTTGCTTTCTAAAAAATAGCTTTATTATAAGGGTTTTCCCACAACTTTTCAATCAACTCACTATATCATTCTGAGTTTTCATAATATTTGACTGGACTTTTTACAGAAGTTACTCAAAATAGCTGGCTACCAAATTATGAAATAAAAATTTTGAAATCTTACACACATGCGCAGTTAAAATTTATTTCATACAAGTTCCCACATGTCATCAAATATTCAATATATTCATGTTTTAATTGCAGTATACTGTTGCTTTTGTTCTTTGTCAGGTTTTTGGAAAGTTGTGTTAAATTTGTTTGAAAACTCTCTATGCTATAAACAAAAAACTTTTGACCTTTTCACAAAAATGTTAACATCTTCACGAATATGAGTGCTATGCTTACACAAATTCATATAAACGTTGAACAGGACCCAAATAGTCATTTACCACAGTGACAAACCATTTCCAGCCTTTTCTGTTACATAGGGGATCGCAAATATTATTTTATTATTAAATTTATTATTAGCCCCCTAATTGTACCCCCCCACCCCGATAAATCTTCACCGAGAAATGTAAAATCAAACATGTTCTTTGCATCCTAGAAGTTCAAGAAGAATTCGCTAATAATGTTGGTAGATATTCGACAAACCGTGTACAATAGAAAGCATCCAGTCCCTGTACCTTAACTTTTGGAGGCCAGTGTATGTTATGTAAATTTTCTGTTAATGACATTAACTTCACAGCAGGCGGACTTCCTGAGCAAGATGTAATAAAGATTCCTTTGTAGGATTTACAAAAAAAAATCCTAGCAAAATGTGTCCTCCAATCACACATTATACAGAAAAAAAAAAGTGTAAACACAAAATGCATATTTCTTTTCACGTATCTGTAATTATTTATGTCTACATTAAAATTGCCTACGTTATTATTATTATTGTTTACAATATGCGTTTTCTCTCCCATGTAATCATGTATGAGCTAGATATGATTAAGAAAAGCTGTTTTATGCTCTCTCTTTCACACACACATACGCAAAAAAAAATCAGCCGACTTGTTTGTCAGATATGATTTAAATAAGAAACATGAATTATGTTTTTCATATCTTGAGCAATTTGCTCTATTGCCTATATGCTTCCATATAAATCTAAGAGATCAATTTCGAAATTTTAAAATTTATACTAATAAAATATGAACCCTAGATTTCTCCATTGGGAATTTAGCATATAATAATTACTCAATGTAACGCTCCTATATTTACTGATAAAGGATAGCCAAGTAGAAAGTTATATTATTCCATGTTTAACTTTGTAAAAGTTTGTGCTTTGCCTAGGGCAAGGCTTATGTGGTGACACCTAATTTTAGATAATCTAGATAAAATGTCTTACCATGCAATTTTTAAAAATGAAGAAGGTAATGAATCTTATTAGTATAAAGAATTAATCAGACTATAAAGCATGCTAGTAATTAAAATAATTTATTAATGGTGCTATTTATAACTAGATACTACGGAATATCTAATTTCCTTATCCTAAAGCAAACCACAGTGCCACGCCCTGTCTTGAAATGTATTTTTTTATCAGTTTGTCTAAGCAGGTCCATAGCATTCCAGCACCTACAATTACAATTTAAATTCTTTCCAAGCAGTTTTCAGATAAATAATTGCAACGAGTATTAAACATGCAATATACTTTAGTTTTCATGCAACATTTATTTAAATTTTCACTTAACAAAGCCGTACTATTAACTAGTCAAGTACACAAAGTGTTACTCGTCGATTTTGACACGAGTGGTATCGTTGCACAGATCTCATCGTGGGGAGTTATAAAATTCAATGGAATTACACGCGGCAAATAAGCTGTTATAGAGATAACCGATAATTTATGTCATACAATTTATGTGATACAATATATTTATACTGGTACAGTCGTGGAAAAAAAGTAAACACAAGCTACTAACTCTGCAACAAATTGTTGCAGAAGCAAGTTAACGATACCAAACGATTGGAAATAAAGTCTATTTTTAAATTATGCATAGGAAATTTGCTTATGCGGTCATCTACATATCAAAACGAACACAATCATCATTTTTTCTGTAGCAATACACAAGTTTGACACAATAAACATAATCTACAATCTTCAATTAGCCAAAAAATAAATTTTCATGAAATTAGTGCGATTAGTTTCAGAGAAATTAATTATTTAATAATGAGCCTATTTGAGGGTATGTATCCAAATTAAAGTTCAGTACTCGATTGTTTATATGCTACAGGATGATAATATCACTCCTATTAATGTATTATTTCTTGCCAATATGACCATGTCACTCGCTTATAATGTTTCGTCTATTGCCAGAACAAATGTTTCAATATAATGAGTAAATATATATTTTTTTCAAATTGCGATATTTTGCACATCATAAATGGCCCCGTTAAATCATCATTTTGACTTTTAAAATCTTAATTCGAAAACTACTTGGAAGAAAATTTGAAATTGAAATTCGCATAAAGCTGGACTTAATAAATATAAATATATTAAAAAAAATGTAGGTTGAAATTCATATTTTTCGAATATTAATTTCATAATTCACATTTCATGTTATGAAATTTTTTAATTACAAATTCAATGAATGCATGTTTGGGTGTTTTAGTATTATAACCACACGAAAAATTATCCCATTAGGATCATATTTTCAGGATATATTTATAAAAATATGAAAATGTAATTTAACATTATAAGTTCTAAATTTTGAATGTTTATAATTTAAAAACTAATTATCCAAATCATTTGAAATTTCATTTCTAAGCATGGTTTAAACCGAGTAATTTAAAATATATTGTCAAAATTGCATGTTGCCATTGAAAATAACAAAATTAGGCCTGTTAATGATTTGTAGATGCCCCCCCCCCCCCTCCAAAGCACAGTTTATATACATCATTTAAAAGTAAACTTTATTTACAATATTTTGGTACGAATAAATTTCTTCTGTTATAATTAATTGCAGAGATAGTAGGCGGTGTTTACTTTTTTTTTTCCACGACTGTAAATTAGTTCTATCGTTCAGTGTATCATTTTTGCTGTTAAATGGCATCTTGTTAAATTAATTATGTTACTTATGTTTAGAAATTAAATATGAAGTAAAAAAAAAAATAAATAAATAAATAAAAGTAGAGAAGTTAATGGCTGTAAATGCAAGGCTGCCACGGGCGACTATTTTTACATTATTTTCTCACCAATATTCTTGAAAAAATGAATTTTGAAGCACATTTCTCTTGCACATGTTATCAAAGTACATATGGAACATTTTTATTTGTGAAAGTGGTACAAAATGGTAGTCTTGTAAATGTATTGTTTCGAGTCCTGTGTGTGTGTTTGCTGATGTAGGAAATTTGTAGTATTCACTGGTGGATGTAGTCTTCTATATGGAAGTGTGCAGGAAGTCATTTAACAGCAAAAATTATAAATTTAACGATAGAACAAATGTTACAACATAATCGTGACATAAATTGTGAGATATCTCGAAAATGACTAATTTCTGACGGGTCGTTCCAGTGAATTGTATACTGTCCACGACGAGATCTTTCACGCTATACCACTCCCGTCCAAATTGGCTCGCAACACGTCTTGCATTTGCCTAGTAAGTACTTTTATCCCTCTAATAATTTAATATAACATTAGTAATCTAATAAACTCGAAAATAATGTTATGTAGTCTAGACATTAGTAATGTAATAAACTTTAAAATAAAGTTAAGTAGTCTTATACTAGACATTATAAACATCATAACCTATTTTTTTATTTATTGCAATTGTAAAAATTCATTTAATATGAGACGTAGAATACCCAATTGTTACATAAAATTTATAAATATTTTTAACTATATCTGGGGGCACGGCAGTGCCCCTGCCAAGTCGAGAAAGCACAACCGTAAGCATCATTTTCTGGAAGCAACTCAGGGTACTTTTGACAGCCCAATATCCCTTCGCTGGAATTTCCCAGGAACTTGAAACTTTGTTTTTCTAAAAGTACTCTTCAAACGGAAGCAAATGGTAAAATTTCCGCGTTTCCATCTTTTCTAGTTCAGAAAATATATCAACTCAAAGTTTCGCTTTTGCGACACTGACTGACTCACCGATCATCAAAAATCTGAGGTACATCCTGTAGCCCTAGAAACTTGAAATTTGGTAAGAAGGTAGTATTTGGGATACAAAGAAAAAAAAATTAAAAAATTTGGAAAATTCGAAAAAAAAATCGAAAATCTTTTATTTTCCGTAATCGGAACTGTTGCCAATACTGTTGCTCACTGATTATCAACATGATAAAACGCAGTTTGTCAACTAAACCATCGGTTTTTCAACTATACTAAATCGAGCACGAAATAGCTGGGTCCTGAATACAGTAAAATTCGTTTTAATTGACTAGAACAAATAAAGGTACTACTTGATTATCCCGTCGACCGAAAAACTATCGCCAAACTATAAGATTAAACGCTAATAATGGATGATCGTAAATGTCGCATTCACTTGACATTAAACACCATACAAGTGTTTGTTACGTCATCAAATGATTTCTAATTCGAATTTTTACTTGTAGTTTCATTAAGGTTTTATTAATTTATTTGTTTTTTCGTTATTTAAAATAAAAATACGGCAATTTGTATAATTTGGCGAATTGTTTGGAGAAATTGATCGACGGGATAATCAAATAGGGCACATATGTCATATTCGCCCCATATTGGCGAGATTTTTTTCTGACGCCAATGTCATATACGCAATGTATACTTAACCGGCACCAAAGTGCCGTTATTTTGCTTGATATGGTATCCCGGTGTGGTTGTTTATGCTGTTGATGTTTTCGCCAAATCAGCGTCGGAAAAATAACGCGCCAATATGGGGCGAATATGACATCTGTGCCTCAAATAGTACCCAAATAAAATTAATTCATTTTACCAAATGTTAATTTAGTGAATTTAAATATTTTATAAACATTCTGCAAATATGCTAACATTTCTTGATAGATAGCAGCTCTTATACTTTTTCTATATTTAACATCAACACCATATTATTTTAAACATCGCTATAGTTTGATGCAATATCAATAGACCATGGCGCAAAATTAGCAGCAGTTTTAAAAGCAAGAGAATTTTGCTGTCAAACTTACCTCATATTTACAAAATAGCTCACATTTGTTGCCAAACTATTGACGTAGACGTAGACAACAATTGTTGAAGAATAATAAATTCAATGTTTATAAAACATGTAGAGTGGCACTCAGGATATGACTAACATAATCGCAAACGTAAAAAAAAGTTTATTTTTTTTTATGGCCATACAAACTCCCCTTCGATGTATAATTTTTTTAAATATGTTTTTTAGGTACTCAAATTATCGATTTGGAATTCAAAATCAAAATTCTACATTCCCCTCTCTCCAGAAAAAATGACATATTGAAAAGAAGTCAATTATTTTTATATTTAAAACTTAAACATTATCACTTTTGCACCACTATGGCGTCATTTTCTCTGACTTTTCACTTTCAACCGTGCTAAGACTACGAGTGGTAGATATGAATATTCAGTTAACAACCGTTAGTGGACTTCCAAGGGAGGCCATTTTTCATCTGTAACCGAAATCCGCAATAAACGATGCCTTTAACATTAATTAAATATGATGGGGAAATGAAACTGTCCGCATTAAAAGGAGATACGTCTTAAGAGGAGACGCATTAAGAAAAATTCCGCTATATTCTCCGCAACTTATTGATGTTTTGCGGATAGTATCTATCACATTTCTACATTTACTAAAACAAAATAAATATAAAAAAAAAAAACTACCGAGCTATGCTCGGTCTACTGTGTACTAAAATCATTTAAATAATAAAATTATTACGATTTACTTTAAATTCGAAAGTATGAAGGATTGAAACTTTTGTGTAAAATTCTTTCACCTACTTGTTTCTAAAAATAACTTGATTGTAAGTGTTACATATCGGAAAGAGGATTAACTGAATTTCAAATTTTGGCGACACAGTTTTTTATTGTGTAAAATTTGAATTCTAGATGTCAGTGTGCATCTGCAAAATTGCTGAAAAGACGCGGTAACGAAGGGAAACGCGAAATTGTATGATATTCCAACGAAAGACATTGTTGATCGAAGAAAGTTTGAAAGGAAAAAACTGAAATGTTATATTTTGATCACAGCGAAGAAAGTCCTCATCGAGTAGTTCCTACATCTGGAGATCGTTCGTATCTGTTTCATCTATATTTTCTTTTCTGTGCTAGGTAACATAGCCTAGTCGTATGATATCAGATGTGCTATAGTTGAGTATGTGGTTGCACACTGGGATTAGCTGGGATTAGTTTCTTAGGAGGTAACTTTGACGTTCTACTTCCTCTTCTTAACAGCTAGCAATAATCTATTATTTTTCCAAATGAATACCTATCACAGAGAGAAATCAACTAGAGAAAAAAATTAGAAGACCTATTGAGGTCAAAAGGGGAAGGGCCAATCGTTCCGAGAAATCGCGTTCTCAACAGCTCCAATCGATAGAAGATAGCTCTCTCGAAGATCGTCAAAACCATTTTCGAAAACAAAAACACACATTAAAACGTTACAACGATTGACACTCTGAATTGGGAAGACGTAGCTCACTAAGAAGTCGCGCGCTGTTCTGTTGCCCACACTGGTATGAATATTGGATCTTACTGACGAAAAAGATCTAGAGGTAAGCTGCAGTTTAAAATAAACACTTTAGAAAACTATAGCTATAACTAAAAAAATATATAAAAAAATATAGCTAAAAAAATATATAAAAAAATATAGCTGTAACTAAAAAACGAGAGCTATAACTAAAAAAATGGGAAATAGACTGGAAGCAGACAAAGTTATAAAATGGACTCTGCAGTAGAATTAGCTTTGGAGGACTTTGATTGAACAGCTGATAAATTGTAACAAAAACTAATATAGTTACTAGAAAATTTGAATGAATGGATTTCAAACAGTAGCACACATGCCAATTCGCTTTTCTAGGAAAAGTGGAACATCGAAACAATCAGGAGCCATAAAGTCTATGAAGTTAAAGATAGTGTAATTGAAATCGACGCTACTGGAAAAGCTTTCTTTGGCTTTCTCCTTACAAAAAGAAGTGAAATCCCATCAAAAACATCTCATGTAAAAAAAAGCCAAGTCTCCTGACTCTTTGACCTTAAAAAGTTCTGAGATCATGTGCAGAGCCAAGCTTACCTCTCTTATTAACTCTGATATTTTAATTCACAAATTACTTCTAGTCTCTACACCTTTAGTAAATGATTATTTTGTGACATGGCAATGACGCAGCACGAAAATGTAAAGGCTATTGTTTACATTTTAATATTAACGTTTATTCATAAAGTTTTGCATAAAATAGCTTCTATAAGAGCACTGAACATACATGTATTTGTAGCATGGAAATAATTTTACATTACATTGTAAGCCCGGATGCGAAAACTCTCGACTGGTCAAACTTGATGTCCGGAGTTTTGTGTGATTTTCTTCCTATGTAACGTGAATACGAGCCAGACCCCTCTTTTACAAAGACCCCCAATCGGTGCATCCCTCCTTCAGGCTTCTTCTATCCCTCGTGTTCATATTCAGCCTTAATCAAATAATCTAATCCCAATTCAAAACATAAGTAAAGTGTTTACGTAATAACTTTCCTGTGCTGCGTAATTGCCAAGTCACAAAATAATCATTTACTAAAGGTGTAGAGACTAGAAGTAATTTGTGAATTAAAATATCAGAGTTAATAAGAGAGCTAAGCTTGGCTCTACACATGATCTCAGAACTTTTTACGGTCAAAGAGTCAGGAGACTTGGCTTTTTTTTACATGAGATGTTTTTGATGGGATACTTATTTGGGAACACAATTTTCAAACTTGTAGCTAAAATTTTGAAAATGTGACTATGAAATTCAATACTGTATATAGAATAATCTTATGTAACGTTTGACGGTGCTGTGATATTAATGTTAGTATTTTTCATTATTTATCAATTTTAAGCTTTTATCGAATGATAGTCATTTTAGAATCTCATTGAACAATCTCTTTCTATTCTTGTTTTTATTTATTTATTTATTTATTTATAAACAAAGATTATAAATTGCATCTCCTTTCAAATGTGATGAATTTTAGCATTCCATTCTAAATCAAACTTAGTAAATATTCTTAAAGGAACAATATTAAAGGAATTCTTAAAGGAACACTTCTCGCACTTTGATTGAGTATACGTGGAATGCCAGTTTAGGTAACAGTCAACTTCACTAATAGTCCAGGCAATAGAGACCGTATAGGAGTTCTACCTGGCAAAATTCATGGTAGTTCTGGAAAAAGGCTTACTATATGCTTTTTGGGTCGCTGAATCCGAATTTTTAACTTCCCCCCAAAATCCCCCCCCCACGAAACCCCCTCAAATAGTTGTTTTTAACTTAAATTTCTTTTTGTTTTAGGGGAAAAGCATTACGAAATTCAGAAACTAGGCAAAATTTTGCAACAAATAGGATATGACGTAGGATGAACGGGGAGGCCCAGCTAAAAATGAACTGTAGTTTTTTTACAGAAATGATGTATTTTTCAAGTTTTTCTACGGTCAACTGTAGTTTTTTTTGTAGTGCAATATCAACAGTAAAAACACTTCAGTTATTTTCCAGTTATTGACAAGTATTTTTTCAACCCAAAATTTAAAAAATAGTAAGACTTTATGTCTACAGTAAAACGGCAGTGAATTTCAGGTGATTTTATAGCAATTAATTCACAAAAATTTTCGGTGATGTATCTGCAGTCTGACTGCAGTTTCTGAAGAACTTTACAGGTCTTAATTTTGTAAGTATGATTATTATAATAGTAACTACAGTATAACAGCAGTTACTGTAAGATACTTTTGCAATACACAATGCTGTATGATTGTGTGATATTTCCCGAATTTTCTAAAGTGTTTAAAATTGTTTTGATTTTGTGAGAGTTGCATGTTATGAAACACACTTTTTAAATACTAATGATAATTAATACTCTTTCCAAGACTTTTAAGGACTTAATTGAAAATCACATTCCTACCTAACGCAAAATTTTTAGTTCCTCTTTCATTTTAAGCTAATATAAAAAAAATTAAATTTCACTATGATTTTCAAAATCAGAGAAAAAAAATTAGTTAAATTTCAAAATCGAGGGAGGGGCAGTGGCATCAACCCACCTGTGCCCCTGCCCACAACGGAAAATTCTTAGTTTTTTTTTTTTTTTTTAACTTACTCTAAACGAATAAATTTTGCTATTTTTTTTTTCAAAATCGGAGAAAAAAAATATTAATTAAATTTCAAAAACCAGGGGGGGGGGACGGGAAATGAGAAATTTCTTCATTTTTTTTATTGTAAATTACTCGAAAAGTATACATTTTACTATGTTTTTGAAATAGAAGAAAAGGAAATTTTAATTAATTAACTTTTGAAATCCAGGGAGGGGCAATAGGTTTCTCCTACCCCCTACCCTACCCCTAACTGAAAATTCTTAATTCCTCTTTTATTCTAAGATAATTAAAAAAAATTCAGTATGTTTTTCAAAAGCGAAGATAATAGTTAACATTTAAATTCAAGGGAGGGGCAATCGCTCAGCTATGCCCCTTCCCCTAACAGGAAATTCTTAGTTTCTTTATTTTTAGTTAGTCGAAAAGAATAAATTTTACTACTTTTCAAAAGTGGAAATTTTTTTTTATTAGTTACATTTTAAAATCCAGGGAGGGGAGGGCAATGAACCTCTCAACCCCCCCCCCCCCCCTCCCTCCCTCTTAATGACAAATTTCTCATTTTTCTATTCAGAGTTACTCGAAAAGTATAAACTTTACTATGTTTTTGAAAACAAAAGAAAAAGAATATTTAATTAATTAAATTTTTAAATTTGGGAGGGGCAATAGCTCTCTTCTAACTTCGTTCCCATAAGAGAAAATTCTTAGTTATTCTTTTATTTTAAGATAAGAGAAAAGATCAAATTTCACTATGTTTTTCAAAAATCAGAGAAAAAAAATATTTAAAATCGAGGGAGGGGCAATGACTCACATATGCCCCCTTCCCCTAACTGAAAGTTCTTAGTTCCTTTATTTTAAGTTATTCGAAAAGAATAAATTTTACTATGTTTTTGTAAATTGGAGAAACAAATTGCTAATTAAATTTCAAAATCCAGGAAGGGGCAATGAGTCTCACCCTCCCCCCCCCCCCACACACACACACTCACACCACCAACACCAACACCACCAACACCCCTTAACTGAAAATTTCTTATTTATTTTCATTTTAAGTTACTCAAAATATTTACATAATGTTTTTGAAAACAGAAGAAAAGAAATTCTTATTAATTAAATTTTAAAATCAAGGTAGGGGCAATAGGTCTCCCTTTACTCACTGCCCCACTATCTTCATAACTAGTTTTTAGTTCCTCTTTTATTTTAAATTACTCGAAAAAAATTTACTATGTTTTTCAAAATCGAAGAAAAGGGAAATTTAATTAGATAAATTTCAAAATCGAGAGGGACAGTGGCCCAACCATTCTTTTATATGTCGCCCATGATTAGAAATTAGAAACACAGGTGGGTTTACTCATTGCATATTGCATAAATTGTCTTTCTTCCATATCGGACATACATATAACTTCCAGTTTTCCACTTTTACCTCATAAAAACAAAGAAGAACAACAAAAGAATAGTATAATTTTCTTCCTTTATTTTATTTAAATTTCTCATTTGGACATATGATTTATTTTTCAACCCCTTACAGCTGAATGTCTAACCCCATGGTTTCGTTGCAACTGCAGGAGAAGCATTAAAGAAACACCTCAACTCACGGAAACGCCGGCTTGTTTATGAAAATCGGCGCGGAGTACCACGTT
This sequence comes from Maratus speciosus, assembly GCA_963932465.1. Classification (NCBI taxonomy): domain Eukaryota; kingdom Metazoa; phylum Arthropoda; class Arachnida; order Araneae; family Salticidae; genus Maratus; species Maratus speciosus. The sequence continues at coordinate 200,207,233 of OZ010790.1, read as the reverse complement.
GATTTGCTAAAAGAAGTTCATTTATTTTGCAGTTTGGCGAAAAATATCACCACTGTTTATTGAAATGAAGTGGCTATATGGGTATTTTTACATTCTCTATCGAAAGAAATTAATTTCAGATCCACACGATTGAGTTAATTTGAATAAAGTGATAACGATTTATAAACCGTCGCAATTTTTGTACAATCATCGTTAGTATTTCAAATCTAGATGAGATTGTACTATTAACGGTTAATGCATGCGAAAAAAAAAGTAGGTCCATTTCATATTAACAGGATTAATTAAATTCAAATGTCATCCAAAACATTTGATAAAATTTTGTTTCTGACAATCCAGATAGTTCGATTTTACTTGATTTAGTGCACTTATCTATTTATAGTAATTAACAATGTTTTATTTCAGATTTACACTTGCTTCAATTAGTATGTTCTTTTAGATTAAAAGTTTCAGAATTTTTAAATATCTTACCAAGATCTTACACAGATACTTATCTGTGCTTTGTATTAAAGTATGTTTTGATGTTCAGTTACACAAAAAATCAATACTGAACTTCAAATTATAAATTGATGCCTGCCTAGGATACCTACAATAAGTGCATAACATTTCACAGGTAAGTAACTTATTTTCTTTTTAGGAATGAAACAGTTTTATGCAGGGATGTAGTGGAGGGTATACGGGGGTATATGCCGTATACCTTCTGGATTTTTTAAAGGAATACCGTATACACTCTGTTTCTCAAGAAAGCTATAGTATATACACTCTAGGGTATACGCTCTGCCTGGAGCGTATACCCTCTGCTTAGATCGTATACCCTCTGTTTTTTTTACGACTACACCACTGGTTTTATGTAATACAAAGCGGTTTGACACATTGTGTTAATAACATAACATAGTGTTAATAATAATTTTTATTTAATGAGTACATACTCACTAATTATGTAAAATATTAAATTTTTTAAATGAAGCAATCTTTTTTTACTGTCATATGAATTGTGTTATTTTAAAAAGAAAATTTACACTTCTGAATGGTAATAGGGCCAAATTAGTTTTTTTCGTCAATTATGACACTTCTCAGAATCAAATAATAAAGGCAATATTTTGTAATATTATATTTCTACCCACTGTTAAAATTTAGTTTTTTCTTGATACTGATTTGTGAAACTCGTAGGATTTTTATCATATGGTCGATGAATGAATTTAGACTTTCAGAGCACTTTTTCAGATTTTCCCTGCAAGCGATCGAAGAATTATTTTTTTTTTTCCACATGACAGAGTTTTCATATGTGTTTAAATTTTTTAAATGATTTTTTCATTTATTAAGAAGGATATTGAATGAGCTTAGTACACCGTCATGTTACAATACACACAAGCTAATGTTAAACCACTGAAAATATCCTTAATTATTTTAAATGTTTTTTGTGCATAGGAGGATATTGAATGAGCTTAGTACACTGTCATGTTATAGTACTCACAAGCTAATGTTAAACCAATGACAATATCCTTAATTTTTCTTTTAAATATTTTTTTTTTTTTTGCATAGGAGGATATTGAATGAGCTTAGTACACTGTCGTGTTACAATACTCACAAGCTAATGTTAAACCAATGACAATATCCTTAAATTTATGTTAACACTTTGGCTGCCGCCCATTTTTCAAAATCTGTTCCCAGGCACCGAATGCATGGCTTAAGAGATCTGCATGGGCAGACCCGTGGCCCCAGAGTTGATTTCAGGGGGTGGTCCGGGGAGGGGACACACACATTCCTTCCAAAGCAATGAGAGCCCCCCCCCCCGTCCACCCCCTGAAATCAACTCTGGGGCCACGGGACTGCCCGTGCAGATCTCTATGTCACGCATTCGGTGCCTGGGAACAGATTTTGAAAAATGGGGGCAGCCAAAGTGTTAAGGTAAATTTTTGATCAAAATCCCCAACTAAAGGATTTCTCTTTTTTATCCAACAATCAACTGGCAAATTTCACCAAATTTTCTGACGACTTAATGACTATTTTCAGTTTTTTTTTCATGCAACTGATTGACAAATTTTGCAATATTATATTTCTACCCACTGGTAAAATTTAGTTTTTTCTTGATACTGATTTGTGAAACTCGTGGGATTTTTATCATATGGTCGATGAATGAGTTTCGACTTTCAGACCACTTTTTCAGATTTTCCCTGCAAGCGACAAGGTACAAGTGTGCTGTTTTTTAAACATTTCCACCCAGTGGCCCTTTTTATCTAGAATCAACACTAGGATAGTGATGATTCTAGAAAAAAGGACTGCTGTGTGCGAATTTTTAAAGAAGGGCACTCGCAGAACAGAAGTGTAAAAATCTAGGCGCCAGCAGGCAGTTTCTCACCACTAAATTTTATTAGTTCTCTTCACTTAAATTTTTACAAAAAATTTAGGTGAAATATTAGACAAAAAATAACAAATAAAATTTAGTGGTGAGAGACTGCCCATTGGCACCTAAATTTTTTTCTTGCATTCGTGTACCTTGTTCACAAAAAATAATTTGAATTGGTTTCCTTAGACTCCTTTTTTATTAGTGGTGTACCGAGTAGTACTTTGGCCGAATACCGAGTAGTTGTGTAATAAGAAAAACTTTTATTTGTATGTGTGAAACTAAATTTTAATCTTGAATTATTTTATGAGGGGTTTTTGCTTAACTTTTTCTATATTTTGTACACATATTGATAAATACTGAGTAAATAGTTTTATGAATTATTACATATATTATACATTGATATTCGAATAACTTTTTACTGATCAGTTTGAAATTCTTACAACTACTCGGTATTGGCCGAGTACTCGGCCAAAATTTCGCCGAGTATGCCGAATACTCAGTATTTACCGAGTACTCAGTACAGCTCTATTTTTTATCAATAAAATTTTGCAATGTTTTCCTGTGACAGATTGAATTTTGTGATTTTCCCCCCATTTAATGTTATTATGCATTCCTTTTTTAAAATATTAATATTCAATAACTATTTTTCAATTATCAGTTAATGTGACTTATTTAGCAGTTTTTCAGCTGCAATCGGTCGACAAATTTCACATTTTTTCCTGCCACCAACTGAAGAATCTTGTGAGTTTTGTCTCGATTGATGAATTTCACGATTGATTTCTGCAACAGGTTGACAAGTTTCACAATATTTTAAAGCAGCCGACTGAAGAATTGTTCTGTTTTTTTTTTTTTTTTTTTTTAAATAATGGTTGTTGGTTGCGTTTATGATGGCCAGTTATCAGCACGAGGGATATAGGCCCTAACGGGGGGGGAGTGCCCTCCATGGGTGGTCTTTCTAAGGGAACCTAACCCGTATTTATGCTTGGAAAACCAAGGTCCGAAGAAAACTCTGAAAGATTAGGCCGACGGGCGCTATTGGGATCGAACACAGCACCTCCCGTCTACCAGCTTCGAGAGCAGAACCTCTCGGCCACTGGTGGGGCTTTTCAATAATGGACTGGGGAATTTCATAAATATTTTCATTGAGTGAGTAATGATTTTTGCAATTTTTTTCACGGTACCAATTCTCGAGTTTTGCTATATTTTATTTCTACTGATCGGGGAAATGTGCGGGAGCTTCCTTGCGATTGATTTGCAAAACTCGTGCGATTTTTTTCATATTGTCGATGGATGAATTTCACAAATTTTCACCACGGCCGATCGAAGAATTTCATTATTTCTCTTATTTTTTGAACTTTTTTAATATTTTCATCCTTTTAGATTGGATTTTTTTACAGAGCCCTCCGATAAATGTCATTTATAATATATAAAAATTTCATAGAGAAGTGAGGATGTATTCCAGGTGGTGCAACCCCCACTTTTCAAAATTTTGCCGACATCCCTCATGTAACTTGTTAGAAAGGCCCCATCACCACTTATTTATGTTATGCACATCCGGCTTTCCTCACCCGCTTTGCCCCCCCCCCCTCCAAGGGGGAACTTTTCTAAATTTTGCCATCATGCCTTGTGACATATTGTTGGAAAGCCCTGTGAGCACTTATTCATGTTGTGCACATCCGGTTTCCCCCCCCCCCTAGGGGGCACTTTTCTAAATTTTGCAGTCACCCATCATGTGACATATTGTTGGAAAGGTCTAATACCACTTATTCATGTTATGCACATCCGGCTTCCCTCACCCCACTTTGCCCCCCTCAAGGGGGGCACTTTTCTAAATTCTGCAGTCACCCATTATGTGACATATTGTTGGAAAGGTCTAATACCACTTATTCATGTTATGCACATCCGGCTTCCCTCACCCCACTTTGCCCTCCCCAAGGGGGGCACTTTTCTAAATTTTGAAGTCACCCATCATGTGACATATTGTTGGAAAGGCCTAATACCACTTATTCATGTTATGCATATCCGGTTTCCCTCCCCCCACTTTGCCCCCCTCAAGGGGGGCACTTTTCTAAATTTTGCAGTCACCCATTATGTGACAGATTGTTGGAAAGGCCCAATGCCACTTATTCATGTTATGCACATCCAGCTTCCCTCCCCCCACTTGCCCCCCTCAAGGGCGGCACTTTTCTAAATTTTGCAGTCACCCATTATGTGACATATTGTTGGAAAGGTCTAATACCACTTATTCATGTTATGCACATCCGGCTTCCCTCACCCCACTTTGCCCCCCCCAAGGGGGCACTTTTCTAAATTTTGAAGTCACCCATCATGTGATATATTGTTGGAAAGGCCTAATACCACTTATTCATGTTATGCACATCCGGCTTCCCTCACCCCACTTTGCCCCCCCCCAAGGGGGGCACTTTTCTAAAGTTTGCAGTCACCCATCATGTGACATATTGTTGGAAAGGCCTAATACCACTTATTCATGTTATGCACATCCGGTTCTCCCCCCCCACACTTTGCTCCCCCCTGAGGGGGCACTTTTCTAAATTTTGCTGACACCCCTCGTGTGACCCATTGCTGGAAAGGCCAATGGCTTCTTATTCAAGTTATGCACATTTGGCTTTCCTCCCCACACTTCCCCCCCAAGGGGGGCACTTTTCTAAATTTTGCAGTCACCCATCATGTGACATATTGTTGGAAAGGCCTAATACCACTTATTCATGTTATGCACATCCAACTTCCCTCACCCCACTTTGCCCCCCCTCCCCCCCTAAGGGGGCACTTTTCTAAATTTTGCAGTCACCCATCATGTAACATATTGTTGGAAAAGCCTAATACCACTTATTCATGTTATGCACATCCGGTTCCCCTCCCCCCACATTGCCCCCCCCCCCCAACGGGGCACTTTTTCTAAATTTTGGAGTCACCCATCATGTGGCATTTTGTTGGAAAGGCCTAATACGACTTATTTATGTTATGCACATCCGGCATTTCTCCCCATATTTTCTAATAAATTTTTAAAAGGCTACAGTCAAACTGCAAAAAAAATGTAGTTGGGAGACTGCGGTGATTTGGCACAAATCCCTGCAGTTCTTTTGAAGTCGACATAACTATAAATTTACTGCGGTGAGTGTGTAGTTATCAACTACACATTTACTGCGGTTAATTTATAGTTATGTCGACTTCAAAAACACTATAGGGATTTGTGCCAAATCACCGCAGTCTTCCAACTACATTTTTTTAAAGTTTCACTGCAGTTCATTTTTAGCTGGGGGGGGGGGAGGGCTGTCTCTGAACATGCACTGCGGCGCTACGTGCACTAAGTTATGAAGTCAGGACAATAGGGGATTTTACCTGGAAAATTTAATACTAGTTCTGAATTTCGACTCACTTTATGTTTTTTGGGTCGCTGAATTTGAATTTGTAACTTTCCACCAAAATTTCACCCGGCAATCCAACAAAAAATTGATTTTTTGAAAAAATTTGGTTTTTGAGAAAAGCGCGTGGGGAATGTTCCGAGGCAGCCCCCTCTCTCCCCGTTTATCCTACGTCATAATGTCATATATCCTATTTGTTGCAAATTTTGTCTAGTTTCTGAATTTCGTAAAGCTTTTTCCCTAAAACAATAAGAAATTTAAGTTAATAATAACTATTTTGGGGGGTGGGGTTTCGGGGGGAAATTTTGGGGGTAAGTTAAAAATTCGGATTCAGCGACCCAAAAAATTTAAAGCAAACCTTATAAGGAAAGTTCGGAGGGGAGATGGGAGGGCGAATGGAAACATGTGAGTGGTTAAGTGGAATTGCGCAACTTGGTCCATGCAGCACCGCGCGCATGTTCCGAGGCAGGTTCCTCCTTCCCCTTCATCCTAAGTCATAATGTCATAGATTTAATTTGTTGCAAATTTTGTCTACTTTCTGAATTTCTAGATACTTTTCCCCTAAAACAATAAAAAAATTAATTTTTTTAATGAAAACCTTTTGGGGGGGGGGGGAAACAAAATTTGGGGGGTTGCCGGGGCAAATTTTGATGGGAAGTTACAAATTCGGATTCAGCGACCCAAAAACATATAGTAAGCCGATTTTCAGAACTACCATTAAGTTTGGTAGGTAAAATTCACTATTCCCTGGATTATAATCAATTTTCTTCATTTATCTAAATTTATGTAAAAGCCAAAAATTCATAACACCCAATTCCATCCTAACATATTGCTGTTATCTCAATAAGATATCGAAAAAATTACAGAAAATTTGAAACTTAAGAAAACTTTTTTTTTAGATGGCTCGCGTGGAATTATACTTTATCACTATTTATTTTTGCAAAAAAATTTTAGTCACAAATTTAAGTTTCTAATATAATGCATTTTCTGTCATATTTGACCATTATGTTACCAAGTTGTTAAAAATAAATGAGTCGTATTTTAAGTGTTTCAGTAGCCCATTAAGACATTTAAGATATTTCTTCAACATTGTTTTCAGAATCCGTCAACAATCTCATTCTCTTTCATCCCCTATTTGCATTAAATTAAATTCCTATTTATTAGTGTTTTACAATTAATTTTCATAATCGCCATCGAATTCATGGTCACTTTTGAAAGAATAATTCAACTCATCTCTGCTCTGAGATTGTGAGTTTTTATCAATTTCAGAGCATTCCGCACTGTATTTCCGTTACAACTGAAATCGAGATTATCTAATCTGATTATAATTGATATCATGCTTTAAAATGGAGTTGATATATATATGTAAAATGGTTTAAAATTAATCACTGTTATGAAATTTTAAGGTGTCAAAAGACATATTTTTCATACTTTTTTGGAAAATTAAATCTAACATATATATATAAATTTTGAAGTGAGTTTACTAAAAGAAATATGAATTTTTACCTATGAATTATTCGATAGAAATCCAGATTCCGATTTCCAGAAGCATCTATAAATATCCGAAACCAAATTTACAGCTTATTCCGATTAAATGTTTTTCATAATGAAGGGAACGAATATTTTTTCTCAACTGGATTAACTCATATCCAACGCTGGAGATACAAGGCTGGCACTTCACCTGCGCTACTCCAGCCTTGGATAAAAGTTTTTCAGTTATGCTTAAAATGCTATTCGCATTTCAATCTAATTTGAAAGGATAGAAAATGAAATTAACATAAGATGCTCTATTTTTTTAAACCTATGTTATTCGGAAACAACTTGGCCGAATAATTACTCATTTGGTTTCCAAATGTACGATTTTCGAAACTATCAAAATGTGACGTAAATATGATGGTGTTATTATCGACAGTTTTAAAGTTTGTTATAATTTTTATATGGGCACGACGCCTAAGAAAATTATATCTATAGTAGTAATAGTAGACTATATTACTCACCCGATTTTTCTCGAATTCGTGACAATAACCTTATATCTATCTAAAATCAGTGTGAATGATTTCATATATTCGAATGAAAATGCTGGGGACGCCACAATCTTCTGTAGCCTATACCATCGACTTTGCATGATATTTGATTTTCGAATGAAACTATCTCCAAACAAAGTTAGAGTTGAGGACTCCACTGCATATGGCAGCGTACAGCGGACGTGCTACGAATTTTCCAGTCTATTTAAATTTTATATTTTTAAAGGAAATACGGAGTACAACTGTCCCGAAATAATAACCTTTAAATATACCCAAATTCAGTGATAAATCAGTCATATATTAATATAAATGTTTCCAAACGAACCAAATAATTGGGGATTTGCTGCTTTAAGTAGCTAAAAAGTGTTTATCTGACTTTTTTTAACACATCAGCTAAAGCCATTTAATGCAAGAAACAGTTTCTCTTTATCAAACAAACAGAGTTTGTAGAATGTGATTGTTACTTTTCTATTTTTTTTTCTAGGACTGGGCATAAGTATTATTATTCCATATATTTATATTTATTTATGCGTACACTTTGCACGAATCTCTAAAAAGAAATCTTTCTATGAAACAAACAGTGATAACAAAATTCGATAGTTTTTCGCTATTGAAATCTTTTTGCTATGTGCAAAAACAAAATGTAACCAGAAATTCTGTAATTTTCATCATGGAATTCAAACCGCTATAGAAAATAAAATATATATATCATTATTTTTAAAGACGTATAATGTTTCATTTAAATTCTTAATTCTCCCTTCCGTGATTTTCACGAGCTGTGTCTTTCATTTGATTTCCACCAGTTTTACAAAATAGTGTAATTGACTTTATTATGGTATCATTTTACCTCTCATTAAATAAAGTGAATTATTCTTTTTCAGAAAAGTGGTGCCAATGAGCAATTTGAATTTTAAAACAGTAATTTAATGCGACCGCTAAGGGGTTAATTAATTGATTGGCAAAAACAAATAGATTTTCTTATCTTACGTAAAGTGCGCAATGCTGTATAGGGAAAAAAAATAGAATAATGGATTTAAGTCCGGGTAGAGTTTTATATTTTGTTTAGACTATTTTTTTTTTCAAAATATTGCGTAGAAGCTAGATTATTAGATTAAAATATTTTTACAAGAAAACTTTTTTGATTACTACTCTGAAAATATTTGAAACTAGCTAACTTGCCCGGCGTTGCCCGGGTACGCCAAAAAACAGCACGAATTGCGAAAAAGCTCTGAAAATCACAATAAGATATCGCAAAAAAAAATTTAATTGCTACACAAATTTCGAAAAAAAAAAAAAAAAAAAAAAAACATTATATATTGTGTTCGAAGATTGACAATTTCCTTCCAGTTTCCTTTTAGTTTCGAAGATTCCTTTCAGTAATGTGGAAAAACGTTAGAAAATCGCTAAAATATACTAAAAATCACATGCAAAATTCCCGAAAAATTAAAATATGGCTATACGAAATGCGAATAAATTTTATAGAAATGAGGGCAGAAATTACTTTAGAATTATAGGTCAAGAATGGAATGTAAAAATATTGCAGCAGATCGCGAAGAAACGTAAAAATCGAATTAAAAATCACGAAAGTAAACATTTACTATAATTGGATAAAAGTTTCAAATCCAATTCCTTTGACCAGCTGGCTCTCTTAAAATTTATGTTTGGGAAAGCATGCTAAGCATTGTATCATGTTACTTTTATTCATAATTTAATTTACTTGGATTCCCTTAAATATAATTAATATAATCACTTAAGTTAATATTAGTTTTTGTTGCATTAAAATATCTCAATTTGTTGATTTTCTGTAAGCAAGTAAACCCTATTGGTTTACAATGGAAGTCTGTGAGAATTTGGTGAAATATTAGAGATTTCGCCAAGTTGGCTGCACTTTTGGAGACTAATTTTGGTGACGAAATTTGGCGATATATCGCCAAATTGGCGATAAACTTGACGGCATTTGGCGACAGAACTGTGTACCACTTACTCTAACCTTCTTATAGATATGGAGATGCATTAAATGCTGTTCAATAATCGCATAAAAAATTCGCTGAAAATTCAAAAATCGCTGTACGAATTCCAAATAAACTTTTCTGAAAAGAGAACAATATTTACTATATTGGGTTAAAGGAAAGAAACCGTATTCTTTTCACTAATGTGGAAAAATCGCCTCGAAACTAAAAAAAGCGCTAAAAATCGCATAAAAAATTAAATTAAAAAAATCTAATAAAAAAATCGAAAATCGGGGTGTCGAGTGCAAAACTTCATATATAGACTTACATTTCATCCAAATTTGGTAGCTCTACGTGCAGCAGTCTCTTCAGAACACCGTCGACACACTCACACACACACACACAAACTTCTTTCCTTATTATTATAGATAAAAAAAGAAATCTGTAGCTGAAGAAATTTTATTACTTCATAAACTAAAACATGCCGGTTAAATATCTATGTACATATTCAAGTGACTTATTAATGTACATGAAAGTAATTATGTTTGTTTATATATACTATCAATCGGTCTAAAAAATTTTAAGGCAATACAATTTACATGTGTCGTTTAATACCCTAATTTTAAAGTTCTTTCTGTATCAAATGCATTATTTTAAATAAAGGAATGTTTTAATAAAATATGTTTATAGATTTCGTTTTAAACTTTAGACTAAAATACGTTACATGAACCTATCATGTGACTTAAAATGTACAAAATACAATTGTTATTTTATATTAAAGTTGTGTATAATGTTGTGAAATATTTTGGATATTCAAGATGCAAAAACACAGAAATATTTAAACCGACTATCATCATGTCGTAGGAACGAAACGGATTTCATATATATTGAACTAATTTATGTTTTAATACTTTAGTTGAGATAATGGCATTTTATGAAGATATTAAGGATGCAATTTAAATGTTTTTATAATTTTTGAAATCACATTATTTCTTCGTGGAATTCATGCAAATATATCTACCGAATTAATAGCAAGAAAATTCATGAGGTTATAAAGTGTTTATGAAACTGTTTAGTCACAAAGCTTTTAAAAATTATATTTTTCAACATATGAACACATTTTTCACCTATCAATGTTTCAGCTACAATTTGCTAATATATATCGGCCACAAAAAACGACATTCCGACAAGGTTTTAGTTTGGGTGCAACTTTAATCAAGCCTAATTCGTCATTATTTATTCTATCATTGGCCGATATGTTTTCTCGATAATATTCTGCGGTAATATTTGTATTCTCTGCGATAATATTGAATTTTTGCACTTTTTCGAAGGGATTTATGAGACACTTTGCTACCATTTTTTTTACAGATATTATTCTGTCTTAAAATAGGATTTATTTGCAGCTAGGCTACTTGTAAATAAATGCGCCATTAACCAGTAAAACACAATATGTCCAAACATAAATATTACATTATCTGTACTTTCAAATGAATATTGGTTCTGCAGACGAACAGATGAGCCTGCAATATGTTTAGTTTTTCCTCACTACTTAATTTCTTATGGGAAATTATAATTTTCTCACAGTCGTATTTGTGGGTGTGCGAAACGTGCAACAGCACAGGGCCACGTTCTGGGAAAAAGATAATGCAAAATAGTTAAATATTATATTATTCATTTTGTTATGATTTGTTTATTTCATAATAAAGATTATTTGTGTAAACATGCTTATTTATAAAATGTAAAGCATTTTATCAGTGAAATGATTGGTGCAATTTGGGGAAGCTCAAGAATAAAATAGTTTCTGTATAGCTTATATCCAATGTCTAAGCAGTGTTTTATTGAAGCCAATGCAACATCTGTACAAATAATCTGAACAGGTGCATGAACTGAAAGTTAATTGTTAAGAGGTCGCGGCTGATTATGATTCTGACAAACTGCTTACTATTTTTTTAATGATAATTTGTAATGTAGCAACACATATTAGCTTTCCTTCTTGTTAAATAAAGTTCTTCATTTAATTATATGAATATTGATGTTCCTATTAACACGCATGCGTATGTTCCTGTTACGTAAACATGGCTGTCAGGAAAATGCCCCGGAAACAAACTAAAAATTTACTGCTGTAAAAATTTGAAAAGATTAATATGTTTAAACGTTCTTTAGAAAAGAAAGTTTTGTAAAATATGCATTATGAATTTTTTTTTTTAATTGTTTTATTAAATTAAAATAATTAACATTTTTAATATTTGCTAAATAAAACGAAAAAATTAAATATGTTTCCTTTAAAGAAAGTATAGAGTTTATAAGCCGAAAATTCTGCCATAATATAACAACTTTTAGCGTAATGTAATTGATTAGCCTTTGATAATAAATTAAATTTTTATTATCACAAATTTAATTTTTAACTGCAGCAGTTGTCCACTATGCTTTGTTTATTCTATTCCTAGCACTTTAAAAAATATATATTTTATATTTTGCGAGTTTGTACAATACTAATATAATTTCAAGAAAAATCTGTCACAAAGGAATTTTTGTGTAAATAGTAGTACGAAATAAATATAAAAATATTAGATAGTAGCAGCCTTACTGTCGGTCTGTTGGACAGATATGCCTCGTCATAGTGAAATAAATACATAAGTATTTTAACCATTATCAATGATTAATATGTTTAAATTATCAGAAATTTTTTTTCACAGTAAAATACTTTTAAATTTCTCTTGATTTTTAATAATTTTGATCGACTTTTTTTTTTTTTTTATCACTGATGCCTACACACTAAAGTATCGTAAATATAGTAGTATTCTGAATTGGCTGAAAGTTTCAAAACTATGTTCAACGTAGGCCAGAGAAAGTTATCCTGCTACGTGGTAAAAATTAAATGCTCTAACCCGGCCTGAGTTGACCAAAAAACATTAATATGAGGCTTCAAAAGTCTCAATTTCTACAAAACTTTCCGACATCTGTTAGCAAGTATTATCCGATAATTTAAAATCTTTAAATGAATATTTAAGCAAAAGTTTTTAAATTCAGAATTTTTCTTCAGATTATTGATCCGCAGTCATGGTATGCGGAATTATAAAATTAATGATCACATGAGACAATTAAATTCAGATGAAGAGTCGTTAAAATTAAACTGTTTAGAAGGGTGAAAAGGCTTACAATTGGACCCACCCATATTACCAATTACGCACCTATACCTATGTCCTGTATAATTGTCGTCGGTATTCTGCGAAACTTATTCCGACCATAATTCGAAATTTTTCGAACATGAATTTATTAATATTTTTATTAATACAAAATTTCTCTTAAAAAAATAGGGGATTGAAATATCTTTCCACCAATGCATTGCGCGCAGAGAAATAAACCAGACTGAAGATAACATATAAAAGTTTGTCATATGAATTAACATTAGCATCCTCAAAAATTGAACTTATCTAAGTTTACGAAGATTTAAGAAAATATATAATCGGTGCCTTTTTACGGACTACTTTGATCAAAGGAACTAACAATTGGTATGAAAAGTGGATGTTTTCGTTGGAAACATCATCTACGATGCAATATTTAATATGTAGATTACACCTATTTCAAAATTTGTACTCAAATTAATAAATTACACATGTTTAATAGCCAAACAGTATTATCATACTTTTCTGCAGCACTTTGTCAATTAAAAAGTACAGGAAAGTTCTCTCTGTCTTGTTTTTTTTTTCGACGACTTTACAATATCATTTATTATCAAAAACAGAAAAAATAGTAATATCACTGCGACATGGCACGTCAAGAATGAATTCCCGGACCGAATTAAATCGCTAGGTAAAAAGAATAGCCGAGCTATGTCTAAGTATTATGAAAACGAATTTGGCCCAAATCTGCACAAACCTTTATTAAAACATACTACACCACACTCTTGGTAGCTCCATTACACACACAGTTTCGAGTCTCCGAATGTATTTGTATCAAACAACCGAATTAAAAAAAATAATAATGTCAATCCGTGTTCCAAACTAGGGGTTTTATTTTATGTCGGTGTCACTATCCGGGTGTGTGCAGAAAAAAAAAATCATTCTATAAATGCTATTTTTCGAATACTGAAGGGCCTACAAACTTGCAATTTAGCATGGTAGTTACTTATAAGAGAAAATGCTCTCTAAGAATAGTTTCTAAAAAATTCGAAATTTAAAAGGAGTGAAAATGCGTGAAATGAGTTCTCAAAACTTTTTAAATTACGATTTATATAGGAATGTTAAAAGTAGAAGCTTTAATTTTAGCACGGGAGTAACCTATAACATGTAAATGCTCTCTAAGAACTGTTTCCAAAAAAACTTAAAATTTAAAAATGGTGAACTGAGCTAAAAGCGTTCTAAAAATGTTCTCATGTACGGCTTTAATGAAATCCCAGGAAATGCCATTTTTTTTAAAGTAGTGATGAAAAATGTATGGTGCCAGGCCCTGTTCTAACATATTATTTTATGTCGGTGTCACTAACCAGGTGTGTGCAGAAACAAAAAACATTCTATAAATGCGAATTTTCGAATACTTAAGGGCCTAGAAACTTACAATATAACATGGTAGTTACTTATAAGAGAAAATGCTCTCTAAGAATATTTTCTAAAAAAAATCCGAAATTTAAAAGTATTGAAAATGCGTGAAATGAGTCCTCGAAACATTTTAAATTACGATTTATATAGAAATGTTAAAAGTAGAAACTTTAATTTTAGCATGGGAGTAACTTATAATATGCAAATGCTCTGTAAGAACTATTTCTAAAAAAAAAATAAAAATTTAAAAATGGTGAACCGAGCTAAAAAGTTCTAAAAATGTTCTCATGTACGACTTTTATGAAATCCCAGGAAATGCCATTTTTTTTAAAGTAGTGATGAAAAATGTATGGTGCCAGTCCCTGTTCTAACATACTATTTTATATCGGTGTCACTATCCAGGTGTGTGCAGAAACAAAAAACAATCTATAAATGCGATTTTTCGAATACTGATGTGCTCTAAAATGGGCTACATTTTTTTTTTTTTTTTTTTTTTTTATGTGCCCCTACAAAAGGAGGGTTGGTGATGTAGGAGCGAAACACGTCCTAAAATTGAGATTTTTGCGATATGGAAAGCGCTAGAAGCTTTTCATGGTAATTACTTATACGATGTAAATTATCCCTGAGATATGTTAAAAAACTTTCGAAATTTAAAAGAGTGCAATAAGCAAAAAGCATTCTAAAAATGTTCTAAATTGCGATTTATATAGAATATTTAAAGATAGAAATTTGAAATTTGGCATGATAGATATTTAATGTGTCTCAGGACACTTAAAACTTCAAAATTTTAGAAATTTAAATTAAACTCCTATCCTTTCTGAACATTTTGACATAACTGCTTCCTTGAAATTCTCAATAGAACAGGAGTTATGGCTTTTAGAATTATACCTGCCGAGTAGCTTAAACGGCGGCGTTTCCGATACTTTGAAGTCTTTTTTTCTCCAAATAATGCTTTTGGGTATAATGCGACGGATATCACAAAAATGTCAAAATTTTGAATTAACTAAATGCAATTTTGTATTAAAAATAAAAAAAATGCTTGAAATACAAATTTATTTAGATTCAGGGTAACTATAACAATCTGGTGTATAAGCAGGGACAGATATTTTCATTCTATTTGTAATATTTATTTTGTAATGCTGCGCGTAAGCTGTTATACTAATTTTCTACTTGTCAAATGTCTGACAGTTTGGAGTCCCCTATAGTTGCTAATTCTGCATCTCTCAATTTTTTTAAATATATGAAATGAAAGAACATAATTACATCCTTAATTCCAATAAAATTTCTGTTTTAAAATAATATACATGTTAAGATTTTAAATTTTAAAAATGGTCTTTTTTTTTTCATTTTTTCCAATTTTGGGAGTCCTGAGACTTCTTAAAAGACGTAAATGCTCTCTAAGAGCAGCTTTTAAAGGATTCGAAATTTAAAAGGATAAAATGTGCAAAACGCCTTCTAAAAATATTCTAAATTACGATTTATGTGGAATTTAAGGAAATACTTTACCAATTTCAAAAGTAATGTTGGCAAATTACTGGGAACACAACATGCTCCAAATTAGGCTATATTTTATGTTTTTGTCCCTTCCGCTAAGAGAGGCGGTATACATTTAGGCTACAATCTGGGAATATGGCATGATGGTTATTTTTAGCACCTAAATGCTTGCTATGAAAGATTTCTGTAAAATTCAAAATTTGAAATAACAACTATAATGAGTGTAATATCTCCAAAATACATTCTAAATTATCATTTCTTTAGAATTAATTTTAGTTCTTCTGATTGATTCAAGTCTCAGTTTCCCATTTTAATAATAATGAAGTTTAGTCAAACTGTGGCTTATTTAGTAATTTTTGAATTATCCGGTGCAGTATAATTTCTGCTGATAAAAATATACACATAAATGCCACTTGGATATTTCAACTATTTCGCAAGGAAAGCCGATGCTTTTGGCTAGTATTATATAGAGAAAACTTTCATCATGTAAGAAATGCATTAAACTTTCTATTTTTGTGCATTCAAAACTTATGGATTTGATATTTTACAAAGTTGATACCAAGAATGTATTTTAAATTTTATAACTTTCTAGATTTTTCTGAAAAAAAAAAAAAAAAAAAAAAAAAAAAACAGCGAAATGAGTTTTCGGGTTCAGTGAAACTGTCTTATTTTTATTTACGCAAAATAAAACACATTCACAATATACATATATTTTTACAAATAATGCAAAAAACAACATATTATCATACACTTTATCAGACTTCTGTTCTATAACTCTAAATATTATTTTTATTATTTATATATAAAACAAATATTTCATTGCATAAATAGAGCCTTCTGATAGAAAAAATGTTGATCGATATAAAAATTTATTGCATATCTGTATATTTAGGGTAAAATACAGTACATTCACAATTATTTTTATTATTATATGATAAAAAAAATTCTTGTTTATAAATACAACTATGTGATAAAAAATAAAAATAATGATGAATATAAAAATTTATTTAATATCTGTATATTTAGTAAGAAACTACGAGTTCTAATAAATTCACTTATGATTATGTATTAACTCAGGATGAAATAAATATATTCATCTGCAAGGAATCTCCTTTCCTTCTATCCAATTCTCATATTTTACCATTTTATGAGTGTCTGGATAGTTAATGAGATATCGGCTGAACAATGCAACATTAAACAACAATAAAATGCTTATCACGTTTAGGAAAGTAATGAAAATAGATGTTGTTCAACTTTGGGGCTGTTTGCAACCGCATTAATATTTTTGTGCTTATCAAACAAGAAACATTTACTTAAGCAATAGGCATACATATCAGAATTATTTGAATGAAAAAACAAACATAATAAATATTCGGTGCATATTTGCAAGATATATTTTTTTAGATATTTGATTATGTCGTGTATAATAAATCAGTTTTTTATGCAGTAAATACTTTAAACATTCGCTATTATATTAAAATTTCCCGCTTTAATGTTAAATAATAAGAATAAAACTCTTTTTATATTTGTTCTCATAAATAAGTATTAAAGAAAAAAGAATTTTAAAAAACTCCTTTATGAGCATTTAATGTCCATCTTGAAAATCGTATTTTTTTTTTTCAATAATATTATTTATAGTACATTAATTTGTCGTGGGCACCAAATTCAATTAGGAAAAATATAACTTTTTTTTTTACATTTTGCTGAATCAAGTGAATTTCTTAAAAGTATTATAATGTATTCCCTGTTTCTTTTTTAAGATAAGGAAACATGAAACAAAAAACGAAACTATCTTCAAACAATTGGTTAAGGATTTTTAAATTGATTTCTCAACGTATAATCAACGTATATTATTAAATTATTAAGTAATAATTACGTTTAAATATTACGATTTTCATATATTATTTATATTTCATTTTTTTTTTTACTTTTTTGCCTTTAAAATGATCCATTGTTGTAGTTTCACAGCCATTTGACATATTTTGGAGACCATCATTGGTGCATCATGAAATCCATTATTGTTACAACTCGTATGTAATTTTACAAATTACAGAGAAAATTTGGCGATTAAATGCATGTGGCAAACTACCGAAAAACTAATTCAAAATTAATACATTTATTTATAATGAAGTATATTTCTATCATACCAGGAAGTAGGTTGAAAATGTATTACGAAATTCTATTTTTAAAAACAAAAACTAGGATGATTTTAATGTGCAATAATTTATGTGTAAAAATGTGCAATAATTTGTAAATTATGGCAACTTAAAAATGTTTTCATTTGTAATGTTACATTATTGTTACAAACAAAGGTTTACAGTTAAGATATACATTGTACATTACATAAAAAATCATGATTAACATTTTATATAATGTCATAAAAAAGCAATAAGTCCGGCTACAGTTTTTAAACAAATTGAATGTAAACGTCTATTTCTTTTTTAAAAGATGGTGCAAAAGTGAAAATATACTTTAATTTGAATGTATCAGCGATAAAAACCAAATCAATACTGCAGGCATTTGACACAATACTTACGACAACAACGTGAGGTAAGACATTTCAGGATTTATTTCCAATACTAAGTTATCTATAACTATCTGATAAAAATGCTATAAGGTGGCGTACTGAAAGAAATTTCACCTTGTCACTATAATTGAAAAATCAACCAAAAATGCCAGATACATTTTTCTAAATATCTTACACCAGATAACATGGAGTGCTCCAAATGTTCAATCTACATTTGTAAACAAATTCGGAAACATTTTATTGGAAGCTAATAATAAATTATTTTGCACATTGTTGATAAAGACGCTGTAAAACATGACACAATTTTATTAAAAATTATAGAAACGTTTATCAAAATATTTTTCATTAAATTATATGAAGTGGTCTACAGCAAAAGGTTAAATAAAAAAGCGTGTGACTAAACCTGTTTTTCAATCTAACTTGCAGAGCTTTTGTATCATAGTGCCATCTAAATATCGTTACCCATGAAAATATTTATATTTGTAAATCCACTAAAATTACTCATTTTACAGATAGTTCATCTAGAATAGGCATGAAGGTTTTCTTGCTGTATAAATATGATTTTTAAAAGAAAAGATTTTTTTTTTTTTTTGAGATATTGGTAATACATTAAATCGATATTTAAAGTACCGTTTCCAATTTCTTTGAAATAGTTTTAAAACACT
Organism: Maratus speciosus; assembly: GCA_963932465.1. NCBI lineage: Eukaryota > Metazoa > Arthropoda > Arachnida > Araneae > Salticidae > Maratus > Maratus speciosus. Next base: position 200,188,309 of record OZ010790.1, on the reverse strand, counting down.
GAAAGTAAGCAAACATTATAAAGTTTCACTGCTTTCTCAATAGCATTTATATTATGAATAGACACATTACTTCGGTTTATAAATATTTTTTCATATTATTTTACGTTTTACGCCGTTGTAATAATTATATAAAAAATCTTTAAGTAGGGTAACTAGGGGTAAAATGCCGTGTCACGTGGTTTTCCTGCGCGCAACCGCTGCAGTTAAATATCTTAGACGCAATATAACCTTTAGTGGTGTATATACGTAACAGGGTCAATTTAAATATGCAGAAAACCCAGTAAAGGTGTATGCTGGTAAATAGGACGTTTGGAAGTAAAATATTTAAATGAGCATATGTGAAAAACGATCTCTTAACTAGGATAATAAAACAGATGCATAATAGTTGAATCGACGAATAATGTTTATTTTACTTTGATGACACAAGGTGATGATACAGCAAGAAATCAATATGAAGATTATCACAGCAGTTGTTCTTGAACACAAAAGGATACACCATAACAATAGCGGTTTGCATATGACTTGAAGAAACATTTTACAATACATTACTTTTAGATTAAAACTATTTAAAATAAACTCATAGTTAAAACAAAATAACAAGTATGTTAAATAATACTTCCAGAATGTTGGTCCAGCCAACACTCATTTTCTAGAGAGGTTACTTCCATTTAAAGGAAGATACAAATTTGAACTAACGATGTCCGGATTCTTTATTTATATGAAATGGCTCGGATTGAAAACAACGTTTCAGATCAATGACCACGAAACAATGGCCAATCACGGAACGGCATCGAATCGATGCAAAAGCTAGCTTCGATGATGGATTCGATAAAAGATACGATATTCCCAGTCGCCATCTGGCGGGGAAAATGTCGTTACGTAAAAACGTAATCACTTTAGAACGTAGTTTTGCCGATGTAGGTTGCAAAGAAAATGGAGTCCGTGAATGGAAAAAGAAATAGCTATTCACGTTACAGGATTAATACAGCATGTAAAACTGATAGATAAATTCCGGAAATGAAGTAAAAATGTAAGTTAAGTTTTGGAAACATATTTATTACTGATATTATGAGATATTATAATGATGTAATAAATGAAAAATAAAATATGAATTTGTAAATAAAAAAATGATGATTGTAGTATGAAATTATGATACATAGGAAACAGGAGGCGATGAGAAAAACTGTGTTTGGTAGGGGAAAGTCGGACAAAACCGGGACCCTAACGGGTTTTTTCTTATTATTATTCACTATGTGAACAAAACAGTTAAAATTTGCATTAAAACTATAAAGTGATTCCTTGTGAAGAAAAAAAGTATTCATTCAATCGCGAACAATAGCAATTAAGATCATAAAAGCACATTTTTTAGAAGTGTGCAATGTCCCGGTTTTGTCCGACCTGGTCGGACAAAAGCGGGAACTGGAAATAATAATTAAAAACACATTGTAACTTTGCAATAATACTATTTATTAAAGAAAAACTTTCAGGATATGACATCTTTATACTTATAGAATTTGAATCTATATCAAATCTACATCAAATAACAATGATCTAAGTTATGCCTTAAGATTTAAACATGTTTGGCACAAAAATCACAAGTGAAACTTTGATCTTGTTCTTCTGCGTTGCTGCACGCTTCATGTGCCCACCCTTTTCAGTGAAGGCACTGTATCCATCTCTCCTTGGGTTTAGATTGTTCATATAAACCTTTGCAAAAGATGCATCCTTCATCACTTTCATCCTTCTCCTCGTTTGATGTCAAGGGTCTTTTCTTCTTTGGCTTCTTCTTTTTCACCTCGATTTTTTTTTCTCTCATCTTGAAAAGTTTTCGCTTTATGGCCAAGTCTTTCTTCTCTTGTTTTTTCATCCTTTCTTTTTCTTCTAGTTCGATTTCTAATTTGTAGCTGGTTGAAGGAAGGATAGCTGTTTTCCCTCTACGCTTGTCTGATTTCCTGATGGCCCTAGAGCCGGTTTGTATTGGAATAGGTTTTATATCCTGTGGTGAGACTGAAATAGGACGCTTGATACCTCTGCCCGGACCTTGAGAAGACGTAGACGGTTGCACAGGAACCTGCAAGCCGACATCGTCATCTTGCACAGGAACGGGAGCCTTCGAAGTCGGCGTTGACGGCTTCTCTATAGACCCATTCCCTTTCTCAGGGTGAGGTTTATAGGTTGCTACAGACAGGTCTACATCAGGATCTTGTTGTTGTTCAGGCAATACTTGACATTCAGCCAAAGGATTGTTTTCCACTTCCATGGGCCTCTCGGTTGTCTCAGCGGGAGTAAAGAGGTGATCTGGGAATACGTCACCGTCAAACGGGTAGATCCCCGTCTTTTCAAACCCTTTTATAGCAGTTTGTGCAACTGCTGCCCTTAAATATGCAGATGTAAACAACTTTTTTATTTGGTAGATTGTAACAACACGACCAGGATGATTTATAAGCCACTTTCTTACTTCCTGTTCATAATAAGCACTAAGAGGAGCCATAAATGACACATCAAGTGGCTGTAGTCGGTGAGTCGTATGAGGAGGAAAACATAAGATGATCACGTTGTTTTCTCTAGCAGAATTGATCAACCGAATATTTTTTGCATGAGAAGCGTGTCCATCTAGGAGTAGCAGAACTGGCTTATCCTTTGAAAGATGAGAGAACTCTACAAATCTTTTAAACCAAACCAGAAACGTCTCATTACTAATCCACCCACTCTTATTGTATGCAGCGAACGATTCCGGAGGTGCATCGTCCATTAGAAGGGGGTTTGCCTTAACTCTCGGGAACACGAACATGGGGGGCATGAAATTGCCTGCAGCGTTCATACACGTTTCCACTGTTACCAGGGCACCCCGCTCTGCAGAGGTCAAGCAGCCTACCTGCTTTTTTCCTCTTAGAGCCAATATTTTGGACGGTTTGTTGGGAACTGTCAAAATGCCAGTTTCATCAACATTGTATATATCACATGGTGAAAATTTGTATTTGTCGTAAGTGGACTGGAGAATAGTGAAAAACTTACCCACGGCAGTGCGGTTAAAGCCCTTTGCCCGTGCTAAGGACGTTTGTTCAGGGTTTCGCAACCTAAGTTGTGGATGTCTGGCCAAAAAACTGTAAAGCCACTCTTTTCCTGCCATTTTTTTTGGTTTTATTGAAATTATGAGAAATATCATTATTTTCAGCAAAGCGAGTTCTCGAAGGTCAGACAGTGTTATGCCAAAGAGCCTTTCTTCTAGTGACAAAATATAGGCAACTAGTTCTTTCTCTTGGTCAGCAGTGAAAATTGGCTTAAATCTACCCAAACCTTTCTGTGCAGCAAGCTGTGGAGACAAATCATTCTGGCGGGCTTTCTTAACTCTGTCTTCTAAGGTAGTTTGAGGAACATTGTACCAACCCGATGCCTTTTTGGACCCCATCGTAACATTCAACATTTCTTGGATGGCTGCAGCCATACTCTCTTCTGACCAGCTTTGCCGGTTTGTAATTCTCTTATACTTTTCTTTTCTAGGCATTGTATCACCTAAAAAAAAGACTGTAGACAAATCTTTTTAGGTCTAAGGGAACAGAACCCCTTATACAGATATACAGAAACATAAAAAATTATTAACAATTTGTTAATAATGAGGTTCATATTGAGCCTCAGCAACTTTGAACATGGCGAGCTGCGTAAACGAACCCCTTGTCTAATACGAAAAAGTATACAATAAACTAGTCGGATGTGCCAATCCTAAAACTTTCGTCTATCTTATACATGTTAATGTATCAAAATTCGCTAGCACAATGCAAAAAATAAATGGTAATCTATCCCCATCGTGAGGATTCTAAAGATATGAAATTCAGTGCATTAATTCTTGAGATATGACTATCGCTAAAATCGATTAAATCTTGCAAAATGCAGCATAGTAGCACAATCTGTTGGTGGTTTACACCAAAATCAAATCAGCAACAACTTATGTCAATGTCTAACTGAATCTGAAGTTTTATGAAAATCCGTGCATTAGTTTTTGAGATAGAGTTATTGAGAAAATCGTGAAAAATGCAGCATAGCAGCACCACCTGTTGAGCGATATACACCAAAAAAATTCAGCACTAGCTTATATCAAGATCTAACTGAATCTAAAGTGTTGTGAAATTCCGTTTTAGTTCTTGAGATAGAGCGCCCACAAAATTTTTGTCATATACAGACAGACAGTCAGATATTTTCTAAAAACTATCAAATCGTGTTCAGAACCTTCTAAAACGTATAAATCCATCGAAAACCGGATGTCGAAATTTTTCACGAATCCAATACTTCCTTCTTCTAAAGATATAGAAAAGTAAAAATTATTTGTAGTATATCAGGTACAAATTATTTGATACATAGAAAATTAAACACTTAAAAACTACCATGAAATTAAACAAAAGGATAATTAATTTAATTAAGCCCCAACTCGATGATTTACTATTTTTTTTTTCAACTTAATTTGTAATATAAATGACTAGAAAACAGTTTTCTATATAACAACTTAATTTAAATAATACTTTTTGTATAGTTTTAAATATTTATAGATCGTAAAACAATAACTAAACAAGTGAATTCCATTTCAATCACGCAAATAAATGAGTTGTCCAAAACCGGGAACTTCCCGGTTATGTCCGACTACCCGCATCCCGGCTTTGTCCGACCACGCCATTTTCATGAAATGTTACTCTAGCGTTGTTCAAACAACTCATAGACATCAATACAAAACGTTAAAATAACAAATAAATAATGGACTATCATATGTTTTACTTACCTAAACTAAATCCTTAGGCATTTAAGATTGGTAATGTAATATTACAGACGGCGAATTTTTAACTTTTTCACGTGAAACTTTTAAAAATTCACCACTGCAAAATGAGTTGTTTTACACGACTACTGTTTACTGGGTGTTGTCAAGCCACTCGCTTAGAAGTAATTCTAGAAGTTTCCAATAGATACCGCCACAAATCAAGTCATAAAACCTGGATCCCTGTTTTATCCACCTACCCGGTTTTGTCCAACTCTCCCCTATATCTATCAAAATGCTGTTGAGTTGCATGAAAGAGGGTTCCCTATTGATACTTTCTTACCAAGTAGCGCTCATTTTTTATTTTAAGTTGTGCTTTTACATTGCTATTTCGTCTTAACACCTCTGGTACTGTGTCTAAAATATCTTATGTGACTTATTTATTTACCTATATCGGACATAGTTTAAACAGCAGAGAAATAAATCTGATGTTTTTAGAGTGTATTTGTACCCGACACTTCCGCAAAACATAAGTGATGGCCAGCTACCACTTTTTCACGTCAGTGGGGGTACCGACGTCTTGTCTAATACTTTGGGATGAGTCGTTTTATACTGTCACTCGCGTGTTTGTTTCATTATTATTTTAAATTAGTCTTGGGTATTAACTAAGATCTAAGGTGTCAATGATTTCAATTAGATTATATAAATCAGTGATTAAATTGTGATTTTAAACATGTTTTCTTCGTAAATTTTTAAATGTTTTTTTTTCTTATGTTTATTATGCGATATTAAATTCAAATTATGACGATATAAATTTCTATTCGTGTTTTGCTTTGTTAACAAAACTTTCTTTAATAATTATTAATTTTAAGCACTTTTCACAATTAGATATTAAAGGCAGTTTTTAATAATTTTAATACATTTAAATTTCGGTAGTATATAATATAGTTTCAGATAACTATGAGTTGCTGCTTTCTACGAGCTACGCTCGTCAAACACCTTCCACACACTACAGACTCAAAAATACGCTAATTTGGTCTGCCTTAAAAAGCTCAAGGAAGCTGATATCGTAAATAAACGGGCAGTGGCGATCTTGAGGATTCCATTCATTTTCCTTTGACTGAGGAATTTTATTGTCGAGGCACCTAACTCACACTTTCCTGATTGATTAACCCTTTGAGCTCGGCGTCTCTTACGCAAATTTTATTCGATCGACACCACTTTATTAAAACAAGTTTTGTTCAAGTACACAATTTCAAAAATGCTCTGATTAAATAAGGTACATTTTATTTTCCTTTATTACTGGTGCCAAAAACAAATTTTGCAAAGAAAGATTATGTTTCCGCAGCGTAGCCCTCGAGTGCAAAGTGTTAAATAAGATCAACCAACATTTCAAAATCAGCATCTATAAAATGTCTATGTAAACTGTTTTATACGGGCTTTATCTGAAAATAGATTTAAATAAGTCATATTATATGTATCGTTTTAAATATGACTTAATTTTCACCAAATGTTTGTTTTTATTTTTAACATTCATGCGAAAATAAAAATAAAAGCCTATAAATGACTAATTAAAGGAGTGAGGCAATAGCATCTGCGAACTTGCCAGCTGTTTCAAGTATTTTTAAAAACGAAATTAAAAATTTATGTCAGAGGCTAGAAAGAGCTTAAGACCTTAAGAGGCTTAAGAGCATCGTCCACAGATAATTATATGCATGATGATGAAATTACCTACCAAGATTTGGAAGAGATTTTTATTAAGTGAATGAGAATGAGTGTTCAGAGTGTCTAAGAGAACAATAAAAGTCTCTGAAAATTGTGATTGGATCAAGTGTATTTAGTGCAAGTGTTTGTTGCATGAAAGTTGTGCAAAGTTCCTAAATAAATGTACATTTTGTGGCACAGCTGAGATATTGTTAAAAATAAGATAAGAACATATGATAAACACCAACAAAAAAGATCGACTCTAAAGAACTTTGTGAAAGTGGCTTTGCCATATTTCAATTCTTTATAAAGTTTTAAAATTTGACATAGTTATGAGCCATGATTATTTTAGACGTAAAGTAGAACATAAAGGTTTTTTTTCAAATATTAGATTGGTTTTTTTTTAATCAAATTTCCAATATTTGTTACATTTAAATTATTGTAATGGTGTAATACTAAGTATGTAACAACTTTAGTATTGCTAATATATTAAAGTTATTTTAATTCTCCACAATATGTGTTATATAGCTTCACAAATATTAATGTTTATATTGATGCACCAGAGGACATGTTACGCCTATGTATTTGGCCAACTTACGTCAAGATTGTGGTCAGATGCTGAAATGCAAATGTTTACAAAAGAAAAAAAAATTAAATATACTTTCTATGACAATTGTAAAATGAAATATATTTATAAATCATAGTTAAAAGTATCAATTTTAACAAGAAATTATTAAATAAAAAGTAAATACAACAGGCGAATTTATAACAATATTAAATAAAAGACTACGTCATCTTCAACCAATCTACCATACATTGAATATGTTATCCAATTATATTGATTTAGTTTGACTAGGAATATTTCTTCTTCTGACTGATTAATTTTATCGAGACTTTACCAATTAAATCTTAATTTGGAACAACAAAATTACATAGTTATTCCTTTTTCGCTTCAGTATTACATTTTACACATTCCTTTTAATTCGTAATTAGTGAAACTTAATTCAGAATCGGAGGAACACTATAATAAATATAAATTTTACTGGCAAACAAAGAGGAGGAAGGTCGTAATTACTGGAACAGGATAATAGCAGAATCAAAGAATACTTTGTGAAGAAGATTGACAAAGCAATCAATTCAAATTTAAACAAAGAGCTACGCTGTAACACATTGTAAATTCCTTAGAATGACAGAAAATCTGGAACATTGACAGATATGCCATTTATAGACAAAAAAAAAAATACAAATATTTTCAAGAAAGATTTAGTTTTTAGTAATTAATGCATTATCTCAAAACACAAAAAAATCATTTGAACTTTAGATATATTTCTTTTAGTCATACAGAACTTTTTTTTTTTATTTTACGCAATTTACAATTTTAAGGTTAAGGTTTAAATTAATCGATTTAGAAAAATATCAATGCAGGTTAGTTCAGAATACTGCACATTACTTTTGTATTACTTTGCATAACCCATATTTATTTTGAACTGTATCATCCTGTAGACCAAAAAAAATTTTACACAACTGAAACAAAAACAAATAAAAAAAAATTAGAATATTGTTTTTATTAAGTTTTCATGTTAAGCTGAAATTGTCAGATATGTATATAAATCATCGGATATATATATATATATATATATATATATATATATATATATATATATATATATAAATCACCGGATATATATCAAAATTTATTGATTACTTCAATCTAATATTGACAGTTCGAAAAATACTCATAGTTTTAAGAAGTAGGATTCAGTCCTTCCAGCCTTTAACGTTGCACAGAGATATATTGTCTATTCGGAGACAAAAATAAATTAATTTTTCAGTAATTCCGGGATACTGTCCGGTTGAAAAAGGAGATTATAAAATGTTTCGTTCGAATGTGAATCAAGAACGTAATTTTGTATTAATCACAATTAATAGACCAGCTCAATTTAGTTGTGAATGTAATGGCATCAGAAAAAGTGGTAGAAGTTTCCATTATACGCGGCAGCAGTATGTACATGACGCTTCACATGTTGGACTACGATTACCAGTTCATGCGATATCATCCATTGCGTGAGCATCCTGATTTTCCAGTACTTTTGTGATGTTATGACATTTTATAACAAACAAGGTACATATCGTTACATTTTTATTGCAGTATTTTTATTTTTAAGTTGCTCCATACAGTTGACTAATAAATCATAAAAAAGAAAAAATTCTTATCGTGCGCGCATGCGCAGTTAAAAAATATTTCATGAAATATTTTCATCATTCCTCATTTTTTTCATCAAATATTTAATACATTTCTATTCCAATTCCACTATATTATTTCTACTAAATTTGGTCAAAATTTCTGAAACTGGCATTAAATTTCATATATAGCCCTACATGATATAAAGAAAAAATATACCAATTTTTTTTTTGAAAATTTAAAAAAAATCGATATGTCTCGATGAATATACGTTCTATTCCTCCACAAATGAATACATATGTTGTACAATATCCACATATTCTTAAGCTACAGCGATAGATCATTTCGTGCATTTTATTTTGCAGGATGATTATATTTTTCCTCCGATTTTTTGTTGCCCTATAATTGTCCTTCTGATCAAATTGTCGTTGATAAATATGAAGTCGAATAATCATGAAGTGATCTTCATAATCATGAAGTTCCTCATCCAGAGAAATCCGACAAATATATTTTTAAACATTCGACAAATTGTCTAAAATTGATTAGTGTCCAGTGATTAAAGGTAATATACTGTTTATATATGTATATGTATATTTATACATATATGCGACATTCTCATAGTCTTTTGACTTTCGGGAATAAAAATCTGGTGAAATTAAACTTGCTAAAATAACATTTTAATCTGATAGACGAATGCCTTAATGATTCAAAATAAAGAAAAAATAGTCAGCAGCGATTTTTTTTTTTTTTTAAATTGAGGTTTAAGTTAAACTTGCGAGTTTAATTTTCGTTACCATTTTACCACTATAACTTTTCTTTTTCTTGTAAATTTTTACTTATAATGAATTAGCATAGTAACCACAGGACATTCAACTAAGAAATAATAAAAATGTAGTACTTTTAATACAGAAATTTTGTATAACTTTGTATTAAAGGGGTGTTAAAGAAGGATCGGTAAGGTAAAAAAAAGTGGACGGTATAGGGAAAAAGGGACGAAATGGGAAAAAAAGGGACGGTAAGGATGGAACGGTAAGGAAAATTACCACTTATTTTTAGGAAAATCATGTCAAGACTATGTCATATCCGCAATGTTCATTTATTTTTAGAAACAGTTGTTAACATAGTATTAATTTTTTTTATTATTGTTTACCTCGAAAAGTGCAGGAATAAACCTTGGAGACGGTAAGATTACAAATAAAACCACGATCTTGAAATTGATATTTAAATGCTGATTTAAATTCTGCAGCAAATTTCCTGTCAAAAAATCATAGACATTCTTTCTCTAGCTTACTTCCGCATGAGAAAAAACTTGAAAAAAATTATGTGGCTGCAACTGAAGTGATTTTCTGTATAAGTTTACCAAGAGGTACGGCAAGGATGAAAAACCCAGGGACAGAGTTCAAAAAATAATATCAACCTTAAAAATGTGTGCAGGTTAATTTTTTGCTACATATTTATATAAGAAAATTGTCGCAGTTTCGGAAAAAAATTACATCGAATTACTTTTATTGAAACAATTTTATACAGACAGCTCCAAACTTAAAAATCAGCATCAGGGACACGGGACAATATAGGTGTTTTCCTGGTATTTGGACACCAACATCGTTCAAAACTTAATTATCTCGTTAATATTGTTATGCAATCATGCAATGGGATATTCTTCAATATATGAAATAAAAAAAAAACACAAAAAAATGTATTAAAATAAAAATTATTATTCAGGGGCATAAAAGACAAAAGATTGTTAGAATGCCCCATATATATGGCTACTTTTTGGAACTGTAAGTTACACTTTTGCGTATTTTTGAAGGTAGGTATTTTTCTTATTTTATAATATTTTAATACATTGCATACGTTCTCCGAATAGAATATTTGGTTGTTCATGAAAAAAAAAAATAATGGACATTTTCTACGGTATATATACGAATAGAAAACATAACAGGAAGTAAGCGTAAATTTAATTGCGATATAAATTTTTCAAAGCTCAATTTCTCATTGAAGCTAGATTTGTCTAACATTAAAAATTATTTCAAATGAACGTAATTTTTATGTAATGTTAATCATCGTTCTTTCAATTAAATATCATTTCTACCAGAATATTTAGTAAGCAATGCAATGCGTCAAGTTGTAAATATACCTGTTATTTGTTTAATATAATTCAAAATTAAATACAACTCTGCATTTCCGCGGATTATAATATTCCTAATTAGTGGATTCTTGACGTACATGCGTACATCAATTTAATCACGAAATTTGTGATATGTACCTAAGTAATATTATTCAATCTAAGTCGAAAATGAAATTTTCTAATGTCAAAATAAATGCAAGCAATAATAATTTAATGTAAAGAATTCATGATTTCAGCCACAAATATTATTCGAGAAATTTTGGTTAACATGCTACAAAGAACACAAATTTTCAAAAAAATTAAATACAATACAGTTCCGCAAACATGAGGTAAATGTATTGAAAGGGCGAAGACTGATCGAAAATGTCATGTATTTTGAAAAAGGAGATGTGTTATTCACGACACATCATATTTTATAGCATTTTTCTAAAGTAAAAGTTCTAGCGGGATGTATGACCCAGAAGACTAAAAGTCGGCTAGGTAAAAGCACTGCTTTTTACGAATTAAAAAAAAAATAATTACATTGCAATCCCACAGACTTTACTTAATGTATATTGAAAGGGAGGAGACTTGTCGAAAGTGTAATTTCTTTAAAAATAGGAGATGAGTTATTCACAACACATAATATTTTCCTTCATATTATTCAACTGAAAGTTCAACCTAGCAATATATGACACAGGAGCATACAAGTCGGCTGTGCAATACGCTGGTTTTAATGCTTTTTTAAAAACAAACTGTGAAAAATAGTTCAGTCCCGAACACGACCTAATGTGTATCGACTTATGGATAGTGTCATTTCTTTTGGAATAAGAGATGAGTTATTCACAATACATATTTTACTGCATATTATTCCAGTGAAAGATCCAGCTCGATATATGACACAGGAGAATATACGTCCGCTATGGAAAACGTTGCTTTTCATGCTTTTTAAAAACAAACTGTTAAATTCAATACAGTTCCGCAAGCATGACGTAATGTGTATTGAAAGGGTGAAGACATATCGAAAAGGTAGTGTAATTTAAAATAAGAAATGCGTTATTCACAACACATAATATTCTGCTGCATATTACACCAGTCAAAGTTCTGGCTCGATATATCGCATAGAAGAAAAGAAGTCGACTAGGAAAAACACTGCTTTTCATGCTTTCTTAAAAACTTTTAAATACAGTACAGTCCCACAAATGGGACTTAATGTGTGTGACCTAATGTCCCAATGGCTCACAAAACATAAGATACTTCAATTCCTAGTTTGTGTGTTAAGCTGTTATGAGCTAGGAAACCCCTCAATGTAGCTCACCTGTTAAGCACCTGTTCAGCACCGTGGTCTTGTAAAGCAAAAATAACTATTAAAACTTACTGGTGAGATTATTGGATTTACTGTAATGCTTAAATAAAAAATCAGCCAGATACGGCAACAATTATGAAAATACAAATTTACACTAAATGCTTGTATATACATACGTCGATACTTGAAAAAAGCAGTCTGGGTGTCAAGGGGTTACTGAATATCACTAAAGTTCTAATTACTGGTAGGGCAATATTGAAATTATGCATTATGTTATTCATTCTGCTTATGCTGCATATAAGTCTTTAAGCGTTTTATATAACCTCTAATACATATTTTAAATCTAGTTAAATTAATTTCACAAACGGAATACATTTTTGTAACCTTAACAATACGAATAACAGCTAATATTAATGGTTTTCAAAATCTAAATTGAGACGATACGCGAATTACGACTACTGCAGACACACACTGTGAAAAATATTGTCTTACAAGTTCAACCTCGAAAATGGCGGTAACTAAGTTGCGACCAAAAGTGATGAAACTTAAATCACCTGTAAATAAATTGGTGTAATGAAACACCATGAAAATAATTTATTTCATGAAATTATAAATGCCTAGATAACGATTTAATCCAACTGAAATATTTTATCTTCTACTAGCATAACATCGCAAAAAGAGTGATACATAGATTTATTTATTTCGCTTTGCTAGAAAACATATTTAAGATAGGGAAACAGAAATCAGGATGGATTAGGAATTTTTTTCTTGAAATTTCTTTCATTTTTAACACTTCTAACACAGTTGAAAAGTGTTTATGAATTCGGATTGTCTGGCCATCTGTCCACGCTGTAACTCTCGTAAATATACAGTGTGGCGCTAAAGTTTATGCACAAGTTAAATGTTTTTACAAAATGAAAAATATACACCGGAATGCTTTGAACCTTTTACTATATCTAAACAATTCGATTACAAATTCATGATTCGAGTTCGGAAACCATTCATTGAAAGAAAAATAATGAATTATAAAAAAATCTAAATTGTGATGTCGCAAAAGTTTATGCACAAAAGCGAAATATTTACATTTCACAAAGCATAAAAGTCCTTTAGTAGTCTACGGTGTTTCCCTTGCATCTGATGAGTTCGAATACGCGATTTTCCATTGATAATACGAGAGTATGGAATGTTTCGGGAGCGAGTCTGTACTAGGCTTCATCGATTGCTGATTTGAGCTCTTTCACTGAGTAATATTGCTTCCCATTCTTGTAGATGTCACGTGCGAGAATTCCCCAGATGTTTTCTATCGGATTGAGATCTGGGCTGAATGCTGGCCAGTTATCACACTGATATTCTGAGATCTAAGCCATTCTTTTGTAAACAGGAAGTGTGTATTGATGCGTTGTTTTGCTGAAAGGTCCAGCTTGTACCACAAAGTACTTCACCAAATGGCAACAAATTCTCACTCAGGGTTTCCTGATACTTTTGTGAATTTTGTCTGTCATTTAGGAAGCAAAGCGATGTTTGCCCATTGTAACCAAAAGCGCCCCATACCATGAGCGAACAACCAAGTTGTTGCATGCTGAATATGCTCTTCAGATCTTTCCTTAAGTCACGCCAATAGAATGAGAACCCATCTGGACCATCCAAATTCCATTTTTGTTCATCAGAAAAAATAACACTAATCCATTCGTCACGATAATACATGTTTTGCCCATTGAAGTCTTGCTTGTTTGTGACGCTGTTTCAGAAAAGGCTTACGAGCTAATTTTTATTTTTTGATGAATCTTGATTCGGTTATTCGTCTGCGTACAGTGTCACGTGATACTTTTGAATCAAGTCTATATCGTTAGATCTGATTAAGGGACAAATTGTCAGTGACAGCCATTCTTCTAATTCTTCTATCCTCACGAAATGTGGTTTTTCTCGGCCTTCCGGAGCGATGCGCATTTTTGAATTGCTTTCCACGTTGCAAAACACTATAAATACCACGTTTAGACCGATTTAAACTAAGTGAAATTTGCAAAATGGATTTACCTTCAGCTTTCAGCTTCCAAATTTCCACAACTTCTTCTGGCCAGAACTGCAGAGATTTCGGCATTTTGATATAAGCCGTACAGCGATCGCTACACTTTATACTCTAGGAAAATAGCCTCGCCGATCCTCCACCAATCAGGTTTAAAGAGATATTTGCATAAAACCTTATATGTGCATACACTTTTGCGACATCACAAAAAATGTTTTTTTTGTAATTTCTGACTTTTTTAAAGATAAAATTTTTCCAAACCCGAGATATATATTTATGATCATAGTCTTCACATACAGTGGATATTTGAAAGCATTCCACTGTACAATTTTATTTTTATAATAATATTTGTGTTGTTCTTAAACTTTTGCGACGCACTGTACTCGGATTTTCATGAAATTGAAAAATGTTAACGGTGCTTAACGTGGCATGTTTGGTATTGCATATGAAGTGCGTAGCATTAATAGTTAATTTACAGGGGCACCATTATATTATGGTTTAACCCCTTGGGGGCAAGTAATTACGTTTGTGTAATGATGCATTCCCACCGGAAATTTAGAAAAAAAAATATTTCAAAATAAAAAAAAAGCAATTTCATAACTTTTTTCCACCAAAGTCAGAAAATTAAAATTTCATAAAATATTTCTGGTGCAAATCTTCATTAATCGTAGGTGGGATAAAATATATCCCACCGCCCTCAAGGCGGTATAGGGAAAAACAGTTTGGGGAGTATTTTAATGATATTACGCTATTTCAAATGTATTGCAACTGATATAAATCACTTAACTTCACTACAAGATGATAACTATAGAATAGTGACACACAAAATCAATCGGTTACAGTTCTGTCTTTGAGCAATAATTGCTGCAAGTGCGTTTTCAATTTCGGCAAGTGCTTCTAAATTTAATTAATTTTTTGCATGTTACTCGTTCTATATCAGTTCCATACCTCGTATACAGAGCTGCGTAAAATAATTTGCGTACCATTCTCCTTATTAGCGGAAATGGCTGAAGGGGAATTTCCAACAGAAGTATATATTTCCTAACTGAACTAAATATTTGCATGCATGTAGTTCAGATACAAATCTATACATTATATACAGGGCTGCTCAAAGAATTCAGGTATTTTTCTGATTGTAGATGGGAACAGCTGACGTTGGATATTTAAATGTATTGTGTGTTTTCATATGGTTGAATTAGACATAATATTTTTAACTTATTAAACTGTGAAGTTTTGTTACATTATTTTGAATATGTTGGAAAGTGTTTCATAATTTATGCTTGACGCATGATTTTTTCTTTCTTGTTTGTTTAAAAATGATTTATTTAGAATATAATTCTTCCTTAAAATGCAGGGATTGAGAAATCGGTTCTAATTTCTGTTTTCCTGTCTTAAGTTTAATTTTTGAACAAAGTGAATGAAATGAATCTACGGATGACATACTTAGTATGCGCGATTAGAAAGAGTATGATGAAAGATTTCAGTTCGAATATTAAATCGATACTCGAATTCGAATATTAATCGAAATAGATAGCTTCATGGAAGAAATGATTTTTGTGGTGTTTTATTACACCAATATACAGCCTGATTTTCCCCACATCAGTCATTTTTAGTGTTGAACACCAGTATTGTTTACAGTTGTAGGAACTACAATTTAGGTGTGTGTCAGTACCTTTAAAATGTAAAACGACGTTAAAGAAATGAATAACGTTTGATTTGTCATAACCGTGATAATTTTTTTACGAGTCAAACAGAAAAAAAATAATAAAAAATATATATTACAATTCATCAGGCGTACAAGTAAAATTACTTAAATACATTTAATACAATTAAAAAGCAAACGTTTCGAGCTCAATTTTAGCCCCTCATCAGTGCAACAAAACATTCAAATGACAGAAAACTATATATCATGTTTACAGTTAAAGATTATTAGCAGTTAAAATTAAATAAAGTGTAATTTTTTTTAAATGCTGAGTATTCAGGAGGAAGTGCACATGATTCATTTATCGGCGACGTTTGCTTACGAGTGAACACACCTTCCAGAAAAACTCTACTTTTAATATTATTGCAACCAGATCTTATAACTTTCATATTTGCAAAATCTGGGATATGGTCGGTATCTAAAGAATGCTGTACAATTTTAGACTGTAGGTTTCCAGATTTGTAAGCACGTTTATGCTCGGCAAGGCGAAGGGCGCAAGGGCGACCAGTTTCGCCAATATATACCGAGTCGCAATCTTTACATGGGATACTGTAAATTGAACCGGTTCTTAGTAATCTAACCCCCTTACTAAGAACCGGTTCAATTTACAATATCCCATGTAAAGATTGCGACTCGGTATATATTGGCGAAACTGGTCGCACTTGCGCCCTTCGCCTTGCCGAGCATAAACGTGCTTACAAATCTGGAAACCTAGAGTCTAAAATTGTACAGCATTCTTTAGATACCGACCATATCCCAGCTTTCGCAAATATGAAAGTTATCAGATCTGGTTGCAATAATATTAAAAGTAGAGTTTTTCTGGAAGGTGTGTTCACTCGTAAGCAAACGTCGCCGATAAATGAATCATGCGCACTTCCTCCAGAATACTCAGCATTGTTTAAAAAAAATTATACTTTATTTAATTTTAACTGCTAATAATTTTTAACTGTAAACATGATATATAGTTTTCTGTCATTTGAATGTTTTGTTGCACTGATGAGGGGCTAAAATTTAGCTCGAAACGTTTGCTTTTTAATTGTATTAAATGTATTTATGTAATTTTACTTGTATGTCTGATGAATTGTAATATATATTTTTTATTTCTAACTCGTATATCAGACGTTAAACAATGATTTTTTATTTTAATAAGAAAAAAAATTAACAAAAGTAGCAATTTTGCATATTCAGCATAAAAGTAATTACATTCACACGCGTTTCACAAAATTGTCTGAATGCATAAGATTTGCCACACATTTTCCCCACATTTCTATTTCTATTTCTTATTTTAAATATTTTTATAAATTGTTTGGAACTTTTCGCTAAGATATGTTCAGATATAACAATCATTACAGTAAAATATTCTCACATATATTGCTTTGTACATTCCAGTGTCAATTATTCCTATCTCATCGTCGTTAATCAAATAACGTTTTTTATGTATTCCTAAGTAAATGCTTGATATTTGATGAACATAAAAATACTAATGTCTTTCAGAACCCTAAAAGTTCAGCAGCACATATTTTCATTATTTCCCTAAACGTGATAAGAATATTATTGATGTTTAATGGTGCATTGTTCAGCTGATATCTCATTAACCATTCAGACGGTCTTAAGATGATAAAGTAATGTGGAAAGAAAAAAGTCATAAGATCATTTGTATTTCACATTGAATTGATACATGTTATATAGTACTGATTAAATTTGGTTGTTTCGAAAATGAATTCGAAAAAAATATGAATGTGTAAAAATCATTCAACTTTAATTTTAAATAGATTTTTGTATCGACGAGTCAAAATATATACTACTATATATTATTCAAGAAATATTACTGAATATTTTAACTTAATAATATAAATCACAAAGTAGAAAAAATAAAGTAATAGACCTATAAACATCAAATATTCTCAAATGTTGGCCTATAATTATATTCTTGAGAGCGAAATATTTTTATCTTAGCTTATTTTATTTACATAGTGTTTCATATGTATGCTAAAGAAAATTGTGGCTATTTAATAAGCGCCCAAATTGCAATACAACTCAACACACCAACAAACAGGAAATGATCAATTTTTATTACCTTTCTAAAAATGATAAACATTTTCTGGTGCATATTATTATGAAGCTCAGGTGTTGTCTTATTAACTATTGATATTGTCATAAAACGGTTTAATATGAAAATAATATGCATTGACGGAATATTCGTTATAAATAAATAAAAAAAAAAAAAAAAAAAAATGCAATTTAACAAATTACAAAGACTATTTCGAAAATGATTTTTTCAAAGACTAAAATTTAAGACATAAAAAAATCGCGCGGAGTTTATCATACATTACAAACGCCATGAATTAAACATTTACATTCCTGGAACCATCATGAAAAAATTTTAAAAGAAATTTCAGTTTTACAATTTTCGGTAGTGTAAATTTTTAAACTTCTACGGAGCTGGTCATACATTACATACGCCATGGATTAAACAATGATATTCCTGGACCAATTTTAAATGAAATTTCATTTTGAAACATCTAAACATCCCACTATAGTACATTTTACACCGTCGTATAGAGAAGAAAATATACTTTTAAATGCAATTTGTTTGAAAGCTGTATCTCAATTTGTTTCAAAATTATTAATTTTTTTTTTTTGCAGTTTTTATTACTTTTTTGTCATGGTGGCAACAGAAGTATCCATCTCTGTTGAAAGTAAAGGGGAAATACAGATTACTGTATAGATCAATCAAAAAACGAATAAAATGCGGGATTCAACTAATAAAATGCTTCAGATATGTTTTTGATTTCCTACCCTGACCAAGGACGATAAACATTTTCCCAAATGGTTAAAAAAAAAAAAAAAAAAAAAAAAAAAAGGAAAAAAAAAAGTCTGAAATTCGTTTAGAATATAGAAAAACAAATCATTGTGCTTCAAAAATAGGAAAGGTCAATAACTTTTCTTTATTCCGTTGGAATTTAAATTGAACGTAATTTAGTTAAAATATTAACCTTTAACCGGAAACGTGAAAATCCCGTGCACAGACAGAACACTTAATAATTTACCAAATAATGAACTTAAACATTTAATCTTTAATAGTAATGCATTAACATGACCAGTTCTTTAATATAACAGCATAAAAATAAGTTTTGAATGTCGGATAGAGAAAATATTAAGGCCAGATATGTAGACGACCGGTTAAGGGTTAAGCAAAAATTATTAAAAACAGGGATGAGATTTCCGGCTTTTTGAATACCAGTATAATCTTAGAGAAAATATTATTTGATTTAATCGAAACATTTTTGTGATTCAGCTATGTGGCCCCCTTTGTTTTGTTTTTTAAGGTTTAGAGATAGATAGGCTTGGCTACCTTATGATATAGCTTTCCTGTGCTCGTTCGTACACTACTACCTTTACATTCTCCGTTTTTTTGCCTACGCCAGCCGATGAAGTGACATCGAAGTATAGGGCAACCAAAAATATTCTTGGATGCCTTATGCGCCCCTTTTTCTGGAGGTTATATATAACATCTTGCTTCCAACTCTGGAATGGCCCTCGGGACTCCACCAGAGCTTTCAAATTATACTTTTAGGCCGTGCATTGTTTCGAAATTCATCCATAGTTCTTTTTCGTATTTAGTTGGAGGTTACGCGCGGCGGCGTTGCACGCCGCGTTGGCACTCCTTAAGCACCGCGATGTCATGTCATGTCAACTGAACGATACTTTCTGTAAGATTGTACTGGTATTCAAACAATCGGAAATCTCTTCCCTGTAAAAACTACTTATGTACATTTTTTTTTTTTTTTTTTTTTTTTTTTTTTTTTTTTTTTTTTAAGCTCTAAACATCTCTTTAAAAGTAGACTCACATACGCACACAAAACTTATTTCGGTTAATTGCTATATTGTTTTTAAAAAGACACGGTAAAATTATCGTTCATTTAAAAATATACAATGTTCTATGATTATGTAAGTTTTCAGGGAATCTTACTTGGCGATAGCCCATGTTAAGGAACTGCAAGACGTGTTAGCCGTCTTATTTGAGGAGAGTGGTATTGGTATCGTTGAAAAGATTCCGGAGTTGAAAGTATAAAAAACAGTAAAACTACACGTTTGAAAAACATGTTTTCGTGATATTCGACAATTTATGTCTCTAAATTTCTTTATCACTAATTATTGCAACGGATATTTTCTTTTACATTTGTTATACCTTTAAATTTAAATTTTTTGCTGTTAAATGGCTCCTGTTAACTTAACATTTATACGGGGGCACGGACAATATCTGTCCGGATTAGCATGTGTTCTCGGACAGATACTGTCCGAACCCCTGTGTAAAGGTTAATAATATTTCTTATGTTTGAATATTAAGTAGCAAACAAGAAAAAAAAAAAAAAAGAAGTAAATTTGATGGTTGCAAATGTATGCTGCTCTTTGGGTTCTATCTGTTTGTTGATGCTGAACATTTGTAATGATCAATTGTGGTTGTGGTCCTCGATATTGAAGTGTGGAAAAATTAATGGAAATTTATACTCAGAACATTTTAGAAATGAAATTACCGGTTGCTCTTTTTGAAGACCTTCTCTAGTATGTTGAAGCATATCTGCTTTACTGACTTGAAAGATGAGGAAGGGGATGCTATCAACATTAGCGCTTTTTGAAAATTATACTGTCTCATGGCGTCAAATACAAGAGCTCAGAATTAACTGTGGATCAGGTGATGTACTTTAAATAAACCTTCCCCAGTTGTTAAGTCCTTATCCTCACACAAGCTTCTGTAACTTTATGAATATCCAACTATCCGTTTGATTACATGCTTGTCGTCGTGTAAGGTCTACAAAAAGTATTACTATAGGTATTGGATGGAGGTCACTTAATCATGGAGAAAACTTAGCCCAGTGGTTAGGGGGTTGAATTCGGAATTAATAAGGGGAAAGCTGGAAATTGTTTTAATCCCTTCTGCTTAGGTCTAGAATGAATATGCTATGTTTTCCTCCTCGTACTATGTGAGCGTTAGGAAATATGTATAGAATTATAGTAAAAAAAAAAACACGTTTTTTTTGCCTACCATAACAATGTCTCAAAACAGCTAAGTCTGTCTAAAACATTGTCAGTACAAATGTTGTAGAGCTTAAAATTCTGAGTAAAATGAGTACCTACACTGAATACTTATGTTGAATATTAAGGTCAAAATTCTAGTTCAAAGTGTTAGACCCATCATCAGGGGGATGACCTCAGTATTAATTAGGAAAAAACTGGAAATTCTTTTAATCCCTTCAGTTTAGGTCCAAAATGAGTTTCCTTCCTCGTACTTGGGTGAATGTTAGAAAATATGTACATATTTATTTTCGAAAAACACGTTTTTTTTTTTTTTAATTTCCTTAACAATATCTCAAAATAGCTAACTCTATAAAAAACATTGTCAATAAAAATGTTCTAGAGCTTAAAATTATGAATAAAATGAGTACCATCATTAATATTTTTGTTCAACATTAAGGTCGCAATTCTATTTTAAAATTTTTCAAATCAAGAGCTTGAAGCCAGGAGAGACCAAGTTAACTTAAAAATATCTCAAATTGCGGCCTTAATATTGAACAAAAATGTTAAGTGTAGGTACTCATATCACTCAATTTTAGGCTCTATAACTTTTGTACAAACAATGTTTTTGCTAGAGTCAGCTATTTTGAGATATTATTAAGTTAACTTGGTCTCTCCTGGCTTCAAGCTATTGATTAACGATTAAGGCAAATTTTTAAAATAGAATTGCGACCTTAATGTTGAACAAAAATTTTAATGATGGTACTCATTGTATTCAGAATTTTAGGCTCTACAACATTTGTATTGATAATGTTTTTTTATAGAGTTAGCTGTTTTGAGATATTGTTAAGGAAACTAAAAAAAAACGAGTTTTTCGAAAATAAATATGTACATATTTTCTATCATTCACCCAAGTACGAGGAAAAAAACATAGTACGTCCATTTTAGACCTAAACTGAAGGGATTAAAACAATTTCCAGTTTTCTCCTAATTAATTCTGAAGTCATCCCCCTGATGATGGGTCTAGAACTTTGAAGTAGAATTGTGACCTTAATGTTGAACACAAATATTGAGTGTAGGTAGTCATTTTACTCAGAATTTTAAGCTCTACAACATTTGTATTGACAATATTTTTGACAGAGTTAGCTGTTTTGAGATATTGTTATGGTATGCAAAAAAAACGTATTTTTTTACTATAATTCTATACATATTTCCTAACGCTCACCTAGTACGAGGGGGAAAACATAGCATATTCATTCTAGACCTAAACAGAAGGGATTAAAACAATTTCCATCTTTCCCCTAATTAATTCCGAATTCGGCCTTTTTTCGCTCCCCTACCATTGGGCTAACTCTGCAGTTTTCGATTTTATATTCTTGTTTATAATATGCTATTTATCTGTCGGATGCCTTAAAGGATTCTAAACCAGTTCAATGGCCTTGTTCATTGCTCACATCCGAAGGTCTATATCATGAACAGTGAATTTGAATTTTTGACGAAGTTTTACAAATTCAGCCAACAGATAACGACGAACTTAATTCTGCTTTCCTTATGTATTGGTACATTTGTACAAATACTATTGCAATGGATTGTCGCTTTCCTTGACAGATTCTTGACTATTTTTAACTTGTTTTCTTTCTCCTTATCATATGCATTTTTTTTTTTTTTTTTAATATTTTCATCGAAATCTGTGGAACTTCTATTTTTTCTTTTTTCATAAGAGTTTCGTATATATAAAGAATATATAAGAAGACAGTCTTATTGACATACTTGATTTACGTGCATCAGTGTCTAAGGTTAGTGACTACTTAAAATTTATTTTAAGAGTTCATTTTGTGCAAACGTTGTGTACAGAAATAACATTTAAATCCAAATATGAGACAGAAATTAATATTTTCCCGGCATTACATGAATAAGATAAATTTTTGAAAAACATTATCCACTTCTACTATATATGTAAAATACAAATGAAACGTTCGTTCCGTCTGCTTATAAGTTAAGTTCTGCTGAATTGGTTTTCATTCGACTTGACTATTAGTTCGAAAATATTACAGTGAATGTTTTGCTATCTTGTATATTATTCAATTTTGCTTTTTTAGAGAGCTATCGGAAGTTATGCAAGCAGATGAAACCGAATATGAAAGACTAGCCTTTTCAGAATATAAAACTGGACGTAAATTGCAGACTTACTGTTTTAGTTAGATATTTTTAAAGAAGAATTTTAAAATATTCATATCATTCTACAGTGTTTTAGTTACAGAACTGTGGACGAATGTTTTATAACCAAGTGAACTAAATTATTAAATATTAGTTTTTTTTTTTTTAAGTTGTACTAGACTTGTTTTGAAGTGACTAGCATTGTTAGTTTTTTACTTTATCAGGGGATGTTTTAGTATATTCAATATCGTATGCTATGCTGCTAAGTTAGAGAATTATGGGGGAAAGTTCTGTAATCAGATGATTCCAATTATTAAAGATAGGCCTTTAATAAAGTTCTACTGGACTATATTTGATGAGACTTCCATTCTTAGTTAGACAATGTTTGAGGGATTATTTAATTTTTTTGCGTATCATTCTTTCGTTCTTTACAAAGTCCTACTATAAATGATAATTAAAAGAGTTGGACCATAACAGCACAATTTTGTCCGACACATTAAAAAATATAAGATGCCAATATCGTTCGAATCGTTTCAGCAATGCGGAAGGACATTCAAGTTAAGGGTTCATATTGATTTAAAACAGAAGGTGAAATCCATCGATATATTTCATTTTATTCAAGTGTTATTTTGAAAAACAGACAAGCTTTGCAGGCGAATCCTGGTAGTATATATTTAAGTCAAACAATAGGTCATTTTCCTATTATCCTAAAGCTGTATGGGTTCTTTAAATAAGCGTGAAAAATATGAGGCTGATTGTCACATGGCAGATTATTAGATTTGACATTTTGCAAACATCCTAAGTTCTTTGCAAAGGGGCGGATTTCTCAATTACCCTTTAAATATACATTATATGCGGAGTGTTATAGAAATCCCTTTACGTTTCAAAATGCATAAAAAATATAATAAATTTTCGACATGGAAAGCAGTTTGCATCATGGGGCTTATAAAGAGTTGCCCTTTTAATGAAAAGTTAAAAGAGACCCATTTGTCAGGTAAAATTTAAAGTTGACAAATTGTCGTATAAGTGCGGTGTCCACTATAAGACTTACCAATTTGTCTGTTTGTTACAGAAAAAGAAATAGTGCAAAACAAATGTTAACATTTTTATCCTTGAGGCACAAAACATTCGGTATTTTGGAAAGTCTTTTGGTGCGAACAGCAATGCAGAAAGGCAAGTTGTTAGTCTTATAAATATATTTTTTTTTTTATCTGACACGTCTTAATGGATACCTTTAAAGTACTTTGTAACAGAAATATTGTATTATCATGAAATTACTTAGTAAAGTACGCTGTTATGTTCTAAGATTTACTTAAATTGTATTTGTTTATGGAACACCTATATTTCGTGATTGATGATGATTATAATATAACTAAATCAAAACACATTTAAACAAATCGTTTCAAAATAAATTTATTGTAATTTCGCTATACTAAAAAATCTAGACAACAGTTTTTCTTTTCATTTTTAATAAGCAAATAAATATGTTTTGCATTAACGAATAGACTTTGCACTGATGATATAAAAGAAAATAATCAATGAACTCGAGTAAAATTTCTGTCAGCTAATAAAATCTCATGAGATTCCCCTATCTTATTTCGAAATGCTTTGTTATCATATTTTTATATAGCAAATATTTTTTTTCGGATTATTACTATAAACATTCTAAATAATTTTTGCCTATTTTGCTATCTTTTTTTTTTTTGTTGTTGTTCATGTTGTTAAAATTCATAATATTTTTCTTAGAATAAAACAGACCTGTTAGTTAGGAACAATCTAAAAAACCTTAAAGAAAACAAATAATTTAATATAAAAAATCTTCAGCTTTTTAAATGTATATTTAAACATTAAAATTGACGAACACTGCAATTTTTATGCGTATGTAAAGTATTATTTTTCGTATTACTTATGGGCTAATATGATAAAGTATAAAAGAGCAGTTATAGTAATTAGATATATAATACGGAGATCCCTTTTAACGTTAAACGTTATTTTTTTTTTTAAATTTAAGAAAAAAAAATAACAAAATATACGTTGTGAGATTTTAAATTTAAAAAATAAGAATGATTGTATTAGGATATCAATATTTGTACTTTTATTTATTAAAAATTAAATCTTAAAAATATCTGTGCTAAAAGTATTTTTTTTCATTTATTTTCAGATATTTCTGTGCTCAGATTTTAAATAACTATCTATAATGTGTATGATGTGTGGTGTGACAATATGATGAGTTGCATTCGCATTACATGAGATCATTCACTGTAATTTGGGGAAAAAATTATTTTAAGTTTATAAAAGATTCATCTTATTAATTGTATTAATTTCTTATTATAACCAATGAATCATATATTACAATAAAATTGTGCGAAACTTGCAAAAATTATTTTCTATTAATTTTGTGATTTTGATGCAGTTGTATTAGAAAGACTTTATAAGAAAATGACGACATTTGGATACAAAATTATATAAAATATTAGTGAACATGCGATTATCCAAATTATTGTTTGTTTACTTGTCTAACTAGCCAATTCGAAATGATTGAGGCGATTAGTGGCAATTACATTAGTGAACTGTTATAGTATTGAAAAAATATCTAATCTAAATATCTCAATACGCTACTGTTCATGGTCCATGTTATATCAGATTCTATTCATCTATATTTTAAATTAATTCGGAAAGCTATTTTTTGGTAGAGCGAATCCACTGTTTTCTTTTTTTTTCGTAACGATGTAGCAGTTTTTTACCCGTTATTACAAAAAGGTGAATAAAAATGAAAAAAAATAAAAGATATAGCTGAAAATTAAAAATTATTATGATATCCTGGAATCCATTGGAATATCTGGCTGTATTTCGATCGCGCATTATTCCGTACGAGTAGGAAGTTGGAAATATACGCACGAAATATCAATTTAATGCAACGAATCCATGATTTTAGCAACAAATATTGCACGAGAAATTACTCCTGAAATTTTTATTATGCAAGCTGACTCGCCCTGCGTTGCTCGTACTCGGGATAATGACTTTAAGTATACCTGAACTCTGTGTTGAATAGATATATTTTTCTTATGTTGGAATTCCCACTGTCTTCGGTATACACTCGATTATGTGGGGTTTTTTTCCCAAACGAAAACATACCGAAATTAACGCACAGTTCGGAACCCAAATGATTTGGCGTCGCGCAATCGGAAGTGCTACGCATGTCCAGGTTTGTTTTTCCAAGGAAAACTCGAATATGAGTGAATATGTATATTTTTAAATGAAAATATTTCCAAATAATCCTACCGTTGGGATTTGCTGTCTTTAGCGGCGTACAACCCCGAATTTGTGTGGAAATGAACCTCTAATCTTGAATCTGTATTAATTTATATTGTTAAACGAAAATCTTTCCAAGCGAAATACGTGGCACTATTATGTTTATTAAAGATTTAATATATCACATTTCGGTATATCACACTCTCATTTCTGATGAAAACTTCCTGAGAAAATCCTGAATAAAAAAATAATGTTATATATCTTACTTGTTCTATCTTTAAATAAAGAAAAATTTAAATTTTAAAATGATCTAAATAGATAAAATATTTGTGCAGTTAGTAAATTGTCACATTTTTAACCGGACGAAAAATATACACTAACGTCATTTCCAATCTGTCTATATTCAGGTATTAAAAAAATAAATATACCTCATTGGAAATCGGACGAAAAAAATTCAATAAGTTTTTAAAGCTCCAAATAATAGCTTCAAAAGCACTGAGAAATTGTATATTTTCTCAGTGCCATGACGGTATTCCTTATTCGTGACGATTGCGATAAACGATTCCATATATAATATATATACAAATATTAAATCAAAGATAACGTTACAAGAGGAAATAAATCCTGAATCCATGGATATATGTATGTATAAGTAAATATATATTACATTTCTATCAGGAAAACGGTAATGACAGTTTAAAACTGCATTAAAAACATAAAAAAAACATGAAATAGACCTGCAGAAAAAATGTACATATGCATGGGACCTGAAAAACCTGGCATTCACATATCCGGCGACTTCAAAAATCTGGCCTTAAAGTCATCCCCCACCCCCTTTTTTTTGTACATTCCCAACTTACGGGAGAAAGGAAAATAGAAATTGTAACTTTCAAGTCGAAAGTGATGTATTAGTGGACAGCTAGATCGCTGACAGAGAAAAATAATACATAACTAGAACGATAAATAGAACCTCTAATAACGCTGGTAGAAGTTCAGAAGAATGAGGACGAGGGGAAAGAAAATGTGTCACTTAAAAAAGGAAAAAAATTGACTGGAAAATTAATATCTTCTCTACAGAAACAAGACTGCATTTCCGTCATCCATATTTTTCACTTGTATAAAATCCAAGAAAAAAAGTTCTTTTTTAAGGAACTGTCGAAAAATTGAATCAAATGATATTGACATAGATATTTCAGAAATTACACGCGAAGAAATGACTTCAGTGTTTGTTAAACATTTTTTGTTGTTGTTGTTATATAGAAAGTACTATTAATAATAATGAATAATTTTTTAAATATTTAATTTTCTCTTTTTCCGACATATATATCACTTGGCAAAGGATGCAATTGTAATTAAAGGCACCATTAGGATTATCGGAAGTACTTCCAATATTCTATCATAAATCCGGAATTTTCAAAATCCGACATAGTCTTCGGTTCGACGATCACGGAATTTTGAGGTATTACAGTATATATATTTTTAAATAGTAAACAATACTGTTTTTTTAAACAAAAGATACCGTTACAAAGGCGAAGGTACCATGAAAACTTTCGTATATTTTTTACCTTTTCGGATTTTTTTAAAAACTTCGTTGGAGGCTTGGTAGCTATTTACAAGGGCAAATATACAGATAAAAGGGAACATTTACTACACCTGGTGCTTACAAATACGTCGTCTCAGAGTAGCAGTAGGACATCCAATAATAATCGAAATGGGATGTCTGACTCATGAAAAACAGTGTCTGCATCTAGTGGAGCAGTAGGGTATTTCATCCGACATAGTCTTCGGTCCCGACGATCACGGAATTTCGAGGTTTTACAGTATATATATTTTAAATAGTAAATAATAATGTTTTTTAAACAAAAGATACCGTTACAAGGGCGAAGGTACCATGAAAACTTTCGTAGATTTTTTACTTTTTCGGATTTTTTTAAAAACTTCGTTGGAGGCTTGGTAGCTATTTACAAGGGCAAATATACAGATAAAAGGGAAAATTTACTACACCTGGTGCTTACAAATACGTCGTCTCAGAGTAGCAATAGGACATCCAATAATAATCGAAATGGGATGTCTGACTCATGAAAAACTGTGTCTGCATCTAGTGGAACAGTAGGTATTTCAGAATCCGACATAGTCTTCGGTCCCGACGATCACGGAATTTCGAGGTTTTACAGTATATATATTTTAAATAGTTAATAATAATGTTTTTTAAACAAAAGATACCGTTACAAGGGCGAAGGTACCATGAAAACTTTCGTATATTTTTTTACTTTTTCGGATTTTTTTTAAAAACTTCGTTGGAGGCTTGGTAGCTATTTACAAGGGCAAATATACAGATAAAAGGGAACATTTACTACACTTGGTGCTTACAAATACGTCGTCTCAGAGTAGCAGTAGGACATCCAATAATAATCGAAAATGGGATGTCTGACTTACTGCTATGAGCAACTGTGTCTACATCTAGTGGAGTAGTAGTGAATTTTTATAAAACACATCTGATATATAGTATTAAACATAACTTTCTGTTTCAGAAAGTGTTCCATTAGATGCAAACGCAGTTATTCATAGCAGTAAGTCAGGCATCTTATTTTTTATTATGACTATGTCCTACTGCTGCTTTGAGGCGACGAAAAGTCGAATTCTACCCCTTTCCCGCTTGACTCTGGCTGTCAGTTGTAAAGCAGTACCGATATAAAGATTAAAGTTTTTGTCATATAATTAAAAATACAAGATATATTTCACATACTTTATACAAAAATAAGTATTGCTAACTTACTTTTTCCACCGTATACTGGTTTTTTATTTTTATTTTCGCGTATGTTGTTTAAGACTCGACTTTCATTGGAAAATAAATGTAATTGTATGTCACTTAATTACTTTAAGATTATTTTTATTATAAAAACATAAATGTTTTATTTAAAATGAATTTCTGTTAACATAAATATTTAAAATAGTTATTTGTTTCTATTTTATAGTTAGATGATTTCTGCAATGAACTGATGGAAGAACATCGCTCGAAATATATACCTGTGATAAGACTAAGTATAATTTAAGTAAATATAATTATGTATATATGAATTTAATAAAAGTAATATAAAAAAATCTGAAACAAAAAAAGTTTTTCCAGTTAATCACCAAGAAATCAATTATGTCGAAAAACAAAAAATCATTCTTTATACAGCAATTTTATCAAAATATACTTAATGTTTGTAAACATTATTAAAATATAATAAATTCTCGGTTATTTGAAATTTCTGTAAAAAGTTGCTTACAGGGAATACATTTGTCTTTAGGGACCGCAATCCATCATTCTCAATTTTTAGCCTATAGATTGCGTCCCTAAGTAATACATGAAAAACTTTTTTTTTTTCGTTATAACAGCATGTTTTATTGTAAAGTTTCTTCAAAACTATTGACAAAACATGATATTAAGAAATTTAGTTAATTATAAATGCTATATTTAATTATTTTTAGTTTATACTTTAACAAGATAGTATTGTAATCGAAATTTTTCTCGAAGGATTTACAAGTTTTAGGAGTCAGAGATCCCGAATTTTTTTTTTTATACAAAATGTTTTTCTGTCTGCCTCTATATTTGTATGTCTGTGTATTGCCATTGTACGATCAACAAGCGTACCCTTGAATTTTGTGGGTTATTTTCCTCTGTCAGGGTAGGAAATCGCAAACATATCTGAGGCGTTTTATTTAACGAACGGCGTTGTTTGAACTATTATAAAGTCACAAAAACACTTTTCAACCGTTGGACTTATGCACTTTGTAATTAATCAAATTAATTTATAATCACGTCTGAAGAAACTATATACGAAATGTGCAAATACTTATATACGGTGAATGCCTCACTAATTCATTTTATGTTCATTAAATTTCTTTGGAAACTGGGGAAAGTGGGTAAGTGTGATCACAGATCGCACAGAGGGTTTCGTTTAATATTCCTTTCAAAACACTTTATCCTTTTGCAAAATCTGTTAGTTCTACATTTCATAATCAGGGGTTGCACTCTATTCTAAACAAACCTCTATCCGATCGAAGCTCCGTTTTACAACCTATCCGTAGATATATTATTCGAGGGGATTGGGTCCATAGAACCCGAGATAGGTGCCCCCTGGTGGTAAAAAGTTAAACTAAAACATGTAAAGCTATGGTGAATATTATGAGAGAGTGGTCAAAGGGATGTCTGCAAAAGTTTAAAAAGTGTTCCCCGATTGAAAATGGTGGCGTTTAGAAAAATTGCTTAAACCACACAAACTAGAGACCGGAATGGTAAATGTAATACTTTTTGAAATTTTTATGATTTGTCATGTGATCGCAAGTGTTCAGCTATAAGTATTGAAAATTTGCAGTCTTCAACTTAATTAGGGCTCAGTAAAGAAAAGCTTAAAATACACAAGATAGAGCCGAGACTGGTAAATATAAGACTTTTTCAAAATTTTATGTTTTGTCATTTGATGTGAGGTGTTCAGCTATAAGTATCCAAAATTTCAAATCTCCAATATATATAGTTTCTGAGAACGGGTTCTGTTACAGACAAACAAAGGCTTGGGACGAATATGGTTTCGTCAGATGAATGAAACCTTAAAAATCATGCAGATAGATGATGCAAAGTCCTATTCGTTTTGGAATGTGTTACAAATTAAATTTTAAACATATTTCAGATTATTAAAAAAGAGTTGTACATTATTTATATTATACATCACATAAATTATTTTGTACTGATAAAAACCGTTTGCTGAAGCATCAGTGGAATATTTTAAGTTAAAAACAATATTTATGGGAGGAATGTAAATAAACTGAGTGGAAAAAAGGATGTTATGTCGGGCTATTCATCATTTAGCTTGTCACCTGCAGTCTCAGTAAAAATAAAAAATCTTTCACAAATGGAATATTTTACCTCTTGTCTATGTAAATTGCTATTGATGGTTCAGTGTCACATTAAAATTTATACCCGCGTTATGGTATTGCTGACAGTTATTGATTTTTAACAAAATGTTAGATAAAGAAGCTTTACGGATAATTTAACTGATGTTTCAGAAATCCATCAAAAATATTTATGATAACGTTCAATTCAAATCTAAGGCCGTCTTTGAAATGATAATCTTTATCAGGATATATCTTTATTTTCTCGATGTTATAAATATTTATTTCAAATATAAAATTTCGCCTTTATCTAAAAACATTAAAAGTATTTACAAATTATTGAGTATTACAAAAATTTGTTTTTATAAATTATTCATTTATTATTTTGTTTCAAAACGTATAGGTGCGCGCCTTAAATCAGTTCGAGTGTTTTAAACCCAATTTTGTTTTCAGCTACTTTTGAGCAGTTTTAAAATCAATTTAAAGCAGGTTTAATGGTTAAAATGAACCATGTGAAATAATTTTCCAACAATCCCCTTTATACTGATCAATAAATTAATGTTTTTATTTTAAAAGTAAATGTGAATCAAGCTGTAAATAGAAAATTACTTATAAAATGAAATAATAAAGGAAAATGCATCAAATGCAATATTAAAAGAAAAATTCGAAAAACTTTTCAATAAGCCCTTAGATAATAGCCATAGCTGTAGCAATAATTAATGTTTTTAAAAACAAATGCACATGTTTAAGGGGCCTCAGGACTCTTAAATGTGGAAAAAAACCATTTTCAATATTTAATAAATTAAAATGTATACGATTTTAAAACACAATTTTATGAGAGATGAAACATATAAGTATGTTCTTTCATTTCGTATATTTAAATCATAACAAGATGCAGAATTAATATTTATTGTGTACATCAAAATGTCAGATATTTGTCTAGTAGAAAATTGGAATGATAACTTACGCGCATAATTTCAAAAAGAATTTTGCAACTAGAATGAAAATTTTGGAGCCTAATTATACTTCAGATTGTAATAATTATCTTGAATGCAGATAAATTTGTATTTAAATCATTTTAGGTAGATTTCGTATGAAATACTACCTATTGGCGTCATTCCTATGTTGGAATTTCTGAAAAAAAATTGCAGATCTACACCGATCATGACCCCTAGAACCCAAAACCACCATGAGTAAAAAACTTTATATATATATACATCTATCTATGTATCTATCTATCTATCTCTCTATCTATCTATCTATCTATCTATCTATATATATATATATATATATATATATATCACTTTCTTCTGGACACGATAACTTTCGTAATTCTGCACCAATGTCTTCCAAACTGATACGTAAAATCAAGGGGCATAAAATCTCGGTCAAGTTCGTGAATGGGCAAAATTGGCCCAAGGGGATGGAAATAGGGAGTGGTTTTGTGAAAACAGAAAAAAAAAACCCATAACTTCTTAATTTTTGTACATATCAAATCAGTTTAAAGTTTTTATTATTTCTAAAAATAGGACCAAAAACTTATGTATCATAGATTTTGGATAACATCAAAAATGGGCTCAAGGGGCGCAAAAATAGGGTTTTTGGGAGAAAAAAAATCATAACTTCGTCAATTCTCAAGCTATCAAATCCAATTAATTTTATTATACATTTCCTTAATATTATGTGCATCTTTTGCATTCACAAGTTTTTGATAGGACCAATTCGTACCGCAAAAAAATTAAAAACGAAAACAAAAAGGGGTGTGAAGAAGAAAAATTTCTATAACTCTGTCAATTCACAAGATATAAAATCCCCGTGAATTTATCATATATCGTCTTAATATTGTCTTCAACATTTATGTAGACAAGTTTTTGATTGGACAATTCTTACAGCAAAAACAAATAAAAAATACATAGCGGTTGAAGAAAAAAATCATCTTATTAAGAATGTATTCAAATCCAAACTGCTTATTTTCTTACTCAATTTTAAATTATTTTTTGCTCTCAAACGCGTCCAATTGATAGATTCTCTTCTTCAGAAACTATATAATGTACCGTAATAATCGATTTTTTGATAGAAGCAGAATATATTTCAGAAAATGATGTCAAAGTGGGCATTTTGAACAGAATTTCCCGAAGCAATTGTGTTTGAAACGAAAAATATTGCCCTACCGAGAAAATAATTGTTTATTAATCAAGTTTCAATTAATTGAAAGAAAAATAAAAACACATGTCGCTTATAAATGTTTTCAAAAATCACGTCAGCAAGTTTCGTATTTTTTTCTATTAAAAATTAATCCGAAAATGTGCCACAAAATTTCGAGTTGTTGAGCATGGAAAAGTATTTATTTTAATACCGCCTTAACATGATTCTGATAAAACCAGCTGTTATATAAAAATGAAATAAAAATTCATCAAAAGCGGCCGGATAAAACCGTTAAAGTGGATTTATATGTAATCATGATTTAGTTTTTGTTTTTGCAATTAATATACTTAACTTCGAAATCTTCCTCCGCCTGTAGGCCGGTCCGGCAGAGATTTTTTGTATTTTTAATGTAAAGTTGTATTTAGCTAATACAATCTTTTGAAAACTTCAACAGAGTAATCAGCTAAAAAAATATTTGTTTGAACAATAAAAAATACATTTTAAGTTCAGTTTATACAGACTAAGATAAAACATATATTTTTAAAATTTCATGAAAAACATTGAGAAGTTCTAAGATATCCTGCAAAAAACCTGTGCTGAAAACCCACTACTTAATGAATCAGTTCATAGGGATATCTGATTAGCCCGCGAGAACTCGCTAGTGAGAATTTCTCTCACGGTGCCCAATTGCTTTTCTTTTATTTTACATTCGCTTAATATCATTTTCTTTGCTTGGCTTAGTACTTTTATTCACAAAAAGGTAAAATAATTTAAATAACATTTTAAAATTTTAATTAAAATGAAAAATTGTTTAAATAAGAGTCTTAATAAAAGTACGAGGGTGAGAAAAAATCTCATGCAGCGAGTTCTCCCGGGTTAAGAGTTGTGTAGTTTTTCTTATAACAAAATAGTGAATATTATGTTACATATGTATCATTAAAAATTAATGATAATTCTACTTTTTACTTTGATATTTATACAAAGCTGTCAATCCAGGGACCAATTTAGTAATGTAATCGTGTATTTTTAAATGCAGTAAAACCTGGTTTGACAAAAGCACAAAAGGCCAGAGAGATTATCTGTATTTGACAAATTCCGTTTTTATAGTTTTATTTTTTTTTTTTTTTTTTTTTTTTTTTTTTTTTTTTAATATTAGTTTTACATTTTTTTATTTCGTGGTACGCGAAGAGTGATTTTTTTCTTAATAGACTTCTATTACTAATTAATTATACCGATGTATATCGGTATAAAATTAGGGAACCACCGGCGAAGATGACCAGCTACATATTAGTTTTTTGCTCTTATATCACATTTTTTATTTCGTGGTACGCGAAGAGTGAATTTTTTCTTAATAGACTTCTATTACTAATTAATTATACCGATGTATATCGGTATAAAATTAGGGAACCACCGGCGAAGATGACCAGCTACATATTAGTTTTTTGCTCTTATATCACATTTTTTATTTCGTGGTACGCGAAGAGTGAATTTTTTCTTAATAGACTTCTATTACTAATTAATTATACCGATGTATATCGGTATAAAATTAGGGAACCACCGGCGAAGATGACCAGCTACATATTAGTTTTTTGCTCTTATATCACATTGCTTTTATTTTTTCTTAAATGTTTTTATGTATCCATTTGTATGCATTATTAGTATTGCATCCCCTAGTTTTAGAGAAAGCTTGCGAGTTGCATCATAAGATTGATAGAATCAAGCTTTTGAATGGCAACTGTATCAATGAATACTTGTACATATTTTCACACAAATCTAAATCACAGAAATTTAGAATGGTTTAAAAAAATACTTTTGTATTTATGAAAAAAAAAAAAAGTATTGAAAATATTTTTGTAACTGCACTGTAAAATAATAAATATATTTTTCAATCTACGAAATGTAACTTGATCAAGTTTCCTTTATCTTTTGAAACGTAAGAAATGAATATACAGGGTGTCCTGGCTAAAAGTGTCCAAAAGTTACGGTTTATTTTTACGGAACTACCAATTAGAATTAAACAAAAATATTTAAATAACAAGTAATATAATTTTTTTTTTTAAAGTCAATTCCTACTTAGGCCATCAAAGAAAAATTTAATATAATCTGTTAAGCTAATATTAGTTTTTGTTGCATTAAAATATCTCAATTTGTTGATTTTCTATAAGCAAGTAGGTTTACAATGGAACTCTATGGGAATTTGGCGAAATATTAGAGATATCGCCAAGTTGGCGTCATTTTTGGCGACTGATTTTGGTCGCCAAATTTGGCAATATATCGCCAAGTTGGCGGCAAACTTGGCGGTATTTGGCAACAGGGTCCCCATATGGTAACCCCTTATTAAAAATAATTTCATTGATCTTCAATAACCAATGGCCGCCATTTTGTTTCCCATGCAAAACTAAAATTAATTAATTAGAACTTAATTAATTAATTAATATTTGAAAAAACTGTATTAACATCAATTGTCATCCAGTACAAGTTTAAAAAAAATTATTTCAACTTGATAGGATGAATAGTGAGTATTTTATTAACGATTGAAAATTTGAACAAGATAAATATATATAAATATAGGGAGAGTGTGAACTAATAGTAGGAATTGAAATGAAAAAATATTATTTCACAAAGTTTTAATATCAATAGACTTCGATGTGTGCACCTTTGTTAGCACGACAAACGTCTAAACGGTAATTCAGTTCTCCCCAAATGTTTCAGAGCATACCAGGAGTTATTTGACAAATTGTATCTATGATACGCTTTTTTCACTCATCCACAGTTTCAGTTTTTTGTTTTGTTCAATGTTTTAAAATCTCGGAGGGGTATCCAATCCACGGAGGTTAAGTCTATTATATTCTAATGGGTAGTTACGTAATAATAAGCCATAGCTTTTAGATACTTATAGCCGGACACCCTGTATTTTGCAGATTTAAAGAAGCGTTTATAAATATTTATTGCTTAAGTTATATTTTGCTGACATTGATTTTCCGAAAAGTTTCTGAAAAGATTTTATAGTGATCAGTTCTCCCAAACCGTGATATCGTTTTTCTAGAATGCAATATAATCTCAATTAAACACATTCTGCAGCGTAAATGAATTTAAACGTTCAAGAGTGATAAAATGATATTAATTTTAATTTTAATGCTGTTAATGTATCATGTTTATCTTTAAACATGTTTGTTTGACATGTAAATGTTTATTCGTAAATTGATTGAATCTGGATTGAGAAAACTGATTCATACACTCTAAAAACCTCTCGGAAATGTTATTGAAAATAGAAGGCAGCAAAATAAACTTTGTTGTTATAAATGATTCGTAAATCCCCAAAATATGTTTTTTTCTGTGTTTGTTAAAAATAAAGATTGCTTTTCAAAATCTTGGTTAACTCGGAAGATGCGTGGTTATATCATCTTTCCCTAGTTTATGAACATTTTTCTTTTTTAGATTGTCTAATATATATTAATTAATTTCAAAAAGTAGTTTAAAACATTGTGTATATCAGACACTAATATTTATCCACGATAGTTTTAAATTAAATAAAAAAGTCGTAAAATAGAGGATTAACATAAGAAAATCCACAAAGACTTGGTTAAATGTTCAAATTCGAATTTTAAAATATAATAGTTAATTTATAAATGATTATGTGGCAGCGTGTTAAAACATAATTTATTATTGTAAAACAGTACATTTATTTTGAAAGGTGTGGTTTTAAAATTTTATTATGAAAATATTTATTAATTTAAATAAATTATTACTAAATGAATATTTGTGTGTATTTCACAAGTTGTTTATTTATCTTAAAAGATAAATATTTTTAAACATAAACAAATGTGAATACTTTGATTATTTTTTATTTAAGTAGAATATATCTAATATTTGAACAGCGATAGGGTAAAGTGCCCATAATTCGTCCCCTCTCCTAATTTCGTCCCACTTAACTTCAACGCTTCTACGAAAGTGGCGTCATTTATGATACAAGGAACAGAGGACGGATTGAACAGGTAACAGGGGTCAGGACTGAAAGTTTCGTTCACCAAGACGCGTACATAAATTAAAGATAGCAAATTTCCTATTTTTGGTAGACCTGAGTTCTTATTACGTTGTTTGTAGAACGTTATTTACTGTACTGCAATTATTTATTTCTTATTCATTGCATGTATCTTACGTTGGTAAGATGCTGACAGTAGCATACAGAGAGTTTTAGGACGCTCCGTTCATCTTACGGGAACTGAAGCTCCGTCATATTGGGAAGTAGCGTTGTCCCAATTTCGTCCCTCTTGCAGTTCTTTTCGGTCCGCGTTCGAAATTAGTAATTCTTTTTCATGATCATTTTTTCATTTTTCCCCCCTCATGTTTGGATGGCTAATGTTTCGTTATGTTATTCTTCCACTGATGATTAGTACACTTCTTTGTGCCTTACTTTAATGTAAATTAAATTACTTACTAATTTAGAAATAAATTTTGATTTAGTTATAAGTTAAGCATCGGCGTATTGGATGTTTTGGGAGAACGAAATTGAAACTAATTTTTTTTCATTTGCATTTTTTAGATACTTTTGAAAAAAAAAAATTTGCATTGTTAAATTTTTTTTTTGTACGATATTCGCTTGTGTTTCTATGTGCATGGGTAGTTAGTCTATCTAAAATCAAAATTTGGTAGATTTTCACTGAAAATTACAACTACCAAGGGCCTAAAAGTGACTGGGGGACGATAATAGTGCATCATTCCCTATCTGAATTTCATATTATATATGTCTTTCAAGAACAAATTCGTTTTGAAAACATACAAAATTGATTACATTTTGTCCATTTACCAAGAGATTATTTTACAGTTTATTCCCTAAATACAATGGACTAGGATATGTTATTCATCTATACATTAAGATATCGTTATTCACTGAACCATAAATTGTTTCATAGCTGAGTGTTGTATGCGCTATATTAGCTGTCGCATTCATCTAAAGCATTATAAATGATATCCTTTAAGTGTCTATTTACAGTAGTTATTTACTTTTAATCCCTATACAGTGTTTGTATAAATATAAAGTTTGTTACAGCGTTAGCAAATGACATACTCATTTTGGATCAATTTCAAATAATCTTTATAATTGAAAACAATAACGCGTTTAGATGTTTGTATTTGTCATGGTATGTAATTATGATATGTTTATCTTTAAAGCATATAATACATGCATTAGTAAAATAAACTTTATCTATAAAAAAAGACAACATTAAAGCATACTTTTTAGGTTATTAAACATAAGATAAAACAACAACAAAAAAGTTTAAACATTGCATGTTTTGATTTATTCATCTCATATAGACATTTTAGTTTTTACGAAGATTGTTTTACCCATGTAACTTTTTTACTTTATACAAAATCAAATCAATTTAGATCTTGTAATTTTGTAAAAGCTTTATATTATATTTTTAATGAATCGAATCCAAATTATGCGGTATTTTCATTTTATCTTATACCTAACGTATATATTGGACATACAGCTACATCTGTTTTCATAAAGCAATATGGTATTCTTTAATTATAATTTTATCAAGCCAAATATTACTATTTAAAAATTGCGTTAACATGTTGAATAAAAATAAGCCTGTACTGACAACACGCAGACTGTAGATATCATTCAACTGTGAGCTCTGTAGCAATTTTCCATCGTTTGCTGAGCAATGTGGTTACAAATTATACTTTAAATCCGTCAACCACGTAAAGTATTAATTTGAGATTCGAGCACTCTTATGTGATAACTTATGTGTCTCAAATATATGAATTTGATAGAATTTGAGTTTTACCCGCCATTAAATCACTGTATGAAATACTTTAGTCCATACTTTGGATTCCACTCTCACATTAGTATCTACACATTTAATTACACCGGAATTTTTGCGCTACTTCAATATTGTGGCTACACTGCACAATTTTTTTATAAGGAATTTTTTAATTCTTATTTTTAAAAGCCAATTCAAACGCCGTATCCATTTGCTTAATTTTGCGTGAGATTTTGTTAGTTCTGTTTCTTTCCTTAACGTTTGGAACACATAAAGCCACGATTATGCATATATGTACAATATTATATGCATATTTGTGTGTGTATCAATTTACAGAATAAAAAAAAAAACTTTAAGCTAAAATATTATGCATGTGCGAATATGGCATTGGATAATATTTTTCAGTGCAGTTTCATGTAGAGTTTGTAAAGTTAATAACTAATTGCAGCTTGGAGTACAAACTGTATTATTTTGCTTAATATATAAAGATACAGAAACTAAAAAAATACAGCATTCGACAGAAAGAAGTAAAAGTTTATTTTCCGTATATTTTGCATCAGGAACCTGAAGCGTGTTTATTGAAATGTATGTTTACTAGGCAATATTTTCAACCGCATTCCATTCTTTATCTGTTGCGTTTTCAAATTTGTTAATTGATCATTATTTTTTAGTCCAAAAAAGCATATTATGTAGTTTCATGTTATAATAAGTTAGCAGTCATCGATCGCTACGCTGTTTGGTTTCACTAAAAGAAACTTGAATCAAACGAAATATATCTAGCAAAGGTTAAAAAACCTTTTTGTTGATATCTAATCGAATATTCATGTTATGGGTATATAGAGATTACCCGCTGATTCGAATAATCTTGCATTATCTAGTTACATTATCTAGTCGATGTTGCCGACATAATAGCTCTAAAATCACCAAAGTACATGCGTTTAACGATTACCTTAGTAAGTTAGTTATCTGTAATTTCCCACTTCTACCTAAACCTGCTGCTGAGATAAGGCGAAATGCCCTAAAATTTGCGACCAACCTTTTAACCCCTTGGGGGGGGGGGGGTCTTCTAAAATCGCTGAAATATGTGTTTAATTTTTAATAGGCTTGTTTTCCTGAATATCTCTCTCCTACCTAACACTGTTGTTTAGATATGGAGAAATGACCTAAAATTTGTGGCAACACTATTAAAACTCTTAGATGAGAATTTCCAAATTCGATAAAATACATGTTTAAGTGTGTTTCCGCAGATAAATTATCCTGAAATTCATGCTTATATGTACATCTGCTGCAGAGATATGACGAAATGTTCTAAAATGTTCGACCCCCGACCCCTTTAAGCT
The DNA here is from genome assembly GCA_963932465.1 of Maratus speciosus. Taxonomy (NCBI): domain Eukaryota; kingdom Metazoa; phylum Arthropoda; class Arachnida; order Araneae; family Salticidae; genus Maratus; species Maratus speciosus. The sequence goes on along the minus strand of OZ010790.1, from coordinate 200,147,985 downwards.
CCTTAACGGGAAATTTCTAAAATCTCTAAATACATGTTTAATAATTTTTTAACAGATTTATTTTCTGGAATTTCACGCTCCTACCTAAAATTGATTCTGGCATATGGCCAAATGTTCTACAATATTCCACCCCCCCTTTTTCCCCTTATGGGGGGATTTCTAAAATCGCTGAATTACGTTTTTAATTATTTTGTAGTAGATTTATTGTCGGGAATTTCAAGCTACTAACTAAAACGTCTGCTGACATATTGCCAAATGTTTCAAAATTTTCAGCGCCTCCCTGTAACTCTCTTGAGGGTGTGTGGGGAGGATTTTAAAATCGCCCAGATACGTGTTTAATTATTTTTTAATAATATTGTTATCCCAAATCTCTCGCTGCTACGTACAACAGTTGCCAAATGTCCTAAAATTTTATACCCCTTATTAAACCTTTTGGGGAGGCAGTTTCTTCCAATTTTAAATGCAATTTAAGTATACTGAAGAATCATTTTGTAGGACGACATCAAATCCATTTACCCATCCTGCATATCTCGATTGTTGAATATCTCCATCCTTTCGTTATTGACCACAAACGGTTGGAAAAGACTAGGGTTAATGTACTAGAAGGAGAGGGAAGAAAAAAAGCATGTAAACTGACATTTAATGTGAATTTCTTTGTGGCATTTCTAATTCAGGCTTTAGAACGGCGCCATCAGGATCCCCATGCGAGACTGACCACATCGATTCGACCAATCTGAGCACGCGTTCCCGGTACTGAATGATAAGTGGAGGTTCTCCTAAAAGAGGGGCGCTCAGTTAGGACTCGCTTCAAAGGGTCAAGTAGTGTTCCACTACTTAAAAAGAGGATGTTTAAAGTTTTTCAGACAGATATTGATACAATTCGGATTTACTGAGTTACAGATTTACTGCTGTCAGAGATGATTATTATACTGATATATGGACTACTTATTCTGTTAGAAGATGTACTTTCTGTTTTGGACAATTTCCGAGTTTTCTTGGAAAAACTTTACTTTCGTATTCTACGGGGGCGTATTCTAAGAGGACGAGGTAACTTTAAAATCAATTTTTTATTTTTTGTAAATTTCTCTATAATTATTATTCAAGGGTACATTATACAAGTGTACATATTTTTGAGAAAAAAAAAAGGAATTTTTTGTAATGTTTTAGAATTTTTCAGAATGCTCCACGTGATCTGCATATCAATGAAAATTCCAAACATTTTTTTATATAAGTTTGGTTTATATATGTAAATAAAACTGTGCATCGAATTTGATATATGTGAATATAAATGTAAGAAAATTTATTTTAATTTTTTTTCTTACCTTTATATTCAAATAGATCAAATTCGATGAACAGTTTTATAGTTTTATTTATATATATATATATATATATATATAACAAACTTATATTAAAAATATTTGGAACTTTCATTGATATGCAGTTCCCATGGGGCATTATAAAAGTTCTAAAATATTACGGAAAATTACTTTTTTTCTCAAAAAATGTCTTTTTTTTGTGGTAAATGTATGCCATAATGCATATAATATTCCCTTAAAAATATTTAAAGTGTAAAATAAAAAATTTGTTTTAAAGGTCCCTCGTTCCCTTTATAAGCTCATATGCTTCGGATTCAGTGTCTTAATTGAATTTTCCTGTATGATAATTTGTAAGTTGTGTCTCTGATGTCAACATAATCTGAGCAAAAGATTAACAGTTCTTCGTCAGCCCGGTTTGCATGTGACGATTCCAGGGTATTTGATTATATTGCCTTGCGTGTAAATTAATGCATGTTTTGTTTAGAACAGATTACTGTACGACTCGGTACTATTAATTAAATATATTTTGTACTAATTAGTAATTGCATTTTTTTAAATAATAGTGCGAGGTCAATTCACTATGTAGGTCACAAAAGTCAATAAAAAAACGGAAACCAAGATACATACTTAAAAGGCATGTTTATTTCCCTATATAATCTTCATTTACATTGATACATTTGTCTCAACTCTCTATTTGTTTTCTAATACATGCTGCATAAAAGTCTTTGAGCTGCACTCTCAGCCATCGATGTACCTCACATTCAATTTCTGCATTAGTCGGTTGAAGGCTAAACCACATGAACACCCTGTTGCATTTACTAATGCGTTGTTCGCCTGTCAACTCTAATAGACCAGGAGCCGGCAGCAAAATCACCTCATCGAGATCATGGATGAAATTCTAAGATGAGTTAAATCTTGATTCGCATATTAAAACGCAATCGGTCTGCCAAGTCATACCTTGGTGGTAAACATCAGAAAACTCGGCTTTTGCGGCTGACTTGTAGGTTTATAATTGTGTTTTCCTGCACCAAAAGGTATGAAAACATGGAAGACCGGGAGCAGGAAAACACAATGGTAAATCTATGAGTCAGCCGCTAAAATCGAGTTTTCAGGTGTTTTCCACCAAGATATGACTTGGCAGACCGATTGCGTTTTAATATGCAAATCACGATTTAACTAATCCTAGAATTTAACCGTGAACTCGATGAGGTGATTGTCTATGCTGCCGGCCCCCGGTCTATAACCATTTCCTCAACCTTCCGCACTGTTTCTTCTGTCGCAATCTCAAAAGGACGACCACTTCGATTTTCGTCAACTACTTTTGAACGCCCCTGCTCATCTTGTACAACTATTCTTTCATAAATTCGAAATTGACATCTTACCGTTGGACAGTGCTTTCCACCCACTAGCATATTTGAAACAATGTACTACAAATATCCGACCACTCATATCAGTTTGTGACCTACTTACTGACTTTCTCTCGTAATATAACTCAGATGGGGATTTCGGTGAAAGAAAGGAATGAAGTTTTATTTAACTGTAATACTTATCTTCGGAATACAAAATCGATAAATCTAATCATACGTAAAGCTCAAAAGATCTTATACAGGGTGATTCATAAAAGATGGGCAGAACTTTAAGGGGTTATAGTACACTTAAAGACAAATAATATTAAATAGGAGACTAAGGGTCCCAGACGTATTCCCAAGGAGATAGGGGGCATTAAAGTTTAGGGTCCGAAATTTCAAATGATTATAAAACATGGAAAAATTGGTCGATTCGTTTGCGGTTTTTGCAAAAAATTTTCTTTATGCCTGTATTTTCTTGAAATAAAATTTTAAAGTTCAATTTCAAAAAATGCCGATAGGGGGCGCTTTAGACTTTGGAGTAACAAACAACTATTTTTTAACGTTATTTTTTGTATTTCTTTAAATGATTTCGAAAGCTTAGACTTAAACTTAAATTTTGATCTAAAAATCTGAGTCCTAACGAGTAGTTAAGTAGCGTAAACTGAAATTTGAAATTTGAAACCCTTCTCCCCCCAGAACAAAAATCAGTTATTCCCGATCTTTGTGTCGTAGATTAGGCTCTAACTACTGCCGCGTTTTGCTAAAATTATTCTTTATGTCAGTATTTTCTTGAAAATAAATTTTAAAGAAAATTTTCAAAAAATTCCGATAGAGGGCGCTTTAGACTTTGGAGTAACGAACAACTATTTTATACCGTTATTTTTTGTGTCTCATTAAATGCTTTCTAAAGCTTAGACTTAAACTTAAATTTTCAGCTCAAAATCTGAATCGCTGAGCGTGGTTCAGTAGCGAGGGGAGGGGGTTCAAATTTCAACTTCTGAACATAGTTCAGTTTGCACTACTTAACCATGCCCAACGATTCTGTGCTGTGATACGAGGCAAAAATACAACTTTCGTCAAGGACTGCATAGTCGGAATTCACTCATAAAGGCACTGGCACAGTTGGAAACGTCGCTCATGCAAACGTTAAAGCTCCATTCCTGACGCTAGTCACCGGGTGAAGAAGGAAACAGAAAGTATGCAAATGTCAAATGGGGAAAAAGAAGAACACGTATGCAAAATTTCTACACGATTCAGGCATAAAAACCACTGAACGGTGAGTCAAGTGTAAGTCGCTGTAGTAATGAATCGGAAGATGGTGCCCTTCACGAATAAGGAAAAGGCTGAGATGCATTTAATTTACGGAGCGGCAGATGGAAATGGTGCAGAGGCACAACGAATGTACGGAGAGCGATTTCCCAACAGGCGGTTGCCTAACCGCAAAACTTTCGAGCGCTTGCACAGACAGTTGTGTGAGACGGGATCATTTCTCGCTTCCCGGTCGAATGCAGGTCGTGCAAAAAAGGACGAATCAGTAGTTGTTGCAGAAGCCATTCTGGATGTAGTAGCGGCGCAGCCAAGTACAAGTACACGAACAGTGGCTAGGCAGGTGGATACCTCACAGTCCATGACTTGGAGGGTACTGAAGGATGAACATTTGCTCCCGTTTCATGTGCAACGAGTCCAGAAACTGTCTCCAGGGGATTATCCAAATCGTATTGAATTCGCCCGCTGGTTTCTGCAGCAGAACGCGCTAAATCCACATTTTGGACGAACTGTGCTTTTCACCGATGAATGTACCTTCACACGTGAAGGTACATTTAACACACACAATGCACATGTATGGGCGGATGTCAATCCACATGCTACGTATCCACATGCTCATCAGAGATGCTTTTCCATCAATGTTTGGGCAGGAATCCTCGGAGACACCTAATCGGACCGTACCTTCTTCCTGAACGCCTCAACGGTAAAACATACCTCACATTTCTGCAACATGTGCTGCCAGACCTGTTAAACGTTGTTCCTCCACGCATCCGGCGGGTCATGTGGTTCCAGCACGATGGAGCGCCAGCCCATTACGTACGAGACGTCCGCAACTATCTGGACATCACATTTCCGAACAGATGGATTGGTCGAGGTGGTCCTGTTGCTTGGCCTGCTCGCTCGCCAGATCTTTCACCCCTCAATTTTTTTTTTGGGGACGATTGAAGGCTCTTATGTATGAGACACCCATTGAATCCCCCGAGGAACTGGTCGCCAGACTTTCCGCCGCTGTAGGGGAAGTGCTCGAAAAGCCTGATGTTTTCGCGAATGTTCGCCGTTCCATTCTTCGCCGTTGTTCTGCGTGCATAACCTCTGGTGGTCACAATTTTGAACATTTATTGTAATTACATGTTAATAAATATGCTTTGGTAACATAATCCTAATTTGTGTCTTTTTACCTCGTATCACAGCACACAATGTGTGGACATGGTAAACTGAACTGTGCTCAGGAGTAGAAATTTCAAACCCCTCTCCCCAGAAACTTAACCACGTCTAACGATTCAGATTTTGGGCTGAAAATTTAAGTCTAAGCTTTAGAAAGCATTTAATGAGACACAAAAAATAACGGTATAAAATAGTTGTTCGTTACTCCAAAGTCTAAAGCGCCCTCTATCGGAATTTTTTGAAAATTTTCTTTAAAATTTATTTTCAAGAAAATACTGACATAAAGAATAATTTTAGCAAAACGAGGCAGTAGTTAGAGCCTAATCTACGACACAAAGATCGGGAATAACTGATTTTTGTTCTGGGGGGGAGAAGGGTTTCAAATTTCAAATTTCAGTTTACGCTACTTAACTACTCGTTAGGACTCAGATTTTTAGATCAAAATTTAAGTTTAAGTCTAAGCTTTCGAAATCATTTAAAGAAATACAAAAAATAACGTTAAAAAATAGTTGTTTGTTACTCCAAAGTCTAAAACGCCCCCTATCGGCATTTTTTGAAATTGAACTTTAAAATTTTATTTCAAGAAATTACTGGCATAAAGAAAATTTTTTGCAAAAACCGCAAACGAATCGACCAATTTTTCCATGTTTTATAATCATTTGAAATTTCGGACCCTAAACTTTAATGCCCCTTATCTCCTTGGGAATACGTCTGGGACCCTTAGTCTCCTATTTAATATTATTTGTCTTTAAGTGTACTATAACCCCTTAAAGTTCTGCCCATCTTTTATGAATCACCCTGTATTTGATTTACTTCGTAGAAAATGAATTTAGTTTTAAGTTTAGCCAATAAAGAATTTGGTATTTATTGTGTAGTGAACTTTTCTTCTATAAATCATACTTTATTATTAAAACACATTACGATATATGTAAAAATAGGAGAAATCTTAAGTAACAGCACACGTAAATAAACTGTTGAACATAAAACAAACAGTACATTCTAAATGAGAAAAGAAAATATACCTTACAAAACATAATTATAGGATTGAAATCTTATTTATTGCAGCAACTTAAACTTTTATGACACTTTGAATTGCACAACAGTCCCTTGCTTTTACAAGTGCATTTATTTGTGCAAGACTTCCTTTTGTAATGTCAACATGTATAGTATTGCCCTCCAATTCTCGAATTAGCTACAGCTGCTTCTATGTGTGACATTTCTTGAGAAGAGATCTCATCTATGGAAAGTAACTTTTCTTTACAAATAACGAGCTGATTACGTATATAAAGCTTCTTGAGCGTACCATTTTTATTTGCTAGCTTATAAAAGTCGGAATATTCTGTTATAAAAACTACTGCCAATACATTTCGACCATCTGTACTACCCGTTCGACATCAACAATTATCGGTATCAACAATTTGTGCAGGAAGGAACTTTTCTTTTGAGGTTCGTGACATTTCCGTTGCTTGCAGTACAAGATTCACTTTCGCGGACGATCTTTTTATAGAAATAAACTTGTATTGTTCAGTCAGTGATGATATGAAGACGTGGTAGTTTGCAGGTCATCTTCAATATTTTTCTTTTGAATGTGATTTTTGGTCATCTTTCTACACAGTCCATAGTTTGGATATGACTTATTAACTGAATTCTCTACCATAATCTGATTGCAATATAGCTGGAACATCAAATGTTAAAAATATTGGAAGAACGTGATACGCTACTTCTTCAGCTGTCTTAGTTTTCAAGAGTCGTAACTGGACAAATTTACTTAAATGATATTGATACACCATTGTGAACTTATATTCGCCATGCCTGTGTGACTGAAGGTGTATCAGATCAACTTGACAGGTTAAGTTTAACTGGGAACTGACCATTGGTTTCACAACAATATCTTTCTTAGGTGCACTATGTTTCATTTGACATAAATTGCATAAATTTAAATACAACATTATAACTTCATATGGAATATTTTTGTATGTAACTTGCAAATCTTTAAGTATACGTGCTCCTCCTCCATGACTTATTCTGGTGTGAGTATCAAATAGTATACAGAACATTTGATTATTGGTGATATCATACTGTATATTTGTTCTTCCTCGTTTTAATGGTACAATTAACTTCTCTTCATCATAATTTTTGCAAACGTAAAAACGTTATAACTTCTGTAATCCAAAAGTGTACTGCGCTCAGTTTTAACAGAAATCACTTAATAAGGTATTTCAGAGTATTTTTCTTGAGAAAAATAAAAATAATTGTCTTCTTGTTTACTTCTTTCTCGCAATTAATGCATTTAACTTTTAAAAAAAATTACGATTCACTGCAGTATACATTAAATATAAATAAGGGTATCGAATAAAAAAAAAATTAAAAAACGTTGCATACACCATCAACTTATGCATAAGACTGATAACGCTAACAGACTCGAAGCAGAACACAGGATTTGGCGACAGAAAGTCGCCACTTTGTTGACCTCGGCATCGCTTTTCGACCTCCACCAAAGCATATCTGTGCTTGTCAATATACACCGGTGACGGCCCGAATATATAAGAATATAATCAAATATTCGGTATTTCACCGACGTATTTGGTATGTGTTGACAGTCTCCGTTGATAGTCGACAATCTGCAATTTTGGTGTTTCTCGATGATATATACGCATCATGATGATCCTAAAGATTTGAAATTCCAAGACTGAGTTCTTGAGATATGACTATCGCTAAAATCGCGTAAATCCTGCAAAATGGAGCATAGTAGAGCCACATTCTGGCAGATTTATACTAAAACGTAATCAACCGCAATATATGCCAACGTGTAACTGAATCTGAAGTTCCATGAAAATACCATTAATTTTTGAGATAGAGTTATTGCAATAATCGTAAAAATCCAGCATAGTATCGCCATATGTTGAGCGATTTTCTAAAACATAATTAGCATAATTATTTATAAAGGTATACCTGAATTTGAAGTTGGATGAAATCTCGCTCGTGCATTTGTTCTTCAGATAGAGCTATTGCTAAAATCGTGAAAAATGCAGCACACTGTAAAAAAAACCGCTGTAAATTTGCCAGCAGAACTCAATCAAAGTTGAATGTACTGTATCTTTCTTTGGTTTCCTGACTATTTAAACAAGAAAAATACAGTAGTTGCGTAAAATTAACAGTACAATTTATTGGCAATTTTGAACGCATTTGGACCACAGCACAAACTACTGGCGTCCAAATTGCCAGTACACTGTGCTGTTAATTTTACGCAACTGCTGTATTTTCCATGTTTAAACAGTTCGGAAACCAAAGAAAGATACAGTACATTCAACTGTGATCGAGTTTTGCGCGAGATGAACAGTACTTTTTACTGTAAAAATGTCATTTTTTTTTATTACAGTGCATAACAGTGTCACCTGTTAAAAATTTTACACCACAATGGAATCTGAACCAATTCATATCAAGGAATAACATAATCTGAAGTTTGATGAATATCCGAGTTTTAGTTCTTCAGCTAGATCTAGTGCAGAAATCGTAAAAAATGCAGCATAGCAGCGTCTGTTAGGCGATTTATACCAAAAACGAATCAGCCCCCATTTGTTTCAGGGACTAAACGAATAAAATTTTTTATTACATTCCGTGCATTATTTCTTGAGATAGAGCATCTAAACTATTTAAGGTACTTGTTAGTTATCCCGTCGACCAATTTCGCCAAATTATATAAATCGCCAAACCGCTCGCCTAATTATACAAACTGACAAAATTTTCATTTAAAATTGCGAAAAAACAAAAATAATTGTTATAACATTAATAAAAATACAAATAAAACGTCAAAATAAAAATCATTTGATGACGTAAACACGTTTTGTCAAGTGAATGTGACATTTACGATCAACCATTATTGACATTTATTCTTACAATTTGGCGACAGTAATTTGGTCTACGGGATAACTAACAAGTACCTTATTTAATTACACACACAGGAAGACAGACAGAAAGAGTCATAGACTATCAGACAGACATTTTATAAAAACATGTGTTTCGGTATTTCTGAACCCTTAGCATGTAAATCCGTCGAAAACCGGAAGTCGAATATTTTCACGAATCCAACACTTTTTTCTAGTAAAGATAGAAGAAATTAAAAATGTAGTACATATGAGATTAATGTTAACTGTTTCTACCATAACAATTTATCATAAAATGTCTATATAATTTCAGACATTTTGAAGCATAACCTGTACTAATTAATGTAGATTTTCTTAAGAAACTAAGTGCAGGTTAGTCATTTTTGTCTTTGCGTCTAATACTCATACTTTATGCATTTCATGATCAAAGTTTATATCTCCACAATCATTAAGGAGATTTAACAAGTAGAATTTCAACTACTTAAGCATTTCACACTAATTACTCTTAATCATTCCCTTTATAAAATTTTCCTGAACAGGATATGAAGTTTCATTTTACAAAATGTTTTGTAAAAGTACAGAGAATCATTTACATAAACTGAAGTTGTTTAAAAATAATGTATGACTCTTTTCTAACGCTGTTAATAAATTTTTCACAATATTTTATTTCAAATTGCCTTATGTTGAAGAATATATTTCAAAATATCACACATATGCGTGTGCAAATTTATTGTACAAAACTATATTTGTATCTCCCGTACATGTACAGTATTGATTTAGGAATCGAAAAAAAATGGTACTTTTCTTTAAAAAATAGAACGAGATATCTCTTATTTATAAATTTATTAATGATGAATTATATTATGAATTTTAAATGTAAGCTTTCTTCATATAATACACATATTAGGGTGACATCATAATCCTTCTCTCACACAAAATTCATATTTTTGGCAAGTTATAATTAGAGTTTCGCCAAATATTCGGATTCGTTTTCGTTTTTGGCACAAAATCTGAATTTCGCCGAAAATGCGTTCTACGCGAAAATGCTTCCGAAAACTTGGCCGGGCCAAAAACCGACGCGGCGAACGTCCTCTTTCCGTCTGCAACCCTTAATTCTACTCTTATTCCGACTCTTTTGCGGAAGCCAGTTAAAATAAAAAAAAAAAATGAAAATTGAAAATTGAAACAGGACAAATTTAAAAGGGAAATTGCACAAATTACAGACACCGAAAAGCGGGAAGGATGGACTCGAGTGTCCTGAAGCTACAGAACGACTTCTGCTGTGTCGAGCTTATTACCGAAACTATTTGTATTCCAAAAATATATGTTCTTCCTTGGGAAATTCTCAACATTACTCAATGATTTGAGTTGTAACGGTGAATAGAGACACTCCTTATTTATTGTTATGAACTTCACTGTTTATAATTATCATTCGTTACTGATTCAAGACGTGAGTGAAAATTTAGAGGTACAGAGCCACAACTTGGACCGCACGTATAATTATATGTATTATTAATTAATAATTCTCTATGTTTAAGTATGTATTATTTACTTTAAAAACATTTCATTTTCGTTTACCACCAGAAATAGGAAGATTACCGAAATTCGTTTTCGTCTTTAAAACCCTGTTTCTTTCTTTCCTTAATTATAATTATAAATATTAATAATAAATTATAATGTCTGGAGAGAATTGCAATTATAAATTAACAGAAAAATGTGACTGTCAGCTTCTTTAACTTTTTTAGATAATATATGAGTTCTTTAGAGTAATGAGTGAAGGTACTCATTCTTCCAAAAACGGTTATTTTATATTAAATTTGATGGGTTTTTTTGTTCTGTTTCTTCTATAAAAAACAGATTTATTAAATTTAAATTTAAATATAATTTAAATATATGATCATTTTTGCGAATTGGTCATAGAAACTCGACAGAATTTCTCGCCAAGACAAAGAAACAGCAATGCAAATAACCTTAAAGAAAGGAACTTCCGCCAGTTGATGCCAAAGATTTTTGAAGAACCATTTAGTACACTGTCTGGTTTATATTTTGCGAACGTACCAAAACGGGATTTTAACACCTCTATACTTCAAGCTCTATTTCTCATGGAAACAAAATTTTTGTTTCTGCGGAATGGGCCGTGCCACGTGACCCAATAAATAAAAGTACAAGTGGAATCCGACGAATAGGTTTTTAGTAAATGCGATTTTAAAAGTGCTGTTTTTAGCACATTTGAAATTCTTGTTCAGACTAAAAACTGTTGACATGTGTAATTAGCTGACATGTGACTATAGCAATGTGTAATTATCGGAAATTTCGCGTACCTCACCACAAATCCTTTGGAAACATTATGAGTAGTGATAGATATTTACACGACACTCGGAGTAACCACTATTGTATCACTTCATTTTATGTGATATCACTTCTTTTTATGACTGTCGTTTTAGATTTGTTGCTTGGCGGGATCATTTAAAATGAGTTATTTTTGATGAGATGTATGTTATGAAAAGTTTCATAAAAAAAAGAGAAAAAATATTGTTACGTTATGCGCGACTTTGTAACGACAGAAGGCGTCCCCTCCCCCCACCAGAGTAGTGATAAATAAGTAATCCTTTCATATTTTTTTATTTAAAAAAAAAAAAAAATCAGACGTTATAGAAACATTTAGGTACTCATTTTTATAGTATTTTTTTATGAAATGAGAGATTCATCTCCGCCCGAAAATGCCATCTACTGCGAAACAATTTTATCCATAGATTTTCCTATTTGTGAAAATTCTTTTTTCCTAATCTTTGCAACTAAAATGTGTGTTATAATTGTTTTCATGTTATCTATATTTTAAACAATTATTTAACATTATTATATCACAACATGCATGATTAGATACAAGGGAAACTAGTTGGATATGCCAATCCCAAAACTTTCTTCTATCTCATACATCTTAATACTTCAAAATTCTCTAGTACAGTTACAAAATTAAGTGGCAATATATGCCCTTCATGAGGATCCAAATAATATGAAATTCCTTGCATTAGTTCTTCAGATAGTACTATAGCTAAATCGTGTAAATCATGCAAAATGCAGCATTTCAGAGCCACCTGTTACGTGATTTACACCGAAATCTAATTATCAACTACTTATGTTAACTTCTAACTGAATCCGAGGTTTGATGAAAATCCGTGCATTACTTTTTCAGATAGAGCTATTGCGGAACTCGTAAAAAAAATTCAACATAGCTGCGCCACCTTTTGAACGACTTTCACCAAAAAATATTTAGGATCAATTTATATTAGGGACTAACTGAATCTGAAGCTTAGTGAAAATTCCTGCGCCAGTTCTTGCGATACAGCTATTGCGGACATCGGGAAAAATTCAGTACAGCAGCGTCTCCTGTTGGGATAGTTACACCAAAAACTAAACAGCACTAATTTGTATCAGGGACTAACTGAATCTGAAGTGTGATGACAATAGGTGAATTAGCTTGTAGCTTAGATAGAACTATGGCAATAATCATGAATAATGCAGCATAGCAGCGCCATCTGTTGGGCAATATTCAACAAAAAGTAATCAGCACCAAATTTTATCAAGGGCTAACTGAATCTGAAGTTTTATGAAATTCCGTGTATTAGTTCTTGAGATATATTGAGGAAATCGTGAAAAATGCAGTACAGTAGTGCCACCTGTTGGGCGATTTACACAAAAATGTAATCAGAACTAGTTAATATCAAGTTCTAATTGAATCTAAAGTTTTGTGAAGTTCCGTGCGTTAGTTCTTGAGATAGAGCGCCCACAAATTTTTTGTCGCATACAAACTCGCTGAGTGAAAGAGTGACAGACAGACATTTTCTAAAAACCATCAAATTGTGTTCAGGGCCTTCTAAAACGTCATTACGTATAATTTTTTTCTCAAATTACATATTTTTTAATGTCTTCAGCCCAAAACTATTACATTTTATTTTTTAATACTTATATTAAAGTGTGTGGTACGTTAGTTACCTTATTCTGTATTTTTAATATTAATTTATCCCTCTGTATTATACAATACTGTGCAAATTAGAAACAGTGCAAGAATAACTAATAGTAAAATACATACCAAATGTTGACGTTAATTAATTTAATAATTTAAAAATATACACTTTAGAGATATCGGTAAACGAACGCCGATACATTTTTTTAACATTCTACTATGTTTAACTGTTCAGTATTGGAAAACCTGGCTAAATTGACTATATTTAAGTATGCAAGAAATAAACGAAAAAAGACTCGTACTTTAACAACAATGTCTATATTTTTTATTGTATTTGACGTGCATTAAATGTTACAACATATATTTAATGTTTCCAAGTCTTCTCACTTTCACGCTATCTTTATCGATCGCGAGTATAATTAATTATGCTTTTGTATAAAACTGCATCTGATCGATTTCAGTTAAAAACTTTTATGTAACAAATACTTTACTTATTTATGTAAAATGATTGAAATAAATGATTTTAGAAACTTCAATGTTTAAGATTTTAAATAAATAATGAGTGTATACTTTACGAATCCCTTGGTTTTTAGAATTATCGTACTCATGTTATTCCGTTACGTATGTTAGTGTAAATTTACTATGCATAAATCAAATGGACTATCTTGTCACCTATTGTATAACTAGTCGCGCTGATTTACAATACCACAAATACCTCATCCTACATAGAACACATCAGTTTCTGTTTACACAAGATTTACCTTTAGTATACCACACATAATTCAACTGCTGGAGATTTACAATGAACAATATTATCGGCCCATATTCGATTATTAAGACTTTAATGTTTAGATTTATAATTTTTCCGATCTTATTTTAAAGGATACATGCTTTTCCCCATTTAGTGAAGTAGTGATGTTATTTATTTAAATATTTGATGTTTTTTCAGGATGTCCAAAATCATAATAAATACAATAAATCAGTAAATTTTCAGACCAGGGACCTCAACACAAGCTTTGGAAGTCAATCTTTTTAATATCACAATAAATAATTTTTAATGTCTTACAATACGAAATTTAAATTTTAATACTTATACATAATTTTATATATAACTGTAAAAGCATATAACACTCCTCGAAGCTTCGGAAAATTTTAAAAGCGTTTTATTAAACACTGTTTTATACAATAATATTATGATGAAAAGCTCATTCTTATAAGTTTTTCAGAATGAAAAGTGCATGTGGGCAGAACCTCCATGAACTCACCGAAGCCACTCTAATTGTACAATCTCAATTTCCTATTGATTGAACTATATCAAGAATTAAAAATAGCAATTAAAGCCTTTGTGCAGGAATATTAAAAAGCAGTAAACAAACGTTTAAAATGCACAAATAATGCTTGAAAAGCAGCAAACAGCTGTTTCGAATCTATTGATTCTATTTATAAGAAATTGACGAAACCCGTCCATCCTGAAAAGCATTCTAATTCCAACCCTAATACTTCAGTTGGGTTGCCATTTTTTTCCTAAAATCAGTCAGCAAGTTGCTAAAATCTTAAGAAGGTTTGATTTTAATGTTCTTTTTTCTCCTGTTAATAAAATCACTTTTTCAAATCTCAAACACCCCGTTGATTGCCTAGATAACTGGGGTATTTACCAAATCTCTTGCCAGTGTGGACTTTCTTATATTGGCCAGACTAAACGTGCTCTTAGATTTCGTTTAAAAGAGCATGAAGGTTATGTTAAAAATCAGGAGCTTAAGCGTTCTTCTATTGCTAAACATTCTTGGTCTTCTCAACATAGGTTCAACTTTTCCTCAGCCACAATTATCCAAAAATGTTCTTCTAACCTTGATCTTGATTTTTGGTAAGCTTACCACATCATTAAAAATTCTCACTCTGTAGTCAATGACTTATCTAGTACTCCAGATTTTCCAAGTATTTGGAAAGCATTAATTTAATTTCCTCTTTTTTGGTTTCTTTTTCTCTCCTTCTCCGGTAGATGTCGCTACTTGTCCACCCAGTCGTTTCCACTGCTTCTATCTCATTGGTTGTTTCTGGCGCTTTCGCTACCGCATACGGTATATAAGGCAGCACGTCTCTGTTTATCATTTTGCTCTGCCTTGCTTTTTCTAGCACGCTGTTCTTTTTTCCCTATCTTGCACTGATGAAGAATCTCGCTGTAGATTCGAAATAGCTGTTTGCTGCTTTTCAGGCATTATTTGTGCATTTTAAACATTGGTTTACTTATTAATATATCAAGAATGTAGTACATTTATTGAAACGCATCGTACACTGTAATTGTAATAGAATAAACACCGGATTGGACAGGGATTTTATGTAATCCTAATATCGAAATATAAATACTTACTTACATGCCAACACGAAACATCTGTATCTGAATGATAATTTGAGTAAAATCTACGGTAATATTTGTAATTTCGGAAATGTAAACAGAAATTACTATACTTCTAAATAATTTAGAATTATAATAATTTTACAATTTCATTTACGAAACACTGTTTTGGTGGTCTTTCTAAAATATTTAAAAGTCTGATATTACCTGAATGAATCCTAATCTATTTCTATCACAGTTTTATACTAAAATCAACTCAAAGTAGAGATATACTTATAGAGACTTTTACCCTTATTGAGGAATCTTCCAGAATCGTTTCAAATGTCAATTAAATATTTTAATGAACGTGAAAACTGTAAAGTGGTATTTGCTGTAACCTTCTAATATTATTCACAGTGAACTTAATCCGTCATGTTAGCATCAGTTTTATATTTGACGTAATTTGCAGACCGCATGATGAAATATTATCTAACCTTCCATTTTCCTCATCCTAAGTTTATGTTTAATTTATTATAACTGGGATTATATCAATGATTTTTTGTATACACCATGAAATACAGATTGATTAAACAATATCTCATGGTTCCCCGTTACTCACCTAGTTGAATCACCTTTATATTGGATACACAATTGCACAACAACTAGGCAATCCAGAGCACATCTATGTTGTTCCATTGTTGCATTAGAAATTTGATAAGAGAAAAAATTAAAAAAATTAACCGTGTGTGTGGCAAATATATAAAGTGTTGAAACAAAACGTTCCTTATTTTTTAAACACATTAAAACATTTCATGAAAAGTTATGCAGCTAATTTTAAAAAAAATTGTACAAATGTATTTTACAATTTCAAGCAAATTTGAATAATCTATAACCCCAAATTAGGAAATTGTACCATCCATAATTTAACATTTAAATTGATTATCCAAATGTGTCATTTCCTTTTTAATGAATGATAAAATTAATCAAAGACGGTGAAACTAAATTTGGGTACGTGGAACAGGCAGACAAGCAAACAATTAACAATAGACTAACGTAAACCAAAAACATTTCCTGCCTCCACAGTGAGTGTCAAGTGGCGTTTTATATATTATCATTATTCACATATTATTTTAAAAATATCTACACTGAAAAAAAAAAAAAAAATGTTGATTTCACAGTATAATACTGGCAGCTGAGGCGTCAGTATTATACTGTAAAATTAACAGTAATAAACAGTAAAATTAGCAATCAATAAACCATTAAGCAGTAATATACGGTTTAATGCATTTATACGACAGTATATTAAAGCTTATTTTACGGTATTAAACTGGCGCCCCAGCTGCCAGTATTATACTGTAAAATCAACAATTTTTTTTGCAGTGTAGTACACATTAATGTATAGTTAAAACAGCGGACATAGTTAAAGGCATCGAAGCGTAATAATTCCTTAATTAATATTAATTGATATTTGACCAGTTTATGTATAACTTCACTTTTCATTATATTACAGGTGTATGCAAACATAAATATGAATGGAATTTTCAAGAGAGTTTTCTATAATTATAAAATTTGCTTGTTAATAATAATGCTATAAATAATTTCTACTTGTTAATAATGACAATGAATTGTATAATTATATATGAAATAATAAGATAAGATATTCTTAATTAATATGTAGTTTGCATTGTGTATTATTTCTAATTATCAATTCACCAATTCCAAGCAGTAGTCGCGTGTCGGTCCTTTTACCGCCCATATAAATATTCTTCTCATAACGCATGTCCCCTACAAATACAATGAAGAACAAACACGTAGCTGACTCTAAATGTTTCAACAACATGATAGTGGAGTAACAAGACATCTCTCTTCTTCTTTCAGGTACATTTTTTCAAGCAAAGTTGAAATTAGCAGAAAAGTTTACGTAACAATCGCTGATGTCAGTTAATTTCTACCTTTTCCAATTATACTAAATCTCAAGAATAAAATTTATAATTTAAGTAAAATGCAAATCTATAACTTCAGTGAAATGTAGTACTCGAATACTAAGTGAAAAATATTTCGTAGTTTGCATTTTCTGTATGCCGGGTTGCGGTGGCAAAAAGGCAGAGCGCAACTAATAACGTTATAGAAAAAGACGCGACTACTCTCCGAATACCTATAAAAAATGTGTAGTTCTTTATATGACTAACGGATATGAAATTTGTTAATATTTAGTTAGTTTTACCATCATAAAAAATATATATATATACTTTTAACATTTATTGCCTGTCGACAGTAATTCATCCGCAATCTTCTGAGTGTCCTTGTAAATGTACATAATAATCAAATTATATCGAAAAATATCCTTTTAACTTAATACAAGTTGCGAACAAATCTATTATATTTGCAGATAATCGTAAACTTTTTTGCGAAAATTAATCACGAGATGCTATAATCATAGACACATGAAAATCCAGTCAATATGAGACATTTACTGACTTTTTACCAACAATCCAAATTCTCTGTGTAAGTCTTAAAACATAAATCTACTATGCGTGTTTTATGTTATGAATCTGCCGATATTTGTATCCTACTAATTCATGAAAACGCATATTTTGATGTTTTAGCAGTTTAAAAAAAATCTATTCTACATCCGATAGTCATATAACACAGTGAAAATCAAATTGCGCAACTTCCGTTTTTTAACTGATAATTTACTTAAAAAGAAAATTTTACTATTAATCTTATTTAAGCCCTTACACGTAGTAATAAAATTCGAAAAGTACCTTTTTTTTAGGTTATATCATTAAAAAAGGACTACTTATTTGTGCTGGAATGAATAACTAAATAAATAAATAAAAAAAAATAATAAAAAGTACGGTATATCACAACAAACTCTTTTTGTTTCAAAAGTGTATTTATATATCGTTCAGTACGATTAATCTTAAACTACTTAATCAATTCATTTCTAATTGTGTCTGTTCTAATATATTATGTAGAGATTGGACAAATAAATTTATAAAAGCCTGCAGTTTTTCTTTCTTTCTTTCTTTCTTTTTTCATTTTTTTTTTTTTATGTTGGCTATCGGAACACAAAATTAAATTACAAATAAATAAATAAAAAATACTGTTATTTTCTTCACTTTAAAACACAAAAGATAATCCGTTGAAGTACTGCATATTTATGTAAGGAGAAGCTACTAAAATTAGAAGTGAATCGATTCAGTTTTAGATGAATCGTAGTGAACGATTAAAAAATATATTTTGTTGAGAAGAGAGAGATTTTTTTTTATTACAGCACAAAACTTATTATTTTTCTTTTTACATATATAGGTTCATCTATTCAGCACCATAAGGCGGTTCTTGTTCAGTTAATAGATCCTCTAAATCATTCAATATGCAAAGAAAAGTGATTTTTGAAAACTTATTACTAGGTGTAATGTCATATGTAAATAAAGCTTATTGCATTTTTGTTGTTATGTTTTCAGTTGTCTTTTATGCACTTCAGACGATATTTCATATGTACAAATACTGCTTAAACCGGTTAATAGAATCCCGGCGTATACGGAAACACGGTTAAAACGTACAATTTTCACATTAAGAAATGTTCGTCATTAAATATATAGTAAGATCTTCTCGCTTATTACGAGGTACAAAAGCCAGATATCCTCTAATACGAACAAAACATCCCTCAATTTAATTTAAATTTCGAAGAAAAGTAGAGTACAATTAATAAATGAATATCCCAAGTGACTCTAAGATTCACAGTGCGCGACACTGCACGTTGAATTTGTTTTTCCAAAACTATCTTTATGGTTTTGTATGACAAGAATGAAAGAAACAGAAAATATTAAAATAAAAGTCCGCTGTTAAACTGATGGCGTTGAGCTCACAGGCTATTCACATTAATTGTATATCATACACTTATTTCAAAGAATAATACCCCTCATAAAATAAATAAAGGTGAATTTGTCAAAGTTTCCCCCTTTATACTTAACCAATGAGCCTCCGAATCTAATCAGGGAAGCGCCTTATCAAAATGAAGTTGTACACCAAATTTGACGCAAATCAGATAATTCTGCATGAAAAACTCATTTCGCTAAATTAAATGGGTATTAGCTCTCCCACTTCCCCCTGTACACTTAACCAATGAAATTCCAAATCTAATCAAGGAATCTCCTTAACATAATAAACCAGTACACCAAATTTGAAACTAATCGGATAATTCTGCATGAAAAAATCATTTATCTAATTTAAGAGGGAAGACCACCCCATTTCCCCCCTTTATACTCATCCAATGAATCTCCAAATCAAATCAGGGTAGCTCCTTATCAAATTAAACCGGTATATCACATATGAAGCAAATCGAATTATTCTGCATGAAAAACACATTTATCTAATTTAAGGGGGGATTAGCCTCCGTTTTCCCCTTTATATCTAACCAATGAAACCCCAAAACTAACCAGCGAAGCGCCTTATCAGATTGAACCTAAGAAAAAAGTATGAAGCAAATCGGATATTTTTATCAAGAGTTTTCTCGTTACGTACATACATACCTACATACAGAACCTGCGGGTACATTAGCTCTCAGGCTTTGATAGGTTGTGAGCTAAAAAGCATCCACCGCCAAAAAGGCACTCTTTCGCATAGTGATATTGACGTCATTTTATTTCTTTTTGAACAATGGAATCCGCTTTCTACAATTGGGATTTCTGCTTTATGACGGTATTAATGTCGTTCATTCTTTCTTATCAAAAGTTAGTAGCTGAGAAGCTCTGCTCGCATGCGCATATTGCTAATCTGATTAGGGCAATTACACATACGATTTCTGCTTTGTCTTTCATTAATGTCCTATTAGTCGTTAGTAGCTGGGAAGCTCGGCTCGAAAACAGAGATTCGCATTTAGAGATCCTAATGAAATTAAAAACCTGATACCAATCTGAGATTGCCAATGGTAGCACTTCGCCGGCAGAAACTCTTTTTAAATTGTTAAATATGTTTTAATTAGCATGGAGCTTTATGATATTAAATTAAATTTAGTATTTAAATAATTAGAGAGAAAGTAATATTATTCAAAATGGAAGGTTGTTTTTTTAGTCAACCGATTTTCATAATTATTTTTATAAATGAATGGACTTTATTTGTATATGTGCCTGCAAAAAATAATCATATTTCATATTTTTATTTTAATTTTAGATGACTTTTATGAAGTTTCTTCATATTGGTAGCAATCGGGTTACTTTCATTGTCGAAGAGAGAAGGAGACCATGGTTATTTCCGTGTCATTATGGATGCCATTTTCGTATGACAATTTAAAATATTTTTTTTTTTTTTAACTTTTGAACAAGATTTAAAATAACACATTTTTACTCATGAAGCTGTCACATCTCAATATTTTTTTCATTCCGCTGATACTGAGATCGTGACATTTAACTCAGATGGCTTCAGTGAATGAAAATGATGTCATAGTAAAAATGGAATGAGTATTTTCTGATAAAACTAAATATTTTTCTACGAATATGTTTAAAAATTCTGGAATTCGCTGGACTCAGATTACCTAAAGTAACCTAAAATAAGGAGTGCGGAAGTTTGCATATAAATTTGTTACTGGTAAACGTGACATCAAGTCGTGTCATCACACCCTCAGTATTTCCAATGAACCATAGAAAGTCCTTTTATTTGAATTTCTGCGACTCGCTTTGTTAATCTCAAACACTAATATTTATTTGTTTCTGCATA
The DNA here is from genome assembly GCA_963932465.1 of Maratus speciosus. Lineage (NCBI taxonomy): Eukaryota > Metazoa > Arthropoda > Arachnida > Araneae > Salticidae > Maratus > Maratus speciosus. Next base: position 200,126,992 of record OZ010790.1, on the reverse strand, counting down.
ACATCATAAAAGTAATTACAATTATTTGTCTTCGTCATTTTGTTGTCAAATAACGTACCTATTTTCGAAAGTGCATGAATAACTCTGAATTGAAGTTTTCCTAATTACGACTTAAAATAAATGTGTAAAATGTTTTATTCAAATGAAAAGAAGCGGATTCTCTTATTTCGTTTTGACGGTTGAAGATATAATTGGCAAAGAATTGGATAAAAATTAATCAAATAGAAGAAGAAATAATTTCTATTGGATTGAATCAATAAAACGCTAAAATATACTTCAAGTATATTCCGAAAATGCATTTCTGCTCGCCTGTAGAGATTGTTTGTGTGATCAGGACAATAGCACATAACATTTCATGTTTATGATCTCATTAGTGTCCTGTTAGACGTTAGTAGCTATGATGCTCGGCTCGCAAGCAGAGATTGGCAATTTTATCAGGACAATTTCACATAAGATTTCTGCTTTGTGATTTCCTTAGTTTCCTGTTAGACGTTAGTAGCTGGGAAGTTTGACTCGCTGCAGAGATTGGCAATCTGATTAGGACAATAGTAGATAAGATTTCTGCTTTATGATTTCATTATTTCCTGTTAGAAGTCAGTAGCTGTGAAGCTTAGCTCGCCTGCAAAGATTGGCAGTCTAATAAGGGCAATTGCACATAAGATTTCTGCTTTATAATTTCATTAGAGTCCTTTTAGGCATTAGTAGCTGGGAAGCTCGTCTCGTCAGCAGAGAATGGCAGTCTGATCAGCGCAATTACGATTACGATTTCTGCTTTATGATTTAATTAGTGTCATGTTAGACGTTAGATGTTGTGAAGCTCTGGTCGAAAGCAGAAATTGGCAAAAACAGAGAATTGCCAGTGAATTTATCAATCTGACACTAATCTGAGATTACCAATAATAGCTCTTTGCCTGCAGAAACTTTTTTTTCAGTTTTTTAATATGTTTTAATTAGACCGGAGTTTTAAAATATTAAATTAATTTCAGCATTTCAGTGTTTAGAGAAAATAATAATTATTGTTAATTTAATTATGTTTGTGATCATACTAATATATACTAATCTTTTAAGATGTCTATTTTCTTCCCGAATATTACGAGTAGCGCTAAATGCGAGGACTTTGAGAATTCCCTTGTTTCACGTATTAAGTGAGCTCGACTGTAGATTATTTTCGAATTAGAATTCTTGTGACATAAAGGATTAATTGATTAGGACAAAATTCTTCTTTGAAGTTATTCAATACACAGTGCTTCTGAATTCACAGCTATGAATATATTTATAGTGTCACATCCTCGATATTTATAATGAACAATAGAAGACCGTTTTATTTCAATTTCTGCGACTCGTTTGCTAATCTTAAACGCCAATATTTATGTGTTTCTGCATAATATCATAAAAAATAATTACAGTCTTCGTCCGATTTGTTTTCAAACAACGTACCTATTTTCTATAGCGCTTGAATAACTGTCAATTGAAGTTTTCCTAATTACGACTTAAAAGAAATGTGTAAATTTTTTTATTCAAATGAAAAGAAGAGGATGCTCTTATTTGGTTTTTGACGAGTTACATTTCAATTGGAAAGAAATTGGGTAAAAATAATCAGATAGAAGAAGAAGTATTTTCTATTGAATTGAATCAATAAAAAGATAAAATATACTTAAAGTATATTCAGAAAATTCATCCTTTATTACTACATAATTTGATAGTAAAAATATTTTAGAACAAATTTTACCCTGAGTTCTTGCTGTTATTTCGGAATTTCGGAGAAAAGTAGACTATAAATAATAAAGGAAAACCATCAAATGATTGCAAGATCCACAGCGCGACACACTGAACTTTGAATTTCTGTTTCACAATTCTATATTTATTGTTTTGTATCGCAAGAATGAAAACAAAAGTTGTCAAAAAAGCAATCACCGCCAAGAAAACACAGACTTTCGCATAAGCATGTTGACGTCATTTTATGACTTTCTGAAAAATAGAATCCGTCTTCTACACTTACGATTTCTGGTTCATAATTGAATTTATGTCTTTCATTCTTGTCCTATCTGACGTTAGTAGCTGGTAAGTTTGGTTAGCAAGCAGAGATTGCCAATCTGATCAGGGTATTTACACATAAGATTTCTGTTTTAAAATTTAATTAGTGGTTTTCAATCTTGTTCTATTAGACGTTAGTAGCTGGAAATCTCTGCTCGGCAGCAGAGATTGGCAGTCTTAGCAGCACAAATTTTATTCTGATTTCTAATTTTATTACTCTTCTGTTATTCGTTAGTAGCTATGAAGCTCGGATCGCAAATAGAGATTGGCAAAACAGATTGTCAATGAATTTACCAATTTGACACCAGTCTGAGATTACCAATGGTAGCAGTTTGCCTGCAGAAACTTTTTTAAAGTAATTTAATTTAATATAATATAAAGTTGTTTAATTAGAACGAAGTTTTATGATATTAAAATAATTTCAGTATTCAAATTATTAGAAAATATAATAATAATTATTAATTTATGTGTGAGATTATATTAAAAGATAATAATCTTTTAAGATGTTTTTTCTCTTCTCGGATATTACGAGTAACGCTTAATGGAAGGACTTTCAGAATTTCCATGCTTCTCGTATTAATCCAGTTCGACTGTAGAATATTTCTGAATTGGAATTTTGTCACATAAAGGATTAATCGATTATCATTAAATCCCTCTTCACAGTTATTCTATACGTCGCGTGCTTCTTAATTGCGCAGAAATTAATTTTTTATATTGTATCGCCCAAGGTGTTTCAAAGTAAACAATAGGAAATTCTAAGCTGGGATGATAAGCAGTGTATTGTCCTAGTAGCTTTAATGGTAGAGTAATTAGAGCGCTATTCCAAGTGTCCCGGATTCGATTCCCGGCTTGGACATTTTTCACTCTATTGATTCTACGTTTAGTTAGCAATGGGATAAATCACGTATTAAATATTCAATAATTTTGAACGTAATTTCACGGCTGAAAATTATTTAAAAATTACATATGTATTCATCGATAAGGGGTTTACCATTGAGGGGATGTCTCATGGTTCGCCACAGAATTCTGTGCTCTTGAAGACTATTCCATATTGTGATGCAGTTGCAGCCTTCCCAACATATGTGAATGAGAGATGCTAATCTGGGTATCGTCCTCGTAGCTTAAATGGTAGAGCACATTGATCTCTATCCCAAGGGTTCCGGATTCGAAGTCCGGCTTTGACGTTTTTCACTCTGTTGGTTTTACGCTTAGTTAGCAATGTAATAAATCATGTATTAAATATTCAATAGAAAATCCTTTTATTTGAATATCTGCGACTCCCTTTGTTTATCTGATACACCAATATTTATTTGTTTCTGCAAAATGTCATGAAAGTAATAGCAGGTCTTCGTCCTCTTTGTTTTCGAATAACATACACATTCCTGATAGTGCATCAATAAATCTGAATTGAAATTTTCCTAATTACGACTTAAAAGGAATATGTAAAATGTTTTATTCAAATGAAAAGACAAGGATTCTCTAGTTTCGTTTAGACGAATGTAGATTTAATTGGTAAAGACTTGGATAAAATTAATCAGATAGAAGGATAAGTATTTTATATTGAATTGGATCAATAAGCCGATAAAATATATTTGAAATATATTTAGAAAATTTATCCTTGATTACTAAATAATCAGGTAACAATATTTTAAAACAAATTTTATGCCCTAAATTGTCGATATGGATTCTATTAAAATTATCCGTTCTGCAAATCTCAAGTTTTAACGTTTTCTTTTATTTATTTTTTATTTTTTTTATTCTTTAAAAACCCTTATAGCGCAAATTTTGGAAAAGACGGTTTACTCCATTTTTAATCCGCAATTAGGAAATAAGAGCTTTTACATGAACCCATTAATTTTTTTTTTGTCTATCTGCATTGCCGTAGAAATCCATCCAACGGTTAATATTTATTGACGGATAGGAGATCTTGTTCCAAAATTTTTGTGTTTTTGAGTTGCTTAAAAATATTCATATGTCACCAGAAAGTGAGATCATCTTAATAACGAAGAAAAGCTTAATTAAAATTGTTTAATAATGTAAAGTACGGTGGAGAGTTTTCGAAAAGCTGAAGCTATGAAATGCCGAAATTATTCAAATAGATGGAGTCGTACTTGTGGTGGACCCTTTCATTATGTACGATGTTCCTGTGAGTTAATTAATGTTTCCACGACGGATAAATATCTCTCACTTATTTGCAGAAAAACGATACAAATTTTTGATCCTATCTCCAATGTATTAGTAACGGCTGTAAAGTTTTACAATGGTATGTTATAACGAATTTTGCCTATCAAAAACTTCCATTTAATTGACGGGAGTGGCAGTATTGACTGGAGTCTTCGTAAATAAATCCAGAGAGTGAAAGCTGTTAGGACAACTAAGTGCAGCAAATCTTCCACGATGATTACCCAGAGCATATACAGTAACAAAAGTCGTCCAGGATGCAATCTAAACATGTGTCCACAAGAATTTTCCTTATGACATCTAGTTTTCCTGTTATTAAAATTAAAACCCCTACTAAACGCAATGATGCATAAGTTAGGTGCATCAATAATTAGTTCGTTAATGACATGTTATGGATATAAGATTTCATTTATTATTTATTGATTTATTGTTTTTTATGTTTTGAAATTTTTCATTTACGTAAATATGGCTGTTTTGTTGAAATGTTACGTTTTGCTTATTGTTTATGCTTTTATGATTCTTTTAAATGAGACTTTATTTATTTTAATGTAATCATTTTATTCGGAAATTTGAAATTGTTTCTTGAAATTCTCTGTTAAATCACTGTGTTTTTTGTTTAATTTTTTTGAATTGGGTTTTCTGGTAGTTATTCCTAAATATGAACATAAAAACACATCTTCCAAAAGAGATATCAGGTTAATTTACTTACTATTTTTTTGCTGATGGAGATTTTCTTACATGTGGAGATTTTAAATACATGTTTCAATATTTTATTTTAAAATATGTGCTACTTTTCCAAAAAAATAGGTTGTATTAAAAAAGGAATTCAAAAATAAAAATTCTGGAAAGTTAAGTATGTATAATCATCTTGTAACACATCACTTTATAATTGTATTGAAAAATTCCCATTTAGTCTACCTCATAAATAGCGTGAAATATAACTATTTTGTTTTTTTAATTTCGGAAAATAAAATAATCGTTAAACTTGAATAAACCTTAATTTCTGTGAATTAAGGAAAGAAAAATCAAATTCCAAAAGATTTAAAGAGACGAAAAATTATGAAAGTTTTGAAGGAGGTAATATGGAATGACTGCGTTAAATTTCAATTGCTCTTCAATATACTTTCAATTGTCAAGCCACAATGGAATAAACGCAAATGTAGCTTAATAAAGGCAAACAAAATATAAAACCCAATGAAACTATAGAATAACCTCTTTCAAGTTACCCACAATTCCGAAAGCGTTCTTTAACTTTAGAAACGACAGAAACCAACATGATTTTGTGGTAAGAAACAGTTATAAAAAAATAATTTTTATTTTTCTGACTTTGAAAATATAATATAAACACACACGGAAATCTACAATAACCTCTTCTGAGTTACATACGATTCTCAAAAGCTACCGTTATTTTCAGAAACCAGAAAACCTTATGTATTTTCAAGGTTTAATATCGTGTTATTAAAAATACGTTTTTTTTTTTTTTTTTTTTTTTTTTCAAAAGCTATCTTTATTTTTAGACACGAGAAAATCTTATATATTTTCTAGATTTAAACACGTTTTTATAATAAGAACTTTTTCTGCCATTGAAAATATAACATAAGCACGTACAAAAAATATACAGTAACCTTTTCCGAGTTACATACGATCCTTAAAAGCTTTCTTTATCCTTAGAAACACGAGAATCTTAATATTTTCGAGATTTAATAAAGCATTTATCAGAACAAATTCCCTTTTGCAACTATTGGTTTTCGGAAACGTTTCGCAGTGATATTTGCAGTGCATTAATATATTTTCTAACCCAGAACATAGTTTTTTTCTGCCATTGAAAATATAACATAAGCACGTACAAAAATATACAGTAACCTTTTCCGAGTTACATAGATCCTTAAAAGCTTTCTTTATCCTTAGAAATCCGCGATTCTTATTATTTTCGAGATTTAATAAAGCATTTATCAGAACAAATTTCCTTTTGCAACTACTGATTTTCGGAAACGTTTCGCAGTGGTATTTGTAGTGTATTGATCTGTTTTTTAATCCAGAACATAGTAATTTTTTCGAATTCTGTTAATTCTGAAGTAGGAATTAGTATATTCAACAAATATGTTTTACAGACAAATAATGCTAAATTAACAGCAGTAATATTAACATTAAAATAAGTAGTGTTTTGATACGCTTAAATTCAATTATATACCTGAAAATATTAATTGTGAAATTATAAAATTATAAAAACCTATATTCAGTGTTAAAAGCACTGATTAATAGACAGTAATAAAAAGAAAAGTGCCCAGTTAAACTGATTTCATTGAGCTCACAGGCTATCCACACTAATTTTATGGACTACGCTAATAGTACTCTTATTTCAAAGATTAACGCCAATCAAAAAATAAATGAAGCGGATTAGCAACCGTTTCTCCATTTATACTTAACCTATTTATAAGAACCTACAAATCTAATCAGGGAACCCTCTTAACATAATACACTGGTATACCAAATTTGAAGCAAATCAGATAATTATGCATGAAAGAAACATTTCGCTAAATTAAGGGGGGTATTAGCTCCCTCATTTCTCCCTTTATGCTGAATCAATGAAAATTCAAATTTAATCAGAAAAGCTCCTTATCAGAATGAACCTAGAAAAAAAAAAAAAAAAAATGGATAATCCTACATGAAACGCCATTCATCTAAAGTAAGGGGAGGGGGCTTGCCCCCTCCCCTTAATTTAGATTATTTTAGATCCCCTTAATTTTTATTATGATATATGTCCAGTTTTGAGCACATATGAGAGGTTGATTGTGTGGCAGGTAAAATTATTCAACTCTTCAAGCATTACATACGTCTTCATTCTTAAGAGTTTTGAGCCTTTATGTACCTGTTTATTGCTGCATATAGAGTTAAGTACTATAGTTTCACGCTACTGTAAAAACATGCGAATATTCTTTTGCTTCTCCTGTGAAATTTACATTTGTCGAGATATGCCATTTTTTGCGAATGAATGAATATTCTATATATCAATTATTATTAAATGCATATTTATTTTACCGAGTATTAGCAATTTATTATTGTTTGCGTGGGGAATAAACTCAACTAATGGGGTAAATATGTGGCGACGAGAAGAAACGTTGTATACTAGACATTTGATATTCTAATATAGCATTGAGCTTTTTTTAAATGGGAAAAAATATAGAATCCTTATGTTAATTTTTATAATCTCAGATCACGCTTTCACAGCTACTTGGGCCAACTCCCGTAGTGGAAATGAAATTTCGATAGCTAGTAATGAATACGAATGCTATAGTACATGGTATTTTCAGTAAAACATATTTCATTTTATTGAGTGAGTTTTTTAATAAGATTTAGAAGCAAAGAAACATTATTTTTTACAACAGTCAAAAACATCTAGTAGGTGTAAATAATAAATAAAAAATCTTTTAAAATTATTCCTTCATTAACACAGATATACAGGTAAAATATTCTAGGACGTGGGTTTTACTCTAACCTTTTTGTTGTCTTTCAGATCATGAGTGTACTTGAAACAAATATTTTTAGCTTATCCAGAATATGTCTCTTTTTTCATAAAATTTCCAAGTAATTGTATGCTATTTACAAACTGTAACATTTATCTCGAAGTTTATTTATCCTCATCCGGCGTGAAGTAAAAAAAAAAAAAAAAAAAAAAAAAAAAAAAAAAAAAAAAAAAAAATTAGAAATACTAATTCATAGCTGTTTCACAAACGAAATGATTCCATTGATGACAGAAATAAACTTTTTATGAAATTGATACATTAGGAGACTGGTGACTGAAGTTAAAAATAATGATAACTAGCATTCTTAAAATGTGAATATACCTATCAATAACCCAAATCCACACAATAGCAAATTTAAAGAATATAACGAGTGAATGATTTAATATTTCGCAAACTATACTGTAAATGAATTATAAAAAATTCTTAATTTCTTGGCCACTCTGTATTGAAGGCATTTTACAAACTCAGAGGGAAAAAACGTTTATTCTGTGAAGAAGTAAGCATCCGAGCTGTTTATCAGTTTTGTTTCAAAGCAAAAAAATATCCAGCTACATAGAATAAAGTAAAAAAGTAGAAAAAAAAAGAAATAGTTTAGTTTTTATGAGGAAAAGTAAACAGTTCCACATTTGTGTATATCAGGTCCGAAGAGGAGTAATTTTGTTTTAAAATTATATACGAGGGTGATTCAATAAGTTTTTGTCCACACATAGAAATAATTGGGTAAAATTTATTAAATTCCTTCATTGTATTAGACTTTTTCTATATAGTCACCGTGTACAGTAACACATTTCTGCAAACGATATCTCAAAAAGAGGGGGATGATTTATTCCAGGAGGCGAGATAAAATTCTAAAACGGGGAATTTTTCTAACTTTTATAGACCCCCTAATGTGACATACTGTTGGAAAGGCCTGTGACCACTTAGTCATGTTATGCACCACCTGAGCTCCTCCCCCAATTTGAACTCCAGGGAGGTGGCACTTTACTAAATTTATCGGACACCATTCTTACGCCTGAGGGGCAAATTTTGGGGGAGGGGCTGGGGGGTGAATAAAGTGAATAACTGGTCACAGGCTTTTCCAACAATATGTCACATGAGGGGCTCGGCAAAAACGCTACACTTTGGGTCTACTATCGCGCCTCTTCGAATACATCCTCCCCCAAAAAATATTCTTTTGGATAAAGTTTATACTGTATAATCGATGGAATGGTTAGAATTTTGAATATTCATCTAAATTTGATTTTTAGGTGTTATTTTATTCTATTATTAATATTAATGAAAATAATTCGAAAATTTACCGCTCTCTTTATAGATAACGTTACAGTTTTCTATTTCTAAAATATATTGTTTAAAATTTGCGATTTCTCTGGATCGCTGTTGAAAAAAGTTAAATGTTACTATTTTCATAAAGCTCGTGTGTATGTTTTACCTATGGAAATTTACTAAATTTCAGTTACCATATTTTTGATGCATCCAGTATTTATTTTTTAACTGTCCGCATAATCATTGTTAAGTAATTTCGATAATGTAACGATATTACGATAATATTTCGATAATATCTTAATGTATCTTTGTTGAAATGTATTGTTAATGTATTGTAAATCACAAACGATGAATTTAGAATAACGAATGTAATAAAAAACAGAAATTTCTATGTTAGAATCAGTATACAAAATATGAAAATATTCAGCATCTCCATCATTATAAAATGCCTAATATTAAAAATAAAAGACAAAACATCAAAACAAATAATTGAATAATACATATATTCATTTGAAATATTATACAATATTACGTTTTAGTATTACGTAATATGTAATATATTTCATCATATAGAAAATATTATTCGAAATATTGCAATTGAGATATCGCAATAACTAAGTAAACTGAAATATCGCAATATAAATTAAACACAAACTTTTTTTTTCATCTTTTTAACACAACTAATTGCGACAATGTCGAAATTAAAATTGAGTGTTAGCCCAAGTAGAAGTATTAATGTTATACGAATACAAATTCACTTTGTTTTTCAACTAAAAAACATTAAACTTAAATTGTTAAATTCAATGAAAAAAATACTTTAGAAATTCAGAATTCAAAATATTTCTTAAGAGACGAGACATGTGGTTTTCTGAAAAGTTACACTGTAATCTTACGTAGATTTAGAGGAAGGAAGAGTGATGGGATCTTCGTAGAGCAAAATGAGAAATGACTATGCTGAATATAAATGACTTTTCAATATGCTTTCAATTTAAAAACCAGATGACAATATAAAGTAGCTCACACCTTAATACTGGACTTTTTTTCAGTTTCAATGGATATTCAAAAATATATTACCTTTGGTTTCAGAGAAAATATTTCTTCCATTTCAAAGTGTGTGTTATATTTTCCTGGATACATGGTTAAATTAATATGTAATAAAATGCATGCACGGCTTAAAAAGTAATTCAGAAACAAAAAAAAAAATGTTTAATGGGACCAGAGAAAACATTATGATTTTTTATTCTTCCAATAACATCCCTTTGACATAATATGTTATTCAGACTAAAGATTTGCATTTATACTCTGAAATATTTACAGCTCAAAATGTTGCAGTAAAGTTGTCTAAATCATGAAACTAGATAAAATGTTAATATCTATTGGCTAAGTAACTTTTTTATAAACTAATTTTTTTTTACTTATTGCTGCTAGTACCATTTTTTATTCTTATGCAACATTTCAATTAAAAAAATTAAATAAATAAACAACGTATTTTTTTTTCATTGGCCAGTGTTTATATACAACGCTGCAATGCTTAAAAAATCTGTTATCAAATTACCTAATAGTCGAACCAAATTAGGCATATTTTGGGTCATTTTGGGACATAATTATGAGAGTTTTGAAACTTGGTAATATTGTTTATGAGGGTCTACTAATGAATATACTAAAAGTCCTGATGGATGGGGGGTAAGCGCGAGGGGGGAGGTAAAAGAAGGTACCATTTTTCAGTTTTTTGTTAATATCTCATAATCTATAAGTCCTACGGAAAATTTTCTAGTTAAAAAGTTAAGGAGAATTAAATTCTCTACAACATAGATACAATTTTCTCTAGAGTCCATAGTAAACGAGATAATTGTATTCAAAAATCACCCGCACTTTCCTCAGATTGATATAATTATATCAATATCTTCTGGGGTTATTAGAGATGAAACTATCACCTGCTTCAAAACTTTGAAAATCGGGAGTAAAAAATTGCTTCACGTGTCTAGCAAATGTTACTCAGATGGGAAACTAACTCGGAAAGGTATAGCACAATCACTGAACCGTATGCACAATTCAATAAAATTTCATGATACTACTAAAACTGTAGATCCTTCAGTTGTATTCCAATGGATTTCCTTGAGCAAACGTAGAAATGATGATTTAGCAAATTACCTACAGTATGAATTGGCTCCTTATCCTCTGTCTCTTTTCAATGATTAAGGAATGTGCAAGACAAAGAAAAGTGCTTTGTGACAAATATTTGAACAATCAGGTGACATAATATACCAACAACAAACAATAGTTGTGGATGGTGGCTTCCTATTATATGAGGTGGTGTTGAAGAAGAGATCAACAATACAGGAATTTGCAACACCTAAATAAAGTACGTTAGGAAACACTATTGCGGAAAGGGACGGAGAATTGTTTTCGATGGATATACTGACACTGTAAACAGTACCAAAGTAGCTGAATAAAATGGAAGGTGCTCAGTAAAAAGGTCAGTTGACATACATTATGAAGAACATATTGTCATCAGTGTTCCCCAAAATCAGTTCCTCTCAAATAAGAACAATAAGACAATGTTGATTTCCATTCTATCCTCTAATTTAAATGACAAGGGAGTATCATGACAGCAAAGACCTAATGTTGCCGACACTCTGACTGTTCAGATTGCTATAGATGCACTGAGTGAAAGTGACAACGTTACTGTTGTTTGTCAGGATGTGGATATACTTGTTCTTCTCGCAGCATTAACCCCTTCAGATAAAAATGTATGCTTACAGACACAGCTGTGGCAGGAAAATTAACTGAGATTTGGGGTTGGAAACGTAAGCTCGTTCATACGTTAGTGCCTTTCACAACCACCGATCCTGTTGCCCCTGATGCAGTACTAAACCTCATCCAGTGTACATCTGGTTGTAGGCAAAAATGTTAAGCCTTAGTAACATTTGCTAGACACTTGAATCATCTTTTTACTCCCGATTTCTAAAGTTTTGAAGCAGGTGATAGTTTCATCTCCAATAACCCCAGAAGATATTGATATAATTATATCTATTTGAGGAAAGGGCGGGTGATTTTCAAACCAAGTTGAAAGTTTGGAGATATCCTCAGCATCTCTATTCATCCGAGCTTCACGAAAATCCTTATGATGTTTACCAAATGAAAGAGTAAAACCACAGAATTCTTCCAGGGCGATTCAAATATGAAAGGTAGCTGCGACGCCCAGACCCCACTTATTCCTTGTCCATATGTGAGCCCTACAGAGCATTTCATAGATAGAATTAGCTTTTGATCAATGGTTATGTGAAACCAAACTCCTATCCAAAACTTGTCACTGCGTCGAATCGTGAAATAGCTCTATCGAACAAACTTGTCGTATTCCTCTTTGGTCCTGATCGATCGAAGGCTCAACATGTCTATAATCTCTGTAAAAAAAGTATACCAAACATAAGTTACAGAAGGAAATTAAATTGGCGATAATCCATGCTTTTTAAAATGACTTCAAACCCGATTATGGAACATATAATCTATATAGCATAATCTATATTTAAGAAAAATGTCATTTGTTGAAGTTATCGTTCAGGCTTCCATTCACCTGACCACAACATTTATTAACTGTTATTTAAATTTAAGTTAACTTGATGCAATGCAAGTGCCATTGACCCGCTATGTGGCACTGGTGTGAGTTTTGGCAAATTTCTTCATTTTTGAATGCGATTATCTCTTTAACTATAGCTTCTAGAGAAAAAATGTTTAGAACCTTTTATGTAGACAATTTAATTCTCTTTAACGTTTGCATTAGAAATTTTTCCGTAGGACTTATAGATTATGAGATATTAGCAAAAAACCCAAATATGGTACCTTCTTTTACCCTCCCCCCCTCGACATTACCCCCCTACCATCAGGACTTTTAGTATGTTCATTAGTAGACCCTTCCAAACAATATTACCAAGTTTCAAAACTCTCATAATTATGTCCAGAAAAAAACCTAATTTGACTGGACTATAAATATTATTATTTGTTTAAAATTAGAAATATTGTTCTGTTAAAGCTTGTGTGTAGATCTAACAAGGAAAATATTAGAATAGCTCTTGCTGTTTATTTTGTTATTCGCACGAATAAACTGAAATATATATTCCAGACGTTTTACGCAAACATTTATAGTATTAAATCAATATTGGTCCAAATTTTATGGCCACATTAATTTCATTCTATATATTTTATGCCAGTGCGAACATTGTAACATGCTAACAGATGTGTGCTGAGAAGCATATTAAATTAAAATTATTTCTTTAAGTAGAAAATATTTGAAATTAAAAGCTAATATTGCAAAAGTGTTGGGTTTATTTAGTCTATGTTTATGAAATAGTTTTGTTAAAATATGCATAATATTGTCAAAAGCATGTAAATATAGATGTCAAAAGCCTCAATGTATCATCAACATTTTACTCTAATAGTTATCCTGAGCTTTCGATTTAAGCAAAGATACAGCTAATATTGATCCATATTATTTTGTTATTAGTACTTGTATTTTAAATTTTTTAAATCAGCTTTATTTTACTGAAACTAAAAATATATTTTAATGGTGCTGGAAAAAATGTTTACTATAGTTTTTAAGTTATTTAAAATATTTTTAGAAAAACAAATGCAAAATACGAAGTCGATTACAAAAAGGTGTTATGCTTTAATTTGAACATCAAGAGAAGATTTGAATGAATCGGAAATTTTATAATATTTCTGTAATTAACTCCTTAAAGATCGCTTAATATTTATGAAAACCATCAAAAAGTACATATTTTTTATTGCAGAAATTATATAATTATAAAGTTTCTAAATAAAGTGTGCAATTTGTTGTATGTTTCACGCGAAAAGAAAAATATATTACAGAACATATTCGCGTTTGCAGAACAGCCATCATGCGGGAACTTTGAGACTTAATGTTTGTTTTATACCATACACATCACTTTCGAGTTGACTAACATTCCAATTAACTTGAGATAATCACAAATGCTTGATTCATCAAATTTCACAATTTTCTCACACATAGATCGCACAGGCGAAGGATTTTTTCAGAATTCTAATGGAAATGCCGGTTAAATTTTTATGGTGTAATAAGTTTTTTCCAGTACTGTCACGATTTTAAATCTCAATCCCGGCAATATCACAGACACGATAAAAAGAAAACGATAACTCTGCAAGACATATTGACGAGAGCGGAAGTTACGCGGTTAAATGATGATTATATTTCTTTAAAATTTACATCCTTATCAATAATCGTCTGTTACAAGAAAACTGATAATTTTGAGAATGGAAAGCTAATATTTTTAATATAAACATCCATACTAACGATGTGAACATTTTTTTAACAAAAAAGACAACAACAAAAACGACAAAGAAAAAAAAATAAATCATGCATCAAGCATTTATTAAACACATACCAACACATTGAAAATACCGTTACAAAACTTTACCCTTTAATTAGGTGAAAGATGGTATCTAAGAAAAAAATTTGGGAAAAGCATAACATATTTAAAAACACCAATTCCGAATTTAATGTTTCTAGTCAGAAAAATATCCGAAATCTTATGTACAGCCATGCAATTGATTTATAGATTTGTATATATACCTACTACATGGCATGCTATAATTTAGTTAAATTATGAAACGCATAACACAATAACAGAAATTTACTCGATTTATTTTGTGAAGTTCTGTGTGTGATCTATAGAATTTATACACCCCCAGTAAAATACAAGAAATAAGTTATATTTAAAAACATGTACATCAACTGTAAACGCACTTCAAGCAATTTTTTCTCATTGACGTTACTGTAAACGAATTATTTCGTTTGTCTCTGTAAATGAACGATAAACGCTATGCATACCATATTCCACAATAAGCACACTGTAAAAAAAAAACAAAAAACCACTGTAGATTTGCCAGCACAAACTGCTGGAGTCCGAATTGCCAACACATTGTGCTGTTAATTTTACGCAACTACTGTTATTTTTCAAGTTTATATAGTCAAGAAACCAAAGAAAGCTACAGCACATTCGACTGTGATCGAGTGTGAGCGAGATGAGAACTGTACTTTGTGCTGTAAAAATGTCGTTTATTTTTTTTTTTTTTTTTTTTTTTTTTATTTTTTTTTTTTTATAGTGCATCTTGTACTACACCACAGTAATGTATGTTAATTTCAGTATAGAAACAGAGTGGCGTCATTGAAATACATCGCAATACATGTTTCTTAATAGACTGTAATGTAACGTATTTTTTTAATTTCTCTGTAAGCGAACTGTAAATGCTACACACATTATTTCCAATACACATTCAAAAATATTCGAAACATACATCAGTAACTCTCAATATGTAAATTACACGGTAATCCGAGTATACTAACATAAGCTAAAGGACGGGCAAACAGGCAGACAAACGGTCGATAAACGACAAAAGGAACATATGTCATTATACCTTTCTTAACAATGATTGAAAGTATTAAAAACAGAATATTATTTACCGACAACTAACTTGTAAAATTTAAATTTAAAAGGTTTATCTGGCGTTGAAAAAGTTAAAATATCGTTTTCCATCTCATTAAAAGCCATTTATGTCAAAATAATTGTTTTGGTAGATGTTTAAGTATTACTCCTTTCACTATTATTAATTGAAATTTTTTTCAATTGAATGTATACGTCAACAAATCATAGTTTTCAAATAATTTATTGGCAAGAGGTAAGAAGGGAGAACATATACGATTTATACTGCGGATTAAGACACTCCATTACAATATAAAGTATAATTTTCTTGGAATCTAAAATCTAGAATATAATTTAAAACATGTACCGAAAAAAAACGGTAAGTTCCCAAACTCTCAGTTTTAAGATTTTGACTAATTTTAATGAAAAACAGGAAACTGAAAGACGATGAACTTGATTATAGAAGCTTTCTTCCTAGTTTTAATCAATAATAAATTTGAATATTAATTTCCCCAATTTTTCAGCTATAAGCAAATTGACATCATTTATGGCAATTTATATTTGAGCACAAAATTTCTCGCTATTTCTTCAAGTGTCGAACAGCTTGGAAAAAATATAACTTGGAAATATGATTATACGGTTTTAAGCGTATAGAAGTACGAACAATGGTTAGAACAAAGAGAGAAATATTGCAAAAAAGCACGTTCACTAAAATTCATAAATTAAACGTCTTTTAAGATTAAACCCTTACTTTAAATCTGTTGTCTTGTTTCAAAATGTGAAGTACCTGAGAACTTCAATTTGCTATTTTGCAGGTATTTAGATCGAGGCAAAATGAAGAATTCTCCAGAATCCGTCTAACGTGGCCGAACACTTAGGTGAAAACAATTTGAATTTCGATCTTTTTGTATTTTTGTTTATAATTTGAAATTTTAAGTGACCGCCATATTGAAACAACATCGCGAATGAAGCCCGAGAACGAATTCGGTAGAGACCCTCTTCATATCTATATACCTATATATACCCGTCCAATCCACATCGGTTTTAAATTACGAGTTCTACTGCATGACAGAAATTTCTGGTATGTATATATATGTAACCATTAATTAAACATTACCGACCATCATCAAAAACTGCAATATTGTGAATGATTGACTACACGCCATAAACCAATAATATAGAACTGTATGTGTAAAATAAAGTACCGTATACCTAATTACAAGAATTAACATGGAAGAAAAAAAGAAGAATATGGATTCCGAAAAAACTGAAAAAATTATATATTGAATTGCGTTTTCAAGAGTTCAGAATTCAATCATATAAGCAAATCGGTTGTTTTCTGTGGGAAAAAAGCTATAAGCTGAAACAAAATTTTCCCCTGTACTCAAACAACCAATATAATCAAAATAATAGTTTCAAGATGAATACAGAACATTATCAAATGGCATGAAATGGAAAAAAAACTACAACCCATTAAATATTTAATTTATATATATATGTGTGTGTGAGTGTGTGTGCGTGTGTGTGTATAAAGTAAAATGATTGCAATAATTAAGTGTAAATAACTAGAAAAATCTACGATAGGAAAATGAACAATCGTTATAATACACGATAAAAATGTATATTCAACAATAATGCAGACGCGTCAAAAAATATATCACTCTAAAACAGTAGCCAAAATTACGAATCCTAATCCGTTGGATTCAATTGTAAGCATTATAAAAATAAGTCTGAAAAAAGCAGCAATTTTACACAATAAATAATTATATACATATATAATTTTTTCAACAATTAACTTAAATCATATAAAATCGGTATTAGATAAATTAATCAATAATTATTATCCACTATAAAAATGGATATGTAATAATAATCCAACATTTTTACAGGGGGTGGTTTTATGGGTATGAGAATCATGATCGGTTAAAATTTACCATAATATTGAGAAACTGCTGTCTTCAGGATAGTTGCAATTTATATCTTCTTATTGCAATAGGTAGCTTCTTACTTTTTGTAATAGAAACTACCTAAATTTTCTACTGACAAAATTAAATAACAAGAACTTTATTTTTTGCATATGCCAAAGCATAAAATAATATTGTATGATTAGAAAAGAAGACACTAAATCTCAAAATTAATATCATGACATCAGCACAAAATTTTCTTCTTTATCATTTAATCTTTTAATTTAAACTATGTAGTTACACATTTCTATGAATGAATATTAGGTACAATGTATTTCATTGAATTTGAAAAAAAAAATACAAAGATCACATTTCAGAATTTTAAAAAATACAGCTGAACATTGCTTTTGGTTGAACATTCAAATCTCGTATTTGAAAAATATATAATTTATATAACTAATATTTAAAAAAATCTTCATGTATGCCAAACAGAAACAGAGATAGCCAGATCAATCTTTATAAAATAAAATCCTCAGAATAGACCAAATTTAGGAAAGTGCAATTTCATCATTTTTTTACAACATTACTGTTGGTGGAAGAAATAATTATTTCCAGAAAGTATGTGGGTTAGAACTAAAAAGAAGATAAATTTGACTAAATACAACGGGGTCCTGGACTTTCAGTTTGTCGAAACGATCAAAAACGTCAACCTCTTTCAAAGTACAAAAACACAAATAATATACAATTATTTTTTTTAATTAATTCTGCCTAAAGTATATATTCTTAGCTATATTATCCTATAGAAAAATAGATGTTGTAGATACAAAATTAATATTTAAATTTAAAATTTAAAAATGCATCTCACTAGTGCGTGGATTATAATAATTGAGTGCTGCGCGCATTATTAAACTCTAAATTATGCATATACAAAACAATTTTTGAACAAAATAGAGTTATAATACACATACTTGTAAATTAAAAAATATATATATATAGAAAAATGTTTAAAATTTAATTTTATCACAAAATATGAAAAAATACAAAATAAAATAAAATAAATAAATTTTTTCAAGTGCAAAAAAATAAACAATAAAGATAAGTGATTTTTTTTTGTTCTTCTTTTAACTTGAAGATTATAAAGAAACGCATGTTTGGCTAAGTTTTAAAAGCTATAGTTTATGTAGTTTGAAAGTAACAGTGCGCGCAATCTCCAAATTTACTAATCTGAGAAAACGCGATTTAAAGTTTCAATATCGATGGGTTTTCAATTGTACTCACTATCTATAAATGATTAAAACTCGAGAAATAATGAAGATTTTTTAATACTGTTGGGAAAATTAAAAAAAAAAAAAATAATAAATCAAAATCTGAAAACTCACTTTTTGAAAGTTTAAAGTTCCTGTGCCCTCTTGTATAAAAAGTGCTGGTAAATTTAAATTAACTTCTAAAATGCGTTACATGGCTGGTAATAACTTTATACATTTGCTGGTATATATATATATATATATTTTTTTTTGAAAACACATATTTTTTCAGAAAAGAAAAACAAATGAACAAAAATGGAATATTTATTCTCACCTTACATTTTATCACACTCAACCCTCTGGACCCAACTGATTCTGGAACAGAAATATTAGAATGTAATAATATTTTCAGTATGAATTCTAAAAATAGAATGTATGTTTTGTAATATTTTTCCTTTGGGTAAACTGTTGGCTGAATAATTGTTTTCGTATTTCCATTTCTCTTTCTTGCTGTGCTTTCGGAGCAAAATAATGATGAAGTCATTCATGTTATTAAAAATAAAATTAGTTGTTAATATTTTTAATAAACTATTCCTTCACTGATGATTAAGAATGAAGACAATATGATCTGGTTATTGACTTCATAATAATTTTTTTTTTTTCATTTTAATTGCTGATATGTAGTGTCAGTCTAACTTTTAATAAATTATACACGTTCGCATTTGATTGCAACATCCGGACAGTCCGCTGGAAAGTTTCTGACACAATATTATCAAAATACAATTTATTTAAAGCAACAATCAGAGGATTCGGTCGTGTAGCAGGGTCACTAAGGACGAGAGAAAACTAAGCTCAAATCACTAAGGACAAGAGGGAGAATCATTTCCAAAAATATTCTCTGAATTCAAACAGCGCGAATTAAAATGGCGTCGCTTATTCTTTCTGTGATAACTGATTAATGCCATCTAAAATGACATTAAAATAAAACTTGAAGCACTGTAATATTACTACAGAAATTTCAGAATAAGCAATACAATGTCACTATAAAAGAAACACGTTTAGTCAAACAGTCTTTTATTCATAAACACGAAACTTAATTTCTTACTACGCTAACGAAACTATTAGGAATTGACTAGCGCTGAAAACTCCTAACTGACAAACTCAGACTTAATATAACACGTGGGCAAGTTGACGTTCAAGTACAGAATAAATTACCACTAATGACGAGATGTGTAAAGACTTTGACAAATGTAATCAATTACAGATTAAGTATGCCATTCAGGCAAATATGCTAGTTTTCAGGACACCATAATCGCACACAAATTTTCAAATCTCATTCAACCATAGAGTAAATTCATGAGGCAGTAGCTTTTCGCAGTGCTACACACTTACTCTATATGATACTAATCAGATATTGAGCAAGATAAATAGTTTACATTTTAATAATATTAATGTAATGGTCATTTTTACTGTATTTTGGAATGTGTCATGATGTTTTATTTATTTTTTACTACATTACTTAAATTATTGAAAATCTGATTCACTGTTACAGGAAAAAGTTGCACGAAAAACATTTAATCCATTAACGACGATTCTCCATTACACTTCATTTAATTCTTCGACAACAGTTTTTGCCACTTTGTAAATTGGATTTATTTAATAGCTGAAAAGATGATTTTAAAGAATATGAAAATTTCCAAACCAAAATACTGGTATTCAAATTAAAAAAAATTCTTCGCTTTACCTGGCAAGTTTTCTTGCCAAACGGCTTTAATGAGTTAAGAATAGTTTTATAATGTTCAAAAATACAGGGCAAAAAATTTTACTCACATACAAAGAGACATGGTTAGGGCCAGATATTTTGAAAACAAAAATAGCCATTTTTTTTTTTATTATTTTATGTTTTTTTTACAGACAATCTGAAAGCTTTTAAAATTAAGGAACAATAATAAGTTCAATATAGAAGAAAATAAAGAAGAATATAGGTAAAAATACGGATATAGAGAATATAAAGAAGAAATCGGAAAAGAACTGAGTAATTAAGGCCTAACAAAATATAAAATCAAAACCCCACACAACATTAAAATTACTGAAAGATACAGTAAAGAAATATACAGGGTGTTTCTACAATCATGGGACAAAGTTTAAGAGAGGTAAAGTACACATAAAAGAGAAAATTTGTTATAGCAATGTGGGGTCGGAAATAAAAAGTTTTTGCGAAAACAAGAAATGCAGAGGAATTGAAAACAGGTGTTTTAACGACATAACAATTTCAATAACTGCTCAAATCTGCCACGATCAACATCAATACATACATGGTAGCGTCTAGGATGTGACTGGTGTACCCTTTTGAAGGGTCCAGATGTCTCATCTATGACCCATCAGTTGACTCTGATGAGGACCGCATTACAAGATTGTCAGTCGTTGCTGTAAATGTTCGTGAGACACTTGGAACTAGCGAAAAGTTACGCCAATCACTTGATAGACTCTGCCAGTGGTACATTTGAGCTATTACAGTAACTGTTATGTCAATAAAAAAGTTTTTTTTCTCTTTTCCTCAGGGATTTACGCCATAACTTTTCATTTCCATCCCACATTGCTATACCAAAATTTCTTCTTTATGTGGACTTCCCCCCCCCCCCCTTTAAAGTTTGTCCCATGATCGTAGAAACACCATGATATATATATAGTATATATATAAGTTTGTCATTTTAGGATTAATGCCGACAAAATTGGATGAAATAACACATCTCCACTATGAATTAACCAACAAGCAGCTCTGATGATTCTGTGAGTTATTCATAGTTTTTTAATTTACATTCTGGTTTCCTATGGTCATATTTTATTCATCTATTAGAATTTTACAATTTGTTCATATATTTGTGATTTCATCTTCATTATGTAATATATATATATATATATATATATATATATATATACCGGGTGTCCCAAGAAGGACTGACTGATTTTAAAATTCAATAACTTCCAAACGATGACAGATATTAAAAAAATTCTTGCAGGAGGGTTATGCATAAAGTCAAAAGTTTTATTACAGTGATTTTTATTTTAGTTCGGATTACAAACAATAGATGGCGCTTTAAGCAATAGTCGCTAAATACAGGCTCGATTTTTGGTCCTTTCTGTTGTTCCATGCAGAAAAAGGAGATGGAAATGTATTATCCAGGCCACGAAGTATCAAAAATCGAGCCTGAATTTAGCCTCTATTGATCGCAGTGCCATCTATTGTTTGTAATTCGAACTAAAATCGAAAATCACTGTAAAAAAACTTTTGTTTTTATGCATAACCCTCCTGCAAGAATTTTTTTTAATATCAGTCACCGTTTGGAAGTTATTGAATTTTAAAATCAGTCAGTCCTTTTTGGGACACCCGGTATATATATATATATATTGGTCGCGGTGTGTGGAAGTGGCGAATATGAGGGACACTCAAAAGAATCCCATTATATCATATATGCCTATGGGGGGAAAATCGTTTGAGATAGTTTTTAATATGAATCTCCATATATGAAAGGCCCAGCCCAAACTACTGAACACAAAAGCATGAAAAGGGAGGGGGGGGACCTAAGGACGATTTTTGAAAGTCCACCACTAAATGGGTTAAAAGGGGGATCGAAAATTTTAGAGCATGTAGCCATATCTCAGAAGCCATTTTAGTTAGGTGCGAGAAATTCCAGAAAATATTTCTAATAAAAAAATTCAACACATGTTTCAGCGATTTTAGAAATTCCCCTCTTAAGGGGTTAAAAGGGGGTCGAAAATTTTAGAGCATTTGCCACATCTCACCAGCCGTTGGGGTAGGACCATGAAATTCCAGAAAATAAATTTACAAATAATAATAATAATAATAATAATAATTAAACATGTGTTTCAGCGTTTTCAGAAATTCACCCTTGAGGAGGTTAAAAGCGGATGTTGAATCTTTTATAACATTTGGCCATATATCAGCGACCGTTTTAGGTAGAAGCGTAAAACTCCAGAAAATAAATTACTAAAAAACAATTGAAAACATATTTGGCGATATTACAAATTTTCCACCCTAAGGGATTTTAAAGGGGGGGGGGGGGGGTCGAAAATTTTAGAACATTTGGCATATCTCAGCAGCCATTTTAGGTAGAAGCGTGAAATTCTAGAGAACAAACATGCTAAAAAAATAGGAAGACATATTTCATCTTTGCTAGATATATTTCGTTTGATTTAAGGTTCTTTCAGATAAACCGACCAGGGAAGAGGGCGAAGTCCGCTAGTATATTATAAAAAGCAAACATTTTTAATCTAACTTGCTTCTTTCGGAGTAAAAAAATAATTATTTCTAATTTAAATCTTTTAAATGAAGTTGACTTTTTAATTAGAACATATTAGTGCTGAATAATTTGAGAAAATTAACGTTTCTCTCATCGGAAATGAAGAACAGTTTATTAATATATTTTTTTAAAAGAAGTGCGATAAGTTAAAATTACCACAATGACGATCCTTTTATCTGTTTTTCTACGTAATCAATACATATTGTTGCAAAAATTTAATTTGCTTTTAAGGATGATAAGCTCAAGATCGATATAGACTATTTAAAGAACTTTCTTTTGTCGTTAATATCTTATTTCAGCTATGTGATTTTTTTTAAATAGAGGAAATAATTTTAGTTTTGTAACTGTTAAATTATAACATTTTTATATACTGTTTCTTTATTTATAAACTTTACAAGTTGGGAAATATAAAAATAAATCTATATAGGCTAAAAAATACCCTTAATGGTATATGTTTATACTTGTCATGCATATACTTGTCATGCACAGATTTGTTGTTTACAGGGTGCTGTTTATAAACTTGGCAATTGCTTGTGAAAGGGTGAAACATAAAATATTTTTGTCGAAAAGAATTTTCAATGGAAAAATGGATACGTTCCATAAAGATTATATATATTCAAATATAGTTGTTGAAAGTACTCATACTCAGCAACAACAACGTTCTCGAAGTAGCTTTTGAATCTGGCAAGTTACATAACAGGGCAATTGGACATCGATACATGGGAAACCTTGTTGGATATATACAGCTTGTCCATAATTAAACTACCCTATTTTTAAATTGTGTACAGACGACAGTATTGTTGAGAAAGTTGTGAAATTTTTTGAAGGACATAATGAAGGTATTGGAAATTATTAGAGCGAAAAAAAAATAGTTCAAAATTTCGCCGGCAGAGGATGTTTTTTTAATTACACATTTAGCTTACATTTAAGATAGTTTACAAATTGTATTACAATAAAACATGTTACACATGATAGCCATTATTTTAAGTTACCATCTGTAATCAACACTCCCCAAAGGAAAAATAAGATTTTATTTTCTTTAGTAAGAACGTAGATTGTATGTGTCCATCATAAAAAAAAGTACATCTAAAAGAATAAGAGTTGTACTCTACGATAATGCGCTATGTTCTGCAAGAAAAATTGCTTCATAAATAAAAATTTTCAAGGAAGATTTGTCATCTGTTCATTTCCTTTCTGAAAATGTCTCCCTCATTTTCTGTTCTTCCAGATCAATGCAGGTAATGCTTTTACCTTTTATTTTTTGGTTTTCAATTACCAAATGTATGATAAGTAAATTCAGTTATTTTAAATTAATGACTGTTATGTCAAAGTGGTCTTTTGTGGCCACAACAAAATGTTATAACACTATACGATTGATCCTAAAAAAATGATTTCTGGATTTTTTAATTGGAATTTCATTATCCAAAATAACTTTACAATATTATTCTTTCACCTCCTACCTCCAAACACAACAGATACTAACACCGAAGTGTTTTTGGAGATGTTCAAACAGCTTTGCGGAGAAATATCAGAGCTTGAAATTGGACGCCTGGCTTAGTCCAGTCACTAATCAGCAAGTTTTGACAGATTCGGAAACAGTTGCTGCGGTGAATCGAGGAGATGCTGATGCTGAAGAAGAAGAGCCAGAAAAAATTGATAATGCCTGGATCACACACAGTGAAATACTAAAATCTTTGATCTTAGATGTGGCACTTCGATATATTGAAGTACAAGAACATGCAACAGCATCAGATGTGTTGTTATTTAAAAGATGGCGTGATAAAGCAGCATTGAAACGATGGAAGTTTGAACAAGAAAAGAAACTCACAATATATTTTGTAAAAAAAATGAAGTGTCGTACGTGTCCTTCTAATGAAGTGCCCGAAATTACGAAATTACGCAATGGACCAAACAAGTAAGTTGACTCTGTTTATTTATTTCATGATTTTTAACACTATTTCTACCATGTCTAATATCACCTTTCAAAGTTTTAATTTTTACTTATTTTGCTTCTAATTTCTAAAGCTAATAAGCATTAAAATAATTCTTCATTGTATTTAAAACGATTCGGAATTGTTTTGATCCAATCCTTGCAAATAAAACAGTCATCAAAAATCGAAACATGCTGAAAGGTGTCATTTGACATCGGTAAAAATAGTGTTAGCAATAAAATTTAGGTATTCTTTATCAAATATACAATTATAAAAATTTTAAAATGACAAATTCAATGTATTTACGTTTGGATTTTTTTACAATTATAACCACAGGAAAAATTATAAATTAGGATTATAATTTCAAGAGATTTTACTAAAAATATGAAAATGTAATTTAACATCAGAAGATTTAAATTTTGAAGGTTTATAATTCTAAAACTTGAAATTTCGCTTAAAGGCGTAGTTTGAACTGAAGATTTAAAATATATTACAAAAATTAGGAGTTCCCATTGAAAAAGAAAATTTGGTCTAGTTTTGATTATTAGATGGCCCCTTAAACAAATTTTATGTACAGCATTTAAAAGGCTTTATTTTCAATCGGTAGGTGCCAGTAACATTTTTCCATTATTATTATTTGCAGAGTTAGTAGAGGGTGCGTACTTTTTTCCATGAATGTACATGGCCCAATATAAATGCAATCACATTAGTGTTTAACAAGTATTTTTGTATATCTGGTTAACGATTCATAAAATAATAGTTATGAAAAGTATTTTCATTGGGATATGTATGTGGTTACCTTATATTTCTACTTATAAATTAAAAAATAACTTTAACTTTAAATTTTTGTGAAATCCATGTTTGAATTAAGAAATTTCATGTTTTTAAAAGACGTTTAAGATGCTTTAGAAATCGGATTTACTGTAAATCCGGTCTTGGTTTTAAATACGTTTAGCCCATTATACGTAACAAACTGCTCATCTCTATTATGTGTAATGAAATATCCCGTATAATAATATTACAAACAACATCATCCGTACCAGTCGAATATATTTTCCTAATACGGGAGATATCAAAATGCTAATTAGAATCTGCAGCAAATATAAGGTCCTAACACAATACAAGCAATATCTATTTCAGATTACGCAAGCCAGAATACACAGTAATACTCTTTGCATGAAGTCATCACAATATTTGACCACTAATAGTATCCAATTTCCCCGAGATCGTGAAACTGCGATAACAGAATTGTAATAAAATGTATATAAAATATGTCTCACATAATACTTTCCACAAACAATCATTTAATAGTAAGTTTTACTTTCAAAATTGCAGCACGAATTCCGATAGTTACATAAAATAACCAGAGATTAGTTTATTTGGATGAAATACTACAAAATTTTCTATGATATAAGTAAAACATTATTATGTTTATTGGCTACGCAAAATGCGTAATACGTACGCTGCGATTGTCTAATATTTAATAAGGACAAAGGATGTGTAATTCATTTAATTTAACTCAATATAAAGTATTTATTTAACATTTAATTACTAACTGTTTTACTATAAGCGTGTCATATTTATCATTCTATTTAAAAATCTTTGTAGAGCGCACTTTAATGTATTAGACGCATTTTAAAGTTCAAATTTTGAATTATTAAATGCTGGTATCTTGATTTATCTGTTTAGATTTCCAACACATCATACAAAAAGTTATTAAAAACTCGTCAGTTTTAATATGGGAAACTGTAAGAACACATCAAAAATTGTCACAGTTGCAATAATCAAGGCCTGATCAAGGCTCAATTGCCTATTCTCATCTTTAACATGTGACGGGATCTACAAAATATTAATGCGAATTTCAAAGTACAACACAAATATGTTGCTTACCCGCAAGAAAATTGACACATGTCGACAAAATAAATTTCACAGATGAGGCAAATGAAAATTTACATGATTTTTGTTTAACGTGAAATTATAGCACTTTGTTAAATAAGCATGCAGGAATAAAAAGATCCATAAAGGGTAAAACCATTAAGAATGAAGATGCAGGGTGAAGTTTGGAAGGTCGGATAACTTTACTTCAGCACACAATCCACCCCTATGCTGCGGTTATAAATGGACATATAGTAATATACAGTGATTTTTCGTATAACTGCAATTATGAAGTATTTTTGTAGCAAGACGCATCTATGACAGACCTATTACTGGAATAAAACTCAAAATGAATTTTTGCGAGATGTATCACTTTACTTGAGGGTGATGAAGATGTTCTCATGTATTTAAATGTTTGACAAGTAAGGTGAATGTGTCTATATGACACGCGATCATCCTTACTTTTGCCGAATTTACGTTAGAAATGGCATTTTAGTAAATAAATCTATATTTTATTAAGCAGAAAATTATTGACGACTTTGCATTTAGTTGAAAACTATCTTGTTTTGCACAAATAAATCATTATCTGTAGTACAAGGCCATAATATATGATGGTCACATTTAGATTTTTCTGTCGCATTTATGGCAGTTAAAAACCTAAATGAGACATCAAAGTCCAAAATATGACAATGCGTTTTATACACGGCAACTGATCTAAATATATTCATTTAACTATTAACTTCGTTGACAGCGATTAAATCATAGAATAATGTCTCTGTACTAAACTTTTTGTAAATGATTAATTCTAATTAAGTTTCAGCTATTCAAATATTTCTAACGATAGTACACGGGCTCCAAATGAATATTCTAATAATGAGCGATTATCTTAGTGATTACTACTGTTTCTACACGAAACTTTTTGTACAAGATTAATTCTAATTAAATTTCACCCATTCAAATATTTCTGACGATAGTACTGAGACTCCAAACAAACAAACAAAAAAAATCAGTGCTAAATATTGTTAAACTGAAAATTACAATTTAAACTGTGAAACAGTTGAACTGTGTGTGAAGCGATCAGTGAAATTGCTAACATAATTTAGAGATTAATATTGTTGGCAATATAACGGTAATGAAATAAAATCACATGTTTCATATAAGACATTTATTAAGGAATCTAACAGAGATATTGGTTTTTATCAAAAATCTTATTTTGTTAATTAAAATTACGGATTAATTTAAGTATGTTTTAAGTAACTCCGACACCTAAATTTTTGGTATTTGCGAATTAGCATTAGTGTGAAGTTCACGCGTTAAAAGAGCATTTACAAGATATTTATAACATTGCTAATTAGAATATTTATTACATATGACTCTAGTTATTATGAAATGTCACATCATAAAAGAGTGAACTTTAAAACAGATAAAAATGTGCAATGCTCTAATAATTCTAATTAAGCTGGCCTTATTAAGCAAAGAGATGCCCAATGTCTGATATTTAGTTGCCCCACCTCCTTCTTTTCATTGACGCTTTCACAAAAAATTTACCATTTTCTATCCCTTAGAATACATATATGGAAACATAAATACTCATTTAGATAAACAGTTTTATTTTTTTATCTTATTCTAACCTGAAAGTAGAAAATGTTGATTATACTGAAAAAAAAATGTTTAAACAGAATAAAAGTATCAAATTTAAGTAACGTGCAAACAAAACTTGAGACCCCAGCTGCAATATACCTTAATCGGATTCGGCATTTAAGCTACCGAATGTTATAACGTTGTATCATTATACCGTTTAATACGCTACTGCAATTTTTTAAAGCATCGCGCATTTTCCATTTTTATACCATCGTCTTGTGAAAAATAAGTACTTTTAAGCGCAATTTGTTTGGAAACAGCATCTCAATTTATTTTTGAGATACTAATATTTGTAGTTTTTAGCGCCATTCAATGTTGGCAACTTATGTTCTCCATTTCTGTAGAAAGTAAAGGAAAAATAGGTGAATTGCAAAATAGCAATTATATATTTTTGTTTCTATTTTCCCATAAAAACTGAAAAAAAAGTAATTGAATACGTGCTATTTTGAAAAAAAAATATAAATGAATGACTTCAGATAAAACACGGAGCTATTATAAACTACATTTAATTTTAAGTATCTATATTAATTAAATAGCCGATTGTTTTGCTGAGTTTCTTGAATGACGACATCACTTTTTTTTAGATTTGTGTATTATTCAGTGATAGTGACCTCCTATGCATACTTTAGTGTAGGTGTTGCTTAAGACTGGATCGTAAATGTGATTTTTTTAGCGGATACAAATGTCGTCATTTTATATAAAATAAAAGGGTGTTTTTTAATTCTTAAAACTGAAATATGTTTAATACTATCTATAGTTATAAACATATATATGTATATATTTTCATCGGGGGCGGCACTAAATTCTGAAAAGCAGAATTCCTGTTTTATTAGATTTCTTACATTATATTTTTGCAGATTGAGAAACATTTGTCATTTTTTTCCCTGAACGTCAAATACTTTCAAAGTACTACCACTTCTTGTTCTATCCATTTCGTCAAGATATCACGGATCCTAACCTGATACAGGTTCCCTTTAATCAATGTCTTCTATCAGATTGAATTTCAACCGATTGATACTCGATATAGGATATTAAGTAAATAAAAAAGCAAAGTTCCCAGTTAAACTGATGGCATTGAGCTCACAGATCATTCACACTAATTGCATATTATACTCCTAAATCAAAGAAAAATTCTCTCAAAAATCAAAGAAAAATCAAAGAAAGCCTCTCGAAAAATAAAGAAATCGACCAAAACATAAACAAACATTTAGCTAAATTAAGGGGGGATTACCTGCCCCATTTCCACCCTTTTATACTTTACCAATGTACCTTCAAATCTAATCAGGGAAGCGCCTTATGAGAATAAACCGATACACCACATTTGAAGCAAGTGGTATAATTCTGCATGAAAAACCCATTTATTTAAATTAAGGGGAGGAATTAGCCCCCGTTCCGTTTTTATACTGAACCAATGAACCTCCAAATCTAATCAGGAAAGCGACTTATAAGAATAAACCGGATATCAAATTTGAAGCAAATCGGATAATTCTGCATGAAAAACACATTTATCTAAATTAATTATCGAAATTAGCCCCCCCCCCCCCCGTTCGCACTTTACACTTAGTCAATGGACCCTCAAAACAAATTAGTGAGGCGCCTTATAAAAATGAACCTATATCCAACATTTGAAGCAAATCGGATATTTCTATCAAGAATTATTGCGTTACGTACATACATACATGCATACAGATCCTGTGGGCACATTAGCTCTCAGGATTTGATAGTCTGTGAGCTAAAAACA
The DNA here is from genome assembly GCA_963932465.1 of Maratus speciosus. Classification (NCBI taxonomy): domain Eukaryota; kingdom Metazoa; phylum Arthropoda; class Arachnida; order Araneae; family Salticidae; genus Maratus; species Maratus speciosus. The sequence goes on along the minus strand of OZ010790.1, from coordinate 200,096,877 downwards.
GACATTCAGTAATCTGTTTTGAAACGGAAATTTGTCAAAAGTGCACATAAGGAAAGAGAAGAAAGCGGCACGGTTGGGTTAGGTCCATATGTTTTGAGACAATACTCATAAAATTTTGAATCTCATAAAGCTTCCTAAAACTTTTTGAGGTTTAATTATGTAATGCGGAAAAATATGTAATTTTTACTTGTTGAAAATATTGTTCATAGCAATTATTAATCTTTCACCGGACCTCGCATAGCATGTGTACGAGAATGCATGCTAAAGCCGGACGGACACAGGCCGAGCCCCCCGTGTAAAGGTTAAATGTTAATGGAGTTGCGAAAAATGTCTCGACTATATCTGGAAATTATATAGAGAGTGAAAACATACATAGGTTAATACGCTAGCTTAGCCTATTAACATATGTTAGTGCGTATTTAATGGATAAATTGTCTTCCTTTAAAATTCGTATAATTTTAAAATCTTCCAGTTACTATCTTACATTTGTTTCAAAATTCAGTTCTAGAAAGTCTTTATAAAGAAAAATTTCATAGTTAAAATTTAATAAATAAGGTTGTTTATTTATTTAATTTTTAAATAAAAGTGACACAGTTAATAACAATTTCCTTTGCAACATTTCCTTACTAACGGTTTTTCATGTTCTTTCGTTGTACTTTATTGGATGTGAATAAAATGTCAGTGATAATTATGTTATAAATAACACGTATCAGTTGACGTGGTCGCATACATTTTTCTAATACGACTGATACCGAAATCCTAATTACAGTGATTACTGCAATAAGTAAAAGTTTCTGAGACAGTGATAACAATATTTATTTCAGATTAGGCGAGTTAGAACACAGTATTATACTTTGCAAACTGATTACCGTATTTGGCCATAAATAGTATACCATTTTTTCGAGATCACGTAACTGGAATAACAGATAATTGACATAAAATTCATGAAAAATATAACAAACATAATACCTTATACAAACGCAGTTTTAAATTGAAAATTTTCCATCCGAAAATTCAATAGGAATTCGGGATGTTACAGAAAATAACAAGAAATAATAAATACAGAAAATAAGTTTTCTGATATATTAAAAGTGCAATATGCATTCTGAATGTATTTATAGTATAAAAAGGTTTTATATATTATTTGTTGACTTTAATAATTTATAGATGTGTATATCATACATATATCGAACATTATTCTATTTGAAAGCTGGGATTTTTCACAAGTATTTATTAGATGTATTTTAATGTTAAAATGTTAAAAATTTAAAAGTTTGTTATTACGTTTATATATTTAGATTTCGAAATCATCATAAAAATAATATTTTCTGTTTAAAAAAGAAAATAAGCGATAATTTATCATGAATTGTTTGAAATAATTTTAAATGCACTTATAATTTCTCAATTTGTATAGATTTATGCATCCCGAAAGTGTTCTAGTGCTTAAACATGTGTGCGGATGTACAAAATAATACATAGGTTAGCGAATTATAATTAAAATATTATATATTCCGAAGACAATCAGCATTTTCACAGATATTCAAATGTTTTTCAAATAGAATTAATATATGTATAGCATTTCCGACCAAATAGGAAACTAACAGAGAAGATAAATGATTAGTTTTAAAAATATGTTGCATAATAATAATAACAGTGGTTGAGTCGGAATATCCTTTCATAGACAGAAAGAATTTCCTAATATTTAACTAATCAAATTGAAGGAAAAAAAAACATAGAGAAAGGAAAACTACACCTGTGCAATAATGATTCTAAAGCAAACTTCATTAATAGTAGAGGACATTTGACTGTAGTGTACATATAATTCTGACTGTTTTACATTTTTTCGTGTAATTGATTTTTTTTATCTGAGAGTAAAGGTGTGTATATATCTGAGAGTATTTATAGTCAATATGTTCATGGTGCATGACATAAGCTTTAGTATTTTAATCTAAATAATTTAGATCATTCTATTTATATTCAGGGTTTCTTTTTCATTTATGTTATGCAATAAATGTAATAAGTAGAACTGCAAAAACAAATAACCCGGTATTCATCAATATCCCGTCTTTATCTTACTTGCACATCTTATTTCTTTACTATCATATTGATAGTTAATAAAAAAAAAAAAAAAAAAAACCAAATAGTATGAAGGAAAACACTATTGAATACTTTATCTTATTTGGAAAAATAATGAAAATATAAAATGTTTCGCTATTTATGTTTAGGTATTTATTATTATTATTATTATACACAAGCAATATATTAATATGACAATAAGAATATTAATATAACAGTAAGTATAACAATAAGATTGAAACGCGATTGGATGTTTTCTCTGCTGAAGTTATGTAGGGGTATTTAAATTGCAAATATGATTAAAATAAGAATATGATGATGAAATAGTTCTCATGTATGCTTATGAGAAATTACAATTTTTAATTTTTATACTGTCTCCGAATTTTATAAATTATATTTAAAAATATTTCTTTCGTGTTCTGACGAGTGGAACGGTAAACATTACTGTCTTCTGCCATTTATAATCGCCAAATTATGGTACTTTGAATTTTGTGAAAATTCAGATCTTTCAGGCACTAAAAAATACTAATATTGCATGCAGTTGTGCCGGAAAAATCCGGAAATTCCTAAAATTAAATGTACATTAATTCGATGATTATTAATTTTAAATGAATGGAATATTCAAATTTTCGTATTGGTAGTGGAACACTGGCCTGTTCATTGGCAAATTCTTATTTTTTTCTTGCATACTCACAGAAATAAAAGTAATATTACTAGCCTAATGTAGTCTTACAGAAAAAAATATAGAATTAATTTGAAAAAATTATCATGTATTTTATTTTTTTGCTATTTAAAATTATGTAATCAAAAACTGAAAAATAAATTTCGTTTTAAATAGAAAAAAACTTTCTGTATTATTCTAAAATACAATAAAATCAAAAAAGGACACATTTTTAACACATCTCATAGAACTTTCCACATGAGTTTGTCGTAGTTACAATCTCAAGAAAAAATCTGTGAACTGAGCCAATTTTCCCGTTGGTCATATATTGTTAAAGCAGGAAAATTTCCGTTTGGTTTTGCCCATTTTCCACACAACAAAGAAAATGGTCCAATCTAACGAAAAAATTACCTGAAATTCTCCAATTTATAACTACATTTTCGTGAATATCACTGAATTTTCCTGAAACTTTGCTGTTTAATACTTTTTCGTAATCGAAACAAAGTTTTCCCGTACGACTTTTTTTTTAAAATACAAAACAATTGCAAGCCGAAGCTCATAATTTCCCTAAATTTTCCAGCCCAGAAACGGATATTTTTTGAAATAGCCAAAATAAATCAGAGAGGAAAATTAGACGAGTTGAGGTGTTCCGTAAACTTGCGGCCAGTATTTTTTATGTTTTTTGACGAAATGCATTTGAGAGTATACATATATCTCATATATGGCACCCACGCAGGCATACATGTTGTATCTTCGTTATTAAAGGACGATTTAGTGCATAAAACACCCTCAAAGTTTTGACTGAACCACAACAATATTTTTCGTTGCGTTTTGTAATTGAATTTATATCGAACGCTTTCTATATAAATGCGATTTTCAATTCATAAGGTTTGAATGAAACAATATATATTTTCGCCATATTCTACATCTAAATATTAAATTTAAATGTCGGTTTATTTTAATTATTTCTTTGAGATTTTCAAATAAATTTCAAACATTAAAAAAAGTAAATAAATAAATAAATAAATAAATAAATAAAAAACTTTCTCGATGTCTTAGACAATAGTTATTTTCAGAAGTAGAAAATAAAATTTTGCTTTGAAATGCATGCTTAAAATAATTTGCGTTTGCACCGCTAAAACTCTAGAAGTACGCCTTGTGATGACAAGTGAAAGAAGTATCAAAATATCGTTATTTTTGGTCTCTGCGAGAAACTTATGACGGTCCGAACCCAATCAACACGAGTAATTTGCTAATCGCATTATGAGTAATTGCTATTGAGTTAATTGCTTTATGAATATACTAGCTTTATTCCCGCCGATACACTAACCTAGAATGTAAGTTTGGGGATACCGAATGCATATTTTAACTATAATTTTTAATTCTATATAAAAATAATTTATCTAATATTTCTATTGGCTTCAAAATCCTTACAGTAGAACTTTTTTAAAAAGGCTAATCTTAAGTTAAAGAGTCTGTCTGATTATACAGCTTTACCCCATAATACTATAATTAAACAACTTTGACTGGTATGCACTGGTATGTTATGCACTGCATATTGCATTATATTGAAGATTAAATTATATTTAAATTGTTTGACACTTGTATAGTATTTCTATACAAAATGTTCTGCAATGATTTCCCAAACATTAAAAGAGCATTCTTTCAAAATGTTTTCCATAATTTTGACAGCTACTGCATGCACCATTTCTGTAATTTTTTTTTTAGATGATACTGTGTGTTTATTTTATTTGTAATGCATTTTCTACGTAAGTATATATATATAAACGAAATAATTAAATCCAAACCGCTTTACTTGTAAATATCTTTTTGTAATTTAAAAAATCTCCATAGTGTAGTTCACTAAAGCAAATAAACAAATACACACACACATGTATCTGTTGTTTTATCGTATTGGTTACCAACAATTGTTTCTAAAAAGCATCAGATTTTATGGGATACTTCAAATTCCAAAAATACTCCAAATATTCATCAAATTGTTCCTTCATGTTAAAAGACATTTAAGCTGATAAACTTTCTTTCTAAAAATTACAAATTTAAAATTTTTGTATTGTTTATATTGTCTATATTGTCAGTTTTTATAGTTTATACAAAGCGATCCAAAAGCACAAATAAAATTAACGATGTATACTTTGAAAAGTACACAGAGTAGCTCGATACGGTTTCTTCATATAAAGAAAGTGACGGGATTGTAAAAATCAAAATATATCTTTCCAGAATAGCTGCATTTTTCGCCTAAAGTAAAACCTGTGGTGGTCCCAAAGTAGATTTCTTCTGTTGTTTAAGCCATTAAGTGACAAACAGCAGAAATCTTACTGGATGGTCTAAATATCATGTTGTCATGTCTGAGAGATATTGTTGCTAATGGCTTACGTAAAATTGAACATTTATAGTTCTAGTTCAGGTGTAAACTCTGTTGCTTTTCAAATGACACTCTTTTGTAGCAAATATAATTATTATCAGAAAAATATTTGTTATTAAAATATCTCATGTCTTTCATCTAGATAATGGAAGTTCGCATTGTGTTATCGTCAAAATCTCTCAAATTATTAAAATTTTCTCCCTTTTGAGATTTTTGGATTACCTTGTTTATACGAAACGTTTAGACGAAACTTTTTTCATGCTCTAACAGATAAATAAGAAAATATTTAGATTTTGTACAACCAGAATGTACAGAAATAAGATATCAACGTCTCGAGTTTGAATTTGAGAAGTACCAAATAAATATTTTACTGCTTTTAACAGCGTCCTTCTCTTTTATTTTAATTGAATAATTAGTTTTACCATATCCTTTTTGCTTAAGTTAAAAATCTAATAATACTACAAAATAACTATTTATTGGCTTACTTAAAAAAAAATATATATATATATCAAGCCTAATTTTAGAAATATTGCATTATGTGTGAACGTGTCTTTCTTTTCATTATTTTTTTAAATGTATTATTTAAATTACGGTAGTTTTATTTTTAATTTAAATAACCTATTATGTATGAACTTACGCAATAAAATTTATGTAACTTAGCAGCGGCCTATTGAAATTTACGTCTGAATAAAATATCGCTCAAAATTGTTGAAAAAAAAATTAATTGTTTCAATAAAATAAAAGTTAAAGTGTATGATTTTATATACGTATATTTTTCATTTTAGTTTCTTCTCAATAATAGGATAGTTTTAAGATTTTAGACCATATATATTTTTTTTACTCTATAAAAACAAATTGATATTAAAAATAAGTTACTCTTAATGTTTTTTATATGTTGAAGACTAATTTTCTTCATTCCGGCATTTTATTTATTTATTTATTTTATGTGTGTGAAACTTTTGCAAACACAATGCATTTTTGTATTTCCCAAAATGATACTGTACAAAATTTTGTCGGTATTCCTTAATTTTTAGGGTTCCGTACTTAAAAGATAAAAAAACGGACCAATTCTAAGATCACTCCTGTGTCTGTCTGTCTGTCACAGCCCTTTTACTCGTAAACTATGCAACGTAGAAAATTCAAATTGGGGAAGTAATAAAGATTTTTGACCCACATATTTAGAGATTAACAAATAGTCATAAATATATTTAGGAAAAATGTAGAGGGAATAATTAAGTTATTTGGAAAACAAATTTCTTTTTTTCTTGTATATCGTGTGGGGTATCGTGTGAAAGCTTTCGTAACGCTGAAATCAAAAATATATTTCATTTAATTTTAGGTATTATATTTTCCAAGTTATGGTGCAAAATGTAATGCAAAACTATGTCCTCCCTCCCCCCTAATTCCGAATCTATTGAAACTAAAATTATGAACAAATTAGAGGTAGTAGACATTAATTTAAACTTTGCAGGAAAATTATAGCGATTACCCTAGGTCGCATAGTGTTTTAGAAAATCATATTTTTCCGATACGCTCAAATTTCGATTTACGGGATTCAGCAAAAATGTTGAGCAGAGCTGGAGGTACAGTCGTGGGAAAAAAAAGGAAACACCCCTACTAACTTCTCAACAAACTATCGTAGAAGAAAGTTACTGGTACCGAACGATTGGAAATAAAGTCTATTTTTAAATGATGTACATAAAATTTGCTTAGGGGGCCATATACATATCAAAACGAAAAATAATTTTGTTTTTTTCAATAGCAGTACACTATTCTGACAACATAAATGAACTCTACACCCTTCAATTAGCATAAAAACAAATTTTTATGCAATTCGTACCATGAGTTTCCGAGAAATTAATAATTTTAAAACGAGCGTATTTTAAGGGCTGTATCCAAATTGAAGTTGCGTACTCGATTGATAACTGAGAGAGCCCCCATCTTTATCAAGGCACCTTAGGCGCCAATCACGTCTATCATTAAGCCCCTTAAAGAAAAATGTGAAATTTTGGATTTTCATAAAGCCGTACTTAATAAATCTAAATCCATCAAAAAAATTGTAGGTTGCAATTCATAATATTTTAGAATATTAATTTCATAATTCATATCATAAAATTATAAAAATTGCAGAATCAGCGTATTTATGTTTGGGTATAATAGTATTATTGCTAAAAAAAAAATTAGCACATTAGGAGTATAATTTCAGGAGATATAAAAAAAATGTGAAAATGTAATTTAACATTAGAAGCATTGAAGATTGAATGATTATAATTCAAAGACTTAGTCAAAGGACTTGCAATTTGGTATCTAGGCATGTTTGAACCGAAGATTTGAAATATCTCTTTAAAATTGGGTATTGCCATTGAAAAAAAAAGTTTGGATTCGTTTTAATATGTAGATGGTCTCCTAAGCAACTTTTATATACATAATTTAAAAACAGACTTTATTTCTAATCGTTCGGTACCAGTAACTTTCTTCTACGATAATTTGGTGAGGAGTTAGTAGGGGGTGTTTACTTTTTTTTTTTCCACAACTGTACCTATCGCAGCAGAATTATAAAAGCACTAAAATAGCAATTAAATCCTTTGTGCAGGAATATTAAAAAGCAGTAAACCAACGTTTAAAATGCACAAATAATGCGTGAAAAGCAGCAAAAAGCTGTTTCGAATCTACAGCGAGATTCTTCTTCAGTGCAAGATAGGGAAAAGGAATAGCGTGCTAGAAAAAGCAAGGCTGAGCAAAATGATAGACAGAGACGCGCTGGCTTATATACTCTATGCGGGTAGCGAAGGCGCCAGAAACAACTAATGAGAGAGAAGCAGTGGAAACGACTGGGTGGACAAGTAGCGAAATCTACCGGAGAAGGAGAGAAAAAAAAACCAAAAAATGGGAAATTAAATTAATACTTTACAAATACTTGGAAAATCAGGAGTACCAAATAGGTCATTGACTAAAGAGTGAGAATTTTTAATAATGTGATAAGCTTCCAAAAAATCAAGATCAAGGTTAGAAGAACATTTTTCGATAATGGTGGCTGGGGAAAAATCGAACCTATGTTAAGAAGACCAATGAAGTTGAGCAATAGAAGAACGTTTGAGCTCCTGATTTTTAACATAACCTTCATGCTCTTTTAAACGAAATCTAAGAGCACGTTTAGTCTGGCCAATATAAGAAAGGCCACACTGGCAAGAGATTTGGTAAATACCCGAGTTATCTAGGCGATCAACAGGGTATTTTAGATTTGAAAAAGTGATTTTATTAACTGGAGAAAAAATAACATTAAAACCAAACCTTCTTAAGATTTTAGCAACTTGCTGACTGATTTTAGGAAAAAATGGCAACACAACTGAATTATTAGAGTTGGAATTAGAATGCTTTTCAGAATGGACGGATTTCGTCAATTTCTTATAAACAGAATCAATAATATTACAGGAATAACTACGATCAACAGCAATAGCTTTGGGATAATTAAGTTCAGCACTAAGTAACTGAGGAGTGGAAAAAATATTGGTAGCCCGAAAAACAAAAGTATTTAAAGCAGAGAATTTCTGGTTAGGGGGATGAGGAGAATGCCTGTGAGGTGGGAGACTGACAGCAAAATGTTTACGAAAGACGGTAGTTTGAAAGCCATTTTCACAAAGAATAAGAAAAACATCCAGGAATGGAAGACAGTTATTGGTCTCAATTTCAGAGGTAAATTGAATGTAGGGATCAATGGAATTCATAATAGAGAGAATATGATTAATATCCGAATTCATTTCAACCAGCACATAAACATCATCAACATAACGAGCATAGAACGGAAATTTTAAAATTTCAAAAAGTTTTACCTCAAAATAGTGCATATAAATATCGCATAAAATTGGACTAAGAGGATTACCCATAGCCGAACCGTCAATCATACAGAAGAAATTACCATTGAAAACAAAAGTATTTTGCGACAAGCAAGGGCGAGTGAGAAGGATAAGCTCCTCAATTTCAAAATAAGAGAAATGGAATTCACAACGCCTTTTCTTGAGGCAATCTAAAGCCTCCACAACCGGAGCGTTTGTAAATAATGATTTAACATCAAAAGAAACCATCATGTGACCCTGCGGCTTAAAATTATGAAGTTTTTTAACAAAATCAAAAAAATTCTTAACAGTGAATTAGTTATTGCTCAAAAGTTGGGAAAAGAATAGAAACTAAATATTTGGTAAGCTTATAAGAAGCTGTACCGATACTAGAGACAATAGGTCTAAAAGGAATGCCAGCTTTATGGACCTTAGGTAAAGCATAAAACCTGGCACAATGCGCAATAGACGGGATAAGAGACTTCTGAAAGTTAGCAGGAATAATGGAAGAAGGCTTAATGGCAGACCTTTTTAGAGTTAATTTCACTAGTGGAATGGTCTTTCCGGATGTCCACATAGGTACTACCTTTAATTAATTTATGGGATTTTTTCAAATACGAAGATTTGTCGAGAAGAACAATCTGGCCACCTTTGTCAGCCTTAGTAATGATTAAGTTTGGATCAGAACGCAAATTTTTCAGACTTTAACTGGATTTTTAAGATTGGGCTTATAAACATTAGAATTGAAATCAACAGTATTATCAATGAGATGCCTGAGGGACTCTTTTTGAGAAGAAGATAGAACTCTATGCTTAAAGGCCCTTTCAATAGGAGCAATTAGATTAGGTAAAGAAGGAACAGATACAGAGAAACTGTTATTCAATTTGGGAGCATCGAGCTGATTGTCACTTAAAGAAACACTAGAAATATTGACAACAACACTTTGCTTAATAACAGGCAAATTGCTGGAGTTATTAACAACAGAACTTTTACAAAGTGCATTAAATTTCTTCTTTAAAACCGAACAATGAACAGAAGAAGCTGTGAAAACTCTACTCCATGACCTATAGACTCAAAATCAGGTGTAGAATTAGCGAGGATGATACGTAAGGAATATAACTCGCGCTCTATATGAGCAATTTTTATGGCGAGTCTCTTGAATCAAAGCTCTTAAAAGAGCTAATTTAGAACGAAATAAGACCTTTTCAATTCTATTAGAAGAGAATAAATTACAAAGAATAGAAATGAAACTAGGAATAACCTTCTTACGCCTACAGTCAAGTAGGAAATGTAAGTGTTCCAAAAACCTGTACTTTTTTAATCGTAAGTTACAAAAGCTATTTATTTGAGACATTGTGGGAAAAAAAAAAGAAAAAAAGAAAGAAATCACAGAGGAATAAAGGACCGTTAACGCCGAATACATTAAAATAGCAATTAAATCCTTTGTGCAGGAATATTAAAAAGCAGTAAACCAATGTTTAAAATGCACAAATAATGCGTGAAAAGCAGCAAAAAGCTGTCTCGCATCTGCAGCGAGATTCTTCTTCAGTGCAAGATAGGGAAAAAGGAACAGCGTGCTAGAAAAAGCAAGGCTGAGCAAAATGATAGATAGAGACGCGCTGGCTTATATACCCTATGCGGGTAGCGAAGGCGCCAGAAACAATCAACTGGGTGTACTGGTGGAGAACGACTGCGTGGAGAAACGACTGAGTGGACAAGTAGCGACATCTACCGGAGAAGGAGAGAAAAAGAAAACGAAGAAGGGGAAATTAAATTTAATTTCCCCTTTTATGGTTTCTTTTTTGATTTATGGCGCCTCTGTCTATCATTTTGCTCAGCCTTGCTTTTACTAGCACGCTGTTCATTTTTCCCTATCTTGCATTGAAAAAAGAATCTCGCTGTAGATTCGAAACAGCTGTTTTCTGCTATTCACGCATTATTTGTGCATTTTAAACGTTGGTTTACTACTTTTTAATATAAAAGCATTGTTGATCATGAATTTCGGAAAAATCGCCCGTAATTAGCCGAGATATTAATCCTTAAAGACACGGACGGTTTGCACATATATAATGACAGAGAAGGCGTACTCTATGCTTCATCGTCTTTTAAAGCCTAGATAATAAATTTTAAGGCTATATTTATGTAATGCAATGCCCAGTAGCAGTATAAAAGCAATAAACGTCAAATTGTTAAAAACAGACTAATTTAATGATAATTAATCACCTAAATACTATGGGTTTCGCGACTAGTTTTCGTTGACTGGCTCTCTCAATACACCAACTATGCCTTTAAAGGTTAGCTAAAAAACTATATGGAATAACAAATATACATAATACATATATTTGCTATTATTTAGGTTCATATATCTTTGAATTTTCATGGTATACCCATTTATACTTTTCTAGTATACAGGGTGCAAAGGAAAGTCCCTTTAACCTGAAAATACTTGTGAACGGAGAGAGATACAGCTATGCAAGTGAGGTAACGGTATAGTAAAGCGATTACGCCTGATTTAATGGAAACGACAGCAGCAGCCCCTAGTTGCGAAATTTGGAATATAGCCGCTGCAAATCGAAAACGAAAAGAGATAGAGCCAAATTTCTAGTCAGAAAGCTTTGAAGCATCAATTAATTAGTAGAATACGATATTTGGCTTACATGGATAAGATAAATTTTCGCCTGTTTATCCAAGAATGTCCGAAATCGATGCACTCCACTTTGTGTAAACTTTTGAATGGAATAGTCAGAAGTATGAAGATATACGCACAATTTATGCTGTAAATACGTACTTATCTCAATATATTTTGATAACATCACGCAAAAAAAAAAAGACAAACTGTCTCACAGTGATAAAAAGTTAATATTCAGTATGTTCGAAAAGTTCGCCATTGCTCACGATACCCGTTTGTATTCGTGAGAATAATTCTGCATGCACATTTCTCAGCATGGAACATCTATTGCAAGCCTCTTCAATGGGACGACATAGATTTAACTATTTTCAATAGCAGTGGCTAGATGGTCTAGCCACATAATTTTAATTCCAAAACTGACAAATGACACCAAGAATATTTTAATAAAATTTTACTTTTGTAATGAAAGTGCAAATTAGCGGGGTTTTGTTTCCTGAGAAATTCGTTTGAATATTCTGGTATCAGTCAATTATTTAATCAGTTTACGAACAGAATTCTTCTGGCCCTGAAAGGGTTATTCTAAAAATTTTAAATGCATTAGAAATTAAATCTTTACATACATTACAGCACAGCACAACATCACAATCTGCAATTGCGCACTGCTACATTTCTGGAATGTGAATAGGCAAAGTAAAATCGTCGCTCATCTATTTCGCAGATTTTTGGGTATGCAAGCGACGATTTACATTATCTGTGTCGTTCCGTTCTAATTAAGTGATGCGCTAAAACTTTCTAATTGGAAAATGTGTTCTACGTCTTTTCTTTTTCGATTTGCAATGGCTATCTTCCAAATTTCGCCACTAGGGGTGCTACTGTCGTTTACATTAGGTCGGGCGTAGTCGCTTAACTGTACCGTTACCTCACTTGTATAGCTGTATCTCTCTCCGTTCGCAAGTATTTTCAGGCTAAGGGGACTTTCCTCTGCACCCTGTATACTATACAGCTATACCCAACCCTACGTTGTATAGTTTTTGCAAAGTCTTAGTATTCGTTTAGCAATGGTATTTTTTTTTTTAATAATACACTTACTAATTCATATATTATTGTACGGAACCCTCTGTGCGCTAGCAATACTCGCACTTGACCGTTTTTTTTTTTTTTTTTTTAATAGGAACAGAATCTAGATTTTAGGCTTAAATCCGACATCCATTTATCAGTTAGTATCGTGTTAATGAATCCCAACAATTTAGCGTACATATTTTGTTGAAATTGATTTAGTTGTACTTTTTTAAAACAATCTATAGTATATAGCATATCACCAACAATGACAAATTTAACGAAAATTTACTATAAGTGGAAAAATAACTGAATGTTTGATGATCAATAAAACAATTGGATCAATGATTCAGCTTTGCGGTTGGAAAGATTAAAAGCGTCATATTCATACTCTAGTACTATAAACAAAAGTGAAATGAAAAAAAAAATCAAGAAAAGTAATGAACTAAAAGCACAAGTATCTCTCTCATTTTGTCAATATCTTCATTTTTTTCCCCTCTAATTATCTCTTTACATATTTTATTCAGTCAGAAATCGATAAATTATTTGTCAGTAATTACTTATTTTTACACATTTTGAACTTCCTTAATTTGTTTCTGTTTTACATTTCTTTTTTTTTTCCAGAAAAATTTATCTTTTTACATATGATACTTTCCAAGAAGTAGCTAAATGTAATACACTAGCAAACCCCGCGGCTTTGCTCGCGTAATATTTGAAATATGCCAAGTGATATTTATTTGTCTAATTTTGATTAAAAGGTACTAACTAAATTTTTATTTTATTAAAAGGTAATATTTTATTTTATTAAAAGTTTTTTTTATTAAAAGGTACCTTTTACTTTTAGAAATAATTCAAAAACTACTATTTAAAACACAGTTTGATTAAACATCATTATTACACTGCATTAGGCAGAAATGAGACTTAAATTAATAAAACGAAATAAAACTAAGATGATAATTTAGAAAATATTTTGAAACTCTTATGCTCAATTAATACGCCCATTTTAGCATTCATTTGAAGTTTTGAATTTTTTAGAAACCATCTTCTTAGATCTTAAAATTAACTATCATGTCAAATTCCAAGCCCTACCACCTCTCTCAACAAAAAAGGCCATGTTTAAATAGGACTTGTCACCATTAATTTGCCAACATTAATTTTGAAATCGGTTTGTTATTTCCTAATATTCTACAGAAACGTAATTTAGAAATCTTTTAAAGGCCTTTTTTAGAACGTTTGTTGTTCCTGTGAACCCCAGGTGGTAGAATCATCGGTATAAAGTATGGCCTGTGTAGGATCAGAGACTGTTACGATTGATTCACAACAATTACTTTTATAATCGGTTTATATTCCCTGAAATTGCATAGGAATCGTAATTTAGGACTTTTTTAGAATGCTTTTCGCTCCTCCCCTTCGCTTCACTCCTTTTTAATTCGAATTTATTTTCGACAGTCCTTCAAGGGCATTTATATTTTATAAGTAACCATCATGCCAAATTTAAAGTTTCTTGCCTTTTCACCCGTAAGGCATGGTGACGTCACGGCGACGTCGTTGTGAAGTCACACTGTGATTTTGTGACCGTCGATGTGACGTCACGTGACGTCGATATGACGTCATAGTGACTAGAATGCGAGGTCGTTATGGCCGTTTTAGAGGTCGTTTGTGACGTCACATTGTGACCACTCTGTGAAGTCACGGTGTGACAAATTTGTGAAAAGTGTGTCATTTGTGACTATTTTGGCATTAACTTTGTGACGAACCTGTGACGAAAGCGACAATGCTTTGACGTCACACTGTGACCAATTTGTGAAATATGGGTCATTTGTGACGAACTTGTCATAAACACTGTGATTGCAAAGGAAAATCAAATTTCAAATTAATTGCTTAAAAGACGCAAATAGTGAAAAAGATTCCATGCTGGGACTCGAACCCGGGCCATTAGTACAGCGCACTGACATTCTACCGACTAAATCACATGGAACGATACCCAGGCTGGAAAATTTCACACTATTACATGATGGCGAGGCTACAAACTCAGCACAAGATGGAATATTTAGCGTGAGCCACCAACATGATGCAAACACGAAACTTAATTAAATCCAGCATCAATTGAAATTATATTAATACTTGGAAATTTTTCCAGAGCCTTGCATACAATATTTCAAATCAAAATCAAATTTCAAATTAATTGCTTAAAAGGCAATTTTAATTTGAAATGTTGTATGCAAGGCGAATGTTTCTCCCTGGAAAAATTTCCAATTATTAATATAGTTTCGATGCTGGATTTCGTTAAGTTTGGTGTTTACCGCATGTCGGTGGCTCACGATAAATATTCCATCTTGTGCTGCGTTTGTAGCCTTGCCAACCTGTAATAGTGAGAAATTTTACAGACTGGGCGTCGTTCCATGTGGTTTAGTCGGCAGAATATCAGTGTGCTACACTGATGGCCTGGGTTCGAGTCCCGGCTTGGAATCTTTTTCACTATGTTGGCCTTTGCGCCTTTTAAGCAATTAATTTGATATTTGATTTTCATTTGAAATATTGTATATAAGGCGAAGGATTCTCTCTGGAAAAATTTCTAAGTATTAATACAGCGATGAATTTTGAAATAGCCTTTTGCTGTAAATATAAAATCTTATCTTTTTACCGTACTTTTTAGCAAAATATCGCTATTTTAGAGTCCTATTCTTCTAAATCATTTTAAATTTTTCCACTTAAAAAACAATGCTTATCAACTGACATATTTTTTTATTCAGTTCTATGCTTGATATTAAGTTCTATGCTTGATATTGAGTTCAAGCTTGATATTTAGAATGTGTAAATTTTTTAATTTGTTGTGATTTGTCATTGCTTTATTAAATACGAACATGGAGACTCACGGATATTAATACAACTGTTATTTATAGAGCGGCATGATAAGCGATATTTATTTAAATTTTTTATTCCCGTGTATATTGTATTTTGTGAATATGAGCTAAATAGATTTGGTATGTTTTATAGGAAAAGACTGATCTGGGAAATAGAAAAAAAACGAGTAAGAAAAATCATGCGTTAATCATAGATTATAAAATACTTTCCAACACTTTCTGAATGCTTTAACAAGACATCGTAATTTAGGGAAATGACGTAAATAAGATAACTAAGTAAACATTTTAGAAAATTCATAAAACATTTGAAAAATTGATTTCAGCAGTTACCGTCCATAGCCAAATATGTTTTCCAATTCTTTTGAACAGCCCTGTATTTGATCTGTAGGTTGATACACTGAGAAAAATTAAGTACTCAAAAATAAGTAAACTTACGTACTCATATCGAATTGAATATTTTTGGATCAAAAATGAACCCATGCTTTCTCTATTTTGAAACATCACATGTTATCAAACCCAAACAAACGAATAGTTTTGTACCCTGTAATGGTTCATTTCATTTATGGCGGCATAAATGATGTTTATTAATGTAAATATTAAATTATGCACAGCATTTTAAAAATAATTTAAAAGTGCTTGGAAATAATGCTCTTGTCATAAAAATATTCGATTTGAGTATCTTGTTAAGAATTTTGCTATTTTTCTTAATAAATAATCAATTAAACATTTCTTGTTAAGAACTTTGAACGGGAAATAAATGTCAGTACATTTTTACTTTAAATTTTAGGTTTTTCTTTTTTTTTGGAGGGGGGAGGGGGTGGGGGGCAGTACATAATGATTCATATTTGATCACAGCCAATGAATAAAAAATGAGTACATGTGTTTCTCAACTTTGAGTACATTTGGATCGGAGCTATTTTGAATATGTGACGCATTTAAAATTGAGTACTTTTTACTCAATTTTGACTTCCCATTTTTTTAAGTGTATATATACTATATAATGGGAAAATTTACTTTAGCAAGAAAACGCCTAACAGGTTGAAATTCTTTTTCAGCAATTTATACTAATGTATGGAAACATACTTGAATACTTTTGTACAACCCTGTAGTTTACCTAGAATCTTTATTACACGCCACTATTTAGTTAAAATTTAATTCAAACTAAGACACTCTTAAAAATGCTGAAATCACATTTCCAGAAATTATAATTTATAGACGGCCATGTATCCAATTCTTTACGTGATCCTGTATAGCGTTTTATCTATATTCTACAAACATTTCTTGGTAAATTAAATGCAGTTCAGCAAAAAAAAAAAACATAACTCATTTAAAAACCACCTTTAAGCAATTTGCGCCCATACACAGTAATCCTTACGAATACTTTTGTGTAGCCTTGTATAGGAATTATAGCATTTATATACACCATATACTATGCATAAATATAGTGAATCATGAAAGCGCATATCATAATTAAAAATACATTTCCAGCAATCATCGCTAATGAACAGTACTTCGGATACAATATAGTATCTGAAATATTTTGTGTGTCCCTGTAAATGCTATATACGTATTATTCGTATTATACATGAAATAATTTATAGTATGTAAACCTCGGCGACATATATCAATTTCATTATATATGAAATAAATTAACATAATTAAAGTATGCCGCAAACAATTCCCTCCACCCCTATATCATTATGTATTTGAATTCCTTTTTTAGCCCTGTAAATGAACAATAACTATTCTTTGCATCGCATAGTCAACAGAATGCATATTTTAGTGCACTTCATAAATGCATATAAATTCTATTCTGTTTGAAAGCGTGCGTAAAATCATAAAAAATCATTTGAAACGATTTTTTTCCATAGGCTGTAATGTAACGGAAAACTTTTGGCTGTCCCTGTAAATGAACAAAGCATGCTACAAACTTCATTACAAATAGGTACCGTGCTATGGTAAACGCCAATAACATCCAAAAATTTCAGGGCAATCCGAGTATATTTTCGAGAGTTAGAGTGCGGACAGACTGCTAGACGGACAGACGGAGAGACAAACCGAAGTCATAAGCACTTTTCAACTTGTGTCCTATATTATGTATCCTGTATTATATGAACTTTTAAAAAATATATACTAAAGCAGTTTAATCTATAACTTCCCATCAGGCATGAAAAACACTTTGTTTCAATGCTTAAATATCATATTTTACTTTTTAGTGCCAATAATTACGCGTATCATAAACGTAGAAAATGAATTTACAATAGAAGGAAATTTAATAACCGATTCAGAATGTCTATAATTAAATGTTTGATTAAAATCACAAACAGAAAAAATGCTTACATACAATTTAAAAAAATAAATATACCAATTTGAAAATCACTAAAAATAATAATTAGGATTTATAATTGTACTATTAAACAACAGCAAACTCAATAGATAAATTAAATGCATTATTAGATTTAACAATATCTCAAATATATTTCGATATGGTACAAGGAATTCCTATTATTTTATAATTTCGGCAAATGTTAAATCTGAAAACATTGGTTTGAAGATTTAGGATTTTGAAAGATAATTTAAAATATTATTAGCACTAAAAGAAAATTCTTTCAAATGTTTCACTACTGTAATATGTAAAGATACATTTTCCCGGTATAATGTTAATTTCTAATCTGAAACATTTTCGTAATCTTATGATAATCGAACATCATATTTAACCCCAAAATAATAATAACTATAAGTGATAGTAATCAAAAAATAGTAAGAAGCCGATAAAATAATTCCAAATCATTGTCGTTCCATACATTTTCAATCTCAAGTAAGAGTAAATTAATGTTTATATTAATTCCAGTATGAATGTAGGCATGCACAGTCTCTGCGCAGTTTTTTTTTCAAGCGATGGCAGATTAAGATATTTTTCGTTGCAGTTATCGAATTTTAAAATATCGCTTCCAACAGTTAAAGATCAGTCTCTTACAAATATAACATAAAACTATTTAACTCATATGTACAAATCAGGAATAAAATATTTAAATTAAATAAAACTTACATATACGTTCTATTAATATCCGTGTATCCAAAAATGGTCATTTCCTTATCTTAAAGTGTTGTAGACGTGGTGAAGGTGATGTTCTAAAAACAGTGAACTATTTATTTCCCGCGTCTTCTCATGTTTATTTTTTTGTGGGCAGACGATTTTCAAGCAGATGGTCTGGTACAGATTATTTGTTTTTGCATGCAAGAGATATGAAACTTGAATGCGCAGTAATTTTCTGAAAGTATGGTTAATTAAAATTTTGTATTTGAAGAAATGTCCAATGTATTTAACCTTTTCTTTTTATCCGTACCAAATAATACAAGTTAAAATGTATTGTAAAGTTCATTTTTTCTAAATAATTATAATAATAATATTCATAATTAGAGTTTATTAGATATACCATTGTTTAAAATTTCAAAAGGTGTAAAATTAAATTTAATGGTAATAACGAGCCCCCCCCCCCTTTTTTTTTTCTTTTTTTTTTTTAAGTAAAGTTTGTTTTGCACAAATTTTGTATATTTCTTTTATTTTCGGAAAATGCTAATTTTATTTAAAAAGTCTGAAAGAAGTAGAATTTATGACTTGAATACAAATTATAAAAATATTCTAAAGCAAGAAATGCATAGATTACTAAACTCTGAAGACTCTTTCTACGTGCTCATTAAAAGGTGCAGATTTAACTGTAATAGAAATTTTTTATTTTGAAACCACAGAAGTGTTTCGAATAATCCTGGTCGGTAAAAAAAGAAATAAGTAAATAAATTTCCTCCCAGCAAACTAAATATGTAAAGTGTATAAATTTAATATTCCTAATTCTAATTATATTATCCAAATGCTAGATAAAATTGAAATCATGAAAAAAAATATATTCACTATCTTAGATATCAAATTGATAAAATATAGCCTGAAAATTTAGTTTATTAATGATTGTATCGTGCACTTTATTTATTATGCCCACCCCCCCTCTCCCCTTTAGTGAGAGAATTTACCATTTGCTATCCACTAATATATTTTATTCCTTATGCCATGTAACTCGTGACTGTTTAAAATATTTCTCTTCATTTTCAAAGATTTTTGAAGTTCATATTTTTGTCACACTGTGACTTACAATATGGTAGTTTTTTTTGTCACATATGTGACGTGACGTACGTTACATAGCAGTGACATAACAGTGACCTCACAATTTTTTTTAATTGCCAGGAAACCATAATTTTACAGTAAATAACATGTTTTAAAGTATTTTCGTAATTTTTTAAAGTTTTCTAAGAAGTTCACATCTCAGTCATAATGTGACATCACTGAGGGGTGGCATTTTGGTCACAGATGTGACGTGACCACAGTGACTTACAGTGACGTCACAACGACGTCACCGTGACCATGCATGCTATGAGGGCAGTATCACAGAAATCGAAATTTAGAAAGTTTTTAGCTCCTGAAACCCTCTGGTGGCAGTAGCACAGACATAAAATATAGCTTATGTTTGAGCAGGTTCTATCACCAACAATTTGTCATCACTATTTTTTTAATCGGTTTGGTATTTGATAAGATTGCATAAAAATTGTAATTTATAATGCTTTCCACTCACTTCATCTTTTTAAATTTGGAATTTTCTTTCGACTGTTTTTAGAAAGCAGTTGCATCTTGTAAGTAAATACCATGCCATACTTCAAAGTGTTAGACCCCTCAGTTGTGCAAAAAACGCAAATTAGAACATGTTTTGCTTTTGCAACCCTCAGATAGTAGTGGCAGCAACATAAAATATAACCTATGTTATAGCAGGGACTGTCACCATTGATTTGCAAACATTACTTTTGAAATAGCTTTGGTATTTCCTGAGATTGAGTAGAAATCGCAATTTAGAACGTTTTTAGAACGCTTTTCGCCGCTTTTTAAATTTCTATTTTTTTTTCGAAACTGTTCTTAAAGATCATTTACATCTAATATATATGTACCTTGCCTATTTTTAAGTTGCTAGCCCCTACCGATCACAAAAATCGAAATTTAGAACGCTTTTTTGCTCCTGCAACGTCTAGGTGATAGTGATACCGACATAAAATAGCGTCTATGTTAGAGCAGAGGCTGTCATCATCAATTTCCTACCATTACTTTTGAAATCAGTTTGATTCTTCCTGAGATTGCTCACAAATCGGCAATTAGAACGTTTTTAGAATGCTTTTCGCGCAGCTCCTGCATCTCCTCTGGGGTAGTGGAAACAGATATAAAATATAGCCTACCGTGGAGCAAGATCTGTCACCATCTTTTTTACACCATTATATTTGAAATCGGTTCAGTACTTCCTGAGATTGCATAGAAATCGCAATTTAGTACGTTTTTTACAACGCTTTTTGCGCATTTTGTTTCCCTTTTAAATTTTGATTTTTTAGGAAATGTGCTTAGAGATTCACTGATATCTTATAACTAACTACCATTCCAGATTTCACGATTCTAGGCACTTCCGGAACGCAAAAACCGCAATTTAGAACGTTTTTCTCCTGCACCCCCTTTAGGGCAGTGGCACTGACATAAAACATAGCCTATGTTGGAGCAAGCGTTGTCACCATCATTTTGACGCCAATATTTTTTAAATCGGTTTGGTATTTCCTGAGATTATGTAGAAACTACCATTTAGAACGTTTTTAGAACGCTTTTTGTGCATTTCCACCCCTTTTAAATTTCGAATTGTTTAAGAACTGTTCTTTGACATCATTTATGTCTTATAAGTAACTAATATTCCAAATTTCATAATTCTAGGCCCTTCAGTAATGCAACAATCGCATTTTTAGAACGTTTTTTGCTCCTGCACCCCTTTGGGGTAGTGGCACCGACATAAAGTATATTCTATGTACTAAGTTGGACTACCACCATCATTTTGATACCATTACTTTTGAAATCGGTTCGGTAGTTCCTGAGCTTGCCTCCTACAAATAAACAATTTTTACCTCTTTATAATATTAGTATAGATTAAATGATGCTTGAAAACGATTAATTTAAATGCTTGTTACAATTATATTAATCTTTTTCAGTAAAATACAAAATACATTTTATACTATTTCGATTCTTTTTTTTAGTAAAAGATCACATCGTTTAAAATCATTTTTATATTTGATAGTTAAACAATATTGTAATATATTTTAAACAGATTCATTAGTAATACGAAATACTTCCCCATTTTTACGGAACTATAATGAAATGTGAAATAATTTAATATTAAAGTATGTTTTAAAATTATGCGGTCATTTTTTCACAATATATTGTTTTAAAGAATTTTAAATTTTAACCAAGTTGATAAATATGATAAAATGTAAAATTTGTTTCGTTTATAAAATATTTTTTTTCTGAACTCATTGAATATTTCCTTTTCATTGTAAATGCAGATTACATAAATTGTTATAAAATAAATTTTTTTTATTATTAGAGTAATACTAAAAAATGTTGCCTTATTTACATTATAAAATACTTTAATGCTTAACAGTTTTATTCATATTTGCATGTTTATTTCTTAACTTATACCTAATATTATCAATTGCAATTTAATAAAACTTAAGTTAAATACTAGTAAGCATCATTATGAGACGAAAGCATTTTTTCTTATACGATTCATCTATTTCAAAGGAATTTATACTGAATTTTTGAAATTGTAGAATTAGGTCAAAAATTTTCACCTCGAGTAACCGAACAATAGCGCGTGCATATAGAATTATCCTAGTGAGCATGAACGATCAACATTATTCAAGAATTGCGAGTAGCAGATATTTTGTTATGTGCATAAAGTCCCATACGTTGCATAATGTATGGTTTCGTCTATTTCAAATTTCATTTTTAATTAAGATCATGAAAATGTTTAAGATCCCAATTTTATCATTTTTTTAATTGGTTTCTCTATCTGGTATGTTCAACACATACATTCTACAATTTTGTATTCCCGTACTTTTTTTAATTTCAGCATAAAAACCACAATATATTTTTAACAAGCGGTGTTTCTGCTAATACTTGTGTTAAAACTTAAAATAAAATTTTTGGCAAGTTTCAAGTTATAGAATATACGGTTTTATTTGATGCATAAAAAAGTAGATTAACTTTAAAAAAGCAAAATACTAAAGTAACAAATAAAGGCATAGAATCTACTTTTTTGGACTGCTTTCTTTTTCGCGTACATCAATTAATTTTAATCTAACTCTTGAAATCCTGAGCAACCGTCCTTTATTATGTGAATATATTGTATGATTTTCTACAGCAAAATTTTTTCATAACACTATTACAGTAAAAAGTTTATCGATATTTCGGAGTAATCTTTTAAAACAATAGTACATAATATTAGAGACTCATACAGTAACAATTAAAATGTATCGAAAAATTAACAATTTTATTTTACGAATTTTTATCCGACAATTCTTTGAAATGGATTTTAATTTCTTGAATATGTTATAATCTTTTACGCATCAAGAATTTTTAAACAAAATTATGAAGCAATATTTACTCATTTTTCGGCGTAATATTTTCAAAAATTAATACGAAATAACAGGAAGACAGTAACCACTAAAATTATCTATAAATTATCACTAGTATACTTAAAAAATTTAATACTTGCTGATGAGAATAAAGATTTTAAATCATAGACGCTTTTAACTGTCGATACTACAAATACATTGGTTAATACTAACTTATATCTTTACAACTAATTGAAAAACCGGTAAGAATGAAATTCATATTCAAAATTGTACACTCGTAAGCTTAGTAGCTAAAAACAAGTAGTTATTGAAAATTTAAATAGATTGTTAAAATATGTTTTTAAATATGAATAAAATACATTTTGTAAAATGCTCTATACATAAAAATATCTTTATTTTTTATTTAGGAGTATTTTTATAATTAAAAAATGTAATCTTTATTTTTTAATTTAGTTTTTTTTCTACTGTAATCTGAAATTTAATTTTAAAGTGTAATGTTGGCTGTATATAGTTTATTTTTCATATTACAGTTATGTTTAAACGATGTACTTAAAAATCATTTAAACTAGAAATACAGATTGCGGGAACACATAGAGCATTTGTGGCCGTGTTATATTTTCAACCGAAACAAATATGCACATGTAATAATTTAAAAAAAACGCAACTTAACAAATTACAACGACCATTTGGAAAATGATTTTTTTTTTTTCAAACACTAAAATTTAAGACATAAAAAATATCCCGGAGTTGATCCTACATTACGTACATGATTTAAGCATTAATAGTGTTATTACTCGTAAAAATTGCAAGCGACAAGAATCGCCTGTGACTCGTCAGATTTCCTGAAACTTACGTATTATCCACCTGAAACTTACGTATTATCCACCTGAAACTTACGTGTTATCCAAGCATTTTATTGGCTGTTCGGGAAAAGACTTTTCCATTGTCCAAGAAATCTGACGACCCATTTTAAATGAAATTTCATTTTTAAACTTCTAAACATCCCACAATATTACTTTTTACGCCGTCAAATAGAGAAAAAGATGTACTTTTAAATGCAATTTGTTTGAAAGCTGTATCTCAATTTGTTTCTGAGTTATTAATTTTTTTGTAGTTTTTATTACTTTTTGTCATAGTGGCAACAGAAGTATCCATCTCTGTTGAAAGTAAAGGGAAAATACAAATTACCGTATAGACCAATTAGAAAACGAATAAAATGCGGATTCAACCAATAAAACTCTTCAGATATGCTTTTGATCTCCTACCCTGACGAGGACAATAACCATTTTTCCAAATGGTTAAAAATGACTTATCGTTCCCATATATGACATAATATTGAGTTCCCAAAGCTGTTAAAATATTATTTCAGATTATAAAAAAAAAATCAATATCTAAGTTAAAACATGAATACATTAAAATGATTCTCAGTTTTTATTACTAAAATAGGTGCTAAAAATACAATTTATAGGTTTTAAAACATTAAAACGAATAATCAGATGGTAAAAAACTTCCCGAGAGCTTTCGACCAAGCCCTGGTCATCATCTATGGGGTGAAAATGAGAAGAAGACCTTCAGAGTGCATATCGGTATAAATAACGTAGGGCGATTCCAAAAAACTGTAAAAAAGAGTGGGTGGAAGGACGGAGACGGATGAGTCCATACAGCTACATTGATCATTCCAATCCAAAGATTCCATTGACTCCAAGTAGATCAAACCAAATGCTCGGTATATGGCATGACAATGTATCATTACAAGTGTTTCTACCTCTGTTTAAAATTTCTATAGACTCTCTCAAAATGCATGTGTTAAATTGATTTGTATGTGTGATGATCTTTGCTTTACTAAAAAGGATGTCAATATCAGCCTCTAAATTTAAACGAGCTAAAGCTGTAGATGGTTTACACTTTCCTATATCAGCCATATGTTCTTTCAACCTTTCCTGTAGCCTTCTGGTTGTCATTCCAATGTATGTAAAAGTTCTATTATTATTTTTATATCTGAATGGGATCATATAAATTCCTGCTTTGACAAATGAATTTACCGGATCAACTTTTCTGTGAACTAGATTTTGCAGTTTCGCTGGAGGTTTAGCTATTATTGCTGTATCATATTTTTTTAATGCATACCTAATTCTCTCATAAAGTTGAGGAACGTAATCAATACTACAAAATTTTGAAAAATGCGTACTCTTTTTTTTATATATATATACCATTCCTGTTTTTAAACTCATTAATTACTTTATTGATAAATTTTCTCGGGTAACCGTTTTCAGCTGCGATTGTTTTGATCTTAGTTAATTCCTCCTGTATATAGGCATCAGTACATACTTCGAATGCTCTCTTTACGTAAAATCTGTAGGCTGCTTTTTTATAGTTAGCTGGAATTGTACTATTATAAGATATTGTATTGTTGGATCTACATGGTTTCCTATAAACCTTCCTATCTATGTTGTGTATTAATTTATTCTTGATGAGTTCAACATCTAGGAAAGGCAAAAATTCATTTTTTTTTCTATTTCTAAGGTAAACTGTATTCTGTTGTCAATACTATTAGCATGCTTTAAGAAAATTTCCAGGTTCGAAAGGCCATGATTCCACACTATGAGAATGTCGTCGACATAACGTATCCATAATTCAGGTTTGAATGGAATCTTTGGATTGGAATGATCAATGTAGCTGTATGGACTCATCCGTCTCCCCCCTTCCCTCCTTCCACCCCCTCTTTTTTACAGTTTTTTGGAATCGCCCTACGTTATATATACCGGTATGCATTCTGAAGGTCTTCTTCTCATTTTTCACCCCATTGATGATGACCAGAGCTTGGTCGAAAGCGCTCGGGAAGTTTTTTACCATCTGATTATTGGTTTTAATGTTTTAAAACCTGTAAATTGTATTTTTAGCACCTATTTTAGTAATAAAAACTGAGAATCATTTTAATGTGTTCATGTTTTAACTTAAAGTATTAAGGTGAATGTGTTGTTTCTCTTACATATAGTTTTCTATATATATTTAATCAATATCTAATTTTTATCTATTCGTAAGTTACAAAAATATAAATTTTTCACTTACATTAGTTGCATAAAAAGATAAAAATGAAATGTTTGCTTAATACGTGTTTTGGAAAGTACTCGGACTTAGTGTTAAATAATTTACGTAGACGTGCGATTTAGTTTGCATATATAATTAAAATTTAAATTTAAATTTTTAACATAAATTTCAAGGTTATTGAAATTTTCGCAATCGAAATGTTCAAATAACAGTTTCCTAAGGTTACTTTTGAGCACCTTTATTTTCAAAAATCGATTTTATGCCCTTTCTAAAATCTAATTAAATGTCTATCATCAAATATTACATTTTGGAAGTTCTTTTACGAAACCTGAAAATATATGTTTGCAGGAAGTCCATCCTAACGGAATATATTATTATTATTATTATTATTGTTATTTTTGAACGCTTTCTGATTTCAAATATCATCATTTAAAGATAGTATCTGTTAAAAATATAGAGTGTAATATTAGTTTTTTATTCGCTTGAGGAAAATAAATTGATATACATGACATTTGTTGACAACATTTTCACTTAACATTTGCATTTTTTTTCTAATAATTATAAGTAATAATTTATATGACGTTTAAATATATGGAGTTATTCTTAGTATCTTTATTAATAATGATTCAAAGCTGCCTTTTTATTTCTATAATGGTCAAAATATAGAAATAGTTTTAAAAAATAACTTTAAAATGATTCTAAAAGTCAGTCTTTATTTTCTTTTCATAAATTTATCCATAACACGACTGGGTAGTTTTGTAATTATATATTTCCATTATCGCTTTAAACATGATAGAATTCCATGCTGATTTGATGTATAATTTGTCATATTAAAATATGCATTTTTTTTTTTTTTTTTTTTTTTTTTTTTTTACAAAGTATGTAGTGTAGACTGTTTACTAAAACGCGAATTTGTTACTTGGATTTTTTTTTATTTCACATATTACATCTTTTAAAAATCTTCTGTATAGACATATAAGAAGCATTTGAATAATGTAATTAAAAATGTATCTTCTCATGTAAATTGAAATTAACAAAGTTACAACTTATTGTGTAACATTTATTTGCTGAGTCAAATATGCAGAAAATATCTCCTGAAGCGTCTCTTTCTACAACTCTATAAATGCTCTTATAAATATTTATTTATATTAACATTTATATAATGTGGAAATGGAAAAATTGGGATCATTATCAAAATTAGATTGTGTAAGTAAATTCTATGGAATATTTTTATACCAATGCTTTCATTGTTCCAGTAAAGTAATATCTCTAGTATTATAATATAAAGAAAAAGGCATGTAAATGTAACTTTCAATTGAGGATGAATATATTAACTTTTAGACAAATTGAGTACTTACATTTACGAAAATTTGCCGTGACAACATTATTAAATATTGCTCATGTAATGTTAATTTAAAAAAATATGTTATCTGATACTAATAATAAATATAAGGACATTTCGAAAAGTATGCGGGCACTTATGTCTAATTGAGTAATACACATTATACTAAATAACGTGGTCATGAATTCTGATTCGGTATAAAATGTTTTTTGCATAGCCCTCACTGTAAACTGAAATGTCTGAAATTCAGACATTTAAGTGTCTGAAACGCGGTGTTCAATTTTCAGACGTTTTAAAATGTCTTAAAATTTTCAGACACTTCTTGTGTCTGAATTTCAGACACTTAAGTGTCTGAAACAAGAGTGTTCAATTTTAAGACGTTTTAAAATGTCTTAAATTTTTCAGACACTTCTTACGTCTGAATTTCAGACATTTCAAATGTCTTAATTGCGGCCATCTTTGAACCCTCCCCCCCTTTTTTTTGGCCAATATGAAGCCATCTTTGACCACTTTTCTTTCTAAGCCATATACGCAACCATGTTTGACCACATTGAATCATTTTTTATAAATGTGAATACTTTGTTACCATAAAGCAGAGCTGATTGCAGCGTGGGAAAAATGGGGTGCTTCGCTACCCCCTGATTTTAAGGTACCCCAAATTGGATATGAAATTTTCATAAAGCTGATATTTTAAATCAGTTTTGACCTTATGAGGATTGTAATCAGTATTTTGTAGTTTTAGAATAGGATAATTATATGTATATATATATATATATAAATATGCATTTATGTGATATATATGCCCTACGGCATCAAAAATGTTTATTACTTTTAGTGAACTTCAGATTAATTCTAGTCCGAAGACCTAGTATTCATTCGCCCCCTTCCCCCACTGCCTTCGTATACTGTTACAAAAAAAAAAAAAAAATGAAGCCTATCCGATGCCGTCAAATACATATTTGGATAAATATATCATTTTCTTTAACCTAATCATGTTCTAAAAGTACAAAATATTTATTAAAATAAGCATAAGATCAAAACAAACTTAAAATATCAGCTTTATGGAAATTTTATACAGAATTTAGGGGCCCGTAAAGCTAAAGGCCCATAGAAACAGCCCAGTTTGCCCATGCTGTAATCAGCTCCGCTTTATGGTAACAAATTATTCCCATTTATAAAAAAGAATTCACTCCTTCAGAAAGAATTCCATCCCTGCTTTGTAGTTCAATTTTTTCCTATTTAAATAACATATTCCCAGTGCAATTCCCAGTTTAAGCATTTTTTGCATTTTTATTTCCGTGTTAAATAAAATCTAATACTAGATTCCCCAAAATTTGCAGTATATGAGAACCCAATATTTAAAAAAATTGAGTATGAAACTCTTCATTTAAAGAGTAAATTCGATTTTTTTTTTTTTTTTTTTTTTTAAAGAGGGATTTATTTACCATAAGAAAAGTTGAGAATTTAATTATAAAATATTCAGTATTTCACGATAGCTTCATTTTAATGCTTCTATGATTTGTTTTCATGTTCACACACACACACATATATAATAACATACAGGAAAAGTCACTTCTAGTTTCAAAACCTATTTTGCCTAAATATACATTTTTTTGGCCTTGTTTGTATAAATGAACTTTGAGGAAAACCGCAATTTTTTGTGCGAAATGTAGTTATGCATGGAAATATACAAAACTCTAGCTGTTTTCTAATTTCCATTTTAAACTTGTAATAACCTTTTAACTTAAAGCTGTTCTCAACTGCTCTGCTCAACAAGCACAAAACGTTTTGACACATTTACAAATTCATTTTTTAACGGAAAGGTATAAAATTGGAAAGCCTGAGCATGGAATCGAACTGTGTTTTCCATTTTTTTGATCCATAAATTACCTATTGAGTTATAAGCGATTTTGATCACATGACAAACACGATTTTCGCCCTTTCTTGAGTGGTTATTCCTCTTTCACGCAGAAATTCGATTCAAAACGCCCACTTGGACACTATTTTCTGAAAGACCTGTTGCGTTTGAAAAAAAAAAAAAAAAAAAAAAAAAAAAACGGAGAAAACAGTTCGATAACATAGTTTCTGAACAACAACACCAGCCAGTTTCATTCATTTCCCAACAAAAATAAATTAAAACTTGCGCCATAAAGTTGCCCTTTTGGATTTGAGAACAGCCTTAAAATAAAATAAGCTTAGTTTTCAATTTCTCATGTTTTGCAAATCCAAAATTTAAAATTTTGAACAAAAAAATCAAAGTAAATAATGATTTTTTTTTTTTTTTTTTTTTTTTTTTTTTTTGAGGAAATGGAATTATAGCTGTAAATAATTTATATTCTATACAATGTGCTATTAAAAAATGAAAATTTCGAAAACTGATTTTACATATAATAATCACAAAATTGCTGTATTTTTTTCCCTTTCAACTGTATAGTTTAGAGAATATACGGGTGTGCCATATAATTAAAAATTGCTTTGAAACCAAATAATATCATGCAGAATATATATCTATATATATATTTAAGATGACACAAAAAAGTTTTGACAAATCGGATTTCAAAACACAAATCAATTTTGTCAAAAACAGATTTTTGGCTAAAAAGGTTTTCCTCGAAAATTATACATCTCTAATTATATAAAAAATAAATCACGATAGATGTTTGTTAATTTTCCAGTTTTTATCAAATATTAAACTTCGAGTGAATTGCATATCCTTCATAGCGAACAAACAATTAATTTAAAAGTAAGTTTAAAATAAAATGTGGTTATAACTGCGATAGAAAACGTTACAAGGAATTCAACATGTTCATCAAAACTCTAAATTAACCTTTTAAAAAACAACCTTTTTTTTTTTTTACTTCTTTTAAATCCAAACAAAGTATTTCTTCTTCAACAAAAGTTTCGGCAATTTTACGTTTTTGCTTTATTTTTATAGACATTCTAAGTTAACCAATTTTTTACATAATATTACTGATGTTTTTACATAATCAAATTAGCCTACACTCACACAAAAAATATAATATATAATTCTGGACCTGCAGTTCTAGAATTACAAGTATGTAAAAATATATATTTCTAGAATTAGCTGTTTTTTTTTCGCAAACAAATTCAAACCTAAGTTATATTTCATGCAACATTTTATGTGGTACTATAAACAAAATATCAAAAACACTTACTGATATCGATATGACTTGATTTAAAATAACTGTCATAGTGAATGAGAGACAAAAACTTGCTTCTTTTTTGAAGAAAACCCTTTCCTATATCCTGCTAGCCCTGTTAAAATAATGGAAATTTTCCATTCTGAAAACAGAGCCCGCGGGACTAGTTTGTAGGTCTGGGGTTAGTTTTCTTGTTTAACGAGATGAGTAACTATATTCTTGACGAAAAGCAATGAAAAGTAATACTGTCTCTGTTGGGAACTATTTGTAGAGTTATCCGGATGTAATTTCAGTCGTTATATCCATATATGAAGCACATAAGATCCCTCCAGCTATCCAGAATGCAAGAAACTTCTAAATATAACGCTTCCACTAATAACGCAGCCGCAGTAATAACATAATGACAACATTTTTCACAGTAAAAAATCCGGACCGGTCAAAGACGCGAACTGTTGAAGAACGTTTAAATTTGAATACGACAACGGACTCCGGACTCACAACACAGATTCGCTTCTCAAAGAAAGAAAAAGCTGCGAGTCAGCATTTCCATTGGAAACAGATGGCTTTATTCATTACGTCAGTCTACGGGTTACAGTATGATAAGTTGTTAAAACTTTTTTTTATCAGCGGGAAAAGTGGAACGTTGTATAAGAAGAAATCAGAAGCATTTTATTTTCTTTATTTGGCGTTTTTCGCAATGTTTACACTTATAAATTATATGAATATAATTATTACAGTTTTTATTCTTTCAGTAAGAGGGTAAAAAACATATTATAAATTTAAAAAATCGTCTTAACGCTAGTTAAAAAAATAACATTTATTCTTCGAAATGATTACATAATTGAACACTAAGAGAAAAAAGAACTAAGAAATTTTCGTAAGAGGAGCACCGCCCTCCCCCCTCTCTTCCTAAACCACTAATAGAAATCAATTTTTAAATATTTCCTTTTGACGTTCGTATATTTAAAATTTATCTTAGATAAGGGGTGTTCAGAAGGGCAAAAACCATCCACTAGAGGGAAAGAAATGTTCTGCATTTTGAAAAATATTGTTAGAAATTTATTTTTATATATCTATTTAATATTTAATACTTCTTACTTGTTAATTTTTTTATGTTCCTTTTATATAAAAATTATCTTGTACAAGGTGTTCTCACAAAAGATTCTTGGTTTAGCTTATTTCATATTTATATTTTGCGTTTTAGTTAGGCGAACTAGGTAGGGGACTCCAGACACATCTGTCCATCCTCTCCCCTTTCTACATTTTTTTCTAAGAAAAATCATATCTCTTTGTATTTAGGGAACGGCCTATGAGTGAGCCATGAGCATACCTATGAGTGGCAGTAGTTTTTGAGAAATTTATATTTTGGGAAAAGTTTCTTTAGCTTGTACTTTTACACTAAAAATAATTTAGTTCGAAAGTTAGTAAACGGGCATTTACAATTTTGGCAGACGTCCCCATTGTCAAATTAAGTTGCTTATTTTATACACTAATACCAAATTTAGTGGATGGCAAAGCATTTCATCCATTCGAAAACGTTTTCTGACGGTGCTGCCAGATATATTGCGATACAATTGCATATGAGGACACCAGAAGCGAAAGGCTATAAGTGACAAAATTGAAAAAAACTGAGATCAGTATACAGGCTATCTGGAAATAAGGCTATTTCTTTTATGATTGCTCTCAGAAGAAAAATATAAGGAGGGGAAACGTTGGACAGATGTGCCTGAAGTCCCCTGCCTTGTTTGCTAAACTAAAACGCAAAATATAGGAGATTTCCTAATTATGTGTTGCATTCTGGAGGTCAACTACTTAAGCTCTATAAACTACTTAACCTCTTTAATCTGTACTTAAAATTTAAAAAATATATTGTACTTCACTTTCCTTCCACAGTTATTGAAATAAGAATTGAAACACCGCTATGAAATTAGCAACAGCTTCATATTTTAAGTCAGCCACTTACTATTGATGTTAATCGTTAAATTCAATTTATTCCAAATCTAAATTTTTTCACTTATATCCTTTGGCCGCAGGGGTCCTCATATACAATCGTCGTTTCATCATACATATGATACAATTGTATTACATTCAGACATATAAGTGTCTGAATTTCTACATGTCTTAATTTCAGACACATGATCATTATTCAGACATTTTTCTCAGTTCATTTATACCATGATCACAGTAAGACACTTAAGGGTCTTAAATTCAGACACTTATGATGTCTGAAATTTCATATTCAGACACTTAAGTGTCTGAATTTCTTTTTCAGTCACATATGTGTCTGAATTTAAGACGCCTCTATTTGCAGTGCTTTTTAACGTACTAAAGACATGAGCGTATAACATAAGATAAAAAAAAACAGCATAAATGTAATAGTGGTTTTTATTTCATTAATTACATGTATATCTATCCTATATATATATAATCCTAATATAACGAATTTATGAATCGGACATTATACAACGACTGAATTGAAACGAATTTATGAAACGATTCTATGAAACGACTGATTAAACAACTGATTATGTTTCACGGCGATCTCTGCTAAAATATGGAATACTGTGCGATAAAATTAACACCAAAAATCCCTATTGATCCGCAAATTTCAAAACTGGTATTAGAATTTTTAAATTGTGCATAGTTTTCAAGATATTATTTTTTTTTCTAATTTTAAATACGTTTCTCTAATGATGGAAACTCAAATTTTAATTATAACACATATTTTTTTTCAAAAATTAGAAAAGGTTATTATTTTAAACTAATTTGGTGACCAGTTTGGCCTCACTTAAATGTATGCTAATAAATGTATCATGTTACATTTATTCATAATTCAATTTACTTGAACAATCTTTCGCCAAATCGAAAGATTCTGATTGAGAATTCAAGAACTCAGTATTTTTATGTTAGCGGGACACAGGTGATAAATCTCCAAACATTTTTCCCGTCGCATTTTTTGCATTTCATTAATTTCATTTAAAATACAAAACTGTCGTTTAAAAATAAAACATTTAAAATTGATGGCTTTCACTTCTTTCTTTTTTCTAAAAAAAAAAAAAAAAAAAAAAAAAAAAAAAAAATTAGGCACAGATGTTATATATGCACCGGGGTACCTAATTGGTGCCAAAATGCCATTATTTTGATTGAGATGGTAACCCAGCGATTGATATTTACTTAATAATAAATGTTTATTTACTTTTATCTTCTTTTTCTAATTATATAATTTTTTTGTTCTATAATTAATTTTTTTGGTTATTTTCTTTTGAAAATAATAGAAAATAATTAAAAAATACGGAACTACTTAGTTATTCCGTCGACCAATTTCGCCAAATTATATAAATCGGCAAATCACTCTCCAAATTATGCAAACTGACATAATTTTTATTTTAAAATTTCAGAACTACCCGGCTTCGCTCGTGTCAATAATAAGGGTCCTCTCGGGTAAAATACTTAAAATTGAAATAATACGGCAATGATACGGAAATAACTGTGATTAGTGCATTCCTGTCCAGGCATCATTAAAAAGACCAATAAAAAATATAAATATATATAAAATAGTCTTCATTACGTCTACTACTAACTATACCATAATAATATATATTCCAAACAAATATCAAAACATATATTAAAATACAATTATTTGCTTAAAAGACGTCATTTACGACCTAACCCATAAATTCTGCCTTTATTGAAATTTTCTTAACTTCTGAACATCATACAATTTCGTTTTTCACTCTGTCGAACAGGAAAAAGTTCTTTCAAATGAAATTTATTTGAAAATTGTATCTCAATACTCTCATTTGAATGTATTTTAAAGTAATTTTCAATCATGGATATTTTTAAATTTCTATGCAGCCCGATTACGAAAGCTATTCCTGTTTGCTGTTAATGCAATATTATAAAAAAAAGACATTTCTATGAGTTACTCTAGCATCATATTGTTGGTGGCAACAACCTAACCCAACCATAAATTTAACTTTTACTGCAATTTGACCTTTAAACATCGCACATTTGATTGTTCCAACGTCTAATAGAATACAAAAAGTACTTTCAGTAAGATTTGTTTGGAAAGCGTTTCTCAATTTACAGATTGTTTATCTATTTTAAGTTAATTTCCAATCACGGAGATTTTTTAAAAATATACCTGCAAGCCAATTAAGAAAGATATATCCGTTTGCTATTAATGCAATATTATGAAGAAAAGACTATGAGTAACGCCTAGCATCATATTGTTGGTGGCAACAACCTAACGGTACCATAAATTACTGCAATTTGATCTCTAAACATTATACATTCGATTATTTCAACGTCTAACAGAAAACAAAAAACACTTTCAGTAATTTGTTTGAAAAGTTTATCTCAATTTACAGATTTTTTATGCTTTTTATAGTAATTTTTAACCTTGAATTTTTAAAATATGCCTGCAACCCAGTTACAAAAGATTAGCTTAATTGCTCAACTCAAATAAATTGTAAATAATTCAGTATTTGTTTATTTTCATGTGCTTTTACATAACTAAATTGACAAATTTCAGTATTTGTCTGTTTTTGTGTGGGAATCTCATTCCGGATGCTAATAACTTGAGTTCTTCGAAAATAATTTTAATTCAGCTATTTATTTTTCAGTTAAGGTTTTGGTGCGTAACATTGTTATACGCTGACTAGTCATAGAATTATAGGGGTAAATTCCATAAACATGTGGAACCTGATTATGAAAGATTAGTCCTTTTAAAAATTCCGAATGGATTTCATTGGAACTTGTATTGTTTATCAGATAATTTTACACGGATGGCTTTAAAATACTGCATATAATTTTACGTCGCTTTGTTACAAAATTTTGGAGAAAGTTCAGTAGTCACGTGAATCCGATTATAAAAGATTAGCCTCTTTTAAAAGTTCTACTGGACAGATTTTGATGAAATTTGCACCGTTACTTTGCACCCAAATTTCTGGAT
The DNA here is from genome assembly GCA_963932465.1 of Maratus speciosus. Lineage (NCBI taxonomy): Eukaryota > Metazoa > Arthropoda > Arachnida > Araneae > Salticidae > Maratus > Maratus speciosus. Next base: position 200,061,385 of record OZ010790.1, on the reverse strand, counting down.
TAGTTTTAGTATATAACATTTTGTTGTACATGCTTTGTTACAGAATTAGCTGAAATGGTCTATAATCAGGTGAAACCAATTCTGAATGATTAGTCTTTTAAAAAAGTTAGATAATTTTTGAGGAATAGTTTTAGTATATTGCATATCCGTTTATCATTCTTAGACCAAATCCTACTGTAAATGATCAACTAAAAAATTAGGCCCAAAACAGCCGAAATTTTGTCTTACACATTAGAAAATATAATAGCGCAGTTGATGATCGTATCGTTTTCAGCTATACGGAAGGACATTTGAGATAAAGATACATATTGCTTTAAAATGGAAGATCAAATTCACCATATATTTCCTTTAATTAAACATTGGATCGGAGAATTTGTCCACAGCGGGAGAAACGTGCTACTCAGATAAATAAGTGATCGCTAAAACGAAACTGATCCCTAAAACGAAAATGTCAAAAATACGTTTCCCTGTAGTTTTTGAGAAATCTAACAAATATACTAAGGGTTAAAAATATATTCGTGTTTAAAATTAAAAACGATATATTTATGTACTATTTATGGGCGGTATATCAGGCATCTTTAACACATGTATATAAAGATTCATTGCCGATAATCTCTATAATAATAGCCTAAGTCATGTGACTGTCATCAATAGTTTCGGGCTAACTGCTTGACTTTTTATATGCCAGGTCACCATTTTTTACATTTTTACTTTCTTCTATCTTTACAAGAAGAAAGTATTGGTTTCGTGAAAATTTTCGAATTCCAGTTTTCGACGGATTTACACGTTTTAGGGATCAGAGATTCCGAAAAACATGTTTTTACAAAATGTCTGTCTGTGAGTCTGTCTGTCTGTCTGTCCGTCTGTCTGTCCGTCTGTCTGTCTGTATGTGACACAAATTTTGTGGGCGCTCTATCTCAAGAACTAATGCACGGAATTTAATAAAAAATGATATTCAGTTAGACCCTGATATAAATGGGTGCTGATTAGTTTTTGGTGTAAATCGCTCAACAGATGGCGCTGCAATGCAGCATTTTTCCCAATTTCTGCAATAGCTCAATCTCCAGAACTAACGCACGGATTTTCATCAAACATCAGATTCTGTTAGTCCTTGACATGAATTGAAGTTTTCTGCATTTTGGTGTAAATCGCTCAATAGGTGGCGCTGCTGTGCAGCCTTTTCCACGATTTCTCAAATAGCTCAATCTCCAGAACTAATGAACGGATTTTCATCAAACTTCAGATTCAGTTTGTCCTTGACATGAATTGAAGTTTTATGCATTTTGGTGTAAATCGCTCAATAGGTGGCGCTGCTGTGCAACATTTTTCACGATTTCTTCAATAGTTCAATCTCAAGAACTAATGCACGGATTTTTATAAAACTTCAGATTCTGTTAGTCCTTGACATGAGCTGATGATGTTTACGTTTTGGTGTAAATCGCCCAACAGGTGGCGCTGCTATGCTGCATTTTGCAGGATTTACACTATTTTCGCAGTAGCTCTATCTCAAGAACTAATGCACACATTTTCCTCAAACTTCGGATTTAGTTAGTCCTTCATATGAAATGATGCTGACTACGTGTTGGTGTAAATCGCCCAATAGGTGGCGCTGCTGTGCTGCATTTTGAACTATTTCCTCAATAGCTCTATCTCAAGAACTAATGGACGAATTTTCATCAAACTTCAGATTTAAGTATAACTTTGCTGGTGATTATGTGTTGTTGCAAATCGCTCAACAGGTGGTGCTTCTATGCTGCATTTGTCATGATTTGCGCAATACCTCTATCTCAAGAACTAATTCACGAATTTTCTTCAAACTTCATATTCAGTTAGACGTTGACATAAGTTGGTGATAATTAGGTTCTGGTGTAAATAACCCAATAGGTAGCGCTGCTATGCAGCATTTTGCTGGATTTACACGATTTCAGTGACGGTCATACCTCGAGAACTAATGCACGGAATTTCATATTTTTAGAATTCTCATGATGAACACAGATTGCCATTTAATTTGGAACTGAGATAGTGAATTTTGAAGTATTGACATGTATGAGATAGAAGAAAGTTTTGTGATGGCCACAACATACTAGTTTATTTTTCGCGTGGTAAAAAAAAAAAAAAAAAAAAAAAAAAAAAAAATGCTTTGATATTGAAATTAAAACTCGTGGTTTTTGGTATTATTTATTATTTTTCTTCTCTTTTCCTTAAAAAAGGGAAAGAAAAAGTGAAAGTCATGAATTTCAAATTAAAATTATGTATTTTAAATAAAATGAGTGAAATTATTATATTTTAGATGAATTTAATGAAATATGAAAAAATGCGATTCGAAAGACAATGTTTGATGATTTATCACTTGCACCTGGCTAGCATAAAAAGGTACTACTTAGTTATACCGGCGACCCTTTTCGCCAAATTATATAAATTGCCAAACCACACGCCAAATTATACAAACTGACATAATTTTTATTTTAATTAGCGAAAGAACAAATAAATTAGTATAAAATTAATAAAAATACAAATAAAACGTCGAAATAAAAATAACTTGATGACGTAAACACGTGTAACTTGCTTAAAAACAAGCAAATATGACATTTATAATCAACCATTATTGATATTTAATCTGATAGTTTGGCGATATATTTTTGGTCGACGGGATAACCAAGTAGTACCCATAAAAATACGGAGTTTTTGATTTCTCTACTAGAAACATCTGATGTGGCTAACTATTGAGAAAGTAAATTAAATTTTGGATAAATGTAACATGGTACAATGCTTAGAACACATCTAACGGAGACCAAACTGGTCGCCAAGGGCGGCTAGTTTTTAAATAAAAACTCATATTTCCATTCATAAAATCCAAATCCGCAGCCGTGTTCAATCGTAATGTCAGTCATGAAATTTTGTTTAAAAAAGAAAAAAGCTTACCCTAAAAAATAGTAGCTATAATTTCTATTTAATATAAATCGTAGAAAAATGTATTTTATATAACCTTATTCGATATAAATCATAGAATGTTATCACTGCATTTCAGGTATTAAAACATTTATCTAAATGATATAATTAAACATTCATCATTACAAAGAAAAAGGAAATAAATTGTAATAGCCGGTTTTTAGAACCAGTCAAAAATTATATTGACGAAATTGACGTTATATCTAGCAAACGATTTTTTATTATTATCTTTTTCCTTAATTGATTTCTTGATATTGAAACGACTTCATTAAAATAGATTTTTTAATTTCAGAAACATTCAAGTAAGGTACTACGTCATTTTAACCCTTAAAAGCCTAGTGTTGCTTTTCGGCAACATACCCAATTTAGGTTCTAAAATAGTATTAAAATAATATTGAAGCTGTAATGCTTAATGTTTTCAATAAAATACATTCTGAAAATATTATTAAATCGATTTTCAACATGTAGATGGCAACACTTGTGCTGTTTAAGAATAAAGATAGACTTATATTTTTCGATTGTTGCTACTTGTTCTTTTTGTTTTGTTTGGGAGCTTGCGAAATACCCTATTTTGACCTGCAGTGAGCAAGTGAAATTTATTTCTTATTATAGTTCCTAAAATTCTTGTGTGTTTAATATTATAGAATTTTATCAAGGCAAATTATTTTTTCAATTAAACACCGGTATTGCCGATTAGTAACAAACTGTTTTTTAGCCGTAAACTATACTTAAAACAAAATATGATTTTTTTAAGTATTTTTCCCATGATTTATTTAAAAAATGAAAGCCGAAAACATTATTACAATGATTTTTGAAAAATCAGGCATTTAAGGTTTAAAACATGCTTAGTTAAAGTTTTTACATAAATATATAAAAATGTGCACTTATTTATTTGAATGACGGCAGTTTCAAAAACAACAAAAATTTAGTTAGACAATGCGGATTCTTATTGGCTTATAAAACAAAGTATAAAACAAAGAGTTATCATTTTTTTTTTTTTTATTATTATTAAGCAGTTTTTTTAGATGTGTGGCAACAGGAAAGAAACTATTCAATTTGAAAATTTAAAAAGAGATATTTCTATAATGTTAAATTATGAATGTTGAAAGAAAAAAGGGATGAATATTGATCTGATGATTTTTTAAAGTAGACAGTGATCTTTTCCACGTTCTAAAACATATGTACATGAAGTTTCGTGCAAATCTGTCTAAAATTGAAGATTTGTATACTGGACATACACACAGAGAACGGCTTTTATATATATATATAGATAACGAAAGAACAAATAAAATAGTACAACATTAATAAAAATACAAATAAAACGTCGAAATAAAAATCACTTGATGACGTAAACACATGTAACTTGCTTAAAGTCAAGTGAATGTGACATTTACGATCAACCATTGTTGGCATTTAATCTTATAGTTTTTTGATAGATTTTTGCTCGACGGGATAATTAAGTAGTACCAAAAATACACATGTAACTGGTATTTGAAAACGAGGTTTTCCCCAAATTCTCGTAAAAGAAAAAAAAATCACGCCAAACCCGGTGCGTATATGACTAAATATTAAATAATGTAACAAACCATGAAATTTAATTTCAACACTTCAAAGCAATGTTTTAATTTACCACTCGAAAAATTAAAAAAAAAATGCTAACTGGCGAGTTGAAAAAAAGCTATTGGCTAGCGTAACATTACCAAGAATTCTTTGCGACAATGTCAAATTTTATGTAGTTTTATTCGAAAAAAGAAATTGATTTTTTACTTAAAATGGAAAACTTTCGGCACAGATGTCATATACGGCACCATATTGGCGCGATTTTTTACTGACGCCAATGTTGTTTATGCAACGGGTACTTCACTGGCGCCAAAGTATCGTTATTTTGCTTGATAGGGTAAGCCGATGTTGTTGTTTATGCTGTTGATGTTTTCCTCAAATTGGGTCTGGAAAAAATCGTGCCAATATGGGGCCGTATATGAAATCTGCGCCAAACTTTCATATGAAAAGCGAATGGATCAGAACGTATTTGTTTATGGCAGTTCCATGACTTGGACTATTATAATATAGATTAAATGATGGTGATATCATAATATTTGTCGACTTATCACCTGTACCTGGCTAACATTAAAGTATCAAAATGGCACCTGGAATACAAACAGCGAAGTGGTCCGCCCGGAACTGTTGATGATAGTCACATGACTTTGGCTATTGTTATAGAATTTTTTTTTTAAATAATGGAAGACAAAGACTCTGTACACTTAATTAATTTTAATTTATCTTCTTTTCAAATGTTTAACTGATACTCTTTAATCAAAGAAGAAAACAAACATTAAATGTCTTAACAGCAACTGATTCGACCTTAAATTTTTGCAGTCAAAGGGAACTGAATGGAAACCCGTTTACAAGGAGGTCTGCACAGCTTTTTTCAGTACAATTCAACCTTCTTTAATATTAGATTGAGCAAAAAGTTCTGGGAATTGTTTAATCTAATAGTTACCAGAATTAGTATTTTATATAAGAGTACTAATCGTATATCTATAGGAGTTCAGTAATTTTGGCCCCAAAATGCCTATTGAACAGTATGATTTGCGTGTGTTCATCCGACATTATTGGAAACAAGTTGGAAATTGCTCGTCAAACGTGGCAAATGAGGTGCGTTCGTACTATAACTAGTTTTATAATTATTTTTTGCACCCCATATTGTACTGAATGTATAATTTTTTGCACTTCATAAAGCGCATAGTCTGATACATCATTAAAATGCACTTCCAATATTTTTTTCCCATTTCCCGTAATGTAACGAAACACTTTTGACTGTCCCTGTAATTAAACTATACATCCGATTTTCCTAAAATTTGAAATAGCTCAACAAAATTTTGCAACAATTATATCTTTAAAATTTCAGACCATTCGGAAGGCTGTAATATCATTAAAATGCACTTGCAATAATTTTTCCCATTGGCCGTAATGTAAAGAAAAACTTTTGACTGTCCCTGTAATTAAACTATACATCCGATTTTCCTAAAATTTGAAAGGGCTCGACAAAATTTTACAACAGTTATATCTTTAAAATTTCAGATCATTCGGAAGGCTCTAATATCATTAAAATGCACTTGCAATAATTTTTCCCATTGGCCGTAATGTAAAGAAAAACTTTTGACTGTCCCTGTAATTAAACTATACGTCCGATTTTCATAAAATTTGAAATGGCTCGACAAAATTTTGCAACAATCATATATTTGAAATTTCAGACCATTCGGTTGGGTAGTTTTTGCTCTGTTACATGCGGACAGACGGTCGGACGGACAGACGGACGGACAGACGGACGGACAGACGGACGGACGGACTGAACGACGACTATAGGTGCTACGTATTTATATAATTACGAACGCACCTAAAAAAGGTCTAACGATTCTGAAAGCCGTCGATGAGATTAATGATTGTGAAGGTGCTGGTACGACGACAAATTTCGTACTTTCATCTAATCCGGAATCTGGCAGAACGATGGCAGAAAGTCGTGGACTATGTTTGTCTCTACTTTGAATAATAGTCCTTGTTGCTTTTGTTGTTAATTTGCGCATAACAACGCAACTTTCCCCAATTTCACAGAACTTTTTGTTCCACCTATTATAATTAAAACCGATTAGATTAGCGTGTTTTTAGATTCTTGTTGCCTGAACGGGGGTTTGGCGAGTGTAGCTTGCAGCTGGCAGAGCCTCCTAGTACGCATATAAAATCACTATATGACAACACAGATAAATCATACATAAATGGGAGAATAAAAAATGGGAGCATGAATTGAATATAATAAATTTTACAATAAGTGTATAGATGAAATCACAAGATAATCGACACAATATACATTAAACAGTAATTAAAATACGATACAGTATATACACTATATGGCCAAAGGTGACCGGTCACTTTCGATTTTTGACGTTTTATTAAATATCTAGAAAAATACATGAGGAATTAACCTAAAATTGCAGGTGTGTAAACAGTATTGTATAGGTCATATATTTCCGTGCCGAATATTTTTCGAAACCCCATAGGGGATCATTAAACCTTGAAAAAGAACGAATATCTTTTGGATAACCCTGTAAAAATTAATGAAGCAAAAGCGTTTAAACACGAGATCATTAATAAGTAGCTTATCGTAATATACAGTGTTCATTTTTATGAGGATAGCATGTATACTCGTAGAGAAATTAAGGTTTTTACAAAAACAGTCCCAAATTTCGCCAAGTTTTTTGCTTATAATTTGCAGAGTTCTAAATATAAAAATAAGATCTTTTCAGAAAATATGACGAATGACATTGTACACAATATCCCGCAATCAGAATGAAAAAATAATAAAAATTGAATGAAAAATGAGCAGGTTTACTAAAAAACGTTTCACTGCGCATGCGTGAATGCAATCAAACTATAATGTGTATAATGTGTTAGCTAAGTGTTTAGAGAAACTTTTGTAAAAGTCTCAAAAAGTCTGAAAAGTCTGATAATAATCGTTTATAGAATAAGCTCAAAATCCCTTGTTCCCAAAATGAAGCAAATACACAAGGGGTTGTATCTATATATACATTGATTTGTGCCAATTTAGCATCCACAATATTGCACGTAATACTGTATTTCGATACAATCAGTTGCTGTTAAGACATACAATGGTTGTTTTCGTTGTTTGATTAAAGAAGATCAGTTAAACATTTGAAGAGAAGCTAAAATAAAATGAATTAAGTAAACAGATTTTTTCCCACCCAGTATTTTTTAACAGCGTTATAAACGATTGACCTAATACAGTTTACTGCTTTAACCCCTTCAAAAGCGGTGGTTCATTTTTGGACCACTTAATTTTTATTCTTAAATGCTACATTGCCACCAGAATATTGGATTGAAAATTTTCCTTTTATTAAATAAGTAAACAAAAGCATTTTCGTATTTCGAAATTTGTTTGTAAATTCTGGTACCATTCACGTGATTTCAACATTTTACGAATAGAAGTATCTTGCCCCTGAAAGGGTTAAACGCATATTAATATAGTTATTATTTTAAAATTTCCTTTCTATTTTAATAGTCACGTGTAAATACAATTTTCAAGACGTAATTTTCAATATTTTCCTTTTAACACGTACTCATTTTATAGTACTTTTAAGGCTTTCTTTCTGATTTAAATAGTCACGTGTAAATAAATTTTTAATCGTTATGAAATATGCTTTTCGCTGTTTTTTAGAATTGAAAGCAATCTCTGTTATAATAGCCTAAGTTATGCGACTATCATCAACAGTTCCGGACGTATCCCTTCGCTTTTTATATTCCAGTGGTCATTTTGGTACTTTCATGTTAGTCACAGGTGATAAGTCGCAAAATTTTATTCTAATACTATCATTTCACTTATATTATAATACTCCAAGTCATGTAACTACCTTTCTATTTTCATAAAAAAGTTTTTCATGGTGATTAAAGAATCAAAATTATATTTTCGAAAAAAACTACATAAAAGTTGCCATGATCCCAAAGAATGCACAGTACTTTTATGTTAGCCAGTTGCAAATCTCGCCAATAGCTTTTTATTTTTTTTAACTCGCCTGATATTTTTTTTTATTCGAGTGGCAAATTAAAACGGTACTACTTGGTTATTCCATCGACTAAAAATCTATCTCCTAACTGTAAGGTTAAATACCAATAATGGTTAATCGTAAATGATTTTAAGGAAGTTACACGTGTTTAAGCCATCACGCGATGTCTATTTCAAAGTTTTATTTGTACTTTTATTTATGTTATGCTAATTTATTTGTTCTTTCGTTATTTTAAATAAAAATTATATCAATTTGTGTAATTTGGTGAGTGGTTTTGCGATTTATATAATTTGGCGAAATTGGTCGTCGGAATATATAAGTACAGGATGGCTACTAAATTCTGTTACACTAAAAAAAATACGAATTAATTTTAATCGTTTGGTAAAACAATTTATTTCTCTATTTTAGCGTTTGGCAGTCTTGTATTAGTGCAGACAAATTTTGTTATAAAGCAAATATTAAAACTTATTTTAAAGAGAGAAGCCAAAAGAGTCATGATTAAACAGCTCTTTGATCGCACATTTTCGGCAGGTAAAATATTTAAGCAATTAAAATGCCTTTGTTTTAATGGAATATTTATATATCGAACTATAAATCGATTATTGGATACTAATAGCTATTTAAATATCGATCTAGGTCTTGTCGTCCACGCTCTGTTCGCACAGTAGAGCGCATCAAAAGAATTCGTTAAAATGTGTGGAGAAATCCCCAACGTTCTGCAAATAAAATGGCTTCAGAAGAGAACGTGAGTCGCAGAACTATTCAAGTTATTGTAAATTAAGATCTGGGTTATTGCCCTTACCGCAAAAGAAAAATTCAAGGATTGACTGCTGCACAAAGAATAAAAAGATTAAAAAGGAGGAAGAAATTGATGAAGCGACATGGTAAAAAGTGTTGACAGAATAATATTTTCTTATGGGAAGCTATTTTGCACTGAACAGTGTTATAATGCTAAAAATGATGTCGTATATTCAGCAACCCTCGAGGATATACCTGAAACATTTCGAACTGTTAAACGCTTTCAGAACAAGAATTCTGTTATGGTTTGGTCTGTAGTGTCAAACAATGGAAAATTGCCTTTGGAGTTCATCAATAAAGGGATAAAAATCAAGTCGAATATTACAAACAGGACATACTAGCTACACATTTATTGCCACATGCTGACAGGTTGTATCCAAAAAACAATTGGACATTTCAGCAAGATTTTACACCTTCGTACCGAGCTAAATCAGCACAGGCTTGGCTCCCTGTCAATTGTCCGAACTTTATCATGGAAGAAGAGTGGCCACCTTCTTCACCGTATCTAAATCCTGTATATTATTGCATCTGGGGGATTTTAGAGGCTAAAGTAAATAGAAACAAACACATAACTTTGGACTCTCTCATAGCTTCCATATTGTGTGAATGGTACCGATTACCTCTTAAAATGAATCGTGCCGCAGTCGGAACACGTTATAAGAGATTATCTTTGGTATTCCATAAAGATGGCGGTCAATTCGAGTGAAATTATTTCCCGGTATGTTCATCGTATTAGTGTAGTTTTCCTTTTCTATTTTATATTTGTAAAATAAAATGACTGAATATTTGTAACAGTATTTAGTAGCCACCCTGCAGTACAATTAAAACATTGCTTTGAAGTTGAAATCAAATGTCATGATTTGTTGCATTATTTCACAGATATCATATACGTACCGGGTTTGGCGTGATTTTTTTACGACAATTTGGCGAAAACCTCGTTTTCGAATAAGAGTTACATGTGTATTTTAAAATTATTTTCTATTATTTTTAAAATGATATAACAATTAATAAAAAAGTTTAATTAATGACTATAGAACAAAACAAATTACAACATTTTCTTTTAAATGAAAGAAAATAAATGTAAATAAACATTTACTGATAAGTAAGAAACAATAGCTGGGGTACCATGTCAGGCAAAATAACGCCATTTTCCCGCCTATTAGGTATCCCGGTGCGTATATGTCATTTGTGCCTAATATTTTTCTTTTCGTTTCATTAAAAAAAAAAAAAAGATAGAAAGGGCACCAAACTGGTCACCAAATTAGTTTAAAATAATAACATTTTCTAAATTTATGACAAAAATATCTGTTATGATTAAAATTTGTGTTGCCATCATTAGAGAAAAGTATTTAAAATTTAAAAAATAATAATATTTCGTATTTAAAAATTCTAATACCAGTTTTGAGATCTGTTGATCAATACGGAATTTTGGTGTTAACTACATCGCAAAATATTCCATATTTTTTTAGAAATCGTCATGAAACATAATCAGTTGTTTATTCAGTCGTTTCATAAAATTGTTTGATAAATTCGTTTCATTTCAGTCGTTTCATGATAGCGTTTCATAAATTCGTTTCATTAGGATTATATATATGTATTGTAGATATGTATTAGGTACATACATTGAACAGCCAAAACATTATGACCATAACCACATATTGCAATGAACTCGCCTGGATGGCCTGAAAGGCACATAATTAGGCGGGAATAGTATTTAAATGCTGCTAGGGAGTTTGAGGAATCATTTTTTAGGTTCTTCTGCTGTGATGGTAAAGTCTTCTGATCCAAGCGACTTTCATATAGGGCATAATTTAGTCGCCCGATGACTCAGAAAGAGTATCTTCGAAACAACACGTCTCATGGCTTTTTCTTGGCATATCGTTGTTAGTGCTTATAAAAATTGGATGAATGGCAGTGAAACCATCAGTAGAAGCCATCGAGTTGGTCGTTTAGACGTTATTTAATAAAAGGACGTCGGAGCCCCCCTCCTTGATAAAACAAAATCGGCATCACAGACTGGTTCAACTGACATCCTAATACAATGCTGGTCAAAGTCAGACTCTTTCAGAGCACACAGTTCAACTGAAACTGTTGAACCTGAGAACACGCAGGAAACATCCCACTCATATGCCTCTATTGACCAATCATCATCGTCAAATAGTCCTACACTACGCCCGGGAACATCATGACAGGACTGTGGATCATAGGGAGAGAGTTGTCTCGTCGGATGAAACACGATTCATCCTTCAATATGTCTAGGGCGGTGTTAGGTACGCCGAGTTCTTCGCGACCTGTTACTCTCACTTTTACAGCAGGTCATACGCAGCACGGTTGTGGTGATATTAAGCTTTAGGGAACGTTCTCATGGGTGTCTGTGGGACTTGTGGTTGTCGTATAACAGACCATGAGGCCCGCGGACTATCTCACCATCATTGCACACCATTTACGCTGTTAAATGTTATCTGTCTTCCGAAATGGAAATTGCGTCTTCGTACAAGACAACGCTCCGTGTCACAGGACTCCAATTGTGCTAAATTGGTTGCAGGAACATAATACTGAATTCCAATTAACGTCCTGGCCGCCTAACTCGACGGATCGGAATCCGATAGAGCACATTTCGGGTATCATGTAACGGCATTATCCCGGATATGCTTGACCGCTGCTTGATAATACGGTACAATGTATCTCCTGTAATCTACCAAGGACTTGTGACATCCATGCTAAGATGGGTTGCAGTTGTTTTTCGGGCCATAGTTGGTACAACGCATTACAAAGTAGGTGGTCATATTATTTTGGCTCTTCAGCGTATATATATCGATATATATATATGTGTGTGTGTGTGTGTATGTATGTGTGCATGCCTGTATACCACGTGTATGTATTAGACGTGGTCCCAAAATGTTTGCTTCAAAATTAAGTACAAACAATTAATTATATACAGATAGCAAACTTGTATACGCGTAAGAAAACGCGTAATAAGCAAACGTGTTTAAACCAATCAACCAAATTTCAGAGAGTAACACCAATTTACGTAAGGAAACTCATAAGTGAAATTTTCAGTGATTTAAATTTTCAAAAGTAATGTTGAAATACAAGGAATTTCTTATCTTTCTAATTAAATCAGATCAATCTCTTCTTTTTAATAAAATATATTTTACCAATTTAAATGCCGTATCATTTTTATTAATATCTGAAATGATAATTTCAAAAAATAATTTTGTTAAACTTTCCAATAACATAATTTGAAGGCATATGTGTACGATAATTTCCGGTTGCGTAATTGTTTTAAGTTAACTGCTAGCATAACACCCCAGATATAGATCGTAGAATTTATTATAATACCAGCTTAAATATATATTTGTAGAAAATATTTTTATTTATTAGGAAATTTGTAAATCAAACGATTAATTAAAATGGAAAATTAATATGTATTTTAAGAGTTTAATTTGTTTTAATATAATATGAATTCAAATCGTTATATGCCAGAAGAGCTATCATTGTCAGTTTAAAAGGATTCATTTTGTTAAAACATTTTAAAATTATATTTGTGAATATATAATTTTAAAATGGATATATTGTATTTTAAATTAAGATGCGAAAGTGCTATTGTGGCAATACGTTTAAGCTTTACGAATATAAGTACTTTGTCTATTATTATTTGATTGTAGTATACTTAATATAAACTACCTGAAGTAGAAAATTTTCTATTGAAATCTTGATATTTAAAACAACTTAATTATTTTAACCCGCTTACAATACATTGTATTTGTGAATTGCATTTTTATAAATAGATTTTGGAACTATTTAAAATATTGAAATGCAGTTTATTTATTTGAGATGCATGGCTGATTTTCATATCTGAAATTAGTAACTGAATATTTTAAGTACCATATTGAATTTAACATTTTATCAGTAGCATGGTATTATCAGGGAACTGGAAAAATTTATCATGTTAGATATATTTCGAGTCTCATCATTTTTAAACCTTAATTTACCATGAATGTTTATCCGTAGAACTATACCGCCAGGTAACGTTACCTACGCTGCAGTGTCAAATGGCAGGTATCCTCGAAGCTTCTAGAATTTGTCCAATAGATATTTTTACTGGCTTAGGCCATCCCGAGTGAACAGCTGACTAGTCTCCTGCATTATGTTTCATATCTGATTTTTTTGCTAACCCAACCTGCTGTTCAAAGTTGATTTTATTTGCTTCGGGGTTAGTGAGGTTTCAGTTTGGGAGTACGACGGGCTCGTTTGACCCGATTTTTCAAAAAAAGTCTAGATTTTTGAAGTGAAAACTTCTTTAGGCGAGTTGAGCTTTTTTTGAGATGGAGAAAAACCACTGATTTGGAGACACTGTTACGTAACCGACATGCTAGCATTTTGGCACATAGACACTAGCTTGCCAAGTGGTGAATGACATGAACTTTTCCCTCTTCATCTCAATCCGCAAAAGAAGAACGAAGTTAAAACTCACCTTTTCTCCCGGCGTTCACACAGGAACACACACAAAATTTACATTTTCGTTGCAGTACGCGGTTGTGTTTATTGTTAAAGACAAATACTTGATACTTTCATTATTGAAGTGAAAGCTTCTTTGGGCGTGTTTGGCATTTTTTGAGATGGGAAAAACCATTGAACTCGTGATACTGTTATTTTAACCGACACATCTGTATATAAGTATGCACATGTATTGTGCATAGTTCGGTATGAGGAGGGCGGGCAATTAATTGTTATTGATTGCTTAATCAATAACAACAATTTACAGGCACGCGCGCCGCATGCTTGCCTGTGCGCTATTGGTTCCCGAAATACACGTACAAGAGTTAGAAAAAGGAAATCTCATCAAAAACATCTCATGTAAAAATTAGCCAAGTCTCGTGACTCTTGTTAAAATAAAAATACCTTGCTCTAGCAAAATAAAATTATCTTTATTCAACAGTTGTTATTTATGTCAATAGTTGGCGGCAAAAGTGAACTATTCGATCAAATATCCGGTTAAGTTTAGCAGAAAAACTCTCTTGTTTTTAAAATTCGTGTTATTTTTGCGTTATGGTGTATGTCGTAGCATCAGACTATAGCGATATTTCTAATAATATGGTAGTGGTTTTAAATATAGCAAAAGCATAAGCGCAATTATTTATCAATAAATGTTAACATACTTGCAGAATTATTTGACTTGCAGAAATATTTAAATTCACCAAAACAACATTTGGTAAAACAAATTATTATTTTGTTTTTCGTCAGTTAAAATGAATTATACCGTATTCGTGACCTACCTATTTCGTGTAACTATAAACCGATAACGCTGTATTTTATCGTGTTGATGGTCTGATCAATGACCAACAGTATTGGCGGAAATTTCGATTACGGAAGATAAAATACGGGGCACAGATGTCAGATACGCACTTGGGTACCTAATTGACACCAAAATGGTGTTACTTTATTTTACAAGGTAACCCGGTTACTGTTGCTTATTTATTAATTAATAAATTGTTCATTTACTTTTATTTTATTTTTTTAAATTGTACAATTGTTCTGTTCTATAGTTATTAACGAAATTATCGTTTATTTATTGTTGTTTACTTTTTAAAACAATAGAAAATAATTTAAAAATATATATTGTAACTGGTACTGGAAAACGGGCTTTCGCCGAATTGACGTTGAAAAATCGCGCCAATCCTGGTTCGTGTATCACATCTGTGCCAAATTCTCGGTTTTTTGATTTTTCGACTTTTTATCCAAATTTTCCTGATTGTTTAAATTTTCCCTTTCATTGTATTCCAAACACTACCTTCATACCAAATTTCAAGATTCTAGGGATACAGGTTGTACCTCCGAGTTTTGATGATCGGTGAATCAGTGTCGAAAAGGCGAAAGTTTACGTTCATATATCTTCTGAAATAAAAAAGATAGAAACGTGAAATTTCAATATTTAGTTCCATTTCCACATTACTTTAGATATACGAAGTTTGAAGTTTCTGGGCATCACCAACACAAAGATATTGGAGGGGGGGGTGTCAAAAGTACCCTGAGTTGCTTCCAGAAAAAAAGATGCTTACGGCTGTGCTTTCAAGACTTGGCAAGTCAACCCACGTTTCTGTTAATTCAACATAGATATTATAATTGTGACAATACTTGAAATTCATTGTTTTCTTCTTTGATTTAGCTAGCTACATATAAAGTATCATACAATTAATTTACTAATGTGAAGTGTTATTATTTATATACTATATATTGTTTAACCCTTTCGTGGTCACGCACGCGTATCCGCGGTCGCACTTTGGTACTTGTAAGTGGTCGTGAACGCATATAGGCGGTCAGACTTTTGTACTTGTAGATGGTCACAAGCGCGTATAGGCGGTCAAAATATTCTACTTGTAGATGGTTATGAACGCGTTTGCGCGTTTGTGCTTCCCCCCACTTCTCGAGACTGGGAGTTAAAGAAGGCGTTTATAAATCACCCCCTCTTTCCAAGCACACAATAGGCGTTAGGCAGACTATTTGTCAACTGGATTACCGTATTTTAAGTCGAATGCCTTAGGGGATTTCGTTTTCTGTTAAGGATTAAGATTGGCATTGTATTTCGAACCATATACTAGGCAATTTTATAGAATATCATCGTTTACTTATTTTACTTTATTATTTCTGTCCATAAGATTCTAATTCATTATTATAATAATTATTATTTTATATCATTTGCCATATAATATTTATTTATTTTGCATGTTCATTATTTATTATGTAATATTTATTTATTTTGCTCTTTTAATGAATATACACGTTCTTTTCTTTCCTTTTTACTTCCAAATGTATGTCATTTTTTTCATTTAACTATAATACTAAATAACTAAACTGTTTTTTTTTCTTTACTTACAGCACTTTTGTTGTGTAATAATAATAAAAATCTCAAATATCCAATTTAACATTGCACTTCAAAAATAATATTTTTATTTATTATTGTTGCGCAAATTTTATTCAAATTCTAGCAAAATTTAAAACTAGCACCGTGAAACCTGTCTATAATGACGCTGAATGGGCCAGAAAAAGCATCGATGTAGATAGGTTTTAAATTTCATTATAGGTAGATTGGTAAACGGAAAAAAGGTGACCGGAAAAAACGGGACAGGAAAAAACGTGACAAGGAAAAAAGGTGACCGGAAAAACGTGACAAGGAAGTGTTAAATATTGAATTTGGAAACAATGAACCTGGAAAAAAAATTAAAGCAAATCGGATGTTTCTGTCAAGAGTTATCGCGTTACGTACATACAGACGTAAGTGCATACATACATACATACAGAACCTGCGTGCACATTAATCCTTGGGCTTTGATAGCCTGCGAGCAAAAAGCAGGATAATGAAAAAATTCCTCTAAAGAAAATGCCTCCTCTCTTCGTCTTTATTTTGTTCCCTTTACAGGCTGTGTATGCAATTTTTTCCCTCCCCCTCCGCCTTATAAAACATCTTTACTCATATATAAACTATCAATAGCGAATTGAAAGAATCAATAAATTGTATTTCCTTAATACCCCCCCCCCCTCCGTGGATAGCACTAACTTGTCTTTTGTAGAAGTCATAATAAACTTCTCTTAATGAAATGTTAAAATTGTATTTTCTTGGACCAAATCTTAGAGTTGTCAAACTCACCCATTAACTCTGCCCCCCCCCCCCCTACACTGTAAGAAACTGACAGTGGAAAAACTTTACTTTAGTTTTTAGCATTTATTTATCGACAAGTTCAATATTTAACACTTCCTTGTCACGTTTTTTCCGGTCACCTTTTGTTCCTTGTCACGTTTTTTCCGGTCTCGTTTTTTCCTTATCCCGTTTTTTCCGCTCTTGTTTTTTCTGTCACGTTTTTTCCGGTCACCTTTTTTCATAGATTCAATATTATTCCTAAGGAAGAATTTTTTAAAGATAGCGTGCTTGCATTTCAGTATTTTTAAACGATTTTCTTTGATTTGAGTAGCTGAGGTCGATCTGTACAAAATACTTTTTTACTCCTTCTATTTTATTTGCAAGGTTTTTTAATGGGGATACTTTTACTTTCGAAACCGGTTCCGAAAGTAAATGTATCCTAAATAAATTTAAAAAAAACTTTAAACAAAATCGAAAAAGAAAAAAAACGGTCTTTCTATAGATCGATCTTAGGTAGCCAATGCAAAAGATTCGTTTAAAAAAATGGAAATAAAAACGAGGTATCTTAAAAAAATTCTTCCACCAAATAAACATTAGCGAGCGGGTGCTTTCGCGTGAGTGAAGTAGCCTATTAATTGTTGGAAGTAGATCAAAAACTCCACGCAATTAAACATCATAGACGGCTTTATTAAGTGCAATTGCTCGCAGTAATCTGCAATGCTTTTTTAATATTTTAGAGCAAAAGTAAAGTAATTTTATTTTTCAATTTGAAACTTTTCCTTTATCATATGAGACAAAGTTAATGATAATTCTACCGTGAAGGCTGTATTTCAAAATCTCTACAAACGTATCATATTTTTTTTTCCTGTTCTTATCTCGATTTTCCTTTTGTTTATATGGCAGTTTACATACAAAGAGATTTGCCATGAAAGAATTATTTCAATCAATAAAATGATGTTTACACAGTACTTCTCAGGTTGGGAGATATAACCTATCATCTCACCAATATGATTAAGCAAAGTAAACAATAATAATCATTTTAAGATAGGTAATGCATTCATATGCATTAAAGACAGATAATCTTAACAAAAGTTACTCTTCCTTGTTTTTACTTGCATTAAAAAATAAATAAAGGTGTATTTTTACACATATTTATATGTGTGGTTTTCATTATATTCGACCTACTTATATTTTTGAATAACTGGATACTTGATTTCTTTTGAAAGTTGAGGGGGGGGGGGAGAATCCAAAAACCATTCTTATGTTCATATCACTGGCTGTGTCCGCTTGGAAAATTAAAAACATTGTGTATTATTTGTGCTTTCTTTATATAACGAGTCCCAATATAGCGACTCTTACATTAAAACTGCCATATTAAAAAGCCCTAAATCTTATTTATTCTCACAGTTGTGTTTCACAGAGAAGAACCAGAGGTGTAGCCAGAAAAATGCTTATGAGACTACACTTCCCTGAACGATATCTACAATTATCATTATTTTTTACCTAATCATTCTACTAAATACAACAGAGTTGACCAAATATTCCAGTGTAATTAATTTCAATGATACTTTAAAAGTTTCTATGAGTTTTCTTTGAAGTAAGGTTTGAAAGAGAGTAAATATCTCCCATTGTTATCTAATCCAAACTCTTGCAGCCCATGAATGACATCGAAATACTACCTGTAAGTGACGCTTTGAGCTTTGAGAAAACTATGATTGACAGCCCCACCCCTTCCCTTGTAAAGATGATTTCTAAAGAAAACAGTTCACAGGAACAGTAAAATTCCAAATAGTGGTAGCTTGCTACATATTTTTTTTCATTGTCGCTTATTTAATAAAAGGATTATGAAATGTTTATGTTTTAAACTAGTTCTTTTAAAATTAGTATTAATCAATAATTATTAAATCATGAATATTGCACAATGTAACATAAAAGATTGTTGATATAAAAATAAAGTAGGGCATCATTAAAAAAAAAAATCTTTTCTGACATCACAGCAGAAATCTTAGAATAACCCCCCCCCCCTCCCAACGGAAAATAAAAACTGATAGCCGAAGAGTTATCTTTATTGTAGCCTAAGAATTATTATTAAACTTATGGTTATTTTTAATAATAAAAACTTTGTTGCACATTTTCTGTATGTTATCAAATTCTGCCCCATTCCGCAAGCGTGTTTATAGAAGAATTTAGTAATTTAGTTATTCTACCTAAATACTTTTAAATAATCACTTTAAAAAAAAAATCAAATTCGTGATATTTGATATGCGCATGTTACCTCCGATATCGTAAAATCAAGAAAATTTTTCTCCGATTAAGTCACACACTAATGACAATTTGTAATTCTAAATTATGAGGAATTTATATATTTTACATTTTCCAACATAGTTGAAAAGGGTTTATGACTTCAGTTTGTCTGTCAGTGCTCTATCTTGCGCAAATATAATTCGATTTCCCTGAAATTTTGTGTGTTATTGACATTTACTATCGCACGATCCCCATTGAAAATGAAATATGTAGCATGTACAGTTCCCTTACAGGGGCATTCAAAAGTATGCCGTTAAATTACGACCAATGGGAAAAAATCGTTTCAAGTGCAGCACTAAAACATGCTTTCTGTAGAATATGAAATGCAAAGAATTTATTATTCATTTCCAGAGTCGCACAAAAGAATTCCGTTACATAATGATCTACGCGGAAAAATCGTTTCCAGTATATTTTAATGTAGATACTCAATTTCAAATGAATTTAGGTAAAAAGGTCAACGGTGAAAAGGTCTTAGCAAAAAAAAAATCAGTGGTAAAAATAATAATTATTATATATACTTAGATGAACCTAAAATTCAGATCTATTAGTTATTAAAGTTACATATATTTTCAGTTATAGAAAACTAATTCTAAGCTTCAACTAAAGCCCGTGCTAAGTTCGCATATCTACTACTGATATCAAAAAAGTATATTATACATAGCGTTACACTTAAAGGACACTAACAAATAGATGCTGTGTATTGAAAAAATATATTCTGCTGGAGACGCCGGCTGTTCATTAGTAAGCCCCTAGAAAGGGCGGGGTGGTAAACAGAAAATACAATCTATAGATTCTCTCAATTTAGTACATGAATAGCTTATGTATAAGGCTATTAACTTTTATATATTTATGGGAACTTTGACCAAAGACAGCCTTTTGGTGAAGAGAAAGGGTGAGGACATGGAATTAAAAGAAACAAATTTTTACATACATTTAAAGGGGTCAAAACATAAACAAAAGTACTTTTTTCAAAAGTGAAGGTTTTTCATTATCTTGATTTTTATAATGTAAGAGGGGAGCAGAGTTAAGAGCGGGGTGTACGTGTGTGTGTGTGTGTGTGTATGGAGGGGGGTAACAATAAGTAGGAGTCAAAATTTTGAAGTTTCAACAAAGAAAACAAAATTTAAGGAATGCACAGCAGAAATGAAAATATTTTCTCGAAAATAATTTAAATAATACTTAGGATCTAAATTTATTGAGTATGGCGTAGAGTCCTGCATCGGGTCGGGAAACCTTTCTTTTTTTGTCGGGGGTTGGATTAACTTCTACAATTTTGCTGCAAATCGGGTTGAGATCCATTGTTTCGGGTTAGGTTTTGTCTCTTGCGGGTCCGGTTCGGCTTGACCCGATTTTTCAAAGAATTTCTAAAATATTTTTTCTGTTGAAAAATCTGCATACAATAACAGTTTTTAAAGAAATGGAAAAATTGAATACACAAGGAAAATTGTAAAATCTAAATAATTTAGAAACTAGTTTTATTAAGCTTGTCTTAATACAATTTAACAGACATATTACAAAAATGGGATCTGTAGGTCGAAGGGAAAATTTATGATAGTCATAGACCGTTTATTCAGAGCTATATTTCAATTTACATTTGTGAATATACGATCTTCAGCTGTGTATCGACCTATCTTTAACTACATTGTCAAAGGACTATTTCATCTTATTCCTCTATCTAAGATAAGCAAACGATATTACGTCGTTCAAGCCATTAAATAAAACTGTCATACAAAATTTCCCACAATTGGACTATTATCGTTCTTCCTCTTAATCATTTGATTTTCCTCTAATTTTTTACGCGCACGCAAAAAAAAAACAAAAAAAAAAAACAAAAAAAAAAAGAACTGGAAAGTAAAAACTTTTTTTTTCTTCACCATTTGAAAAATTAAGAAAGATATAATGAAAGTAATGTTTTATTAAATTTTGAACTCGAGTGTGAAAACCAAATTTCAAAATAAGACAGTTTTCTTTATAGATATTAAAATTATTTTAATTTCAGCAATCCACCCTTTACTAAAAAATATTTTAAATATTCACAAAAGTGCCCTTTTTCAACCGTCCTTTTTTAGTGCACTGTTCTTCGGTTGTCTTGGAATTCCTCTGTTAATGATCAGTAAACACTACGCGCATTATTATTACTATTAATTTTTATGGGAAACAGACTGCAGTGCACATTAGCAATGTGTATCAATTATTGCGGTTGGAATAATATACTACTATAAAAAAAAGTACTACAAGCAGATATCGATCTAGACCGTAATTCGAGTTTATTCGAATTATTTTATACATCCATGTAAACCAACAATAAAGGCCACACTCACTATTTCCAATAGTGAACAGGCCTCCATATCATATATCGATTTCATGGCAATGCAAGTAATATTTACAAAGGTCAGATGGAAAAGTAGTACTAGACTTTTTCCGCGATGGCACACCAAGCTCACAATTAGCCTAAAATATTCAAGTGTAACTATATATTGTTTAAAAAGATACCAATGAACAGTACAAGTATAGAATTATTCAAAAATATCAATAGAATGGATGCAATTAAAGCAGTAGATATGATTAAGTGTAAGTATATGTCTTTAAAAACAGGGAAGAATCATTATCTAAAAGATTCTTACAATAATGCAAATGAAAGCATTATCTTTTTAAATTTATTGTTATTATTATTATTATTACTTTACTTTGTACAATCATGTTTGTTAAATGACAAATTAAATCATGGCAATCTATTTTTTTATAAATATATCTCATATAGACTAATACTATATGATCAGAATTAATGCTAATACTATATGATAAGTATGATTAAAACAATCATAATGAAAATAATGTATTGAAACTGGAAAAAAAAAGAAGTTAAACTAGATTTTGATGATTGAACTTTTCATTTCGTTACCATGAGAATTAAACTAAGAAAACATTTATTTTAATGCATTAAACTACACTAATACTGTATAATGCACATTTATTTTAACGTATTTAAATATCCATTTTTAATTATAGATTACTTAGAGATCACAAATATATTTTACAATTAATGTTGATTTCTTTCCTGCTCATGCTGACTGATAATTGTTACATGATATAAATCCAACTTATTGCAATTGCTTCAAGGTCTATGACACTAAATTTGGGGTGCTCTGGCCGAATGCCCCGTACAAAAACTGCATAATCTTCCAAATTGATTTTTTTTTTGTGACACATTCCTGAATTCAGTTTTGTTCATAAACACATGGAATTGGCAGGTACTCTTATTCAGAAACTATAAAGTCGAACAATTTTTTTCAATTTTCGATAAACATAGGAAGGAAGTCTTTTAGAAAATGCTGTTAAAGTTGGCGTTTTGAAAAAAAAAATTCTGCACACGGAAGCCCGATAAAGGTTACAATGGGAAAACGCTTGTATTTCACATGTAATTTATTTGTCGAAAAGTGAAAAAAAGAAAAAGTGAAAGAAAAAAAAACATTTGCTCTCAAATCATTTACATAGTCATACCTGCATTTGTCAAGCTTTTACACTTATATGTTAATTCGTTAATGTGTCAAAGTTTTTATTGTTAAACGAGCAATTTTTTTTCATCTAAATAATATTTACAAAAGTTAGCGGTAGGGCAGGCGGAAGAGCATTAATTAACCACCATATACAGGGCAGGGTCCGACTTAGGCTATGGGGGGAAAGGTAAGAATCATTCTGCCCCCCCCCTCTATCTATCTATCTATAGATTTTTTGTGAATAATGTGGAAGTAGCTAGTAATAAACTTCATACTATTGTATTATATGCATAAGTTTTATATCCGGTACTGCTTACATCTGTATACAGAGTGTCATAAAAAGATAATCAAAACTTTAAGAAAAAAATACTTGTAGGAAAATAGTAGAAAAAAAATGATAGATTGTTTGATACGAGTATTTCTTTGCAAACATTTACTTTGCTTATCTACGTACGTTATAAGATGTCTAAAAGAAAACGTCCCAAATTGGTTATAAGTATTGGTTTTAACTTGCCACGTTAAGAGAAAAACGTTAATAAAGAATTGCTTTTGAAAACTATAGAATACTAAATTGTCATAATAAAATATTAATCATTAGTTTTCTAATGATATTTGCGTAGGTGGAGAGGTTACTGAAAGCGGAGGGGGGAAGGGGACCGCACTTCCTTCTTAAAAGTTCGAAAATGTATGAATTTTGGTCACTTTTATTTAATTTTAAACATTTGACACCATTTAAATAAAAATCCTGACTACTCTCATGGGAGTCCCCTAAAACCCCGGGGGCACCCGGGGAAGCTTCCCCGCATGCACCTACATAAGTCGGGCCCTGACAATATATATGTAATATACATATATATATATATGTATTTAATGGACCACCATAACCAATAATTTTATATATTAAACTTTATTTTCAAAGATCTTTGTAAAACATTTTTATTTATGCAATGTATTGCCTAAATTGTGTTTCCTTGCGCTAAATACTGAATTTTTTACTCATACTTTGTTACCCCCCGACCCCTTTAACTCTGCCCTCTCCTACATTGTAAAGATCCAGATGATAAAATTTCCGTTTGTTAGTCAACATGTTTATTTCAACCCCTTTAAAATATCTGTATGTAAAGTTTTTTTATGTTCCCCCACTCTCTTCCTTCTCACCCCAAAGACTATCCTTGGTCAAAGATTCCATAAATATATAAAACTCGCTGTTCTTATACATAAGCTATCAAAGTAGCGCGTTGAAAGAACAGATACACCTGCTTTACTTGAAACGCAGAAAAAAAAATATAAGTATTACTGACTATGGAAGTTGCTTAGAGAATAGTTTTAATTGTGTGATGCATTTTCTCGCTGAACTATATTTGTATGCCAATAGAAGTTTGTGGAACATAAAAAAAATTATACAGGGATACGCAAACCAACAAGATACATGGCCGTTTGGGTGCGTAATTGATTATTTTTTTTAATTATTATAGAAGGTAATTGATAAAACTGGATTTCTAAAT